>OX422221.1:358663134-361063134 GCA_949130495.1 Sambucus nigra | reverse complement strand
TGGGCTTGGCCCATAGGCTTAATTTCGGGATTAGTAATATAAAACCTACATTAAGGAGTTTGTGGAAGACATAACTCAATAAGAAAATTGTAGTTTTACAGAGGAGAAAAGAAGGATAAATTGAGAGAGCTTTTGGGAGACAAATCAAGAAAAGGGGTGTGTTCTTCATCAAATCTTCGTCTACATCAAAGGAAATCAGACCCTACGAAATTATTAAGGCAATTAGTTAAACTTTTTTAAATTTAGTTCCAGTATTTCTATTAATATCATCGTGTGTGTAATTGAAATACGTTTTTGGGAGTGGCTTAACATGTAAATAAGGGTTTTAAGGATTCAGACATGTCGTGTTGATTTGGGGTGCAATTGATTGTATAATTTAACTTAGTGTTGATGGAAATGTTATGATATTACGATACCAGTGGTTACTGATGAATAATTTAGACTAGAGCATGGAATATGTATTTAACATCGTGGGAAAAGGTGTGACTAACCAATCTTGGAATTTAGTAACTGTTATTTTAAATTAGTGCAAAGGATAGATCCATGATTTGAATGAGTATAAGAGAAGGAATTAGTCATTACCTGTTGAAATTTCATTCTAGGTTGAGGGAATACAAACTCGAAGAGTCGTCAATGCCAGCCGTGGGCATGGGAAGAAGACAGGGATCGTTCGAACGACCCTATTCATCATTTTTGTTTCGTCTTGAAAACTTTGACAGTTCACTTTTTCTTAGTTACAACCTTAGTGACATTGGGGGATTATTTAGGTGTCCATGCGCATGGACACCCAGCTTGAGGATTTTATCTAGGGATGCTGCAGCTTTGTTCATTTATTTCTAGTGTAGGAACTTTACTCCAGTACTCATTTGGTAATGTCGCCCTCAGATATAGTTTTCAGTTTATTTATGTGGCCTTGTGTATCTAAGTTATGATTTCAGTTTACTGTTGTATTTTATTGTTGAACCGATAATTGATTCGGTCATGTTTATTCATATTATTCATCTGTGTTGAATTTAGTTATCAGTTTGGTTTAATTATTATTTATTTTTACATGTTTCTAATTAATGAAAGATATAATTTGGCACCGGTCTAATTAAAATTATTAGATGGTTAGTAACTTTACAAAAAATGTTTTCGACAGTGATGCTAAGAATGAGCCATATGAGACCAATGTTTTATTTTGATCATGGGTTGGCCACCCGGGAGCGAGCTATAAAAATAATAAGATAACATGAATAATATACAATACAAGGATCAAATTTATAAGTAACCATGGAAAAAGGATCAATAAAATAGAAGGGTAGAATTATGATTATAGTGGTAAGCATTCCCACCTGTCATGCGGGTGACCCGGGTTCGCTCCTCGATTAGCGCCAAAAACTTGGTTTGCTTAAAATATTGTATAGCTTTAGTTCTAGCTAATCGTGGGAGTAGTAAAAATTCGGTAAAACCGGAGTCAAATTCTATAGGGATTTATAAATAGGAAAGTTAATATTTGTTTAGAAAAGTGTTAAGAATCGAGAGTAAAAAGTAAGAAAATATGATTTATGTATGAGAGTGAGATAAACAAATACGGTAAAACGAAACAAAGAAGAAGAATTAACTAGAGATAATTGGAGTTAAGCGAGTTTTATCTAAAGAATTGATAAACTGAGATTAAAAGAGGCCTAGGAGCATTCCCCCACCTTGGAATAACATAAAAGAAATAGTTATTAATATCAAATCAAACTGGAATAATTTATTGATCACCACAATTAAGCATGATAGGTGTAAATCTTACAATATAAAATGAAGATTTCAATAAGTTATGTGACAAATACGTTCACGTTGTAGTAAAGTATAAAATACAACCCTTACATTATAAGAGAAGTTAATACACCAAGATACTCCCATATTAACACATACACCCAAGTATTTCATTTAAACTAACAACTAAACAATGAAGTAAAAATCCAAGGTGGGCTTATGCTCACAAGACAATGAGATCAGCTACTCATGGTAATGAATAAATCAAAATGAATTGTAGAAATAACTAAAGGATAATAAGACACTAATACAAGATTTCGAACCCAACAACTATATTAATTAACAAAAAAGTGTTCATTACAAACAAGGTACAACCAAACAAATCTTTAAAAATTTAAAATGGAGCAAATGATGAGAAAAAGTGAAGAAACGGTATTTAAACCCTAAGAGAGAGAAGATAGCTTTATGCTTCTATTTAGTTCCTTAAAATTTCAGCTATCCATATAAAAAATCTAATTTGCTATTTATAGTAAGTTGGATTTTTACAAGAAAAAATAAAGAAAAAAGGAATAAAAAAATATCAAATGTACGCAGGAGTCGATTGCTCGACTGGGGGAGATCAAACGGATGATTAGGAATCATGCATAGTGGTTCGAATTCTTCACAAATAAAACAAGGTCCGATCGAGTGATTAGGGGCAATCCAGATGTGAAGCTAACTTAAAAAACAATGCTCCCACAGACATCCGCCAATCGAATTATGATGTTTGTATCTATAAAAATACCCCTGAAGTTGCATCTTACGATGAAACTTTATTGAAATGCACCCAATTTCTCCACTGAGCATTCCCACGCCTATAAGATCTCAAATAAACCTTGCAGAAAGAGCACAAATATAGGGTTAATCGGGAGAGGGAATGCTAGAATGCGTAGATAAAATGGGGATTTGATGTAATATTTAAAGACTAATCAATATGTATAAACATATATCTTCATACATAAATTTATGTATATGCATGTTGATTAGTCTCAAATATTACATCAGGTCAGTAACACATTGAACATATCACTAAATTTACAGTCATTGTTTACATGGAATACAAAGCAGGTTTGATAACATATCAGCAACCTTCTCAACTTATGGTTGTATTTTCTTTTATGAAGAACATAATTAGGGGTTACATTATTTGGTTCCCTAAATTTCTCTTCTTCAATAATGGATGATTGGCACATAAGAAAAAAATGCCAAATGACACTCGTTAGTGACTCTTTTTTATATTTTACCAAATGGTGGTGGTTTAGCAATCCAAAATGCAAAAAGCCCTAAATCTCTGTTATTCTCCTCCCTCCACGAGCCCGCGTGCAACATTCATCAATTTTCGCAAGAGGAACTGTCAAAAACGAGTTAACCTTACTACCCTCAGTAACAAAATCTCACATAAAACCTACAAGGCACATATCTGTTCACCCAAAATAACAGACTAGCATCCTTTCACCGTTCACCCCAAAGCTACAAGCCAATTATACCTGATCATCCTAGTATTCATAATATGAAAACTCTTAGAAGAAGCCCACAAAGAGGCTAGAAATTTTGCTGTTGCTTTTAAACTAGAAAATAACATATTTTGAATATGCTAAGAGTGATGCAAGTGTAGGCGTGTAATCCAACTGATTGAGGCATATTATTTTTCTTGTCATGCTTCTTCAAGTTAATCATTGCACCAGGCTCCCCCTTAAAGATTTTGAGTGTTTAGGAGATCTTGTTATTTGTGATTGAGACGATTTTTTTTATTTTTTTTATCAATTAGTCCTTTTTACAAAGTATGTGATCAAATAGATCCTAAAATATTTGTTTTGCTCCAACAGGTCCCATGAAAAAATATTTTGCTCCAATAGGTCCTGTTTGTAAGCATCATCGCCTTAATCCCATCAGATGGGGTCGGCCACATGGATTCTTATTTTCCATTCTAATATGTTATAAGCAATACTGTCATTCAAATTTGATTCATTAATATCTGTCCTAATAATTTCCTCCCATAATAGCTTAGGGACACCCCTTTCTCTTTTATCATCTATTTTCAATAATCTTGCTCTTTTTATAGGTGTATCTTCCAGTTTGTAAACAAATAGTGAATATTCACTACATGTATAAGTAGGACCTATTGAGGACAATTTGTTTTAATAGTACCAATTATGAAATGTCTATATAAATAAGACTTATATGTCAATCTCCCATTTTTTTCCTAATTCACAAAATGTACAAAACCTGATGAATTTCCAAACATAGTTGTTGTCATCTCTACGAAATGTGCTTTTATGTTCTGGTGAAAAAAATAGGTATTATTGATTAGTTACACTTCAAATTTATTCAGGAATTAATTTATCATCTCATTTTGAATGTGTGCAAGTTTTTGTCTCTTTAGCGATGGAGTATGAAACCCCAAATAATTTCCTAAATCAAGTACTTTGTTTTTCATCCACCTCCATTTCTTTTTTATTCTAAGTTCTTTTCAATTTGTTGCTCCACTCTCTAGTTTATTTTCATTTTGAATTTCAATGGGTAGGAGCTAGTCGGCTTATCTATTACATATTGCTTCTAAATTGATGTATGAAGTTGTGTGGTTGCCAATTTTATCCTAGACTCACCTAAGTTTTATAAATCATAATATTTCTAGTATGAATATCGATTTGTTAATAATTATTGGGTCATATAGACTTCAATACATTACTAATTTTCAGTTTAGACTTAAATACATTATAGTATATAACTAAAGTTGATAGCGAAACACGATGATGACATTTGTCGTGTTTTTAGAGTGCCACGTGAGCAGTTTTAATTAATGTTAGGAGGCTCATTAGTTTGATCCCTCCCCATTTCTTCTGCATCCTTTTCTTCTGCCTAGATATTGGGCCTTTTCCTATTCTTTCAATACAAAGATACCACATATTTTGGTGATGACATAGGCATTTTCCCATTTTTGCAATATGAAGAGAAAATTTCTTCTCGTTCATCTCATTCACTTGAGATTTCATAATAATTTTTATTCTTTTTTGGACTTTTGCAAGTCTTTTTAATTACTTTTAATTTAAAATGCAACGTGTCCATTAAAGCTACAATTTTTTTTACTGAACTTTGGGCAAAGTCTATTTTTTTTTATTAAAAGTCTAAATAAAAAATAAGAATGTAGTAATGTAATAGTGTTTATATCATATAATAATTTGTCTGTTTACTTAGCATATAACACATATGCTTGTGGGTTCGTTTGTAATTTTGACTTCTCTTTTGGTTTTATTATACCTTGTGTCTTGGCCTCTCATTCTTCCAAATTGTTCTTTAATCGTTCTTGTTATCGCATGTGCCATTAACTTTATAGGGACTTGTTCTTATTATTTCATACAAAAAGTTCGCCTAACATAATAGGGATGGCTTCTTTGGTGTCCATTATGTTAGATATGATGTGACTAAGTCACTAGGAATCCCATAAAGCAGCCCATATGTCGATGTCTAACCATTTGTAACAGGGTTGGGGGAGAATGCATGCGGAAACATTATAGTTCATGAATACAGATTATTTGAATTGCTCAATGTGAAGTTGGATGTTGTAAGCTATGAAGCAAGGAGGGTACAACGATACGTAGGAGATAAAATTGGATATTTCAGGGATACAGAGGTGGCACTTTTGCAATTCTCAAATGAGGCCATACTGTAACTTATCTAATATACTGTTCCATGAACTGAACTCATAAGTCGTGTTAAAACAATTCATCTTTTTGTCTGCTACAATGTTCGTTAGGCATGTGCACAGTTCGGTTTTAGAGCACATTTTTAGTGGTGTTTTGAGAAAAGTAAGGCTGAGGCCATACCAAAGAGAATGAACCTTCCACTTAGTTTGATTTTAGGTTTCGATCATAGATGAAGAGAGTTAATAGGATGTACACATATATCAAGTGATTTTTTTTTTTAATTTTAATTTTAAAAAATACCCTTGACATCATAGGTTAGCATTTGAAGGAGCATATCCAATGCTCAAACATATATAAACTTATCAAAACAAATTCAGTTTGATGTTGTATAAAGGAAACATATATATATATATATATATATATATATATATATATATATATATATATATATAAGATAATGCTCTTGTGTGGACCAGTCCGCATTTTAATAGTGCGGACCGGACATGTGTCACTTGGACGTGAGCCTAGAAATTATCAGCTAAATCATAGGCACATTTTCTCTCTTTTCTGCACTAGGTGACACATGTCTAGTCCGCACTCTTAAAATATGAATCAGTCCGCACAAGAGTAGTACTGTATATATATACAAACACACACACACATATGAACAGAGAAGGAGATAAATAAGTATCACACATATCTAATAACAGGTTCAAGAAAAAATATATGTATAAAGTACTTGGATTTGAATGTATAGCTAGCAATTTAAGAGAAGGAATGGCTTTCGTCTTCCTTTAAAAAACATTGATACCTGGATAGAAATCGATCGTAGACCACTTGTTGGAACCTTATCCCATCTTTGAAGTTCTAGACTTCAATTTATCACAGAAGGCTAGAGTACTATCATCACATGATTACAAAAAAAAAGTTTAATAATTGACTTCACAAGCAAGACTAGTGTATCAATACATCGTCACGAAAAGTAATGCCTCATTAACGATTAATATAGTGATGAATCATCACTGTATAGATAGTGTATCATCCTTATCTAGTGGCTTGAAATATGGATCATATTCGTATCATCCCCAGTACAGTTCCCACCATCATCATCATAAGTAGGATCATCCAAATAATCATCAACATATCAAATTTATGTATTATCCTCATCATCATAGTCAAGGTCCTCTCGTTATGGTTCTTCACCCATTAAAGGCATCTTTTTTATCTATAACTAATAGGATAATATGTGTAGATTTCCTATGGAATAGAAAAATATAAGTAAAAATGATCATGTATGATATTAGAAAGCCAGATTTTTTCTACTTACTATCTTTAAAATTCACTAGAAGAAGAAATGTGAAAATCAAACTAAAATCTCATATGCAAGTTGCTATAAATTAGTAGCAGACAATGTAATATTAGTATAATATTAGCATATCGATATAATATGAGGGAATGATGTTTCACTGTTCACCACTCAAAATAAATAAGTACAATAATGGCTCAGATGAACCAAACTAAAAAATCAGGGTTGAGTATTTGGCAAAACAAGTAAGGACGTGAAGCAGAACAAAAAAGGGATGATATTTAATATGCTAACACTGCCCATCCCACCTCTCTTCATCCCATCAGCCCATCCCTTTGCAACACTCTGACCCCCCACATGCCTCTCTGCCACTCCATCAAATTTAGATGAATCTCTCTCTCTCCCACTCTTGTCCCTCTCCCCCTTCTATCCATAAGCGCGCGCGTGTGTGTGTGTGTGTGTGTATATATATATATATATATATTAATAAGGATTAAGAAATAATTGGTAAGAAAAGAGAGTGAGTACAGAGAGACAAAGGGTTTGAATGGTGTGCCTATTGAGTGGAGTCTCAGCATGCAACAATCGAAGGAAAGTGGCAGTGTCTAGTTATTGAAAGGAACCTTGACAAGTCACAACTGAGGAACAAAACATTGAATGAGTTGTGATCAAATCGAGGTTGGTCTGAGTTCTCCCTCCTTGTCAAAATGTTGTTTCGAAGTCATGTGATGCAATCTCGTCATTTTTTTTTCACTGCTCCCCGATGAAAAACAATGTGTATAAAGCCCAGTCCACATGCCTATGTCTATTTATCCGTAAACCACATTCATAGAATAGGATACACAACCCCCATTGTGTTTCTACTTTGCCTGACCTCGAGGCTTAGAAGTCACACCTCATCCGCCTTTTTAAACATTGGTTATTGTTAGAGTTGGTGAGAGAAGAGGATAGAGGGAAACTAGGAAAGTCAAGGGCTTATAGAAGTGTATTATATTGCTTGCTTTTGGGTGATTTGGAATGAAAGGAGTATGATATTCTTTGAGAAAATAAGGATAGTGTTTAAGCAAGTAAATTATGTCATTCTTGTGCTGCTTTGTTGAAACCATTTTAAGGGATTTTTTGTTGGGGTTTCTTCAATTTAGTCCATGACAAACAATTTTTAGATACTATGCCATGCTCAAACAATTTTAAGACATTTAAGAACACACACAAACCCATTTACCCATTGCTCTCTCTTAATCTTTACAAAATCTCCTAGGCCCCCCTCCCCCCCCCCCCCAACTGAAACTTTTGCAAGGTCACTGTAGCTTCGGTGAGGGGCTGCCGAAGCTCCATCACCGGCGGGGTGGGTGGGGGTGCCGCTAGCGCTGACCTTTAAAAATAAGAGAGTATTGGGTAAATGGATGCTTGAGGGACCGAGGTGTTTAAAAAATTGTTGTCTTAGTTTTAGAGTCCAAAATTTTCTTACCAGGAACTAAACTATAGAAATACCATTTTTGTTTTAGGTATCGTCGAGGTTTGATGAAGATGTATTGTTCTGTAATCAGAATAGGTTCCCCCTTTTTTGGGGGTGGGTGGGGAGTTTTCCAGTTAAACTGGTCCTCTATTTGAGTAATCTTGCTGGCTGATTGTTCTGTCAAAGAGCTTCATCTGATCTAGTTCGATAGGTTTTCTTTTTTTTGGGGGGTGGGGGGTGGGGGGTGGGGGGAACTCTTTTAATTTTTTCAAAAAAATCGATGATTGGTATATGTAGAACTCAATTTAACAAATCGCATTTCTTGAAGAATCCGAGAAAGAAATAATGGACATTTCAAAGAGAAAAAGTGCACCTAATTACATATTTTACAAATCACACATTCCAACTATAAACAGGGCAACGAAATAATGGATCAATGGAAACTTAATATATATAAAAATTAGCCCTGACATAATTTCTCAAATGTTGAATCAATTCGCAAAAAAAAAGTCTTTGAAGCATTCTTCTTAGAAGTCTAATACAATATGCAGATGTCGGGTATTCTTACATAGTGTTAAAAATGAGTCGCAGTGCGCGCAACAATGCGCAAAATATTGATTTTTTTACCTTGTTCGCATTGATGAGATGAGCACGTGTTTGCGAGGTTCACCTTTTACGCACTCAAAAGGGTGATGTGTCATGTTATTTATACAAAATACGCAATTCGTGAATTGCGTATGATTAGGCATAAATTCTTCATATTTATCCCCCGTAATTTAGAGGCTTTTTATCACTTCGTACCATGTAAATTATGTTGATTTATCTCATATACTTTCTACTTACATCTTCCAGCGAGTGCATCGAGTATCGGGTATTTCGTTTACATTTTGCAGATATTTGATACAAGTGATGAAAAAGAAAACTAAAACTCAAGAAAGAAACAAGTGAAGGAAAGTCAAGGTAAAAATAGTAACTCTACACCGAGAATTCGAACACGCAACCTAAGGAAAGTTGAAGACCTCGAGTTCACAAGCACATAAGAAGAAACGACATCCAAATTCGAGACCCGGGTGAAAAATTATGAACTTTTGAATTTGAGAATAAATCATTAAGAAAAATAAACAGTGACAGAACCGAACCAATGGAATATTAGTCGGACCGGTCCCAGACACTGGGAAGCGTAACAATAATGACATATGTCAATATGCCACCGTCTGTTTACGGTTGAAATGTGAGGAATTTGACTCCAAATGATGATTGTCCATGGTGTAGAGGATACAACCAAAATAACCCTCAGGTATAGCATGCTATAGATACAGGTGGATCGTGAGAGGCGTACACCCATTTTGTATTTCTAGAACAATCATATGGGGAGGGTACAATGAGCAGATAAGAGGGTGGAGATGTGTTAATCCCACCGCCAATGAAGCATACGTCTCGTCACATGTTGTCTTTGATGAGGCATCATCATGGTGGTCTATCGAGAATGTAGTGTTGCCATAATCGAAGAGAAAAGATGATGAAATGAAGAAGAGGGGGAGAGTTCTCTAGGGATACCCTCACTACCTTTCTTATTTCTAGATAGTGGAAAGATAAGAGTTTATTTATGCAGTACGCCTATTTGTCTTATTAGATTCAGTAGATGGGAAGAGCTTATTTCAAGCCTTCTTCCCTTCTTCCTCAACCTAGGATAGATCGATTGACTGTGTAAGCTCTATTAAGTAGCTAGCTATCTTTAATGAGGTTCCTTGTGAGGTCATTTGAATCTCTCCATGGAAAAAATTCAATGCTTATCCTAGTAACAATTTAAATAAAGGGAGGGCATGGTTATTCCCATCTCAATATCCCTTTGCGTGTTCAACTGGCAGTGAGGCCAGCTGTCCCAGTTTCCCCATTTCCACTTCAATGTATTATTTTGTTTAATAAATTCTTCCTCTGCTGGATAACGTCCAACCATGGAGGAAGAACCATCAGCTAATCCAATTGGTGATTTTGAATATCCCAACTGAGAAGGCCGCGACACCCATCTGCCCCTTAGGAAGTTCATTGGCTTCACTGAACCAACCGTTATCGATAAGAGGGTGTATCCTATGAGTATGAGTACAACCTATAAAACGGGATTTGAGTTTCGTTGCATTATAAAAAATCATTCCCGTAATTCTCCCTTCCATCCACGTGTATATTCCGTCTACGAAGTTGTGGAGAAGAGTTCCAAACTTCTTGCTTTGACTTCATTCACACACTTGTCAGCTTGATCGAACAATGTAACCTAATCAATACGCATATTCCCCTAAATCAATAAAAAAAGGGAATACAAAAGGGAATACACGGCTCAAGTGACTTTTTAGCCCAAAAGGGACCTCGCTCAATCAGAAAAGAAAAGTCAATTTTCAATCAACTGATGAATGTCGGTGATGAAAGTATACAAAAGTCTTGTTTTACCCCGCGGGCAACAAGGAAAAAATGAAATATAAATTTTAAGACTCAAAGGAACAGTATCTCTAGTTGGCTTTGTTATTATTACAGTGTTATCTGTAACCAACTAGGTCATTTTTTTAGAGTTGTGGTGCCATGGTTTCTTGAGAGATTTGAATGCTTTGCAGTTGTCCCTTTTGGAAGCTATGTTTGAGCAATTGATTTCATGTCTCTGCAACCAAACAGTAAGTAGAGATAGGGAGAGAGGGGACAATTTTGTCGCGGAACTTTATTTGGTTTATTTTATGAACTCCACAATAGAGGCGGGAAGATATCACGAAGGTATGGGTGAAGAAGAATGAATTCCCTGTCTGGAGCTCTCTCAATTCCGTTCGGAGACATATAAGTAGGAAGGGAGTTAGTCACTAAAACCAATATTCACTAAAGAGGCAAAGCCGAAGAGCAAACTACCGTTCACTCTTAATGCCCGATGACCGCTCCCGTTATTGCTCCTCACTTCCTTCTAATAGATTTAGAAGCTCGGGACTACCGTGCACACTTAATGCCCAAATGTTTCATGGTGGAATTTGATGATTTAAGGAATTTAAATCACATGTTTTAGAGGAATTTGATATATTCTGGAAATCTTAACATATGTAGAGGATTACCCACGAAATCATATTGGTTTAGAAGTGATAAATCTAGAAAAAGAATTAGAAGAATGGAAGTTTAATGTAAAATTAGGTTTCTTGAAAATTATGATGAATTACCCCTTTAATTCAATACTTTTGATGAATTCGTACATGCTTCACGTAGGAAATCATGTATACAGGTATATGAGACCAGTAATAAATTTATTTGGTAGTTTGGGGATCGTTAATGGAGTTTTGGTTGAGGTTGGAGAAGAAAACTTGTACTTAACAATGGAAGAATTCAGAATACCCGCTTGATCGATCGATCGAACCAAGAGTGTCGATCGATCGAATGATCGATCGATCGACCCCTTTCCTTGATCGATCGACCCCTCTAGGAAAAATGCATATTTTCCCCTTTTTGTTTAATCAGGTTAAAATACGTAGGAATCCTTGAATATCATTTAAAGAGTATAATGGGTCATGAAGATGACCAATAGGGTCTAAGTAAACTCCGTTAAGTGATATTTTATATGGGATGAAATTGTGGGTTAACGGGGAGTTTCGTCATACATTGGAAATTATGCGTACATTCACTAAAGAATTGAGAGACTCGTGAAAGACTCCGACCATAAGGTTAGAGAGGGTGTACCTACTGAAATTATATTTAGTAAGAGAGAATACTTCGAGAGATGAGAAGTAAGTATGAAGTGATTATAATTAAGAATAAAAGAGATGAATCCTTTATGCGAGATAATTGGGTAAAATTGTACTAAGTACGGTTATTAATTATTATTATTGGGTCATGGGCGAACCTAATCGGAAAAATGAGAATATTTATATATATGACCGAGTGCATGTGTATATATTTATATTATGCTTGTGTATAATCATACCCATGCTACTTGTTATCACGAAGGTTGATGCGCCGGGACAGTCTTATCTCGATGGGACCTTTATAGGGGATATTGACTTGTACCCTAGAACATAGGATTCTTTGGTACAGGCTATCTGAGAATGATAGTCAGACGGTACTAACAGACGTGAGGGGTATGTGCTGACCTCTTAGGGACTTGGAACTTTGCTTCACCTCCAATTTGTGTGTATTGTGTTAATACAGTTTGAGAGTGATTCCAAACTGGTATTTCCCTTAGTACGAGTGATCCGGGGACTTGATAGCAGAGTATGCCAGCATCATAGATTTTATATGGGGTGCCGATAGTATATATATTATATGAGTGACCAATATATATATATACTTATATATGGAAACTTCCTAATGTGCCTATAAGTAGTTAAGTAATGAATAAATGCTCAAACTTTATAATAAGTGTTCGAGAACTTTATAACGGTACTGAGTTGTTCTAAGTAATGTAAGAAATCTTGAAGGGATTAATTTTTTAAACTAAATATCATAGCCTTATTACTCCCCAGGATAAAACTTTATGGAAAATAAGTTAGATAGAATTATGGGTTTAGTATTACGGTAGGCGTGCACACTAGATGAGAGGTGGGAATTCTCAAGAGACTGACGCATACTAACATGGTTGTCACATTAGCCGGTAAATTTTTTAAATACTTGCTAAACTATTTTAAAACTATTTTACACTCGGACTATGACCCGTTTCTTGTCATTTTTCTTTCTCTTGTATATATATGTATGTATGTATGTAAGGTCAAATTTCCAATCGAGTCATTTGTTATATTGTCTACATTCTGTTGGACAAAATAATTTTGGTTCATTCCTCATCAAGCATTATACAATGTAAAGATTCGAGCATTGCATCCAAGGTTCACGCGACATCAATATGCACGCCATGCTCGCTATTCTAAAAGGTATACGACTAAAATCAATTTTATGTGTTGGAGTACTTTTTATAAATGAAAAATTTTCATACAGAATAATGTTTGTAAATAATTAATTTTCATAAAGAACTACTTTTGAAATTAATTTGAACAGTTTTTTGAAAAATAGCAATCTCGTTCGAAGTTTTCTCCAGGTCGTTCAAACGACCTGGATCTAATGACATTCCCCAACCTATACTGGAAACTCGTTAGAAGTTCAGTAGAAATGTCATTCTAACGATCTCGTTCGAACGAGATTTCTAACGACCTATCTAATTCGATAC
This sequence comes from Sambucus nigra, assembly GCA_949130495.1. Lineage (NCBI taxonomy): Eukaryota > Viridiplantae > Streptophyta > Magnoliopsida > Dipsacales > Adoxaceae > Sambucus > Sambucus nigra. The sequence goes on along the minus strand of OX422221.1, from coordinate 361,049,767 downwards.
TGGAATTCCGTTAGATAACTCGTTCGAACGACAAGTCGTTCGAACGACATCGTTCGAATGAGTGCTGTCAGATCTGAATTTTTTAACTTATTTTTCAGCAGTTATTTTCCAACAACTGTTTTGGTCCACTACTTTTTCAGTTATATCATAAGGACGAAAATGAGTTATAAAACCTAAGGGAGTTTATTATTCTCTTGAGAGCATTTTTCATAACTTCCCTCTTTTTGGTAAAAATCAATCTCCAACACCTTTATCAACTTTTGAAACAAAACCCCTTCAATCAACTTGACATTCAACAACCAAGTTTGCGGTGGATCTCTGCATTCAAGCTTAGTGAAGACGCTGGTTTTGGGCTTCGGTAGATACCCCGACACGAGGAGTGTCAAGCAACGTGTTGGAGCTTCGCGTACTACAAATTCGGAGGTCGAGGACGGCATAAGCATATCTTGAGTGAGTCAATGTCTGTAAATCTTTTAAGTCTCTTGTAAAACCCATTTTGTAGTGAATTTTTTCTAGGCCCAGCCGTCCGAGGTTTTTCCCATTTGAGTTTTCCTCGTACATTGGCGCGTTGTGGTTGGGATTTTCTCAATTTACTTTATTAAATCACCTGGATGTATGCTTAGGATAAAATGAATAAAATTGGAATAATTTTATTTTAATTAAACAAGTTATCAATCTCATCGCATTAATTGAAATTTGTTCTTGCGAACTTGTGAATCTGCTACATAAATTAAAATTGGAGAATATCACTTATTAGCTTATTTTAAAATTGGATTGCGTGTGTGTATTCCACGAATTAAACTAAGAACATATAACCTTGCAACTTCAAATTGGTATCAGAGCTAGTCTCTAAAAGTTATTTAGATGAATCCTGGAGGTTATATGGATAGTTATTTGTCGAATAGACTACCTTTGTTTGATGGAACTAATTACACCTATTGGAAATCACGTATGAAATCTTCTCTTAAATCAATCGATGAACGTGTTTGGGTTACTGTTGAAAGAGGATGGTCCCCTGCTACTATGGTTGTTAATCATGAAATTATTTTGACTCCTTTTGAAGAGTGGTGTGAGGAAGAACTAAAACGGTGTAACTTAACTCTAAAGGTTTAAATGCCTTATTTGGTGCAGAGTCCCCCGATGAATTCCGTCTTATAATAACGTGCGAAATGTCAAATGAAGCTTGGAATATTCTCCAAGTTACTCATGAGGGAAATAATGTTGTTAAAGCATCAAAATTTCAAAACTTAACAACTCAATTTGAAACGATCACCATGAAAGAAACTGAAACATTTGATGAGTTGTATGCTCGTATATCAGATATTGTTAACTCTTGATTTAACTTAGGTGAAAAAATGCCTGAAAATCGTGTTGTTAATAAAATTCTTAGATGTATTCCTAAGCGGTTCATTCCTAAAGTCACTGTTCTTAATTCATTAGGGAATCTAAATAATTTAAAACTTGAAGAACTTGTTGGTGATCTTCAAACTTATGAAGTAGATATGTTTCCTAAAGATAACAAAAGTAAAGAAAAAGGAGTTGCCTTAAAAGTTAAGAAAGTAGACGTGCCTATTCTGATCAGTCTGATATAGATCCTGATGATATAGCCTTATTTGCTAAAAAAATTTAAAAAAATTCTCAAATGCAAAAGGCAAAATTGTAAATTTGAAAAACCAAAATTTGAGAACAAAAACAAAGGAAATAGAAAATTCAATAATCAGGATCCGAAGAAGTTCAATAAAGACTTTAAAAAGGATGATTCAAAGAGATGTTTTGAGTGTGAGGGATATGGTCATAGAGCATTCGAGTGCCCTACAAAACTTAAAAGACAAGGCAAAGAAAAAGCAGTTTATAATGCCACTCTAAGTGACACTGATAATGAGTCTAAAGACTCTGATGACTCTAACCCGTCTAAAAAATAACTTCACTGCCTTTATGGAAAGCCATGCTAGTAATTCAAGTGCGTCATACCTTAATGTTAAAAATTACTAACAAAATCTTGAGGTTGTTTCCAGTTATTCTACTAGTAGTGATGAAAAAGAGAGTGATAGTGAAATAGATGAGAGTGAACTACAATCCGCTTATTCAAAACTTTACACTGAATCTCTTGGTATTCAAAAAGTTAACAAAAGATTAACCTTTAAAGTCTTAACTTTAGAAAATGAGTTGAAAGGCCTGAAGGAGAAGGAGGCTTTAGTTAGTCAACTCGAGGAAATTAAGATATCTCTCTCTGAGAAGCTTATCTTGATAGGTAAAGAAAAATGTGACTTAATTATCTCCTTAGAAGGTGTCAATAAAGATCTTAATGAGTCTTTAGAGATTAGAAAATCTCTCGAAGAGAAAATTGCCCAACTTGAAAAAGATCTCGAGTCCTCTCGTGAAGTTAAAGTCACACTCGAGGATAATTCAGGAAGAATGGGAAAATTATTTCTAGGTCCTGTTTTAGGATATAAGGAGAAAGGTTATCAAGAGAGAAAAGGTATAGGATATGAAGAAGGAGATTCATCGAAAGTCAAACCCGAACCCGTAGCTAAGTTTGTTACCAAATCTAATGTTTCTAAAATAAGTCCTACTAAGCAATCATCAAAAGGTAGTCCAAAATAACCCTATGTATGTACTTATTGTCACAAATGGGGTCACCTTAAAGATTTTTGTTACAATCTTGGAAAGAACTCTCATTTCACTTCTTCTAAACATCACTATAGCTCCTTTGATAGTCTTAAGAGCCAAGTTGAGTATCTAGTCAATACTTCTAAAGGTCTAATGGAAGAGTTTCTTAGGTTTTCTAAAGTCCAAGGAAATAATTCTAATTATAACACTAGAGCCAACAAAGGAAAGAAAATAACTCAAGCTTGGGTTAAGAAAATCATACCAATAAAGATTTTGTTGCTCATGTTGCACTTAAGGTTCAAAATACCTCCCAATGGCACTTTGATAGTGGTTGTTTGAGACATATGACTGGTGATAAATCTCTATTCACCACTCTTGAGAACTATAAAGATGGTAAAGTCACTTTTAGGGATGGTAGCAAATCTCAAATCATGGGTAGAGGATCTATTGAAATCTCCGGGTTTCCTAAACTTGAAAATGTCATTTATGTTGATGGTCTCAAGGCTAATTTGATAAGTATTAGCCAATTATGTGATGAAAATCTTGATGTTAAATTTAGTCAATCGGAGTGCACCGTATATGATCAGTCGGGTGAATCTATTTTACAAGGTATTAGAACTAGTGACAATTGCTATGGAATTATTCCTGAATCATCTTTAGTTTGCAATAGTGTAAAGGGCTCGTCTGCCGATCTTTGGCATCAAAGATTAGGTCATGCAAACTTTAGAGATCTTGATAGATTAGTGAGAAAAGACCTACTTCGAGTCTTACCACCAATAGGAAAGCCAACCTCCACCATTTGCGGGCCGTGTTAATTAGGAAAGCAAATTAAGAGTCCTCATAAAAAGTTAAACTCTATAACAACCTCTCGTGTCTTAGAATTGATACACATGGACCTTATGGGTCCCACTCGTACCGAGATCATAGGAGAAAAAAGATACATCTTATTAATGGTGGATGATTTTTCTAGGTACTCTATTGTAGGCTTTCTAAGAGAAAAATCTGAGGCAGTTGATTCTCTTACTGTTAAGTGTAGAGCTCTTCAAAATCAACACGGTGTTACCATAAATCGCTTTAGGAGTGATAATGGAACCGAATTCAAGGAATCCAGTGTGAATGCTGTGATGAAATAGGAATTAAACATGAATTCTCGACCATTCGAACTCCACAACAAAATGGCATAGTTGAAAGAAAAAATCGAACGATCCAAGAAATGGCAAGATCTATGATCTTAGGAAGAAATGTGCCCCGTAGGTTTTGGGCCGAAGAGGTTAACACCGCATGTCACACCGTAAATAGGGTTTATTTGTGTCCTAACACTAACAAAACACCATATGAATTGTGGATGGGTAAGAAACCTATTTGTCATACTTTAGAATGTTTGGTAGTCCGTGTTATACTCTTCGAGACAGAGAAATTCTAGGCAAATTTGACTCAAGGAGAGATGAAGGTATATTCCTAGGGTATTCTCAAAACAGTAGATCCTTTAGAGTATTCAATTTAAGTAGCTCTAAAGTCATGGAATCAATTAATGTTGTCATAAAAGACGATGGTCTGGTCACATCAATTGATAATGAGGAAGATTTGTCATGTGAGTGTGATGTTGTGTCAAATGTTAAAAGTATTGAATCTCAAAATGACTTGGTTGTTCCAACTACTGAGAAAAAGGATCCTACTCCTTGGGTGCAAAAAAGTCATGACACTTTAAAAATTATAGGAGATCCCGAGGTAGGTGTCAAGACTAAGGCGCAATTAGAAAATCAAGTTACGTATTTATGCTATACTTATAAAATTGAACCTAAAAAACTTTAAAGAAGCATTAAAAGATGAACATTAGATTAATGTTATGCAAGAAGAACTGTTTCAATTTAAGAAAAATGATGCTTGGGAATTAGTCCCTAGGCCTTCTAATACAAATGTCATTGGCACCAAATGGATTTTTAAAAATAAAATGGATGACAATGGTGTCATTATTCGTAATAAAGCTAGATTGGTTGCACAAGGATATACCCAAATAAAAGGTGTTGACTTTGAAGAAACTTTTGACCCTGTTGCTAGGTTAGATACGGTTCGCCTTTTACTCGCCATAGCATGTCACCTCCAATTTAAATTATATCAAATGGATGTAAAAAGTGCCTTTTTAAATGGTATTATTCAAGAAGAAGTCTATGTTGAACAACCCAAACAGTTTGAATACCCAAAGCATCCTAATCATGTCTTATTCCTAAAGAAAGCGCTATATGGCTTGAAACAAGCACCCCATGCTTGGTATGAAAGACTCACTTCTTATCTCCTTTCTTATGGCTTTTTGAGAGGGGGAGTAGATATGATACTTTTCGTTCGTCATGATGAAAAATCCATCCTAGTTGCTTAAGTATATGTTGATGACATAGTGTTTGGGTCTACATGTGACAAACATACTCAAATTTTTTCAAAAGAAATGCACAATGAATTTGAGATGAGTATGGTAGGTGAACTTACTTTCTTTCTAGATCTTCAAGTTCGTCAACTCAAAAGTGGGATATTTTTGTCTCAAACTAAGTATGCTAAAAACCTTGTAAAGAAATTTAAACTCGAATCCGCTAAACATGCACACACTCCTGTGAGTTCATCGATTAAACTTAGTAAGGATACATAAGGAAAGGATGTAGAGCACACACTTTTTAGAAGTATGATAGGTAGTTTACTTACCTAACCGCTAGTCGTCGGGATATTTCCTTTAGTGTAGGAGTTTGTTCCCATTATCAAGCCGCCCCAAAAGAGTCTCATTTACTTTCTATTAAACGTATTTTCAAATATGTTAGTGGGACCCTGTCTTTTGGAATTTGGTATTCTTTTGACACAAATGATTGTCTATCGGCATATTCAGTCGCCAATTGGGCAGGAGATGTTGATGGATGCAAAAGTACCTCTGGCGGTTGTTTCCACTTTGGAAGTGCACTTGTCTCATGGATGAGCAAGAAACAAAATTATATTTCTTTGTCCACGGCGGAGGCCGAATACATAGCCGCTAGGAGTTGTTGCACTCAACTCATTTTGATGAAATAAATGTTGGAAGATTACGGTATCTCTCAAGGGACTATGACTATCTATTGCGACAATACTAGTGCCATTCAAATTTCTCGTAATCCCATTCAACACTCTAGAACCAAGCATATTAGGATCCGTGAACATTTCATTCGTGACTTGGTTGAAGAGAAAATAGTTTCTCTAAGCTTCGTTCCTACCGATCAATAATTGGTCGATATATTTAGTAAACCTCTAGATGCCCTTAGGTTTGAAAACCTTAGGAAATCAATTGGGGTTTGCTCAATTGATTAAGATCGAAGCCGTCTATCTAGTTTAGGTTATTTCTCTTGTATAATTTTGTACCTATGAACTAGATTTCTTTTGTATATATTTTATTCAAAATCTCAAAAATATTTTTCTCTTATTTTCAAGGAAAAACGGGAATGGTTAGAAAAGCTTTCAAATTTTTTTGTCCATATGGCTTTGTGGTCGATGTATTCGGATCACTATCTTTTCCCATGTCCACGTGGCCTTCGATGAGTGGTTAATCCAGACCTTGTTTATCTTGTGCACAAAAATGTTCTTTTATGATATATATTTTTGTGATTTCCTCACACCTTTGCCTTTTGCACACATCGTTCATGAAATATTGCGGATATATTGTTCACATTGTACTTGCAAAGTGAAATTTGGTGTTGTCTTCTCAATCCTGTCACATCTGTTATAAGCAATCGAAATTGTGCATGATCATCCGTTTCCCGGATTGAAACAAAAATGATTATATTCTTCCCGTTTGTTTCCGTTTCAAGCAATGGACTCGGGCTACGAAAAACATAAAGTTTTTGCGTGAAAAGCCTCCATTTGAATTCTCGATTGTGTGCCTAAAATAGAAGCATTAAAAATGATATATAATGCCAAGGCCAAAAATAATTAGATTGATTGATTCTTCAAAAAGAATAGTCTCAATCTATTGTTGCTCGTGGGAGATATAAGTTGAAGATCAATAGGCATGCACATTTAATCGATTCATTGCTTTCTCATTGTGACATTATTGGCGAGAGAATCATCTATTTTGTATGCTTGTTGCATTCGTGTTTAAGTGTTCAATAATATTTCATTTTTACACAAGGCTAATGTGAGTGAATATTGCGCTTATATATTGTTTGGCATTCCGCACTTGCATATTGTTTTGGCTAAAAACTCTCACTCGTATTGTTCACACCACTACATTCTCGCTCCCACCATTTGGATATGTTGACACAAGCTAGGACTCTTCAAATCCTCTTTTTGGCATCGTTCTGGCCTTCCCAATTCCAGTTATTATGCTATTTTTTAACCCTATTTTATTTTATTTTATTTAAAAATATTGATTTTCGTTAGAAATTCTCGTTCGAACGAGATTTCTAACGAAATTTCTAACCCCTTTCTGGAACTTCGTTTGTAATGTAGTTCGAATGAAAAGTTCGTTCGAATGAAAAGTTCGTTCGAATGAACTTCTAACGATATATCTAACGAAATTCCCAATCCGCTACTGGAACTTCGTTCAAAATACCTCGTTCGAACGACATCACTCGTTTGAACGACCTGAGTTTAAAATCTGCGATTTCTCTTTCCCAAAACCTGCCGCCTCAATCTTTTCCCCTTATTTCTGCCCACGTTTTCCCATGTTCCCACTTCCCCAACACTCTTCCACTCTCTTCCACTATCCCTTTATCCCTCACCCCATTACCCAATATCCCTCTCTCTCCCATACTCTCTCATTTTCCCCCACGATTCCAACTCCCTTCACCTCCTCTATTAACCTCATTTCGTCCACCCCTTTGCTGTGTAGATTTGTGGTTTGTCATTTCCCTCTTCATTTCGAGGTATTCTTTTTACATTGCTCTCCATATATATATATATATATATATAGAGAGAGAGAGAGAGAGAGAGGCAGGCTCCTGTGCACACTAAGTTTGCACATTACCTTTTTAAAGTAGTAAAAAAAATATTTTTGAGTTGATTTTTTTTGTGTGATATATAAACATTTCAAGGAACCCATATAAAAAAAATCAGCTCAAAAAAACTTTTTTTGCTAGTTTTAAAAAATCGGTCAAACTTTCTATGCTTTTAAGCCCTTTAAAAACTGCGAAAGTTTGACCGATTTTTTAAAAATAGCAAAAAAAGTTTTTTTGAGCTAATTTTTTTATGTGAGTCCGTTGAAATGTTAAAATATCACATAAAAAAATTAGTGTGCGCCAGCACTCAAAAATATTTTTTTTACTACTTTAAAAACTTAATGTGCAAACTTAGTGTGCAAACTTAGTGTGCACAGGAGCCTGCCTCTCTCTCTCTCTCTCTCTCTCTCTCTCTCTCTATATATATATATATATATATATATATATATATATATATATATATATATATATGCTATTGGGTCACATTTTTAATCCAAAATGTTTTATTCTTTTGTTACCCAACTTTCATATATAAATGTGTGTATCTCTCTACAATTTTTTTTGGGCCCTTTTATTTTTACTGATTTTTGTTTGGGTTGCCCCTGGTTAAGCTCTATTCTATGATAATATCAGTTTTCTCAAAATAATTTTTTTTTAATTTCATGGAATTTATCTTAAATAATTTTTTTTCCTTTTATTTTCATTTATACCTAACGGACGATGGGCTTATTACTGATTGGTTTGCTGGATTGTTGGTGTTTGGTGGTTTGGTTGGAATTTTGTTCGGGTAGGTTCTAGTCTCATTCTAGTTTAACATGGCCCATAACCGTTGCCCCCGTCGCATTCGTGACTCTCCTGAGAAACACTCCTCTTCCTCTGATGAGGAGTCCAATGCCAATGCAGCTATACATGACCTTAGGTTGCGTTGGGGGTCAATCTCCGCACACACTCTATATCACACCCAAGGCTTCTCTACACGCTCTATTATTCGGGAGAAAATTATTAATATCCAATCCCTCCACGGCACCACTGTGCATTCGTGGATTTCTGATTTAGGGTGGGACCCGCTATTCTCACTCACGAACACTGTTTTTCCCGACCACATTCGGGAATTTTATTTTGGAATGCATGATAAGGAGAATCATATTTATTCTCGTCTGCGCGGTCGGTAGATTATTGTCTCTTCCGAATCCATTGCTCAACTCATTCCCTTACCTAGGGTCACTAATCCCTCCTTCCCATAGACATCTGATACTCGTCCTGACCCATCCCTCATTATAAACACCGTTTTTAGGTTCCTTCCTCCCGGCACTATCACAATCTTCCACAAACACTTACATCATGATTTCATGGTCCTTAATTGGATCGTGTGTTCTTGTCTTATTCCACATGCGAACACAACCCAAATAACCAAAATGCACGTGGACCTTATGTTTGCCATTAGCATTCGGGCTGACATCGACCTCCTCGCCTTCATCTTTAGTGTCATTCGGACAGTTAGGATACTCCCTTCAAATTTCGCTCGCCAAGCCCTCCCATTTGCGGATATCATTACCCGATTTTGTCTTGCCGTTGGCTTCCCCCGCCTACCACCAATGTCCCCTTCACCAAATATCAAACCATTGACATGTCCTCGGTCAGCCGGTCTCATGGTCATTTTCCCCCCGATACCCCTCTCCTCACTCCCTCCACCTCCTCTCACTCGGCCACTTCCACTCACCCTGCCCCCAGTCATCCCTCACCCACTCGCTCTATCCATCGACCCTCTTCTACCTATGCTCCCGCACCCGTTGACTCAGAGGATATTTTGTTTGTTCGTTCACATGTTGAGCAAATTCAGGAAGATCGCCGTCAAGACAAGGCACTAATGCAGGAGCTTTTGGTTTCTATGCAGCAGGACCGCGAGGCACAAGATCACCATGAGGAGGCTCAGGCACGCCGAGATGAAACCCAGGCCCATCGGGACTCTCTTCTGTTAGAGGATCTTTATGCCATTTGCCGTATGAAGATGCGCCGCGCTGCAGGCTCATCCGGTTTCAGCTCCAGCTCTCTTCTTGATGATTCTCCACATGATGTTCCTGCCCCTTGATGTGCTTTGATTTTAATTTCCTGTTTCAATGTACTTGTGAGGATGAGTGGATATTTTATTTCGTGTATTGTTTAATTTGGTTTGAATTTTTTCCTTATGCCATGTATGCACCTTGACTATTTCCCCTTTCCCATTGGTTAATGAATCCTCATGTTATTTCCTTTGTCACTATTATTTCTTCATATTTATTGGTTTATTGCCTATTGTTCTCTCTATTATCATTTTACATGTAGGGCATTTATCCCTTTGTCTTTTCGGACAAAAAGGGGGAGAAACATTAATTAATGGGAATTCAAATTTAGAAGAAGAATTCATATTTAGGGGGAGTTGTATTAATTAAAGGGATTTTATAATTTAGGGGGATTAATTTCTTAATATTCAACATATGCGTAGTTTACGGGAAGTTCATTTACTATTCACAACCTATGCTAACACATTGTTGTATATATGTTACATTCTCCACTTCCCCATGCATTTATGAATTTGTTGTTTCATGTGTGTAGGATACATCTCCTACTCTTTTGCATCATCGCCAGTCATGTCACTGAGTTTGTCTTTTTTTGGGGGGTTTGGGACGGGCTTTAGAATCGGCTTGACGGTTGGCTTAGCAAATTCAGTCTTTTTATTTATTTTTTATTAATTCGGTTTTGTCCCGGAATAGCCAAAGGGAGAGACTTGTAAGGTCAAATTTCCAATCGACTCATTTGTTATATTGGCTACATTTCGTTGGACAAAACAATTTTGGTTCATTCCTCATCAAGCATCATACAACGTAAAGATTCGAGCATCGCATCCAAGGTTCACGCGACATCAATATGCACGCCATGTTCGCAATTCTAAAAGGTATATGACCAAAATCAATTTTATGTGTTGGAGTACTTTTTATAAACGAGACATTTTCATATAGATAAATGTTCATAAATAATTAATTTTCATAAAGAACTACTTTTGAAATTAATTTGAATAGTTTTTAAAAAAAACAGTAATATCTTTCGAAGTTTTCTCCAGGTCGTTCAAACGGCCTGGATCTAACGACATTCCCTAGCCTATACTGGAAACTCGTTAGAAGTTCGTTAGAAATATTGTTCTAACGATCTCGTTCGAATGAGATTTCTAACGACCTATCTAATTCGATACTGGAATTCCGTTAGATAACTCGTTCGAATGACAAGTCGTTCGAACGACATCGTTCGAACGAGTTCTGCCAGATCTGAATTTTTTAACTTATTTTTCAGCAGTTATTTTCCAACAACTGTTTTGGTCCTCTACTTTTTCAGTTATATCATATGGACGAAAATGACTTTCAAAACCTAAGGAAGTTTATTATTCTCTTGAGAGCATTTTTCATAACTTCCCTCTTATTGGTAAAAATCAATCTCCAACACCTTTATCAACTTTTGAGACAAAATCCCTTCAATCAACTTGACATTCAACAAGCAAGTTTGCACTAGATATCCGCATTCAAGCTTAGTGGAGAGGGTGGTTTTGGGCTTCGGTAGTTACCGCGACACGAGGAGTGTCGAGCAAAATGTTGAAGCTTCGCGTACTACAAATTCAGAGGTCGAGGACGGCATAAGCATGTCTTGAGTGAGTCAATGTCTGTAAGTCTTTTGAGTCTCTTGTAAAACCTATTTTGTAGTGGATTTTGTCTAGGCCCAGCCATCCGAGGTTTTTCCCATTTGAGTTTTCCTCGTACATTGGTGCGTTGTGGTTGGGATTTTTGCACTTTACTTTATTAAATCACCTAGATGTATGCTTAGGATAAAATGAATAAAATTGGAATAATTTTATTTTAATTAACCAAGTTACTAATCTCATTGCATTAATTGAAATTTGTTCTTGCGAACTTGTGAATCTGCTACATAAATTAAAATTGGATAATATCACTTATTAGATTATTTTAAAATTGGATTACGTGTGTGTATTCCACGAATTAAACTAAGAACATATAACCTTGCAACTTCAATGTATTACAGGTTCCCAACTACAAGGGCGTCATGCATATGTTCTTGAGACTAGATGTGCTGCAGCTTATGTGGGAGTTACAGGCCCTTGTTTTATATGACCTCTTCATTGATTCTATTCTTATTCTAGTTCTTCTTAGTTAGGGCTTGTGTCGCCCGATTTCCAATTCCTTTTTGATTTGTGAGAGATTTATATTTATTTATATTTCCAGTATTCAGTACACATTAGGAGTTAACTCTTGTCAGGATGATTTCATTTATGGTTCTTTAACTTGGTTTGGTTAATTTAGACAGCTTAATTATCTTGTGTTGATTGCCATCCTTAGCGGTTATTTGATTCTTAAACTGATGATTATTTAAAAAGGTTTTCATATTGGATTTTAATAAAATGAAAATAAGACTTTATATTATTTTTACACTTAGCTTAATTATTTAGGGTGTTTAAATTGGAAATATTATTTTGCGACAGTGATGCTAAGAATGAACCAACCATTCCAGTGTCACAGGTGGTATCAAAGCATCAGGTTTTAGTGTCCTTTAGGATCTGTACGGGTTATTTTTCTCCTAGCTTAGCATCTTTGATTTAGAGCCCTATTTTTAGGACTGTTGTATTCTTGTATTTACACTTACGTCTTCAGCTATTTGAGATTTGATGATAACTATAGACTAATAAACTTCCTTCTCATTTTCAATGCCTCCGAGATGTGCACCCCGAGATAGGAATGCCCAGCTTGAGAAGCCAGCAGCTCCGGCTCAGGGAATGATGAATTCAACTGAAGTAGCCGACATTATTTCTCAGGCGGTGAATACCGCATTAGCGGTGGTGCAGTAGGCTCCAACCCAGGTTCCGGCAGTAGCACCAGTACCATCACAGCTTCCCACTACATGGGAGCGGGTGAGGGATGCCTTTCACAAGGCGCATCCCCCGGAGTTCTCGAGTAGTTCGGAAATTATAGTCGCCAGCCAATGAAAGAAGGATATCCAGAGGCATCTGCGCATGTATGAGTGCATTAACGTGAAAAGACAGTTTTTTGCTTCCTTCAAGCTAGTGGGGGCCTCTTTGTAGTGGTGGGATTCCACCACCACCTTGGAGGAGAGGGATAGCATACCGATTCAATCATTTTGGGCGCAGTTTGTCCGCAAATATTTCCCATCCGTCGTGCAGACGGTGATGAGGCGGAGGTTACTGAATCTCAAGTAGGAGAGTATGACCATCTCCTCCTCCTCTTCAAAAGGGAGACTGAATTTCACTCTCCTCATCCTCTTCTTCATCCTCACTCTCATCTCCACTCTTTCGACCACCACACACTTGGGAATCACAAACAATGGCCTCGAAAGTATCATGCAAAGAAATATTTTCATGGGAAGATTTATCATCAAGTTTCACATGACTTTCTATGAACGTGGTGTAGTTGAGCTCAATGGAGGAATCGAGGCCCTCTTCTGGATCGCTATCACTAAGGGTGGCATTATACACCTTCAGTTTCTTTCCCTCCTTCCATAGTTTAGTGGGGCACTCGCATACCCTATGGACATAACCCTCAAAACCATAATATCTTTCTGACTCAACCCTCTTGAGGTTCTCACTATGATTCTTAGGGAAGTGATCGGCATTGTTATGCATATTTTTCTATAAATTTTTAGCATCTTTTGATTGCTTTTAGAATTTGAGACATTTTTTTTAATTTCTTAGCCATCATGGCTATATCCTCGGACTCGATGTCAAACTCATCATCCAAAACAGGTGTTTTCTCCTTCCGGGTTTTTAAAGAGATGCCCTTATCTTTCTTCTTCTCAGACTTGGGGGAAAACATGTCAAGCTCATAAGTTTATAAGTCACCTACATGCTCTTCAAGTTTCGTAAAATATAGAGTACCAATAGATTAAAAATCGTCACTTTTTGATTAAATCTTTCATGCAATGACCTTAAGATTTTCTTTATTACTCAGTTATCGGGTAACTTCTCTCCTAAGTTAAAAGACGAGTTATTTATGTCGAATAATCTAGCGTAAAACTCATCAAAGGTCTCACTCTCCAACAACTTAATCGTTTCAAACTGAGTGCTGAGGTTTTGGAGTTTAGAATCTTTCACAGCACTAGTTCTTTCACATCACTATGTCCTAAGCCTCTTTTAACGTCTCGCAAGTTAAAATATAGCGTAACTTCTCTGAGGTGACAGAACAAAGCAGAGCATTTAAACAACACGAGTTAAAATTTGGTAACCTATGCTCAGTCTCACTAAATGATTCTACGAGTTTGGATATCCTATTCTCTCCAACTAAGGTTATAGGTGGTGACTAACCATTTAAAACTACTTGCCATACCCACTCATCTATAGACTTAAATGCAGATTTCATACGCATTTTCTAGTATGCGTAGTTTGATCCATCAAAAATCGGGGTTCTAATACCATAAAATCAACTAAAATTCATGCCTAACAACAGGGGATCTAAAAAATAATAACTAAGTGTTCTAGCTCTGATACCAATTTTAAAACGTTGCAAGTTTATAGGCAATGGATGGTCTGAACAATCAAAAAGTCTATTTTTACATATTTTCAATTTTAAAGATCAAAACTTTAAACAAATTTAAACCCAATAAAAGTTTGTACCAAGTTTAAACCTTTGTTGTGAAATATTGATTTACCCAATTTTATATTTCTAACCTAAAACATGCATCTAGGTGATAAGAAGATAAAATAAATCAATCTAAGACAACACGTCGATGTATGAGAAAAATTAAAAAGGGAAAAATCTCGGATGCCCAGCCAAACATATCGCTATGATAAGATTTTACAAAGATTAGACAATAGACTTACTCAATAACTCGGCTCATCGCAAGCCTTGACGCTCTTATATCTTCAATCTCTCCTCCAAAGTGCAACGTAAGAGTCCATCCACGCAAGCTGCCACAACACACGAATCCATGAACATCTCGGTATCTACCGACGAGGCTCAACAACCGTCTATAGAATCAAAACACAAAATTCACTGCTTCTTCACTGTAACACAGCAAACCAAGTACGTAGTCCACTACACGAAACACATTCTCAATCCAAGAAAATGAGAAACAAACTTTAGTGCCTAATATGAAAGATCTGAAACCATATGAATATGTAAACTTAGATCTTTAAACATAAAGGGTGAAATTAGGGTTTTGGAACTTTGGTAAATAGATAAGGAATTAATTTTCACCAAAAGTTCTTGAAAAAACTCAGTCCAACACGCCTTAAATAATGAAAACACGAATTTTGAGGTGACAAACTCGTTCGAACGAAAACACAAAGGTCGTTCAAATGAAAAGTGTATTTTGTTCAAATGAGACTCAAGTTCATTTAAACGAAAAATATTTCTCATTTAAAACGAGCTTCGAGTGAGATTGATTTTGCTAGACTGAACATTCTTGTTTGATATTCGTAAGATGTCTGTTCCAACAAGTTTCCTAGTTCGTTCTAACGAGATTAGAACTTCATTATAAAAATCGTTCCAACGAACTCAGAAATAAAAAATCATTTTCTTCAAATATCATTTTAAAAACAATTCGAAACTATTTTGTTTAGAAAACAAAACACCCATAAAAATATCCAAGGACCATACTCAAAGTGTATCCATACCTTACGAGATCCTCGATAATTGTGAAGACAACCTTGGCACAAAAAATATGGCACGATGTGTATCTATCTATGAATCTTAGCCTCTATCTCTTCTTCAAACATGTAATAGAATCATGAGATCGACAATACAAAGCATAATTAATGACT
Source organism: Sambucus nigra (assembly GCA_949130495.1). Taxonomy (NCBI): domain Eukaryota; kingdom Viridiplantae; phylum Streptophyta; class Magnoliopsida; order Dipsacales; family Adoxaceae; genus Sambucus; species Sambucus nigra. Next base: position 361,034,398 of record OX422221.1, on the reverse strand, counting down.
CAAATGTTTTGTCTGAAATTAAGACAATTACAAACAAATTGACTCGATTGGATATTTGTCCTTACAAATCTCACCCTTAGATATTTCGGGACAAAACCAAAATAAAAACCCTCTAGGTCGTTAATCTCTCTAAAAAGACTTAATCTCCAACCCCTAAAAGGAAAAGTAAACTTGACCTACTCATATACTTGAATTGGTTTTCACGCTTTTAAACTTTTCCGCATGTAGTAAACCTGCACCCTTAAACATACATTCGAATTCAAAGAGAATATAATAAGTATAAATCTTCATGTTCGCATCAGAATAAACTTCTAACAATATCTAAAACAATCTCAAACTAGGTCAGCCGTGTCTGCTTAAGGTAAATATACCCTAATTATGAAAGGAAAGATACCATTTCTTTCCCTTTTTGTTCAGGAATGGACAAAGCTTAAAAGCATAAAATTATTTATCCCCCACAAAAAAAAATCTCCCCTAAATATGTGAACATGAGATACCAATTCTGAAATAGGGAGTAGGGAATAAAATTGTGGAATGGTGTAACATGTAGCAAACACACAAAATGGCAACGCAATCACAAATATAATGATCAAAGAAAATCAATATCAATGCAAAAAGATATCAATATGAATATGAAATGAAGTATGATATCAATTTGAAATTACAAAATGAGATATGAAATTTCAATGCAGCCAATAAGACATACCAATATGATCACATAGCATGCCAAATTAAATCCAAAGGTAAAGCATATGACTAATATGGATTAATTACAAATCACAAAGATTCAATGAAAATGATACCATATATAAAATATGAAAAATATAGCAATGAAATACCAGAACATATATATAGGTATAAACAACCACAAAAAAACTCGACCCAGACACATAAGCTTTAGACTCTAACATAGTATTGATGTGCTTAAACACATGGGATGGAATGAATGGTTGTGAACTAGATATAAATGAATTTTGACCCAAACACTGAAATATGTTCAAGAAGTTCTATTTGATCACAAAACTTTATTAAACTAAGATTTAGCCTCAAGTGACAAGATAATGTGAACTCTATGAATAAATAAGCATAATGCACACAAGCCTAGAATATTGATGATTCTACAAATTAAAAGTGTCATGACAAAATAAGCATAACTAGGATGCATTATGAAAACCTGTTTCTCTTCAACTATAACACTCTCAAAAGATAAACATATATCATATTTTATTTTCTCCCAATTCTTTTGAAGTTATCACTTTTGAAAATTAAACAAAAGAAATATGTTGATCTTAGAAATTACTCTATTTTTATTGCCTTTAAATCTTTTTATTAGGCTATTTCCAATGGTTGCTTTCCCACAAAGAAGATTTGCTTATTTCGTATCCCTTTCTAGTGCACCCTTATATTTTTCAATACAATTCAAATATTCTCACGGGCAACGATTCTTACGTTCAAAAATCCCATATAGTCACGAAATATGTAGATGACATGATTAATAGGATAACATCTCACATAGATCAAATAATCATGTGAAGTTAAAATTCAAAGAGCTCGTGCATGTCTGTGGAGGCATATACAAAGAGCAACGTATGACTCCACCCACGCAAGCTACCATAATCCACAAATCCACAAATATCTCAGTATCCATCAATAAGGCTCAACAACTATCTAACGAATTAGAACACAAAATTCACTGCTTCTTCGCCGCAATACAGCAAACCATGTACGGAGTCCACTACACGAAACATGTTCTCAATCCAAGATGATGAGAAATAAACATTGGTGCCAAATACGAAAGATCTCAAACCATATAAATATATAAACTTGGATATTTAAACACAAAAGGTGAAACAAGGGTTTTGGAACTTTGGTAAACAAGTAAGGAATTAATTTTCACCAAAAGTTCTTGAAAAAACTGAGTCAAATACGTCTTAAATAGAGAAAACATGAATTTTGAGGAAATGAACACGTTCGAACGAAAACACAAAGGTCATTAAAATGAAAAGCCTATATCATTCTAACAAGACTCAAGTTTGTTCGAACGAAGAAGCTATATTGTTCAAATGATCTTCTAATAAGCTTCCAATGAGATTGATTTTTTTAGACAAAACATTCTCGTTTGATGTTCATTAGATGTTCGTTCCATCGAGTTTCCTAGTTCGTTATAATGAGATTAGAACTTCGTTCGAACGAGAATAGATTTTCGTTATAACAAGGTACAAAACTCATTCCAACGAACTTTGAAACAAAAAATAAATTTCTTCAAAAATCATTTTAAAAACAGTTTCAAATTATTTTGTTTAAAAATAAAATTCCATAAAAATATCCAAAAACCATATTCAAAGTGCATCCATAGCTTACGAAATCCTTAGTAAACGTGAAGACAAATGTGGAACAAAAATCACGGAATTATGTGTATCCATATTTGAAGCTTGACTTCATAAAAAACGCCATAGGCTTACGAGATCGATAATACAAAGCCTAACCTATGGCTCATATGTTTTGTGCAGAATTAAGCCAGTTACAAACAAATTTACTCGATTGAAAATTTTCCGTTATAGCCTGATTTGATTAATATTTGTTAACTCGATGATAATTACATATTTTAGACTCTTAATAAAGTTAATTTTACACCCCTAAACATTTACTAATCTTTCTTAAGCAAATTTAATTAGGTTGAATTAAAGCGTAGAAATAATTAAAGAAGTAGGAGGAAGATAAAATTAACACCCTAAAAAAATTTCTTTAGTTCCCAAGCACGAAATTATTTGTGTTCTTTGAATCAGAATTTGGTCCATATGTGATTAGGCATAAATTCTTCATATTTATCCCCTTAATTTCGGTATTTTTATGATCCCGTGCGGTGTAAATAGCTTGGATTTATCTCATATCTATGCTACTAACCCTTTTTGGCAAGTATTTCGTATTTTGTGTATCTCCTATGTGTTTTAGAGATATTTCATGCAAGTTAGTGCCAAAGAGAACTCAAAATAGTGAAAGAAACCAAGAATCGGGGAGTTGAGAGGCATTTTTGTAATTTTGTAGCCTTAGTCCGGAGCTGCGGCCAACTGGAAAGTTGAAGAGCTTTCAATTACAAGAACACTGGAAAAAACGGCACCTCAATCCGAGTTACGGTGAAGAAGTTATGCCCATTTGAAGTTGAGAAGAAATTCAAGAAAAAAGCTGTTAGACCCAAACCGAACCGAAGCTGAGAAAAAAAAACCGGTCCGCCCATTTGTCACGCACCAGATCCGTTACTAAATTAGCCACGCTCCAGATTCGTTGCAAAATTAGTCACGCTTTCTAAGTGTGACAAATTGGCAGATACGGGATTTTTATTTTGTGCTTATCTTTTAGCCAAAAGAGTTTTATGTTTTGGGGACTCTTCTAAACGACCTTTAGCCTATATATTTAGTCATTAGGACTCTTTTTATGAAGATTTCATTCATGTAAAAGCTCCATAACAAGTAGGAACGTCTAGGAACATCAAGGGATTATATTGCTTCAAGATTTCATTGTTTTGGGTTTGTTTTTCACGTTTTAATTCAAGATTCTTGTTATTGTTCTTGCATGCGTATTTTCCATAGTTGATTCAATCCATTGCTGCGTTCATAATATATATTTACATGTTTAAATCTAGTTTCATCATGAATTCATACACATGCAACGTTATTATTTCATGCATTAGTCCATTTAACATGTCCGGCTAGGTTTTAAAGGTTGGGATGCATGAACCCAACCTGATGTGTTAGTGCATGTGTATAACGTCAATCCGATGAATTTAATGATTAATTTTGATCGTATCGCGTAATTTCATAATAATTGTGGATCTTTATATCTCGTTTGCCCCGAGGTACTCGTGATGATTTAGAGTACAATTTGAGTGTAATTACCGCGATACCAATTTACTCATCCTCAGATTAGGTATGACGCGGGCTTGAACCTCGTATACATAATGCTTGGGAGTACTAAATTCCGGGTTTGAATTAATTGGATAAATTTATGATTGACGTTGTCACTATACTACACTAGGGTTGGGGGATTGTATTCCCATCCTGTTTTCTCATCATTTAGGTCCAAAAAAAATTTTGATTCAACTCTTCATTCCTCATTTAGATAATTTAGTAGTTGCATATTTCATCATAATTTCATAATTGCATTTAGTTTAATCAATCCCAAAAACCAAAAATCAATCTTTTCATTCCTTCTTAGAGTCATCGTTAGGATTCTTCCGTCTTATCCCGTCGTCACAACTTCGTTGTCCTTTTTCCCTGAGGATCGATACCCGACTTGTCGGATTATTACTTGAACGACAGGCTTGCACTTGAGCCTAGAGAGTACACACTTTAGTGAAACATTCTGAGTCGTGTCAAGTTTTTGGCGCCGTTGTCGGGGATCTAGGTAGACTAGGATTAGATCGAGTTAATCCAAAGCTTTGACCAAAAAAATAAATAAATAAATAAATAAAAAATAAAAATAAAAAAAAAAAAGATTCACAACTTTCCTCTCTCCTAAGCTTTAATGCAAAATTCCGAAACCACTCCCACACCCCATAATACTCCAACCAGCATTCACGAAAATCCACTTGTTGAGTATAATCCTGATAATCCCCACACTCCGAACGCCCCACAGTTCTGGATCCCACCTCCCACTCCGTCACACTCAATCTCTAGCAACACTCCCTTTTCCTTCGTAGGAAACACTTCGAGCACACCCAGTGAGATCGCCGAGTCATCAAGTGAGAGAGAGATGTCGCAACACAGTAATGCACCTACCGGTGAGGACGAGCCCCCGTACCGCCCGTTGAGAGAATTCTTATATCCCGAGCGCACTGTCACTCCGGGATGCATTATACTCCCGTATAATGCCTAGCAGTTTCGTTTCAAAAATGGGATGATCCAGACACTACCACATTATCACGGTATGGATTCTGAAAAGCCATACCTCCACATAAGGGAATTTGAGGACGTGTGTGATACTCTCAATGATCAAACCTGCACACAAGAGGCAATCCGCCTCAAACTCTTCCCCTTCTCGCTTAAAGATAAAGCTAAAGCTTGGCTATGGTCTTTACCTCCAAGCTCGATTCCATCCTGGAATGAGCTACAGTCTAAATTTCTCAAGAAATTCTTCCCAACACATCGAACAATCTCTATAAAGGCTCAAATTCAAGCATTCAGGCAACAAGAAAATGAGTCATTCCATCGATGTTATGAACGTTTCAACGAGTTAGTGGCTTCATGCCCCCATCATGGATTTGATCCATCGCAAATCATCTCCTTTATCTATAATGGGTTAAATCTTAATTCTAAACAGCTTGTTGAAACCATGGGAAGTGGTCCATTTGTCGATCTAGATGCCCATGACGCTGATCTTCACATGAGGTATGTAGCCGAGACTATCCAATCCTGGGATACATCCGATCCGAACGCTCAAAATCGAAATCGATAATCTACCACCGCTCCGTCGACGTCCGGCCTATTCCACGTAGACAAGAATTCTATGACGAACAGTCGGTTGGACACCATTGAGAAAGGATTGTGAGACTTATGTGAGGTAGTTGGATCTATCCAAAATCCTATCGTGAAGGTGTGTGCGATTTGTGAGGCGGGACATTCAACTGAGGAATGTCCGACGATACCCGCCTACAAAGTAATGTTGCAGGAGCAAGTTAGTGGTATAGGAGGCTTTAAGGGTAATTTCGATGCCCCGCACGGGAATTCATACAACCTTTCGTGGAAAAATCATCCCGGTTTTAACTACGGGCAACAACATGCCGCAATGAACCCTCCTTCGCATGTTGCCCTTCCTCCACCACAACAATTTCAACAAGCTCCACACCTGCAAGGACATGCGCAAGCACCGCCACCTCAAGGAAATTATATCCCGCCACAGTGGAGAACTTTCGAGGATACCGTGAATCAATTCATCGCAAGCCAGACCGCAACCAATGCCAAATATGATCGTCTGATTGGCGACATAAATGCGAATCTGTCAAAAATACAATCCTCGTTGAGTGTCCAAGAGAAGGGCAAGTTTCCTGCCCAGGGCCAAAGACCTCTCCAAGGTCAAACTAGTGTTAGCTCGACACCCCATGACCATCCTGAGCAATGTAGCGCAATTACCACTCTACGTAGTGGGAGGGTAGTTGACTTGTCACCTCCCCCACGAGACGTACTTAAAGACAAGGAGATTTCGCCCGGCACGAAAGAGGCCGAAGATGTCTCCTTAAATGAGAGCGACAAAGAAGACGCTAGTGAGGCCGAGGTAGTAGTGAAACCACCCTCCGCAGCACCGTTTCCTCAAAGGCTAATTCCCGCTCAAAAAGGGAATCCACGTGATGAAGTGCTAGAAGTACTTAAGCAAGTAAAGCTGAATTTACCCTTTCTTGATGCCATCAAGCAAATTCCAGCTTATGGCAAAGTTATCAAAGATTTGTTGACGGTAAAAAGGAAGATGAAGGTAAAAAATAATGTCTTTCTAGCATAGAATGTGAGCTCCATTCTACTCAATGATCTCCCACCTAAATTCAAAGATCCCGGTGCACCCACCATTTCTTGCATCATTGGAGAAAACAGAATCGAAAAAGCCTTACTTGATTTGGGAGCAAGTGTCAATATCCTCCCTTATTCCATCTATAGGCAACTTGACTTGGGCGACCTCAAGCCCACAAAGGTCACTCTCCAATTAGCGGATCGAACCGTGAAGATCCCAAGAGGCATAGTCGAGGACGTGATCGTCCAAATTGACACTTTCTACTTCCCAGTAGACTTTGTCATTTGGGACACGGAGCCCTCCTTTAACTCGAGCAACCATATTCCCATCATCCTTGGACGCCCTTTCTTAGCTACGGCTAACGAAATCATCAATACTCGGAATGGGCGAATGCAACTCACCTTTGGGAACATGACCTTAGAGACAAACATCTTCCATGTCGCCCAACATACGGGGGAAGAAGATGACCTTCACGCGGTGAGCTTCGTAGACGAGATCGTAGGGGATTACTTTGAGGAAAATGACTGTGGAGATGCCCTAGGGTCCTGCTTAGTGTCGAGCCATGAGAATGAGGGGTCACACAAGAGAGAGCCATTAGGGGTGTGCCCTATTTCATCAAGTAATAGTGGTAGTTGTGACAATGAGAGAAAAGTGGGGGAGAGGTGTGTAGGGACCGCCATTGAAAAAGAGAGAGAGGGGTTAGAAGAGAGAAAACTGGTGGAGTTGGAGATCGAGCAAGTAAGAGAGGACGTAGGCACTACTCGAGAGAGAGAACTAGGAGACATGAGCATGGAAAAGTTTGAAAGAGAATTCGGGCAGGTGGATGGAAGTATTACTATTGAAAGCCAATCCCTATTGGATTCATGTAGTCACTTAGACGAAAGTGAATTGAAAGCAAAAATTGATGAATTCCTTCGTTGTGACAATCCACCCACAACATTAGAAGCCCCGAAGGCAAGTGAGGAGAAAAGTTGTGGTTCATCTGACTTAGCGCCCGACCCATGCATCTTAAAAATTGAACGAAACCTAGGTGTTCCCTCCGAGTCAGTGCACGCAGATCACACTTTGAGCCAGCATCACGAGGATCCCTTTCCAGTTAGTCACGATGAGTCTCTCGGTCTATCCTTTATCTATGGGCGAGGTCCCAACTTGTTCCGATTGTTAGCTTATAATCCTAGGACGGGAGAGACAAGGAGAACATCAAACCCCGTGAGTGGGGTCGGGTGAGTTTGTGGAGATATGAGAGGTCGTCGCACCCCCGACGCATATGGGGTGATTGTTGTTGTATTTTTGAGTCATACATGAGTGTCATATAGTGTCTTGTTGCATTTTTCATATTTGTTTGTTTTATTTTTCCACACTTATTATTCGCTTTGAGTTAGATTTTCGTCCTTTTTGCTTGAGGACAATGCAAAAGTCTAAGCTAGGGGAGGTCACAAGTGCGTATTTCTAAAACTTCACAAATTTTCAAAAATGCCAAAAAAAAAAAATCATAAAATTTTGAAAAATCCAAAAATATTTTTGTTCAAAATTAATAAAAATTGGAATTCAAAATTTTCAAAAATATCATTAAAAGTCGAATTGGAGTCTCAAATTGTAAACATCCAACATACACAAAGCCGAAATTGACCAAAGATGGAAATTGAGCGAAAATTGACGACTTAACGAATAAATGTGGAGATTAACAAACCCGGATAGATTCGAGCCTATCACTTTTTGCGAGTTTTTAAATCAATCCGAGTTAATTGTTAACTCAAAGTTCTTTTTAGCAGCTAATAAGTTGTCAAGGATCTCAATTCTTTCATTTTGTTCGGTTTTGAAAAATGTGTGCAATATTGCCTTGAAAAACGTCTCTAAACTTAAATTCACCTCGAAACGCATATGGTAAGCAATTGGCAATTCGGACAATGAAGTAGGCCATCGTTTGTCACCCCAAAAATATTGTCCAGAAAAAGTAACGAAAAATTATCCCTTTTGTAACCCAGATTGAGCCAATAAAAATTATCCTTTTCGTTTGACAACCCGAAAAACCCAAATAGCCCGGAATTGCGAAAAATGAAAAAAATTCAGAATTTAAGTCCGAAAAGTGCAACAAAAAGGGAGAAGAAAAAATAGAAGAATGCTCAACAAAAAAAATAGCAAGAAAAGAAAAGAAGTGAAAAAAAAAAAATGAGCAATAGCCCGGAAAAAAAGCACAAATGGACATCCTAAATAACTTTTCCAATTCCGAATTTCCCGACCATTTCCATGTTACCCAATATACCTTAAACCCCAAAAAAGTCCTAACCAAGTCCAAATTGCGAAATTGATTACCGCGTGGAGAGCTAAGACACCAAAAGACAATATAAGAGATTAAATGTGCGAAAAAGAGGCAATGTTCCCGTTTTTAAAACCGTAATCCATTGATGAGATCCTATCACTATGAAATTTCCATCTTTCTACTTGTATGCGTGACTTTGCGTCCATTACATTTACTCTTTATATCACGCATACCGAGAGAATAGCCACATTCTGAGTGATTCGTTTGAGAGAGCATTCTGTGAGAACTTGAAATCAAAATGAATTTTCGGATAAGTAGCGTAATGATCAATCAGTGGAAATTGGCGGTTATATTTCTGGCTACGCACACACACACTACGGTTTGAGACTCATAAATATGACTTGATGATGACTATTTTCTGGAAAAGTTTGAATTGCACAATTTTTGCATATTTTGAATCTTCTTTGAGTCGAATTTTGTGGGTATATTCACTGCAAACCCTCACGAGACACAACTCGTCCTACTAGGGTAACCTAGAGGTTTAAAGGCCTGTTGCATACGCTAAATACAATCGCTTGCCCGCGAAAAAAGTATTTTATCCCAATAAAGTTTTTGAAGGGTCCTTAACTCATACTCTCGTTCTTTTACATTGCTCGGGACGCGCAAAGTTCTAAGTTAGGGGGGTTTGATTAGGCATAAATTCTTCATATTTATCCCCTTAATTTCGGTATTTTTATGATCCCGTGCGGTGTAAATAGCTTGGATTTATCTCATATCTATGCTACTAACCCTTTTTGGCAATTATTTCGTATTTTGTGTATCTCCTATGTGTTTTAGAGATATTTCATGCAAGTTAGTGCCAAAGAGAACTCAAAATAGTGAAAGAAACCAAGAATCGGGGAGTTGAGAGGCATTTTTGTAATTTTGTAGCCTTAGTCCGGAGGTGGGGCCAACTGGAAAGTTGAAGAGCTTTCAATTATAAGAACACTGGAAAAAACGGCACCTCAATCCGAGTTACGGTGAAGAAGTTATGCCCATTTGAAGTTGAGAAGAAATTCAAGAAAAAAGCTGTTAGACCCAAACCGAACCGAAGCTGAGGAAAAAAACCGGTCCGCCCATTTGTCACGCACCAGATCCGTTACTGAATTAGTCACGCTCCAGATCCGTTACAAAATTAGTCACGCTTTCTAAGTGTGACAAATTGGCAGATACGGGATTTTTATTTTGTGCTTATCTTTTAGTCAAAAGAGTTTTATATTTTGGGGACTCTTCTAAACGACCTCTAGCCTATATATTTAGTCATTAGGACTCTTTTTATGAAGATTTCATTCATGTAAAAGCTCCATAACAAGTAGGAACATCTTGGAACATCAAGGGATTATATTGCTTCAAGATTTCATTGTTTCGGGTTTGTTTTTCACGTTTTAATTCAAGATTCGTGTTATTGTTCTTGCATGCGTATTTTCCATAGTTGATTCAATCCATTGCTGCGTTCATAATATATATTTACATGTTTAAATCTAGTTTCATCATGAATTCATACACATGCAACGTTATTATTTCATGCATTAGTCCATTTAACATGTCCGGCTAGGTTTTAATGGTTGGGATGCATGAACCCAACCTGATGTGTTAGTGCATGTGTATAACGTCAATCCGATGATTTTAATGATTAATTTTGATCGTATCGCGTAATTTCATAATAATTGTGGATCTTTATATCTCGTTTGCCCCGGGGTACTCGTGATGATTTAGAGTACAATTTGAGTGTAATTACCGCGATACCAATTTACTCATCCTCAGATTAGGTATGACGCGGGCTTGAACCTCGTATACATAATGCTTGGGAGTACTAAATTCCGGGTTTGAATTAATCGGATAAATTTATGATTGACGTTGTCACTACACTACACTAGGGTTGGGGGATTGTATTCCCATCCTGTTTTCTCATCATTTAGGTCCAAATTTTTTTTTGATTCAACTCTTCATTCCTCATTTAGATAATTTAGTAGTTGCATATTTCATCATAATTTCATAATTGCATTTAGTTTAATCAATCCCAAAAACCAAAAATCAATCTTTTCATTCCTTCTTAGAGTCATCGTTAGGATTCTTCCGTCTTATCCCGTCGTCACAACTTCGTTGTCCTTTTTCCCTGAGGATCGATACCCGACTTGTCGGATTATTACTTGAACGACAGGCTTGCACTTGAGCCTAGAGAGTACACACTTTAGAGACACATTCTGAGTCGTGTCAATATGCCAAAAAAACTATCTGACAGTTAACGTTCTAATGCAAAAATAGGTATGTTAATTCAACTCCTATAAAAAAGCTTATGATCATTTTATCAAAGTTGTTTGGGGTAAAACTATAACATTTTGGGCTTATTTTTTAGATGGTTACAAAGCCGAATCAAGGTTACTCTGGGCCGGATCAATTCGTACCTAGGAGTTAGCCTTGACCTTATTTGGTTTAAGATTGGTTCAAGGTTGATTCGTTTGGGTTCCTGAAAGTTGTAGCACCTACGACCTTGCCCAATCAGGCCAATGGTTTAATTCAATTGATCACACACAGTGATAAATTAAATCTTAAATTATTAAGCCAATCCTATAAGGTTCAGGACCTTAAGTAGTTCTCGGCCTCACCACGATATATATATAAATATATATATATATATATATATATATATATATATATATATATATATATATGTATATATATATATATATATATATATATATATATATATATTGTTTCTGCAAAATTTACACGACATAATAAATTTATATACTACAAGTATGATGATTGAGAATATGATGACGAATAAGAGGGAACAAAGTATATATGTGGTTCAGCCAAGTATGGTCTATGTCCATAGGGAAAAGGGCTACAGTTATTTATTATGGGAACCAATAGAAGAATTTTTTAGTATAATTCATTGCTCTTTTCAATCGAATCCTCTATAAGGCTTTATATACACAACCTTGATACAACGTTCTTCCTATTTTCCTACATGCATGTTGATATATTTCAAACTCGGGCGGGGCAAGTGTTTGGATTCTCTAATATATCTTCCCATAAAGATAGGTCTCGAGCTAGCCATTAGGCACACATTCTTTAATTAAGTCTTTAATGGTTTAAATATCGATTGTGTTGCGGGAGTCCTTCGATCAAGACCGAAGACCCCTTCGGCTGGTTGAGTCCCCCTGTTGATTCTTCCATAACTCCTAGCATTTTTTACCAGTTGTAGCTTATCGTTGTTCAATCTTCTCCAAGGAAGGAATCCTTCAGTTCCTGAAGGTTGCACCTCATTCAGATACCACCTAATCACGATCATTCGGAGATCGTTCTGATATTATCTCATTCGTTTGGTTGTTGTTCAGAAATCCTCCCCACAGTGTCCCTTCAGACTTTTTACATTCGACGTGCCAGACTGAAGGGTCTTTGAAAATGGTAAAACTCCATCCACTTCAAATAGTCATCAATTAATGAGATCCTTATGTGATAGTTCCAGTTGGTGGTTTAATCATTGCCTTTTTGATGATTTAACCATTGGGGGCTTTTCCTTATGCAAAATATCCCCTCATAACTTTTTGATTCTTCGTGTGCTTCTAAGATATTCTCTGACACATCTTCCCACTCCATGTGCATTACCACGCGTAAAAACCCTTCTCTATGTTTGGATCATTGGATCAATCAAAATTGGACCGTTGAATTTGGACGGTCTTTTCACTTTGATATAAAAATGGACCTTTCATTTTTAATTTCATTTTTTTCCATTTCCTTCAATTAAAGTCCTGCGAGCTCTAAGTTTTTCTACCCTTCCACCATTTTTCTTCTTTTAAAAGCTTATCCTCTTCACATCCCATTAATTGTCAAGTTCTTCACTTTCCTTTTTTTATTTTAGCACCAATTTTCTCATTTATCGCTTTAGCTCACCTTAGTTTAGGTTTCATTTTCCACTTTACTAGGATTAATTTTTTTTTCCAAATTCCCAGAAGATAATCCCCGTCTTCTTAAATTTGTATCCCACCCACTCACCATTATTCCAATACGTGGAGTGGCTTCAACTGTTTGGTCATCCTTTACATCAAGCCAGACTTCAATGCCAGAGATCTATGGCCAACATGATGGATATTATGGAGTCTTTGGGCCTTGAACACAATTAATGAAGGGCCACGGGACGAGGTGCCTCTTTTTTTTATCCTCCAGGTCCCGACCATCACCCTCGGGTTCGTAATCCCTCGACCCAATTAACCTCTGATGTTGGTCCATTGGGACCTTCAATTGTTGTTACTATTATTGGTAATCCCCAAGGACCCCATAAATCTATCAACAATTTATGTGAGGAGACAACTAATGAATAGGTGGAGAGGTTAGCTCTCCCTAGGGCCTTGTCCGTTCAGATTGTCGACAAGATCGATCAGGACCCTATTGCTCGAGAAACACTACACCAAAACAGGGAAATTGCAAGTGCTTCAAACACTTTCAAATGGCATTTGTAATGGTTCAAAACACTTGCAAATTGACGCGTTGCAAATATTTTGCAAGTGTTCAAAACTGTTGCAAATGGTATTTAAAATGGATTATTGGGAACGGATGTCCATTCTAGATAACCGTTGCAAAAAAATTGTAACAATTTTAAACACTTGCAATTGAAAATTTTGCAAGTGTTTTAAATAGTTAGGAAATTTTCATTTGCATGTGTTCAAAATAATTGCAGAATTACGTAAGCATTTTTGTTTTGCAACAATTCTAAACACTTGCAAATGATAAAACATGGACTTTTCTTGTAACGGTTCAGAACACTTACAAATACTAATATGTTAGGAAAAAAATTCTTTTTGTAAGTGTTATGAACCGTTACATAAATTAAAATATTAAAAAAATAAAAATTATCCACCACATGCCAAAACCGACACATATAACAAACAATAAAAATGGATAAAGACATAACAGAAACAAGTATCCATCACATGCCACCACCCTCACATAACACAAACAAGTATCCACCACCCTTCAACAACACGTTTTTTTTATTTCAATCTCAATGATATAAAATACTTATAAATAATTTTTTTTGATAATCATAATTCATCTAAAATATTACCGTTCGGGGCTTTAAAGTAATGTTACATTACCAACTAAAATTAATAAGTTAAAGAAAAAAGTAATGTGTAAAACAAATGTTGGGGTAATGTCTAATACAATTTTGACACGTAAGTTGATCTTTGTTACTATGTAGATCTTTGTTACCATATCCCTTGTAACGTTGATGATTGGGGCACCAAAAGTGTACTTGTGAAGACTGACTGGAATCAAGCTCACTACTTCATACTGGAATTTCCATGATGATGCCAGTAGTGATGGTGCATGGTTATCATAAACAAATTTATGTACTTTCGAAATCACCATATAATTATTATCAGAATAGTAAACCTATAATGAAAGATAAAAATTCTTTACACATACATTAGTTAAATTAAGTTCACATAGAAAGTCTAGCATTGGAATATAAGAACACTAAATTAAAAGTTTTTTTAGGTCGGGGGGGGGGGGGGGGGGGGGGGTGGCGCTAAAAAAAACTATTTTACAAATAAACAAAAATATGAACATAAATTACACTCTTACATACATTATATTTTAACCACATAGATCACAAACTTCATTTGAATAGTATTATCAATCAACCAAAATCCTCTCTCAATCCTCCTTATAGTAACCTAGTAAAATACAACAAAATCACTTTAGCCTATAAAGCATCCACTAAATGTTAAGTTTAGCTGAAATATACGATGATAATAAACCATCATCCACAACCTAAACAACATCATATACTAGTTATACTTACAAATTTACTAAACTTAACAAATAGCTTCCTGCCATAAGCCAATGCTCAGGTTACCAAGGTATCTCTCAACCTTTATAATATCACTGTGTTGCTATTTTTATTAAATAATCACATATAAATTCTTATTCTTATTCTACTGTAAATGTAGGGAATTTTTAACCATCTCTTGTATGAGTCAACTATGTCTGGCCTCTAATTGATTAGTCATGCTAGTTTTCATATTCTAAATAAATGAATTTATGTTAAACTTATCATTGGTGTACTCAAGAAGCTACCTTTACAATCTATTGTCAAATTTATTATTGTTATTAAGTAATTGTCATATTCATAATTATAATATTTTGCTGGTTGTGGTTGATGAATTATACAAGTATTGTCCTCTTGTAGATCTTTGTTCTTTACTTGAAAATACGAGGATGGGATTGATTAAGCTTAGTCTTGGCATTTTATTTAAAATTGAGTATAATTGTAAATTTTTTGTTCCCAACCCAGGGTTGATCTGGCTGAAAAAATAACCTTACTATAACTTTAAAGGATTTCATCTACTCCAAGTAGAAGAGTGTTTTCTAGATAGAGAAATATTGTTATGAAAATCTGACTTGGATATCAGATTATAAATAACTTTATCTATAAATTCTAAAATATTCCAAGTTTGTAACTTTAGATTCTGTGGTAATATATGACACTATGGCGATAACTGCATCAAAATGACTTGTGATATTTCCCTTACATTGGTTATGTATAATTTAACTCTATAGTTATAATTTTATGATATTTAAGTGAAATCTACATATGCATAACAATCACTTGTGCCCATGTGTTTTTCCCCTAAACAGACCCTCTATAGAAATCCAGTGGCTCAGCGTCAATAGAAATTTTTATATAACATATATATTGGGTGTCCGGTACTCATCATGTTGATTTTACAAAATTAAATTAGCATACTGGTGCATTATGTACCTAGGTTACAATAAATCTTGTAGCCTCTTAGTACATCATTACTATTCATATCCATTCTTTCGTCTCATTAATTATACGAGACATTATATCTGGCTGCTAAAATGATGGAGGACGATGCAAGAGAGGCGGTGTGTGGGGCTCACTGGGGTCAATACGTAGCAGTGTTAGTGATAGCTCCAGCAAAATCATAAGAGCCAATAGCGTGGCCCTTCCTCTGGTAATAACTATTAACTACATAGTTACAATGTACCGTCACGATGTTTGGGTTGAAGCAAGCCCCATTTTTATGAATTGTACAGTCATCCCCAACTCCACATGCATAGTCCAATGCCTTCTGTAACGCTGCCTCATTTCTATCCTTACCAGCATACCAGTTACCACCTAATTACCCACACATCAGTAGTGAAATTTATTTGAAGAATATCACTACATTATCATAAATAAGTTACTTAAGTTCAAATATGATTTTAGGGGCTTTGTAAATTTAGGACTTATTGTAATATGTATTTTGGAAATAGGACAACAAATATTTTATTTATGGTTTTAGTCCCTATTTTTGAATAAAGCCGCTGGCGCGGACCCATATTCATAAAACGTCAACCAATCACAGCATGCCACGTGTCCCTTTAATTTGAAAATAGGGACTAAAAATAGAAACGAAATGTTTATTGTCCTATATCCATAATCAATATTATTTTAGGTCCTAAAATTACATAATCTAATGATTTTATTATGTAAATCAAGAAAATCGAATATGAGAGAGAAAAGAAAGAGTTTAAGAAGATAGAGAAATACGGCTAAAAATATTATGTCATAAATCTCATACATTCTTATGGATAAACTTGAGAAAATCTGGAGGAAAATATAAATATATTAAAAACATGCAACAAGAATGTTGATGGGAGGACCCATATAGCATTGAACCATAAGGGGAAAAGGGAAAAATAAAGGGAACAAAAAGAAGATTCCTTGCATATGGACCTATTTTCGATGTGTTTGGTTTGGATTAAGTCCAATGGCAAACTACAAAAGGAAGAAGGAAAAATAGGAAAGTGAGGGGGAGGGAAATGTTTGAATAGATTTCTCACTCGTTTTCTATTTTCAGCTAAAAAATAAAAAGAAAGGGAGAGATAACTAAAAAAGCACCCATCCCTTGTCTTCTTGACCACGCTAGTTTAGGCTTGTTGCAATCCAACTTTCAGAACATTACTGGACATGTTCTCTTATCTCTACTATCTGGTAAACGTGATGTTGGTTTGTTTCTTATTTCATTTCCAGAGATAATAGTGGAAGAAGCTTAGGATCTAGGTGGATAGCGTTCATCACTAGCAACATCCGAGTGTGGATTGGAGAGATCGTACTCACAAGATAATTAAGATAGGCATACTCAGTGTTGATATCATGGAATTATTAGGGCATTGGATGATCCATCACAATCAAAAATTTCAAAAGTCTTATTTGAACCTATCATCCATTTATCAATGTCAAAACACAATTGAAGAAAAATCAAAACTTATTATATGGAAGTTTGATGGGTAGATAAGGAATGAAAAGAAAGACATTGATGAGTACCTTGCCCATATAAGGATCACTTATATCAAACTCTAATCTCTCGCAAGCCTGAGCAGCTTCAGACTTTTTACTTGGTCCACCAGAACACAATACATTACATAGCGTACTTGCGCCCTTACAAGAACTAAAGCAATCCACATTCCAGCTAGCAATGGTCTAAAAAAATCTGGGCAGTCAATCCTTATCATCTTTTCGGTATGGCTCAACATGCAAGTGGACTTTGTCTTGTCCTTTCAAAAATAATTATTTTTGGGTGTTTTTCTAAGCGTGGGGTATTTGGGGTGGGGAGGTGGGGGTGGGGGTGAAGAGTGGAAACGGCACATACACTGAGTAAGATAAGGAAAGATTGGTACTTGTACGAAGGAATCATACATACCTTGATATGATCATCAATTTCCATACTTTCTTGAGCAATAACAGGTCCAACATCCAGTGCACGGACAGTGAATGCTAATGATACTCCTATTTCTTTCACGCCATCTTGGTCAAGATTTTATAACAATGATGTTATAAGTTAAAAATGAATGAATTGTATAAGTTAGCATTCAAAATAGTAACAAAAAAATTCTAAATTAACAATGGACCTCCAGTGCTCCTAGAACAAAAGCTGCATTACGGTACAAAGGCAGCAAGCTTGGGTGTACATTGACTTTCCCTGAGAGAATTACATACAACCTGGTTTCATTTGATATTAAGTATCATGTTTTCAAATATTAAAAAAGGAGGGCCATAACCCTTTCAACTATTAGCTTCATAAACTAAATTCTCCAATATAATTCAAGTCTTTAAATTGAAAAAACAAAATGTAATCCTTTAAAACCTAGATTTAAAATTCCTACATAATTTTAACTCTTAATTGTAGAGTAATTTCTTCTCTCTTTTTTTCATGACAGTTTATAGCATTTATTTGACAAGTTTGTAAATTTGTTACACCAATGTAATGCCAACATGACTAAGAACTAATTCCAATGATTGGAAAATGCATTTTCTTCCTTTTAGAAAACATAATATGATACAAGAACCAGAAGATTTACTTTCAGTAGTTTCTCTAATCTCTAGTTGTAAGAAATGAGATCAACATCAGTAAGGAATGAAATTGACCATCATGCGTCTCTTGTACCGTCTTTCTAAAATAGAAAAAATGTTCATCCAAGTATTGGATTCAAGTCCTACTACATCCCCATTCAAAAAATAATACAAAATTAATGGCGCCGTTACCCATTGTCGGGCCTATCAAGACGGGGCACAAAAAAATAATGAACTGAAGACAGGCCTACCATTTACCAATATAGATACATAGTGACCGCCTTAAGTTGAACTTTCATTAGCACATGTGGAACATTTAGTGATTAGTCAAACACAATTACACCAATCTATACTCGCTCCAATAAGAATGATGTGTATAGTATGTGGGCTTCGTGAGCAGATTCGATCAAGCAAGGGACAAACTCCTTCATTTTGAGGATGAGGATTTCATTAATATTATTTTTTAGTTTCCATTTTATCTATATTCCTTTTAGATAGTTATCTATCATGGTGTACAAATAGTGTAATTAAACTTTATAACTTAGTACTCCTTCCATCCCAAAGTAAGAGTCCTACTTTTCTTTCTGCGACATTCTTTCGATATTTATAAGTCACTTAGTAATATTTAATTGAAAAAATCTCTCACTTTATTGTGTTCTTCCATAAGTCAGGACTCAAATGTTGAAAAAGAAGAGAGAAGTGGCAATACCACCCAAATAAAACTCAAGCCTCGCATTAAATGTTAAAGAATTCCTCAACAACTCAATCTTCTAAGTAACTTACCTTTCTTTTCTCATAAAACTCAAGCCTCACATTAAAGAATTTCTCAACAACTGCACAACGAAATAATCAAAGGGGAATACAAGTTATACAGATATAGTTAAGTATGTTGAATCACTTTAGTAAATTAATACTATAGTATTTAAAAGGAGGAATATTTGTTTGGATAGGAGTTATAATTGATAATATATCAAAGATCTACAATCAAATGGAAAGAGAGAAAAAGAGGGGCTAGGGTTTTATATTGCCATACACTAGAATGTCTTACAATAAAAGGAAGAAGAGAGAATATATATAACCTATTACAACCACCTAATAATAATAGGAGAAGGAAAAATACTAAAATACCCTCAATGCTAAAAAAAACTCTAATACCCCCCCCCCCCCTCAAACTCACGATGCTGCAGCGAGAAGCATTGAGAGTTTGCCAACCAAAAAATGAAAACGCTGAACTGGATGAGACTTCGTAAATAAATCAGCTATCTGTGCGGAAGAAGAAACAAAAGGCAAAGTGATGGCGCCATGCGTAAGATGATGATGAGTAATATGACAATCAATCTCAATGTGCTTAGTCTTCTCATGAAAAACTGAATTGTGAGCAATCTGAATAGCACTCTTATTATCACAGTACATAGGAGTGAGCTGAGAAAGAGAGACACCCATATCTGCAAGTAACCGACGTAGGCAAACAACTTCGCGAGTGATAGAAGCCATAGCACGGTACTCGGCTTCCGTGGAAGACACAGAAACAACAACTTGCTTTTTGCTCTTCCAAGAAACAAGAGAATCACCCAGAAACACACAAAATCCAGTAACTGATTTGCGATCTGCAGGATCACCGGCTCAATCAGCATTAGAGTATGCACGCAGCTCTAAAGAAGAAGATGAAGGAAGTAAAAGACTCTAAAATCGAGTGCCTCTCAAGTATCGCAATATACGATGAACAGCTTCCCAATGAATTGTAGTAGGAGCAGTAACAAACTGAATAACAACATGGACAACATGAGCTATATCTGGATGAGTAATAGTGAGATAAACCAAGCTGCCCACAATAGTGCGATATAAGGTGGGATCAGGCAAAAGAACACCATCATACGGGGAAAGATGAACATTAAGCTCCAAAGGGGTATCAACAATCTTAGTACCAGTGAGGCGAGCACGCTCAAGAATGTCCCCGATGTACTTAGATTGTGAGAGAAGATAACCCTTTCAAGAATAATCTACCTCAATACCCAAAAAGTAACGTAGGGGGCCCAAATCCTTTATCTCAAAACAACGAGATAATTCAGACTTCAACGTTGTAATTCCACCAACATCATCCCTAGTAATAATCATATCATCAACATACAAAGAGACCAGAATACGACCACCGGAGGTGCACCTGATAAAGAGAGCTGAATCATTCTTACTTGGAATGAACCCAAGAGAGGTAATCACGACAGTAAACTTCTCAAACCAAGCCCGTGGTGCCTGTTTGAGACCATATAAGGCTTTCTTAAGCCTATAAACTTCACCAGGACCACGTGGAACACCCGGAGGAGGAGTCATATAAACCTCCTCATGAAGATCACCATTCAAGAACGCATTTTTAACATCCATTTGCGATATATGCCACTGACGAACAGATGCAACAACAATAAGAGTACGAATAGTAGTCAATTTCGCAACAAGAGCAAAGGTTTCGTCATAATCCATACCATATTGCTGAGAAAAATCCTGAGCAACCAATCTTGCTTTGTACCGCTCAATTGACCCACCTGACCTGGTTTTGATTTTATATACCCAACGAGATCCAATTGCCCGCTTACCAGCAGGTCAGGGGACCAAACTCCAAGTATCTGTCTGATGCAAAGCAGAGAGTTCCTCAGCCATAGCATGTTGCCAAAGAGGATCAAGAACTGCCTCTTTATAAGACGAAGGCTCAGAGAGGCACTGAACAGAGGATAAAAATGAAGCAAAAGAATCAGAATAACAAGAATAAACAAAATCTGGTGACTGAGTGGACTTACGTGGACGTTTTGGATAGCGAGAAGGAGATTCCACTGTTTAGCAGGTGCTTGGGTGGCCACACGAGAAGGGGGAGCATCAGGAACATCGGATGGAAAAGTACCTGCATCAGTAGAAATAATAGGAAAATGAGCAACATGGGGTGGCACACTATCGGTGGTGCAAGGTACTTCGATGGCACACTCTCATCATTATCAGAGAACGGATCAATATTGAAGAGATCAGATTTAGTGAGTTCATGAGGGCTATCAGGAATAGAAAAGAAAGGAATATTCTCAAGAAACACAACATGGCGAGAGACATATAATTTTTTTGTAACTGGATCATAACAACGATATCCCTTTTGACCCTCACCATAACCAAGAAAGACACAAATAGCTGACTTTGGAGATAATTTGGTACGTTCCACACGAGGTCAAAGAACAAAATAAGTACAACCAAACACCTTTAAGGAAGAATAATCAGGGGCACACCCATACAACTTTTTAAAAGGTTACAAACCTGAGCAATGAGAGGTCGGAATCTTATTAATCAGATTAACAGCAGTAAGGACAGCCTCTCCCCAAAACTCACTAGGGACATATGCGGATAATAAAAGAGAGCGAGCAGTTTCAACAATGTGTCGATGTTTCCTTTCAGCAACACCATTTTGCTCAGGAGTGTCAGTACAAGATGATTGGTGAATAGTTCCATCTAAATCAAGCAACTCGCCAAAATTTTGAGAAGTATATTCCCCACCCAAATCGCATCTAAATCATTTTATAATAGTAGAATGTTGAGTTTTGACAAAGGCACGAAATTTATTATAAATATAAAAAAAATCCGAACGTCTTTTCATGAGAAAAACCCAACAGTAACTCGTATAATCATCAATAAAGGAGACATAATATCGAGACCCTCCTCTTGTAATAATAGGAGACGGTCCCCACACATCAGAATGAATAAGATCAAAGGGTGAAAAAGTAGAGGAAATACTTCTATTAAACGGTAAAGTTGAAAATTTTGCAAGTTTACAACCGCTACAATCAGAGATATCATGACAATGCAAATTTCCTAATTTTCCTGTAGAAGCCAAATATTTTAATCGTGAACCTGAGACATGACCAAGACGAGAGTGCCATAAATAAAAGCTAGACGAATCTGAACTCAAACGAAAGGATGACAAGTCAACACTGGAAGCTGCAACCATTGGTACATTAAGTTTCTCCATGATGTACAATCCCCCCTGCCTACGACCTGTCCCAATCACCTTCTGAGACTGTGGATCCTGCACATGACAAAAGGCAGAAGAGAAGGAAACTGAGTAACCGGAATCACATAGTTGACCAACAGAGATAAGATTCATTGTAAGCTTGGGAATGCGGTAAATATTAGAGAGAGATAAGTTGGGTGAGTCAATAGTCCCAACACCCGTTGAGGGCATGGGAGTACCATCAGCAGTCATAATGGGCAACGAAGAAGTGGGACAAAAAGAACCAAAATAGGACAAATTTGGTGACATGTGATTAGAAGCGCCGGAGTCTAGAATCCAAATACCTGAGGACTTACCTAATGAAGAGATGGACATGGCGTGAGGCTGTGTGGCAAGAAACTTTTGAAATTGCTCAGCAAGAGAAGACATGGATGGAGTTAATGATGAAGAACCTGATGAAAATGAGTCTGATGGCGGTACAACTGCTGCAGTATTAGGCTGTGAAGGCCTATATGAACACTGCTGAGATTGGTTATTGGATTTTCAACCAGAAAACTGCTGCTGAGGTGGTCGACTATTTGATTGTTGTTGTTGTTGTGCTCGCAACTTAGGGCACTGAGACTTACAATGACCCTTCTCCTTACAGTAGCTAAATTCATCACTTGCAACTATCGAATAAGGCTTGTTTTGATTACTGGAAAGAGGCCGAGAGGAGGCTGCGAAAACAGATGGATTAGGGTCCGAAGAAATTACATTCCCTGACTGAGTCTTGAGACGAATCTCCTCGGCTAACAACTCGTGAACAACGGAATCAACAGTTGGAAGTGGGCTACGATGAAGAATCGACCCACGAAGACCCTCAAAATCATCACGTAATGCCATCAGAAACTGAACCAGACGTTGTTCCTCCCTATTGGCAACATATGGTGCAAAGGCCCGCAATTCAGCCGACTCTGTGAGAGCCAACTGGTCCCATAGATCCATCATAGCAGAATAGAACTCCTGAATACTCAAATTGTTTTTCTCAAGAGCCCGAATATTGCACTCCAACTGGTACTTTTTTGCGAAATTAGATTGGGTATACAATCTGCCCAAATGATCCCAAACATCCTTTGCATAATCATACTTAGCCAACTGGATACCTATAGAAAGTGCAACGGAGTTGTTGATCCAAGTGATGATTTTCGAGTTGTTTGCCTCCCAAGCATCCAACAACTCTACATATTTTTCAACGTTCATCTTATCGTTAGGCTTACTCAAATCGCCATTAATGTAACCCCAAAGCTTCTTCTCTTTCAAAAAATTCTTCATAACATAACTCCAATACGTATAATTTTTTCCATCTAATCTGTCACTAATTGATTGCAGCGAATTATCTCTTTCACCAGCCATTGCGAAAATAAACAATCAAACAATACCCAAACGGAACCAAATCGAACGAACTAAATAATTAATCGAACAAACAGGAGGAAAACGACCATGATAATATATCAAAGATCTACAATCAAATGGAAAGAGAGAAAAAGAGGGGCTAGGGTTTCATATTGCCATACACTAGAATGTCTTACAATAAAAGGAAGAAGAGAGAATATATATAAGCTACTACAACAACCTAATAATAATAGGAGAAGGGAAAATACTAAAATACCCTCAATGCTAAATAAAACTCTAATAATAATATCTAAAATGGTTTGGATATATGATGGTTTTGGAAAACACCTGCATAACATGGTTTGTCTTTATATATATAAGAACAAAAAAAAATATTATTGGTAAAGGGAAACTTGTTGATAACTAAGCTTCAACAATATGAAATGTAAGTATAAAAAGCTTATGCACCTTGAAGTCCTACAAAGGGTGAATTAAAGTATAACATTTCAACTCTTCAACTATTATATTGAAAGTATGATAAGAAATGAAGTCAATATACCTTGATAAAGGGATCCTTGATCTTCTCATTCCTGATCATTATCAATTCCAAAAATTACTTGTAATCAAGTATTGCTAATAAACACGTGAAATGGTATAATTCATATCAATATGTATATATCGTAACCTAAAAAAATAAATCAATATCCATAACATGGATCGAAATTGGACTAAACCACTATAAATACAAAGAACCAGGTGCATTAGAGTCTAAAAGAAGATAAGTACATGATTATAGATATATGCAAATAAATACCATCAAAGTATAAAGACTGCTAAAAAATATCTTTACCTCACCAAAAAATAAACTATTAGCTATACACCGCTACATCACAACCAAAAGAAACATCTAGTAGAAAAAGAGTTTAAGGCTCGATTTTAGTCTCCTAATCGTCAAAAACTCATGTCCTAAACATGTTAATGAAATGACTAAGCCCCTTTGAGCAGATCTCTCTAAAGTGAAATACTCAATATAATCAACTTAATGATTTCCCTTATATTAATACTGTAATCCCTTATATTCAACATAGGTCTTAATAGCTCAAGTACCTTATGCAACGCTTGTTTTAATTCACACGATTTAGTACCATACTTTTTGTTTTAATTCAGTACATTTTAATTCAATATGCATAGCTTGATTTAGTTCATCACTCAATATTTCGCAATGCAAACCTAATCAATTTTTCACTACTGAAATGTACTAAATTTTCATTATGAAATATACTAAAATTTCACATTAAAAAATCTACTAATTTCACACAGTGAAAGACAGTAATATTTTACTTTGTGATATTTGTAAATTTAGCACTACGAAATGTAGTGGAATGTATAATACAAATCTTCATAATTGTTATCATGATATATACAATACTAAACTCTATTGCATATGAAATCAAAGTGGTATAGAAACAAAATTGAAGTTTATTAAGATAATGGACAGATTGGCAGTGAGAATAAAGATGATTTTATAGATATACATGAAGAGTATACTGAAATGGCTACATTCAAAGTCCCAATAATGGACACAACAACTTTAATTGAAAAACAACATATATACAAAGATGAAACTTTTCTAACAGTAAAACAACAAAGATAAAAGTTCAATCGCAACTTCAATCAAACGATGTTGGCAAAACTTGAATCGTAGCTTAAATCAAAGTGAGATGAGATATAAACCTTTTGTTCATATTAAAATAAGATTTCTTGCAAACGATGTTGGAAAAACAACATCAACTACCTGTTTAGGTTTTTTACAAGAAGAACGTGTTGGAATTATGCATTTTCTATAAGCCACTACATTTTACCAATTCATATTTTAGATGTTCAATGAAAAAGAGCTCACCATGGTCAGGGTTTCTAATAGTCTCTGTCAGTGCAACTTCTTGACACTTAAGAGATACAAATCTCACCATGACTAGGGTTTCTAATCACCTTTGGAGCTGAAGGCAATCGATATGGGGACAAACCGTGAGTATCATTTTTTAGACGAAACCCTTGTTAAAGATGGGGGGGGGGGGGGAATTGATGTTAGACCGCCCATTTCGTGAAAGAACTAATTATTTAAAAACACTTGAAAATATGTTACTCTTTAAGCTTGTGAGAACCATAAAATCATAAATATTGCAAGTGTTCTGGACACTTACAAATTTTGTAAGTGTTGAAAACCGTTATAAATTTTGTATGTATTATAAACACTCACAAATTAAATATTCTATTAGTTTCGAAATAGATATTATGGTGTAGTGAAGGGGAGATATGCTTCCACGAGCATTGCTTTCGAGCTGACCTTAGTATTCCACTCTTGAGGCCAATTCGGGAAGTTTTGGAATGGGCCCTTCTTAACTAATTCTGAATGCATAGAGAATCCTGATTGGATCCATGGTTCATTGTTTTGATAGATTTGGGGTTGATAATCCTTTGATGGTTAGCGAACTATTGACCATATACAAGATTGTAGCCTTTCAAGGTGGTTGGTACACCTTTTCCAGTCGGCATAAAGGTGAAGGTTTTTTCATCTCTCTCCCTTTGTCCAACCACGACTGGAGACATCACTTCTTTTACATTAAGGGGGAGGGGTGGGAGCATGATGAATAAAATGACCTTACAGGTCATCTGTTTACCATCCCTCTAACATGGAATAAACCCCATCTAAGTGAGTATGTCATTCTCTCTTTCTAGTTATGTTACTATTATCCTCCTTTTTCTAAGTGTTCTCATTGCCTTTTATTATGATTCAGGGATCTTCAACGAGCTGTTGAACATTCCTACCACCATTAAAGAATGTGTGGAGAAAGAACTCAACCAAGCCCACCCATTCAAATGGATTTATGACCTGCATAGGTTGAAGGATTTGGGATTTATGGCGAGGGGTGAAGAGATCCGTGACCGAGAGGCACTTCAACTTAAGAAGGATACCAACGAGGCTCGTCTTCTCCTTTTATGCTTCCAATGTGCACACTTTCCTCGCACTTCAGGTATTTATTTATTATGCTAATCGATTTATCTCTAATTTTATCTTACTATCCTTAGATTAAACACATGTTTTTCCTTTTAGACCTTCAACTTTTGAGGCGATGGTGCGTAGGGGATATCGAGCGACTCTCTAGTGGTCGATTCAAAACCCTCCAACCCACTTACTAGCACTTGTCCCTTCGGTTCTTCTAGCGATCGAACCCATCTCTCCAGTTATTCCCCCTTAATGTTACTAAGGAAAAGATGTCCCCCTTCATTTGGTGGAGGAGGGAGCCTTTAGAAAAGGCATGAGAAAAGGCCCTTAGAAGGGGAAACACTCCTAGCTTCATACGGTGAAGGCTGATCATCGATGATAAATATGTTGAAGCTGAGGGGGGAGGATCCCCTATGCTAGGGAGGGCTCCAGGGGCCCATGTTTGAGACATGATGAACCCGATGACAGTTATTTGCCTTCAAGAATGATTACCTCCTGGAGGACCTTGATTGGCTTGGTGGGGGATCGATCGGTGCTGCTAAGGATCTCATACAGCTGGCCACCACGGTGAAAACTGTTCTTCTTCCTTTTATTATTAACTCATACCTTATTTATTCTAGTTATTAACTTGAACCTTTTTTATGTACAGGTGAGCTATCTGGGGGTCTATATGTCGCAAAAGTGGTAGAAGAGGGCCAAGAGAGCTAGGACGATTCTCAGTTTGAAGATTGAAATGGAGGCCTTCAAAAAGGCTAAGGATAAAGATAAAAATGCCTTGGAAACTGTTCTAAAGGAGCGGGAGGTTGTCTGTTGGCGGATAAAGTTGCTAACCTGTGGAGGCTTCTTGATCTTCATACCATAGAAAAGAAGGAGGCTATGAAGGCAGAGAGAGACTTGGACACACTGATCAGGTTCAAATACTTGAAGTCCTTCATTCATTCGTAGTAGTACGAGATGATCAAGTACCAATCCTTCCTGAACGAGTAAAACGAGTTGATCAATGGGGTGAAGGAAGTTCATCCTAACTGGGACCTCTCAGCTTACTCCCAACGATGTGGAGACTGAGGAGGAACTTTTGTCTTCCCCTGCTTGCCTGGATGACATCGACTATGACCAATATCAGGAGTTACTGATTGTTCATTAGCCCTCGAGGGCTCTGAAGGTGGGGATCTTTAGACCTCTACGTTGGAGGAGATGAGCTCAATCTTAGCATGTCATCCCTCTTCATCTCCCCCCGCCCCTTAAAATTTCTTTCTGAATACAGTCTTATGCTTGAAATAATTTGTATTGGCTTAAAACTTAAATAATTCATATTAGCTTCGGCCCTTTTGGCATTCGTATCGTCTTCGGACCTTTTTTTTATGTTATCATGCATTTCCTTATTATTCTCTCTGCTTTATTTATGAATAACTTATGAATATATGATTTCTTCGTACTTTGAACTATTTAATTAGGCGGATCCATTCATTATATGGGCTGAAGGGTCTATCTACATAGGGTTACTGCGTCAACCTAACCTCATCGCAGCTTTGCTCACACGGTTAGCATACCGTGTTTATTCTGAATCAACAAAATTTCCCTATTATCTATTCATACTTGATTGGGGAACTATGTTATTTTTTTTACACATGGTTGATGAATCGTGTCATTTTTTCATACATGATTGGCAAACCGTGTTATTTCGAATGACTGAGTTAAAATGTTTGGTCTTTTATATGGGATAACTGTGTTATTTTGTTTATACACAGTTGAAAAATTGTATTATTACGAATAATCGAGTTAAATTGTTTCCCCTATTTTTAAATTGGTGATAAATTGTGTTATTTATAGTCCGAAGGTCAATTGGTGAAGGGTGGTATGGGCGACCGTTTATGCTCTGATCACTAGTTTTTGAAAATAAAACATGTAACGAATAAATATTTGCTCTGTATAATAGCACTCTAACCTTGTTTCCTCTTTATTCACACTCTATTATTCAGCCTTTTAATTTTAAATAATGTAGTGATCGAGAACAACCCTTTTTGACTTCAAAGTTCATCCTTTTATACTCAGAGAACCTCCCTACATAGATTGGATCATATCTAGGGGTGTGAGTTAAACTTGTGGATCATCTAATTTGTTATATCCAGAGGATATGAGCATGGGAAGGACGTGATGGAACACCGTTCGACATTAGCCTTCTCTCACCTAGAGATTGGTTCATAAACTGGTATGATCTGAACGCTTTTGGGGTAAGAGAAGAACAATTGGAGAAACAGTCATTCAAAAAATAAATCCTTTTTTATTGATCACATAGTATTCAATGCTACATCGTAGATGGTGAAAAATAGCGATGGATAATAAAGTCTTAAAAAAATTATAGTAGAACAATTAAAATAACATAAGTAAGAAATATTAAATGCGCCTCTGTTACCGAGTGGGGGTGCCTCTGATCGCCTACTGGTAGTACCATTTCATGTTTTTGATGTTCCATGTTCATGGCAGAGCTTTCCCTTTGTGATATCTGAGGTCGTACGTCCCTAGCCAGATGATGCGGGTGACTATGTAGGGTTCTTCCCAATTATCTACTAACTTCCCATGGCCTGGATCCTTTGTGGATTGAGTCACCCTTTTTAGCACCAGATTGCCTACTTGAAATGTCCTATTCTTAATCTTTCGATTTTAGTATCGTGCGTATTTTTGCTGAGTTGATGTTATCCTTCGTACTACTACTTCCCTTCTTTTATTTAACATGTCTAGGTTTTCCCACAGCCTTTCATCACTCTATTCAGCTTTGAAGCATTGTACCCTCACAATTTGGACTTCAAGCTTTATAGGGGCGACGACCTATTATCCATATGTAAGGGTTAAGGGTGTGGATACAATTATCCCCTTCATCATAATGGTGATTCTCGCCCGACGTCCCCAGTAACCTCGTCAACTGGCGGGAGCACGAGGCCACCTACACTAGTTGAATGGTGGAAGAAACTACCAAGTGGGGCAGTGGTGGAACTTAGTTCTCCTGGCTTTGCTCATGGTGAGGTTCTTGGTCCACCTGCTACTCCGGTGGGTGATGGGGCTGGGGGATCCAATTTAAAAGTTCTGTAAGCTGGTCCTGGAGGGCCTGCTGCTTCTCTCTAAGGCCTTTAATGGCCTGTGCAACTTGGTCCTTTTTCATGGCTATGGAAACAGTTAGGACAAATTTTCAATCAATTAAATTTATATGTAATTGTTTAATTTAGAACAAAACATTTAAGTCATTGGTTAGGCTTTGTGTTGTTGATTCCACAAGCCTGTGTCATGTTTGATGAAGACGTAGCAGCTAAGCTTCAAAGATTAGATACATCTTGTCGTGTTTAGTGCCAAGTTTGTCTTCACATTTACTGAGAATCTTGCAGGTATGAATGCATACTAACTAGGAGTCCTTGGATATTTTTAAGGGTGTTTATTTTTGTACTCAAAATCGTTTAGAACTATTTTTAAATATTTTTTAAAGAAAAATATTTTTTGGTTTTAATCTCATAAGAACGAGAATTGAACTCATTTAAACAAAATTGATTTTTTATCCAAACAACTTTTGATCTTGTTATAACCAAATTAAAATCTCGTTATAACGAGCTTCGAATGCCATCAAACGAGAATCCTCTATTTAACAGGGCCAGTGTCGTTGGAAGGTCATTAGAAGCCTATTCGAACGATTCTGAGTTTTCATTTGAACAAGGTTTAATACTGTTAGAACGAAACTAGTATTTGCATTCGAACGAGTTCGCTGGCTCAAAATTCGTGTTTTTATATTTAAAGCGTGTTGGACTTAAATTTTTGAAGAACTTTTGGCAAAAAATATTTTCCTATTTGTTTACCAAAGTTCCAATACCCTAGTTTCACCCTTTGAGTTTAAAGATCCAAGTTCGTTATATACATATGCTTTGAGATCTTTAGTTTGAGCACCAAGGTTTAATTCTCTACATTTGAACAGAACCGATTTTGTGCAGTGGATTTCGTACTTGTAGTTTACACATGGAAGACTCCGTGTTTATGATGTTGCGGTGAAGAAGCGGTAGATTCTTTGTTACTATCCGTAGACGGTTGCTGAGCCTCATCGGTGGACACCGAGACGTCCGTGGACTCGTGTATTATGGAAACTTGTGTGGGTGGACTCCTACGTTGCATTATGGAGGAGCAGTCGAAGATTGAAGATAACCAAGGCTTATGGAAACAAGTCATTGAGTAAGTTTATTGTCAACTTTTGTAACTCTTCACCATAGTGACATGTTGGCTGGGTTGTCCGAGATTTTTCCCTTTGTGGTTTTCCTCTTACATCAGCATCTTGTGGATAATTTATTTATTTTATCTGCTTATCACCTAGATGCATGTTTAATGTTAAAAAAATAAAATTGGTTATATTGATTTTCCACAACAAAGGTTTAAAATTGGTGCTAAGTTTTTATGGGGTTAATTTGTTTAAAGTTTTAATCTTTAAATTTTGAAAAATAATAAAAATTGATTTTTTTTGTAATACCATCCTTGCCTATATTAGCACTCGCATGTTTTAGGCGTTCTCAAATTGGTATCAGAGAAAGTTACACTTAGTTATTGTGTTTTGATCCCGTGTTTTTAGGCACGAATTTTGGAGGATTTGATGGTATTAGAACCCTGATGTTTAATGGGTCAAACTATGCATACTGGAAAATTCGTATGAAATCAGCACTTAAGGATGATGAGCGGGTTTGGTTAGCTATTGTTGAAGGTTGTTCTCCACCGTCACTAGAGAATATGATGCGATTCATTTTAAATCCATAGAGTTATGGAGTGAAGTTGAGCATAGGTTAGCAAATTTTAATTCTTGAGGTTTAAATGCTCTATTTTGTTTTATCATCCCGAAGGAGTTCCGCTGTAATATGACTTGTGAGACATATAAATAGGCTTAGGACATACTCCAACTCGCCCATGAAGAAACTAGTGATTTTAAGGCTTCCAAACTCAAAAACCTCACCACTCAATTTGAAACCATTAGGATATTGGAGAGTGGCACCTTTGATGAGTTCTACGCTAGAGTATCTAAAATAGTTAACTCGTCTTTTAACCTGAGAGAGCATATACCTGACAATCGAGTGATCAAGAAAATCTTAAGGCCGTTGTCTGAAAGATTTATTCGAAATTTGACCGTTTTGAATTCTTTGGGTACTCTAAACTCTATGAAACTTGAAAATTTTGAAGGTGACTTACAAAATTATGAACTTGATAAAGAAGACTATTTTCCTATTTGTGTTCTTGAAAGATATTCATGTATAGTTGTTCATAGATCTACCTCCTCACCCACTTAACCTTGGTGACAAGAATTCCAAGTTTTTTTCAAAGTTGAAGAATCACTATAATCGGAGAAAGATAATCTCTATTTGTGGTGAGATTGGAACGAGGATGGGTAACACCCATAATCATAGGATGTCAAAGAAGAAATAGTGAAATACTTTAAGAACCTGCTTAGTGCTCCCCCTCAAAACACTCAGATTGGTCTTGAGGCTCTTAGGAAGGATCTTCCCATGAAAATGACCTCCAAGAATGTGACTAAGAAAGAAAATGACCTTTCTTTGAAAGCATAGAAGGAGGAAACACCTGTTTCAGATGAAGAGTATGACATCGAGTTCGAGGATTTGGCTTTGATGGCTAAGAAATTCAAGAAATTTCTCAAATTCCAAAAGAAATTGAAAGATGCGAAAAGGTTTGAGAAAAATATTCAAAACAAGGTTGATCACTTCCCTAATAATCATAGTGAGAACTTTAAGAGGGATGAGTAGGAATGTTATGGTTGTGAGGGTTATGTCCATAAGGTATCTATGTGCCCCCACTAAACTAAGAAAGGAGGGAAAGAAACCAATAGAATTTAATGTCACCCTTAGTGATAGTGATTCAAAAGAAGAATCCAATTCCCCCATTGAGCATTGCCCTCACTGCGTTCATGGCTAGTCATGTGATCTTTCATAAGAAATCTTTTCGTGAAGATATTTCTTTGCATAACGCTTTTTAGGCCATTATTTGTGGATCCCAAATGAGTGATGGTCATATGAGTGGAGACGCGGGTGAGGATGAAGAAGAAGAGGAGGAGGAGAGTGAAATCCAAGTTTCCTTTTGTGAGTTATATGCAAAAACTTTGAATGTGAAGAAGGCTAACTTGAAGTTGAAAGCTAGGTTTAAAGAACGTCTCATAGCGAATGATGATAGTGTTTTGATTTAGGATCTTAGGTCACGTGAAAAGACTCTTTGAGAGAAGCTAGTGAATCTTGAGGATGAGAGAGATAGTCTTTAAGGTTTGATAGAGGCTATGAAAAAATAGCTTCTTGATTTTGAGGAGTCTAGGCTTCTACTCGACTCGAAGATACTTGAACTTGAGGAGAGATTGAGAGAAGTTGGATAAAATATTAGGCACCGTACAAATCAAAGATGATAAATGTGGAATTAACTTCGATGATCATAATTCTTCCGCTACCAAAGCCAAGACCATGAGCTTGATAGAGTCGACTAGGAACGTTAACAAAGGTAAACCCTTAGGTAACACCCCCTCGCCATGTTTACACTTTCACTCATTACAGTAGGAAAGGTCACCTTAGGAGTTTTTTCTATGATCTTAAGAACGTTCGTAGGAAGTCTAAGAATAGATCCATCGTGGTTCCCAAAGCCCTTAGAGTCATGTTACACCAACTTAGCTTAGGAAATCTAATTTGGAGGCTTTACATATTAGACTTATTGATTATCGTTTGCTTGCACATGATACTTCCCATGCTATATCTAATGGTTGATTGTGTTATCTTGTTTGTCATACTCTAGTTTGTGTTTCATAATATATCTTTGCTAGTGTTATGACATGTGTATCTTTTGTATTTTCATTTTTATTTTATTGTGTCATATTGAAAAATACAAAAAGATTTTGTTTGTCTTTTGAGTTGAGTTTGAATTCAAAAATTGGTATATTATTTTGAAAATTTTTAGAAAATCTCAAAAAGATTTTTGGTTTTTGTGTATTTTAGTTTTACAAATTCGGTGTGGCATATTCGTGTGTTTAAATCCAATTAATTTCTGGATTTCCATGTGACTAGGACATTTGGTTATGATTTTTAATGCTTAGATTGTTATTAATCGTGTTTGCATGGAGTTGTTTAGAACCTGATTTTCTTTATGGATTCGACTTTATATAGGCCTCTGCACACACATGCACAAGATTTTTAAACATTAAATTTGCGTGCATATTTGTGATTTGTGAGATATTCTCCCATCAATCTTGTCATCTACATATTTTGTGACTATGAGGAATTTGTGCATGTAAGAACCGTTGCCCATGAGCTTAGTTGTTTAGTGTTGAAAAAAAATGAGCTAGATGGGAAAAGGGCTAAGAAAGGAGCAAATCTCCTTTGCAGGAAAGCCACCATTGGCAAGAGCCTAATGAAAATATTTAAGATAATAAAAATAGAAAAATTTCCAAAGGCCAACATGTTAAGTTTGTTTGATCTTTCAAAAGCAATAGCTTCAAAAGAATTGAAAAAAGAAAATATAATATATGTTTATCTTATGAGATTGTTTAGTTGAAGATCAATGGGTTTGCATAATTAATCCTAGTTATGCTTATTTTATCATGAAGCTATTGATTTGTAGAATCATCAATATTATAAGCTTGTGTGCATTGTGCTTGTTTGTTCTTAAAGTTCACTTTATCTTATCACTTGAGGTTGAATCTTAGTTTGATAAAGTTTTTCGACCAATTATAACTTCTTGAACATATTTGATTGTTTGGGTCATGATTCATCTGTATCTAGTTCACGACCATTCATTCCATTCCTCATGTTTAGACACATCAATGTTATGCTAGTGTGTAAAGCTAATGTATTTTGTACCGAGTTTTCTGTGGTTGTTTATACCTATTTATGTGTCGGGTTTTCATTGATATATTTTGCATATGTTATATATATATGATATCATTTTTTGAGTTTTTGTAGTTTGCATTTAGTCCATGTTTGTCATTGTAACAACCCGCTGAATTAAATACCAGGTGATCAATGCTTTATCCAATTAATTCAAATTATTCGGTTGGCTCATTCTTAACATCACTATCGGGAAATAAATTTTGTTCTTTCATTATTAATCACATAGTAATCAATTAAGCTAGTGTTAAAACTTATAATTTTACATAAAATTCATTTTTAACAATAGCAATCATTTATCATATAACTCAATCCACAATAATGAATAGTAAATAATAACCATGACAACTTATTTAATATAACTAGAATAAAATTCCCCATTTAAAACATCTCAATACAATACCAAGTTAAACCGAATGTATCCAAAACCAACATAAGTAAAACTAATGACTGAGATAGAATAAAAATGACAAGGATCCATTGGCAATATGCCATAGAAGAAAATGACTACAAAGTACATGAATCAATAAAATGATGCGTCTGATGCAAGGTTCACCCTCCAAAGCATTCATAGCGAATAAATATGCAATCCTCTAAGTTGGGCACCCCTGTGGCTGGACACCTTATATAGAATATACAAGAGGGAAGAGAATATGCAAGCAAAAATGGGTCAGAGCCCGATTGTAAAAGATTTTAAAAACGACAGGTGAATAAATGATACAATTAGCAATTGTTATATACATGTTAGATCCTTGGACTCTCAGTTGAGATTCTCACCTCTCAACTGTTGTGCATGCCTAAGCTATTCTCAATTTATTCTAGTTACTATTCCCACATTTAGTAGATTATCTCAATGTATCAACTAACCATAGCCCTTATCTTTCCCCACGTATTTCCTTCACAATTCATGTAATAAATAAATATGTTAATTCAAATCTCAATATAATTAAGTGTTCTCATACTTAATTAATTTCAGATTTCTTTATCTTTCAAGTCTATATAAATTACACAATAGATAATATCACATGTATATATATATATTCACTCTATTATATATATACAATACTGCACCCCGAGACAAAACTGCGGTGCACGCACTATTCTGCTATCTAGTCCCAATACATCTCGTCACTGTATAGAGGACTGTTAGTTCAGTCTCTCACTCGGATCATCGTCACAAATCACACATATTGGAGGCAAATATAGTTCCAAGCCTATGGTCTACGCACATATCTACGCACCCATATGATTGTCATCACTATCATTATCACAGATAGCCCGTACCTAGGTTCCATATTCTGAGGCACAAGTTAAAAATCCTCCCAAAGGCTCATCAGGATATGACTGTCCTCAACACGCAAACCTCCCATCGATAGCAAGTAGGCTAGGTACGTCATACACACAAATCATCATATTAGTATATATATATACTAGGGTGTACCCGTGCCGATGGCACGGTGATAAATTCTCCCAAATATTTGTGATTATAGCACACTCATACCTTTCTCCCGAGTATTTGTCGTGATAAAAGAGTCACACTCCCACGTATGATATTATTTATTTGACACCTTGCTCCAGAGTATGCGTAGTGTTACATGTAACACTACAAATACTTCATTTTTCGAAAAATTATTTAACTCCCAAAATATCTAAATACATATCTGCATGCCCATGTCGTGTCTCATGCTCATATTCAACCTAAAAGTTGGTTTAAACCATCGAGGGTATGCCCGTGCCAAAACCATGGTGTATTCATGTGTTTTAATCAAACAAATCCCTTAGAAGCTACAAAATTTATATATATGTTTTTTTCTATTTAAAGTAACGGTGGGCAAATCCTTTTGTTTTCATTCTCACCCGCTCAAACAAATCACCAACAGCCCTCAACACCTAAATCAACAAATTATTATCATAAATTCACCTCAAAACACCAAAAGAACTCAAACTTGCACAAAGTAATATATAAGAGCTAAAATTGATTCATATATATAACGTTCTTAATAGTTTGGTTCTAGTTATATTTATAGAACAAATTAAAATGAAAACTGTTTATGAAAGAAAGTTAACCGGATAAGTATGAAATACCCAAGCATACATAGCCCAACAAATAGAACTCATCTTAATTTCTAACCTAATGCAAATAATCTGAAGAGGTAATGAAAAGGTTTTTATAGTCTATCGTGTTGACACATAATTCACACTCAAATATATCTTAGTGAGAGAAACAATAATTTTCTACGCAACTTCACAAAATGTTACCCACATCATTCTATTTGTCCCCTTGATATGCCAATAAAACTCACTCATCCCATGGGTCATCATTGCAAGTCATGCTTGGTACTCCCTATAAAATAATCAAATTGAAATTTAAAAAAAAAACTCAAAAAGCTGACCGTAATCAATTACAAATGGTTAGTGAACCCTTGGAAAACAAATAACAAAGCAAAATAAGTTGGGTTTAAGAAACTCACACTCAAAAGCAACTAAATTCCCTTCCATCATTTTTATTCTAAACAAAACAAAATTTAGAATCCCAAGTAAAAATCACTTTAATATAAAAATGCAAATTAAAATCACAAATATAACCTTCAATTCAGATTCCTATATTGAATCCCCCACTTTCCAAATCAAAATGTCTATATATATTAAAAAGCACAAAATTATTAAATGAGAATTACAATGGAGTGAATGGTAAACATCCACCTATTCAATTGAGCAAAATCATATGCAACACCTCCATGCAAAACATTAAAATTACATTGAAGATCCCGTTTTTTATTTCCAAAAAAGATTTAGAAGCAAAACTTTTCAACCCTCACTGTAAATATTAGAGCACACACAAAAGCCAAGCCCCAAAAGGGTAAAACTTAAAACTCCAACAGATTAGATATTAATATTTTTCAATAAAATCTATAAACTATGTGCATCAAAACAAATATGTTTTTAGACATGAACAACAAAGGGTAAGAAAATAAGAAGAGGATAAAAATTATAATGAACAAAATGATTGATTATCTCTGAATTTTGACCCCAAAAATTGAGAGGAAAAAAAATCCCAAGCTCCATTCTGAAAATACATAAAAAAAGGTAAATAAAAAACCTTAATGATATTTGAGAAGGAAAAAATAGACCTGGGAGTATGAGACCTAAGAGTGGGAGACAAAGAACACATTTATACCTTGTTAGAACTGCAAAAAAAATCCATATAACTAAAAAAAATTGAATTATCATGAAGATCAATAGAAATCCTAAAAATTTAGCTACAGATGCGGTATATAGGGTCCACGTTAAAGCTACTTTCTCATACTTTTTCTTTACAGCAAACAGAGTTGAGAGGGAGTGGGACCCCTGAAAGTTGTAAGTTGAGAGGACCTGGGCCCCTCATACCTTTTTTCCCTGCCTGACTTACCTCTTGACAGAGAGAGGGAGTAAGTTGAAAGTTGACAGGACCAGGGCCTCCGATTTTGGTCGAGATTATTTGCCAGCGCTAGCTCCGGTGTAGATCAAGTGCGTTAGGCTTCTTACATACCGAAATCTTCAACTTCTAATATTCATTTTTGGATTTGAATTTTAGATCGACCACCTCTAGCCTTGGTCCGCGCTAAATGATTCCGCCTGGAGTCTCGTCGGCGCTATGCTTGGCCTGATTTAAATGAAAAATTTTCAGCCTGGAAGTTTTCTTGTTGATACCCACCTAACTTTTTTTTTGAGATGTCAACTGACTCCTGAGCTCTGTAAACATAATTTTCATCAACGCGTACCAACAAAATAAAAAAATAAAAAATGTTTGGCGTTTATATATACTTACCCAATAAATGATCCTCCCATCAGTAGCCCTACCAAAAGGTCTCTTAAAGTAAGTCATGCCATTGGGACCCGCTTGTGCAGAAAAAGCTACCCAAAACCCATCGGTATTTGAATTTGAGTCACCAAAACTGAAAATAGCCTCAAAAGCACTCCCATGACCACTACTAAAACCATCACAAATTGGCAGAGTGTTGGTGCAAAAGCAAAACCCATTTTGCATTTACCTTATTTTTGGTTTTCTATTTCCAGAAAAAGTTATAAAAAGGTAATGGAGAGAGAAAATTAGTTTTGATTGTGTGAAACTAACATTGGCAGTCCTGGACGTTAGAGATTACAAACTCTAAAAAACTAAGATTACAAACCCAAAAATTCTTAGCTGAGATTAAAACAAAAAAAACACTTGCTATTTAAGCAAAAAATTACAAACAAAAAAGGTAATACACTGTAAAACTCCGAATAACTGGTATGACAAAAAAGAGTAACCTAATACACTGACTATACTGTTAAAAAAAGGATAAGAAAAATAGAGAAATGGGTATTATCGTGTGAAACCCAAACGGGATATTAGCAAATAAAAAACCTCAAAATGGATTCAAACTAAAAACAACTCTCAAACCCGTATAAAAAAATTGGGGTTCGTTTATATTTTTATTTTCTCTTTTGCAAAACTAAATTACAAACTGTTAGTATTCAAAACTTGAATACAAACTAAAGTCGCGACCACAACCACCCCTCTTCCATCTCCTCTGTATCCACCGCTAAGAACGAAAAAACAAACCCATGAATGAACCTACTAAGAACCCAAACCTACCTGAACAGAAAAATGCATATCATATTGGTAGGATCAATTAAACTAATATCTTAGATCTGAACAAAAAAAAATAGAGGAACACAAACAAAATGGTCACCTATGTATTGAGATTGAGTCTGAGAGACAAAACACAAACAACCCAGAAAAAGTAGTTAAAAAAAGAACTGACCTGGACCATTTTGTTTCAAAACAAATTGAGGAACAGGTGACCATTTGGTTTGAGTTTCTTTTAGAACTCGGGTTGAGTTCCATATAGAACTGGGGATTGAGTTCCATTTAGAAATTTGAGGCAGAACGACCATCTTGTTTGAGTTGTGTTTCTGATTGTGTATAGAGAGAGAGGGTATTCAACACTGGGGTTTCTGAGGTGAAAGAGCTGTGTTTTCTCGAGGTGAACGAGCTGGGGTTTCCGAGGTGAAAGAGAAGGTGGCGTGAAAGAAACTGTGTTTTCTCGAGCCTTGTGCTCTGTCCATATCAATATGAATCTATGTTTTATGAAAGAGAAATAGTTGTGTGCACAGACCGTAGGTAGAAGTGTTTTCTCAACCGTTAGATTTCTCCTCAGTGCATCTTCTTGAACCCCTACATATAAAATCTCAACCGTCAATTGATAAACACCAAATCTTTCAAGATGTAATCTGAACCATCAGTTGGCTTAGATAAAAAAAACCTCCTCCTTTATTATATATATATATGTATATATATATAAACAATGGGGCATACGCACATCCCATATCACAAGTCTCATATGTACTATACTTATATCTCGAATATCCGACATATCATGGTATTTTAAACCTCAATTATATTATAGGTATTCGATCCAC
The DNA here is from genome assembly GCA_949130495.1 of Sambucus nigra. Taxonomy (NCBI): domain Eukaryota; kingdom Viridiplantae; phylum Streptophyta; class Magnoliopsida; order Dipsacales; family Adoxaceae; genus Sambucus; species Sambucus nigra. The sequence goes on along the minus strand of OX422221.1, from coordinate 360,994,546 downwards.
GTATGTATATATATAAACAAATCGGTATACTCTCATCCTATATACAAATCCCACACGTAATATATTTCAAGTTTATCCCATAACTAATAATTCACATTTTATTCACATTTTCTATTACTCCTAACATCTCTTATTAATCGAAAGGATTTAATTAATTATTCCAGTAGCTACATTCAATTCATACTTATTGGTCCAAAATCCAGACTCATTTTATAACAAGCCCGGATTATATTTTAATTCCGAGTATTCCTTTTTTCGGATAAAGTAACAATCTACCCAGGGATAAAAATTACAATTTTGAGGCTTTTCGGCTCCGATTTTGAAAAAACGTAAAACTATAAAGTTGTGCAGAATGTGATTTTATACAAAAATTCAAGAGAACACTACCAAAATCCGCTTAAAACAGTCCTAAAATTATCATACAATGTTCTTCCTTTTTTAACATATTTCTACCTACGGATTGTAACATAATTCGTCCTTAAAACCTCCACCAAATGATCCCAAACTCCTTATAATTCATCCCAAATGATATAACCAAGTATGTACATGATTTATAACATCAAATTATATCGAAATCATCATGGAATTTCGATGAATCATACTAAACTTATGTTAAATTCGTGAAAATCTACATAATAGAATTCTTTCTCAAGAGCACATATAAACCCCAAATTCCCTCATCAATTAAACCCAAAATTTCATGGTGTTAATTCTAATTTCACCAAAGGAATAATCCTAAATAATTTCCATTTCAAGAATTGCATCAAAATCATCAAATTTTCATTTTTGATTTATAGTTTTTATGGATGTTTATCCCTTCTAATTTAACATGGATATTATACTAACTAATTGGAACAAGAATTACACTTGACTTAAGGTGTAGGTATGGTCCTTTGGTGAAGATATATGTAGGATTATTCCTCCTCCTTTTCGATCACTTTTTCGGTGGTGGTGCAACCCTTGGTTTGCTCTCAAAACCCCTCCTCTTCCTAGAAGTCTCTCCCTTCCTCTCTTTAGTCTTTTGATAAATAATCTCTTGGTTTAACACGCTCTAATCTTAAATAATAAAACTCTAATCCCAAAAGTACTATTCACCTCCCCCCACAAATGACCAAAATACCCCTATGGGGTGTCCTTTTGGTTCCCAATTGCCCTAGACCCAAATCAAACCCCCAGGTAGACTTTTCTTCCTATTTAGACCCTTCTAGACTCATTGGCGCAATCAAAATGGCCATATGGATGATTTAAAAATAATTTCCCTTTTTACCATTTTAATTTAGTCCTAACATGACTCACACGCACGTCCCGACTTAATTTCAATAATTCACGTATTATTCACTCACGATCATATAATCATATAATACTTTTAATCGCTAAGAAATTTTCAATATCAATCACATATTAATTTATTCTCTAGTAACATTCAATCTGGATTAATTCCAATTATTATTCATAATTAATTTTAATTAATCCCCATTTTACTTTTAATTAATCCTATTTTAAAAGTCATTAAAATTATGGGGTATTGAAATCATATGCTTTATCATAGGATCTCATTTGACATTCCATATTATCATATTATTATCTCTCATGGGGTGCATTGAAATTCCTTTTCTCATATTAATAATTACAAATTCATATAATTATTTATTGCTTAATCACACTGGTATCTTTTTGCATCAATATTGATATTGATTGATAATAGTTTGGACTTTTTGTGCTTGCGTTGGCATGTTCTGTGTTTGTTGCACTTTACACCATCGCATGCTTTATTCCATTCTCCCTATGTTTAAAATTGGTATCTCATGTTCACACGTTTAGGGGGAGTGATTGTTTTATGCTATCTTTCTTTATTTATTCCTGGAAAAAAAAAGAGGGGAAATGGTATTTTTCCTTGCATGATTAGCATATCTTTATATTAGGGGAAGAAGTCTTACCAAGGTTGAAATTATTTTAGATTTTGTTAGATGTTTATTCATTTGCGGTTTTATACTTGTTATATTCTCTTTGCATTTGAAGGTGTGTAGGATTACATGTTTACAACAATCCATCAATGTTTTCAAGCAAAGCAAAGCTACTCATTTTGTGTGTATATCGCGTGTGTGTACTATTTTTTCCTTTTTTGGATTGGGGCATGATTATTTTTAGAGAGCTTCATGGCCCATAGGATTTTTATTTTGGTTTTGTCCCGGAATAACCAAAGGAAGTTTCAAATCAAGTCAATTTGTACGTAATTGGCTTAATTCTAGACAAAACATTTGAGACATAGGTTAGGCTTTATGTTGTTGATACCAAAGGCCTATTACGTGTTTGATGAAGACGTAGTGGGCAAGCTGCAAAGATTGGATACATCATGTCCTGTTTACTGTCGAGTTTTTCTTCATATTTATCGAGGATCATGCAGGTATGAATTCATATTGAATATAGGTCCTTCGATATTTTTAAGGGCGTTTGTTTTTATACTCAAAATCATTTGGAAATTTTTTTACATGTTTTTTTTAATGAAAAGTATTTTTTGGGTTTTAATCTCTCATTAGAACGAGAATTGAACTCGTTAGAATGAAATTGAGTTTTCATTTGAATGAATTCTGATCTCGTTAGAAAAAAATTAGAATCTCTTTGGAATGAGCTTCAAATGCCATCAAATGAGAGCCAATGTCTTTCGAAGGTCATTAGAAGCATGTTAAAATGAATTTGGGTTGTCTTTTTAACGGGGTTTAATGTCGTTAGAACAAAACTGGTATTTTCATTCGGACATCCTTATGTTTTCATTTGAATGAGCTTACCACCTCGAAATTCATGCTTTTCCAATTTAACGCATGTTGGACTCAGTTTTTTTAACAACTTTTAGAAAAAAATATTTTCCTATTTGTTGACCAAAGTTCCAAAACCCTAGTTTCACCTTTTAAGTATAAAAATCCAAGTTCTTCATATGCATATTCTTTGAGATCTTGAGTTTGGGCACCAATGTTTGATTCTCTACATCTGAAGAGAATTATTTCGTGGGATGGATTTCATACTTATTATTTACACGGTGGACTCCGTGTTTGTGGTGTTGCGATGAGCAAGAGGTGGATTATATGTTCCTATCTATAGATGGTTGTTGATCCTCATGGGTGGACACCAATACGTGCATGGACTCGTGCGTTGTGATAACTTATGTGGGTGGACTCATGCATTGCACTATAGAGGAGAGATCAAAGATTGAAGAGTGTTAAGGGTTGTGGGGATCTAGTTGTTGAGTAAGTCTACTGTCAACTTTTGTAATTTTTCATCCTAGTGATCTGTTGGCTGGGTTATCCAAGGTTTTTCCCTTTATGTTTCTCCTCGTACATCAGCATCTTGTGGATTATTTATTTATTTTATCTGCTTATCACTTAAATGTATGTTTTTAGGTTAAGAATATAATATTGGGTAAATCGATTTTCCACAAAAAATGTATATGGGGAAATTTATAATCGAGTCAATATGTTTATAATTGGCAAAAATATGGATAAAATTGTTTGAGTCATAGGTTAGTCACTAAATTGTGATATCATAAAGCCTATGACATGTTGTGTTGAAGATGTTGGGGGAAAGCTTCGAAGATAATATCATTTCATGTTTAGTGCCTACTCTGTCTTCACACACTTGGATTTATCATAGATCTCAAGTATAATGCTAATAAATTTTGAGATCTAGGATTTTAATTAAGGATGTATTTTAATCGTAAAATGTTTTGGGACTTTGAAAAAAAATAATTTTGGAAGCGTATTTTTAAATATTTTCTGTGTTTTTTTTTTAATTTAAAAAATCAAGGTTGTTTTAAACTTAAAATTATTTTTGTTTAGCTAGTCATTCAAACGAGATGAGAATTTTCTTCGAACGAATGGTCTTTGTTATTGAAGGCTCATGTGAAGCTTTTATCATCCGAGCATCGATCGAGGGCCTATTGTTTTGGCTCGTGAGATATTCGTTAGATGCTGGTTCAAATGAGATTGATCTCTCATTTAAATGAGCAGGAGTTTCGTTCAAACAAGATTGCATTCTCATTCAAACGAGTCTAGTTTATAGTTTGAGTGGGACGCCACCTCGAAATTCATGTTTTCATATTTAAGGACATCTTTCACTCAAAAATCAATAAGAACTTTTGACGAAAAACGCTTATGCACCTATTTACAAAAGTTCCCACGTGTTTCCAACATTCTTAGTTTTCAAGATCCAATTATCATTATTCTAAAGCTATAGTGATCATTATTTTGGTATCGAAAATTTTTCTTCCTATTTGAACAACTGTTTTCATGCAGTGGAATCTGTACATGATGATTGCGAAGAAGAAACAATGGAATTTGTGTTCGGATTTGTAAATGGTTGCTAGATTGCATTGGTGGATACCTAGGTGCACGTGAACTCATGTACTATGGACACTTGTGTGGGTGTATTCTTGCATTATTGTTGTGGAGGAGCGGTTGAAAATTAGAAGAACTTAAAGTCTTTTAGGTTATCATGTTGTTGAGTAAGTCCTATGTACTCTTGTATAATTTCGTATCATAATGAATTGTCTAGTCTAGCCGTTTGAGGTTTTTTCCCTTAGTGGTCTCCTCGTACATCAGCGTCTTGTGGTGTGTTTGATTTATTTACTTTTTATAACCTTAGATGCATGCTATATAGGATTAACAAGATAAAATTTGGTAAATCAAATTGTTTTCACAAGATAAGTTTGTTAGTACTAAGTTAAAATTGGGAAAATTTTAAAAATATTGTCTTTGCCTAAAGAACACTACTTAAGGGCCTTCTCAAATTGGTATCAGAGCTAGAACACTAAATTAATGTGTCTGTGATCCCTTATCTTTAGGCATGAGTCTTGGAGTGTTTGATGGCTTTAGAACACCTATGTTTGATGGGAAGAATTACGCTTATTGAAAAATGCATATGAAGTCAGCACTTAAGGCTAAAGACGAACGAGTGTGGTTAGTTGTTGTTAAGGGGTGGACATCAACAGTCACAAGAGATGGAGAGGCAAAACACTTAAAACCTATTGAGTCGTGGACTGATGTCGAGAATAAATTTGTACAATATAAGTCTAAGCGTTTGAATTCATTTTTTTGTTCATTCTCCTTTAACAAACCGCCTAAAATAATAACGGGTGGCCATCCCTATACTATATTAAATCAGGAGTTTCAGATGGTCTAGTCTCAACATCAACTGTCGGTACTATATAATATAGGACTAACTACCCAATATCATCTAGGCGAGATGTTAAAATTAAATAAAATGTGCAACAAATAACCCACTAACACTACTAAAAAAATGAAAGATGCATGCAAGAACTAAGATAAATGAAATGCTAGAATAAAAATGAAATAAATAACTACCACAGAATATACTACAAAAAGTAGACCCGAATAAGCTGTCGGGTCACAGCCAATACAATAATTGGAATGGAATAAATATAAACATCTATAAATATCCCTTGGGTACAAACCCGATAAACAATGAATCCTACCTAGATTTATAAAAGTAGGAAGCGACTACCATCAAAGACCCGCAATAGTCCGCACCTGTCACGGCTCCCAAGACTCTGGATAGAAGGTCATCCGGCATCCATGCGGTAGGACACCTGTAGTAATATATATATATATACAAGCAGGAGAGAAAATTAAACGGGTCAGAGCCCGAGTTGTGAAAAATATTTAGCAAGTGTGTTAACCGTACATAATAAATATCGGTGCACTTATTTCATAATTAAAATGGGATCGCACTCTCGTGGAGTGTAATACCCCGTACTTTTGACAATATTTATTTTTAGGATTAATTAATTAAATTGCGTATTAATTGGAAATTAATCCGAGTTATAAATACTAATGAGATGCGAATTGGTATTTGATTATGTGCATATATGATTATATATGTATTTGGTATTATAAATTTGTCGTGAGATTTATATACGGCAATTTGGAAATTTTGTTGAGACGCGTGGGACCGCCGCGTCACGTTGTAATATTTTAATAATAAAAGTGAATTTAAAATCTATAATCCGTATGTTCGTTTTGAGTGCGCCAACGCGTCCGGAAGGGTCGAGATAGTCAGAAATCACTAGCCGGGGGTATAGTTTGGGTTCCGAGGTATTTTTAGGCCATACCGGCAACTTAAAGGGTATTTTGGTAATTTTAGATTTTGAGGAATTAAAAGTGACGAAAATTGGTTAATTAAATCTGATGTGGATATTGACCCACTAAGCCCATAACCAACCCATATTAACCCTTTAAGCTACGGAGGCTAACATTAGGTTTACAATCTTCCCCAAATCAAACCCTAGCCACCTTAAGCCACCATTGGAGAAGGAGCTTAGAGAGAGAGGAAACTATGCAGAATCTTCACCAAACCTACACCAAAATCAGAAATCAAACCAAGGAAAGTGTTTTAATCATATTTAAATTCGTAGAATGTTTCCCCCATGTTAGAAAATTGATAAATTACAACTGTTCTTGAAAGATAATGAAAACCCATGTAGTTTGAAGTTTAGAACTTGAAAATTGTGAAGAGAATTGCATGTAGTATGATAGGTAGATGATTTCCCTTATATTAATTGTGATTTGAAGGAATTAAAACGAAATAAATTCTGGGATTTGATGATGATATAAACCTAGGGTTCATGTTCTAGAGAAATTGGGAAAAGTGTAGAGATTTGTAAATTTAGTTGATGTTATGATTATTCAATCCTTGAAAACATGTTAGGAGATGATGTAAATATGTTTAGGATGAATTAGAGACCCTAAAAAGTTATTGGGATGAACCTTGGAAGAGATTAGAAGTGATAAAAATGGTGAAAAAACGAATTGGGGAAAATCTGGGCCGAATCTGGTAGCTCGTTAGAAGCAGCCCCCAGGTCGTTCGAACGAACTCGCTCGAACGAGCTTCTAACGAGTTGACCAGTCGTTGCTAACGAGTAGGAATTTCGTTCGATATCTCGTTCGAACGAGATATCGTTAGAAGGGACAGTTCGTTCGAACGAACTGGATCTCGTTCGAACAGTCTCGTTCGAACGAGACTTCTAACGAGCTGACAGTCCAAACTCGTTCGAACACTCGTTCGAACGAGACTTCTAACGAGTTGACAGTTTGGTCCTTTTTGGACTGTTTCGATTTTTGGAGAACCGTAAACTTGTTCGAGGATATAGATATCATTTCTTTGATGATATAGTGATAGACTTGGGACATTTGGGTAGTTATTAGGAGGAATTTACATACGAGAGTTGTATTACATGTACGGTTTGGGTTGAGACGTGAGTGGTTACTACGACGTGCGAGACTATAGCGCGTATGATTATAAATCGGATTAGTATAAATTGTGATAATTATAGTTAGTGCGAGAATGCGATACGTACTACGATTAAAATACGGTATTACTAAGATGTGTGCTTACTTAGTATATGGATTGTGTGTATGACATACCTACCATACTTGCTATCACGGGAGGTTTGCATTCGCTTAGGACCCTCTAATCCTTGTGTGCCTACGGGGGGGATATAGACTGGTACCTCGATGAACATAGGTCATAGAAAGACTTATTGTGATATTAATAAGTCCGTTGATCATGGGAGCGTAGGTATGTGCGTGACCCATGTGATGGTGACTGTGTTCGCCTCCATTATTTGTGATGTTGTTATCGGTAAACTATTCCTGAGAGATTCGGAATATGTAATCCTTATGTACGTGATGTACCGAGATGGATAGCAGAGTATGTGTGCACCACAGCTTAGTTCGCGGGGTGCTTGTATTGTATATTTATGATATGAATAATATACATTAAATTAATGGGAATCCTCATGTTAATGTTGTAAAAATATTACGGTATTGTTTCGAGATATATAATGAGTTAACTGATAGTTATATATATGGCATATTTAGTAACTGAGTTTACGTTAAACCCCTATTTAATTATTACGAGCGTTATATGTTAATGGAACCAAGTAATATGGGTAGAACCTTTGGCAGTCTAGCTAGTTATGTTGTCACTTAGCTAGTAGTATGGGTCGTTATAGATGGGTACTTACGTTAGGAGTGCACAGTTAGACGAGAGGTGAGAATATCATGCGAGTGTACGTCCTAACATGTACTTTGCATTTAATGTTTTAAATGTTTTTAAAGCACTTGCAGGTTTTTAAAATATAACTCCACATTTGGGCTCTGACCCGTTTGCTTTTCAAATCTCTTTTTCTTTGTAAAACCATTTTAGGTGCCCAGCCACAAGGACACCAAGCATAGGATACTCATTCAGGTGACGAGCTGTAGCTGCTTGTGGAAGCTACAGGGATTTGCATGTAGACGCTTCTATCTTTTGGATTCCAGAGTCACCATCTATCAGTTGTAGGGCATGTTGCCCATTTCTTTAGAGACATCTTTTACATTTCAGTTTTCAGACTTTAGCATGTATTGTTTCAGTTTATTTATTTCAGTTGTGGGATTGTAGTGAGGAGTTTTCCTCCACTCTTTATTTACTGTTATGTGATGGTTATTCATTTTACTTCAGTATGGGGAATGGTGTCGTTTATTTCTTCATTACATTTGTTGCATGTTAATCAGACTTAAATTAAAATTTGGCAACTTGCTTTTTAAATACTAGGTGGTTAGTAATATTAAAATGTTTTCGACAGTGATGCTTTTAACTGAGCCAACTTGGCATTTTGAATTAATTTAATAAAGGAGTAGCTACCCGGTATTTAATTAGTCGGGGTGTCACAGGTGGTATCAGAGCATCAGGTTCTAGTGTCCTTTAGGATCTGTACGGCTATTATGTTTCCGCTACGTTTCTTTGATATAGAGCCCTATATTTTAGGACTGTTGTACTCTTTTTGTGTATGCTTCGTTCTTCAGCTATTTTAAGTTTATAAACTACGAACTTATAAACTTTGTTCTTATTTCAGATGCCTCCACGACGTGCACGACGAGTTCCCAGGAATGCAATGCCCGAACCCCAGCCCGCTCCAGTTCAGGGCATGATGAACGCCGCTGAGGTTGCTGCTATAGTAGCCCAAGCGGTAAATGCCGCGATTGCCGTGATTCAGCAGGCACCGCCTCAAGCGCCGGTTGCCGCGCCAGCACAGGTTAATGCATTCCCGTCTGCTTGGGAGCGTGTACGAGACGCTTTTCAGAAAGCGCATCCGCCAGAGTTTGCAGGTAGCTCAGACGTGGTAGTCTCGAGCCAATGGATGAAGGACAAACAGAGGCATTTGAGGATGCATGAGTGCACTGATATTCAGAAACAGGTGCTAGCTACTTTCAAGCTAGTGGGATCTGCACTACAGTGGTGGGAGTCAATTACCACCGCGGAGGAGAGGGATACCCTCACGATTCAGGAGTTCTGGGTGCGGTTCGACCGCAAGTACTTTTCGTCCGCAGTTCATACAGAGATGAGGAGGAAGCTGATGAGTTTGAAGCAGGAGGGCAAGACAGTGGCCGAGTATGAGGCCGAGTTCACTAACCTGTTGAATATCGTTCCAGACGAGATTCCAACAGAGAAGAAGAAGATAGAGAAGTTCACCGATGGGTTGAATTGGAGGATCCGTCAGCATCTGCTAGGGAACCTATCGTTGGCCACGTATTCTGATGTGGTTAACGCTGCATTATTGCACTGCCAGGACCACCGTTTTCATATGGCCGAGGGCAAGCGGTTGGGGGAGTCTAGCCATCAGGGCAGGACTGGAGGACATGGTGCCAGCGGGGCACAATCTGGCCAGGGGCAGAGACAGAATGAGCAGGGTACCCAGCAGGGGGATAATAAGAGGTTCCGGTCAGGGAACTACAGGCAGGGACAGGGAGGTTTCCGTCAGGGCCATCAGGGTCCAAACGGCCATCAGGGCCAACAGGGGCAGAATGGGCAGCAGTTTCATCAGGGCCAGCAGGGCCAAGGGAGGAATGGTAACGGCCACCAGGGCCGGGGACAGCAGGGGCAGAGGGGAGGGAACTTCCCGGGGAAGTGCTTTGTTTGTGGCAAGACTGGCCATAAGAAGCAGGATTGTCCTGATAGGGGCAGGGCCCCACAGCGACAGCAGCAGGGTGCTCGCCAGGAGCCACAGAGACCTATGTTTCTCGCCGCTCTTCCCGCACCGCCGCAGATGGCAGCATTGCCACCCATTCCAGCAGTCCCAGCTCAGCAGGGGCAGCTACAGTATGGACGTGTCTACAACGTTCACCAGGCTGCAGTTCCACAGGCACCGCCCGCGGTCGAGGGTACGTTTCCTATCCATGGCACTATGGGTCGGGTGTTATTTGATACGGGTGCTACACACTGTTTTATAGCTACACACTTCGCGAAAGCTTTAGGATTGTTATCTACGGCAGAGAGCACAGTGACGTGTGTCGACTCACCATTAGGGAGTGGGTCACTTATTTTCTTTATATGCCGGGGAGTGGGGGTAGAGATTGGTGGTTTGGTATTGCCTGCAGACATGTTAGTGTTAGACATGCATGTTCACGATGTGATCATCGGTATGGATTGGCTCGTAGCTTATAGGGCCATGATTGATTGCTTCAGCGGGAGCATTGTTTTTGCCATTTCGGGGCAAGAGATGTTTATAGTGGCGATGCCTCGCCCAGAGGGAGGATCGACCGCTCATCTGTATTACATAGAGGAGGATACCTCTAAGGAGGTTGTTATTCCTTTAGATTCGATCCCGGTTGTCAGGGAGTATTCGGATGTGTTTCAGGAGATACCAGGCTTACCACCCAGTCGTGAGATAGACTCCGTTATAGATTTGCTACCGGGTACGAGACCTATAGCACTCGCACCGTACCGTATGGCTCCAGCTGAGATGAGAGAGCTACGGGATCAGATAGAGCAGCTGTTGGGACAAGGCTTTATTCGCAGGAGTACCTCACCTTGGGGAGCTCCAGTTTTATTTGTGAAGAAGAGGGACAGTTCACTGAGATTGTGTGTGGACTACCGAGAGTTGAATAAGGTCACGATACGAAATAAGTATCCGTTGCCTCGAATCGATGACTTGTTCGACCAGTTGAGAGGAGCTTCTTTCTTCTCGAAGATTGACTTGAGGTCGGGATACCATCAATTGCGTATCAGGGAGGAGGATGTCTCGAAGACCGCGTTCTTGTCGAGATATGGTTCTTACGAGTTTCGGGTTATGCCTTTCGGCTTGACCAACGCTCCAGCAGTGTTTATGGACTTGATGAACAGAGTGTTCAGGGATTTCCTAGACCAGTTTGTCATTGTCTTCATTGATGATATTCTGGTTTACTCTCAGACAGAGGAGGAGCACGCCGAGCACTTGAGGCAGGTTTTGCAGACACTTCGTCAAAACGAGCTGTATGCAAAATATGAGAAGTGCGGGTTTTGGCTGAAGGAAGTCCAGTTCTTGGGTCACATTATTTCCGACCAGGGAATATCTGTCGATCCGGGGAAGGTATCAGCGGTGAGGGAGTGGGGACAGCCCACGACGCCAACGGAGATTCGTAGTTTCTTGGGTCTAGCAGGATACTACAGGAGGTTTATTCGGGGTTTCTCGGAGATAGCAGGTCCTTTGACACATCTTACTCGTAAAGGTGTGCCGTTCATTTGGAATGATGCCTGTCAGTTGGCATTCGATGAATTGAAGGACAAGTTGACCTCAGCACCTGTGTTAGCATTGCCGAGACCGGGAGTTGAGTATTTGGTTTACACCGATGCGTCTTTGCAAGGACTGGGAGGTGTATTGCAGCAGGAGAGACAGGCCATAGCTTATGCTTCCCGTAAGCTTAAGCCTCATGAGAAGAATTACCCCACGCATGATTTGGAGTTGGCAGCAGTGGTATTTGCCTTACGGATTTGGAGGCACTATCTTTTGGGGGAGAAGTTTCAGCTGTTCACGGACCACAAGTCACTACAGTATCTGTTCACGCAGAAGGAATTGAATATGCGGCAGCGTAGGTGGCTTGAATTTGTGAAGGACTACCAGTTCGACATCCAGTACCACCCGGGTAAGGCTAATGTGGTAGCAGACGCGTTGAGCCACAGGCCAGCAGATGAGGTGGCAGAGGTGTGGAAAGCTAAGTGGAAGGAATTGGGACACCAGGATGCAGTGGCCCGATCTTTCATGTCTGTGATGACCGTTACACCGCAGATTGTAACGAAAGTAGTACGGGCACAGGCTAATGACTCATTCTGTCAGGAGCAGATAGTTCGATTGCTAGCAGAGGGAGCCGAATCCTATACCGTTAGCTCAGACGGGGGATTACGCTTCAATGGAAGATTGGTAGTTCCGGAAGGAGAGGAATTGCGACACGATGTTATGGCAGAGTCGCACGGCTCACGGTTCGCGGTACATCCCAGAGGGGACAAAATGTACCAAGACATGAGACGGCAATATTGGTGGAGCGGTATAAAGAGAGATATCGCTGAGTTTGTCTCGAAATGCGCCACTTGTCAGCTTGTAAAGGTGAATCATCAGAGACCAGCAGGATTGCTACAGCCATTGGAGGTCCCGGTGTGGATGTGGGAGAGCATATCCATGGACTTTATCACGGGGTTGCCTACGTCGCAGAGGGGTCACGACTCCGTTTGGGTAATTGTGGACAGGTTGTCCAAGGTCGCTCACTTCTTACCCGTAAGGACTGACTACACTACGGGACAGTATGCCCAGCTCTTCATTTCAGAGATTGTGAGACTTCACGGTGTGCCCCTGAATATCGTGTCTGACAGAGACAAGATATTTGTTTCGAGGTTTTGGGAGAGTTTCCAGGAGGCCATGGGCACGGAATTACGGTTGAGTACGGCTTATCATCCGCAGACCGATGGGCAGACAGAGTGCACCAATCAGATGTTGGAGGACATGCTACGCATGTGCATTATTGACTTCGAGGGTGGATGGGAGCAGTACCTTCCACTGGTGGAGTTTGCTTACAACAACTCCTATCAGTTTACTATTGGCATGGCTCCGTTTGAGGCATTGTACGGTAGGCCTTGTCGTTCCCCAGCATGTTGGTTAGAAGTGGGAGACAACAAACTACTTGGGTCGGAAGTGATTCAGGATACTTCGGCAAGCATTGAGTTGATTCGGAGTCGCATTCGGGTAGCTCAAGACAGGCAGAAGAGTTATGCTGATGCGAAGAGGTTTTTCAGGGAGTTCCAAGTGGGGGACCAGGTTTTGCTCAGGGTATCTCCGATGAAGGGGATTATGCGATTCGGGAAGAAGGGGAAATTGGCACCGAGGTATGTGGGGCCGTTTCCTATTATTGAGCTGATCAGACCGGTTGCGTATAGACTCGGACTACCGGAGCACTTGCATCGGATTCACGACGTGTTCCATATTTCCTCGCTGAGGAAATACCTTAGAGATAATTTGGCTCATTCTCACATTGCTGTGGAGGACATCGATCTCCAGCCGGATAGCTCCTACGAGGAGTGGCCAATTGCTATTTTGGACCGAAGCGAGAGGAAACTGCGGTCAAAGATAGTCCCGTTAGTGCGTGTTCAGTGGCGACATCACAATGTCGAGGAGTCCACATGGGAGCGCGAGGATGAGATGCGCGAACGTTATCCAGAGCTATTTTTAGCAGGTACTTTCTAGTTTCGAATTTCGGGACGAAATTCAGTTATTAGGGGGGAAGTATGTAATACCCCGTACTTTTGACTATATTTATTTTTAGGATTAATTAATTAAATTGCGTATTAATTGGAAATTAATCCGGGTTATAAATACTAATGAGATGAGAATTGGTATTTGATTATGTGCATATATGATTATATATGTATTTGGTATTATAAATTTGTCGTGAGATTTATATACGGCAATTTGGAAATTTTGTTGAGACGCGTGGGACCGCCGCGTCACGTTGTAATATTTTGATAATAAAAGTGAATTTAATATATGTAATCCGTATGGTCATTTTGAGTGCGCCAACGCGTCCGGAAGGGTCGAGATAGTCAGAAATCACTAGCCGGGGGTATAGTTTGGGTTCCGGGGTATTTTTAGGCCATACCGGCAACTTAAAGGGTATTTTGGTAATTTTACATTTTGAGGAATTAAAAGTGACGAAAATTGGTTAATTAAATCTGATGTGGATATTGACCCACTAAGCCCATAACCAACCCATATTAACCCTTTAAGCTACGGAGGCTAACATTAGGTTTACAATCTTCCCCAAATCAAACCCTAGCCACCTTAAGCCACCATTGGAGAAGGAGCTTAAAGAGAGAGGAAACTCTGCAGAATCTTCACCAAACCTACACCAAAACCAGAAATCAAACCAAGGCAAGTGTTTTAATCATATTTAAATTCGTAGAATGTTTCCCCCATGTTAGAAAATTGATAAATTACAACTGTTCTTGAAAGATAATGAAAACCCATGTAGTTTGAAGTTTAGAACTTGAAAATTGTGAAGAGAATTGCATGTAGTATGATAGGTAGATGATTTCCCTTATATTAATTGTGATTTGAAGGAATTAAAACGAAATAAATTCTGGGATTTGATGATGATATAAACCTAGGGTTCATGTTCTAGAGAAATTGGGAAAAGTGTAGAGATTTGTAAATTTAGTTGATGTTATGATGATTCAATCCTTGAAAACATGTTAGGAGATGATGTAAATATGTTTAGGATGAATTAGAGACCCTAAAACGTTATTGGGATGAACCTTGGAAGAGATTAGAAGTGATAAAAATGGTGAAAAAACGAATTGAGGAAAATCTGGGCCGAATCTGGTAGCTCGTTAGAAGCAGCCCCCAGGTCGTTCGAACGAACTCATTCGAACGAGCTTCTAACGAGTTAACCAGTCGTTGCTAATGAGTAGGAATTTCGTTCAATATCTCGTTCGAACGAGATATCGTTAGAAGGGACAGTTCGTTTCAACGAACTGGATCTCGTTCGAACAGTCTCGTTCGAACGAGACTTCTAATGAGCTGACAGTCCAAACTCGTTCGAACACTCGTTCGAACGAGACTTCTAACGAGTTGACAGTTTGGTCCTTTTTGGACTGTTTCGATTTTTGGAGAATCGTAAACTTGTTCGAGGATATAGATAGCATTTCTTTGATGATATAGTGATAGACTTGGGACATTTGGGTAGTTATGAGGAGGAATTTACATACGAGAGTTGTATTACATGTACGGTTTGGGTTGAGACGTGAGTGGTTACTACGACGTGAGAGACTATAGCGCGTATGATTATAAATCGGATTAGTATAAATTGTGATAATTATAGTTAGTGCGAGAATGCGATACGTACTACGATTAAAATACGGTATTACTAAGATGTGTGTTTACTTAGTATATGGATTGTGTGTATGACATACCTACCATACTTGCTATCACGGGAGGTTTGCGTTCGCTTAGGACCCTCTAATCCTTGTGTGCCTACGGGGGGGATATAGACTGGTACCTCGATGAACATAGGTCATAGAAAGACTTATTGTGATATTAATAAGTCCACTGATCATGGGAGCGTAGGTATGTGCGTGACCCATGTGATGGTGACTGTGTTCGCCTCCATTATTTGTGATGTTGTTATCGGTAAACTATTCCTGAGAGATTCGGAATATGTAATCCTTATGTACGTGATGTACCGGGATGGATAGCAGAGTATGTGTGCACCACAGCTTAGTTCGCGGGGTGCTTGTATTGTATATTTATGATATGAATAATATACATTAAATTAATGGGAATCCTCATGTTAATGTTGTAAAAATATTACAGTATTGTTTCGAGATATATAATGAGTTAACTGATAGTTATATATATGGCATATTTAGTAACTGAGTTTACGTTAAACCCCTATTTAATTATTACGAGCGTTATATGTTAATGGAACCAAGTAATATGGGTAGAACCTTTGGCAGTCTAGCTAGTTATGTTGTCACTTAGCTAGTAGTATGGGTCGTTATAGATGGGTTCTTACGTTAGGAGTGCACAGTTAGACGAGAGGTGAGAATATCATGCGAGTGTACGTCCTAACATGTACTTTTCATTTAATGTTTTAAATGTTTTTAAAGCACTTGCAGGTTTTTAAAATATAACTCCACATTCGGGCTCTGACCCGTTTGCTTTTCAAATCTCTTTTTCTTTGTAAAACCATTTTAGGTGCCCAGCCACAAGGACACCAAGCATAGGATACTCATTCAGGTGACGAGCTGTAGATGCTTGTGGAAGCTACAGGGATTTGCATGTAGACGCTTCTATCTTTTGGATTCCAGAGTCACCATCTATCAGTTGTAGGGCATGTTGCCCATTTCTTTAGAGACATCTTTTACATTTCAGTTTTCAGACTTTAGCATGTATTGTTTCAGTTTATTTATTTCAGTTGTGGGATTAGTGAGGAGTTTTCCTCCAGACTTTATTTACTGTTATGTGATGGTTATTCATTTTACTTCAGTATGGGGAATGGTGTCGTTTATTTCTTCATTACATTTTTTGCATGTTAATCAGACTTAAATTAAAATTTGGCAACTTGCTTTTTAAATACTAGGTGGTTAGTAATATTAAAATGTTTTCGACAGTGATGCTATTAACTGAGCCAACTTGGCATTTTGAATTAATTTAATAAAGGAGTAGCTACCCGGTATTTAATTAGTCGGGGTGTCACAGGGCCCCAACTCACCTCTCATCTAAAGGCGCGCACCTATTCGCGTCCTCATCTTTTAGTTAAATTACCCCCATTTTTATTTAGGACAACCTAACTTATCATAGGCCTAGCCTATACCCACGAGATCTACCTTCCTATCATACCCCAAGAATCCACCCCCCTTTTTAACCACAGTTAAGTATTTATTTTCAATCATATGTGCCTTATTAGGCTTAGTGGATTCCGGTTTATACTTTAACCATTTATAATTTAATAAGTTACCCAATATGGATTTGGGTTGAAACATATGATTTAAATTTCTAATTAATAAACATGCAAAATTATTATTGACACAACTTCCCTCCAATTTCAACGTTGCGCTGCATTTCGTGCGTGGGGTGTCTCGCAAAGCGAAATCCAAACAAGGAACCACCTCGTTACACTACTCCATGTCAACGTCGATCCTAGAGATCCATTATGCCACACATAAATATCGACATAACTTCTCTCTACTCTCAACAATGTACTACATTTCGTGCGTGGGGTGTCTCTCAAAGCGAAATCCAAACAAGGAACCACCCCGTTATACTAATCTTTGACAATGTCGATCACAGAGGTCCATAATGCCGTATATACCATAATTGGAAGAACTTTTCTCCAATTTCAACAATGCACTACGTTTCATGCGTGGGGTGTCTCGCAAAGCGAAATCCAAACAAGGAACCACCCCATTACACTACTCCTTGACAATGTCGATCCTAGAGATCCATAATGCCATATATACTATATAATACTACCATTGCTACTAAAACTCCAATAATATCCTTGGGATGATGTAACCAAAATATTCCTTAAATGCGATACATCAATCCCCCACCAATCTAGTACACCAAAATCATCCAAGATGTACTCTACAAAGATTCTATATCCTTTCATCTATAGGATATATAAATATATATATATATATATATATATATAGGTATTTTATGCTCACCATATATATACATATACCAATCATCCATACCCATGACCAAGTGTACATATCATATCTGATGTACAATGGACATGCACATAATCCACCCGGCTATATATATATCGCCGATAAAACTGCATCAATGTTATCATCTTCCCAGTGCCCGGATCACGTAGCAACTGAGGACCACCTGGTGGGGATCAACGACACCCACCTCGTGATACACGGCGTCCTAGGAAGCGGTCATAGCTCCAACTGACAATGAGACGAAACATACCCACCACGTCTCATCCCAAAAATATATCTATCGTATAATAACACACCGGACGACTATGACCTGGGGAATATCCACACCCTGCTCTATATGCCAGGATGCTCACCCTCTGCGCGGAAAATTCCCAATGATAGCATGAGCATGGTATGCTTAACCACATAAGTATATATATCGCTCACATGCGTAATATACATACATCCATATGATCCCATCATATGATCAAATAGTAAACCATCATATACGGTTTAAATATCCATATCAAGTATGTACACAACATAAATATATCCATATATTCATATTTATATATAGATATATGTACATATATTCACACATCGCTACATCATTATATATACAAACTAATTCTCGTTCATATGTATAAGATATATAAACCCGGCTATAAGTATACATAATCCTCAATATACAAGTCGTCACCACAATTTCCTTTAAATTTACCTCGATATGTGAATACAATCCCTCACTTGAAACATATTCAATCATTTTTCTTATGATGAATAGTCTCCCAAAACCATATGTATATATCTATACATATATATTCAACACTAGGGTTATCACCCAAGAGTTTGCGTAGGAATCCATCACTACTCATTTCATCCATATTCAAAAGTACATATCTTCCTTTAGTACTATTTAACCATAGGCACATACATGAATTAATAGTCTAAAACCTCAAATTATTCCAACCTCGTTTCAAGTATTGGAATCTCAATGGTCATATCCCCACAATTACGTGTAAACTATCCTAACTAGAATTTATGCTACAGCTTATTCTAGTCGATAGTACGATCCCAAACGTTCCCAATTTCACCTATGGTTCAAATAAATCTCGGGAACCCTTACTCCTATTGAGTTATCAATTGTTCCTTAGTCTAAACCTTTCTAAGGATATGAGACTCTCACTCTTAAAGAGTATGTGACCACTCTCTTCCGTTTGGCCCCAAATTGTATCTTAACAATATCCTATCCTTATAAGGATTTGACATAGAAATCGGCCTAGAAATTTCACAACATACATGGATATTTCTTATCCAATTATTCCTAGAAGTCCCCACTATCATATACTAAGTGAGAGACCCCCTATAAGTCACCAAAAGATATCTCTTACTTCATAAGAGAAAACCCCAAATCAATAAACCCAACCAAAAAGGGTTTGAATTCACTAAAGAGAAAATTCCTCAAAATGCTTTGTTTCCGAATCGATTCGGCCCCTCCGAATCGATTCAGCCCAACAGCGAATCGATTCGGCCCATTCGAATCGATTCGGTCCAAGGGACCTGAGATTCTGCAACCCTCCGAATCGATTCGCTAGGGGCGAATCGATTCGGTCCTAAAGACCTGAGGCTTCTGCAACCTAGCGAATCGATTCGGTAGGGGCGAATCGATTCAGCCAGTTCAGAAAGCCACGAAAATGGTTGTTTTTATATAACCTAAAATTCCCCAAAATTTGATTTATACTACTTCCAACCCTTAATCTTAAATCCCAACATAATTTCCAACATCAAAACACATCCTAAATTTAACCTCATCAATTTATATCCCTTAAACCCAATTAAAATCTTCAATTTCAAGATTTGAATCAAAATTTAGGTTTTGATGTTTATTCCCAAAAACCATTTCTTTAACCCACAAATTATGAAATAAAATACACAAATGACTTATTTAGCAAGATTAAACACTTGCCTCAGATTTGTAGAGGTTGGATCGTCCTCGATGTCGCGATTTGGCCGGAAATCTCCAAGCTTTTCTCCCTCTCTCCTTTTCTTTCTCTTTCTCTCTTTTCTCTCAAATGAGAAATGGCTTAATCCGTAAGCCTCTAATCCTTTAAAACAATAAACCCAATTTAAGTGTTAATACACAATTTAAATGACTCGTTTACTCCAATTCGAGTCAACTGACTTAAAAATATTCCGGAGCCGAAATAAAACTCAATGACAGTCATTTTGACTATCTCGACCCTTCCGGGATCAATGGTACCCTCAAAATCATCATCCGGAATACTTTAAAATATTCTCTATTTTTTTGGGCCTCAATTCCCAAATTTTAAAATTCTTCAATTCAATTAAATTTTATTTTCCCAAAATTTAATTTCTCAGTCAACAAAAATCGTGGGGTGTTACATCTCCCCGGAGGAATTTCACCGTAATATGACATATGAGACGTCTAAAGAGGCTTGGGATATACCCCAACTCACCCATAAAGGAACCAACGCTGTTAAGGCTTCCAAACTTCAAAATCTCACCACCCAGTTTGAGATGATTATGATTTTAGGGAGTGAGACCTTTGATGAGTTCTACACTATATTGCCTAATATTGTTAATTCATCATTAAACACGGGAGAGAATATACCCGACAACCGAGTGATGAAGAAAATCTTGTAAGGAAAAAATTCCAAATAGTGTCAATTTGTATGTATTGGCATTATTTTAGGATAAAACCACTTTGAGTCATAGGATAGATTTCATATGTCACGCTTCCTTTAATCCAATGACGTTGTGTTGAAGACGTAGTGGTCAAGCTTCAAAGATAGATCATGTCGCATTTTTTGCGCATGTTTCAAGTTTTAACATTCATATGGATTTTTTAGATTCTCTCAGGTATGAGTGCATAATGGTTTAGGGCTCTCAGAATTTTTATAAGGATGTTATTTTATTTAAAACTGATTTTTATAAATCTTACATGAGTTAAATCAAGTTTAGAGTTGTATGAACTTCGTCTTGCATTTATCATGGTTCAAACGACTTTACACAGCGTTCAAATGAGATTTTTATATCATTCAAACGAGATGCAATTTTCATTCAAATGAAATCTCGTTTTTGTTCAAATGATGCACCGCCTCAAAAATTGTGCTTTATTATTTAAGGCGTCCCTGACTCAAAAAAATGAAGGTGCAGAACTAAACAAAAAGAAATACATTTTCTGCAAAGTGTTTTCAAAGTTTTTCAAAGCAAAAACATACCTTATTGTTTCAAGATCCGAGTTTACATATTCCATATGTCATAGAGATCTTGTGTTTGCACCACTATTTTGTTCTTCCTTATTGAATAAATTATTTCGTGTAGTGGACTTCGTACTTGCTGATTGACAGTTGTTGTGGTTGTATCGGTGGATACCGAGGTACACATGGACTCGTGTGTTATGGACCCTGCATAGGTGGACTCCTATGTTGCACTGTGGAGGAGCGGTAGAAGAGTGTAAGGACATTATTTTACATTGTCCGTTATCAATTGAGTATCTCGTATACCGATACAACCGTCGAAGAATTGTTCAAGATCATTCAAGCATCAAGACGAATCCGAATATCAAAGTTCTTCAATATTCAAGCCTCCATGAGATTAATTCTGGTAAGGTTGTGTTTAAGTACCTTAGCATTTCACTTAGAGTGTTGGGATATTTTTTAAAATATATTTTCTATTTGTTGCAGCGATTTTCTTTTCAAAAGTTTTTTTAAAGTTGTGAGGCGGATTTTTTTCTGGCGCAATAAAAAATTAATTTTTTTTTTTCGTTCGAGCGACAGTCTCATGTCGCACGAAGTATCGTTCAAGTGACAGGCCAACTCGTTCGAGCAATAAAACTAACTCGTTCAAGCGACTAGCGCCGACTCAATCTTTGTATATATTGACCTTTTGACTTTGTTTTTCTGCAGAAGACCTGAGAATTTTGCTTTACAAAAACGGCATTGCAAGAAACGTTTGTCTTCTCACTATTGAGAGTTTTTAGGGTTCAATATTTTTTGTTTTCAATTCAAAAAACATACCGGCCTTTATGTGAATTATTTTGGAACCCAAGATACAACTTTGGTGAAGTTTTTCTCTTGTAGGGAGGGTAAATCTACGGCTGACATTTGCGTGTCGATTGGGAGTGATTGAGGGTATTCTTGGCTCATTGGACTGCGTGTTCGTGTGGACTGCTGCGGTTGTTCCATTGTCGACTCAAGACTGTGTATCTTTATGGATTCTTGCAGGAGTTCATTGCAGATTTCATTGTAATCTTTGTAAGTTGCGATTTACTATTTTATAGTGAAATAAAGGTTTTGCCCGAAAGGTATTTTTCCTGAAATCTATGAGTTAGCAATTTTGTTCGTGATGGTTTGACATACACACACACACATACGTAGTTGCATGTTTAGGGGCTGAATTAATTTGATTTGATATTTGTCACCGATTTAATAAGGTTAACTTGGAAACTTGCAAATTTATTTAAATTGATATCACGCACGGCACAACTCTTTTTCAAAGAGAAGAAGTGGCGTCAAGGCTTGTGGGGATCGAGTCATTGAGTAAGACTCTATTCTTCCTTGGTAATTTCCTTATCATAGTGATTGTCTAGCCTGGGTCGTCCGAGGTTTTTTTCCCTTAGTGGTTTCCTCATACATTGGTATGTATTATGAACTTACTTTACTTTATCTGCTTAATCTCACTACATGCATGTTTAGGATTCAGAAGATAAAATTGGGTTAATTAAAATTGGTTCACAAAATTGGTGCATAATAAAATTGAGAATTTTTTAAAAAGATTGTATGTGCCTAAGGCATATACACATAAGGGCCTCATCAAATTGGTATTAGAGCTAGAACACTAGGTTGTCGTGTGAGTGATCCCATGTATCTTTAGGTATGAATTTTTAAATGTTTATTGTCTTTATAATACCTATGTTTGATGGGTCAAATTATGCTTTCTGAAAAATGCATATGAAGTGTGAACTTAAGGCTATAGATGAATGTGTGTGGTTAGCGGTTGAAAAGGGGTGGACTCCACCTATCACGAGAGAGGGAGAGGCCACTCATTTAAAACTTATTGAGTCGTGGACTGATGCCGAACACAAACTTGCACAATGTAACTCTAAAGGTTTAAATGCAATTTCCTCGTCTCTTACCCTGGAAGAGTATAAATGTATTATGATGTGTGAGATGTCTAAAAAGGCTTGGGATGTACTTGCTCTTACCCACGAGGGAACTAGCACTGTTAGGACTACTAAACTCCAAAACCCCACAACCCAATTTGAGACAATTAAGATGTTAGAAAGTGAGACGTTTGATGAGTTTTACGCTAGATTGTCCAATATTTTCAATTCACCGTTTAACTAAGGAGAGAAGATACCCGACCACCGAGTCATAAAGATAATTTTAAAGTCATTGCCCGTAAGATTTTATCCAAAGGTGACCATTTTAAAGTCTATGGGTTTGCTTCACTCAACGAAACTAGAAGATCTCGTAGGCGACCTACAAACTTGTGATCTTGACATGTTTACCTCTAAGAAAGTTACGAGTAAATAAAAAGGAATTGCTTCAAAATCCCACAAAAAGGAAACTAAAGTTTTAGATGATGAATCCGACACCGAATTAGAAGATGTGGCCTTGTTGGCAAAGAAGTTCAATAAGTTTAAGATTCAAAAAGACTTAGGAAATTCAAGAACAATAAGGCCAATCATGTCCCTAAGAACCGAAGTGAGAATGATAAGAGGGATGAGTCGGATAGGTATTATGGCTAGCAATAGGGTAGAGAAGTGCCCACTAAACTTAAGAAGAAGGGAAGGAAACCAATTGAGTTTAAGGCCACCCTTAGTCATAGTGATCCAAAAGATAGAGTGGATTTCACCCATTGAGCGCAACTATTTCGCTTTCATGGTTTGTCATGTGAGCGACGATGATAAATCTTCTCATGAAGATACTCATGTGAATGATATTTTCGTGGACATAGTGAGTGAACCCCAAGTGAGTAAGGGTGAAATGAGTGAGGATAAATATGAAGAGGAGAGTGAGTTGCAAGTTGCCTTTAGTGAATTGTATGAGGAAACAGTGAAGGTGAAGAAGTCAAACTTCAAGTTGCAAGTTAGGTTGAAAGAATGTTCTGTATAAAATAATGATGCGTTGATTGAGAATCTTAGGGCACGGGAGCGGACTCTTATTGAGAAACTAGAGTACATTGAGGGTGAGAGAGATAGACTTTGTGGTTTGATGAAGGCTATAAATAAGGAGATTCTAGAGTTTGAGGAGTCTAAGCATTTACTCGAGTCTAGGATAGGTGAGCTTGATGAGAGATTGAGAGATTCAAGAAAATTTATGTTTGATTTGGAGTCTAGGTCGAAAAAGGTAGATAAGATGTTAGGCACCTCTCAAATAAAAAATGATAGTGAGGAATCATCTTTGATGGTCGTATTACTCCTATTGTCAAAGCCAAAACCAGACGTTTGAGAGAGCCAACTAGGAATGTTAGTAGAGGTCCACATTTAGGTAACATTCTCCATCGTATCTACACTTGCAGTCATTGCGGTAGGAAGGGTCACCTTAGACGTTTTTGCTATGACCTTAAGAATGCTCTAAGAAAATTTAAAAATAAAGTCATTTAGGTTCCCAAAACCCCCATGCATCATTACACACCTACTTGGGTTAGGAAATCATACTAGAGGCTTTAGGAATTAGACTTCATGACTCTAGTTTGCTTGCGCATGATTCTTCCCATGATAAGTCTGACAGATGAACGTTTTGGTCACGTTTTCCATACAATAGCTTTGCAAGATGTTATATCCTTTCTAGTGTTATGGTTCGTGTATCTTTTGTATTTTATTCTTGTTTATTGAGTCTCATTGAAAAATACAAAATGATTTTGTTTTCATACATTTTTTGAAAATACAAAAAGACTTTTATTTTTGGGTCAAATATATTTTTGAAAAACACAAAAAGATTTTTATTTTTTGTGTCTTGAGTTTACACTTACGATATGGCATATTGGTGTGTTAAGACCCCCTTCACTTAATATATCCATGGTGCTAGTACATTTGGTCGTAATTTTTGGATTCATAGATTGATCTTAACCATGAGTTTAATGGGGTTGTTTCCAACTTGATTTGCATTTTGATTCGATTATGTATATGCCATTGCACTCTCATAGACATTTGAGTTTGGTTGGACGGTCTCCTCTCAATCGTGTCATCTGTGCTCATATTAGACTTAGGGGGAGTTACGCAATTAAGAACCGTTTCTCGTGAGGATATGCTTAGTTAATTGAAAAAATGATGAAACTGCACGAGAAAGGGTTGTGAGAGGCATGTGAACTCGTCGTGAAAGCCGGTGTTTAAAAGAGCCCAAGAAAAAATTAAGGCATTAAAAGATCATATGTTTCAAAAAAGGGGGTCAATATGAAATCTCTTAAAAAGAGAAATTATAACATCAAAAGAAAGAATTCAATAGAAAAGAATAATCTTTTATATTTTAGGGTGTTTAGTTGAAGATCAATGAGTTTGCACAATGAGTCCTAGGTTGAAAAAGTCATGTCATACGCTATTGTTAGTAATAATCGTCAAAATTTTAGACTTATGTGCATGATATTTGTTTAGTTCATCAAGTTCACTCTATAATTGTCACATATGGCTAAATCTTAGTTTGATGACATTTAGCGGTCAATTAGAGCTTCTTGAACGTATTTATGTGTTTGAATTATGATTCATTTGTGTTAGTTTCACCCATTCATTCCATTCCATGTTTAGGCACATCGATAATACGTTAACGTGTAACTCATCTTTGTTTTCGAGCTAGTTATTTTCCTATTTTCATAGTGTCGGTTGTTTATATCAAATGTTCATCTTTATGGGTTGATTTTTCACTATTTTCTGGGTTAGAATCGAGAATTTTTTATGTCATTAGAATGACTTCTCAGTATCATTTGAACGATTACTTCATGTCGTTCGAAATATGGTTCCAGCAAGGTTTGCACAAGATGTTTTTGACATACAGTGTTTGGTCGTTAGATGCCTTACTTCAAATAAGATTCGAACGAGGCATGCTATTTTGTGTTGCCTAAATAGATATCTCTCTCATTTCTAGTGAGGTATCTTTGCCGTTCGAACGACCTGAAAATTTTTTGAATTTTTTTTAGCAGTTTCAGTACCTGTGTGTTACATATTTATGCTATTCTGTTTTGGTACTTCTGGATTATTTGTGGACAGTTTATATGTTGTTGACTTCGATTACTCATGATTGTTTGTTATACATCATTTTTGGATGGTATTCCATTTAGTCACATCATTTGTTATGATTTTGATTTATTTATGTGACTTGTTACTTGATATGTTGTGTCATATCCTGATTTTTCATTAGCTAGTTACTCATGATTATCTAGTTACGCTTCTATGTTATACTCATGCTAGATATGATTTTTTCTTTTTATTTATCCCATTAATTTTCTATTCCAGACAAAAAAGGTGGAGAGATAGATATGTGATGTAGGGGGAGATTTGAGATTTGATACTTGATCATATTACTTCTATATCATTTGTTCCTCCATGCTTCACTTGGTATTTGTGTGATTCCTGTGTGTAGTGATTGTTTAGAGATTTATACTTTTTAGTTACACCACATTCCGACATCTCATGCTTGTCGGTCCTACATATTGCATTCTGTGCCCTGTATTTTTATTTTTGGGTTTATGGGATGGGATATAGGTTATTCGACTTGACGACCTGACTTAGTATTTCACTGTTTTTAGTTTTGTCCTGGAATAGACAAAGGGGGAAATTTATAAGGAAAATTTCCAAATAGTGTCAATTTCTATGTATTGGCATTATTTTGGAAAAAAACCACTTTGAGTCATACGACAAATTTTATATGCCGCGATTTTAAGCCTATGACCTTGTGTTGAAGTGGTAGCGGCCAAGCTTCAAAGATTGATCATGCCGCATTTTTTGTGCACGTTTCTATTCTTCATATTCATATGGATTTCCGAGGTTCCCTCAGGTATGAATGCATAATGGTTTATTGCACTCAGAATTTTTATAAGGATGTTATTTAATTTAAATCTGATTTTAAATTGATTTTTATAAATCTTTTATGAGTTAAATCGAGTTTAGAGTAGTATGAACTTCGTCTTGCATTTATCATGGCTAAAACTACTTTACATTTCATTCTAACGAGATTGTTATATCGTTCAAATGAGATTATTTTCTCATTCTAACAAGATGCAGTTTCGTTCAAATGACATCTTGTTTTCGTTTGAACGACGCACCGCCTAAAAAGTTGTGCTTTATTATTAAAGGCATCCTTGACTTAAAAAATTAAGGTGCAGAACTGAACACAAAGAAATATGTTTTATGCAAAGTGTTTTCAAAATTTTCCAAAGCAAAAACATACTTTATTGTTTAAAGATCTGAGTTTACATATTCCATATGTCATAGAGATCTTGTGTTTCACCATTATTTTGTTCTTCCTTATTGAACAAATAGTTTCCGTGCAGTGAACTCCGTACTTGTTGATTGACGATTGTTGTGGCTATATCGGTGGATATCGAGGTACGCGTGGACTCATGTGTTATGGACCTTGCATAGGTGGACTCCTACGTTGCACTATGGAGGAGTGGTAGAAGAAAAGAAGAGGCATTAAGACTTGTGGGGATGGAGTTATTGAGTAAGAATGTATTCTTCCTTTGTAATTTTCATATCATAGCGATTGTCTGGCCTGAGCCGTTCAAGATTTTTTTTTCCTTAGTGATTTCCTCGTACATCGGCGTGTCTTATGAACTTTCTTTACTTTATCGTCTTAATCTCACTAGATGCATGTTTAGGATTAAGAAAATAAAATTGGGTTAATTAAAATTGGTTCACAAAATTGGTGCATAACAAAATTGGGAATTTTTTAAAAAGATTGTCTTTGCCTAAAGCACATATACAAAAGGGCCTCCTCAAATATTAAGGTCATTGCCTGATAGATTTAACCTAAAAGTGACTATTTTAAATTCTTTGGGGTTACTTGACTCGACAAAACTATAAGAGCTTGAAGGTGACCTACAACTTATGATCTTGACATGTTTACCTCCAAGAATGTGATGGAAAAAGAAAAGGTTGTTGCTTTGAAAGCCTTGAAGGAGGAAACAATGGTTTCACATAATGAGTCAGACATCGAATCCAAAGATGTGGCCATGTGGTAAAGAAGTTTAATAAATTTCTCAAATTTTGAAAGGGATCGAAAGATTCAAAAATATTTGAGAGAGAAAAGAACAATAAGGCCGATCGCATCCCTAACAACCATACTGAGAATGTTAAGAGGGATGATTCGAAGAGGTGTTTGGTTGTGAGGGTTATGGACATAGGGTAGATGAGTGACCCACTAAACTGAGGAGGGAGAGCAAGAAACTGATAGCTTATAATGCGACCCTTAGTGATAGTGATCCGAAAGAGGGAAATGATTCATGCAATGAGAGCAACTTTATCGTGTTCATGTCTAGTCATGTGAGCGACGATAAGAAATCTTCCTATGAAGATATGTCCTGATATGACACTTTCGAGGCAATAGTGAATCTCAAGTGAGTGAGGGTGATGTGAGTGAAGATGAAGAAGTGGAGGAAAGTGAGTTGTAAGTTTCCTTCCATGAATTGTATACGAAAACTGTGAAGGTGAAGAAGGATAACTTGAAATTGGAAGATATGTTAAAAGAATGTGCCATAGGAAATGATAATAATGCATTGATTGAGGATCTTAGGTCATGTGAGAGAAACTAGAATATGTTGAAAGTGAGAGAGATAGTCTTTGTGGATTCATGGTGGCTATAAAAAAGGAGATTTTAGAGTTTGAGGAGTCTAGGTTTTTACTTAAGTCCGGGATAGTTCATCTTGAGGAGAGATTGGGATACTTAAAGAGGGTCAAATTTGATTTGGTGGATATGTTGGAAACGTTGGATAGAATGTTAGGCACGGTCCAAGTCAAATATGATATGTGTGGAATTGGCTTCGATGATCGTATTTCTCCCATTCCCAAAGCCAAGACCATGCATATGAGAGAGTCAAATAGGAATGTTAGGATAGGTAACACTCCTCGTCGTGTTCACACTTGCACTTATTGCGATAGGAAGGGTCACCTTAGACCTTTTTGCAATGATCTTAAGAATGCTCCTAGGAAGTCTAAGAATAAAGTCGCTTCAGTTTCCAAAACCCCTATTCTTCATTACACATGTACTTGGCTTTGAAAATCGGATTTAGAGGCTTTAGGTATTAGGCTTGTTGATTCTTATTTGCTTGCACGCAATTCTCCCCATGTTAGATATTATGGTTGAGCATGTTAGCCGTGTTTGTCATACTGTAGTTGTGTCTTATTGATATATCTTTTCTAGGGTTACGACTTGTGTATATTTCGTATTTTTATCTTTTTCTTTCTTATGTCAAATTGAGAAAAATACAAAAATATTTTATTTTCATATATTTTTGAAAAATATAAAAATATTTTTTTTCTTTTGAGTCTAAATTTTTGGAAAAACTCAAAAAGATTTTCGATTTTTGTATCTTGAGTTTTACACTTAGGGTATGGCATATTGGTGTGCTTAAATCACCTTCACTTTGCAACTTCCATGTGGCTAGGACATTTGGTTATGACTTTAGATACTTAGGTTGATCTTAAACTTTACTTTTATGGAGTTGTTTCGAACTTGACTTGCATTATGGATTTGACTTTGTATAAGCCACCACACGCACATGCATGAGCTATTTTGAACATTTAACTTCTCATGTACATTTGAATTTGGTGAGAAACTCCCCTCTCAATCCTGTCATTTGCGCATATTTATGACTTGGGGGGTTATGCATGTAAGAACCATTATCCATGAGGATAGTTGTTTATTATTGAAAAAATTATGACAGTACATAGGAAAGGGCTACGAAAGACAGGTTGGCTTTGCGTGAAAGCCACCGTTAAAAAGAGCCCAAGAAAAAATAAAGGCATTAAAAAGAGAAAAAATTGCCAAACAAGGCCAACTTAGAATATCTTAAGTGAAACAAAATAGTACTTCAAAAGAATCATGAATTGGAAAAGAATAGAAAAATATGAATGTTTGGTCGAAGAATAATGGGTTTGCACAATGTGTCCTAGGCTTAACGGTCGTTTCATGGTGCTATTGTTTTGTAGAATTGTCAATAACTAAACTTGTGTGCATTGTGAAAGTTTTGTTCTCTAAGTTCAATTTATTATTGTTACATGTGGCTAAACCATAGTTTGATAAAATTTTAATGTCAATTAGAGCTTCTTGAACGTATCTAAGAGTTTGGGTCATGATTCCTTTGTTTTAGTTCACTCCCATTCACTCCATTCAAAGTTTTAGGCACATCGATACCATATTATTGTGTAATTCGTATGTTTTTTTTTATCAGTTTTTCAATTTTTTTTGTTTGTGTTAGATGGTTGTTTCTCATATTTTTACCTTTATGGGTCCATTACCAGTGGTTTGAGAGAAGTTTTGAAATTTTGGTGTGTCAGTAGAACGAAATGGTGGATCATTCAAACAGGTTTTAGCTCTCATTCGAAGTGGACTTCAAACGAACATCAGATGACCCCCACTATTTTAGCTCATTTGATCGTCGTTCGAAGCTGCTTCAAACGAAAATCAGCCTTCGTTCGAACGACCTGTTGTTGCGTTCCAATGCATCGCGTTTCTAGTTTGAACGAGCACTTTTTTTGTTCGAACGAGGTTAAAAATTCGCTTATAGGTTTTTACTGTTGTTCTCTTCGCCATTTTACCCTATATTCTCTCTTCGTCTCCACTCGTTTCTACAAACACTGTCCACCATTGTTGAGCACGGATCACCTTAAAAGCTTAAATTTCTTGTGATTTCCTGCTCGTTCATTCATTATAATCTTGGTAGATATGTTGATTGTGGTTTATCTGTCCCAATCTTTATCTATTCCAGGAAAATAGGGGGAGGCATATGTGATGTAAGGGGAGTTTTTATACTAACAATGATTATATTTTATTTATTCATCCATACTTACTGGGTATTTGTTTTTTTATGTGTATAGAATACTGATTTCACATTATTTGGACTACACCGAGATTATCTGTTAAGATTCTACTGGGTCGTTGTTTTTGTGTCCTATATTTTTTATTTTGGGATTTATGGGATGGGCATAGATTTTCAGCTTGATAGACTAACTCGTAATTCAAAAGTTTTTAGTCCCGAAATAGCCAAAGGGGGAGATTTTGTAAGGGAAAATATCCAATCGAGTCAATTTATTTTAAATTAGCATAATTTCGAAAAAAAATGTTTGAGTCGTAGGTTATTCAATGAGTTGTGATCCCAAAAAACCTATGAAATGTTGTGTTGAAGATGTTACGAAAAGCTTCGAAGATAAAATCGTGTCATGTTTAGCGCCTACTTTATCTTAACACACTTGGATTTATCATAGATATCTCAGCTATTAATACTAATCAATTTTGAGATCTATGATTTAATTAAGGATGTATTTTCATCTTAAAATATTTTGGGAATTTGAAAAAAATTATTTTGGAAACAAATTTTTTAAAATATTTTCTGAGTTGTTTTATATTTAAAAAATTGAGGTTGTTTTAAACTTAAAATTATTTTTGTTTTGCCAGTCATTCAAACGACATGATAATTTCGTTTGAACGAATGGTCTTTGTCGTTTGAAGTATCGTTATAAGCTTTTATCAAATGATCATCGATCGAGGGCGTATTGTTTTGACTCATGAGAGGCTGGTTCAAACAAGATTGAGCTCTCATTTAGGTGAGAAGGAGTTTCATTCAAACGAGATTGCATTCTCATTCGAAAGAGGCCAGTTTTTTGTTTGAATGGGATGCTTCCTCGAAATTAGTGTTTTCATATTAAAGGGCATCTTTCACTCCGAAATTAATAGGAACTTTTGTTGAAAAACATTTTTGCACCTGTTTACAAAAGTTCCCACTTGTTTCCAGCATCCATAGTTTTCAAGATCCAATTCTCATCATTCTAGAGCTATTGTAATCTTGGTTTTAGCTCTAGAAATTATTCTTCCTATTTTAACCACTATTTTCGTGCGGTGGACTCCGTACGTATTGATTGCAAAGAAGAAACGGTGAACTCTGTGTTCGGATTCATAGACGGTTGGTAGGCTGCATCAGTGGATATCTAGGTACACGTGGACTCGTGTACTGTGGACACTTTCATGGGTGTATTCCTGCGATGTTGCTTTGGAGGAACGATTGAAGATTAGAAGAGCGTTAAGGCTTGTGGGTGATCAAGTTGTTGAGTAAGTCATGCCTACTCTTATATAATTCTGTATCATAGTGGATTGTCTGGCTTGGCCATCCGATGTTTTTTCCCTTAGTGGTTTCCTCGTATATCGGCATCTTGTGGTGTGTTTGATTTATTTACTTTATCTGCTTAATCACCTTAGATGCATGCTATAGGATTAACAAAATAAAATTTGGTAAATCAAATTATTTTTGCAAGAAAAGTTTGTTGGTGCTAATTTAAAATTGGGAAAAGTTTAAAAATATTGTCTTTGCCAAAAGAACACTGCTTAGGGGCCTTCTCAAAAGGTTTAAAATTGGTGCTAAGTTTTAATCTTTAAATTTTGAAAAATAATATAAATTGAATTTTTTCTTTGCAATACCATCCTTGTCGATCAGCATGCGCGCGCTTTGGGCGTTCTCAACCGTCTTTCCCACAGACGTTGCCAATTATATTGATACGAAATTTACACGACACAATAAATTTATATACTACAATTATGATGACTGAGAATGGTATGAGGATTAAGAGGAAACAAATATTATACATGGTTCGATCGGGTTGACCCACGTCTATGGGGAAAGGGGTCGTAGTTATTTATTATGAGAACCAATGCAAGAGTATTTAAGTATAATTCATTGCCCTTTCCATGTACTTCTCTATAAGGCTTTATATACACAACCTTGATACAATATTCCTCCTATTTTCCTTCATGCATATTGATATATTTCAAACTCTTGCAGGGTACGTCTTTAGATTCTTTAAAATATCTTCCTGTAATAATAGGGCTCGTGCTATTTGTTGGGCACATGTTCTATGATTAAGTCTTTAATGGTTTAAATATCGATCGCGTCATGGGGAGTCCTTTGGTCAAGATTGGTGACCCCTTCGGCTGGTGAAGGGACCCCTGTTGAGTCTTCCATAACACCATAGCATTGTTGACTTATTAAAGCTCATCGTTCATCAATCATCTCCCAGGAAGGAATTCTTCGGTACCTAACGGTTACACCTCGTTCGGATACTGCCTAAGCATGATCGTATGGAGACCATTCGAATATTATCTCATTAGTTCGACTATTGTTCAGATATACTCATCACACACACACATCTCATTAGTGTGTGTACATGTATGTTCTCATTCACCGCAATAAGTAAAGCACAAAGTAATAAGTCTCATCTCAACACAATAATCCACAATCCTTAAAAAAATTAAGAGTTTAATTGTTTCATCACATAATAAGATTTACAGTCCAAAAAAGCTAAACAAGGTTATATATCCACAAACTAAACATAATTTCCTTAATATAACTCTGCTAAATCTGCTCCTTAATCCTCATAGCATCTGCGACCTTTATCTCTCTTCGCATCTTCTAGTAGTCTCAACGACCTTTCATCTTGGAAAGTCGAGTAATAAAAGAGATGAGCTCAAATAGTCAAGTAAGGGTAAAATTGAATCTCCTCATACCTATTCATAAAATTATGTATGCACTAACAAAAGTATAGAGTTAAGCATCAACAAGATCAATTATGATAGAATTTAAAAGTAAATAAAGGAGAACTCTTACCCCAACCCTTAATTGAATGTTCTAATGTCTCAAGGCTCAATTCCCCTATTCAACCACTCCCCGACTTCCCCTAAGGCTCAAACTCCCTTAGTTCGCCTAATAGTCCACAACCTTTTAATTATGACCTTAGACCTCATAACTCCACGACCTTATTCTGAGTTTCTTTTGAACCAGGCATGCCACATGCCACAACTTCCTCTCCTCTCCACTTCCAGGATGAGAGATCCACGGTCTGTTGTGCCACAGCATTGGTCAAGCTTTCCTAAGGTGCATGATCCTAACTATCATAGGCACAATCTCCCTAAGATTAGACGTTTTGACCTCAAGCACAAAGTAAGAATCCTTCTAAAGACGTAATGACTAGGCCTGGTGCATCAATACCATAGCCTTAACATCATAATCTAACAAAAGTAATCAATAAGGTAGCCATAATAGTATATTTCCTAGATTCGTGACTTTAAGGAAAGAGTTAGAACTCCTTATCTACAAATAACAAGGGGATATTATAGTAAAATGAAAGTACTAACCCGAAATAACCCATAACCTATATTTCAAAATATCTAGGTGGAATCCCTAATAAAAATCTCTAAAGATCAATAAGTATAGATCAAGGCACCCAAACCACAAAACATATCAAGAAAAGAAACCTTATAGTTGTGAACAGTGAAAGTTCATGGTCATTTTACCCAGAAACTCAAATTATCACAAGGGATCACCTCATTTAATAAGATATGGAAAACTAGGGTTTAAACAAAGAAAGAGAATGATGATGGAATCCCTTACCAAAGGACTTAGTTCGATAAATAGTAGAACTATGTTGCCTCTAATAGCCTCCCTCTTGTCGGTTAACAGTACGCCTCCTCGGTCCTTCTTTGGCAACACCTCCCTTTCCTCTCAAATTTTTACTTTCTCCATCTAAAATGTTGTAAAATGTTTTGTATCAGCTTTGGGAATGGAGCCTAAGGCTGTTATATATAGGAAATAATGGGGAACCTATGGTTTCTTCTGTCATCACTTTTTTCCAACATACCCCTTCAAAATGGCATCTATAAGCTTTAAAACTTGGCTTACAAGAAATAAGTTGATTAGGCCATGTCATTAATCCACATGATGGGCTCTTTTGTACTTCTAATGTGTACACTCCGCAACCATCCCATATAGGGAATATGAAAAGGTCTTTAGTTGTGGTTTTAGTCAAGTCAGCCAAATAATTATTTCTACTTTTTTCACTATTCAATCGTTCCCGTATTACCTTTACCTTGGTCGCGATCCATTCCAAGAATTCTAGTCCCAACAGTTATCTTTCTCCAACTCCATCTCAATATAAAGGGCTGTAGCATCTTCTCCCATATAAAGTGGTGTAGGGGGGCATCTTAATACTTGTTTGGTAATTATTATTGTAATCAAATTCCACCAAGGGTATGTCGCCTTCCAACTTTCGTGTAAATTTAAAGCACAAGCTCTAAGTGTATCTTCTAGAGTTTGATTTGTTCTCTCAGATTGCCCATTTGTCAGCATATTAAAGGCTATACTTTAGTATAGTAATAACACCATAGATTTTTAAAAGATTTTCCAAAATCCTAAGGTAAATCTATAATCTCTGTAAGATACTATGGCGATAAGTACTCAGTGGAGTCTAATAATATCCTTTATAAAGAGTTTGTCCATGTGATCCACATTGGTCGTGGTCTTTATGTCTAGGAAGTGTGTGATCTTAGTTAATTGATCTACTGTAAGCCAAATTGAGTTCGTTCCTCTTTTTGTCTACAAAAATCATACAAGAAAGTCCATGGATATATTTTTCCACTTCCATTTTAGGATAGGCAATGGTTGTAATAACCCCATTGGTCTCTGATGCTCGACCTTAACCCATTGACAAACCCAACATTTGGTAACAAACTCCGCGATCTATTTCTTTACGTTTGATCTCCAAAAAATTTCCATTAAAACCTGGTACATCTTGGTGTTATCGGGGTGAATCGAAAAGGGTGAGAAACGATCTCCTTCTAATGCCTCGGTATTTATCTCTTTTATCCACCAAACACATAACATCGTCCTAAATCGTAGAACTTCGTGATCATCTATGCTAAAAGCCGAATTCTACCCTGATTATATTTTTTTGCGAATCTTTTGAAGTTCGGTATCCTCTAACTGGGCAATTTGTACTTTCTCAATTATGTTTTGTTGATTAGGTCAATTCTATAGAAAGGGCACTTAGTAATTCGCGGCATATGTGGCTTATGACTTCAATTCCCATTGAATCCAAATATATAATGCCTCTACTTAGTTATTCTTCTAGAATTGAGGGGCCCTTTATTACTTAGGACATCGACCATTACGTTAGCCTTCCTAGGATGGTTTTTGATTGAATAATTTTAATCTTGAATTAATTCCAGCGATCTCCTTTGCCTTATATTTAAATCCATCTGAGTGAAAATATAAGTTAATCTTTTATGATATTTGAAGATTCACAAGTCTCTCCATATAAGTAATGTCTCCAAATATTTAAACCAGAGACCACGATAGTTAATTATAAGTCATGAGTAGGACGATTCTTCTCATTTGTCCATAATTGTCTACAAGCATAAGCAATGACTCTCTAATTATGCATTAAAACACATCCTAGGTTATTCCCTAAAGCATCACTATAGATCACATACTCTATCCCCTCCTTAGGTAAGGTCAAAATGGGTATGACCACTAATCTTTCCTTCAATTCCTGGAAGCTTTCTTCACACTCCATGGACCATATAAACATTGTGTCCTTATGTGTTAGTTGGGTCAATGGCATAATAATCTTTGAGAATCACTCAACAAACATCCTATAATAGCCTTCTAAGATAAGGAAACACATAACTTTCATTACCGTAGTTAGTCTCTCCTATTAAGCAATGGCTGCGACCTTTCCTAGGTGCACGACCAAACCATCCTTATTCATTATATGGCTGAGGAAAGAGCTTCCTTAAGACATGATTCAGTCTCTTTCCTAAGTATCTCAAAAAACATGCATAGGTGTTACTTATGTTCATCTGCGGATTTAGAGTAAATCAATATATCATCAATAAATACAATTACAAACTTGTTTAAGAAAGCCCTAAACACTCTATTCAGTAAATCCATAAAGGTAATAGGGGTATTAGTTAAACCAAAAGGCATAACCAAAATTCATAGTGACTATATCTCGTCATAAAAGTTATCGTGTGAATGTCCTCATCATTTATTTTTAGTTAGTGATACTCTGACCTAGATCAATATTAGAGAAATACCTAGCATCCTTCAATTGGTTAAAAATATCATCAATCCTAGGCAAGGGATATATATTCTTCACTATCATATTGCTTAATTCTCTATAATCGATAAACATCATCATACACCTATCATTCTTCTTCACGAAAAGCACCGAGGAACCCCAAGGAAATGTATTAGTTTGAATAAATATGTGACTTAACAAGCCTTCTAATTGGTATTTTAGCTCCTTCAACTCCACAGGTGCCATCATATATAGTGCCTTCGAAATAGGGAAGCCTCATATATAAGGTTAATATTCAACTCAATTTCTCTATCTGTGGGCAATCCTGGGAAATTTTTAAGAAAAATGTCTATGAACTTTGCATTTATAGGAACATCTTTTAAGATAACTGCGGTCCTATCAAGATCTTTAACGCAGGCTATATATATGCGTCATCTTCCCTTTAACATTTTCTTAGCTCTTAAGATTGATATCATCAAAGGTTTTTTACTTAGTTTCTTTCCTCTAAAATTCACCTTAGCCTCTTCAAGTTTACAAAGGGGGATCTCTTTTTTAGTACAATCAATCCTATCACAAAAGGTGGAAAACAAATCCAAGACTAATATCACATCAAAGTCCTATATCTAGAAGGGAATCAAGTCAACCTCAAACTTTTGATTTTCTACTTCCGCGACACATCCCTTAATAATGGTCGTGACCTATGTCGATACTCCTACTGATGTGTCAATCACTAACGGATGGCTCAAGGTTTGGGGTATTATCTTTAACTTCCGTATAAAAGTGGTGGATACAAAGGAATATGTAGCCTTGGAATTCAAAAAGTGAATATCATTTATATTATCAATAGTAATAGTACATGTTATAATGTCGCCGACTTTCTCAGCATCCTTAGCATTCATAGAAAAGCCCGAGCCTGCGATTTCTCTGTATCCTTATTTGGTATCCGACCGCCCTTATCCGTGTGGCCTGGGTTTCCACAGATGTAAAAGCTCATTCCCAAGGGGCAGATCTTGGAAAATTGTCCAATCATACCGCAATTGAAACAAGTGACGGATGCAGTATCAATCTGATCAAATTATTTATTCTTCGCGATCCTTAAGGTAGGTTGCGGCTTCTGAGCCTTCTACAGAGCCTTATCATCTTTCTTGGTTCCGTCATCTCTTACTTTTTTTTCTCACCCTTAGATTTCATTCCTTTTTTAAAGTCATGTTCCATGATTTAAGCCACTTCCACCTATGTTCACAACCTTAGACCAATGACTCTGTTGTGAAGCCTATGTTTTAGTCCCCTTTCAAATTTCTTGGCCTTTCTTTCCTCTGTAGTAATGGCATGCGTATCAAAATGCAAAAGATCCATGAAATTAGATTTACATTCAACCACAGACATTCTTCCTTGAGTTAGCTCTAGAATTTCCACTTTTAAATTCACCTTAGTCGTGGAAGGGAAGTATTTCTCAAGTAAGAGTTCCTTGGATCTATCACATCTAATAATTGCAGCCTCATCTCCAAGTTGAGTTCTTTTGACCATCATCTACCAATGATCATCCTTTACTTCAAACATAAATGTAGCAAAGCACACCTTTTACTCTTTAGTGAAATTTAGTACTTCAAAAATCTTCTATGTCTTTCTTATCCATGAGTCAGCCTTCAAAGGGGAACGCTCTCCCTTAAAGGGTTACAAACCCAACAACTTTAAATGTTCAATAGTGAAGCAAACGGGGCTCTCCTCGGTCCTTCTTGCCACCATTACCCTGGTTAGGT
The DNA here is from genome assembly GCA_949130495.1 of Sambucus nigra. NCBI lineage: Eukaryota > Viridiplantae > Streptophyta > Magnoliopsida > Dipsacales > Adoxaceae > Sambucus > Sambucus nigra. Next base: position 360,956,197 of record OX422221.1, on the reverse strand, counting down.
CTTCCGTGAACCCAACCACCACCTCTAGAACTTATTCCTCATTAGCTTATTCATTGAGGAAAGCAGGTCCCGCGGTCGGAACATTATTTTTCGTGATTCCTCTAGCTCCTCGATGATTTACTTTTTCCATAACTTCATGGAAAGAATCATAAATGTATAAGCCTAATATCATACTACGAGATACCTAAGAATAAATCTACCTATAATACATCTATGGTCTTTCCTATAGTCTCCAAAAACGAACGCTCTGATACCAATTGCAACACCCGTGAGCCGCCTTACTCTATCAGGCCGAGGGATTAATTCACTTTATCACACATAACAGTAAATTAAAATCTTAATTATTAGGGAAATAATATAAGGTCGCGTATTTTAAATAGGTCGCCTCACCACCAGAGTTCGTGTATATATATATATATATATATATATACACACACACACACACACACACACACACACACACACACACATATATATATATATATATATATATATATATATATATATATATATATATATATATATATATATATATATATATATATATATATATATATTCTCATTCACCAAAATAAGTAAAGCCCAAACAAGTAAGTCTCATCTCAATATAATGACCCACAATCCTTACAATATTAAAGAGTTTAGTTGTTTCATCACATAATAATCTTTAGAAAATAACAAAGCTAAATAAGGCTATATCCATAAATAAAACATAATTTCCTTAATATAAATTTACTAAAATCACCTGCTTAATCCTCCTAGCTTCCGTGACCTTCATCTCTCTCCGCGACCTCTCATACTTTCCATGTCCTTTCATCCTGATGAAGTCAAGGAATAAAAGGGATGAGCTCAAATAGCCCAGTAAGGGTAAAATTGAATGTCCTCAACCCACCTATCAGTATGAGTATCCATAACAATATGTATGTACTAACAAAATTATAGAATTAAGCATCAACGAGATCAATTATTATAACATTTAAAAGTAAAGGAATGAGAAGTCTTATTCCTTCCCCAAATAAAATATTTTAATGTCCCAAGGCTCGATCTCCCCCGGTCCAACACTCCACTTTTCCTAAGGCTCAATCTCTCTTGGTTTTCCCAATAGTTTATAACCTTTAATTTTAACCTTAGACTTCACAACTCAACGACCTTATTCTGAGTTCCTTTTTGACTAAGTCGTGCAATAGGCCACGACCATCTCTCTTCCAACTTCTAGGATAAGAAATATGCAGTTTTCTATTAACTCCACAGCCTTGTTTTAGCTCTAACAAAGTGCAAGTCTCACAACTAACCTAGGGTCAATCTCCCTTGTACTAGCCTTTTTAACCTCAATCACAAAGTAGTAGGCCTTCTCCATACATAATGTCTCCTCCTGGTGCATCAATGCCATAACCTCAACATCAGAATCCAATAAAAGAACTCAACAAGGTAGGCACAATACTATACTTCCTAAGTCCATGGCCTCAAAGAATGGGTTAGAACTCCTGATCTCCAAATAGGAAGGGGGTATATTAGTAAAATAAAATCTTTAACGTAAAATAACCCATAACATAGATTTCCAAAAATTAGGTAGAAACCCTAATATAAGTATTTTAAGATCAATATGCAAGTTTCCAAAAGCTAATTACCTCAAGGAACTTAAACCCCAAAACAAATCAAGAGAAGAAGCCTCATAGTTATGAACATAAGATGAACAATAAAAGTCCATGGCTATTTTACCCAGAAACTCAAATTATCATAAGGGCACATCTCATTCAACATGACATGGAAAACAAGTGTATAAATAAATAAAGAAGATGATCACAGAATCCCTTACCAAAGGACTTAGTTCGATGAATAATAATACTCCACCGCCTGTGATAGCCTCCATTTGACCGATGAACAACATGCATCCTCGGTCCTTCTTCGACAACACCTACCTTTCCTATTAAATTCCCACTTTCTCTCTCTATAGTGTTCTAAAATACTTACGTAGCAGTTTTGGAAAAAGAGACTAGGGATTCTATTTAAATTTTTGAATCATCTAATTACATAAGTGATGTCTAATGTTTAATGTGTATCTCAATAAACATAGCAATCTATTGATATTATTACCCCCATTAATATCCAATTTCATAAAAAAGAGTCATGACAACCCGTAGTGACCCCCCCTAATTTTATCTTCGTCTCGTGTTTGTCAAGGAAATGACAAAGGACATGTAATCAAATTATTAATGAGATTCATTAAACATAATAAAAAATTTCTTATGAAATTATGAGAATGGGGCATACCCATAAGAAATGAAAACCAATACACTATATCCATATGGTATAAATAGTGTAATTGCTAGAAATTGGTATTATTACCAATTTACTAATCATTAGCTAAGAGATGAATAAGGTATGAAATTAACTAATGTCAAGAGAAAGAGAAAGAGAAAAAGAAAGGGAGATGGTGACAACCTATTTTTACATGGTATGGCTCAAATCAGTGTCTATGTCCACATGTGAAGCCAAATTGTACTACATCAGTGAATAATCTCCATGGAGCAGTCTTACAAGTTCTCTCACTTTAACTCTATTTTGATAGCATAATAGTACAAGATCATATATCTCATGCCCATTTGGGGCTAAAGGGTTGTTATTTATATATGAGTGAGGTGAGAGAGTATGGTTCCTAAGGCACGTGTATCACCTTTATAGTGTGAGGTGAGATCACACTTTACATTAAAAGAATATAATAATTACAAGTTTATTTATATATGAGTGAGGTGAGAGAGTATGGTCCCTAAGACATGTATATTATCTTTATAGTGTGAGGTGAGATCACACTTTACATTAAGCGAATATACTAATTACAAGTTAGTTATGACATATGGGTACGAGTATCTTCATATTTATTCTCATTTTGCAAATTTTCTTCACGTTGTCATGACTCGATCACGTGTTACCACTTCTTGAACTAGGCCAAGACCTAACTCTCCTGGGGCCTAACTCAAGGCCCACATGGTATGAGGTTAAACTCATTGGTGGTGAAGTTGGGTCAATTAATGTGAAAGATGACATCAAGTTTGTCTTCCATGTGTCGAGTCTTGTATAGGAAATAATGAGATAAAATGATAAAGATGAATATAAAAATAAATAACATCGTATAAGGAATCAAAGATGAATATATTTGTGTCACTACCTAATATATATAATACCATCCATAAAGATTTTGTAACCACACAAAATTTCATAACTACCCAACAAATAGCATCCACAAGTCACTAAGTACCCAAAGTGTAAAATCCATGGCTATATAAACCATCATCGCAACAAAATAATGTACGATTCCCTCAAAATGTATCAAAGCCAAAAAATGATATCAAAAGAGTTTAGGAATACAAGTGTATACATATATCCTTACTCAATAAAAACTAACACAACTAACCATAAAACCAACATAGAACTGACAAGAACTAACAGCACCATTCCCTAATCCAAACATTGAGCAGTAGAAGCATTTGGAGTGATAGTCTTGTTGAAACCGCCAATTTTCTTCTCCTTCTCTTATGTTATCATCCTCATCTTCATCGTCATTCATATCCTCTTAATCATCTCGCAGTGAACGTACCTCAAGTGAAAAGTCTCATACATGCTTCTTTAGGGTTATCAATTATGCAAAGAAAGATGTACGGAGGTTTACATGAGACTTCAGGATCATCTCCTGATTCACTATTACCTGACAGTGAGCAAACTTAGGTTGAAGTAGCTTGCCTAATATATCTATAATGAGGTGAAACAGCTCGATAGGATGCCTGGGGAGGAAGACAGTTGTGATCGAGAGGTGGAACTAACTAGTGTAGCTTGAGAGGTGGATGGTCCAATAGAGGTACCCAATGCATCTGAGGTGGTAAGGGTAGAGAGATCTCTGCAAGATCATCCTCTTTCACTAATAAGGGTATACCTTTCATTCCTTAGTACTTGATGATTGATCTTTAACCGACCACAATCGTTAAAGATTCTGGGCACAAATAACTCATGCCGCAAAAGGGCATCCCAATCAGCCGATCGTTTATAATAATTTTTTATTTTATACACCTCATAACAGAGTTAGCAAGCTCGAAATAATATCTTTTAGGCGGGGAGGTACCACACTAGTACGACAAAATTTGGGTGATTGTACATCCATTTGCAATTAGAAAAGGGCCATAAAAATGCCAAGAGAGGTCCTAGTAAGGTTTAAGCCAAAATAAACCACCTAAAGAGAGAATTCGACCCAAATGTGAGTACAAAGTCTCAAAATATGGTATATCACATAAATCCATCCTTGACTTATTAAAAATCACTCTAAACAAAAATAACTTTCATGCAATTAATATATTACATAAAAATATCATCAAAGGCGTGAAGACTATCCTCTATATGAAATTTAATCTCTAATATGACAAACACATAAATCCTTGGTAAATTAAACCAATACCCATCAAATCATTACAAAACTTACTCAAATCTAGTAGATAATGATTTGACGGTTACTTGAAGGTTAAAGATAAAGGTGTAAGATTCTGAGGGGAAAATTCTTCAAGGAGATCTCTGATGGCTCGAAACGGAAAAGCGCACCTTTTAGAGAGAGATATAGAGAGTTGAAGAAGTTAACTATCGGTTCGAAAAATTTACATACCCTAGGATTTATTGGAGGCAAATATCTTTGCTGGATTAGAAACCTTCGATGCAATATAGGCTTGACCTTCATTGGGCATGATTTAAGTCACATCATCCCATTTTTGTAAACCAGATGCAAACTTAGGTGTAGACAATGCATTTATGTGCCAAAGGTAGAAAGTCCAAAAATACTTTGATTTTTGTTTTGGACATACGTGTTATGACATCTTAATAAAGGTTTAAGTTTATATTGAATACCTCGAACAAAGAACGAATTAGCATTCAAAGGCTTAAGATATTTTTAAAACCAATATTGTAGAGTAACAAGTACAACCCATCTCATACAACAAAAGTGAACATGTTTGAGACTTGAACAATGAAATAAAAAATAAAAGTTTAAGTTTTAAGCCCTTTTAGGAAAAACCACTTTGATGTTAATCATGAAAAAAAATCATTTTCATTCATAATGAGAATGCGAGATTTTATGGAAAGATTCGTATATTAGGCCAACCACACACAAATTTAATTTTACCAAATTTATCTTTCAATTAATTTTGCGTGCATGCAAAGATGTTGTCCCAAATAAATAAAGCAAACCAAGCAGGAAAATACACAAAGAAGTAGGAAAAAATTTCTTTCGAGAAAATCATGTTATTCAGCAATGTAAAGAATTTGATAGAGACAGTCGACTTACAGACTACGTAGCACGACTAAGTATAATGCGTAGACTCTTCAAATCTTCAACATAATATGGCCTAGTCAATTTTCGTCCCTAAGAAGCGGTATTTTCTTGGTATTTACCGATCAACCTTCTTCTTCTTCAGCAGTAGAACCTTGGTTCCACAATTCATCAATAGAGATGACTCTACAAGGATTTATACAAGGTGTATGGAAACTAGGGTTTCATAAACACACAAATCACATATGGGTATATATAATTTGTAAAACAAAAGGTGGTTTTGAAAAAACAAATATGAGAACTTATGGAACATGTATTAGAAAATCGTTTTGCCAAAGTTCTTGAGAAATTTTGAACAAGATAGATTTTCCTAGAAAGATCACGAATTTTGAGGCAGTGGGGTCATTCGAATAAAATTAGACCTCGTTTGAACGAAAACACTAGTTTTGTTCAAATGACATCGTGTTTCTTTCTAATGAAACCCTCTTCTTATTTGAACTACTTTCGAACGACATCTTTGTTAAGATAGTGATGTCTCGTTTGAATGTTATGTGAAGTTGTTTAAACGAAACCATCTCCTCATTCGAATGAGATCCCATCTCAATTGAACGATATTTTAAAAAAAATCTATTTAAAATCCTTTATCGAAAAGCCTTGAATTTAAAAGAAATCATCCCAGAAAATGATTTATATTAATCCATGAAAACCATAAGCTTTATACCTCCATAAAGTGTCGATTATGAATCCAGAAATGGAGCTCGGTCACTAACATATCTTTGAATGAATTTGGAGACGTAGTGTTCGATTTGAGATTTTGGTTTGTAATGGGATATTCCAAAACTATAAAAAAGTCTAAGCTATTAGCAATTGTAAATTCTTGCTCTTACAAATCTCCCCCTTTGTCTATTCTCGTACAAAACAAAAATCGAAAACCAAATTATAATAAGACCCTCTAAGACAATGAATCCTAATGTCCTCCCAAACCTAGAAACGAAACGACATTTGAAACTTTGTCTTCAACTGAAACTTGTTCTCCCCTTGGTCAATTTTGTCTTCATCTTGTGTAGTCCATGAAATCATCATCAAAGCAAAGAGACATACACATATGAAACAAAGAAATACCGTGATGCGTACGAGTTTTAAATAAAGAATAAAAATCCCCCTCAATTTGTTCTCTCATTTTTTTGCCCATAATATACAAAGGAGTAGAAACTAGTCATGAATATTAAGCATCACATTAAGAAGTAAAAATATCATCACAAAGATAATCAATAATGCACATGGGAAGATAATCTTAAAAGGAATATATTCTCCACCCAATATTTTTGAAAATTTTCTAATTTTTCAAGAATAAAGTATAAAATGTACGAATACAACACACCATGGAATAACACTAAAATATTCGAATCGTGAAAACGGAATGAAATTGTGTGAACATTTTTCATTAGCAAATCAATATTATCATTCATAACATATGTGCACGAACTCATGAGACGCTTATAGAACTCAAAGTCTACCTTAGGCGTAAAATTTTGAACTCAAATGAAATTGACTCAACTTATACAATTTGCCATGCATTTTAATGATTCTCAGACCAATAATGCCAAATTATTTAATGTTTTGCAAGAAAGTCTGTTGTGCAAACCCATTGATCTTCCACTTTATAACTACCTCAAAATCACACATATATAATAATTTATTTTAAGATATTTTGAAGAAATCATAATATTCATGTGTAGCAAAGCATCAATGAATTTAAACTAAATGGCCTTGGCACTTCTATTTTTGTGTGTTGTTAATCTTTTTAGGCTCCTTTATGCAAATGGTGGCCTAACGCAAAGAATAATTTGTTCTTTCATAGCCCATTTCCATTGCTTAATGTTAAATAATATTCTGGTGGAAACAAAATCCGTGCAATGGTTCTTACATGCACAACTTAACTCTTTTTACATTTGATTCGTCATTAAGCAAAATTGAGATGAGAACAACGCATTCGAAACAAGACAAGTAAGTAAAATGTTCAAAAATTCCGTGCACGTATGCAATAAATGTGACAGAGTCTAACATATAGAAAGTAAATTCAATGGGAAACATAATGATATCCACGCATTATTAAGAACAATAATGAAACAAAGCCATGTCTCAAAGCACTACAAAAAGACACATGAATGGATGGAATGTATGGGTGTTTCGAATATCTTAATTGTTCATCGATATATGGTGAAAAATCGAAAATACAAAAAAAAAATTGTCTCTTTCAAAAAATTTATCAAAATAAAATATTTTTCATTTTTTTCAAACTTTTTTCTTAAAAAGTGAAAACCATTTTTGGAAATTTTCAAAAATTGTCATTAAAACAATTTTTTTTTTAGAATTTTTCAAAAAGAAAAACATATCAATATAATGATAATGAAAACTAGCGATAGGAATATAAGATATGAACATGATAAATATCCTATACTAGATAAAGTACCCTAATTCAATCAACGGATCAAATATCCAAAGACGTCCTAAGATCCTCAAATCTAAATGCATCTAAAGGTTTCGTGAAATATAAGCTAATTAATGTTCGATGCTCATAAAGCGCAAGGACACGACATTCTCCTCTACGAAATCATGAATATAATGCTCACGTATCCAAATATGCTTTGTGTGAGAATGTTGGACCAAATTATGAGATATATGGATCACACTCGTATTATCACAAGAAATAGTCATTATTCCTTGTGAAATCCTATAATCTTTTAACATTTCTTTCATCCATAGGAGTTGCGTGCAACAAATCCCGATGGTAATATACTCAGCCTCCGTCATGGACAAAGACATGGAGTTTTTCTTCTTGCTCAACCAAGAGAGAAGAGCACTCCCAAAGTAAAAACACCCACCCGAAGTGCTCTTACATCCACCAATATCCCCAGCCCAATCGGCTTTCGAATAGGCGGATAAACGATCATCGGTATCAATGGGATACCAAATATCGTAGAAAAGAGTGCCACTCATGTATTTGATGATACATTTAGGAGTGAGCAAGTGACACTCTTTTTGGGGATGCCTGGTGTCATACACAGACTCCAACACTTAAGGCAATATCGGGATGACTAGTGGTTAAGTAGAGAATAATACATATCATGCTCTTATAAAGGGTTTGCTTTACATCCTTTCGTATATTGTCTTTGCTAAGCCTAGTCGATCTACTCATAGGGTTGCGTGAGTCCTTAGTGGAGTCTAAACCGAATTTCTTCACAAGGTCCCTATCATATTTGGATTGAGATATGAATATTCCATCCTCTAACTGATTCACTTCAAGACCTAAGAAGAGTGTAAGCTCACCAACCAAGCTCATCTCAAACTCGCTCTTCATCTCTTCCTTAAAAGTGTGAACATGGCGGGAGCACATGGATATAAATACTATCTCATCCATATAGACTTGGTCAACTAAGATAGTACCACTCTCTCTCCTCCAACCAATGTCTTATCCACTCCCCCTCTCTTGAAGCCATGAAACAAGAGATAGGAAGTGAGCCTCTCACCGTGATTCAAACCATTTAGGGTCTTTCTAATATATAATACATGTTCCGGGTGCTTTGGGTCTTCAAACCCCTTTGGTTGTTCCACGTAAACTTCCTCCTGTAGAATGCCATTTAAAAAGGCACTCTTGATAAATCTAATATAAATTGAAACTTCAATGACATGTTATGGCAAGTAGTAAACGGATGGACTCAAGCCTAGCAATAGGAGTGAATATCTCATCAAGTATACACCCTCAATCTGTGTATAGCCTTGATCGATAACCTATCCTTATGGCGAACTATGGTACCATTCTCATCCATCTTATTCTTGTAAATCCACTTGGTACATATCAAATTTGTCGTACTAGGTCATGGGACTAACTCCTAAACATCGTTCTTACGAAATTGAACGAACATTTCTTGCATAGAGGATATCCAATGCTCATCCTTGAGTGATCTTTCACATCTTAAGCTCGACTAAGGAGGTTCAGTAAAGATAACTAACCACATTTTCAAGTTTATTATGAGTCTTAACACCTAGTGTAGGATCACCAAGTATAGCGATAGGGTCATGAATCTTTCAACCCAAGAGGGTGGATCTTTTAAATCAAGAGTGGCATCCGGGGTAGTATGAGGAAGGATGAAATCGTCACTATCCTCACACTGGGGGATAGGATCAATAAACATCGGTGGCTCTTCATATCTAATCATGATGTTTATTGACTCCATAACCTTAGAGCTTGCAATGTTAAACACCCTATAAGCCCTACTCGACAATGAATAACCTAAAAATATTCCCTCGTTTCTTTAAAAGTCAAACTTTCCTAAGTTATCTCTATCTCTCAAGATGTATTAAGTACTCCAAAAGACACGAAAATACAATAGGGTAGGCTTCTTCCCTGTACATAACTCAAGTGGTGTGTGTAGCGTGTGCGGATGAAGATATACCCCATTCATCGTATGGCATGCGGTACTCACCGTCTCTGTGTAAAAACATCTAGGCACTTTTCTCCTAAGAAGCATGGATCTAGCCATCTCTTGTATCGTTCAGTTCTTCCTCTCAACTATCCCATTTTGTTAAGGAGTACGAATGGCCAAAAAATCGTATTAGATTACCAATCCATCATAATAGCTATCCACTCTAGTTTCTTTAAATTCAGTGTCATTGTCACTATGCATCCGATTAATAGTGACATTGTGTTTGTTTTATAAAACACGACATTCGGTTGTTAGGAACTAATCGCATCAAATTTTTACCTAGAAATTCCATGATAGAATATCTAAAAAAAGTCATCGACCATCACGAGAATGTATCTCTTACCCTCTAAACTCTCCGAGCAAATAGGACCCATAAAATTAATGTGAATCAACTCCAAAACATATGTGGTGTAATGGTATTCAACTTCTGATGGGGAATTTGAATTTGTTTTCCTTATTGGTAAGGTTCACAAACTGAGGAAGTTAGTTTCCCAAGTGATGGTAAGCCACGAACTGGGTCCTTTTTCACTAATCTTTCAAGATGTCTAAAATTCAAATGACCTAGTCATTCATACCAGAGGTCCATAGAGGAGACCATAACATTATTGCACACAAAGGAGGACTTGGGAATGATCCCATAGCTATTATCTTCGGTACCCACTCCTTGTCGTAAAAGTTGATAGGATTGATCATATATGTTACATTCAGATTGGTCAAACTTTATAGCAAAGTTTGCATCGCAGAGGTGGTTTATACTAATTAACTTCGCTTTCAACCCTTTTACGCACAACATATTGTCTAGCTTACTAAATCTGGGTATCTCAACACATCCTCGTCTTCAAATACTATACCTACTCCAATCTTCAAAAGTGACTTTCCATTCCCTGCGATCCTCAAGGTTGGTAAAAAATGACATGTCACCAATCATGTGCCTAGAGCTCCCACTATCAAAATTCCATTGGGAAGTATTTTGAAGCTTAAAAGCATTGTGAACAACAAGGGTTTTGTCGTCTTATTTAGGTACCCAAGTAGAGGTAATCTTTTGTTTTCCCTTATCATTGTTGGCTCTAGTCGTAGCATTAAAATCATTTTCAAACGGCATAGATATCAGATGAAATTCTTCCATTAAGCTTTGTGAAGTAGCGATTAAAAACTCAACTTGCTCTCTAAGACTAGTAAGGTCACTAGAGCAGTGTGCGGGAGTATGTGTACGTTTAGTTGTACCTAATTTGTAGCAAAACTCTCTAAGGTGACCTCTCCTTTTGTAAAAAGTGAAAATATAGACTTGTTCGAGTCTACTTTTCTTCGCTTTCTTAGGTAGAACTCTCTTTTATGGCTTGGGTTAAGGCCCATAAGGATTTACCACAAATTTATGAACTAGTTCCGGTGCGGTATGAAAAGTGGATGCAACATTGAAACCTATTCCTCACATATCACAAAAACCTAAAGAGAGATCTAGGAATATTTTTCCAACCTTCTTCAATGTATCCTCTAAAGTAACCTTAACCTCTTGACACGTTTAAGATCTTTCTCAAGTTTGGATACAAGGGCTTCAAGTTTCTCACGAGTCTCCATGGACGAATGAAGATCTCTCATAAGGCTAGCCACGCTATTTTCCCTCTCAAATAAAATGACTCTCTCCCAAAGAAACTCTCACCAAGGACTCACTCTCTCTCACCTCTCTTAACTCCTTCTCCAAATCTAAATTCTAATCTCTAAGCCCTTGTTTAGTTTCTTTGTTTTAAAGGACTCAGTGTAAAGGTCGACATAAGCTCATTGAAGGCCACTCTCGCTCTCACTTAAAACATCATCTGCCTCACTCTCTCCGGAATGACTAGATTCACTGTCGAGGTCAGCATGTTTAGTAGCTTCATCATCAACGTGAGGTGCACTAGATGTACTAACATGACTAGTCATGAACACAACGAAGTTACATCCATGCGGTGATTCATCCCTGAAATCCACTGACTCGACATCGCTCACATTAAACATGGAATTAAAGTCAGCTTTGCCTCTGCCTTATTTCTTTAATTGCGTAGCACATTCGTGAGATTTGTGACCCTTACCCTCTCACTCATAACAACTTTATTCATCTTTCTTAGGGTTTTCTTTTCTTTCTTTTTCAAAAATTTTCTCGATCGATTTATATTTTTATCTTTCTCAAAACTTTTCTTTTCTTTTGAAGTATTTTCTTTTCTAAGTTTGAGAAACTTTTTGAAGTTTTTTACAAATAGGGCCAAGTCATCCAAATCAAAATCATATTTGGAGTGAGAATAGACCTCCTCTTTTTTTTAGCGTGAGCCTTTAAAGCAATTTCCTTTTCCTTAGGTTTAACAGTTTTGGGAAACATATCGATCTCATAAGTCTGAAGGTCTCTTACGAGTTCTTCTAACCTAAGCGTATCAAATATACCTAAAGAATTAAGCACAATAACCTTAGGACTAAAACAAGAAGGGTGCGAGCTCAAAATCTTCTGAACTACTCCCATCTCAGGAATTTTCTCACCAAATTGTAACTAGAGTTAACGATATTAGACAATCATGCATAAAACTCATCAAATGACTTAGACTCTAGCATGGTAATCGTTATAAACTGTGTGGTAAGATTTGAATCTTAGAAGCTTTCACAACGTTGGTACCCTCGTGAGTGAGCTGGAGGATCCCAAACTTCTTTAGACATGATGCACGTCATAATATGGTGAAACTCATCAGCGGTGACGGTTCTAAAAAATGGCATTTAAGCCACGTAAGTTAAAGTTACTCCATTTAGAGTCATCTTCTGTCTAGGAAGTGACAGGTTTTAGACCTATGACATTGACATTGGTCACTATGGGTGGTGTCCACCCTCTTTCGCAAACAAGCCATACTCTTTAATCAATGAATTTTAACACACATCTCATCCTAGCTTTCCAATATGCATAATTTAACCCTTCAAAAATAGGTAGCATGTTTTACAAATTATCCCTAAAATCCAAAATTTCAAAGATCACCAATTTAATAAATTGAAATAATTTTTTTTAAAAAGGATAACACAATATTTTAGTGCAACAAACTCTGATACCAATTTGAGAATGCGAGATTCTATGGATTGATTCGTATATTAGGCTAACCACACAAAAATTCAATTTACCAAATTTCATCTTTGAATTAATTTAGTGTGGATTTAAAGATTAAATAAAACAAACCAAGCAGGCAGAAGAAGAAGAAAAATCCCTTTCAGGAAAAATCTTTTATTCAACAGTGTAAAGAATTAGACAGGCATAGACAAACTACTTAGCACGACTAAGTATAATGCATAGTCTTCAAATCTTCTACAGAATACAACCCAGTCCAGTGTCATCCATAAGAAGCGGTCTTTCCTCGATATCCACCGATCAACCTTCTTCTTCTTCAGAAGTAGAACATCAGTTCCACAATTCAGCAGTAGAGATAGACCCTATAAGGGTTTATGCAATGTGTATGAAAACTAGGATTTTATGAACTCACAAATCAGATATGGGGATTTATGATTTGTAAAATAAAAAGTGGTTTTGAAAAACCAAATATGAGAACTTTTGGAACATGTATTGAAAAATCATATTTGCTAAAGTTCTTGATAAATTTTGAGCAAAATAGGTTTTTACAGAAAAATCATGAATTCGAGGCGGTGGGGTCGTTTGAAGGAAATTAGACCTTGTTCAAACGAAAATAACAGTTTCGTTCAAATGACATAGTGTTTCGTTCTAACGAAACCCTCTTCTCGTTCAACCTACCTTCTAATTAGCTTCGAATGACAAATCTTTGTTAAGATAAGGATGTCTTGTTTGAATGTCATCTGAAGTTACTTCAAATGAAACCAACATATCGTTCGAACGAGATACCATCTCGTTTAAATGAAGCTTTTAAAAAAATTCTTTTTAAAATCCTTTTATCGAAAAGCCTCGACTTTAAAAGTAATCATCCTAGTATATGATTTATATTAATCCATGAAAACAACACGTTTTATACCTCCATAAAATATCGGTGATAAATCCAAAAATGGAGTTTTGTCACTAACGTATCTTCGAATGAACTTGTAGATGTAGTGTTCGATTTGAGATGCCAGTTTGTAAATGGATATGCCAAAACTATAAAAAAAAAAGAAGCCTAAGCTATGAGCAATTATAAATTCTTTCTCTTACATATAATATAAATTTTTCAACAAATAGTTTATAGCGATTTATGATTGAAACATTGTTCTCTTATATCCTTGGTGTTACTCAATTTTGGATAAATGCAAATCATTGAGACATCACATTTTCTAAAATTTATTTTACAAGTGGCCTCTTTCATTCTTGACAAGGATGGGATACTGTTTATGGATATATGATATTATCACAAATTTCAAAGTTGTATCTTTAACCACTTCATCACTCGTGGTGTTTTAAACAACAAAAAATTTTAAATTCCAACCATGATCAAATCTCACATGCACAAGGAATAAATGACACCCATTTTTAAATCACAATAAATATGAGAAATCATGAAGAAAAAATCAAATCGAATCATTTTATCTTTCAATCATAAAATGTGCAAGTATGTTGTGCTTTGAAGTACATCGAGTTATTATATATACTCTATATGTAACATGATTAAAAATTCTTAAGACTTTCAAGCTTGATAATTTTAAAGAGAGCATATAGGCATAAAAACAATAAACAAATATCATATGCAATTGTTCATACATTAATTTAGCAACCTAAAGCACACAAATAACTTATCATATAAGATTGCATAACAGATTAGAATCATGCGAAGCAACATCACATTCAAAAGGGATGGGCAGAGGAATAAGATAAGCAGTCTAAGAGTCCTAGAAGCACGAGGTACCACTCTATCTAGGAGCTACATCACATGGCCAATGTTAGATCCCAAATGGTCACATTTTATACTATATCCTTGTTAATCCTCATTTGACTAATGTGAGGTGTCTTCGATTTATATTAAACGTGAGGCGGATTTTTAATATCTTCGCTTGCTTGGTGTGAACGCGATTCACATATTTTCCTTACCTTTTCAGTGTACTCCTCACAGCATTCCTTCTCTTCCTAAGAATATGTAAAATCTTGGTAGGATTGAATAAAAATAAAAATTCACGTAAATGACCGAATTTATGGCAATCATTACATTTTTTTTAGATTTGGTCATATGACATTTCCCTAGATGGAAAAATCTATCCAAATGTTGAATTTTCTTCAACTTAAAAAATATATTTAAGATGGCCTTTCTTATGACAATAAGAATAAATATAATCATTTATACGTCATCTCACGTTGAATGGTAGTTTTATGTTTACAAATTTGGGAGGCACAATTTCCTTGTTATTTAAATGACTAACAACATGTTTCCTTTACTTTTAAATTTTTTGGGAACTTATTCAAAATTTACTTTTCCCTTGACGATAACATTCTGGCCCAAATTGTTTATCCTTTAGGAATATTTTATTTGCTAAAAGTTAAGTTTATTTAAAAATCTTTAATTTTTCTAAAAGTTTAACATTGGCCTCTACACTCTAAGTTCCTTTTTCAAATGGTCCAAAGACATGGTCAAATTATTTCTTTCCTTTTTCGAAGAGGACTTACACACATCCTCTATTTTGGTGATTTCCAAATCTTCTAACAAATCAACAAGAAAATCAAGGAAGTCATAGAAGCTTAAATTGAGGACCTTTCTGCTTGGGAAGAGGAAATGACAATGAGTTTCTATGTCGTGGAAAAATACAATTTCCTCCTTTCAAAAGATAATTTCTTTTGAAATTTTGTTTCATTTTCAAGGATTTTGATCTTTTCAAGTAAAATCTCCCTTCCAGTGGATAACGAAAGATATGTATGATATCCACCCTTCTTGATAGTCACATTATCTTTCGTCCTCTTGGATTCTTTGAAAGGTACATCGTATGAAGTTTGGAGATCATTTTCTTTAGGTTCACTTATTTCCATATAAGTTATTCTATTGTTAAAAAAAGGTGATTAATAATGTCGAACGGAGTCACAAGTCCGGTAAAAGCATGACTATTATGAAGACCAATCAAATCACGAATTTGGTCACACGTCTTCAAATTCATTTCTACACAAAAAATAAGTGGTTAAACATACATCAATGATGGCTAGCCCTAATACTAACGAAGTTTTGTGTTATGGGTGACTTCAATATGCAACTAAAGAGCTTAAAATCCCTTATAGATAAGGGATACCCAAATCAAAATCGATTACCATGATAGCGGTAAAGTTTTCCTTTTAGTGTATTATACACACTCCATATGTCTATGTGATAAAAGATTTACTAAGGAGATTGCATTAAATTTATCGCATAAAATTAAGTATGAATCTATATGCAGAAAAGATAAATCAATCACATAATACACACACACACACACACACACAGATATATATATATATATAACAAGTAAAAAATTACAACTAAAAAAACCTCAGTTCGAACAACAACAAATGAACTATGGTATGACTTATAAATATGGGACTACACATCACATTATCTATTGGATAACTTCCACTAATGCTCTTCGACGTCGTATCTTTCGACCCGAGAAGGCACCAACAATTAGAGGCCTCTTTACAACCATGACAGATTTGATCCGCAACTAATGTCTTCAGAACCAGGATAAGCCACACTTGTTCTATTACTACTTCCTATGATATGAGAAGTCCTAAAAGTTTTCAAAGTACTTAAATTGTTTGTCTTCCTAAAAAACTCACAAAGTGTGATATAAGATATCAAGTGAATCAAAGTCTCTCAAGAACAATAAATAAAATTTCTTGTTGTTCTTGCCTTGAGATAAAGAGAATGGAGCTAAAAAATGATTTTATTTACAAAGATGTGAAGATGATATCTCAAAGAACACACAGGCTCGCATGAAAAACTCTAAATATGTGCTTTTAGAAGAAAAAAAATGTTTTCTTCAAAACCAAGCTTATAAAATTCCAGTCATATGTATATGTGTGTTAAGGATTCACCTAAATAAACTTTAAGACTTACAAGAGAAGTCTTAGGGGCAAGTAGGTAACCCTTATACCACTTGCACAAACATCATAATTAATACAAAGATATGGTCAAAAATTAAACATTGCACATACTCCAATGTGAACAGTGCATAAGATCTTGTATAAGATCTTCACTGACATAAAATCATTGGCAGTGAAGCCTTTTCATTAGAGTGAAGAGAACTTTCGTTGGAGAGGAGTGTCAACAAGAGGAGGCTATGAAAAATAGATAAAAAGGATTTTAATAGCACCACGGGTAGTTAACAAGTTTGTTGAAGCGAAAGGGTCTTTCGTTGAAGCAAAGTTCAAGAAATTCATGCGACAAAGGCAATAAAATGTTGGTTCCTAAATTGAGCTTTGTAAAATGGACCTAAAATAATTTTACAAATAATATATTCAAGGACCTTTCTAAGAAATATATTTGTATAATAAAAGTTAATGTGTATATATATATATATATATATATATATATATATATATATATATATATATATATCAACAACTCCAAAAGTCTAGTGTTCAAAAGTTCAAATCACATTTTCCAATTCATAAAAATTTAATTTTAATATGGTAAAACTTGAGAACTAATTCCATCAAGTCATCTACCTTCAACCTCATGTGGCGTATCTTAAGGATGTAAATTAAAAGTGATGTCGGAATGAGGTTGATGACGTCTTGTGAATGAATCTTTATAACATACATTTCTGGAATGATACTGTCAATACAGTAATGAGACTGTCAATCTATGAGCTTGGTGAGAATTAGGATATTGTGCATATATGCTTTATGTTCTGCAATAAATTTTCTAAGCCTTTGTTGTTTGCAAAGATAAGAGATTGTCCAATCCAGCCCTAATTGAATTAAACACTTGTTGAGAATTATCCAAGTGATTAATCGAATTTATTATACAAACCTTCACATTTTTTGGTTTATTTATTCCCACGATGTTGAATCAAATTCGTCTATGCATGAATGAAACTCTCATTCATTCCATACAACGTATAAACAATGTACTTCGGGTTATTGGGGGTAGGTTACTCAATCAACATGGAATAACCACGCCTCATTAAAATCTTGCTCCGATGGGGATTCAACCAAAGTTACTTAATCACTCAAAAACCTTTTTGAACAAGCCCTTGGTACTTATCTTTTTCCTTGCATGATTCTCCACATTTCGAGCAACGTGGAGTGTGCACAACATAAACATAGTATCCAAATATACCACTCATAACACATTCATGTATGTGTATTACCAATATGTGACAAATATGTAAAGAGTCGGAGACAAATCAAATAATGTCTTTAAACGTCTTGGGACGTCCTTCTTTTCCACTAAGTTTGCAAATTCAATTCAAAAGGCTGACCGCAAGAGGTGATCCCAACAATATGAAACAATGGCATCCAATACTAGTTAACCTTGTAAGAGCATCCACAGTCACGTATGGCACAGTTACCTTACCAAAAGTAATAATTACCCTTCATCATCAACAAACGCTGCAGTGGCGGAGAGGAAACAATTTTTCCAACACTGCCTACGAACTAATGTTGTTCGTAGGAAGTATTTTGATATTTCCTACGATCAACATTAGTTCGTAGGAAATATTTTGATATTTCCTATGAATAACATTAGTTCGTAAGAAGTATTTACGGCCCAAATATATAATAAAAAATAATTATTTATATCTGATACGAGTTCCTACGAACTTCACGTAGGAATTCCAACGAACAAATGAAGTTCGTAGGAACCATTTGCAAATTCAGTAGTCGTTCAGCAAAGTTACAAATCCACTACCTTTTCTCTTAAAAAATTTGTTGGTTTCTTTCCACTATTGGAGCGGTCTGAGTTTGGAAGTTTACAAATTTTGCTGTCCGTTTCCTCCACCACTACGGATGCTCTAAGTACAATCCACAATCATAATAGACCATAAAAAATAGCTAATTTAATGAACTGTAGATAGGTCTAGAATATGTCACCAACCTGACTAGTACTCTCATCATCACTATACGAATACATAGTGTGTGTTTCTTAGTCAATAGTTTCATCAAATGTTGCATCAAGTGTCTACCATCCCTCTTTCATGTCCTCAACCTTGGTTTAGAACTGTGTATGCTTTCATTATTTACACACTAGCTTCATGCCGATGTCTTATAGTTGTATAAATTGCGGTTGACTTCACACCATTGACAGACATCTATTCAACTGTTTCTCTCTCTTTCATCATTAAATGCTTGATATACATATGATCGACAAGAGTATTCGGAAGAAAGTGGTTATGGATTCCATTATCTACTTGTAACATCCATCGACCATCATTTGAAGGGATGTCCTTCAACATAAAGGGGCAATTGCATTTCCTAATTTTCAAATATCTCTTTATTTTTTCTCTGTCTTACTTTGGGTAGAGCTATTATAATCTTTTTTATTCTTTTTTTCATACCTATATCGCCATCCCATTTCACAATCTAGGTGATAATGGTCCTTATGCATCGTCGTTTATGCCTATAACTTGGTTGTTACATTCACAATTCTTACTACTTTAGATTGATTTTGTGTCAAGAAAATTATTCTTATTGTAAGGCAAAGACCTACACATAAAATTAACCAGGTATGTGTCAGTCTTACTATTTTATGCAACTGGATCCATAACTAATCAAACAATATTTACATAACATAAGGAGTTAGTTGTAACCGATCCATAAAAATCCTTACTAAAATTAACATTAATATCATTACCATGTGCCTCTTTTTTCTTTTCATCTCCATCAATTAGTGCATCATAAAAAAGAGTTGAGTTAAACTCCATAACTAAATCTAAAAAAAATAAAAATAAGCAAAAATAAAATGCTAATAATCGGGGGGGAGAAGAGAAATAAAATGGATTCACTCGGGATGATGACGAATCACAGAGGTTTCGTTTTGCAAATAATGTTAGTTCGGGGTTAGGACACCAACATTATGCATGTTTTTTACACTTATAAGAAAGTCATGCCAACATATTCAGAGCTTATATCACGAACCAAGTTTTTATTTTTTATTGAAAAAAATGGTTCAGTACCTCAACCTGGACTCTAGAATCCACAATCATAGTATATTCCCTGAATCAAAAACTTTCCTTAAAAAAGGCATTGATTCAAGATCGAGTCCCCTAAAAACTTCATCATCTTTAGTATCTCGATCCCAATTCTCTGTAATTGTCATTTTTCTAGCATTTTTAAACCTTCCAAAAAATCAAAATGCATACACTAATGAAGAAGAATGCCTCTACGAAATTGTTTGGACTCTTTTACGTGTAGCTTCAAGGCCCGTAACCTTCCTCATTATGTTGTCGAGTTCAAATTTGGGGATCCACTTTCAAAGTAGGTCATGATGACCCTCTCATCTAATTGGCTAAAACATAATAATAATAATAATAATAATAATAATAATAATAATAATAATAATAATAATAATAATAATAATAATAAAAATAATAATAATAATAATAATAATAATAATAATAATAATAATAATAATAATAATAATAATAATAATAATAATAATAATAAGAATAATAATAAGAATAAGAATAAGAAAAATAATAATAAGAAAAATAATAATAATAATAGTAATACTAATACTAATAATAAGTAGTTGTTGTAATGGATTTCACTATTTTTAATGTTTCAACCAATCGGATGAGACGGTCAGCATTGTCCACTTTGAAAATGAATCTCCAAATGTGAGCTTTTATATCCACTATCCATTCAGTTGTTATAATTCAAAACTCAAAAATTTTCATAAAAGAATGTATAATTGGGATAACAATGTTACCCAATGATAATATCTGGTTTTGGAGGCGCTTTGAGGCAATTTGGAAGGTCATGCGAGGTGGTATTGAGTAAGGATGTGAGAAGTCAGGGGTTTTGAGAGGAGAGTTTAAGATAGATGAGTGTTTAGGAGGAAGAGCACATAATTGTGGGGTCCAACAAATTATTTTAAAAATGCTTACTTATGTCAGGGCAATCCACTACGGAAGTTATTTACTTATTAAGACAACTAATGGAAAAATGTAGAAGTAAGAATAAAAATTTACACATGATCTTTATAAACATAGAGAAAGCATATGTTAGAGTAACTAGGGATATAATATGGTGGGCTTTAAGGAGGAAAAAAATTCATATTAGTTACATTAAAGTTATTGAAGACATGTATGATAACACAAAGACTAAGGTAAGAACTATTTGTGGAGAAATTTATAATTTTACGATTAAAGTGGGCCTGCATCAAGGATCGACTTTGTGTCCTTACTTATTTTTCGTAGTATTGGATGAGATTACTAAGGATATATAAGTAGATGTACCGTGGTGTATGTTGTTTGCGGATGATATAGTTTTAATAGACGCTTCAAATCAGTAGAAATAAAATTGAACATATGGAATTCAAATATAATAATGAATCGTCTGATAGCATAATGTTAAAAATTGAAGAAAAAGTGATAAAACAAACTAATAAATTTCATTATTTAGGTTCAGTGATACATAGTAATGGGATATTGTTGAGAATGTTATGAGTAGAATATCGACTAGATTGATGAAATGGAGACAAGTGAGTGCGGTATTATGAAATAAGAGGTTAACTAATAAATTAAAAACCAGTATGTGAGAGATAAGTTAGGATCAGCTCCCATTAGTGATAAATTAAGAGAAAGTAGACTAAAAGAGCTTACGAAGAAATTATTAGAAGAAATCTTAAGGAATTAAATTTGAATGATAATATTGCCTGTAAAAGATTAGAATGGAGAAGGAGAATTCATGTGGCCGATCCCATGTGATGGGATTAAGGCAAGGATGATGATATGATGTGTCTATTGTTACACTAGGAAAAATCATCTTTTATTTTTATCGTGCTATTGGAGCAATTTATTCCCTTAGCAACCACCTTCATGGGCCTTAGCTACCACCTTCATGTGGCGTTCATTACATGAATCCTTAAAGAGTAGATAACTAGGGATTTGAATAATGGAAACCTCAAATCTCATAAATAAGTAAATTACAATTTGCTTGGCTCATGTGAAAACTTTGTGCTTCTGGTTAGATAATCCTCGTCCTAAATTAACTGGTTTGAAAGACAAATTTTAAAAGAGAACATTGACTTCTACGTGTTTAACTACCAAAGTTAAAACTTATTTGAAGATGATGAAATTTGGTATATTAACTTTCCAACAGACTGTTTGAGACAGCTTAATTAGGAAGGAAGAGGAGTATATATTTTCTACAAGGCAAGAGATTAGTGTCAACGCACAAGTGATGGTAAAGATGTTCACTCATCACGGTAGCTGAGAAATGACTGCAATGAAGGCGACATGGAGAAGGCACATGTCCTTTCTTGTGAACTATAATTAGTTATAGTTTACTAGAGATGAAGTTTGCAAGATTATCATGTTCTTCATTTCATTTGTCTAAGACAGAAATATATAATTTTATATTTGTATAATAAAAAAATTTGATCCTGCTATAATTACCTCTGTTGGTCCTGAGAAATTTGTTAGTTTGAATTTTAAACATTGGCAACAAAAGATGCAATTTTATTTGAATTTGTTGGAACTTGATCACATGTTAGAAATTACGAAAGATAATTCTGAATAGACCTAAGCTACAAAAATGTCGTTAATCAACTCTAGGAAAAATTTGATTTTGTGTGCAAAAATAATATTCTGAATAATTTGGATGATGCTCTATACGATGTTTATTTTTCTATCCCCACTTCTAAAGAGCTATGGTTGATGTTAGATAAGAGATATAAAACTGAAGATGCTGGAAGTAGGAAATTTGTTGTTAGTCGTTTTCTGGATTTTAAAATGGTTGATGAAAAATTTGTTTTGTCCCAATTAGAAGAACTTTAAGTCATCATTCATGAAATTATGTTGAGGGTATGTCAATTATCTAGGGTTTTCATGTTGCATCTATTATTGAGAAACTCCCCTTCATTAAAAGAAGTTAGAAATGGCCTTAAACATAGACGTAAAGATATGACTATGAAAGAGCTCACTGTTAGACTTAGAATTGAAGAGGATAGTTGCGTTAAGGAAAAAAGGGACGTTGCTATGTCTATGACATCCAAAGAAAACATTGATGAAAGTAGTGAGGGTGTCAAACATCAGTTTGAGACAAATAAGTACTAAAATAAACTTAAGGGAAAGGGAAAAGCAGCAAATAATTCTACGAAACCTAAAGGTGGGATTAAGAAATTTGGAGGAGACTGTTTTGTTTGTGGTAAACCTAGACATCGAGCTCAAGACTGCTTCAAAAGGAAAAACAATGACAATTTTAAAAAAACATAATGGGGGTGCACAAGCTTCAATTGTTGAAACTGATAATTTTTCTGTTGTAATTTCAGAAGCACACCTGGTTAGCAACATTAAGTACTCGTGGGTGGACGCTGGGGCCACACGACACATTTGTGGAGATAGGAGTATTTTTTTTTCCACTTTAAAGTGGTGGGAAGTGATGAAAAGATCTATATGGGCAATTCTTTAGTGGCTGTTATTGTTGGGAAAGGGAATGTGGATTTAAAATTCACTTCTGGAAAAGTCCTGACGTTGAATGAGGTGTTACACCTGCCCGACATTAGGAAAAATTTGGTCTTAGAATCGTTGTTGAGTAAAAATGGTTTTTGAATCTGATCAGTTTGTTTTAACTAAAAATGGGGTGTTTGTGGTAAAGGGTTACATGTGTGAGGGATTGTTCAAACTAAATGTAATTGTTGACTCTGTTTTTAATGTAGTTAAGTATTCTGCTTATCTCTCCGATTCCTTATATTTGTGGCACAGTAGACTTGGACATGTTAATTTTACATCACTTAGAAGATTAATGAATTTAGGAGATATCCCTAAATTGCTTACAAATGTCGAACACAAATGTTAAATAATCAAATTTCAAAAGAAAACCTTTTCAAAGTATGTAACACTCCACTAAAATTTTACGATTAATTCATACAGTTTTGTGTGACTTAAAAGGAATTAAAATAAGGTATGGGAAAAAATATTTTATCTCCTTTATAGATGATCACACGAAATTCTGTTATATGTATTGTGGTGATAAAAATCTCAACACAAACAATTAATGAAGGAAAACAATCACCGAGATAATAAGAACAACAATAATCGAAATCACAATCACACAACATAAGAATATGTGTGGTTCGGCAAATTGCATACGTCCACGGAGATGTCTACTATTGTATTGAGTAACTCTCGAGAAAATTTTCCACAAGCCCCTATGCCCCGGGACAGGGGTACAATATATATTCAGTTGAGAGAGAGTGTGTGTTGGTAACTAACACGTTAACCCAGTATCCCTTAAATATCTCATTCGAGATTTTTGGGGATGGACTCGGTCATATCCTTTTACTCTAATCATCATTCAGGACTCATAATTTAGGTCGGGTGCCTTTTATTATACCCTTGGGGTTGGCCGACTACTTTTATGGGCCTGGTCGACAAAAGGGTACCCACAATTGGCCCTAAAAAATTTTAGGCCACAATTTGGGCTCACAAATTTTAAATAAGGTCTCCGATTTTCCCTTTGCTGGCACTATTATTATTTTTAAGATTGACAGGGGCATGAATCACCATTTTGCAGTAAATTTAGGCGACAAATCTTCTTCGACTATCGTGCACTATCATTGAGTGGTTTAAATCGAGGTGTTGAACGATTCACTCCGTCACTTCAACTTCCTGCTTTCTCTCACTTCCAACCCATCTTTTTCTCTCAAGTTTCCTATTACTTTCAAGCTTGTTCTTCGCCATTCAAAAGCTATTTTCTATATCTCATCCTCATTCACCTTTGGTTTCTCATCGTCTCAAGCTTTATTTTTTCCTCGTAAGTTCTCCCTTCTCTTTCTGCATTTCCTTTCGTCATTTTTCTTTCTACTATAGCTAGGGTTTTCTCATGGCAAGGATAGATGACAAATCTCTGGTAGAATTTAGGAAATGCTATAATATCCCTAAATGCGTGGATATTGAGTGCGCCCATACTCATCATAACGTCCGGGACGTTGAGGATGACCACTGGATTCATGTTCTTTTGTTATCCCAGGGGAGTTTAACCTTTCCCCCAAATCGTCTGTTCTTGCACTTCTTCCAATATTTCAATATAGTCCCTACCCAATGCTCTCCAAACATCTGGAAGATCATTAATGGTGTTCATAGGATAAACCAGCTTCATAGCACTAACTTAGGATTGGTTAAAATTTACTTTTGTTATTCCTTTTCTCGTACGAGCTCTAGTCTTCTTTATTTGAAAGGGAGGAGTCCAGATAGGGTATTGGTGGTGAACTTACCCGATTCCCATAAGGACTACTGGTCTGAGGGATTTATTGCTAGGAACTGGCAATTCCCTCCCTAAGTAGGGGGAGCAAGGTACAGGTGACCTCGAATCTCAACATATGGGGAGGAATACATAGGTTGTTGTCTAATTTTTTTATTTTCCTAATTGTTGCTTTAGTGTGTTCTTCCTCTAATATTTTCTTCACTTTTTTAGTGAAGTCTAAAAATCAGGAATCTACTCCCCAAGAGATCTGTGCTGCTGAGTTGATCAAATCTTGGAAGATAAGGGACTCTATTATAGAATGTGAACATCCCAGGTCAGCTGCCTTCTTATTGGAATACAAGAACACTACCTCCAGCTTCATCGCCTTTCCAGTTGACTTCATTCCCTATCTTGATATCCCAGAGGAAAAAGTGGGAGAAGGTGCTCACAAACCCATCGAGCTAGATGGAGAGGAGGAGAACAACTCAGAGTATGGTGTTATTATAGGTGACAGAGGTGGTAGTGGTGAGGCAGGTTCCAATGAGGAGGGATCCAATGACAAAGAATTTGGTGGAGAGAGGTCTAGCGTGGAAGGTTCTATCTCGGGAGATTATAGGTCCAAAAGTTCGAGCAAGTCCAACGAGGAAGGTTCTAGCTCAAGAGATACTGCTAATGGTTCCGAGACAGTAGCTCATCAAAAAGAGTTAAAGATGAAGAGGAGAGAAGAAAAAAATAGAGAGAGAGAGAGAGAGAGAGAGAGAGAGAGAGAGAGAGAGAGAGAGAGAGAGAGAGAGAGAGAGAGAGAAGAAGAAGAAGAAGAAGAAGAAGAAGAAGAAAAAGAAAAAGAAGAAGAAGAAAGAAGAGAAGAGAAGGGGATAAGAGGAGAAGAGAGGATAAATAAAGCACATGCTTCTCTTATTCCTGTGGTTGTCCTAGATGAGGGGGCCTCTGTGGCTCTAGCCCCTCAGCTTGCTCCCACGATGCTCGAGAGAGTAGTGCTGATAAGGGACTTCGAGCGGTCTTCAAAGATGGGACTAGACCCGTTAGCCCTAAAGGCATATCAGGATCTTGCTTTGTTAAGGCCATTTCCTATTTTTCTCTGTCTCTTATAATTTATTTATACTCTTTAACTCACATATGTTTCTTCCTATAGTTTTTGTCTGCCTACACTGTCCTTCATCACAACTAAAATGAGCTAGCGAGGAGGAATACTGAGCTCGAGGGGAGCTTAAAGACTACTCAGGAGGCCTAGAAATCCTCTGAGAACGCTCTCACAGAGGTTGAGGCTTCTTTTTCCAAGGAGAGGGGTTGGGGTGGACAAGGAGCTGAAGGAACTCTATGAGGCCTACAAGCTGGTTATGATAAGCAAACTGACCATTACTAATGAAAATAAAGGGCTCACCGAGAAAGTGAAGAGCCTAGAAAATAAGGTGGATACCGTCACAGAGAGTGTCTATAATGAGGGATGGGAAGAAGCATATGAGGATGCCGAGAAGCAGATCGACTACATCAATCGAGTAAAACCTTAAGAAAGGCTAGGATCGAGCCCTAGTTGATGCTGATTCTTCTCTATTCGGCAAGAACAATCCTGTCCCAAGCCGATCATTGATGAAGAAGTCCCTACTACTCGGACAATTGTGGAGCCTGCTTCTCCTGTTGTTGATGTTCTTGCTACTCCTGATGCTCTTGTTGTAAATTAGGGAATAAACTTTGCCCTGGTCGAGGGAGGTGTGGTTGGTGATGAGACAGGTGAGGCTGCTATTGATAATGGGAAAGATCCAGACACTTTTGAGCACGTCGATGTCACTAACTAGTCTCTTAGGGCTCTTTTTGTATTTTTTTTCTTTTTCTTCTTTCCTCTCAATGTAGTTGTATCTGGACAGTGCTAATTTTAATGAAATGATTAAGTTATTTTTCTTGCATTTGTTGATATATGTATTATGTGTGCTCTCATGCTTTATAATTTGTCGATCTTGATGATTATATCCCTGCTACCTCTTACCTATGCCAAATTCTTGGTCCTAATGTGAGCGACCAAGTTCGCTGAGATTTTATAAAAATCTAAAAATCCTTTAAGGCAAGGAATAAGGACTACAAATATCAGTCCAAACTGGTTTCAAAGCTTAAGGATCGACTTACAGAGATGGAAGAGATTGGTTCCTCTGTTCAAGGAAAGGTGAATGCTCTGAAAGGAAAGCTCTTAGATGTGTCTGAATTCAACCAGGTTGGGGTGGTGCTACAGCAAGAGAATGATTCTTTTAGGAGGGAAGTTGTTCACCTCAGCAAGAATGCGCTGAGCATTCCTCCCATAATCCTGTAATTATATAAGGTTCTTCATCTTCATCCAGGCAGCAAGCTAGAACCGACGATGGCAGTTCCTAAAGGGAGATTGTCGAGATGAATAGAGATGTTCATCGATCGTATGTGATAGTTGCTGGGATTCAGAAGGACGTCAACAAACTGAGGCACCTGTTCAAAAAAGGTCCTCGACAGGTATGGGCAGATGGATACAAATAAGGCTGGTCAGACTCTCACAGAAAGCTAAAGGGGGTCGAGGATTTAGCCTTCATTAGAGGGTGGCTAAGTGCCTTTAGGGAGTTAATGGTGACCAAGAATTCTTCCCTCTAGTACAGGCATGAAATCACTTCCTCGTCATTAGAACCAAATACTTTTAGAAGGGATGACCTCTAGATCCCAATAGATGCTATCCCGAGGCAGCTGCTCGAGCCAAACTTGGAGTAGGTTGAGGAGGATTTTTCCCCTCATCCTAATGATGGTCGAAGAGAGCGAGTAGATGACTACCTTGCTTAGCGACCTGGACCTCCTTAGGATTCGATTTATTTTATCACTATTGCATACGTAACTATGTAAACTTTAGCAATAAAATATTCATGTTTTCGGCCAAGGCCAACTAAACATATGTTGTATGTTTCTGATTTATTAGTAATCTCTAGTTATTTTGGGCATCTCGGTTGACTAAATGTGACTTAGAGTTTATTTTCAAATGAGTATTACCCCAATTCAGTATGCCTTAGCCATAACATTCCGCCTCACTTTACCTTTTAGGTCGTGTCGTCGCACTGCCTTAAGCCTGAGTAGGGCGATGGTGAGGATACACCTGATTAATGGGCAATCCACTCGAGCAGGATTTTAGAGACAAATTATGTTGGCGACCAACCCGGGTTGGTCGTGCTGCCTAAGGATCCCCTGTAGGTCTTTATTTGTTACCGAAGCAACCTTGGAGGCTAATTGTGTTATGAATAAAGGCCTAAGGAGGGTTATTATATGTCAATCCTGCTAATTATGCTTTAGGGAAGTTGAGCTAGTATAAACCCAACCACTGTGGTGCAATCAAAAGAGGCTAGCTTAAGAGATTTTTTTACTGGAGAAAGTTAACCAACTTACTATAATCCATGATCTTTATCATACATGTTAAAAGAGTGAATCTTGTAACTTAAAAATGGTGCATATAATAAAATATACTTGATACAACCAATACATATAGAATGACAAGGTTAATCGAGTTTAACTGATCAAAGTCAGTAATAGAGAGCAACATTAATTTGTAAATGAAAGTTTGACTAAACTAATGGTGCATAGATAGAGAAATCTAGAAATATAATTTCTTCAGTTTTTCCGCATTCCAAGCTCTTGGTATCTACCTGTCCTCCAGCATTTCCAAGTGATAGGCTCCTTGAAGGTCGTCCTACACCTTGAACGGTCCTTTCCAGTTCGGTCCCGTCTTTCCATCTGATGGTTTCACAACACTGCCCAGGACTTTCCTTAGGACATAGTCCCCAACTTGAAATTTCCTTGGGTTGACTTTATGGCCATACTGCTTGGCTAGTTGTTGCTGGTAGGATGCCAGCTTAACTAGAGCCAATTATCGCCATTCATCGGCTAAGTCAAGTTTAGTGAGAAATGCTTCATCATTTTAGCCTTGGCCGACCAACGTAGACCTTATGGTAGGGAAATCAACTTCTAATAGAATAACTGCTTCCATTCCATATGTGAGTACAAAGGGCATTTCCCCAGTTGCTCGCCTTGGGATGGTGCGATAGGCCTAAAGGATGCGGGGAAATTCGTTCACCCAAGCTCCTTTATCCCATTCCAATAATTTCTTTAATCCATCGATCACTATTGTGTTGGAAGCCTCAGTTTGACCCTTGCTCTGGGGATATGCTACAGAGCTGAAACAGTGCCTAATTCCATGATCATTGCAAAAACTTTAGAAGGGGACAGTCTCGAACTGGGTCCTATTGTCAGTAATGATCATTCTTGGTATGCCGAAGCAGGTAATGATGTTTCTCCATATAAACCTCATCATGTCTGTATTCCTGATGTTCGCTAGTGGTTCTGCCTCTATCCACTTAGTGATGTAGTCTATGGCGACGAATAGATACTTTTGGTTTCCTGCCACAATAGGCTATGATGTCCAAACCCATTGGGCGAAGGGCCACGGGCTGGTTAGTGACTTTAGGTAGCTGGAAGGCTGGTGGACCATAGGTTAGTGTTTTTGGCATTTCTCGCACCTTCGAACGTAGACTTCAACGTATTTTTGCATGTATGGCCACCAATACCCTTCCTTCATTGCTCGAAAGGCTAGTGACATTCCTCCTACATGACTTCCATAAATTCCTTCATGATGTTCATATAGAACTTGTTCGACATATTTTGGATTAACGCACTGGAGGTAGGGTCCGATGAAGGATCTCTTATACAACTTCCCATCAGGAGATAAGTGAAAGCGAGCAGCTTTGACTCTTATCTGATGAGCCGACCTCTTATCATTTGGTAGTATACCAGTTCGTAAGTAGTTTGCGATGGGGTCCATCCAGCTCGGAACCTTTTCAATGTGGAGAACCTGCTCGAGATTCAGCGGATCAGTATTATGTTTAATACTGGGTTACATGAGAGGAAATCTGTTTGGATCATTCTTTTCATGTCAGAGTCTATTGCTGAACTTAGAGATGCTAGATCATCTACATGGGTGTTCTGTCCTCTGGTGAACTACTGGACATCCACTTGATTTAAGTTGGTTATTAGTCCCTTCACAACGGTGAGATAAGCTACTATCCTTTCATCATTTTCATTAAAATCACCGTTTATCTGGTTGGATACCAGCTGAGAGTCATCAAAGACTTGAAGGTGCCTTTTCCGTAGCAGTTATGCTTTGTGTAATCCATTGATCAGTGCCTCGTATTCTGCCTCATTACCGGAGGATTCAAATCCTAGTCTGATGCCTTGCTCGAGCACTGTATTTTCAGGAGTCACTAGTATGATACCTACTCCTTCCCTCCTTGAGTTAGAGTATCCATCAACGTATAAGGTCCAAACACTTGGTTCCTGTAAGCTTTCCTTTGATCGGCTTATTTGTGGCTAATCACAGGGTTTTTCTCCTATGAACTCTGCGAAGAAATCGGTTAGGATTTTGCCCCTTAACGGCTGTTCTTGGTTGAAACTGAATATCAAACCTTTGAAGCTCGTTCAACCACTTCGATAGTCAATCAGAGAGGTCTACTTTCTTTAGAACAACCTTAAGGGGGTGCTAAGTAACCTCAAAGATGGAAGGGGTCTCAAAATAATGCTTCAATTTCCTTGAGGCTATCACTAGTGCGTAAGTGAGCTTCTCCAATGACAGTATCGTTGTTCAGCTTTCAAAAGGTTCTTGCTTACATAGTAGACTGGATACTGTCCCCCTCTCTCTCACATACCAAGGCAGAGCTCACAGCATGGCCTGATACTGAAAGGTAAAGATATAAAGCGTCATTCTCTCTAGGAATCACGAACAAAGGGGGCCTACTGAGATAGGCCTTGAGTTCTTCTAAGGCCCTCGAGAAATCCTTGTTCCATGTCATGCCCTTGTTTTTTTTAATAACTGAAAGAACGACTGACACCTCTCTGAAGACATGGAAATGAACCGATTGAGCGCGATGAGCATTCCCATGAGCTTTTGTACATCTCTTACTGTTTGAGGGGGCTGAACTTTATTGATGGCGTCAATCTGGTCGGGATTTTCCTCTATTCCTCTCTTACTGACCAAGTATCCAAGGAATTTTCCTAACTGGACACCGAAAGAACACTTACTTGTATTGAGTTTCATTCGGTATTTCCTGAGGATTTTAAAAGTCCTTGTCAAGTCGGAGAGGTGATCGTCCTTCAGATTTCTCTTGGCGAGCATGTCTTCAATGTAAACCTCTATAGTATCCCCCATTTGATCTTTAAATATCTTCGTAACTAGCCGTTGATAGGTTGCTCCTTCATTCTTAAGGCCGAAAGGCATAACTTTATAACAATACAAACCAACAGTGGTTATTAAGGAGGCTTTATCTTGATCTGTCATGTGAAGGGGGATTTAATGGTATCTAGAGTACGCATCTAAAAAGCTCATCCTCTCATGTGCTACTGTAGCATAGACCAGTTGATCAATCTTTGGAAGGGGGAAACTGTCTTTGGGGCAGGCCCTATTGAGATCAGTGAAGTCGATACAAACTTTGCACTTTGCATTGCTCTTTAGAACTATCCATGGGTTGGATAACCATTTAAGGAACTGAACCTCCTGTATGGAACTTGCATCCAGTAGTTTCTCGACCTCTTGATCTACTGATTTAGCTTTCTTCAGCGCTGTTCGGCGAGCCTTCTGTGTGACAGGCTTGAAGATTAGGTCCACATGCAATCGATGATAAACAATGATGGGATCTATCCCAAGCATCTTGTAGGGATCCCATGCAAAAACATCCAAGTTGCTCCGGAGAAGGGCGACTAGTTATTTTTTCTCATGATCGGTCAAGGAGGTACCAATCAAAAAATTCTTTACAGTCGAGCTATTCCCAGCTGTGACTTCTTCTAGGTCTTCAATGGCCCTTTCAGAGGGAAGGAGTCTGGTCTCCTCCACTCATGGTCGAGCATACCTTAACTGCTATTTGGAGGGAACCAACCCCTCTTGGGCTTTTTCCTTGATTTTTTATTCTTCCACTTTCTTCTCCTATTTAGGGCGTATGGCCTTGATAAACACTTCCTTATCGTATCCTGGTCCCCATAGATCTCAACTACTCCTTGATCAGTTACACACTTTAACTTCTGATGATAGGTTAATGGAACGACCTTTATTATATGGAGCCATCCCCTGCCGAGGATGGTTTGGTACGGTGATTCGATATCAACAATAAGAAACTCAATAATTTTTTAGATGCTTCCTGCCCTGACTGGTAGGATGATCTTTCCCAAAGGGACTGTGATCTTTCCCGCGAAGCCGACCAATGGAATAGTGGCTTCCTTGAGGTCGGCTACGCTCAGCTTCAACTTTCTAAATAATTCAAGGTACATTACTTCAGACGATCTGCCTTGGTCGATGAGCAACTATCGACATCCCAGTTAGCTATCCTAAGTGTAATGACCAGTGCGTCATGATGATGGGTTCTCTCCCCCAAAAATTCTTCATCCGTGAACACAATATGTTTATTATAATCGATGTCCTCTAATCGTCAACGTTTCCCTGCCTGAGTCTTTATTGTGTCAATCTAAAAGGCTTTCATGAATGCAATAAGCTTCTTAACTTCCATCTGAGTTGTATTTCCTTAAATTTGTTTGAGGTCTGACGCCCCATGTATCACTACAAGTTCGTGGCCGATATCCTCCTCGAGGACATTATCGGGATTCTGCTCACCATTCACTGCTGCCTAATCTATCCTCTTCTCCATAAACTCATTAAGGTGCTGGTCTTGGGACAACTCCTCGATGTGATTTTTAAGGGCTTTACAATGTTCAATCTTATGATCGCCCTCCTTTTGGAACGCTCACCTTAGTGCGTTATTTCGCTTAGAAGGGTCTTCTCCTATCTTCTTCGGTGACTTAATAAATGGCTTATCTTTGATCTTTCCAATAATCTTGTATATCGTCTCCTTGAAGACTGTGTTTACAGCCTGAAATGCCTTCGAGGCATCATTTTGTTCCAATTCTTAGAGCTATTTTTGCTGCCATTCTTGTTCCCTTTCTTTTGCGGTTCATTTTTCTCGGCTCCTTTGCCAGCCTTCATGCGACCATTATCCCCTACATTAAGATGGGTCATATCCTCAACTTTGGCATATTTTTTATACGAGCCATCAAGTCGTCCATGGTTGTGGCTTCCTTCTTAGTTAAGGACTGGTGCAGGAGGCGGGAGCTAGGCAGACTAATTTTAAAAGATGCTACGGTGACTTGCACCGAGTAATCCTCGACTTCATTGAACACTTCCCAGTACCTCTTTGCATACTCTCTTAGGTTCTGTTATGGATTTTCTTCATAATAAGAAAAGCATCCATCCTCTTCGGATGGGAGCTTCTTGTTATGAAGCTCATTGTAAATTGCTCGGCCATAGACTTAACATTTTGGATGGACCTATGAGGTATCTTGTCGAACCATTTCTAGGACACATCGTGTAATCTTGAGGGGAAGATTCGGCACATGAGTGCATCATTATTGCTCCACAGGGTCATGACTTGCCTGTATTGCCTGACATAGTCGATGGGGTCAGTCTTCCCATCATAAATCTTGAACGTGGGTATCACAAACTTCTTCTGGGCTTCTTCTTCTATCGCACTTAAAAAAGGGGACTTCATATGAGTTTTGAGAGCTCGCCTGTCTAGCTCCCTTGTATATATGGCACCAGGATGAGCTGGGTACTGGTCCATCTCTCTTTGGACCAAACTTCGGATATCATCAGTCTGTCGACCAGGACTCCTACATCAGCTAGCTCGTTGCAATGGTCCATAATGTCCATCACCTGACCTGTGTCTCTCAATTCTTTCTGAGCCATATCTTGGGTTCCTTCCTCTACTGCGAGACTTGCTCGCCCGAGGGCTAGGAGTTTGGTTGTGGCGTTGCCTTGTGTTTTGATGGAGTTATCTCTCTAGTCTTTCCAGTCGCCTTTTGAGGCAACCATTCTCATTCTCCTATTGGCGAGTGGCCTCCTTCTGCACTTGGAGTCTGTCCTCATAGGCATCAATTAACCTAGAAATCTGCATGGACCTGAATGGCCCTTAACTTTCTTCAAAGACTTGGCTCTCCTGGAGAAGTCTTAGGTTTGAATGATAGATTTTAGACCTTACGCTTGGAGGGATGGGTTGCTCCCGCATATCACCTGCTTGAGGGACATTACTGTTGTGATGGGACATAGTGGGTTCTTATTGGTGAAGGTTTTCACAGAAAAAATAATTGCTTCTCACAGACGGCTCCAATTGTGGTGAAAAAAATCTCAACACAAACAATTAATGAAGAAAAACAATCACCAAGATAATAAGAACAACAATAATCGTAATTACAATCACACAACACAAGAATATACGTGGTTCGACAAATTGCCTACGTCCACGGAGAGGTCTACTGTTGTATTGAGTAACCCTCGAGAAAGTTTTCCATATGCCCTTATACCGTGGGCCACGGGTACAATATATATTCAGTTGAGAGAGAGAGAGAGTGTGTGTGTTGGTAACCAACACGTTAACCCTGTATCCCTTTAATATCTCATTCGAGATTTTTGGGGATGGACTCGGTCATATCCTTTTACCCTAACCATCATTCAGGACTCATAATTTTGGTCGGGCACCTTTTATTATTCCCTTGGGCTTGGCCGACTACTTTTATGGGCCTCGTTGATAAAAAGGTACCCACATGTATCTTTTAAGATCTAAGGATGAAGAACTTGATAAATTCAAACTATATAAAACAGAAGTTAAAAATCAACTAAATCAAAAAATTAAAATTGTGAGATCGGATAGAGGAGAATATTTCGAGCCTTTTAATAATTTTTGTAAAATACATTGTATAATACATCAAACTACGGCACCATATTTTCCACAACAAAATGGTGTGGTGGAACGTAAAAATCAAATGCTAAAGCATATGGTAAATGCTATGTTAAACTTCCCGAGTCTTCCTCACAATTTATGGGTGAAGCGGTACTTTCAGCCTGTTATATTTTAAACAAAATTCCCTTTAAGAAATCTTATAAATCTCCTTACGAATTGTAGAAAGGAAGAAATCCTTCATACAAATACTTAAAAGTGTGGGGGTGTTTAGCTAAGGTAGTCTTGCCTCCGCCTAAACGAACTAAAGCCGGACGTAAAACTGTAGATTGTATATTTATAGGCAATGCTCAGCACAGTAGCTCGTATAGGTTCCTTATGTTTAAATCAGATGTAGATAGCGTATCTACAAATACTATTATTGAATCTCGTGATGCATAATTCTTTGAACATATTTTTCCACATAACCCCACTACTAGACTTTAGGATGCTCCTTCGAACATTAATAAGCCATCTAGTAGTAGGCAAGAAAATGAAATGAAAATATAGCAACTTAGGAAAAGTAAAAGACGTAAGATAAAAAAATCTTTTGGGCCTGATTATATTTCATTTTTATTTGGGGGGAATCTCAATCTTATCAGGATGCTCTTAATTCTCCTCAAGCTCCATTTTGGAAAGAGGTTGTTAATAGTGAAATGAATCAATTATGCAAAATCACACTTGGGATTTAGTTAGTTTGCCACCAAGTTGTAAAATTGTAGGGTGTAAATGGATTTTTAAAAGAAAAATGAAACCTAATGGATCCATAGAAAAATATAAGGCTAGGTTAGTAGCCAAAAGATATAAACAAAAGGAGGGAATCGATTTCTTTGACACTTATTTTCAAGTTACAGGAATTACTTCTATTAAAATTTTAGTTTCCCTCACATCCATTTATAAAATGAAAATTCATTAAATGGATGTTAAAACTACCTTTTTAAATGGAGAATTAGAAGAGGAAATTTATATGGATCAATCGGAAGGATTTTCTATAAAGGGATTACAAAATAAAGTTTGTAACCTAGTTAAGTCCTTTTACGGACTAAAATAAGCCCCTAAGAAGTTGCATGAAAAATTTGATCAAGTAATGATTAATGATGGATTTAAAATAAATGAATCTGATAAATGCATGTATTTTAAGTACCTTAGAGATGCTTGTGTGATTGTTTGCCTATACGTTGATGATATGTCAATATTTGGATCACATATGAGTATTATAAAAAATACTAAGAAGATGTTATGTGAACAATTTGATATGAAAGTCTTGGGAGTGGAAGATTTTATTTTGGGAATCAAAATAATACGAGATTCTATGGGAATCAAATTATCACAATCACATTATATATAAAGTGTGTTAAGAAAATTCAATCAATATGAATCTACTCTTGTTCGAACTTCTTATGATCCAAATAGTCATTTAAAGAAAAACAAAGGAGAAACTGTGTCACAACTTGAATATTCATGAATTATTCGTAGCCTAATGTACATTATGAACTGCACCCGACCTGATATTGCATATGCAGTAGGGAGATTGAGTATATATATTTGTAATCCTAATAATGATCATTGGAATGCACTTATTAGAGTATTGAGATACCTGAAATTTACTTTGGATTATGCTTTATATTACGTCTCTTATCTTGCTGTGATTGAAGGTTATACTGATGCTAATTGGATTTCAGACTCAGAGGAATCCAAATCTACAAGTAAATATGTATTCACATTAGGCGGGGCCGCCGTATCGTGGAAATACTCAAAGTAAACATGCATTGCAAGATCAACAATGGAGTCTGAATTCATAGCTTTAGACAAAGCAGGTGAAGAAGCCGAGTGCCTGAGGAAATTTCTGGAAGACATTCCGATGTGGCCTAAACATGTACCCGCGATACTTATACATTGTGATTTCTAGGCAGTAATAGAAAAAGCAAGAAACAAGTCCTACAATGGAAAGTCAAGACATACCCATCGCAGGCATAATAGTGTAAGATAACTCATATCTAATAGTATTATAACCATTGACTTTGTGAGGTCAAATGATAATTTAGCGGATTCGTTGACCAAAGGGTTCTCAAGAGATATCATTTACAAAACATCGAGGGGGTGGGCTTAAAGCCTAATGAGTAAAATCACCATGATGGATACCCAACCTATCAGAATGGAGATTCTAGGATATAAGTTCCATGGTAAAACTAATTGTGGATAATTATATGTAAGTGCTACAAAGACTTATCACTGTCTTCTTAATAATAATAATAATATTAATAATAAAATAATAATTATTATTATTATAATAATAATAATAATAATAATAATAATAATAATAATAATAATAATAATAATAATAATAATAATAATAATAGTGCTACCTGCAATGAGAAAGGTTGAGTTAAACTCTTAATGAATCTATGGCTTGGATTTTCAAGCGGGGTGTGACAGGACGTCATTGATAGATTCACCTAAGTGAGTGTGGTAGTGGGGCCGCTACCTATGGGAATTGTGGCTAAATTCCCTAGAGCGCTCATGATACTGGGATATAGCTTATGGCTTTAAGGAGCAAAACTATTTTGAACCACAAGTGTGTTAAAGTGTCATGTGTGTAGTCTATTGAACTGGTTTATCAAAATAACTGGTCAATTCAAAATATGTAATTCACTGAATAGTTTTTAAGCCCAATGGACATACACTAGGCAAGGTTCAAGTCTAAAAGACACCTCTGCCTATTAATGACATTTTTATTGCCTAGAACTTTCAATTTATTTCTTCTGCTCGTATTTCATTCATGTGGGGGATTGTTATGTGTTTGTGTATATTTATTGGTGTGAATGATATACTCACAACAAGTACTTATAGCCTAGTGGTAACTTTTGAGTCTCCCTTATTTGAGGTCATGGGTTCAAGTCCCACTAAGAGAATTTAGGTGGATTTGGAGTATTTATACCTAAATAGATATAAAAATATTATATTATATATCAAGACTTGGGTCTTGGGTCCACAATCAGTTAATTTTTAAAATCGTCCTTAATTAATGTTATTTAATTCGATTTTAATTAATATTAAAACCCATATTATTTAATTGATTAAAAATCATTTTATAATTAAAATTAAAACCCGTTTTATTTATAGCCGTTGAGAGTGGTTTAGTGGGAGAAGTGGTCATCCACTTTTGGGGGAGTGGGTGGTTTCTGCATCCCTTAAGTAAGGGGTTTGCAGATCGGTTTCATAATCAATTTCTCTCTCTCTATCCCTCTCTCTCAAAAACGTCTTCCTTCAAACTCCAAATTCATCCATTGGATGAACTATGTTGTTGAATCCTGGGGACAGTTATCTGAGGCTCGAGGCATCATTAGTTAAAGTGCGAGCGATATTTATGTCTTAGGATTGTGTGTCTAACACACACCTCAGTATCCAGATAAGTCGTTCCAATTTATTATCTTTTTTGTTTTCTCCTATACGCATATAATAATTTGTACATCGAATTTTATAGTGAACGTTTAATTTGGGACGGTCTGAAAAGATATACTACAACTCCAAAGGGCAAATATGTTTGATTGAAGTTCGAGAATTCCATAGCATCACCTTAACTAAAGATGAAGAAGATATTCAATGGTATAAAATTCCTCATACATGATTTTCTTTTGAAATTAAGCTACAATGAAGAAAAAACATACAAAAGAGAAACAAAAGACAGTTCAATATTTTCCCAACTAATTAATTCAGAATAGAAAATACATTTCTAAAATTATATCAATCTTCTGGAAAAACCTAGAAACCTATTAATAAGTTGAGAAACTGGAGTGGCATCACCTGAAGGGTATGGAACGAGGGATTCTGAATCCTTAGTTGCAATAAGTTGGTAGAGTGTTTGAGGACGAGCACAAAATAAATGCTTCCTTTCAGCTAGTTCTTCTACTATCTCACGTTGATGATTTTCCATCAAATCCTCGTTAACCACCACAATTAAAGGCTTACATAGACGCAGTGTCTCAAATATGCTCCCTGAATCGGCACCACCACAATCAAATCCATCTTTCTTTCCATCCCATATAACTAGTTTGAACTAAACTAATCAATAAGTACTGGACACATGTGACACCCTGCCTAATAAAATACCGGATGATCAGTCGTATATCAAATTAAACAGGAACCTCAAATAGTTTCATTCTCAACATCACTCTTGAAAACCATTTAATTACTAATAACCTATTAGGCCTAGCGTCAAACTTAAACTTTCTAATCTTTTTTTAACCTAAACACACAAGTAAATCCATTCATGCAGGAAAATAAACAACAAATAAAATGAATAAATAAATAACCGATAACTCTCAGTAAATATATATACAACCATAACAAATAGGCGTAAAATGAAATGTCGCCAATTAAAATAAAAGACAACAGTTGGGCAACATGACCGATTATTACAACAGTACCTCTTATCTAGAGCACAAGGAGAGAAGCGTTTATACAATTTCTTGCCAACATCCATAAATGCGGCAGCATTTTCTGACTCGACGGAATAATCATCCAGGTGTCCCTGTGTCTGGACACCTACAAAATATACATATGAGAAGAAAAGAAAAATAGATACGAGTCAGAGCTCGGGTTTTGAAAATATTTTATCAAGTGATTAAGATACTTTAATATTTAAATATGTTATTCTCCATATTTAAATTGGTGTCGCACTCACATGAGATACCCCTCACCTCTCATATAACAGTGCACACCTAACGCATGTATTTTAAAACACCCTAGTTAAGCTACCCTCCCTAACTGATCTCTCACGACAACTAAATCATCACACGCTATCTCAAGTGCCGTGTATATAACATTCTAAGCTCTCGCAATAGCTTATTCCTAATAATCCCTCACTTGTCATATATCCATTTATTAAGAATAACCTTCACTAGTTATTACACTATTTACATCTAGTGTTATCAATCTTGTATATAATATTCTCGCTTTATACACGTATATCACATATATTTCATTCCAGATTTTATACTCCCAGATAGTCTAGAAATTTACTCACATTTCTTTCTTTCTTTTAGTCCATATATATATATTCTCATCTGATATATATATATATATATACATATTAAGTATATCCATACTTATATATCACACACTACATAAGTATCATAGCCATCCCTCTGAGCTAAAACTGAATGGATGTAGTCTCTCAATGCTATCATCTTCCAGGGAATTACTCACACATCATCCTGGGTACCAGCGATCAGACTCTCTCACCGACTTGGTGAAAATCAAATCACAACGTATGGGAAGCGGTCGTAACTCCTCATTTGAAATTGAGATTGAATCATACCCAAGACATCTCACCCAGAATAAAATCACACAATATAATTAATGGACGACTATGACCTGGGGACTATACGCTCCCTGCTCCTCAAGCCAAGGGCCTAACCCATATCGCGCAACTTCCCATGATAGCACTAGAGGGGTATGCTTCACATGAATATATCATTCACACACAAATATATTTAAAATCACATCATATATATATTCTCTCTCTCTCTCTCTCTCTCTCTATATATATATATATATATATATATATATATATATATCCAATCTGGCTATCATGCCTATATCACTTGGCATTAGCCTGTAATCCCGAATATACCAATTCGTATAGATTAATAAGTATATACACAACTTATTTCAATCCCATATGTATTCACTCACTTATGATCTAATTCTCACATCTCTTATTTCCTAATAGTAGCGTATCACATCTAGCTAGTATTCTTATATAATCCTAATCGCCCTTAGGATCTTCTCATACATTTTTATTCGGCATATGTATATTCTACTCATATATATAATCGGCGTAAATATATATTCCACACACACACACACACACACACACACATATATATATATATATATATATATACGAACCCGTCAAATAATTCCTCGAATGTCATTCGTCCCAGACATTCCTAAATTTAAACCTCTTATCTTTCCCACTAACTCGAGACTTGTACATTCCCCATTTACTCTTTTAAAGGTCCCCACACTCTATTTAGGATCCCCTAACATTTATCTCCAAAAGGAATTCATCTCCAGTCTTTTTTAGGCCAAGAAAAAACTTTCTAATCTTCTGTCAAAGCTAGATCGATCCGGTGGCCAAGAAAAAAGAATCGATCTGGTAATAAATGAACTGATCTGATAACCCCCAAAAGCGAACTGGTTCGGTCCCCACAGTTTTGGAAGTTCATCTTCTCCAACTCCAAAATATCATTCTAACACTCATCCAACTCAATTTCTAGGGTTTCTAACATCACCCAACATCTATATATATATATATATATATATATATATATATATATATATATATATATATATATATATATATATATATATATATCTACCCACTATGATTTACCGAACACACCAATCTCTTCTTGGGATTCATCAATTAAATCAAGAAAAATCAACACTTTTCTTCATTAACCCTAACTTCCAATTCTTCCAATTTCTCACCATAATTTGTACCATTAACATGGATTTTAGCTTAGATTTCATGTAGAAGTATTATCTCAACAAATTCAAATGAAATCATTCCAAAAAATCCCATTTTCGATTAAAGAATCCCAACCTAAAATTCATAATTTTCTCACCAATTATGATATGGGTAATAAACACACTTAATAATTTAAAGCAAGTTGAACACTTTCTTTGTTGGATAAATACGACGACCTCGTGCCAAAATCCGTCGGAGCTTGGCCCAAGTCTCCTCTTTTTCTTCCTTTTCTTCCTTTTCTCTCTTTTTTCTTATTTCTCTTTCTCTCTTTCTCTCTTGGCTTATAAGAGAGAAATGAGGGTTTATTCCTTATCAAACCCAAAATTGGCTCGTATACACTAATGTGAGTCCCTACTAATCCAAAAAGTCCCCGGAACCCAAACACTACCCCCGAGTACTTTATTCTGACTATCTCAGCCCTTCCGTGACTAACCATGCACTTGAAATTCTCGTCTGAGTCACTTAACAAAAATTCACATCTTAAACGCAACACATCTCCACACATGTTTTCCGCATAAAATAACATCACCTGTCGCGTTTATTCACATGTGACATGAAATATAATTAGTCCATATCATTTACTTTAAAATCTCAAATAATTAAATTACACCGACTCATGTAATTTAAATATCCATAAAAGTACGGGGTATTACATTCTCACCCCCCCCCCTCCTTACATGAGAATTTTGTCCACGAAATTCGATAACACCAGCACTAACATTTTGGATATTGAGCCACACCCTTTAGTAACCAAATCAAATCACACCTCAATAATGGTACGACCACTCCACTATTCACTCGTTAGTGGGACCTAACTGTATAAAGGCTTAATCATTTGTTTCAGCTTCACGGTAAGCTTACTACATTCTCTACATTTTGATACACTTCATCAGCCATGAGCTCTCACTTCAATAGCGACACATTACACATTGTGTCTCTACCAATGACATCCAAATAAAACAGCCTATAAATCACTGGCTCTATTGCCTTAACATTATGGGAAAGTTACACATAACTAAGTGCCAGCTTCTCGTGTTCATCCCAACACAATCCTCCCATCCTGAGGGAAACCATAAGAATATCTTACCACTCCTGTTAGTTCTTCAAATCTCGCTTCATGGAAACGTAACTCTTACGACGCTCTAAAGTCTCCCCAAATAGTTTGTGTTTAATTCCTCTCTCAATAACGGACTCTAAATCACGTCCAATCCAAAATTCTATTTATTTTCTCACCTCTAAACAACCAGAGGGAGAATGACCACGTTTCTCACACAAAACCTTAATAGACACCTTGTCTACAACAAACAGGTACAAGTGACCATACACAACTCTACCAATCGGTAATTTCTTCTCCTAATTACCGTACTAGGATTTTCTTCAATTACAAGTTAGGTTAGTTGCGGAAGTAAACTAATCGCAGTGACTCCAAAATAGCATTCATACCACTTTACTAGTCATCAATCACCTCTCATCTACTCATCGGGTCATAGGTGACACGGCTTGACCGAAACTAAACATTATCCCCACTGCTTCTTGAAAATCCCTATTGGAGGTGGTGTTCAAGGATCTTTATCCTAATTCAAAAAATGTTGGGTGACACCATACACCGATGCAATCCTTATTTACCAACCTATCTGCCCATTCCGTCATTCGAATTGTCAGCTTGATACAAAAGTTCTGGTTGGCTGTCACAAACCAACTTATTTCCATCTATGAGTGGTGCATCTAGACACAATCTCACTATGTCTCATCTAACACCAATTCCCACTTAAACAACTTACAATAATTGGGACCTTATACTCCCCTTCTTCTTCTAGGATATACCAAAAGTCCCGACCCGTGTACTTTTCGTCACAATGTGAACTTCTGGTCCCTCCTTACCTGATAGGCATCAACATTCTATTTATGCGCAAGACACTCTCAACATTCGACTAAGTGAGACTCTGTCCTAATTTCCCACAATAGTTGGACTTTCCTCTGCTCAAGAGATATCCTTTTAAACGGCTTCCCACAGCCTTTAAACCCATCTCAGGTGTGCCAACTCTCATTGCACACATATACTTGGATTATCGTTATTCTCACACGACATTCAATCCCTCATGCAATTCTAGCTTATTTATAACTTCCCCACAGGCGTACATTCCTCACATTTATTCCCACGTCCTATTATCTCGAACGATTTCGAAATAAGTTAACTAGGGCACCCATACACCTTATAATCCATGCATATTAATGTAAACATTACATACATCTCAT
Organism: Sambucus nigra; assembly: GCA_949130495.1. Lineage (NCBI taxonomy): Eukaryota > Viridiplantae > Streptophyta > Magnoliopsida > Dipsacales > Adoxaceae > Sambucus > Sambucus nigra. Next base: position 360,912,483 of record OX422221.1, on the reverse strand, counting down.
GCGTAATACACATAATCCAGTTCCCCTCACATTCACAGCGTGGCTATGATACTTGGGTATTCTCAATCACCCCATAAGTCAAATTTTTAATTCTCCTTAACATTGTTCCACCCTTCAATTCGCGGTGAGAAGAAATTTTTTCCAGTTCTATCTCATGGAACTATGAGCTCCACTAGCCTTATATCATAATATAAGTTTCAACTCACAATTATATCTATATATTTGTATAATAACTGAGGTACTAGACTCATGGACTACTGATTAGGAATAAATTCTTCTGAATTTATCCTCCTAAATTAGTAGCTTTTAGCACCTCAGACTATGTAAAATGCATTAATTTATCTCAATTATGTTCTACTGACAATTCCTACATAGTGCCTCGAGTTTTGAGTATTTTTCATGCTTTTCACAGGTATTTAATGCAAGTGAAGAGAAGATGAATCCAAAGCAGAGAAATCGTCAAAGGAAGGAAAGTCAGAGGGGAAAATAGTCATTTCACATCTAGAGTTCGGATAAGGGACTAACATGAAAAATGAAGACCTCGCATCTACAAGCGCGTAGGAAGAAATGGCACTCCAAATCGAGCCCTGGATCAGAAGTTACGGAGATTCAAAGATGAAAGAAAAGAAAAAGAAAAGAAGGAAAGAAGAATTTCAAATTCGGACCGGCTGGTCAATACAAGCAGCGAACCGATCCGGAAGGAAGCCAGTCTCTGAATAAATTTCACCATCGGACCGAACCATAAATAGCCAAAAATGAATCGATCTTAAAAGAATAAAGACTCTAAATGAAATTGGCTACTGGACTGATCCGGGTAAAGGAGGAGAAAACAAACTAGTCCGATGTCTTGAAGATTCCTAAATAAAATTAAGTACCGGACTGATTCGATTTCAGAAGAAAACAAACTGATCTTGATTATGCCACCAGATCGAACTGAAGAATTCCCGCTAGGCCAGTTAGTTGGGTTGAGATTTTCCCAGATTTTTCGTTTCTAATTTAGAGTTTTACTTGGTTCAAACTCTTGTAAATTTCATGATGTATTTATTTTAACTTATTGTAAGACATTAGTGGGGTTCAAATATTATTAGTTTTAGAGGGCCCTCGCATTGGAGAACCCTAGTTTTGAAGATTTGTTGCAATTAATTCAAGATTCAAAGTTTAGTTCCAGATTTCCTTATTGTAAGTAACATTTAATTTATGCTTTCAATTTCTTTAGTAGTTATATTGATTATTCTTCATTCCTTGTTTTCAATTCTTATTTCAAAAAAATTCTTCTCAAAATTCCCAAAATAGTCATGAACTCCTGCACTTTAAAACTTGTGTTTTCATTTAATTTAATCATGTCCGGCTAAGTTTTTAAGAGTTGGGGTGCATGAACCTAATCCGATGTAATTTACCCAAGTAGAAAATAGGGTTTGAATTAAATTTTTAGTGAATCGTGTTGTGTAGTACGTGCAACCGTCATAGACCTTTTAACTTCGTTTGCCCTAGGTAACCGGGATGTTTAAGGATGTGATGCGTGTGTAGCTATTCAGCACCGCTTTATTTTTACCTTTAATTATGTATGGTGCAGACTCGTATCCTCATATATGTATTGATTAGGATTAATAGAGACCGGGTTCAATTAAATTTCCAGTTTAAAATCTAGTATTCTGTATGGTAAATGTACTAGGGTTTGGGGGATTGTAACCCAGCCTATCTTTCCTTATTCATGGTTAATTCATTCAATAGATTTGTTCCTTTGCACTTAGTTTATTTGTTAGTTAATTTTCATTCACATTTAGTTAGTAGATATTTTATTCATCGTAATCACCGTTTTTGTTTCTTTTGAGAGTTAAGTTTAGGGTTAGTCATCTATTCCGTGTCGTTACGCACTACACCAAAACACGCCTTTAGTAACACAATTTTACCGTTACTAAAAATATTAGTAACACAATTTTTTCGTTAGAAATAAGGCCTGGGGCACGAAGTTAGTAACGAAATTTTACTGTTACTATTAGTAACAGTAAAATTCTGTTACTAATAGTAACGTTAAAATTATGAATTAGTAACGGTAAATTATGTTACTAATAGTAACTGTAAATTTCAGAATTAGTAACGGTAAATTCTGTTACTAATAGTAACAATTAAATCCAGAATTTGTAACGGTAAAATTCTGTTACTAATAGTAACGGTAAAATTCAAAAATAGTAATGGTAAAATTATGTTAGTAATTTTAATACATATTTAAAAAAATCAAGATCCAATATCCTGAATTTAAACAAATTCAATTAAAATACATTATAATTGATAACTGCAAGTACATTGTTGAGGCCAAAAAAGGCAGTGTGTATGAAGACTCAAAGCATCGTCTAAAGTATAGCCAAATACCATACTGATTGTATATGTTTTTTACTAACTATTTTTTTTTAAATTAGGAAATTTATTGATCTAATTTAGAAGAAAGAGCCTCTTCTAGGTGGCTTACACAATTCACCAAGATAGGACAATACTTTATTAAAGGACATAGGTGAGATTCTTTATAAAATAAAACCTTTATAAGAGATAAGGAAGAACTTAAAGAACTAACTTAAAACAACCAAGACAAGAAAAAATCTCCAATGACTTATATTCATGAATGAATCATTTCTAACTCCTCCACCTTTGTCTCTCAGAACTCCATAGATGTTTGACGTATGATCCCCAGCAAAAGAAACTATGCCACCTGTCTCAAATAAATGGTCCAAGGTCTCTTCTGATGGCTTAATACAGCAGTGGAATTTAGAAGGGCATCAAATTCCTATATAGTTGATTTTATCATCAGTTGGAAGGAGGTTGTTCATTAGCTTCCACATGAAAACTGGGATCTTTATAGAAATTTTAGAATGCCACCATTACTTGTATGGATTCAACCTTTCACATTTGAATATTTATGATTCAAAAGCAACAATTAGTTGCAAGTGGAAAATTGAATAAGGAACCTGCAAATGGTCAAATTCAAGATGGAACACTCGCGCAGGTAGGTCTAACAAATTAAATGAAAACCTTGAACCAGTTATATCCAGTGCATCGACCTTAACAGATTCTGGTCTCTGCAAAGGTTTAATATGAAAATACAGTTTGAATAAACTTAAATATCGTATCATAATAGCAAAAGAATTCTACACAGATCAACAGTAAAAGTAGGTACCTTAGAGACTTAAGCAGCTGTAGTTAAAGCAGCTAGTGTGTAGAATGTTGAATTTCAAGACGAACCGCAGAGGTTCGACATATTATAACTAGTTTCCTCTAATAAAACTTAGATCTTTCAAACAAAATAAAATTATCATATTAGTTATAAAATTAGATGAATAAAATTCAATTTATTCACGTACTCGTATAATTATGCCTTCTATTACATTGCTCCCCTAGATTAAGAATAGAGTACTTGTAGTTCCTAAAAGATGAAGTGACTTACTAGGTGCCAAGATTCATCATTCTCGACATTTGTCTTATTAAACCTAAAATAAATAAAATGAATTTAAAATACCTGATATTGTTGTCTCGGTTTGATAAAAATCTTCCCAAAATATTGATTGCGAGCACCCGTAAGCCACGACAATGATTAAAATTGAAATAATGGAAGGTTCATGGTGAAAATATAATTGAGATAATGTTCCTGGATTCTTGATTATGGTTGATAGATAAGATGTCATGAGACTAATAGTTCAAGTGACAAAGTCCAATTATCAAGTAATTTGGTTGACAAATTCAATTTGAGCACGATATTTGGGATGAAATTAAAATATACAAAAATTAGTTAACGGGTTGAAAAGTGTATAATGAATAACCTTTATATTCCCAGTTCTAATCCATGTATTAATATTCCTCTACTGTTTGTGAACCATTTTATAAGTAGAGTATATTTTCCATTTCTAATGCAGTGGGGACCCCTCTAAAACTTGATTTGGCTACTGCATCTTTATCAAGTCCAAATCTTGCAAGGGTCTTTATTGAAATGGACTTGTGTTAAGAACATCCTAGAAGAAGTTGGGTCGGAAATTTGGATAAATGAGTTGGCTATTGGAAATATTTTGTGTATGGAGACTTACCATCCTACTGTCAGTATTGTGACAAGAAGGGACACAACCAGGATTCTTGCCTTTTTAAGAACAAAGATACAGAAAAATAGAGGGGGATATAATGCATAAATAGAAAAATGGAGGGGGATAAGAGCATAATAAATGAAGATGATATGGAACCTAAAAGTATAAATGTAGATAGTATAATTATGAGGAATGATCAATAAGAGAAATTAACTAAAGGGGCAGACAGTTTGAACAGAATAGTTGATGATGACCTAATAGTTAATGAAGGTACAAAAAGTCTACATTTATACATAATTTGAATAATGATCCTATAGGCGTGGAGTTTGAGTGGGGAGATAATCTACACACTGAAGAGGAATTGGAGCCAGAGGATCAAATGATGTTGCAGTTAAATCTTTCCCCTAGCAAGATCCCATTTATGCCAAAAATGATCTTGAAGTTTGGCAAGAGGTGAAATATAAGAATGGGATATCCCATAATTCTCCAAATCACATTAGGAGTGCAGGTTAAATAAGGATCCTAAGATCACACACTAAGATTTCCCAGCTCGAATTGAGTAAATGATTAAAGTCATTTTTTCAAATGTCTAGGGGAAATCTAAGAAGAATGTTAGCATGAGAATCAAAAGATTTCGCAAATTATATAACTTATATATGTTGGTTTGCATGGAGCCTAAGGTGGATGTTAGAAAAAATGATGATTACCGAAGGAAATTTGGTTTTGAAAAAAAAACATCTTGTGCATAGCAAGCAGCTGTAACCATTTTATGAAGATCATTCCAATCAACAACTTGACGATCAGGAATGCTCCATATGCAAACTTTAGCAACTAGTGACCCATTGATAAATTATCTATCATCAATAGGATTAAATTAGATGCAAGGTATATAGTCATTGTGTGAAACAATCTTGAAATAATAATTGCTAGATAGGTGCCAGAGTCTAACTATTTTGTCCATTGAAGAAGAGAGAAAATGTTGAATTAGTCCAGGACAGGTCAAGCTAATCATTAAAATGCCCTTGCAAAGAACAAATAGGTTTTCTTGAAAGCGCAAACACATTCTCCGACACCACCACATAGTCCAAACTCATTTATTTAGATTACACGATCACCTGCTTAGCAATTTAGTTCATCAAAGATCCTCAAAATATGTTAAAAATGATGTATCTATTACAATACAAATCTAAGTAGATCCATGGTATGTATTGTTGGATCGAAGTAGAGCTATACATATCTAGGTGAAATAAAATATTTAAAAAGAATACTAGTTTGTGTGTACGAGGTGTGCATCTATTCTTGATGTCAGCTACTATGCGACCCAGTCTTAGGGTATCAACTGTAATGTCTATGGTGGGACGCATCTGTAATCCAAAAAATGAATAAAACCTTTGAGCTTTGGGGCCATTGTAAACATGGATTAATGTTTCACCAACTATATTCTGCAAAGAACTAAATGATGTAGTCATTGTTGTGCATGTAAAATGATTTGGACACTAAGAGATAGAGGTATACCTTTGAGTGTGACAGATAGAGATAACACTACCTGCAAGGTCGCAACACAAACACACACAATATATATTGTTAAGATAGACAACTCTATAGTGTTTGTAGTAAAATTGGTAACTAGTGGAATCTCTAGATTTTTGGGTATGACGTTGGCGTTGAATATAAAAAACGGGCTTATCATTTGGGCTAAATTAAGCAATTGCAATTCCTCCGCTGAACTAAATGATGATCACAAAGTGTATGCCCCTATTTAGTCTCTCTTTTGCATTGCCAACCCTTTCCATCACTTTTGTAGAATAATTTTTGGTTTTCTCTACCCTCTGATCTTGGTTTTAAATATCAGACGATACCATTATGTATCGCCGATTCATAACATATATTCAACTTATCGAAATTGTTACGTATCGTTGTTACAGGCTTATCAACAAATCAAAATTTGACAAGTGTTCAACACTCCTGATAGGGTTACACTAATGCTGTTTCCATTACGTACCTCCAAATTGATATTTAAAACCATGCCTCCGATATTTTCAAATATACAATTCAATTCTTGGATAATCTAAGAATTTAAGACATGTCTAAATTAAAGTTAATATTTTGAAAAAAATTGAATAATAGGAACCATAATTATTGTTTGGTATGATAAAATGAGTGGAAATTGATAAAATGATTTTAAATGAAGAAACGGTTTATGATTCGCCTCTCAACAACTCCAATAGAATCTCCTGAGCTGCTCCCATTTGCAATAAAGCTATCGGCTTCTCCCTCAACCTGCAAAAACTGTGGTATAAGTTGGTATTTTTTTACGAAAGGACCCTAACAGTGGAAATATCCTACGGTTTATGATTTAGTATTTTTTTATGAAAGAACCCTAACAGTGGAAAAACCCTGGGGGAGAAAAAAAGCGGTAAAGAGGGGAAGAAAAAGAAAATGGGTTATTGTATATCTGTTTGTATATGAAAATGAATAATTAACAAGTATTGGTTATTGTATATCTATTTGGTGTAGTGAACGAATCATAAAATCAATCACACCCTGATCACCTTCCCACAAAAAGGAGGGAAGGTAAAAAGAATTACGAATTCTATTCAAGTGAACTGCATTCTTCTTAGTATTTACAAAATTCAGGTTCATCTCAGCTAATTGACATATCTGTAGGACCACAGTTATACATTATGTTCCTCTTACAAACAAAAATATTATGTTTTTGGCACGTTTCTGATGAAATGTCCTACGTTTTATCCAAGTATCCTGCGGTTTATCAAAGTATATGAGAATATTATACAATTTATTTTCTAGAAATACGGTCACCAGCGTAGCAACATCAGGTATGAAACCTTCCTCAACCCCTAGAATCTCCCTAAACAAATTAAGACTCTCCCAAGTTCCAATAAACCAAGTTCCTCTAAGTCATACACTCAAACACTTTAACTGCTTCTTCCATAAACCCACATTTTCCATACATTGCAATAAGTGCATTACCCATAAACACATCAGAAACCAAATCCATCTTCACTTCCATCCTATGAACAGCCTGCCCCAAACCTATATCCACAAGGCCAGAACAAACTCATTCCTAGTGTACCCACTAAGAAATATCAGGTCTATGTTATGAGTTTTCCTAATCGTAAGGCTCATCTATATCCCAAACTAAATACCCAATTAGAAAGACAATTTTTTTGTGTGTGTGAAAGTGTGATAGAAATGTATAAAACTAAATATTATTTTTATGATATACAAATAGATCTCAAAAACATTGTACATACCTTTGCATTAGAAGCTGTCGGTTGGTTGGAAATACGTTTTTTTCTTCCAACGACTCTACGGCCACAAAATTTTATGATCTTGGCCTGATCGTCAAACTAAAGATTAGCCAATTTTGGGGGATGATGATGAATAACATTAGTACTAACATACCATGTATATCCAACACCTTCCCTTTAAACTAAAGATTTCAATAAATAAAATCATATACACAACGTATACAAAACAAATATACATAACATACCTTATTTTGTTGAAAAAATTGGAAACAATTTCAAAAATATCAGATGGGGGGAGAGAGAAAGAGAGAGAGATATAGAGAGGGGAAAGTAGGCTTTGGTTTTGGAGGGATGAAAATGAAAAAATGGGCGCGTGTTTTCTTTTAGCCAGTGTTAAGTATTTTTTTCATTTTTTTATTTCTAAACTAATATTAGTAACACTTATACGAGATTCCTAACGGTAGTATAGTGTGAGAAATAGTAACGGTATAATAGTGTTACAAATACTAAAAATAACGTGTTACTAAATGAGCGTTTTGGTGTAGTGACGATTCTTCGTCCTAGTTCCCTGTGGAGACGATCCCTACTTACTGGGTTTCTTACTAACGTGACAGGCTTACACTTGATCCTATATCAGCACACACACTATATACACATTTGTGGTCGCGTCAAGTTTTTGGCGTCTTTGCCGGGGAATTAGGTAGACTTTACTTTAGTAGATTTAATTCTAAATTTGATTCCAAAAATTTAAAAAGCAAAAAAAAATCAAAAAAATAAAAACAAAAATAAAAAAATCCATAAAAAATTTAGAAAATAAAAAAATAAAAAAGAAATCATCTCTCAAAAGCCCTTTAGTGAAAAATCAAGAACAAACTACTCAAAATACTCCAATAAGAATTCACAAAAATCCCATCGTCGAGTATAATTTTGAAAACCCCCATACCCCTCATGTTCCATAATATTGGGCTCCATCTCCTACCCTCCAAACTCCATCACGAGTCACACACTGAGTGACACGTCTTGAACACTGAGTGAGGATTCTATTTCTATTGGAGAGAGATCCCTGTCGGATATCACTAGTTTCAGTACGGGTGAGGGAAACTTGCCGTATCGTCTCATGAAAGAATTCCTCTTTCACGACCGAACTATCACCTCTGGTTGCATTTTACTCTGTATAATGCCGGTCAGTTCCACTTCCGTAATGGGATGATACAAATTCTTTCAACATTTCACGGCATGGATTCGGAGAAACCATATCTCCATATCAGAGAGTTCGAAGAGGCATGTGAAACCTTTAGTGATCAAGCTTGCACGCAAGATGTCGTTCGCCAAAGTTTTTTCCTTTTTCCTTAAAGGATAAAGCTAAGACCTAGATTTGGTACTTACCCCCAAACTCGATCATATCATGGAAGGATATGCAATCCAAGTTTCTTTCAAAGTTATTTCCACCACATAAAACCAATTGTGTCAAGGCTCAAATTCAAACGTTTCTACAAAGAGATAATGAGCCGTTTGAAAAGTGTTAGGAATGATTCTAAGAGTTAGTTAACGCTTGTCCCCATCATGGATTTGAGAAACATCACCTTATCTTTATCTTCCATCACGGCTTACAACAGCGTCTAAAGAACTTGTTCAAATAATGTGTGAAAGACCATTTTGGGAATTGGATGCGAGTGACGTTGAGGATCATCATAAGTATGTCGTCAAGACTACTCAAGCATGGGACACATCTGATCCTAATGCCCAAAGTCGACCTCGACCAAGGTCCAATACTCCTTCTGCGTCTCGTCTATATCAATTGAATCATGATACCGTGGTAGACCGACGACTTGATCAATTTGAGAAGAGTATGAGGTACCTACTTGAGGTACAACTGGGAGAAGCTATCAGGTCCACCAGTGCTGTGAAAGAAAAAATAAGGTGGGACATTCAACAAAGGAATGTCCGACGATAGCCGCTTACAAAGCTATGCATACCAAGCAAGTGGAAGTTATAGGAGGGTTTAAGGGAAATTTTAATGCTCCTCATGGGAACTCGTCTAACCCTTCATGGAAAAACCATCATTATTTTGTTTACAGCAACAACAAGCCATGTTTAATCCACATTCACATGTTGCCATACATCCACACCCTCCTCAATTTCAGCAAGCTCTGCCTATGTAAGCACACATGCAAGCTCCACCTCCAGGCCCATACATTACCCCACCGCGGAGGAATCTTGATGACAACTTAACCCGGTTTATCCAGTATCAAAATGCAACTAATGCCAAGTTTGAGCGTATGTTCATCGAGATGCATACGAGATTATCTAAGCTACTCCATTCCCTTAATAGTTGGCCACCTCAAAAGGGAGCCTACCGTGCATATGTGCTAGATGTTCTCAAGAAAGTAAATCTGAATTGTCTAATCCTTGATGCCATCCAGCAAATTCCCGCCTATGCCAAGGTCATTAAAGATCTTTTGACTGTGAAAAGGCGGCTAAAGGTGCAGAAGAATGTCTTCCTAGCACAGAATGTGAGCTCCATTATACTTAATGACCTTCCACCCAAGTTTAAAGATCAGAGTGCACCCACGATCTCATGTGTAATTAGAGAACATTGAATTGAGAGAGCCTTGTTGGACTTAGGTGTGAGTGTTAGTATCCTTTCCCTACTCCATTTATACGCAACTTGAGTTGGGTGACCTGAAGCCCACACGAATCACTCTCTAATTAGCGGATCACATAGTGAAGGTGCCTCGAGGGATTGTTGAGGACGTGATTGTCAAAGTGGACACTTTCTACTTCTCGATGGACTTTGTCATTTGGGACATGGAGCCCTCTATCTATTCTAGAAATCACGTTCCCATCATTCTAGGCCACCCATTCTTAGCTACAGCTAATGCCTTAATCAATACACGAAATGGGAAAATGCAACACACTTTTTGGAACATGACCCTTGAGATAAACATCTTAAATGTTGCTAACCAAATGGGTGATGAAGATGAAATCCATACGGTTGACCTCATAGAGGAGGTAGTAGAAGATCATATCGAGAGAACCATAGGTGGGGAGACATTAGAAGCATGGCTAGTGAGAGGTGATGAAAGTGAGATACCATACACTTAGTATGAGCGAGAGGTAGAAGAGTTGAAAACCATATTAGACGAGGGAAAGTCATTAGAGGAGTTGAGAGATGTTCATTGGGTTTCCAGATTTGAGGAATTACCCCCGAGGGAGTCATTCTTGACACCTTTCGAAGAGAAATTTCCTACCTTCGAGTTGAAGAAACTACCCTCTAATGTGAAATATGCTTTTCTAGGAGAGGATGAGACATTTCCTCTTGTTATCTACTCTAGCCTAGATAAAGAGCAAGAGGCTAAGGTGCTGGAACTGTTGAGGAAGCACAAAGGTGATTTTGATTGGTCTATAGCTGATTTGAAGGGTATAAGTCCCCTGATTTGTACCCACAAAATCCACCTCAATGAGGACGTGAAGCCCTCGAGGGAAATGCAAAGGAGACTAAACCCAACCATGAAAGAAGTCATTAAAGTGGAAATTATAAAGTTGTTATATGCCGAGATTATATACCTAATCTCAGACAGCAAATGGGTGAGCTCAATTCAAGTCGTCTCGAAGAAGTCGAGAATGACGGTGGTTGAAAATGCTAAGGGTGAATTAATTCCTCAACGCACCACCACCGGATGGCATGTTTGCATTGATTACCGAAAACTCAATGTCGAGATGAGAAAAGATCAATTCCCTTTACCTTTCATCAACAAAATGCTTGAATGCATTGCGGGTCACCCTTTATTATGGCTTCCTTGATGGTTATTCTGGATATAACCAAATTGAGGAAGAAATACTTGATCAAGAGAAGATGACTTTTACATATCCATTTGGTACATTTTCCTACAATGTATGCCTTTTGGATTGTGTAATACGCCCACGACCTTTCAAAGGTGCATGTTAAGTCTCTTTAGAGACATGGTAGAAAGAGGACTTGAGGTTTTCATGGACGATTTAAGCATTTTTCGTCCCTCTTTTGACCAATGTTTAACGAATATTGATAAAGTATTATCCCGATGTGTGGAGAAGAACTTAGACCTCAATTAAGAAAAATGCCACTTCATGGTTACCGAGGGCATAGTTCTAGGCCACATAGTCTCGTCTAAGGGAATATAAGTTGACCAAGAAAAAATAGAGACATAACCGAGCTTCCCCCGCCTAAATCGCTAAAGGATGTGCGCTCCTTCTTGGGCCATGAAGATTTTTATAGATGGTTTATCATGGATTTTAGCACCATTGCTAGACCTTTGAGTAACCTCCTTATTAAGGATGCCCCCTTTGAGTGGAATGATGCATGCCAATAGACTTTTGATCAATTAAAAAGCATATTGATTTCCACTCACATCATGCAAGCTCCGGATTGATCTCTTCCATTTGAGCTTATGAGTGATGCTATTGACTATGCGATTAGGGTTATTTGGGGGAAACGAAAAGATAAGAAAGCTCATGTCATCTATTATGCAAGTTGGACGCTAATCAGTCCACAACTTAACTACTCCACCACGGAGAAAGAGTTGCTAGTTGTCGTCTTTACTTTGGACAAATTCCGCTCATATCTTGTTGGGTCGCCCATCACATGCTTTATCGACCATATGGACCTAATATATCTCCTTATGAAGAAGGATGCAAAGTCGCACCTCATAAGGTGGATCCTACTCCTGCAAGAGTTCAATCTCTCTATAAAAGATAATAAAGGGGTACAAAACGTCGTTGTCGACCATTTGTCACGGCTCTCGTCTGACGTGCCTAGTGATCTAATACCCATATACGAGTATTTTTTGGATGAAAAGCTCTTTGCTACTTCTTCTCCACCTTGGTTTGTGAACATCGTTAACTATCTTGTCATGGGAGCCGTTCCTCCCGTATGGACACCACAAGAGAAAAATAAATTCATCACTTGGTCTCGCATGTTCTTCTATGATGACCCATTCCTATTTAAATATTTTGCGGATCAACTCATCCAAAGATGTGTATCGAATGAAGAAATTCAATATGTGATCCGATTTTTTTCATACGAAAGCTAATAGAGGCCACTTCTCCAAGAATAAGACGGTCGCTAAAATTCTGCAAAATGGCCTTTATTGGCTCACAATATTCCAATATGTGAACGCCTATTGTAAATATTACGACAGATGCCAAAGGATGGGAGATATTACTCGCAGAGACATGATGCCTCTAACCCTTATACTCGTCATTGAGTTATTTAATTGCTAGGGTATTGACTTCATGGGACAATTACCTCCCTTATTTGGCTTCCTATACATCCTCGTTGAGGTAGACTATGTCTCCAAATGGGTGGAAGTAATAGTTACCCGGACGAATGACAACAAGGTGGTGATTAAGTTCCTAAAAGAACACACACTTTCTCATTTCGGGGTTCCAAACCCGATTATAAGTGATAATGGCACATATTTTTACAATAAGACATTTGAAAAGTTAATGAGAATCGTCCACAAGGTTGGGACTACTTATCACCCTCAAATAAGTGGGCAAGCCGAGCTAGCAAATCGTGAGATCAAAACCATCCTTGATAAGACCGTCGATCCTACTCGAAAAGATTGGTCACTTTAATTAAACGATGCGCTATGGGCTTACCATACCACCTACAAGAACCTCGGGATGTCCCTATTTCATTTTGTCTATGGACACCCTTGCCATCTCCCCGTGGATCTAGAGCACAAAGCCTATTGGGCCATCAAGAGGTTGAACTACAATATCGATAAAGCCAGTGAAGCTCGTAAGCTTCTATTGAACAAGTTGTAAGAGATGCTCAATGACGCATATGAGAATGCTAAAATTTTAAAAGAAAGAATGAAACTCGTGCATGACTAGATAATTTAACGAAAAGAGTTTCATTCGGGATAAAAAGTGCTTCTCTACATCTCTCAATTACACTTGTTTCCCCGTAAGTTGCGTTTAAGGTGGACGGGACCATTTGTTGTTCGAGAAGTGTTCCCTCATAGTGTTGTGGAGTTAGAAGATTCAAAAGGGGGAACTACTTTCAAAGTGAATGGACAATGCCTCAAGCCATACTATGAGGCGTGCGTCGAAGAAGCCGACACCATTTGGTTATCGGACCCCATCTATGGGGATTGATTGAGCAGTACGAGAAGGTCGTCGTACCCCCTACGCGTATGGGCTGATTCTTGTGTACAGTAGACGTGAGTTGGTCAGGTTAGTTGGAGTCTGTAGGTATATGACACATAGGATAGGTGAGGGAGAACACCAATTGAGAGCGAGCCTAGGGCTTTGGAGCACGCATTGAGCGAAGTTATGTCGCTTACGTGTCGATATAGTGGTGAAAGCATCCAGAGATGTTGAGAGATGAGTGAATTCAGCCATAGGGGATGCTGCATAATTTTGGGAACTGTATCGGTCCGCCCCTGGACACCCGGACCGGTTCCTTTTTGGAAGAAATTATATAAAAAAGGGATCGGACCAGTTCGGCTTCTTGTTTTCTTTGATCATTCCTAAGGTGCAGCCCCCCCCCCCCCCCCATCTCCCAATCCATTTCCTTCCCTCCCAATACGTTTTCCCTCCACCATTTCCCTCCCAAATTCACCCCCTACCCTCCAAAACCAACCTTTCGCTCCACCATACCCACCTATAAACATAAACTCACCCCTCCTCCTTTCCACCACCACTCCTCCTTACTCTCATACTCTATTTCTTCCAAATTTCTAGCATCCAACCACTGCTACTACACATGGACAACCAATCCCGCCCTCAAAAGTACAACTCTATCACGGTCATCGATGATAATGATTCATACCACTCCGATCAAGAACAACGATGGTGTGAACGCTTTTTTGGCCAGTCTCGCAAACTGCAATTGGAGCGCCAAGTGCGCTGGAATGAGCTACCAAATTCCATCACCAGCCTTTTCCTTCCATAGGGTTGCCTTAACGATCCCCATGATGCAGTTTGGGTAGCCGAAGTGCGAGCCTTCTATGGAACCCTTGTCCACACGGGTGATTTTGTTTTCGAGGTGCATGAGGATGGACAACGCGTCCATTTCTCCCTCTAAATTCTCACTCAAAATGTGTGGAGAAATATGTCCCGAACCAAGCTGAGTTCACGTACCCCAACGCTTTCTCTCCCATCGACAAAGCTGTTAGTATTTCTTGTATAACACCCGGTGAGGTTTGGGCTACCAAAAAATTTTTGATAGGGCGGATGAGCGACAAATCGTCTGCGCCAATATCCTGCAAACCTCGAATGATTTCGCAATACGACCCTGACAAGCGACTGTTGTATATCATCTCTTGGACCTCAACACTATGATTAACCTGGCCCATATTATATACAAAGACATATTTTATGCGAACTTGGACAAAAAGGGTGTTATCCCTCTCCAGTATGCCAGACTCATAACATCTATTCTAGACGACATACTCATTGTTCCTCCCAATGGGTCCCTTCGCCTTCCTAACCCTCTTGGGCAAGGAACCATACCAAGAGTGAGCGCCAACGAGAGATTATCCGCGCTTGGTAAGCGGAGGTGGCAGAGGACGATGATGATGATACGAAGACGGAGACAGATGATTCAGAGGATGATGAGTCCGAGGAGGAAGCCGATGGGAACGTCGACGTGAGTATGGGCGAGGGAGATAATGAGGAATATAATAAGGACGATGATTCTAATTTTGGGCCCCCGAGAGCCAACTTTAATATGCCAATCACAGTGTTGGAAACCCGATTCGATGGGTTTATCAATCAATATAACGCTCACCGGAAGGAGGGCCGATGCACATATCGGCGGGATACGAGCATGCTACATCGCCTCCAAGCTGAAATGTACTAGATGACCATGGGTACTCCTCCCTCGACCTATTTATATGACTCATATGACCCCGTATAACCCAAATTCTCACTGAACTTCTCTCCCTCCCCATCAGTAGTTTGTTCTTTCTAGGCTGCTCATATAATGTTTCACATTTCCTTTTTCCACAGCTTTGTATGCTCTCTAGATATATATATAATGGAAATTGGATTACTTATTATGTGTGTCTTATGCTTGCCTTGGTATTGCATTTTGTACTTGGTTCCATTTTTGTTGTTTCTCTATTTAATTTAGCTTTTAGTCCTTTTTGCATCGGGACTATGCAAAAATCTAAGTTAGGGGGGATACCCATGCGCTTTCACAAAGTTCAAAATGCCCAAAAACCAAAAAAATGAGAAATTTCCAAAAATTTCCAAAAAAAATCAAAAATCCAAAAATATTTTTCTTCAAAGTAAATAAAAATTGAGATTTAAATTTTTCAAAAATAGCACTGAAATTTTGTTCAAAGTCCCAAATTTGTAAATTTCAAATTGCAAAAATCCGAAATTGACCAAAGATGGAAATTGAGCGAAAATTGACGACTTAACGAATAAGTGTGGAGATTAATCAAACCGGTGAGGTTTTTAGCCTTTCACTTTTTCTAAGTTTTTAAAATCAATCCGAGTTAATGATTAACTCAAAGTTCAATTCAGCGTTGAAATAAGTCGTTATGATCTCTAATTTATTATTTTGATCGGTCAGGAATAATGTGTGATGTTCCCTCGAAAAGAGCGCTTAAAAATCTCTAAACTAAAATTCATCTCGAGATGAGTATGGTAATATGATTAGTAGTTCGGACAGTGAAGTTAGGCCATCGTTTGTTACCTAAAAATATTAACCATAAAAAGTTGTGAAAAATTTCCTTTTGCAAACCAAGTTGAGCCACATAAAATTTATCCTTTCGTTTGATAACTCGAAAAACCCATATAGCCCGGAATTGAGAAAATCAGAAAATTCAGCAATTATGTCCAATTTGTGTGAAAATGAAAAGGGACAATAAAAGAAAAATGTTCAAGAAAAATAGCAATAAAAGAAATATGTGAGAAGAAAAAAAGAGAAAAAAAGGGAAAATGAGCAAAAGCACGAAAAAGCACTAATGGACATTGTAGAAGATTTTCCAATTCCGAAGTTTCCCTTTTTACCCAATACACCTTAAAAACTCGAAAAAGTCCTAACCGAGTCCAGATTGCGAAATTAATTACCGCGTGAAGAGATAAAACACGAAAATATAAATAGAAGGGATAAATCGGTGTGTATAAGAGGCAATGTCCCCATTTCCCAATGACCGTAACCCGATGAAGAGAACTTTTCACCCATAAATTTTCGTCTTTCAATTTTGTGTCCATGAATTTGTGTTCCAATGTATTTACTCCTTATATCACGCATACCAAGCGAAATAGACACATTCCAAGTGATTCGTTTGCGAAAGTATCCCGTGAGCATTTGAATAAAAATGAATTTTAGGAAAAGTAATGTAATGATCAATTGGTGGAAATTTGCGATTGAATTTCTGGTTTCGCACACACACACGACAAATTGAGATTTGAGCATAAAAATATATGGTGATTATTTTCTGAAAAGTTTGAGTTATACAATTTTTAGGTATTTTGAATTTTGTTTGAGTCAAAAATTGAATTTTGTGGGTATATTTACTTCAAACCCTCACAAGACACAACTCGTCCTACTAGTGTAACATCTTGTTGCATATGCTAAATATAAGCGTTTGCCTGCGAAAGTGGTATTCTATCTTAATAAAATAAATTTCAAGAGTTAAGCATTGGTTATGATTCTTTTACATTGCTCGGGAAGCGCAAAGTTCTAAGTTAGGGGGTTTGATTAGGCCTAAATTCTTCTGAATTTATCCCCGTAAATTACTAGCTTTTAGCACCTCGAACTACATAAAATTTATTGATTTATCTCATTTATGTGCCACTGAAAATTCCTACAGAGTGCCTCAAGTTTTGTGTATTTTTCAAGCTTTTTACAAGTATTTAATACAAGTGAAGATAAAAGGAATCCAAAGCCGAGAAATTAACAAAGGAAGGAAAGTCAGAGGGCAAAATAGTCATTTCGCATCTAGAGTTCGAATGAGGGACCAACATTAAAAATTAAGACCTCGCGTCTACAAGCGTGTAAGAAGAAATGACACTCCAAACCGAGCCTTGGATCAGAAGTTACGGAGATTCAAAGATGAGAGAAAATCAAAAGAAAAGAAGAATTTCAAATTCGGACCGAACTGATCAATACAAGAAGTGAACCGATCCAGAAGGAAGCCATTCTCTGAATAAATTACACCACCAGACTGTATATAGCCAAAAATGAACTTATCTGAAAAGAATAAATACTGTGAATGAAATTAGCTACCGGACCGATCCGAGTATAGGAGAAAATGAACCGGTCCGATGTCTTGAAGAATCCTAAATAAAATTTGGTACTGGACCGATCCAATTTCAGAAGAAAATGAACTGATTCGAATTATGCCACCAGACCGAACCGAAGAATTCTCGTCGAACCGGTTCAGTTGAGATTTTCCCTGATTTTTCATTTCTAATTTAGAGTTTTACTTGGTTCAAACTCTTATAAATTTCATGATGTATTAATTTAACTTATTATCAGACATTAGGGGTTTGAATATTATTAGTTTTATAGGTCCCTTTCATAAGAGAACCCTTGTTTTGAAGATTTGTTGCAATTAATTCAAAATTCAAAGTTTATTTCTAGATTTTCTTATTGCAAGTAACATTTAATTTATGCTTTCAATATCTTTAGTAGTTAGTTAGATTAATTCTTAATTCATAGTTTTTAATTCTTAATTCAAAAAAATTCTTCTCAAAATAGTCATGAATTCTTGCACTTTAAAACTTGTGTTTTCATTTAATTTAATCATGTTCGGCTAACTTTTTAAGAGTTGGGGTGCATGAACCCAATCCGATGTAATTTACCCAAGTAGAAAATAGGGTTTGAATTAAATTTTAAGTGAATCATGTTGTGTAGTACGTACAACCGTCGTAGACATTTTAACCTCGTTTGCCCTAGGTAACCGGGGTATTTAAGGATGCGATGCGCGTGTAGCTATTCAGCACCGCTTTATTTTTACCTTTGATTATGTATGGCACGGACTCGGATCCTCATATATGTAATGCTTAGGATTAATAAAGACTCGGTTCAATTAAATTTCCAATTCAAAATCTAGTATTCTATACGGTAAATGTACTAGGGTTTGGGGGATTCTAACCCGACCTATCTTTCCTTATTCATAGTTAATTCATTCAGTAGATTTGTTCATTTGTACTTAGTTTAGTTGTTAGTTAATTTGCATTCACATTTATTTAGTAGATATTCTATTCATCTTAATCAACTTTTCCATTTCTTTTAAGAGTTAATTTTAGGGTTAGTCATCTATTCCGTGTCGTTACGATTCTTCATCCTAGTTCCCTGTGGAGACGATCCTTGCTTACTGGGTTTGTTACTAACGCGACAATCTTTCACTTGAGCCTATATCAGTACGCACACTAGATACACATTTGTGGTCGTGTCAACTACTAACCAAACATCTCCCCACTTCCAACGATGCGCTAAGTTTCATGCGTGGGGCGTCTCGCAAAGCGAAATCCAAACAAGGAACCCCCTCGATACACTACTACCTAGCATTTTCGAAACATCAAACTTCGTTAGTCCCTCAGTCCAAAAACCGTACCCTCAAACTCCCATCTCTTGACACAATAGTATACTCATCCACTTTATGTTATACAAGACCACGTATATCATGGAGCTCTTACTTTCACTAGTTTCTTAGCGCAAATAAATCACGAGCTATGTCTCTGTGTTCGATAAAAGCAAACATACCCTGAATCACATCAGTAAACGTCCCTACTCACTGGGATCAAATATAACCAGGCAACATACACACGGAAGTCTACTACACAATATATCATAACACGTATACACATATATAGGCTCAACCCTATTCCATAATGTAAATTCCAATTATTCTCATTTATAATATAAGTCTCATCTTGCCAAAGGGATACACCGAATCCCAATAAATTTATCCATTTAATTATACTAAGAACAATAATCCAAAATATCTTAGGGTTTAACATCTCCCAGTTCCTGACATTTGCTGCTTTCGTGCGTGGGAGGTCTCACAAGCGAAATCCAAACAAGGAACCCTCCTGATACACTACTACGCAGCTTTGTCGATTATTGAGATCTATCGGTCCTGGACCTAAGTCTAATAATGTGTTAAAATAAATTTATATTGCTCTGCATGTCTACTCACTACAAGTAATACCTAGCAATATAAATCATATCCAGGATAACATCATACTCACATAACACGTCACTAAAAATGAGTAATATCAATAAAAATATACTCTCAATATCTACACTCGCTAAATAATAGAAATTACATACACATAATAATGTTATCGATATATGCACTAAACTCGTTTCACACGCGAATCTAGCGCTAATCAAAATATTGTGACTCACTCATGTCACATAAAGCATACCTCATTCACCCGAGAATAAAACTCACATTTGCAACTTGCTAGTCACCCTCGATTCTCAAATGGTTCTCGTACATAACACGCTTGTCCGAACCAAATTGAAAACTACTTTAATCATTGCCCCTGCCAGGCACCACACTCTTGTCCCTTACTCGTTTCGAGAAAAAATCAAAGCATGTGGTTCTTACTCTCCATATAAAATATCTCCCTATAATCCTCTATTCCTAGTCATACTAACCATGATAAGGGTGTCCTTCTCTCTGACTCTGGTAGTCTCAATTCTGATGGCTACCCCCATTGTACCCTTAGTTCTGCTAGCCCTTAGGAACACACTACAGGCTTCAAGAGCCCTTGTTGAATTCAATATCTGCATCAATCGATCAAGCAGAATTTCCCACAAGTGCTGGAGACTATTCCCGTGAGTCCATCGCCCACTTAAGGACTCTTTTCTTCACTATACCAACATCATCCGGTACACAATTTTCTATACAAATAAATTCATATTTATAAATGGACCTCTGTTCGACCCTCCTGTAATGAGTTCAGAACAACGTTCACATCTCCTCCTGAACATCTGATGAAGGAACTTGCGGTCCAATCGTACCTAAGATCCTTCCATTAACACAACATTTCACTTTTCAAATGTGGAGGTATACTCCCACCAATATATCTTTCCTCTCACAAGACAATAAAATTTACCCCAATTTTCACTTCTGGGTATACCACGTTCCGCTATATGCCAAAGCCTTTGGATATCTAACTTCCATTGGCTAACACACACAATCTCCGCATTTTTTTAAATTCCAACGGGAGATCTTCTTCAAAGACCCATCTGACTCTTTCCCATTTTGACTATGCCGGGTGAGTCTAATTTGGCACCATTTTCTGCTATAGTGGTACTTGAAAATATATACTACACCCTAGCAATCCTTACAGACCCATTTTCCCAAGAAACACTAGGGGTGACCTCGACTACGTTCATCGTCCCCCAAATATTCTTTAACTGAGCCCTGCCTCCTGCTGCCTCCCCATGGCCTTCGTTGTCCATCCATTCATTGTTAGGTAGACGAACACACCCAAACGCAAATAAGATTCACTAATATATATACTATTGCAGGAGAACGAAATCTCAGCATACAAAATCAATAATCCTAAACATGGGGCTTAATATCAAATAGAAGGCAACGCTGAAAAGGTAGTACGTTTGCAAAGATTCCTAAGGACACTAAAACTTAATGATCTAATACCACCTGTGACACCCCACCTAATAAAATACCGAGTGATCAGTCTTATATCAAATTAAACAGGAATCTCAAATGGTTTCATTCTCAGCATCACTATCGCAAATCATTTAATTGCTAATAACCTATTAGGCCTGGCATTAGATTTTAAACTTTCTAATCGTTTTTTAACCTAAACGCACAAGTAAATCCATTTACACAGGAAAATAAACAACAAATAGGATGAATAAATAAATAATCGTTAATATCGGTAAACATATATACAACCATAACAAATAAACATACAACAAAATACCGCGAAATAAAATAAAGGACAACTGTTGGGCAACGTGCCCGATTATTACAACAGTACCTCTTATCTAGAGCACAAGGAGAAAGCGTTTATACAATTTCCTGCCAACATCCACAACTGTGGAAGTGACGTTTGACTCAAAGGCATAATCATCCAGGCGTCCCTGTGTCTGGACATCTAAAAAGTATACATAGTATAAGAAAAGAAAAATAGATACGGGTCAGAACATGGGTTTTGAAAATATTTTAGCAAGTGCTTAACATACTTTAATATTTAAATATGTTATTCCCCATATTTAAGTTGGTGTCACACTCATATGAGATAGCTCTCACCTCTCATCTAACAGTTCACACTTAACGCATGTATTTTAAAACACTCTAGTTAAGCTACCCTACCAAACTATTCTCTCACGACAACTAAATCATCATACGCTATCTCAAGTCCCGCGTATATAACATTCTAAGCTCTCACAATAGCTTATTCCTGATAATCCCTCACTTGTCATATATCCATTTATTAAGAATAACCTTCACTAGTTATTACACTGTTTAAATCTAGTGTTATCAAACTTGTATATAATATTCTCTCTTTATACATGTATACCACATATATTTTATTCCTGATTTTATACTCCCGGAAAGTCCTGAAATTTACTCACATTTCTCTCTCTCTCTCTCTCTCTCTCTCTATATATATATATATATATATATATATATATATATATATATATATATATTATCATATCTAGAGGTTGTTTGCGATAATTTAATTAGTTAGCGAGATGTGCTTAAGATAAGAGACTTTCGTAAAATAAATGATTAATTTAAGAATGAGAAAGTAATAAATATGTGACTAAGAGATGAACTTTAATTACAGGGGTGATATACGGGTTTGGGAGTAGAGTTGCACATCTATTTTAGGTTGTTTGGGTTGGGTAACTTAAATAATTTAAAATGGAAGGAGTATGTATATATTATTATTTGGCCTAACATCTGTTAAATTCTTATTATTTGTAAACTTGTTGTTTATGTTCTTGTTAAATCTATTTTTACAAGCCTCGGGTCATTGTACTGTCGTAGACTGGGGTTGATCATTGGAAAAGTATCTCTAGTGATGTTTTATTCCTCATTTTTAGGATGTAGGAGTCGAGCAGTGTGGTTCATCGACTTCTTGTATTTATTTTTGTTCCAGTAAGAGATTTTACATGAGCACTTATAGTCAGAGATGCTTATTATATTTGAGACATATTTTTATTCAAGTGTGTGTTTTATTTTTTTATCGTAGTTGTTAGTATTAGAGATGGTATTATCTTGTTTAATATTATAATAATCGCTTAATATGTTATTTGGTATTGATTTTGGTTGTGAAAACCCTAAGGGACTCAAGTGCTGGCTGATAATTAAAACCTAAATTTCGTAGGTCACTATTCACCAAAAATATGGGTTTCCGGTTAGGCCTAAAAATGCCCCGGGACCCAAACTAAACCCCCGGCTAGCGTTTTTTGACTATCTCGTCCCTTTCGGACACGTTGGCACACTGAAAATGATCATACGGATGACATAGAAATAAAATAAAAAAATCCATTAAATTTGGTCCTGACACGCGCGTCCCAACTTAATTACTGAAACTGCCATATTTTCAACTCATGATAATTTTAATAAATTCAATAATCACATATTACCATAATCACTCAGTAATATTCAACATTATCATCATATTTAAATACTAACTCTCATCTCGCTAGTTATTTAAATCCGAATTAATTTCCAATTAATTATCCCAAATAATTTAATTAATCCCACAATTAAAAGCAATTTTATTTAATTAATCTCATAATTAAAAGCCATAAAATTACGAGGTATTACATACTCCCCCCCCCCCCCCCCACACACACACACACATAATAACGGAATTTCATCCCGAAATTCAAACTAGTAGGCATACCTGGAAAAAATTTGGTAACCTCCAATACCCAAAACAAAATACAAATAAAGGCTCAATCACTACAACCCTCGCTTCACAACAAGCTTGTTGAACACTCTTGAAACTTTATCAGTTATAGGGTTACACTTCAATAAATTCACCTCACGTTGTGCTCTTACTAAACAACATTTGAATAAGAATCGCTTATACATCATTAGCCGCATTATCTCAATATTATTGTGAGTTCGCACCTCACTTCGTATCAACTCCCGCATTTATTTAAACACAAAACTCCCCTTCTGGGAGCAACCATTGATCATCAAACTACTCTTGTCCATTCTTTGAATCTCTGTTCCCAGCGTTGTGACTTTTACACAAGAGAAAGCCACTTCATACGGTTGGTGGTTAACCCATTATAGTCATCGGACTCCAACTTTTGAATGATCAAAAACTCGGATAATCCGCTCACCTCTAAGCATCCAGAGGTAGGATAGTAAGGTTTATCCACACAAACCTCAATAAGAACCTTGTCCACTATAAATAGGTACGGGTTCTTTCTCACAATTTTCCTATTAGGTAATATCCTCTCCCCATTACCATATTATACTTCACTTACTAGAAATGAAATGATCGCAATGAATCCAAAATTACTTTCATACAGTTCCACCAGTCATCAATCACATTGCGCCTATTCCTTGGGCTTTAGGTGATACAAATTTCTCAAACAAAACTTTCCCCACTACGTTCTTATACCCCATATTGAAGGTGGGTTTCGGGTATCTCATCCTAGTTCGGATTAATACTGGTTAAGGCCACATACTGGCGTGGTCACTATCTAATAGTGTAAATCACCCAAGGATATATAAATTACCCATTCCATACATTCGAAGGAACTTTTTACTTATCTATAAGTTGGAAACCCCTTATAGAAGTTCACCAACTTGACTCTTCCATCACTGGAATCGTCGACTTGATATAAAATTATCTGGTTGATCATCTTACCTCAACTGATCTACTACTTACTATACCCCTTTCAACACCGACTTTCACGTATAATTCTTCCCGTTAAGTGATACTTACTAACCCCCTTCTTCCCTCAGCGTATACCAAAAGTTCTGACCCGTGCACTTTTTCACCACGTTGTGCACATCTAGACTCTTTATACCTTATTGACATCCTCACTCTATTTACGCATAAGCCACCCTTAACCTTCGATTGGGTGGAACTCTGCTTTAAATTGCCCATAATAGTTAAATATTTGTGTTTTCAAGAGATACCCCTCCTTTTTAAATGGCTTCCCACTGCCCTTCAACAAATTTTGGACGTGCTACTCTGATTGCACATAAATCTATAGATTTTCATCCTTCTCACGATGCTTAATCCACTCTATCACTCCCATTTTGTTATTCCCACAAGTAAAAATTTTCACCCATATATGTCTCCTCTTCCGGGGATTATCACATTAGCAAACCAGGGTGTTTACACCCCTTATAACCCATGCATACGGGTTTAAACATCACATACGCTTCATAAGTACTCCAAACTCTTTATTGTCCCTACATTTGCAACGTGGCCATACCACTTGGGCATTATCAAACACACCCGAATTTAAAATTATAAATCCACCAAAACATCATTTCATCCTTCAACCCGCTAAAATAAAAAAAAATTATCAGTACTTCCTCACTAATAACTGGCTCTACTGGCCTTATATCATAATTTACCCGTTAACTTCCAGTTATAACTACATACTTCCCTAACGATCGAGGTACCTAAATCATGGACGAATGACAAAGCATCTCCTTACTACAAACCTTACGCTAAGTTTCATGTGTGAGATGCCTCGTAAAGCAAAATCCAAATAAGGAACCCCCGATACACTACTTCCTAGCATTGTCGGTCATCGTAATCCGTTAGGCCTTTAGTCCATAACATGTACCCCTATATTCCCGTCTCTTGACAACCAAGTTACATCTCCTTTCACAAAATTCTTAAACAGGGAAATCCTTCCGAAAGACATTGTCTCTTAACATTGATGGTAATCACATTCCATAAACATCATGAAAATATAATCGGGTTCTCAAAATCCCACCCCCAGACATACAACTATGAGTATAAACTTCCACATCTCTAAAGGGTGATATAATAATGCACTCTTCTTATTACATCATCCTGAGCGTTAATTGTAATAACCAGCTAAATCTTTTCGCTGAGCAGTAAACCAAAGACACTTCGATTTATATCAATAAAGTCCCTACACATATAGGGAACAAATATTCGAGACCATTATACTTTTCGAAGTCTCAATAATATATATATACTAGTGTATGCTCGTGCCTGAAGGCACAACAAAAATTTCCGAAGTACATAATCACAAAACGATAAAAATTTCCTGAATTCGTGATTGCAAAACGAAAAAAAAATCGTTCCCCAACAAAACAAAGTGTAATTTAAAAAAAAATGACGCGAAAACTGCCATTATGCAACATCACTTATAATACAAAAATATTATTTACAACGCGAAAGATTAAATATTTTTAAAAAATTTGGGCAGAGTTTCCTTTGTATATCGAACTATTCACCCTGTTAAAAAAATAATCCAACAAAAATAATGCTATCACAATTATACTATTACGAACAAAAATATCAAATGAACAAACGCAAGACTAATTCAACTCCAATTCTTTGATTTGTAATGACAACTCGTGGTATCCGATATCCGGTGACTTTGTGGGATCAATCCGATGAAAAAAATTGTCTAAACGAACTTCATAATTTGGATACGACAAAAACATCGGCCCTGATTTGCATGTCCTTGTAGTCCTGATAAGAGTGTGATCTCCGCAATAACATATTTGTTGTGAATTAATTGAAGAATCGCGTGGTGACATCCCCTGAAATAAAGTGTTTATGGCACATTCAACATTGAATAGGAGAGCTAATATAAAACTTTTTAGACAACTTCACAAAGCATAAAAACCACCGAATTCATTTTAGGACGCACCATCAAGCGTGAGAGGCATAGAGTCCCAAATTTCACAGCATGCATATACAATGACGGGATCCTTCCTCCACGACTTCACGTGCCCACCAATGTAAAGTTTCCATATAATGGAGTCACTTCTATGTTTAAATTTCAGTGTCCCTATAGAATTATTATAGAGAACAATTGAATTCTTTCTTCTTCCAATAACAAATTAAATAATCTACTTATATCTAGCGTTGGAGACAAATATTTCACCAATAATCTGCACAGTGCAAGTAAGACAACATAAAAATGAACATCGTCACCAATAAATAGCATAATTAACAAACTTAATCACATAAAAATACAATCCACATAGCACTAATATTGAAGTTGTTAGAAATGAATAGCTCCGCCCAAGCATAACAAAATCCAAAAAAAAAACTTTACTGTCATCTTGGTAAAGGTAGAATATTCTCTATCCAACTAAAATTCTTCCCCTTGTGGCTATTTCATCCATTTAACCAAAACCATTTTAGTACCATAGGCTTCAAAGTTAGCTGTTGAATTGAAGTACAATCAATTTATCACCTTACGTTAAAGATGCATAGTATTAAGAGTAATTAGCATGCTTAAAATTATAACTTATCAAGGTAATTTGGAACATTAATTGTCATATTAATAGCCAAGGAGAGTGAGTAATAAAGAGTACAATTTTTAAGTAAAAATCATTGCTTTTGATTCTTGATAGCTGATTGAATATACATAAGTGTCAAAAATGCCACGATAGTATGGGAATCTGATTATACCAAGACTGTAGGCGAATTCGCAAACAATGTCACTTGATTAGACTTGCCTCAATTTAAAAGCACTATTGATAACTGAAAATTCAGTCGCTGCATTGTCTAATCCTCATAAGGTTGTCCAATCACTGATTGTCAATCCAACAGCAATCACTTTGCTACTACGATTCACAGTCCCTGTCACTAAGGGGACCTAAAGGACCATTGAAATCTCATCCAAGTTTTCTATAGATGCGTGGGGATGGATTAAGACACTTATATTTAACGATTGCACAAAATTCACCTACAATAAATATTACCAGATCAAGATCAGTAGAGAGAAACACCTATTTTTCACTATATAATGCAAGGTAGTAAGAAATAAACACAAAAAAAAGAGTGAACTTCTGTTTTGGAAGGGAGGAGGAAACTAATCAGAGTATCCCCACTAAGTAACCAAAGTAGTGGAGCAAAGATCAACAGGTTCTTGAGGGTAGAAATTGCATTTGGAGAACAAATTGACTCCATGTTTAGTTATTTGATCATCAAGAGGAAGGAATCTTTGAGGAAGTCCCCACATGAAAGCTAATATTTGATTGGAAGCATGATGAGCCATACATGAGAATAAGATATATGAAGAGAAATAATAGAATCAAGTATATTAGTGGAATAATATCATTTAAAAAAAACAATTATGATTCCACTTCAAACCGTCAAAACTAAAGGCTAGAATAACAACACATATTGTATAATTTCCTTTTAAATATCAATCAAGTGATTAACATAACACAAATGGTATAATTGACTGGAATAACATGGGCACTGGAGGTTATTTGCTACTGTAGGCAAGTAATTCTTAGAATTAATCTCATTGCTAATGTAGGCGAGGTTGGTAGTAGGTAGGCGGTAGGGGCCACTTTAGGTATCATAGTGGGCAATACTTTTGGGGTCTATCGATTGGGTCAATAACGATAGATAAAAAACACTGATAATACGCAAATATCGCATATTTCATCCGTCGAACCTACGCATTTTAGCTCCCTCGGGGTTAATCTCTATATTTAAGACCATTAACCAGACAACCTCTGTTTATATTGTTAACATGCTATATGAGGTATAATTGGGCTTTTGCAGGTATTTAGGTACCAAGTATGGGATTCGGACGCATTCCGCGCAATTTCCGTACACAATTTCACGTTCAAGGGCAATCCGGTCATTTCATATCTTGGGTACCTAGCCCGACATCTCACGGAAGTTGTATCCCTCCTCTCTAGTTTCACGTGGACGTGAACGGTGCTCGATTTCGAGTCCGTATGACAAAGTTACGGTGATTTGAGCGGAGATGAATTGTATGCCAAAATAGGGGATTCTGCAGGCTGTCCTGCTTGATCGATCGATCGAGCCTGGGGGTCGATCGATCGACCCTTTATATTTTTGCCATGATTTTAACAGTCGATCAATCGACAACAGGGGTCGATCGATCGATCCCCTATTTTTTCTTGCAGATATTTTCTTTTCATTTTCTTTCTTCTTTTCTTTTATTCTAACCTGGTATATATACCAATTTTGTTGTAATATTCCAGGAGAACATTTTTAGATAGCTTTAGAAGATTGAATAGGTTAGGGTTTGGGTTTTTGGATGGTTCTTCTTCATTTATACTTGGTTTGACACCCCATTTGTTGTGTAAGTTGACTATTCATCTCCCCTACCAATTAATATAGTTGTATTTCTTCATTTCTTGCTTTCTAGTTCATTTACAAGCTTTCTAATTTAGGTTTACATGCTTTAGTTACATGCTTTGATCCCGTGCTTTCTAGTATAGTTTTATCGCGCTTATTTACATGTTTTCATTTATCGCGTTTTTAACATGCTTTCTAGGTAATTTAAATTAGGTTGTGTTTGAATGGAACTCACTCGGGTTTACGCGTGTCTTTGCGTTGTCCTAGTTATTGCGCCTAGGAGATTTGACGGGGCATATCATGTATGTCCCGTGCTTATGACCTTTCGTGCGTAATTTCCGGGATATTTGTTGACGCCAAAATCTTATTAGGCTTTTATGATGATTTAGGGAGTGATAACCCTTGATTTAATTAACTGTCGAAACGATACGCGTTCTTAATAAATCGTCGACCCATGTAACCATTTTATACCAATTAACTCGGGTGAGGGATATTCGACGCAACCTACAGTTTTACTCCCTTTCATAATCTAGTTTCAATACCTTGCCTAGATTAACATTTCCCTTTATGCATATTTTTCCTTTTAGTTTGTAATCATCTTTTACACTTTTATTTTGGAGTATTAAATCACTTGAATTCTAGCAACTCGTCTCTGTGGATTTCGATACTCGACTTACCGCTATACTCACCCGTTGAGTGTAGTCATAGTTTAGGTTTTTGTATAGTTCAGGTGAGCTGAATTCAAAACGACCAGCGCGTAGGTGACTCTCACGTCGCGGCGAAACCCTGCCTATCAAATGGTGCCATTGTCGGGGACTAGTTTATTTTAGACTTTATTTGATTTAGTATTTCATAGTATTTTTTTCTATTTGTATTATTTTCTAATATTTTGAAGGACTTCCACATTTTAGCACTTGTAAACGCTCGAATTTTTCCCGCGTGCACTTACTTTGTGGAATCCGCCACTTGAGCCATTTTCGGGGTAAGCATGTCTTATTCCAATTCTTTTGGTAATCCTTGTTATAATTCTCAAAATTCTAGTCCTATGACTTTCGATGAATACTTAGAATCCCAAAAATTTACAAATTCAAATATGACTTTGGGCGAGTATAACCAAAGTCAAAATGTGGTTTATTGGAATTTTTATGATGATGATAATGATTTTGGGCCTTTACCTCCTTATAATAGGGATTTTGAAATGAATTGCAATAGTTTTCAAAATTCCTATAATAATGAGTTTTCGTTTAAGTCCGATGGCAATTTTCAAAGTTCCCATTCTAATGCATCCGCACCTCGACCTATGACATTCGGTGAAGGTTTGCGTATGTATGAGAATGAGAAAATTGAAAATCATTATCGGGAAGAAAATTGTTCGTGGGAACATGAGTTGGATTTATTATTTGAGCCCGACGACGATTTTCTTCTGAGACTTTCGAAGTCGAGGAATGTTTTGAACCAAATGAGGTTCTTGTGCCTACTTTGGAACAAACCATTCTAGACTTTTACCATCATGTAATAGATATTGAAAGCGAGGATGAAAATGACGTAATATCTATTTGCAATGAAATGATTTCTTCTTCGGCCCCCAAAGAAGAACATTTCATTGAAAATGATATTATTCCGTTCCAAACTCAAACTTCCTGCGATGATGACTCATCTCATGAGTTTGAATTTCATTCATCCCCATTTTCATTCTCTATTACCCCACCGGAACAAGTACCCGATGATTCGGTTTCAAACTTTAATGTGTAATACCCCGTATTTTCGTGATATTTATTTTTGGGGATTAATTGAATTAAATGTGTATTAATTGGAAATTAATCCGGATAAAAATATTAACGAGATGTGAGTTAGTATTTGATTATAATGTGTATACTTGGCAATATATGAATATTTGAAATATTGAATTTGTCGCGAGATTGAAATACGACAATTTGGGAAACTTTGTTGGGACGCGCGTGATAGTCGCGTCAGAAATATAATTATTTGAATTAAAAAGTAAATTTTATTTTTATCACCCGTATGGTCATTTTGAGTGCGCCAACGCGTCCGGAAGGGTCGAAATAGTCATAAAACACTAGCCGGGGGTTAAGTTTGGGTCCCGGGGCATTATTGGGCCATACCGGTAACTTATAGGGGCATTTTGGTAATTTCGGAAATCTGGGAATTAAAACCCACGAAAATTAGAAACAAAAATTTGACTTATTCTTTATCCACTAAACCCACTAACTACACTAAGGGACTTAATGGGCTACGGGAGAAGTTAAGATATAGTCCCAACTTGCCAAAAACCAACCACACCTCCTTGTCATCATCCTTAGAGAAACTTGTAGAGAGAGAGAAAGAGAAGAGAATTCTGCAGAAAGAGAGAGGGAGAACAACTCATCCTTCAAGATTCAACATCAAATTCAGAGAAAGATTAAGGCAAGTGGTTTAATTACAATTGATTCAATGCCATGCTTTTCCATGTTAAGGAATTATCGAATTTATCTTGGAAGATGATATAGACCCATGAATTGGAAGTTTAAAACTATGAACTATGTTAGGGACTGCATGTAGAAATATTCTGGACGAATTATGAACTCAGAATTATGACCCTTGATGATTTAAAAACGGATTTTAGAAGAAGTTTATTAATGTTCTTGAAAGAAATAGAAATCTGGAATTCTTGATGAAGATTTGATCCATATAAAGCCCTTGAATGATGAATTATTGGTTTTAGAACGTTAACACTGTTGTAGGATGGTTGTATGATGATATTATAACGTTATCTTAGAGTTTCATGCTTGTTAATGGTATTTTGGGTTGATTTGAAAACTGCAAAACGAAGTAGTCAGTAACCATACCTGGTGCGATCGATCGATCGACATTCATCAGTCGATCGATCGACCACCATCGATCGATCGAAGGAAAAGGTCGATCGATCGACCTTCCCAGAATGAGTAAAGTTCTTCCCTATTTAAATTTTAATGATGTTAACCCTTGGATAATATTGTTGGAGACCATATGAATACCCTTAACCTTAAGGAAGACCAGTAGGCATGGTTATGAAATTTGGACCTTAATTAGAATTCAATTTGAGGAATTATTCTAAACTAATGAAATTCGATAAGTGAGTTAATATTTGGGTTAATAGTGTAAATTTGAATAATTTGATGAAATGACGTTTGGGGCAGAAGTAAGGACCTTAGGAATAAAGATGTTATACGTGGAAATAATAGGAACTTAATAATCTATTTTAGATAGGTTTTAAGTATAAGAAACTACGACGTGAGACGTGTCGACAGTTTAACTTTTATATTATCGGGAGACGTAAAATATACAAATTTGGAATAATGGTATAAGGATGTAGAGTATACCTTTATTAATATTGAATTATTTAAGATGTGTGAATGCTTAGTATATGATTTCTATATGTATGACATACCTACCATACTTGCTATCACGGGAGGTTACGTTCGCTTAGGGCCTTCTTATCCTTGTGTTACCCGGATTTAGATTGGTACCTCGAGGACATAGTTCAAGAGAACGACTTATTTGTGAGTTATTAAGCCAGCTGACTATGGAGCGTAGGTATGTACGTGACCATGTATATGTTGAATTATGTTCGCCTCCATTTTTGTGTGTGGTGTTTATTCCAACAATTCCGGAGAGATTCGGAATTTGTGATCCTTATGTACGTGATGTACCGGGATGGATAGCAGAGTATGTGTGCACCGCAGCTTAGCCTTTGGGTGCTTGTATTGTATATTTATGATGTGAATAATATACGGTTAAATGAAAAGGAAATTGCTATGTTAAATTGTGGGTATAGTAATTGTAATATTATGAAAAGATAAAAAGGGGACAAATATCAATAAATGGTTTTGTTAATAATTGGGAATCCGAGAATTAAAGTAGAACTCTCTATTTAATTGTTAAGGTTGGAAATTAAACGTGAACCGAGTTGAAGTGTTAGAAACTCTTTGGAATTAGATAGTTATGAGAAAACGCATGAATGGGTACAGGAACGTTAGGAGTGCACAGTTAGACGAGAGGTGAGTATTTCATGCGAGAGCACGTCCTAACATGTATCCTGCATTCATTGTTTTAATTATTATTAAAGCACTTGCTGTTTTTAAAATACTCTCCACATTCGGGATCTGACCCGTTTGCTTTCAAATCTATCTTTTTGTAAAAACCATTTTAGGTGCCCAGCCACAAGGACACCATGCTTAGGATCCTCATTCAGGTGATGAGCTGTAGCGGTTTGTGGAAGTTACAGGACATTGATTATAGACGCTTCATCTATCTTGACTCTATACTCAGTATTTATCAGTTGTAGGGCATGTCGCCCATTTCTTTTAGAGGCATTTCATCTATTTCAGTTATTCAGACTTTGGGCATGTACTTAATTCAGAATTCAGACTTGTCTTATTATTTTCAGTTGTGGGATTGTTGTGAGGAGTTTTCCTCCGGACTTATTACTATTGTTGGTTATTCCATTACTTCGTTATGGTGAATGCACTAATGTTGTTCTTCCATTATCCTTTTATTGCATGTTAATCAGACTTAACTTAAAATTTGGCAACTTACTTTTTAAATACTAGGTGGTTAGTAATCATTTAAATGTTTTCGACAGTGATGCTATTAACTGGATCAACTTGGCATTTTGTATTAATTTAATAAAGGAGTAGCTACCCGGTATTTAATTAGTCGGGGTGTCACAGGTGGTATCAGAGCATCAGGTTCTAGTGTCCTTTAGGACCTGAACGGCTTATTATGTTTCCGCTGAGCTTTCTTTGATGTAGAGCCCTATATTTTAGGATTGTTGTATTCTTTTGTATATGCTACGTTCTTCAGCTATTTTAAGTTTATAACTGCCAACTTATAGACTTTATTCTTATTTCAGAATGCCTCCACGACGTGCACCACGGGTTCCCAGGAATGCAACGCCAGAACCACAGCCCGCACCCGTTCAGGGCACGATGAACGCCGCTGAGGTTGCAGCCATAGTAGCCCAAGTGGTAAATGTTGCATTAGCTGTAGTTCAGCAGGCACCACCTCAGGCGCCAGTTGCCGCGCCAGTTCAGCCATATGCATTCCCGTCTGCCTGGGAACGTGTACGTGATGCTTTTCAGAAAGCACATCCACCGGAGTTTGCTGGCAGCTCCGATGTTGTTGTTTCAAGTCAGTGGAGAAAGGATATACATAGGCACCTGAGGATGTATGAGTGCACTGACGTTCAGAGGCAGGTACTGGCTCCTTTTAAGCTAGTGGGATATGCACTACAGTGGTGGGAGTCTATTACCACCGCAGAGGAGAGAGATACTCTCACGATTCAGGAGTTCTGGATGCGGTTCGACCGCAAGTACTTTCCGTCTGCTGTTCACACGGAAATGAGGAGGAAGTTGATGAACCTTCGACAGGAGGGTAAGACTGTGGCCGAGTATGAGGCCGAATTCACCAATTTGCTGAATATTGTCCCTGATGAGATATCGACGGAAGAGAAGAAGATTCAGAAATTCATAGATGGATTGACTTAGAGGATCCGTCAGCATTTATTGGGGAACCTCTCGTTGGCCACTTATTCTGACATGGTTAACGCTGCATTGCTCCATTGCCAGGACCACCGCTTTCACTTGACAGAGGGGAAGCGATCAGGAGAGTCCAGCCATCAGGGCAGGACAGGGGGAAATGGTGCCAGCGGGGCACAGTTAGCTCAGGGTCAGTATAGGCAGAGTGATCAGGGTTCCCAGCAGGGGGATCATAAGAGGTTCTGATCAGGGGGTTTCAGGAACGGTCAGGGAGGATTCCGGAATGGCCAGCAGGGTCATAACGGCCATCAGGGCCAGCAGGGTCAAAATGGTCAACATCAGCAGTTTCACCAGGGCCAGCAAGGCCAGGGCAAAAATGGTAACGGCCACCAGGGCCGAGGGCAGCAGGGACAGCGAGGGGGAAACTTGCGGGGAAGTGTTTCATTTGTGGTAAGATTGTCCACAAACGTCAGGATTGTCCTGATAAGGGCAGGGCCCCACCGCAGCAGCAGGGTGCTCGACATGAGCCACAGAGGCCACTTTTTCCACCTGCTCTTCCAGCTCCAGCCCAGGTGCCAGCACTACCAGCCATTCCAGCAGTTCCTGTGCAGCAGGGGCAGTTACAGTATGGACGTGTCTATAACGTCCACCAGGTAGCAGCTCCACAGGCACCACCCGCGATTGAGGGTATGTTTCCTATCCATGGCACTATGGGTCGGGTTTTGTTTGATACGGGGGCAACGCATTGTTTTATAGCTACAAATTTTGCGAAAGCCTTAGGGTTGTTAGCTACGGCAGAGAGCACAGTAACGTGTGTAGACTCACCATTGGGGAGTGGGTCACTTATCTTCTTTATATGCCGGGGAGTGGGGGTAGAGATTGGTAGTCTAGTATTACCTGCAGATATGTTGGTATTAGATATGCATGTTCACGATGTGATTATCGGTATGGATTGGCTCGCTGATTATAGAGCCATGATTGATTTCTTCAGTGGGAGCATTATTTTTGCCATTCCGGGGCAAGAGATGTTTGTAGTGGCGATGCCTCGCCCAGAGGGAGGTTCGACCGCTCATTTGTACTACTTAGAGGAGGATACCTCTAAGGAGGTTGTGATTCCTTTAGATTCGATCCCAGTTGTCAGGGAGTATTCCGATGTGTTTCAGGAGATACTAGTCCTACCCCCCAGTCGAGAGATAGACTTTGTTATAGACTTATTACCAGATACGAGACCTATAGTACGCGCACCGTACCGTATGGCTCTAGCTGAGATGAGGGAGTTACGGGATCAGATTGAGCAGTTATTGGGTCAGGGGTTTATTAGGAGGAGTACTTCACCATGGGGTGCCCCTGTGTTGTTCGTGAAGAAGAGAGATGGTTCACTGAGATTGTGTGTGGACTACCATGAGTTAAACAAGGTCACGATACGGAATAAGTATCCGTTGCCTCGAATCGATGACCTATTCGACCAGTTGAGAGGAGCTTCTTGCTTCTCAAAGATTGATTTGCGATCTGGATACCATCAGTTGCGTATCAGGGAGGAGGATGTCTCGAAGACTGCGTTCTTATCGAGATATGGTTCTTACGAGTTTTGAGTTATGCCATTTGGTTTGACCAACGCTCCAGCAGCGTTTATGGACTTGATGAATAGGGTGTTCAGGGACTTCCTAGATCAGTTTGTCATTGTCTTCATCGATGATATTCTGGTTTACTCCCAGACAGAGGAGGACCACGCCGAGCATTTGAGACAAGTTTTTCAGACTCTATGTCAGAACGAGCTGTATGCAAAATATGAGAAGTGTGGATTTTGGTTGAAGGAGGACCAGTTTTTGGGACACATTATTTCCGACCGGGGGATATCTGTTGATCCGGGGAAGGTATCCGCGGTGAGGGAGTGGGGACAGCCCATGACACCGACTGAGATCCGTAGTTTCTTGGGCTTAGCAGGTTACTACAGGAGGTTTATTCGGGGTTTCTCTATGATAGCGGGTCCCATGACACATCTACCTTATAAAGGTGTGCCGTTCATTTGGAGTGATGCCTGTCAGTTGGCATTCGATGAGTTGAAGGACAAGTTAACCTCAGCACCTGTGTTAGCATTGCCGAGATCGGGAGTTGAGTATATTGTTTACACCGATGCGTCCTTACAAGGACTTGGAGGTGTGCTGCAGCAGGAGAGTCAGGACATAGCTTATGCTTCTCGTAAGCTTAAGCCTCACGAGAAGAATTACCCTACCCATGACTTGGAGTTAGCGGCAGTGGTATTTGCCCTTTGTATTTGGAGACATTACCTTTTGGGGGAGAAGTTTCGATTGTTCACGGATCACAAGTCCCTACAGTACCTATTCACGCAGAAGGAGTTGAATATGCGGCAACGGAGGTGGCTTGAATTCGTGAAAGATTATCAGTTCGATATCCAGTATCACCCGGGGAAGGCTAACGTGGTGGCAGACGCGTTGAGCCGTAGGCCAGTAGATGAGGTGGCAGGGGTGTGGAAGTCCAAGTGGAAGGAGTTGGGACACCAGGATGCAGTGGCCCGATCATTCATGTCTGTGATGACCGTTACACCGCAAATTGTCACGAAGGTGGTAAAGGCACAGGCAAAAGATTCATTCTGTCAGGAGAAGATAGTTCGATTACTAGCAGAGGGAGCCGAGTCCTATACCGTTAGCTCATACGGGGGATTACGCTTCAATGGGAGATTGGTAGTTCCGGAAGGGGAAGAATTGCGGCACGAGGTGATGGCAGAGTCGCACGGCTCACGGTTCGCGGTACATCCCGGAGGGGACAAAATGTACCAAGACATGAGGCGACAGTATTGGTGGAGCGGGATGAAGAGAGATATTACCGTGTTTGTTTCAAAATGCGCCACTTGTCAGCTAGTTAAAGTGGATCATCAGAGACCGGCAGGACTTCTACAGCCATTGGAGGTCCCGATGTGGATGTGGGAGAGCATCTCCATGGACTTTATCACGGGGTTGCCTACGTCACATAGAGGTCATGACTCCATTTGGGTAATTGTGGACAGGTTGACCAAAGTCGCTCATTTTCTACCCGTAAGGACAAACTACACTGCGGGATAGTATGCCCAGCTCTTCATTTTAGAGATAGTGAGACTTCACGGTGTGCCCCTAAATATCGTGTCTGACCGAGGCAAGATATTTGTTTCACGGTTTTGGGAGAGTTTTCAAGAGGCCATGGGCACAGAACTGCGATTGAGTACGGCGTATCACCCGCAGACCGATGGGCAAACTGAGCATACAAACCAGATGTTGGAGGACATGCTACGTATGAGTATCATTGACTTTGGGGGTGGATGGGAGCAGTATCTTCCACTGGTGGAGTTTGCTTACAACAACTCCTACCAGTTCACCATTGGCATGGCTCCATTTGAGGCCTTGTATGGTAGACCTTGTCGTTCCCCAGCATGTTGGTTGGAGGTGGGGGACAACAAACTACTTGGGCCGGAAGTGATTCAGGATACTTCGGCGAGGATAGAATTGATAAGGAATCGCATTCGAGTAGCTCAGGATCGACAGAAGAGCTATGCTGATGCGAAGAGATTCTTCAGGGAGTTCCAAGTGGGGGACCAAGTCTTGCTCAGAGTATCTCCTATGAAGGGGATCATGCGTTTCAGGAAGAAAGGGAAGTTGGCACCGAGATATGTGGGACCATTTCCTATTATTGAGCGGATTGGACCGGTTGCGTATAGGCTTGGATTACCGGAGCATTTACATCGGATTCACGATGTATTTCATATTTCCTCGCTTAGGAAATATCTTAGAGACGATTTGGCTCATTCCCACATTGCTTTGGAGGACATCGATCTCCAGCCGGATAGCTCCTACGAGGAGTGGCCGATTGCTATTTTGGACCGAAGTGAGCGGAAACTGCGATCAAAGATAGTTCCGTTAGTGCGTGTTCAGTGGCGACATCATAATGTCGAGGAGTCCACATGGGAGCGCGAGGATGAGATGCGCGAACGTTATCCGGAATTGTTCTTACCAGGTACTTTCTAGTTCTGAATTTCGGGACGAAATTCAGTTATTAGGGAGAAGTATGTAATACCCCGTATTTTCGTGATATTTATTTTTGGGGATTAATTGAATTAAATGTGTATTAATTGGAAATTAATCCGGATAAAAATATTAACGAGATGTGAGTTATTATTTGATTATAATGTGTATACTTGGCAATATATGAATATTGGAAATATTGAATTTGTCGCGAGATTGAAATACGGCAATTTGGGAAACTTTGTTGGGACGCGCGTGACAGTCGCGTCAGAAATATAATTATTTGAATTAAAAAGTGAATTTTATTTTTATCACCCGTATGGTCATTTTGAGTGCACCAACGCATCCGGAAGGGTTGAAATAGTCAGAAAACACTAGCCGGGGGTTAAGTTTGGGTCCCGAGGCATTATTGGGCCATACCGGTAACTTATAGGGGCATTTTGGTAATTTCAGAAATCTGGGAATTAAAACCCACGAAAATTAGAAACAAAAATATGACTTATTCTTTATCCACTAAACCCACTAACTACACTAAGGGACTTAATGGGCTACGGGAGAAGTTAAGATATAGTCCCAACTTGCCAAAAACCAACCACACCTCCATTGTCATCATCCTTAGAGAAACTTGTAGAGAGAGAGAAAGATAAGAGAATATTGCAGAAAGAGAGAGGGAGAACAACTCAGCCTTCAAGATTCAACATCAAATTCAAAGAAAGATTAAGGCAAGTGGTTTAATTACAATTGATTCAATGCCATGCTTTTCCATGTTTAGGAATTATCGAATTTTTCTTGGAAGATGATATAGACCCATGAATTGGAAGTTTAAAACTATGAACTATGTTAGGGACTGCATGTAGAAACATTCTGGATGAATTATGAACTCAGAATTATGACCCTTGATGATTTAAAAACGGATTTTAGAAGAAGTTTATTAATGTTCTTGAAAGAAATAGAAATCTGGAATTCTTGATGAAGATTTGATCCATACAAAGCCCTTGAATGATGAATTATTGGTTTTAGAACGTTAACACTGTTGTAGGATGGTTGTATGATGATATTATAACGTTATCTTAGAGTTTCATGCTTGTTAATGGTGTTTTGGGTTGATTTGAAAACTGCAAAACGAAGCGGTCCGTAACCATACCTGGTGCGATCGATCGATCGACATTCATCAGTCGATCGATCGACCACCATCGATCGATCGAAGGAAAAGGTCGATCGATCGACCTTCCCAGAATGAGTAAAGTTCTTCCCTATTTAAATTTTAATGATGTTAACCCTTGGATAATATTGTTGGAGACCATATGAATACCCTTAACCTTAAGGAAGACCAGTAGGCATGGTTATGAAATTTGGACCTTAATTAGAATTCAATTTGAGGAATTATTCTAAACTAATGAAATTCAATAAGTGAGTTAATATTTGGGTTAATAGTGTAAATTTGAATAATTTGATGAAATGACGTTTGGGGCAGAAGTAAGGACCTTAGGAATAAAGATGTTATACGTGGGAATAATAGGAACTTAATAATCTATTTTAGATAGGTTTTAAGTATAAGAAACTACGACGTGAGACGTGTCGACAGTTTAACTTTTATATTATCGGGAGACGTAAAATATACAAATTTGGAATAATGGTATAAGGATGTAGAGTATACCTTTATTAATATTGAATTATCTAAGATGTGTGAATGCTTAGTATATGATTTCTATATGTATGACATACCTACCATACTTGCTATCACGGGAGGTTACGTTCGCTTAGGTCCTTATTATCCTTGTGTTGCCCGGATTTAGATTGGTACCTCGAGGACATAGTTCAAGAGAACGACTTATTTGTGAGTTAATAAGCCAGCTGACTATGGAGCGTAGGTATGTACGTGACCATGTATATGTTGAATTATGTTCGCCTCCATTTTTGTGTGTGGTGTTTATTCCAACAATTCCGGAGAGATTCGGAATTTGTGATCCTTATGTACGTGATGTACCGGGATGGATAGCAGAGTATATGTGCACCGCAGCTTAGCCTTTGGGTGCTTGTATTGTATATTTATGATGTGAATAATATACGGTTAAATGAAAAGGAAATTGCTATGTTAAATTGTGGGTATAGTAATTGTAATATTATGAAAAGATAAAAAGGGGACAGATATCAATAAATGGTTTTGTTAATAATTGGGAATCCGAGAATTAAAGTAGAACTCTCTATTTAATTGTTAAGGTTGGAAATTAAACGTGAACCGAGTAGAATGTAATACCCCGTACTTTTGTCTATATTTATTTTTGGGATTAATTAATTAAATGCGTATTAATTGGAAATTAATCCGGGTTATAAATACTAATGAGATGCGAATTGGTATTTGATTATG
The DNA here is from genome assembly GCA_949130495.1 of Sambucus nigra. Taxonomy (NCBI): domain Eukaryota; kingdom Viridiplantae; phylum Streptophyta; class Magnoliopsida; order Dipsacales; family Adoxaceae; genus Sambucus; species Sambucus nigra. The sequence continues at coordinate 360,871,989 of OX422221.1, read as the reverse complement.
TGCATATATGATTATATATGTATTTGGTATTATAAAATTTGTCGTGAGATTTATATACGGCATTTTAGAAATTTTTGAGACGCGTGGGACCGCCGCGTCACGGTATAATATTTTGTTAATAAAAGTGAATCAAAAATCTATAATCCGTATGGTCGTTTTGAGTGCGCCAACGCGTCCAGAAGGGTCGAGATAGTCAGAAAACACTAGCCGGGGGTATAGTTTGGGTCCCGGGGTATTTTTAGGCCATACCGGTAACTTAAAGGGTATTTTGGTAATTTTACATTTTTAGGAATTAAAAATGACAAAAATTAGAGATGTAAATCTGATGTGGATTAAACCCATTAAGCCCATTAACCAACCCATATTAACCTAGAAGGCTACGTAGGTTGTCATTTAGGCTTTCTAAGTTTCCCCAAATCAAAACCCTAGCCACCTTAAGCCACCATTGGAGAAGAGCTTGGAGAGAGAGGAATTTCTGCAGAAAACTTCATCTAATCTACACCAAACTCAGAGACAACCAAGGCAAGTGACTTTATTCCATTTAATTTCTGAGAATGTCTTTTCCATGTTAGAAAATTCGGATTTATGGTTTGTTCTTGATAAAATATGAAAACCCATGTAGTTTAGATCATAGAACTTGAGAAATTGTGAAGAGAATTGCATGTAGAATAGTTTGGAGACAATTAATCTGATGTTAATACATGATTTGGTGAAAGAAAAACGAATTAAATTCTGGAATTTGATGTTGATATATATCTAGGGTTCATGTTCTTGATGATATTGGGGAAAAGTATAAAATCTTGGGTTTTAATGATGTTTAGGATGCCTTATTGCCTTAAAAGACGTTAGTTTATGACCTAAGCATGTTTTAGTATGATTAGAGGACTTAAATCATTGTTAGAACGAACTTTGGAGAAGGATTGAAGTGATAAAAATGGTGAAAAACGAGATGGGAAAATTCTGGGCCGAAGCTGGAAGCTCGTTAGAAGCAACCCCCAGGTCGTTCGAACGAACTCGTTCGAACGAGCTTCTAACGAGTTGACTAGTCGTTACTAACGAGTAGTGATTTCGTTCGATATCTCGTTCGAACGAGATATCGTTAGAAGAGACAGTTCGTTCGAACGAACTGGATCTCGTTCGAACAGCCTCGTTCGAACGAGACTTCTAACGACCTGACAGTCCAAACTCGTTCGAAGTCTCGTTCGAAGGAGACTTCTAACGAGTTGACAGTTTGGTCCTTTTTGGACTGTTTTGATTTTTGGAGTCCCGTAAACTTGTTCGAGGATATAGATGACCTTCCTTTATTGATGTGAGGTTAGATTTGGGACTTTTGGATTATTGAGAGGAGTAAATTATATACGATAGTTATATTCAATGAACCATTTGGGTTGAGACGTGAGTGTCTACTACGATGTGAGGATGAATTATAGCGCGTATAATTACAAACTGGAATAGTACGAATTGTGATAATTATAGTTAGTACGAGAATGCGATATGTACTACGATTAAAATACGGTATTACTAAGACATGTGTTTACTTAGTATTGGTATATGGATTGTTTTTATGACATACCTACCATACTTGCTATCACGGGAGGTTGCGTTCGCTTAGGACCCTGTAATCCTTGTGTGCCTACGGGGGGGATATAGACTGGTACCTCGATGAACATAGGTCATAGAAAGACTTATTGTGATATTAATAAGTCCGCTGATCATGGGAGCGTAGGTATGTGCGTGACCCATGTGATGGTGACTGTGTTCGCCTCCATTATTTGTGATGTTGTTATCGGTAAACTATTCCTGAGAGATTCGGAATATGTAATCCTTATGTACGTGATGTACCGGGATGGATAGCAGAGTATGTGTGCACTACAGCTTAGATTGTGGGGTGCTTGTATTGTATATTTATGATATGAATAATATACATTATATTAGTGGGAATCCTCATGTTAATGTTGTAAAAATATTAGGGTATTGTTTCGAGATATATAATGAGTTAACTGATAGTTATATCAATGGCATATTTAGTAACTGAGTTTACGTTAAACCTCTATTTAATTACGAGCGTTGTTATGTTAAATGGAACCGAGTAATATGGGTAGAACCTTTGGCAGTCTAGCTAGTTATGTTGTCAGTTAGCTAGCAGTATGGGTCGTTATAGATGGGTACTTACGTTAGGAGTGCACAGTTAGACGAGAGGTGAGGATATCATGCGAGTGTACGTCCTAACATGTACTTTGCATTTAATGTTTTAAATGTTTTCAAAGCACTTGCAGGTTTTTAAAATATAACTCCACATTCGGGCTCTGACCCGTTTGCTTTTCAAATCTCTTTTTCTTTGTAAAACCATTTTAGGTGCCCAGCCACAAGGACACCAAGCTTAGGATACTCATTCAGGTGACGAGCTGTAGCTGCTTGTGGAAGTTACAGGGATTTGCACGTAGACGCTTCTATCTTTTGGATTCCAGAGTCACTATCTATCAGTTGTAGGGCATGTTGCCCATTTCTATTTAGAGCATCTTTTATATTTCAGTTTTCAGACTTTAGCATGTTTTATTTCAGTTTCGGTTACTCATTTCAGTTATGGGATTGTAGTGAGGAGTTCCTCCAGACTTTATTTACTTTATTGTGATGGTTATTCGTTTTACTTCAGTATGGTGAATGGTGTTAGTTATTTCTTCATTACATTTGTTGCATGTTAATCAGACTTAAATTAAAATTTGGCAACTTGCTTTTTAAATACTAGGTGGTTAGAAATAATAAAATGTTTTCGACAGTGATGCTATTAACTGAGCCAACTTGGCATTTTGAATTGATTTTATAAAGGAGTAGCTACCCGGTATTTAATTAGTCGGGGTGTCACAGGTGGTATCAGAGCATCAGGTTCTAGTGTCCTTTAGGAATCTGTACGGCTATTATGTTTCCGCTACGTTTTCTTTGATATAGAGCCCTATATTTTAGGACTGTTGTACTCTTTTTGTGTATGCTTCGTTCTTCAGCTATATTAAGTTTATAAACAGCGAACTTATTAACTTTGTTCTTATTTCAGATGCCTCCACGACGTGCACGACGAGTTCCCAGGAATGCAATGCCCGAACCCCAGCCCGCTCCAGTTCAGGGCATGATGAACGCCGCTGAGGTTGCTGCTATAGTAGCCCAAGCGGTAAATGCCGCGATTGCCATGATTCAGCAGGCACCGCCTCAGGCGCTGGTTGCCGTGCCAGCACAGGTTAATGCATTCCCGTCTGCTTGGGAGCGTGTACGAGATGCTTTTCAGAAAGCGCATCCGCCAGAGTTTGCAGGTAGCTCAGACGTGGTAGTCTCGAGCCAATGGAGGAAGGACATACAGAGGCATTTGAGGATGCATGAGTGCACTGATGTTCAGAAACAGGTGCTAGCTACTTTCAAGCTAGTGGGATCTGCACTACAGTGGTGGGAGTCTATTACCACCGCGGAGGAGAGGGATACCCTCACGATTCAGGAGTTCTGGGTGCGGTTCGACCGCAAGGACTTTCCGTCCGCAGTTCATACAGAGATGAGGAGGAAGCTGATGAGTTTGAAGCAGAAGGGAAAGACAGTGGTCGAGTATGAGGCCGAGTTCACTAACCTGTTGAATATCGTTCCAGACGAGATTCCAACAGAGAAGAAGAAGATTGAGAAGTTCACGGATGGGTTGAATTGGAGGATCTGTCAGCATCTGCTAGGGAACCTATCATTGGCCATGTATTCTGATGTGGTTAACGCTGCATTATTGCACTTCCAGGACCACCGTTTTCATATGGCCGAGGGCAAGCGGTCGGGGGAGTCTAGCCATCAGGGCAGGACTGGAGGACATGGTGCCAGCCGGGCACAAACCGGTCAGGGGCAGAGACAGAATGAGCAGGGTACCCAACAGGGGGATAATAAGAGGTTCCGGTCAGGGAACTACAGGCAGGGATAGGGAAGTTTCCGCCAGGGCCATCAGGGTCCAAACGGCCAACAGGGACAGAATGGGCAGCAGTTTCATTAGGGCCAGCAGGGCCAAGGGAGGAATGGTAACGGCCACCAGGGCTGGGGACAGCAGGGGCAGAGGGGAGGGAACTTCCCAGGGAAGTGCTTTACTTGTGGAAAGACTGGCCATAAGAAGCAGGATTGTCCTGATAGGGGCAGGGCCCCACAGCAGCAGCAGCAGGGTGCTCGCCAGGAGCCACAGAGACCTATGTTTCCAGTCGCTCTTCCCGCACCGCCACAGATGGAAGCTTTGCCACCCATTCCAGCAGTCCCAGTTCAGCAGGGGCAGCTACAGTATGGACGTGTCTACAACGTTCACCAGGCTGCAGTTCCACAGGCACCGCCCTCGATCGAGGGTACGTTTCCTATCCATGGCACTATGGGTCGGGTGTTATTTGATACGGGTGCTACACACTGTTTTATAGCTACACACTTCGCGAAAGATTTAGGATTGTTAGCTACGGTAGAGAGCACAGTGACGTGTGTCGACTCACCATTTGGGAGTGGGTCACTTATTTTCTTTATATGCCGGGGAGTGGGGGTAGAGGTTGGTGGTTTGGTATTACCTGCGAACATGTTAGTGTTAGACATGCATGTTCACGATGTGATCATCGGTATGGATTGGCTCGTAGCATATAGTGCCATGATTGATTGCTTCAGCGGGAGCATTGTTTTTGCCATTCCGGGGCAAGAGATGTTTATAGTGGCGATGCCTCGCCCAGAGGGAGGATCGACCGCTCATCTGTATTACATTGAGGAGGATACCTCTAAGGAGGTTGTGATTCCTTTAGATTCGATCCCGGTTGTCAGGGAGTATTCAGATGTGTTTCAGGAGATACCAGGCTTACCACCCAGTCGAGAGATAGACTTCGTTATAGATTTCCTACCGGGTACGAGACCTATAGCACGTGCACCGTACCGTATGGCTCCGGCTGAGATGAGAGAGCTACGGGATCAGATAGAGCAGCTGTTAGGGCAGGGCTTTATTCGCAGGAGTACCTCACCTTGGGGCGCTCCAGTTTTGTTTGTGAAGAAGAGGGATGGTTCACTGAGATTGTGCGTGGACTACCGAGAGTTGAATAAGGTCACGATACGGAATAAGTATCCGTTGCCTCGAATCGATGACTTATTCGACCAGTTGAGAGGAGATTCTTTCTTCTCGAAGATTGACTTGAGGTCAGGATACCATCAGTTGCGTATCAGGGAGGAGGATGTCTCGAAGACTGCGTTCTTGTCGAGATATGGTTCTTACGAGTTTCGGGTTATGCCTTTCGGCTTGACCAACGCTCCAGCAGTGTTTATGGACTTAATGAACGGAGTGTTCAGGGATTTCCTAGACCAGTTTTTCATTGTCTTCATTGATGATATTCTGGTTTACTCTCAGACAGAGGAGGAGCACGCCGAGCATTTGAGGCAGGTTTTGCAGACACTTCGTCAGAACGAGTTGTATGCAAAATATGAGAAGTGCGGGTTTTGGCTGAAGGAAGTCCAGTTCTTGGGTCACATTATTTCTGACCAGGGAATATCTGTCGATCCGGGGAAGGTATCAGCGGTGAGGGAGTGGGGACAGCCCACGACGCCAACGGAGATTCGTAGTTTCTTGGGTCTAGCAGGATACTACAGGAGGTTTGTTCGGGGTTTCTCGGAGATAGCAGGTCCTTTGACACATCTTACTCGTAAAGGTGTGCCGTTCATTTGGAATGATGCCTGTCAGTTGGCATTCGATGAATTGAAGGACAAGTTGACCTCAGCACCTGTGTTAGCATTGCCGAGACCGGGAGTTGAGTATTTGGTTTACACCGATGCGTCTTTGTAAGGACTGGGAGGTGTATTGCAGCAGGAGAGACAGGCCATAGCTTATGCTTCCCGTAAGCTTAAGCCTCATGAGAAGAATTACCCCACGCATGATTTGGAGTTGGCAGCAGTGGTATTTGCCTTACGGATTTGGAGGCACTATCTTTTGGGGGAGAAGTTTCAGCTGTTCACGGACCACAAGTCACTACAGTATCTGTTCACGCAGAAGGAATTGAATTTGCGGCAGCGTAGGTGGCTTGAATTTGTGAAGGACTACCAGTTCGACATCCAGTACCACCCGGGTAAGGCTAACGTGGTAGCAGACGCGTTGAGCCGCAGGCCAGCAGATGAGGTGGCAGAAGTGTGGAAAGCTAAGTGGAAGGAATTGGGACACCAGGATGCAGTGGCCCGATCTTTCATGTCTGTGATGACCGTTACCCCACAGATTGTCACGAGGATACTACGGGCTCAGGCTAATGACTCGTTCTGTCAGGAGCAGATAGTTCGATTACTTGCTGAGGGAGCCGAGTCCTATACCGTTAGCTCAGATGGGGGATTGCGCTTCAATGGGAGATTGGTAGTTCCGGAAGGGGAAGAATTGCGGCACGATGTGATGGCAGAGTCGCACGGCTCACGGTTCGCGGTACATCCCGGAGGGGACAAAATGTACCAAGACATGAGACGGAAATATTGGTGGAGCGGTATGAAGAGAGATATCGCTGAGTTTGTCTCGAAATGCGCCACTTGTCAGCTTGTAAAAGTGGATCATCAGAGACCAGCAGGATTGCTACAGCCGTTGGAGGTTCCGGTGTGGATGTGGGAGAGCATATCCATGGATTTTATCACGGGGTTGCCTACGTCGCAGAGGGGTCACGACTCCGTTTGGGTAATTGTGGACAGGTTGTCCAAGGTCGCTCACTTCTTACCCGTAAGGACTGACTACACTACGGGACAGTATGCCCAGCTCTTCATTTCAGAGATTGTGAGACTTCACGGTGTGCCCCTAAATATCGTGTCTGACAGAGACAAGATATTTGTTTCGAGGTTTTGGGAGAGTTTCCAAGAGGCAATGGGCACGAAATTACGGTTGAGTACGGCTTATCATCCGCAGACCGATGGGCAGACAGAGCGCACCAATCAGATGTTGGAGGACATGCTACGCATGTGTATTATTGACTTCGGGGGTGGATGGGAGCAGTACCTTCCACTGGTGGAGTTTGCTTACAACAACTCCTATCATTTCACGATTGGCATGGCTCCGTTTGAGGCATTGTACGGTAGGCCTTGTCGTTCCCCAGCATGTTGGTTGGAGGTGGGGGACAACAAACTACTTGGGCCGGAAGTGATTCAGGATACTTCGGCAAGGATTGAGTTGATTCGGAGTCGCATTCGGGTAGCTCAAGACAGGCAGAAGAGTTATGCTGATGCGAAGAGGTTTTTCAGGGAGTTCCAAGTGGGGGACCAGGTTTTGCTCAGGGTTTCTCCGATGAAGGGGATTATGCGATTCGGGAAGAAGGGGAAGTTGGCACCGAGGTATGTGGGGCCGTTTCCTATTATTGAGCGGATCGGACCCGTTGCGTATAGACTTGGACTACCGGAGCACTTGCATCGAATTCACGACGTGTTCCATATTTCCTCGCTGAGGAAATACCTTAGAGATAATTTGGCTCATTCTCACATTGCTGTGGAGGACATCGATCTCCAGCCGGATAGCTCCTACGAGGAGGGGCCAATTGCTATTTTGGACCGAAGCGAGAGGAAACTGAGGTCAAAGATAGTTCCGTTAGTGCGTGTTCAGTGGCGACATCACAATGTCGAGGAGTCCACATGGGAGCGCGAGGATGAGATGCGCGAACGTTATCCAGAGCTATTTTTAGCAGGTACTTTCTAGTTTCGAATTTCGGGACGAAATTCAGTTATTAGGGGGGAAGTATGTAATACCCCGTACTTTTGTCTATATTTATTTTTGGGATTAATTAATTAAATGCGTATTAATTGGAAATTAATCCGGGTTATAAATACTAATGAGATGCGAATTGGTATTTGATTATGTGCATATATGATTATATATGTGTTTGGTATTATAAAATTTGTCGTGAGATTTATATACGGCATTTTAGAAATTTTTGAGACGCGTGGGACCGCCGCGTCACGGTATAATATTTTGTTAATAAAAGTGAATCAAAAATCTATAATCCGTATGGTCGTTTTGAGTGCGCCAACGCGTCCGGAAGGGTCGAGATAGTCAGAAAACACTAGCCGGGGGTATAGTTTGGGTCCCGGGGTATTTTTAGGCCATACCGGTAACTTAAAGGGTATTTTGGTAATTTTACATTTTTAGGAATTAAAATTGACGAAAATTAGAGATGTAAATCTGATGTGGATTAAACCCATTAAGCCCATTAACCAACCCATATTAACCTAGAAGGCTACGTAGGTTGTCATTTAGGTTTTCTAAGTTTCCCCAAATCAAAACCCTAGCCACCTTAAGCCACCATTGGAGAAGAGCTTAGAGAGAGAGGAATTTCTGCAGAAAACTTCATCTAATCTACACCAAACTCAGAGACAACCAAGGCAAGTGACTTTATTCCATTTAATTTCTGAGAATGTCTTTTCCATGTTAGAAAATTCGGATTTATGGTTTGTTCTTGATAAAATATGAAAACCCATGTAGTTTAGATCATAGAACTTGAGAAATTGTGAAGAGAATAGCATGTAGAATAGTTTGGAGACAATTAATCTGATGTTAATACATGATTGGGTGAAAGAAAAACGAATTAAATTCTGGAATTTGATGTTGATATATATCTAGGGTTCATGTTCTTGATGATATTGGGGAAAAGTATAAAATCTTGGGATTTAATGATGTTTAGGATGCCTTATTGCCTTAAAAGACGTTAGTTTATGACCTAAGCATGTTTTAGTATGATTAGAGGACTTAAATCATTGTTAGAACGAACTTTGGAGAAGGATTGAAGTGATAAAAATGGTGAAAAACGAGATGGGAAAATTCTGGGCCGAAGCTGGAAGCTCGTTAGAAGCAGCCCCCAGGTCGTTCGAACGAACTCGTTCGAACGATCTTCTAACGAGTTGACCAGTCGTTACTAACGAGTAGTGATTTCGTTCGATATCTCGTTCGAACGAGATATCGTTAGAAGGGACAGTTCGTTCGAACGAACTGGATCTCGTTCGAACAGCCTCGTTCGAACGAGACTTCTAACGACCTGACAGTCCAAACTCGTTCGAAGTCTCGTTCGAACGAGACTTCTAACGAGTTGACAGTTTGGTCCTTTTTGGACTGTTTTGATTTTTGGAGTCCCGTAAACTTGTTCGAGGATATAGATGACCTTCCTTTATTGATGTGAGGTTAGATTTGGGACTTTTGGATTATTGAGAGGAGTAAATTATATACGATAGTTATATTCAATGAACCATTTGGGTTGAGACGTGAGTGTCTACTACGATGTGAGGATGAATTATAGCGCGTATAATTACAAACCGGAATAGTACGAATTGTGATAATTATAGTTAGTACGAGAATGCGATATGTACTACGATTAAAATACGGTATTACTAAGACATGTGTTTACTTAGTATTGGTATATGGATTGTTTTTATGACATACCTACCATACTTGCTATCACGGGAGGTTGCGTTCGCTTAGGACCCTGTAATCCTTGTGTGCCTACGGGGGGATATAGACTGGTACCTCGATGAACATAGGTCATAGAAAGACTTATTGTGATATTAATAAGTCCGCTGATCATGGGAGCGTAGGTATGTGCGTGACCCATGTGATGGTGACTGTGTTCGCCTCCATTATTTGTGATGTTGTTATCGGTAAACTATTCCTGAGAGATTCGAAATATGTAATCCTTATGTACGTGATGTACCGGGATGGATAGCAGAGTATGTGTGCACTACAGCTTAGATTGCGGGGTGCTTGTATTGTATATTTATGATATGAATAATATACATTATATTAATGGGAATCCTCATGTTAATGTTGTAAAAATATTAGGGTATTGTTTCGAGATATATAATGAGTTAACTGATAGTTATATCAATGGCATATTTAGTAACTGAGTTTACGTTAAACCTCTATTTAATTACGAGCGTTGTTATGTTAAATGGAACCGAGTAATATGGGTAGAACCTTTGGCAGTCTAGCTAGTTATGTTGTCAGTTAGCTAGCAGTATGGGTCGTTATAGATGGGTACTTACGTTAGGAGTGCACAGTTAGACGAGAGGTGAGGATATCATGCGAGTGTACGTCCTAACATGTACTTTGCATTTAATGTTTTAAATGTTTTTAAAGCACTTGCAGGTTTTTAAAATATAACTCCACATTCGGGCTCTGACCCGTTTGCTTTTCAAATCTCTTTTTCTTTGTAAAACCATTTTAGGTGCCCAGCCACAAGGACACCAAGCATAGGATACTCATTCAGGTGACGAGCTGTAGCTGCTTGTGGAAGTTACAGGGATTTGCATGTAGACGCTTCTATCTTTTGGATTCCAGAGTCACTATCTATCAGTTGTAGGGCATGTTGCCCATTTCTATTTAGAGCATCTTTTATATTTTAGTTTTCAGACTTTAGCATGTTTTATTTCAGTTTCGGTTACTCATTTCAGTTATGGGATTGTAGTGAGGAGTTCCTCCAGACTTTATTTACTTTATTGTGATGGTTATTCGTTTTACTTCAGTATGGTGAATGGTGTTAGTTATTTCTTCATTACATTTGTTGCATGTTAATCAGACTTAAATTAAAATTTGGCAACTTGCTTTTTAAATACTAGGTGGTTAGAAATAATAAAATGTTTTCGACAGTGATGCTATTAACTGAGCCAACTTGGCATTTTGAATTGATTTTATAAAGGAGTAGCTACCCGGTATTTAATTAGTCGGGGTGTCACATAGAAGTGTTAAAAACTCTTTGGAATTAGATAGTTATGAGAAAACACATGAATGGGTACAGGAACGTTAGGAGTGCACAGTTAGACGAGAGGTGAGTATTTCATGCGAGAGCACGTCCTAACATGTATCTTGCATTCATTATTTTAATTATTATTAAAGCACTTGATGTTTTTGAAATACTCTCCACATTCGGGCTCTGACCCGTTTGCTTTCAAATCTATCTTTTTGTAAAAACCATTTTAGGTGCCCAGCCACAAGGACACCATGCTTAGGATCCTCATTCAGGTGACGAGCTGTAGCGGTTTGTGGAAGTTACAGGACATTGATTATAGACGCTTCATCTATCTTGACTTTATACTCAGTATTTATCAGTTGTAGGGCATGTCGCCCATTTCTTTTAGAGGCATTTCATTTATTTCAGTTATTCAGACTTCGGGCATGTACTTAATTCAGAATTCAGACTTGTCTTATTATTTTCAGTTGTGGGATTGTTGTGAGGATTTTTCCTCCGGACTTATTACTATTGTTGGTTATTCCATTACTTCGTTATGGTGAATGGACTTATGTTGTTCTTCTATTATCCTTTTATTGCATGTTAATCAGACTTAACTTAAAATTTGGCAACTTACTTTTTAAATACTAGGTGGTTAGTAATCATTTAAATGTTTTCGACAGTGATGCTATTAACTGGATCAACTTGGCATTTTGTATTAATTTAATAAAGGAGTAGCTACCCGGTATTTAATTAGTCGGGGTGTCACATAATGTTTTAAACCCTATCGCCGATGAGGAGTACTTGCTCAAGTCGCCCTCCACGATCGCATTCGTGCCTTTGTGTGCGCCACCTCCCATTCCAATTTCAAAATCGTTGGGAGTATTTTCGGCTTTTCTCGGTCCCCACTTGTTTTTGTCACCTGTCCTATCCAAATCCCCCATCCTCCCTCCCAAAGTTTCAATTGGGGATGGTTCACTTTTACCGCCTTACACATGCCTTCCGTCGTTCGAATGGAATTCCTATTTTTCGGGAGGCATGCATGTTTGGGAGGGTCCACCGTTGATCCGCCAAATTCAAATTGTGTTTTGGATGGACCCTCAAAAGTTTCAACTTTTAGTATATAGCTAATTAGAGTTCTAAATGTAGTTGTATATAGCTAACTTCTTCATTTTTATTTTTATTAATATTATCCTAGTGTAATTAGTTAATAATCTCTTTTTATTTCTTTTTTGTATGCTTGGTTCTAACTCTTTTGTAGGTTCAACGCACTTGAATTTGCGGAGACTATGCATCCCGGCACACATTTCTTACGAAAATGATCAAAAAAGCCCCAAAAACATTTTTCTGTTATTTTTCACACACGCATCCTCACGCATTTGCATTTGTTTTTTCTTTTTTATTTTATTTTATTTTTCATTTTTTGTCGAGAACATGCGTGTGTGTTGCTCGTTGTACATATGTTTTAATTTTTGGTTAGCATAGGCCTATTTGTGTGTATATTTTAGCCTATGTCTATTTATTTTTATTTTTTTATTTTTATTTTAATTTTTATATTTTTATTTCATATTTTTATTTATTTATACTTATATATACTTTATATATATTTATATTATACTTAAACCCCCTAAATATTCCATAATTGCAATTTCCCCCCACTTTTATAACAGAATGCAGTGTGCCTTGCCCTGCATGATCGATCGATTGAAGGCCCTGGCTTGATCGATCGATCGAGCAGTTATAGGCCGAAGCTGCTACTTTTTTTTTCCTTTCTGCTTATTCTCTTTTCTCCTCTCTAAACTATTTCGTGCCCTAGTTTTTTCTCCCCCAACACATTTCTTCATTTTCAACCCTTTTTCTACAATTACAAGGTATGATTCTTCCTAATTTATTATCTTTTTGTACATTTGGGTTGATTGTTGTCCTAAATTCCATGTTTTATACCATTTTTGGACATTTATTGTTTGTGTTGGTTTGTCCCCTGATTTGTGTTGTTCCAAGCGATTTTTCTTGTGATTCTTGTTGAATATCCACTCATGAACACATGAATATTGCTGCATTGTTGTTTTGTTCATGAGTGGGGCGATTTGGTTGGTTCAAAACGGTGTTTTTCACCCTTGACGCACATTGCGCACACCAAGTGTTCGCTAAAATTCCCAAAACAGTTTTCAATCCAATTTTTGGCCCACACTTGGGTGATTTTCACTCCTTGTCGCTTTCCGACATATGTTATCGGAATGTTGCAATTTTTTCCTCGATTTTGCGCACTTTCACCCCCATTTCAACTTGTACACTAACTAACCATTAATTGTGCTTACAATTTTTTTTGTATTGTGTAATTCTTATTTTGTAGGTTGAAATGGCCCAACTAAAAAAATACAAATATACTAGGTGCTTACCCGCCGGGGGCGTTGAGGGGTTCCGCTGCGATCAGGAGCGGGATTGATACCGCGCCCACTTTCACACATCCGAGCGTCCACTTGGGTATCATTTTGCGTGGACATTGAGCATATACCGCGGGAGGCGCGTGTTCTTCTGCATCGTCATGGATGGGAGCCCTTTCTCGCTACTAACGGGCGCATTAATGAAGAGCTAGTCCGGATATTCTATGCGACATTGGTAGAGGTAAAGGAGGATGGGCCGACTACTTATGAGGCGATGGTCCGTGGGGTGAGGATACCTTTCAGCATTTCTGATTTGGCTGACTACATGAGTGTGCCAAAACCTGGGGACTCGATCAGTTTTATGGATGGGACCATCTTAGGCCGTGGGACATTGATAGAGGCTCTTGCACCGGGGGAGGCATGGAAAAAGGGTGCTTTTCGCTCGGCTGTAATGGAGGACTTACCGAGGTTACTTCACTACATTAATGTCCACTCTTTTATGGTGACGAACAACCGGTCAGAGGTTCGTCACAAGCACGCCGCATTGATCTACACGCTGATTAATGGTTTGGTCAATATCAGCTTGCCCAGTATCTTTTTGGATATGATGTGAGCGACAGCTAAAGAGATTGCCTGGAGGTTTTCCCTTCCCTTTTCTTCCCTCATTACGAGGATATGTTTATCGCACGGTTGCCCAGAGTTTGACGCTGACCGTAAGCAGGAGCCACTCGGGCTTCTCTCCAAGGACAATATTTCAAATATGCTTAAGCACGAGTGGGGGCAACCAGGCGGCAAAAGACAGAGGGCGGAGGTGGCTGATGAGCCGGACGCCGAGGAGGATGATATTCAGGAGATGGATATGGGTGAGGGTTCTCACGCGCCGCCCACAGATTACGATGCCCGCTTTGAGGCATTCCAAGCCGTGCAGGACCAACGCTGGGAGGAGACCCAGCTTAGGTGGGCTACATGGGAGTCCCGCCTAGACCAGTTGCAGGTCGAGCAGCGGCAGCAGTGGGCACAGCAGCAGGCCCAGCAGGAGCAGTTTCAGGCCGAGCAGCGGCAGCAGTGGGCCCTATAGAGGTAGGCTAGAGCGCAGCACAAACATGAGTACAGGATGATACAGCAGATGATGAGAGATCTTTATTTGCAGCGGCATGATTCCGACACAGCGCTAACTCCTCATTTTCAGGACCCTTCTGATCCTAGTGGTTCTGGCCACTATGTTGCTGTTGTACTGGGTCGATTTTGGCATTCTGGGATCAGATATTATATTGTACTTTTTATTTTTATTTGCATTTGTATTTCTTTTATTTCACTAGTTGTAATGTATTAAGTGATTTTGTATTGAACTTATGGAATGAGAAATGAAAATGTAGTTTGTGGTTGTTTATTGGATTTTGATGTGTGTGACCTTCAATTTTATAAAATCAAAAAGTTCACCATCAATTTATCTAGTCTTTGCACTTCAGCCCCTCTATATTATTGTGACTTGTGACATAGCTTCTCTTAACTTAATACATCGGTACATATTCTTCATATGCTTTCTACTGACTTATTTTGTAGCTTCATTTGGACTTGTACTTATGGAGATCGCTCCAAATTTGGGTAATATCATTATTTTTCTATCTTTGTGTTGTGTTCTTTAATGGATGCATTGGGGAAAATGCAACATTTAAGTTAGGGGTGTAGGATATTCTATCCATTTTGCTGATTAGTCCTTGAATTTGATTACAATTTAGTTACAATGCATGTTTTTTGTTAAAAAATTGAAAAATTTCAAAAATATTTTCTTTCTTTTTTCTCCTTTATTGGGCATTTTGCCCTTGTTTCCGATGATAAATTTTAATAATTGCCCGATCAAATAGACAATTCAACAATGCATTTTTTTTTGTTCTCGATTTTAGAAGTTATTAGACTTTAGTCCTAAATCATTAATATTATGAATAACTTCATGAATTAAACTTTTAATCCGTGAGCACATGCACCATTCTTGTTATATTGATTTGGTTTAAGATTTTTATAACTCAGTATGCTTTTATTGCATTGTATATACTTACACCGAGTGAGATTAGAGACTTATCTTCATTTGTGAGTGTATACAATTTTCTTTCCTCTTTGAAAACATTACAGTCGTTGGTAATCTCCTTATTCTTTCATTGACTGTTCATTAATTGAGTTCATACTTGAAATGTTTTACTTGAGCATGATTTTCATATGTTGTTTGACTCGATAATTACGTACACTTTTTGAAAGGATCATAGGCCATCTTTGATATATCACCCATATTGACCTTGACCTCACCCTTTATATGTTCCCTAGTAAACCCACTTGAGCCTAAATACTAGCCTTTCTTTTCATTACCCAAAATCCCATATCCAACTCCAAATTGGAGTTTTATACCATAAATATTACCTTACATACACTTGTTTGTTACTTGGGATTAAATGTTATTATTGTGTTGTGGTTGCAATTTGAGTATGAAAAGAGTAAGAAGTGAAAAGAAAAAGAGTGAAAAAGAGTGAAAAAGAGAAAGTTAAAAACAAAAGAAAACAAAAGAAAAAAAGTGAGAAAAAGAAGAAAAGAAAAAGAAAGAGAAAGTTGTTTATAGTGTTTGTATGTGATTCAATAATCCTTGTTACTCTCTCGATTGTTATATCTAATGCTCATTTGGAAATCATTTGTCCAATTTTGAAATTGCCCACTAGTTCGTATTTTCCCGAGTTTCATCCCCAAACACTTTGAATCCGTATATACATCCCTTTCATTTCGTACCTTATCCTAGCCTACTTTACAACCCTATTAAAGTCCTATGTGATCTTAAGTAGATGTAATTCAAAGGTTTAAATAGTTTTGATAATCTGTGAAAATGCATTTCGCCTCTTTTATATGTGTGGTATCCTTTCACTGAGATTGCAATTTCTATTTCCCATATAGCGTTCTTCAATTGTGACATGTGCGCGGCCTAGTTTCCCTTTACATTTAATCCTTATTCCCGCATGTCCCGTATGTTACCTCCCTATTTCAAGTGAATTCATTTGATGAGTGTAATGCTCATGAGGATTGACTTTTATGCATGCTTTGATATTTAGTATCCGAGTTATTTAAGTTTTTCGCCAAATCATACTTTTCATATGCTCACTCCCCTCCCACATGTTAGAGTTTCAATTCATTGAGGTGCATTCGATAATGTTAATAACTACAGACTTCTCACGCGAATTCGTTTTCTATGCTAATAACATGTTGAAATATTGTTCCCATTGATGAGTTTGTCGTGCTTGATTGGGCATATTTTGAGGAAACTTTACGATGTTTGTGGGTACCATCACTGAAAATCCTCACGAGACGACACTCGTCCACTAGGGTAACCTAGGAGTTTAACGGCTTATTGCATACGCTAAATGCAATCTAATCGCCCGCGAAAGTGGCTTTATGCTTTTATACCATATTTTTGTACTTATCCTGCTTTTGGTGCTTGTTGTTCTTGTTGCATCCTATTTCATTGCTAGGGACTAGCAATGTGTAAGTTAGAGGGTGTGATAATATGCAAATATCGTGTATTTCATCCATCGAACCTACGCATTTTAGCCCCCTCGGGTGCCTTAATCTCTATATTTAATCCCGTTAACCAGACAACCTCGGTTTATATTGTTAACATGCAATATGAGGTATAATTGGGCTTTTGCAGGTATTTAGGTACCAAGTATGGGATTCGGACGCATTCCACGCAATTTCCATACACAATCGCACGTTCAAGGGCAATCCGATCATTTCATATCTTGGGCACCTGGCCCAATATCTATACGAAAGTTGTAGCCCTCCTTGTTAGTTTCACGTGGCCATGAATGGTGCACGATTCCGAGTCCCTATGACAAAGTTACGACGATTTGAGCGGAGATGAATTGCATGCCAAAACAGGGGATTCTGCAGGCTGCCCTGCTTGGTCGATCGATCGAGCCTGGGGGTCGATCGATCGACCCTTTATATTTTTTCCACGATTTTACAGTCGATCGATCGACCACAGGGGCCGATCGATCGATCCCTGTAATACCCCGTATTTTTGACTATATTTATTTTGGGATTAATTAATTAAATTGCGTATTAATTGGAAATTAATCCGGGTTATAAATACTAATGAGATGCGAATTGGTAATTGATTATGTGCATATATGATTATATATGTATTTGGTATTATAGAATTTGTCGTGAGATTTATATACGGCATTTTAGAAATTTTGTTGAGACGCGTGGGACCGCCGCGTCACGGTATATTATTTTGTTAATAAAAGTGAATTTAAAATCTATAATCCGCATGGTCGTTTTGAGTGCGCCAACGCGTCCGGAAGGGTCGAGATAGTCAGAAAACACTAGCCGGGGGTATAGTTTGGGTCCCGGGGTATTTTTAGACCATCCCGGTAACTTAAAGGGTATTTTAGTAATTTGGTATTTTTGGGTAATTAAAAGTGACGAAAATTGAGAGTTGTAATCTGATAAGGATTGACCCCAACCAACCCTTATTAACCCAACAAGCTACGGAGGTTTATTAAATTAGGTTTTCATAAGTCCCCAAAGCAAACCCTAGCCACCATAGCTTTTTAGAGAAGAAAGCTTGGAGAAGGAGAGAGAGAGAGGAATTCTGCAGAAATTCTACACCAAATCCACACCAAATTCAGAGACAAACAAGGCAAGTGGTTTAACTATGTTTAATTTCAAAGGATGTTCTTTCCATGTTAGAAAATTGATGTTTTACAAATTGTTCTTGGAAGATAAATGAAAACCCATGTTAATTGGACTTAGGATTTGATTATTGAGGACCATTTGTACGTAGAATAGTATGGAGACGAAATTATATGATGATTATACATGATTGGGTGAAACAAAAACGAATTTAAATTGATGAATTGAGGGTTTGAAAATTAGGGTTCTTGTTCATGTATAATTTGGGGGGAAAGTTTAATATTTGCATATTTGATGGATGATTAGGATGAGTTAATCCATAAAAACGTGATAGGATGCGGTTATATTGTGTTTAGAATTGTTTAGATATCTTAAATCAATCATTGGAACATATTTTGGAGAAAATTTGAGGAGTATAAATGGTGAAAAACGATTTTTGGGAAGTTCTGGGCCGAAACTGGCATCTCGTTAGAAGCAGCCCCAGGTCGTTCGAACGAACTTATTCGAACGAGCTTCTAACGAGTTGACCAGTCGTTATTAACGAGTAGGGATTTTCGTTCGATATCTCGTTCGAACGAGATATCGTTAGAAGGGTCAGTTCGTTCGAACGAACTGGGATCTCGTTCGAACAGCCTCGTTCGAACGAGACTTCTAACGACCTGACAGTCCAAACTCGTTCGAAGCCTCGTTCGAACGAGACTTCTAACGAGTTAACAGTTTGACCCTTTTTGGACTGTTTTGATTTTGGAGCCCCTTCAACTTGTTCGAGGATATAGGTGACCTTCCTTTATTGATGTAAGGTTAGATTTGGGACTTTTTGAGAGGAGTAAGCTATATACGAGAGTTATATTCAAAGAACCATTTGGGTTGAGACGTAAGTGTCTACTACGATATAAGGATGAATTATAGCGCGTATAATTACCAACCGGAATAGCATGAATTGTGATAATTATAGTTAGTACGAGAGTGCAATATGTACTACGATTAAAAATATGGTATTACTAAGGCATGTGTTTACTTAGTATTAGTATATGGATTGTTTGTATGAAATACCTACCATACTTGCTATCACGGGAGGTTGCGTTCGCTTAGGACCCTCTAATCCTTGTGTGCCTACGGGGGGGATATAGACTGGTATCTTGATGAACATAGGTCATAGAAAGACTTATTGTGATATTAATAAGTCCGCTGACCATGGGAGCGTAGGTATGTGCGTGACCCATGTGATGGTGACTGTGTTCGCCTCCACTATTTGTGATTTGTGTTATCTAAACTATTCCTGAGAGATTCGGA
The DNA here is from genome assembly GCA_949130495.1 of Sambucus nigra. Classification (NCBI taxonomy): domain Eukaryota; kingdom Viridiplantae; phylum Streptophyta; class Magnoliopsida; order Dipsacales; family Adoxaceae; genus Sambucus; species Sambucus nigra. The sequence goes on along the minus strand of OX422221.1, from coordinate 360,852,947 downwards.
ATATGTGATCCTTATGTACGTGATGTACCGGGATGGATAGCAGAGTATGTGTGCACCATAGCTTAGATTGCGGGGTGCTTGTATCGTATATTTATGATGTGAATAATATACATTAAATTAATGGAAATCCTCATGTTAATGTTGTAAAAATATTACGGTATTGTTTCGAGATATATAATGAGTTAGCTGATAGTTATATCAATGGCATAGTTGGTAACTGAGTTTACGTTAAACCTCTATTAAATTACGAGCGTTGTTATGTTAAATTAACTGAGTAAAATGGGTAGAACCTTTGGTAGTCTAGCTAGTTACGTTGTCACTTAGCTAGTGGAAAGGGTAGTTATAGATGGGTACTTACGTTAGGAGTGCACAGTTAGTCGAGAGGTGAGAATTTAATGTGAGTGCACGTCCTAACATGTACTTTGCATTTAATGTTTTAAATGTTTTTAAAGCACTTGCAGGTTTTTAAAATGATTTCCACTTTCGGGCTCTGACCCATTTGCTTTCAAATATATTTTCTTGTAAAACCATTTTAGGTGCCCAGCCACAAGGACACCAAGCATAGGATTTTCATTCAGGTGACGAGCTGTAGCTGTTTGTGGGAGCTACAGGTATTTGCACGTAGACGCTTCTCTCATTTGGATTCCAGTCTCCGCATTTATCAGTTGTAGGGCATGTTGCCCAATTCTATTAGACATTTTTACATTTATGTTTTCAGACTCTAGCATGTATTGCTCAGTATTCAGTTTTAGTTATTTATTTCAGTTTACTTATCTATTGTGGGATTTGTATTGAGGAGTTTTTCCTCCAGAGTTTATTTACATTTTGTGATGATTATTCGTTTTACTTCAGTATGGTGAATGGTGTTATTTAGTTATTCATTACTTCTGTTGCATGTTAATCAGATTTAATAAAATTTGGCACTTACTTTTTAAATACTAGGTGGTTAGTAAAAATAAAACGTTTTCGACAGTGATGCTATTAACTGAGCCAACTTGGCATTTTGAATTAATTTTATAAAGGAGTAGCTACCCGGTGTTTAATTAGTCGGGGTGTCACAGGTGGTATCAGAGCATCAGGTTCTAGTGTCCTTTAGGATCCGTACGGCTATTATGTTTCCGCTACGTTTTCTTTGATATAGAGCCCTATATTTAGGACTGTTGTACTCTTATTGTGTATGCTTCGTTCTTCAGCTATTTTAAGTTTATAAACCGTGAACTTATAAACTTTGTTCTTATTTCAGATGCCTCCACGACGTGCACGCCGAGTTCCCAGGAATGCAGTGCCCGAACCCCAGCCCGCTCCAGTTCAGGGCATGTTGAGCGCCGCTGAGGTTGCAGCTATAGTAGCTCAAGCGGTGAACGCCGCGATTGCCGTTATTCAGCAGGCACCACCACCGGCGCCGGTTGCCGCGCCAGTACAGGTTAATGCATTCCCGTCTACTTGGGAGCGTGTACGAGACGCTTTTCAGAAAGCGCATCCTCCAGAGTTTGCTGGTAGCTCAGATGTGGTAGTCTCGAGCCAATGGAGGAAGGACATACAGAGGCATTTGAGGATGCATGAGTGCACTGACGTTCAGAAACAGGTGCTAGCTACTTTCAAGCTAGTGGGATCTGCACTACAGTGGTGGGAGTCTATCACCACTGCGGAGGAGAGGGATACCCTCACGATTCAGGAGTTCTGGGTGCGGTTCGACCGCAAGTATTTTCCGTCCGCAGTTCATATAGAGATGAGGAGGAAACTGATGAGTTTGAAGCAGGAGGGCAAGACAGTGGCCGAGTATGAGGCCGAGTTCACTAACCTGTTAAATATCGTATCAGACGAGATTCCAATAGAGAAGAAGAAGATAGAGAAGTTCACCGACGGGTTGAATTGGAGGATCCGTCAGCATCTACTAGGGAACCTATCGTTGGCCACGTATTCTGATGTGGTTAACGCTGCATTATTGCACTGCCAGGACCACCGTTTTCACATGGCCGAGGGCAAGCGGTCGGGAGAGTCTAGCCATCAGGGTAGGACCGGAGGACATGGTGCCAGCGGGGCACAATCGGGTCAGGGGCAGAGACAGACTGAGCAGGGCTCCCAGCAGGGGGATAACAAGAGGTTCCGGTCAGGGAACTATAGGCAGGGACAAGGAGGTTTCCGCCAGGGCCAACAGGGGCAGAATGGGCAGCAGTTCCATCAGGGCCAGCAGGGCCAAGGGAGGAATGGTAACGGCCACCAGGGTCGGGGACAGCAGGGGCAGAGGGGAGGGAATTTCCCAGGGAAGTGCTTTACTTGTGGCAAGACTGGCCATAAGAAGCAGGATTGCCCTGATAAGGGCAGGGCCCCACAGCAGCAGCAGCAGGGTGCTCGCCAGGAGCCACAGAGACCTATGTTTCCCGCCGCTCTTCCTGCACCGCCACAGATGGCAGCATTGCCACCCATTCCAGCAGTCCCAGCTCAGCAGGGGCAGCTACAGTATGGACGTGTCAATAACGTTCACCAGGCTGCAGTTCCACAGGCACCGCCCGCGATCGAGGGTACGTTTCCTATCCATGGCACTATGGGTCGGGTGTTATTTGATACGGGTGCTACACACTGTTTTATTGCTACACACTTCGCGAAAGCTTTAGGATTGTTAGCTACGGCAGAGAGCACAGTGACGTGTGTCGACTCACCATTAGGGAGTGGGTCACTTATTTTCTTTATATGCCGGGGAGTGGGGGTAGAGGTTGGTGGTTTGGTATTACCTGCGGACATGTTAGTGTTAGACATGCATGTTCACGATGTGATCATCGGTATGGACTGGCTCGTAGCATATAGAGCCATGATTGATTGCTTCAGCGGGAGCATTGTTTTTGCCATTCCGGGGCAGGAGATGTTTATAGTGGCGATGCCTCGCCCAGAGGGAGGATCGACCGCTCATCTGTATTACATAGAGGAGGATACCTCTATGGAGGTTGTGATTCCTTTGGATTCGATCCCGGTTGTCAGGGAGTATTCAGATGTGTTTCAGGAGATACCAGGCTTACCACCCAGTCGAGAGATAGATTTCGTTATTGATTTGCTACCGGGTACGAGACCTATAGCACGTGCACCGTACCGTATGGCTCTGGCTGAAATGCGAGAGTTACGGGATCAGATAGAGCAGCTGTTAGGGCAGGGCTTTATTCGCAGGAGTACCTCACCTTGGGGCGCTCCAGTTTTGTTTATGAGGAAGAGGGATGGTTCACTGAGATTGTGCGTGGACTACCGAGAGTTGAATAAGGTCACGATACGGAATAAGTATCCGTTGCCTCGAATCGATGACTTATTCGACCAGTTGAGAGGAGCTTCTTTCTTCTCGAAGATTGACTTGAGTTCGGGATACCATCAGTTGCGTATCAGGGAGGAGGATGTCTCGAAGACTGCGTTCTTGTCGAGATATGGTTCTTATGAGTTTCGGGTTATGCCTTTCGGCTTGACCAACGCTCCAGCAGTGTTTATGGACTTGATGAACAGGGTGTTCAGAGATTTCCTCGATCAGTTTGTCATTGTCTTCATTGATGACATTCTGGTCTACTCTCAGACAGAGGAGGAGCACGCCGAGCATTTGAGGCAGGTTTTGCAGACACTTCGTCAGAACGAGCTGTATGCAAAATATGAGAAGTGCGGGTTTTGGCTGAAGGAGGTCCAGTTCTTGGGTCACATTATTTCCGACCAGGGAATATCTGTCGATCCGGGGAAGGTGTCAGCGGTGAGGGAGTGGGGACAGCCCACGACACCAACAGAGATTCGTAGTTTCTTGGGCTTAGCAGGATACTACAGGAAATTTATTCGGGGTTTCTCGGAGATAGCAGGTCCTTTGACACATCTTACTCGTAAGGGTGTGCCATATATCTGGAGTGATGCCTGTCAGTTGGCATTCGATGAGTTGAAGGACAAATTGACCTCAGCACCTGTGTTAGCATTGCCGAGACCGGGAGTTGAGTATTTGGTTTACACCGATGCGTCTTTGCAAGGGCTTGGAGGTGTTTTGCAGCAGGAGAGACAGGCCATAGCTTATGCATCCCGTAAGCTTAAGCCTCATGAGAAGAATTACCCCACACATGATTTGGAGTTGGCGGCAGTGGTATTTGCCTTACGGATTTGGAGGCACTATCTTTTGGGGGAGAAGTTTCAGCTGTTCACGGACCACAAGTCACTACAGTACCTGTTCACGCAAAAGGAATTGAATATGCGGCAGCGTAGGTGGCTTGAATTTGTGAAGGACTACCAGTTCGACATCCAGTACCACCCGGGTAAGGCTAACGTAGTAGCAGACGCGTTGAGCCGTAAACCAGCAGATGAGGTGGCAGAGGTGTGGAAAGCTAAGTGGAAGGAATTGGGACACCAAGATGCAGTGGCCCGATCTTTCATGTCTGTGATGACCGTTACCCCGCAGATTGTCACAAGGGTAGTACGGGCACAGGCTAATGACACGTTCTGTCAGGAGCAGATAGTCCGATTGCTAGCAGAGGGAGCCGAGTCCTATACCGTTAGCTCAGACGGGGGATTGCGCTTCAATGGGAGGTTGGTAATTCCGGAAGGAGAAGAATTGCGGCACGATGTTATGGCTGAGTCGCACGGCTCACGGTTCGCGGTACATCCCGGAGGGGACAAAATGTACCAAGACATGAGACGGCAATATTGGTGGAGCGGTATGAAGAAAGATATCGCTGAGTTTGTCTCGAAATGCGCCACTTGTCAGCTTGTAAAAGTGGACCATCAGAGACCAGCGGAATTGCTACAGCCGTTGGAGGTTCCGGTGTGGATGTGGGAGAGCATATCCATGGATTTTGTCACGGGGTTGCCTACGTCGCAGAGGGGTCACGACTCCGTTTGGGTAATTGTGGACAGGTTGTCCAAGGTCGCTCACTTCTTACCCGTAAGGACTGACTACACTACGGGACAGTATGCCCAGCTCTTCATTTCAGAGATTGTGAGACTTCACGGTGTGCCCCTGAATATCGTGTCTGACAGAGACAAGATATTTGTTTCGAGATTTTGGGAGAGTTTCCAGGAGGCCATGGGCACGGAATTGCGGTTGAGTACGGCTTATCATCCGCAGACTGATGGGCAGACAGAGCGCACCAATCAGATGTTGGAAGACATGCTACGCATGTGCATTATTGACTTCGGGGGTGGATGGGAGCAGTATCTTCCACTGGTGGAGTTTGCTTACAACAACTCCTATCAGTTCACTATTGGCATGGCTCCGTTTGAGGCATTGTACGGCAGGCCTTGTCGTTCCCCAGCATGTTGGTTGGAGGTGGGGGACAACAAACTACTTGGGCCGGAAGTGATTCAGGATACTTCGGCAAGGATTGAGTTAATTCGGAGTCGCATACGGGTAGCTCAAGACAGGCAGAAGAGTTATGCTGATGCGAAGAGATTTTTCAGGGAGTTCCAAGTAGGGGACCAGGTTTTGCTCAGGGTATCTCCGATGAAGGGGATTATGCGATTCGGGAAGAAGGGGAAGTTGGCACCGAGGTATGTATGGCCGTTTCCTATTATTGAGCGGATAGGACCGGTTGCATATAGACTTGGACTACCGGAGCACTTGCATCGGATTCACGACGTGTTCCATATTTCCTCGCTGAGGAAATACCTTAGGGACAATTTGGCTCATTCTCACATTGCTGTGGAGGACATCGATCTCCAGCCGGATAGCTCTTACGAGGAGGGGCCAATTGCTATTTTGGACCGAAGCGAGAGGAAACTGCGGTCAAAGATAGTCCCGTTAGTGCGTGTTCAGTGGCGACATCACAATGTCGAGGAGTCCACATGGGAGTGCGAGGATGAGATGCGCGAACGTTATCCAGAGCTGTTTTTAGCAGGTACTTTCTAGTTTCAAATTTCGGGACGAAATTCAGTTATTAGGGGGGAAGTATGTAATACCCCGTATTTTTGACTATATTTATTTTGGGATTAATTAATTAAATTGCGTATTAATTGGAAATTAATCCGGGTTATAAATACTAATGAGATGCGAATTGGTAATTGATTATGTGCATATATGATTATATATGTATTTGGTATTATAGAATTTGTCGTGAGATTTATATACGGCATTTTAGAAATTTTGTTGAGACGCGTGGGACCGCCGCGTCACGGTATATTATTTTGTTAATAAAAGTGAATTTAAAATCTATAATCCGTATGGTCGTTTTGAGTGCGCCAACGCGTCCGGAAGGGTCGAGATAGTCAGAAAACACTAGCCGGGGGTATAGTTTGGGTCCCGGGGTATTTTTAGACCATCCCGGTAACTTAAAGGGTATTTTAGTAATTTGGTATTTTTGGGTAATTAAAAGTGACGAAAATTGAGAGTTGTAATCTGATAAGGATTGACCCCAACCAACCCTTATTAACCCAACAAGCTACGGAGGTTTATTAAATTAGGTTTTCATAAGTCCCCAAAGCAAACCCTAACCACCATAGCTTTTTAGAGAAGAAAGCTTGGAGAAGGAGAGAGAGAGAGGAATTCTGCAGAAATTCTACACCAAATCCACACCAAATTCAGAGACAAACAAGGCAAGTGGTTTAACTATGTTTAATTTCAAAGGATGTTCTTTCCATGTTAGAAAATTGATGTTTTACAAATTGTTCTTGGAAGATAAATGAAAACCCATGTTAATTGGACTTAGGATTTGATTATTGAGGACCATTTGTACGTAGAATAGTATGGAGACGAAATTATATGATGATTATACATGATTGGGTGAAACAAAAACGAATTTAAATTGATGAATTGAGGGTTTGAAAATTAGGGTTCTTGTTCATGTATAATTTGGGGGGAAAGTTTAATATTTGCATATTTGATGGATGATTAGGATGAGTTAATCCATAAAAACGTGATAGGATGCGGTTATATTGTGTTTAGAATTGTTTAGATATCTTAAATCAATCATTGGAACATATTTTGGAGAAAATTTGAGGAGTATAAATGGTGAAAAACGATTTTTGGGAAGTTCTGGGCCGAAACTGGCATCTCGTTAGAAGCAGCCCCAGGTCGTTCGAACGAACTTGTTCGAACGAGCTTCTAACGAGTTGACCAGTCGTTATTAACGAGTAGGGATTTTCGTTCGATATCTCGTTCGAACGAGATATCGTTAGAAGGGTCAGTTCGTTCGAACGAACTGGGATCTCGTTCGAACAGCCTCGTTCGAACGAGACTTCTAACGACCTGACAGTCCAAACTCGTTCGAAGCCTCGTTCGAACGAGACTTCTAACGAGTTGACAGTTTGACCCTTTTTGGACTGTTTTGATTTTGGAGCCCCTTCAACTTGTTCGAGGATATATGTGACCTTCCTTTATTGATGTAAGGTTAGATTTGGGACTTTTTTAGAGGAGTAAGCTATATACGAGAGTTATATTCAAAGAACCATTTGGGTTGAGACGTAAGTGTCTACTACGATATAAGGATGAATTATAGCGCGTATAATTACCAACCGGAATAGCATGAATTGTGATAATTATAGTTAGTACGAGAGTGCAATATGTACTACGATTAAAAATATGGTATTACTAAGGCATGTGTTTACTTAGTATTAGTATATGGATTGTTTGTATGACATACCTACCATACTTGCTATCACGGGAGGTTGCGTTCGCTTAGGACCCTCTAATCCTTGTGTGCCTACGGGGGGGATATAGACTGGTACCTTGATGAACATAGGTCATAGAAAGACTTATTGTGATATTAATAAGTCCGCTGACCATGGGAGCGTAGGTATGTGCGTGACCCATGTGATGGTGACTGTGTTCGCCTCCACTATTTGTGATTTGTGTTATCTAAACTATTCCTGAGAGATTCGGAATATGTGATCCTTATGTACGTGATGTACCGGGATGGATAGCAGAGTATGTGTGCACCATAGCTTAGATTGCGGGGTGCTTGTATCGTATATTTATGATGTGAATAATATACATTAAATTAATGGAAATCCTCATGTTAATGTTGTAAAAATATTACGGTATTGTTTCGAGATATATAATGAGTTAGCTGATAGTTATATCAATGGCATAGTTGGTAACTGAGTTTACGTTAAACCTCTATTAAATTACGAGCGTTGTTATGTTAAATTAACTGAGTAAAATGGGTAGAACCTTTGGTAGTCTAGCTAGTTACGTTGTCACTTAGCTAGTGGAAAGGGTAGTTATAGATGGGTACTTACGTTAGGAGTGCACAGTTAGTCGAGAGGTGAGAATTTAATGTGAGTGCACGTCCTAACATGTACTTTGCATTTAATGTTTTAAATGTTTTTAAAGCACTTGCAGGTTTTTAAAATGATTTCCACTTTCGGGCTCTGACCCATTTGCTTTCAAATATATTTTCTTGTAAAACCATTTTAGGTGCCCAGCCACAAGGACACCAAGCATAGGATTTTCATTCAGGTGACGAGCTGTAGCTGTTTGTGGGAGCTACAGGGATTTGCACGTAGACGCTTCTCTCATTTGGATTCCAGTCTCCGCATTTATCAGTTGTAGGGCATGTTGCCCAATTCTATTAGACATTTTTACATTTCTGTTTTCAGACTCTAGCATGTATTGCTCAGTATTCAGTTTTAGTTATTTATTTCAGTTTACTTATCTGTTGTGGGATTTGTATTGAGGAGTTTTTCCTCCAGAGTTTATTTACATTTTGTGATGATTATTCGTTTTACTTCAGTATGGTGAATGGTGTTATTTAGTTATTCATTACTTCTGTTGCATGTTAATCAGATTTAATAAAATTTGGCACTTACTTTTTAAATACTAGGTGGTTAGTAAAAATAAAACGTTTTCGACAGTGATGCTATTAACTGAGCCAACTTGGCATTTTGAATTAATTTTATAAAGGAGTAGCTAGCCGGTGTTTAATTAGTCGGGGTGTCATAATCCCCTATTTTTTCCTGCAGATATTTTCTTTTCATTTTCTTTCTTCTTTTCTTTTATTCTAACTTGGTATATATACCAATTTTGTTGTAATATTCCAGGAGAACGTTTTTAGATAGTTTTAGAAGATTGAATAGGTTAGGGTTTGGGTTTTTGGATGGTTCTTCATTTATACTTGGTTTGACACCCCATTTGTTGTGTGAGTTAACTATTCATCTCGCCTACCAATTAATATAGTTGTATTTCTTCATTTCTTGATTTTTAGTTCATTTACAAGCTTTCTAATTTAGGTTTACATGCTTTAGTTACATGCTTCGATCACGTGCTTTCTAGTATAGTTTTATCGCGCTTATTTACACGTTTTCATTTATCGCGTTTTTAACATGCTTTCTAGGTAATTTAAATTAGGTTGTGTTTGAATGGAACTCACTTGGATTGACACGTTGCTTTGCTTTGGTGATGGAGTTTACGGGTCTATTTCGGGTGCGTTGTCCTAGTTATTGCGCTTAGGAGATTTGTCGGGGCATATCATGTATGTCCCGTGCTTACGACCTTTCGTGCGTAATTTTCGGGATATTTGTTGACGCCAAACTCTTATTAGGCTTTTATGATGATTTAGGGCATGATAACCCTTGATGTAATTAACTGTCGAAACGAGACGCGTTCTTAATAACTCGTCGACCCATGTAACCATTTTATACTAATTAACTCGGGTGAGGGATATTCGACGCAACCTATAGTTTTACTCGCTTTCATAATCTAGTTTCAATACCTTGCCTAGATTAACATTTCCCTTTATGCATATTTTTCCTTTTAGTTTGTAATCATCTTTTACACTTTTATTTCGGAGCATTAAATCACTTGAATTCTAGCAACTCGTCTCTGTGGATTTTCGATACCCGACTTACCGCTATACTCACCTGTTGAGTGTAGTCGTAGTTTAGGTATTTGTACAGTTCAGGTGAGCCGAATTCAAAACGACCAGCGCGTAGGTGACTCTCGCGCCGCGAAGAAACCCTTCCTATCAAATACTTCTTTAGGTATGTATATGATGCCAAAGAATGAGTTTCGAAAAAGATAGAAAGGGAAAAAATATGCCTTTGCTATTCAGCACAGTTATAGACACAACCAAACCCATGATTTTGTTCATGTAAAGCTTTTGGAAATATTGGGGCACAACATAGTTATATAGTGTGTTTAGACATAAAATAGTTACAAACTCACGCTTTTAAGTTTATAATGAACCGAATAAGATAATTATCAAGATGATGAACTAAAACAATAAACAGAGACGTACCATAATATCCTTAAGGATCTGGTCGATCAAAACTTCAAAAAAAATAAGCAATAAATGTTTTTGAAACTCATGCATACCGAAAGAAGTGTGTTTTATCTATCAGTATTGACCCATGTATTCTTCCAACCACTCTTTTAAGAACTTTTGGTGACCTTTTAGTAAAGTGCACATACTTTTTTATGAAGTTTAGGGCTACATCGGCAGGGTTTGTCTGTGTGCAACAGTTATCATCGGGGCAGCCGCAAACATCAATCGGCAGCAGGGTTGCATCCGCATCGACATATGCATTGGCAAGGCTGAATTGGTAGGGCTTGAGAGTATATATAGCAACAGTAGGCATCGACTCGCAACAGGCATCGACCTGTTAATCGGTATGACTATCTACTTTATTTCTGCAAAACAATTCCAAAACTTATTTTCAACTTCCTCAAAATATTTATTGAACATTTCGACATATAATAAGCAAATTTAAAAACAGAAAACTAAAGATGTCATAATAAAATACCTCGTCTCTTTAAGAGCATATCTATGGGATTAAATCTCCATCGATCACTCCCATCGAGTGTGACATAAATGACATGTAGCGTATTCCTGTTCCAATGGACCTATTGAATCATATCCTCAATTATACACCGACATATGTGCATAAAATAAAACCAAGTCAGCAGCAAAATAAAAGGCATTAGTGTCTCGATGTCATTCAGAATATCTACTTTATTTATGAAAAATAATTACAAAACTTATTTTCATCTTCCTCAAAATATGTATTGAACATTTCGACATAAAATAGGCATATTTAAAAACAGAGAACTAAAGATGTCATAATGAAATACCTTGTATCGATGGGACTAAATCTCCATCGATCACTCCCATCGAGTGTGAAAAAATGACATGCTTACACTGTTTACAATATGAGTACAGTACCCTGTTTACACTGCCCTGTTTTCACATTGTATGAGTACTCATTTTGATGAAACATCAATACTCTAGCACTACAACAATATAGAAAGAAAGAGAAAATTTAAAAGACCGCTATAAGTCCATATGAAAATGGAATTCCATTTGAAACAGACACTTAATCAACTATTGAGATAAGAAAAGCATACTAAACATAAAAGAATATCAAAAGGTCGACAAATTTGGTACAAAATAATTGACGTTGACCCTTGCTGATAAACTCGGATATCATACATTAACAACAACGGGCAAATCCCAACAGACTATTATACCGAATATAAACTAAAGATCTCGATAAAACAATCTAAAGTGCGCACCTACTAGATCCTAACAAAATAAACTTTGTAGAAAAGTATTGTATTTCAGTGGAAAAGATAAGCATTTTATGTTGCAGAAATTCCATGTGAACATAAAATCCAAAAACAACATGTCGACAAAAAAATGTGACACACAAAGACACATACCTACAGATTCAATAAACATGCCGATAAAAAATCGAATACTCAAACCTGAAAAATTAATACATACTATAAAAGATAATGGGAATTTTTAGAATCTTACAGTTAATAATATGTTGTGTAACTGAGTTCGATCCAGTTAGTCCTGCTAATTGCTATTCAATCCATCTGTTAATAATATGTTATGTTATTAGCATTTTAAGTATCTGTGGATTGTTGTTCTATTTTTTTGTCTGGTTTAGTTCTAATTTTTTGTATTTAGCTATATATATTCAAGGAATTAACTCACCATCGAGCACTAACGACTTTAGCTTCTCCAACTGAAACAAAAGTATAACATCCATCAGGACACACACATGAATAAGTCTGGTCCTCTTGTACAATAGAGCTTTTAACTCGGCCTATAAATTATGAAAAGATTAGAGAAATGACCAAAATCATTACATAGTTCAGTACATATTTTAAGACACAAAATCATTTATTGAATGCAGAAAAACTCAACTGAACAAAATCCTATTTTATATAAGTAATAAGGGTGAGTCTTCGATGGGATGTGAGAGGTTACATTAAATGGTTGGACCCAAATCTAAAGAAAAATTGGGAAAAGATTTAGTAAAAAACAAAACACAGCAAATCAAGTTATGTATCATCAATCCCAAACATAGCATCTCAATCAAGAGAAAAGTATACCAATTTAGCAAAGGATGGAACACTAACTGTGGCATTGGGGTAGCTGAAGATGAAAAGACAACAATGAGCCCCTTTATGGAAGCAAAAGAAAGGAAGAGTGTGTACATTGAGGGAATACAACACTGATTTATTCTCCTCTTAATTAACCCCAAGGAACTGCATATCTAGCTTCATCTCAATCAACTGATTAAGTACCTGCATCGCTAATGCTGGCAAGATTAGTCTTGAAAAAACATAACATAAAATCTTAAAAACTTTTTTAAAAGACGAAGAGTTTAGTTGCACCTAAGATTCAATAGGTAAATGGCATCCTTAAGCATATGCTTGGGTCGATGAGCACCTACCATTCAATGATTCATCTCATGTCAACAAAAAATCAGTTATGCACTTTGTGAATTTTCCATTTAAGGTTTGCACAAAACATTAATTGCACAAAAAATCAGTTGCACACTACGATGAATTAAACTTAGTACCTGCAATGCTAATTCTTGCAAGAGTGATCTTAAAAAAACTTAACATAAAAGCTTAAATGACTTACACTTGAACAAACATGAACAATACCTATGAAACATAAATGTTTAAACCCAATATTATACCACCAAAGTCACACAAATAGTAGCAAATAAACAAACAAATATATAGCCCTTTTCTAGTGGAAGCTTTCACAATACTAAATTTTAATTAACTCCTATCCTTAGAAGACAAAAAACCTGGGTTCAAATTCATAAATTAATACAATAAAATAGAATACAAACATAAGCCCATCTCAATCTTTTTATTTGAGAGTCACTTAAGCCATGCTCACTACTATTATAGTTTGGTCACAAAAGCAGATCCACTAAAGAAATTAGGTTCAAAGGAAGAGAATAGTATAATCACAAAAGTAGATCCACTGACAAAATAGAGTTTTATGTCACGTGCATTCAAAAAATGGAAAATAATAGTATGTTAAATGTTGAAAGAAAGGAAACGGGAAAATAAAATGTATTAAAGAATAAAAAATAAAAATTGGAAGATTGAAAAAATAGAGATAGATTAAAACCATAAATATTATATGAAAATCTCTAGACTTCAAATATTAAAGACATGATAACTAATATGAGACTATAATGAATAATATTTAGATCTTACAATTAATAAAGACAGAATAACTAAATGAACTTACCAAGATCTTATAAAACTTGGCAATAATCATGAACTTGATAATAATCATGAATTATAATTTTTGCAAATATTATCAAGGCAAACTTCGCCTTGGAAATTTCGCAAACATGAAATAATGGTGTTTGATAGCATTGCATGAATAAACCAATCAATTGAACTTATTCAAATTTAACCTTGATTTGATAGTATGGGTGTTTATTTCAATCAATATATAAATAAAATGAACACATTCAAGGGTTTTACCTCAACCTGTTCATGAAGTTTCCTCTGCACCTCCATTTGCGTTTGTAATGCTTGCTCTATCTTCATGCTTCTGAACAAAATAACACAAAATCATTCATTTGATCTAAATCATTCATGCTTCTGTGCTATTTAAAAAGACATATATTGCCAACATAAATAATAAGAAAATGTGAGAAGGGAACAAAACTTAGATTTGAACATGTTGATCATGATTTTACCAAAATGAATAATAAAAAGATACTATAATATTATATTGTGTTAAACCAAAATAAAAGATTCATGGAATCAAATTTTAAAATAATTCACAAATGTGTTCATTAATTTAGAAATGCATGGGAAAAGTATACGAAATTTATCAAAAACCGACCACAAATTAGAGAACCATATTAGACTGGATCAATAATAGCTTAAAAATCAAAACAAATAAAAAATTAATGCCTAAAGTTAAATTTAGTATCTCTAAAATAGATTGGACCGCCTACGACGCCTAAAAGTCTAAAGTTAAATCTCTAAGGTTAAATCTATGACTGCCTACGACGCCTAGAAGTCACCATTTGCCTCACCTAGGGCCTAAACATTTGTAAAAATTCGCTCTATTGGAGCACCAACTTACATAAATGAACTAGTAAAAAAAGATCTCGCAAGTCCCGAAGATGCTCTTAGATATAGATAATACATATGATAATAGTAACAAAAACCTCAACAAATGACTCACATTTGTTCCGCATTAGGCCCATATTTAGCAAATTGAACCACTATTTACCTCCCATCGTCAGCATACTTATACCGAACAAATACAAAACCCCTCAAATCTCTAGTCCTGTATATACAAAATTTACTGGTGTGTGTATTTTAGAGTGTAGAAGTTGGTAAAAAAAAACTTCGATCTCGGGGGATGAAAATATCATTAACCTTCCCATACTTTGGAAATTCAGGACAACACGAAGGCAAATGGAGAAACAACAACACATCCCATTACTAAAAATAATTTAACAAAAACCTCAAAACATTTGTGGGTAGAGAACAAACATATTTGAGATCCACACACAAAAAGGCAAATATTTTAAAATAAAAACCTCAAAATGTAAATATAGAAGTAGAAAGAGTGTGTATACCTGATAAATCCCAAAATATGTATACAAACTCGAAAATCATAGTTAGATCTGCAAAACTAAACCAAAAATACTCACAGTCATCAAAACACCAAAATCCAGAACTAAAATTAAAAAAAAAACAGTAAACATTTATAGTGAACCCCAAACCAATAAATTGAAAATGTTCTCTTCATAGATCTGGGATTAAAATGGTTATGGTGATTTTTAATTGGGTACATCGTTCGACACCAACCATGAAGAATGTAGGTTGCCGCGGGGTAGATGACATAGATGAGGAGGGGCGGCGACATAGATGAGGTACGGCGGCAGAAATGAGGAGGTCGATGGATTAGTGAAAGGGAGAGAATGTGAGGTAGGGTTTGTGTGGGTGGCTGATGAGTTAACGAGGAAAGGTAGAGAATGGCAGGTTTTGTTTGAGGTAGGGTTTGTCTTGGGAGAGGAGTTATTTTTAGTCTCAACCCTTGGAATGTACACGTGGCAAAATATAGACCCTTTGATTACTTTGATAAGATAAGATAAGATGGCACTATTTATTATACCATTGTCCCATATTATATAAATACATATATACAAATATATAATCGTGATCCCCGCCCTCTCACAGATGGGGCCTCGCCAGAACAAAACATTCTACACCAAGGTAGTAACCCCGATAGGCTTGCAATATTCGCACACTATCGGTATAAGAATATTATAAAACCATAATTAGGATAATAACATACTCGTATAACACAATACTAAAACGAGAAATTTCAATAAAGTATATACCACTATCGATACACCCATTCATCCTTTGCGGATAACACGAAAGGTAACCCCATTATACCAGAGAAAATATTCACATAATAATAACATTGCCGAGATACTCACTAAACTCGTCTCTCATGCGAAATATAGCAATAATAAAAAATGTAGTAACTCATCCCTGACACATACAACACCTATCATCACCTGAGAATATAACTCATACTTCTATCTTGCCAATCGCCCTGGCTGTTCAAATGGTTCCTGGACTTAACACACCTGTCCATACCAGAGCAAAAATTTCAATAACTATTGCCCTTTCTAGGCACCATACCCTTATTCCTCTACTTGCTTCAGAAAATTTTTAACGCACGGGTTTTACTCCCCATAAAATACCTCTGCACATATTCAACCTATCTCCGATCACACTGACCATGTTAAGGTTATCCTTCTCTCGGACGTTGGTAGTCTCGACTCTAATGGCTACCTCTGTTGTTCCCTTAGCTTTGATGGCCCTAAGGAACACGCTACTGGTTTCAACATCTCTTACTGAAATCATCATCGCTCGGTAAACAACTCAGTTATCAAAATCATTTAAACGGGTCTCATGTTGGGTCTCCCACTTGTGGTGCTTCTCTAACACTGTTTCTCCCAGTCTTACTCTATATAAGTTCTTCGATTCTTGTAGCTCCCAACACAAGGAAGTGTTTAACTCCATATTAACAAAATGCGACATTATTACCATCTGCATTGATCGTCCAAGAAGAATTTCCCGGAAGTGCTAACAATTATTTTTGTATGTAAATTTTCCCCTTTAATCTCCTCTTCTCCATTTAACCTACTTCATCCGGTGTAAGGTTATCTAATTAATTATATTTATTTTCATAAAGTGACCTCTGTCCGACACTCTTGTGTGAGTTCAGAACAATGTTTGCATCTTATCCTGAACATCTGATGAAGGAACATATGACCAAACCATACGTATGCGCCTTCTCTTGACAAACCATTACATTTCTAAGTGTGGTGGTTGCCTCTCACCATTGTAACTCTGCTCTTATGAGCCAAGAAAAAAATTTCCTAAATTTTCATTCCCAATTAGCCATATATGCCGAAACCTTTGGATATTTTACCTTCGTTGGCTAGCACATGCCATTTCTGCATTTCTAGTATTTCCACTGCTGGTTATCTTCAATGTTTTGTCTGACTCTCTCCCAATCCAACCTTACTGGGTGAGTCTAATTTGACCCCACTTTCTACTATAGTGGTACTTGGAAGTCATAAGTCATGCCTTAGCTGTCTTTACCATCCCGGACTTCAGTGCCATAATATGGGTGACCTCAACTACGGTCATCCTTCTTTAATAAATCAAATAACCTCAACTGATCTTTGCCTCCTGCTGTCCGCCCAACTGTCTTCGCCTGACATACAGCATTATTCGGAACACAAACACACCCGAGTGCAAATAAGATTCACTATCATATACAATATAGTAGGAGAACGAAACCTCACCGAAGAAATCAACAATCCTAAACATAGGAACTATATCAAAGAAAGCTATGCTGGAAGCATAATAAGCCGCACAGATGCTAAAAGACACTAGAACATGATGCTCTGATACCACCTGTAACACCCCGTCTAATTAAATTTCGGGTAGCTTCTCCTTTATTAAATTAATACGGAATATCAAGTTGGTTCAGTCTTAGCATCATTGTCGAAAATAATTAGTTAATTACTACCCACCTAATATTTAAAAAGAGAGATGCCAAATTTTATTAAGTACGTTAACAAATAACCAAGAATTAAATCATTACCCATCAATCGCATAAACAAATCTCATATGAATAGCCAACGAAATGAAATCAACTGAGTCTGGAGTAAAAACTCTAATAATAATAATGCCAGAGTAAATAAAGTCCCAATACAAGAGTCTGAATAAATAAACCAATAACCGAAATAATGAAAGTTTCTAACTACAGCCTTTAATTAAGAATGGGAGACATGCCCTCACTGATACAAATGACTCTCAAGGAACCAAGGATAAATATGAAGGCGTCTGATACTAAGATTCTGTAGCTTCCACAGCAGCTACAACACATCATCAGAATGAAACTCCTATTCTTGGCGTCCATGTGCCTGGGCACCTAAAATGTTTTTACAAAACAAAATTAGATTTGGAGGAAAACGGGTAAGGGCCCGAGGTGAAAACAGTTTAAAACTTTTGCAAGTGTTTAAATTACAATTAAACAACACATATTATAAACATGTTAGTTACATACTCTCACATGAGTTTCTCACCTCTTAACTAATGTGCACGCCTAAGGTATTCCCTTAACCCATCCTAGTTATGTCGCTAACTAACTATTTTGTACCACTCTTACTTTCGCATTCTAACATAGAGTATCTACTCGTAACACCTAAACAAGTCATATTCATAACCCATTTTCACATTCATTAAATTACTTATCTCAAGTGTAAATTAAATTCTCACATTTTTAGCCCATTCAAAGATCTTAGTTCTTCACATCTACTAAGCAACAGTGAACCAGTCACAAGTACATATATAAATCACTCTCAGTACATATATACATATAAGGCACCCCTAGGCTAAGCTGCGATGCACGCATACTTTGCTATCAAATCCATGTACATCACGTACATAAGGATCATGTGTTCCGAATCACTCAGGAACCATCTCAATACAAATCACACATCTTGGAGGCAAACATAGTTCATATACCCATGGGTCACACACATACCTACGCTCCCATAGTCAGCTGACTTATCAACTCATAAATAATTCATTCACAGTCCTATGTCCTTAAGGTACCATTATAAATCCCCCCGAAGGCACATAAAGATAAGATGGCCCTTTAAAAAAAAAAACCTCCCGTGATATCAAGTATGGTAGGTATGTCATACACATGACCCTATTTTCTTATGCCAATATATAATTGTCTTCTTTCAATTTCGTCACACTTACTATCTAATAATAATATATTATTACATATATGATATTCTGAGTTCTTAATATGACAAAACCCATTTTTAAATTTGAAGAATCAAAGATAAAATGGGTCAAACTGAGATTTTATGGCACATCCTAAGCTAAGTGATAATAAGTTTTGGGGTAGAAAATGTAATTTTATGAAACTTTAGGGACTTGGTTTTAATAAAGAAAGTTTTAGGGACCAAAATGAAAAATAAAAAGGGGACTTTTTGTAAATAAAATATTTTTAGGGACCTAAAAGAAATATTGAAAATATATGGTGTGAAATTACCAAAATGCCCTTCAGATGCAAAATGACCCTTATACCCTTAATACCTTTCCACCTCATGCTTGGTTTTGACACCTCCACCGTACACGTGTCGTCGTTAGAGGAGAAGCCAAAACACTTGTCGTCGTTAGAGAAGAAGCTAAAACACGTGTCACAGTTCAGTGAAATAAGACTGGAAGATGCCTTTGTTATGCGACACATCAACGCTGACTCCCATTGTAAAAGCTTGGTCTCATGGACACGTGTCAATGCCTTGATATCTTTGGAAAACTATAAATAGGGCCTTTGGGGATCATTTGAAACTCACACCAATTCCTTGAGAATTATAGAAAGAAATAGTGAGAAAAAGTGTGAGAAAGTTTAAGAAGAAGTTCTTAGGGATATTCATCTTAAGGTAATCTTAATGTTATAATGCACCTTTATAGTTTTAATTTATTATTTTATAGATTTACTTAGTAGTTATGCTGGTAAAATACAATAAATAATTCACTAATCAAAACTTAAAATTTAGAACAAATCTAAGTTGATTTTATAAACTTGTTCGAAATTATACGCTTTTAAAAATAATTATTTTTAAAGAAATTGCTCGTTATTATAGAATCCCATTTAAGTAATTCCAAAGTCAGGCCGGGTGAAGTTCTGTCTAGATAAGATGGTATTTAAGTGGTGCCCCTGTGACCCTCCATCTCTACTGGGAATGAATCCGAAAATGTTCTGTCTAGATGAGATGGTATTTAGTGGTGCCCTTGTGACCCTCCATCTCTAATGGGAACCGACTGATGAGGAAAGACTATGAATTGAATTCTTCAATTACGATCAATGAGTTTTAAAAGTTGGCAAATGGGGATTCAGTAATCCTTTAATAGAGGAAGTTATTATTAAAGTATAGTATAAACTGGACCATAGAACGTGTACTTAAATCTTTATCAGATTAACGTGTGATCGAAGACTCAATACTAGTAAATTTGACCTCCATTTTGGGTGAGTACTCTATGAAATTTCTTGCGCATTTTGATTATATGATATTATGCAAACTATATATATTTTATGAACTGCTTTTATTCTCAAAATTCATGTGATACCGATGATTGATTCATTTGTGATATGTTTATATTTGTTCATATAAACATACCGATTAAAATGATTATTGAAAAGGATATTAAATATTGAAAATCTGATTCGGCCTAAGGGACGTCCTCTTTACTGACTAACCTTCCCAGTTGGGTTATCGCTGGTGTGCCCTAAATAAGGCATTGTGACGAACATGTTCAATTGACCCTCAACTACCAAGGTATAATACGGTAGAAGAGTATGGTATTAGAGTGTACTTGGCCATCAAAATGATATGATTGAAAGAAAAAGATATCACATTTGATTTGTTGCATTCGTTTTATTCTGAGCTATCCAATTGTGATATATATACTTTCATTTCAAAATATATATCTATTTAGTGCAAGTTCCTATCCATATATGATGCCTTCTCTTTTGACTTGAATAGGTATCTATTTTTTGAAAACCCTGGAATGTCTGGAGATTGAACCTCATTCGGCTTTTAGCTGATTTTGTATAAATAAACATTTTTCAGGAAACGTTTAGGCTCACGGACAGAACGAAAATGTACTATTTTGAAGATTTAGCTTTTAGAGCTCTTTTTGTAAAATTTTTATTTAGAGCATGTCTGGCTCTCTTGTAATAAGGTTTAAATTTTCTCTTAAATTGTAACTCGTTGTTACTTTTAATATATATGAAGTTTCCTTTAGAAAGCTCTAATGACGTAAGTCCGTTACTTTCAGTATTTTACGATTCATAACTATGTGATAATATTTTCGTTGCATTTATTTAAGGAAACAATTAAATCGAAATATTTGTTGCCTTGGTGGCATGTCAAGACACTCGTTCCCTAATACTATTTTGGGTCGGGGTCGTGACAGTAGGCATTCACACAACCTAAGTAATAATATTACAATATAGGTATTCACAGATTCCATATAGTAAGTCTCGTGCGTAGCAAGTTTATCCCGAATATCATGCGTAATATATATTTTACTTGATAACTCTCCCATCGTATCAATTTGAGTACCTAAACCTATCCCAAAAGGTTACTAGGTCTCCTATTAGTTTCTAATGTCATCTCAGTAACTTAAAGTCCCTCTGTTTCTGTTCTTATCCTTACATCAGCATTCATTCCCATTATAGTTTCAATTCGAATTATTTCTAATCGTACCTCACTCGGTAGTCCCTCGAAGGCAATAGCATTCAATTCCATAAGGTAAACCATTTTTTCGGGCATCAACTAAGACCCTACTGACCTTAACTAAGTCCCACAATATCAAATTAATCACCATAAGAATCATCATCGGCCTTGGGGTCTTCATTAAACCTTTAGGGAAAATAATTTCCAAAAATCAAGAGAGGTCGGTCGATTGACAAAAAAGATCGATCGATCGACATTCTTGGATCGATCGATAGATCAAGCAGGTATTTCAAATCTGCATAATTTTGCCAATGGGTTTCATCAAACTTAACCCTCAAATCCTCTAATATAATGTCCCAAAGTCCCCAATATCTATTCCTAACATCATACCAACACAAATACATAATTTCTAATGTTTTAAAATCATCAAATCCAAATGGGAATCAATTTCTTGGATCAATTCACATAATTTTCATATAAATCCCTAGTTCTCCTATTTTTCCTCAAGAACACTATATAATTCATTACAAATTTATAATTATCTACCCATGAATCATAATTTCGTGGATGCTATTATCTCAAACGTTAAACTACATGCAAGGCCTT
Organism: Sambucus nigra; assembly: GCA_949130495.1. NCBI lineage: Eukaryota > Viridiplantae > Streptophyta > Magnoliopsida > Dipsacales > Adoxaceae > Sambucus > Sambucus nigra. The sequence continues at coordinate 360,831,326 of OX422221.1, read as the reverse complement.
CCCATATTACGATTTCAATTCTTCAAATCCATTCAATTATCATTATTCAAGGATATTCTCCAATTCTAACCTAACATGGATTTTATATGAACTAAATTATTACAAGTTAAATAACTTCCCTGGTAATGAAGATTCTGATCCAATGAAGCAGACGGTTTGGGTATGATCCTTGCTTTTCGATCTATCCGGTGGTGGTGACAGCGGTGGAAATGCCTCTAAGTGGTGGTTGTAGCCATGGAAACCCTTGGAATTTCTCCTCTCTTCCTCTCTAACTGCCATGATACTTTTTGGTTGTGAAAACCCTAAGGGACTCAAGTATTGGCTGATAATTAAAACCTAAATTTCATAGGTCACTATTCACCAAAAATAGGAATGACTAAAATACCCTCCCGGGTTGCCGGTTAGGCCTAAAAATGCCCAGGGACCCAAACTAAACCCCCGGCTAGTTTTTTTGACTATATCGACCCTTTTGGACACGTTGGCACACTCAAAATGATCATACGGATGACATAGAAATAAAATACTTTTAAATCCATTAAATTTGGTCCTGACACGACTGACACTCCCAACTTAGTTATCGAAACTGTCGTATTTTCAACTCACAAAAATTTTAATAAATTCAATAATCACATATTACCATAATCACTCAGTAATATTCAACATTATCATCATATTTAAATACTAACTCTCGTCTCGCTAGTTATTTAAATTCGAATTAATTTCTAATTAATTATCCCAAATTAATTTAATTAATCCCATAATTAAAAGCAATTTCATTTAATTAATCTCATAATTAAAAGCCATACAATTACGGGGTAGTACACTATCATCTCGCATAGAATTCTTTTTTTTTATGAATATAATTCCAAGTTTCAATTTTCAGTATAGTTATCCATCATCAATAATTTATTACTCACTTCTCTGCTTGGGAATATACCCAAACTCTTCCATTTCCAGGTTCAGCTTTTCCAACTCTACATAAACCTCTTGTGATCGAAAGTGAGATAGACCACCCACTGAGAAAACGTGAACATTTTTTTCTACCTCAACCCAACTCCACCCTGCACTTTTCTCAATCCCCTCGATTTCATAAATTTCCTAACTTCACCTACCTCACTCCATAAACCTGCTCCTGTATAAATATTTGCAAGAGTCAAGTATGGAACAACACTATGTGGTTACAACTCAAAAAGCTTATGTGATGCCTATCTCCCAAGTTCTATTTCACCATACACTTTACAAGAACTCAAGTATGAACCCCACATTACAGAGTTTGGTTCCAAAGGCATTTCATCCTTTATATCCTTTGCTTTTTTAAGACCCTGATTTCTTGCGTAGAGGTCAACCAAACAAGCATACTGATCCAGCTGAGGAACCAAACATAATCGCATCTCATTTTGTTGAAATATTCAATTCCCCTATCAAGAAATCATGCGTGGTTACAGGCAGTCAGAATAGTTGTAAGACAAATATGGTCTAGCAAAAATCCTTCTTTTACAAAACACTCAAACAATTGCAACCCTTCGAAACCTCCTCCATTCTGAGCATACCCCGTGATCATCGAAGTCCACAAAATGTTATTTTTCACAACCGTTTGATGAAAAACTTGTCGCGCCTCATCAATGCTGCTGCATTTTGAGTATGCATCTATCAAAGCGCTGACCATAAACACATTGCTATTCTAACCCATTTTAGTTATCAAAGCGTGGATGTACCTTCCTTGTTGGAGGACCGTTAAGATTTCATAAGCATCCAAAATGTTGGTTAATGTATATGCTCAGATGGACTGCTATTACGCATTTCCATAAATAACTTTGAACCCTCCTCACCACATAGGTTCTTAGAATACCCCGAGATCATAGAATTAATGAGAATATCATCTCTCTTATTATTCATTTCAAATAACAATACATCTTGATCAATTCTCCCACTTTTTGAATAACAATCAATTAAAGAGCTGACCACAAAACAATTACTCTCATGCCCAAGTTTAGTAACTTGGCTATGAAACAATGCACCCTCTAGCTCTATACATCCACTAATAACACTAACATAGGTAAAATAGTTGGGCATAATTTGGGTACTCATTCTTTCATGAAACATAAGTATGTTAAAATATTTAAATAGATATCTCAACCTATTTAGTTAATACTAGCAGTAGGGCACACGCAATGCATGTGTTATACGATAAAAATTATAAATATGTCAACTATTCAGAGTGTGCGGAGGATTTCAAGAATTATCTGAGAATGAATGATCTGAAGACTGGTGGATTTCTTTGGCTTTCTATCAAAAGTAAGAAAAACTTGAGAAGTGAAATAAACAACATGCTACCATGAACCCCCAAGAAAGTAAAATGCAAATTGTGTCAAGAGTCTAAGGAAGGGAAATATATAACATGCAGAAAAGTTAAATTGTGCATAAATATAATGACCAACTACATAATGCAAGGCGTAATTTAAGTACGTTGTTGAAAATGATACATTTAAAATAAATTAATCTCAACACGTATTATAATTGAAGTTGAAATACTAAAATAATAGCTATGTTACTAATGGTTGTCGCAAATCAATTATGCGTTCTGTACAACTTTGAATGCATTATGACATGATTTGTCTGTGGAAAAACACTTGCGCCACAATATCAACACAGAGTAGGTGATGGTAGTTGAAAACACTGAAAAACTTACGTCTCTTGGAAATTTCTAGCACTATTGTGAAGTGTTCGATGTTGTAAGATCCGACCAACTTGATGAACTCATCCATTTTTGTACTGGTCATCAATATGACTACTCGAATTAGTGTTCTCTCATACATAAAGAAAGTATGTCAGTAGGCAGTCAATTTTTTTTTCCTTTAAGTTTATCAATGTGGGTAATTTATTCACCTTTTTCAGATGATTCTTGTATGGTAGATGTTGTGACATTCGCACCTTGTAAAACCGTTAATTATGTTAAAAAATTTGAAGTTAGAGATACCATGTGAGACATAATATTTTTGATACATTTGAAATTCCAAGTGAAAAGTAATTACCTTCATCAGTATGTAACTCTTTCATTTGTTTATATAGCTTTGGATTACATGTGCATGCATTGATCAAGCTAGGCATCGTACATCAGTAAAGCGCAGCCTTTCGCGACCTGTGTTTGTAACCATTATAGAAGGTTCCATTAATAAACATTTAACATAAAGAAAGTCATAAGTACTAATATTTGATATTCTATCTAAACTAAAATAGTGACAATTTTTGTGCATTACTGCATTGCAGATATTATGAAGCCATTTGCCTTTTTATCTCAGTTGTCCATTAAAAAGAATTTGGATATTTTTGGTTGACTTAGATCCACCATGGAATTCTTCCACGAAAAATGAGAAAGAAAAAAATGGTGCAGTTATAGGTGAAGCTTTTTCCCAAATCACATAGAACTACTCCTTTGTTTATCATAGTCACAAATAACTCCCATCATGTTTTAAAAATACACTCACCTACCTTGTTTTATTTTGTTAAGACCTTCTACCCTGCCGCAGGGGCAGTGAGTGTACAATTTTAAAAACAAGAGAGTGGACAATCATTATATTTAGAAGAAAAAAAGAAAAGAGGGGGTGGCAGTTAAAACAAGAATAGAGTTAACAGTAATGATGGCAAACAATAGGAGACGTCTATACAATTTATTAACCAATGAGAACCAGAACCTAAATACAACGGTAGAAGCTTGTGCACTATTTCTATACAATTTCCCATTTTATTTCTTGATGTTGATTAAGGAAGATCGTATTTGACGTGTGCAAGGTAAAGTCCACCAGCTGGGGCCATGGGACTCGTTTAGGTCACCATCTTTGCTTTCAAGATGTGTTCAACATCAGGAACTATTAAATCTCTAGAACCAACATATTTAAGAACATCGACAATAAATCTAACCTAGTGGTACAGAAAGGAATGGGCCTGAACAATTATAAGAAAGCAACAATGACTTCTCCTCGTGCCAAATCCTTGATTAGCCTCAAGGGAGCTATCTATATTATTTTGATTAGAAATTAAAGAATTATATGGTAGATCATCAGTCTTTGACTTGAAGTATGTGAATGTATCGTCCTCTATAATATTTTGTGGGCACCATTCCATGACTGATGGGAAACAAGGAGCCGGAACAACCTTTGAAACACAAAGTGCATCTAAATTTTTGATAGGTGACTTCACCTGACAACCAGATGCCCTAAAGGAATTGAAATCATGACGTCCAATAAGTACTTTGCATGCTTTCTGCATTACTGAAAGATTTAGCTCCTTGGGCACTTGCCAAGCCCGGTCTTTCTCAAAGGTTGACAAAGGCTCTGCCCCAGATAGCAACCGATAAAAGTACATGCACTCTTTAGCTTTATATCTTTCATGAAAATCAGATGCAACACATTTAACATCAAGTACCATTATATCACCCTCATTCTTCTGTAAGAAATGGTCCATAGCTCTTTTAACCACTCCTGGTTCATGAGGTGGTAACGCTGCACCAGGTTTCGTTTGGCTTATTCATTCCACATCAACATGGAAAACATTTGATAAGGTATGTACTCCAGCATCAGTTCGACTTGAACAGAAGATTGGAACTAGTTGTTCAATGAATTTATGGAAGGCTTCCTGGATACAATTGGATTGTTGCTGAGCCCTAGAAAATCGAGTGCCATTGTACTCAACCTTAACCAAGTACCTATGGATTCTAGGGTTTTGTCTCATCGTTCCATTTCCGATTATGGACTGATCAACTTCTGATTTTTTATAGTCATTGACTCTGGGGACCTTCGATGGGTGGTGGTGAGATTGATCGGGGGACTCATTGGATTGATTCTCTTTGTCTGCCATCGAATTCCTTAGCTTCCCAACATCCAAACGCCTCTACATCCTCTATCATTCAGGGTTTTTCACTTTCTCTCCTTGCTACAATTTCAATGCTACAATTAATATTTGAGTCTGGATTGTCATGTAAACTCACTTGTGTAGTACCTTCCACAAATAAATTCACTGATTTTGTGAGCGGAACTAAGTTTTCATTTGCAGAAGGAGGAACATTGTCTAGCATGGTAGTTGGAGGTTCTAATTCAAACCATGTTTTGAAGTTTAGTTGTCTAAATCGACGCAATCGGTAGTTATGACGCCTTCGAGCATTGTATACTTCTCGTTATGCTGTAGTGATAGCTTTTCTTCTATGTATTTGGCGTAACCAATCTCGTTCTTTTATCGATTACACTTATCTAGTGATACTTTCCATTGCGTACGGTGATTCTCCTTTATTAATTATGTGATTCTAAAACTAGGAATATGAGGAAAAATCAACAGTTGGATTGAAGACATTCCTACAAAATCAAGTTTTAAAATGTAACTGGTATATTAATGCTATGTAATGAATATAAGCAAATTAGGAATAGAGAATATAATAGAATTGCGATTTGGAACATTAGACCTCATATTCTACTTCTCATTCAGATTACAGACATAATGCAAAGTATACCGTGAATATCAGCAAGTTAGTAACAGAGAATAAAAGATAATTATGATTTGGGACATTAGCCCTCATACTTTGCTTCTCATTCAAATTACACAAACAGTGTATATTGAGAATGGCTACAATGGTGATGGAATGTATTATTCACTGACAGAAAAAGGAAAAAATTAATGGTCACATACATAATTAAAACTAAAATTAAGAATTATGGATTTGAATTTACCTACAATAATGATGCCTCGAAACTCTTTAGTGGCGCCAGACATAATTAAACCATGGCATGTGGAGAGGTCGAGTGCAATTTGTGATGGAGAGGGAGAGAATATAAAGTCAAAAAATAGAAGTCAAAATTTAATGAGAAGCGTAGCTGAACTAGTGGTTGATGGAAGGGTAGAGAGGGACAAAAATTTAATGTGCAAACTCTACAATTTCAGAGAACGGGATGGAGGAAGAGTTTTGAGAGGGAAAATGTGGGTGGAAGTTTTTTTTTGGAGTTAGAATTATTTGGGGAGACGTGGTAGAGATGGAGTCAACAAATAGAAAGGACAAAAATGCCTACCAAAAGTACAACATGATGATTATAAGAAAAGGGTTAAATATGGAACATGGGAAATTTGGTGTCCAAACCGCTCAAAGTGCTTTTGTTCAGTTCTATAGTAGTATAGATGTCATAACATTTTTCATTAATAGTTATAGTAATATATCATATCCTTACCAACAAGAAATATTAATTGTTATTGTAGAAGTTTGTGGTTAACATATCAATATTATAAGAGAAAGTTAACTTCCACCCTTTTCATTTAGTAACCTCTTGGTACACTCGGGTGTTTCTATTCTTGTCCAATGGAGGAAGCAATCCTAGTCCATGATATAGAAATGATCAGCAATTTGGAGATAATAGACACTCATATTTTGTATAGGCTCTTTAAGCTCGAGTACTATTTTATTAAAAGTAAAATTTATGTGGTGTAGTCCTTCAAATATTCATATAAGTAATTTATATAAGTTATACAATGAATCAAATCATCTAGGATGAACAAGCCGAGCAGGCTCGTCGTTGCACATGACTACAATGACAACATTATTTTAATATAATTAGGAGTTCATTACAATTAGGAAACGGGATTAGATTATAAAAAGGCATAGAAAATTATAAGAGTCTTGTTTATTTGTTATTGTTTTCTCTCATTTGAGATGTCAAAACAATAAACATGTTGTCTTGTTCTCAATTTGTGGTCCATTGACTCCTAACTTCCAATTATGCATACTAATTTGCATTACACATGCAACACTAGACTGATGAATATGTTTAATTCTCCTAATTGAAAAATTGTGAAATATAGTTGTTTTCAATTAGGTGGTCAAACGTAGATTGGAAATTTAGGACCACAAAAATTTAATATTAAAATCAACCGGTGGAATATTCAAAGAAACTCTTTCTTCTAGTCAATAACAACTCAAATACCTATACTGAGTTAACATTTATTTGTAAACCAAGGCAAACTCTCGGGTACAAGGTGTGAGAATGCCTAGTCTATAAACAAAAAGAAAATCAATAAAACTAGTGCTTCAAAAAAGCACAAAATTGGTTAACTAAATATAACATATTCGAAATTCCACTACAACACATAAGTAATATGACCAAGTATAAAGTAATAAAGATGCTCAAAATAGATATTCACTGCTATTGTGTTGTAATGACCACCAAGTAGTGCAACTAAGTCCTTACTGCACAAAAGGAATAAACTACATATCGAAGAGTAATTATTTCCACATTTTCAAAAGCCCCATATTCGGTAGCATCACACAATACTCAAGGAAACATTAACTAATAAAGAGAGGTAAGCATTTGGTTAAGCATCGGCGTCCTTCATTGCCTAGAATTGTAAAAAACCGTACAAATGGTCTTGAACTCTATAGGGACCTTCTGTCATATAGAAGGTGAGTCCAGAACAGAGGCAAAAAGGATTATATACCATAGATTCATGAGAAAGATAACCATAAATTCATAAAAAATTGAAAAAATATCTCAATAATAATTATTATTATCTCATCATAAACAATTGATACTCATAATTACAAAGAGATTAATGGGAAAGCATTTGAGGGTTGGAGTAGTGGGGTTGGCAAATCCTATCTAAAATTTTTACTCCCAAACATTAATATTAGGTGACCTAGAACATGAACTTAAACATACGAGAGAAAATAATCAAATAGAAATACCTTGAAAAAACCAAGAGGGTTCATTAGTATTACAAGATACCACAAAGTTATTCCTCGTCAATTGTTCCAGTGAGGGAACCTGAGGGCCGAGAGAACATATTTGTCAAATACCATCATTCAAAATGTAAAAAGGAATGCAATATACTTATAAGTACATCACTGCCATATTGAGTTCAATGTTAAATACCATCATTCAAAAAGTAAAAAGATATAAAATATGATAGAATCCAATTAGAATTATAACTCTTACAAATAAATTTTAAAGCACAAACCAAGAACAATAGAGTATATTGGCTCCAACCATCATCCAGCTCCCACCCCCACTCCCCAAACATACACACACACACACACACACACACACATACACACACACACACACACACACATTATCTTGATCGTTTGTTAAGAAAAGTGAGAATTAAACCTAACAATATGGGTTTTTGATGATGAATCCACATAAAATAATCTGATCGGGGACCATCAGTTATGTTTGTGGGTCAAAATGGTTTGAGCAGTAAAATAAGTCGATTTAATAGTGGGTTAGTAGCGGGTTATTGTGGGTATAACCAAACCTTACGCTAAAACCATGAAACCATGTCTCAGCTACAACAAAATGTCGGTCTTTCTCTCTCTAGAACCATTTGGAACCAAATATCAAAAGTTAAAAACTAATGGATGGAACCATCAAAACCATCCATGTGGTATTTATCGCCTCTCTCTTTCTATATCTCTTTCTTTATCTATTGTTTTTATCTTTATTTTGGGTTTAGAGGAAATTAGTAACTAATTTCTTCTAAGATCGATTAAATTTGATCTTGAGAAAATTGATTCGCGTCTCATTTTGACAAATAGATTTCATAAATTATTTTCAATCTCGACTGCGGTTTTACTACAGTGTCGCAGGTTAACGGTTTGACCCAATTCGACCCTGTATTGGACTGACCCAAATCTGACTTGGGATCAACCTACACCCATTTTTTACCCACACATATTTAACTCAATCCATTTTAAACCATCCCATATCCGCCCGTTTGTCGGGTCTAGCGAGAATAAAACCAAGAGAAAGAAAAGGGAGTTTATAGAATTAAATATGTAAATTGTAACAAGTCAGTCAAACACAATAAGTTAGACAAGCTTTTCCTAGCTATCTGTCTATCATTTGCAATTGCAATACCAAAAATCTGATCAAAATTGAATAAAAGGTGTAAAGAAAAAAATATTTAAAAGAAAAAATAATTATATGAAGAGATCTTCCAAAGCCATCTAAGATATTTCCAGTTTGTTTTATATTTTTGGTTTTTCAAATGTGTAAATTGTTCTATATTTATGTTTTTCCTCCATGGTTATAAAACAATTTAAAGGAAAAAACAATTGTAAAATCACCAATCAACTATAATAAGGAAAATGTATGGAATAAGCACTACAATGAAACATAATTGTACCAAATTGAAAAAAAATGATCCAAAGTAGAGATAACATAATATGCAACAAAAACCCAGTTTTAAAATCCAAATGTATACAATTCAAACCCCAAAAAATAGACATCAAACCCATAAAATTAGAAAAAGCATTCAACCCATATAAAATCCCAAAGAAAACTACTCCGAAGTGAGAGATTATACCTCGCTAGAGAGAGAGACGAGAGATATAACAGAGTATTACTTGAAAATTGAAAGAAAAATGCACAAATCAGAACAACTCAATCTCAAACGAAGTTTGAACAAAAAATAATCATATTATCAACCTAATTTTAGGAAGTCAAATAGAAAGCAAAAAAAACTATTAGAATCCAAAAAAACTAAGAGATTGTACCTTGCTAAAAGTAGGAGTGTTTGGCGATGAAAATTTGATGGTCGGCGGTGGAAACCTTAATAGTCTATAGAGGCAGCTGTTGCTGGTCGATAGCTGTTGGTTTATAACATGGGGGTGCGATAATTTTTTAGAGACCGATCGAGAGAGAGGGGGAGATTTAACCCACTCAAAAAAAGGAAAAAAAATTCCCGCTAAAGATCCCGCCAAGTTAAAAATTCTAAGCTAAATTTTCTTGTAAATTTTTTGGCATTTATTTTAAAATACCCCATATCTTTTTATTTTTTATAAAAAGTGCAGTAAAGTTCTATCATTTGTTAATAAATCCCGTAAATTTTCTCCACTTAAAAATAAATGTCAGGACAAGTTTTTTCTCGGCATTTCTTATAACTGTCGTAAAAAAATTGTCGGAAAAAATCAATTTTCTTGTAGTGGCAGCTGCGTATGTGAAAAGATGTGATAAGTGCCACAGGTTCTCCACCATACCTCATAAGCCTCACCAACCTTTGACTTCTATCATCTCCCCTTGTCCATTTGCAGTATGGGGCATTAATTTGGTAGGACCCTTGCCAAGGGCTGTAAAAACTATCAGTACTTAATTGTGGCAATTGATTATTTCTCCAAATAGGTAGAAGCCGAGACAATGATCTCACAATCACTGAGCAGAAGACCTTCCAGATCATCTGGAAGAACATCATATGCAGGTATGGCCTTCCAAACACCCCCATCGCAGACAATGGAACCCAATTCAATAATATTTCCTTAAAAAATTACTGTGAAAGAGTAGGGATCAAACAGTTCTTCTCTTCCCCTAGCCGACCCAGGCAAATGGTTAGACTGAGGTCACAAATCGAACAATCCTTGATACGATAAAAAAAAGTTGGAAGAGGCCAAAGGAAGATGGATAGAAGAGTTATATGCCGTGATTTAGGCTTACAGGAGTACAATGAGGACACCCATAGGGGAAACTCCATTCATGCTAGCCCATGGCTCAGAGGCTATTATCCCAACAGAGATAGGACTTTCCACTCATAGAGTTCAGACATATGACCCTCAGAGGAATGGGGAAGAGATAAGACTTGATCTTGATTTGATTGAGGAAAGAAGAAAGCATGAAGAGATAAGATAGGCAACCTATCAGTAGAGAACGACCAGATTCTACAATCATAGGGTAAAGTCAAGGTCGATAGCTGTAGGAGACGTGGTCCCGAGGAAGACATGGAAAAAAACAAATAAGCTCAATCCTAATTGGCATGGTCCTTATAAGGTAATTGATGAGGTTGTACCTGGTACCTACTAACCAGAAAATTTAGAAGGGGAGCCCTTCTCCAACCCTTGGAATGTCGACCACTTGAAAAAATATTACTTATGATGCTGCAATTGTTCTATCTTTTTGTAATACATGTATCAACTTATATAGAGAATGTCAATGAAAAAGTATCAATGTTGTGTTCATGCTTTTGTTCCAATGTATGTGTATTTAACATCATTAGTTTGGTGAGAATATGAGGTGAAACATCAATAATTTGGTGACCTCAGACCTTTAACATCATTAGTTTAGTGGAGATAGGAGGGTAAACACCATAATTTGGTGACCTCAGATTCTTTAACATCATTAGTTTGGTGGAGATATGAGCGTTAACACTATAATTTGGTAACCTCAGATCCTTTTACATAATTTATTTGGTGAAATACAAGGGTAAACACCATAATTTAGTGACCTCAGATGCTTTTACATCACTAATTTGGTGAATTAAGAGGTGAAACATCATTAACTTAGTGACCTCAGACCTTTAACATCATTTATTTGGTGGAGTATGAGATGAAGCACCATAATTTGGTGACCTCGTACCTTTAACATCATTAACTTGGTGACCTCAGATCCATTTACATCATTAATTGGTGAAAATATGAGGTGAAACATTAATAATTTAGTGACCTCAGATCTTTAACATCATTAACTTGGTGACCTCAGACCTTTAACATCATTAATTTGGTGAATTAAGAGGTGAAACATCATTAACTTGGTGACCTCAGACCTTTAACATCATTTATTTGGTGGAGTATGAGGTGAAACACCATAATTTGATGACCTCGGGCCTTTAACATCATTAGTTTGGCGGAGATATGGGTAAACACCATAATTTGGTGACCTCAAATCCTTTTACATCATTTATTTAGTTAAAATATGAGGTGAAACATCAATAATTTGGTGACCTAAGATATTTAACATCATTAATTTGGTGAATTATGAGATGAAACATCATTAACTTGGTGACCTCGGATCTTTTTACATCATATATTTAGTGAAAATATGAGGTGAAACGTCAATAATTTGGTGACCTCATATCTTTAACATCATTAATTTGGTGAATTATGAGGTGAAACATCATTAACTTGGTGACCTCAGACCTTTAACATCATTAATTTGGTGAATTATGAGGTGAAAGATTAATAGTTTGGTGACCTCAGATCTTTAACATCATTAGTTTGGTGGAGATATGATGGTAAACACCATAATTTGGTGACATTAGATCCTTTTACACCATTTATTTGGTGAAATACGAGGGTAAACACCATAATTTGGTGACCTCAGATGCTTTTATATCATTAATTTGGTGAATTAAGAGGTGAAACATCATTACCTTGGTGACCTCATACCTTTAACATAATTTATTTGGTGGAGTATGAGGTGAAACACCATAATTTGGTGACCTCAAACCTTTAACATCATTAGTTTGGTGGAGATATAAGGGTAAACACCATAATTTGGTGACCTCATATCCTTTTACATCATTTATTTGGTGAAAATATGAGGTGAAACATCAATAATATGTCTGTTGTTACTTGCTTTTATTCCCATTATTCAAATTTTGTGATATGGTGGATAAATGAAACATCGTAAACATGAAACAGCAAAGCAACAAGTAAAGGAAAGTAACACAAGTGAAGAAAATTGAATTGCATTCATTTGAACTAAAAAGTATTACAACATTCTGAGGGAATAGGTTACAGTTCATTAAATAAATGTTACATAAAAAGCTTTAGAAAAACAAAAAATATGATGGTGAGACACTTAGACTTCAGTTTGTCCCCCGGCTTCAATCGACCCACCAGCAGTAGGGTTGTTTGGCTTTGGGACTTGATTGGTAACTTTAACCTCATCATCCTGATGCCCACCATCCTCAGTCTCAGTCACCTCAAGCTGGCTCGTCTCGATTGGGAAACCTTCTTCAACCTCTCGCGGGGCCTTAGCAAATAGAGCATTTCCAAAGTCGAGGCCAATAAAGTTCTCGACTGACAGACTGCCAGAACTTTCTTGCTTCATGGTATCCCATCGGCTGGTTGCCTTGATGCCCCTCTCTAGATATTTAAATTTGAAGCTAACAAACTCATCAGAGGTTTCATACTCCTTGATGATCATTTCAGAAGCGTCTTCCACGGCAACCTTAACAGCAGCAGAGACCTTTGATTGAAGGCTCTCATCCTTTGCCTTCAGAGCCAGGGCGTGGTCTTGTTTAAGCTGGGAAATCTGTCCATCTCTCTCCTGCAGATATTTTTTTAAGTTAGCAATCTCCCCCTGGAAATCGGCCTCAGACCTCTCAATATTCTTTCCCTTCTGGATCAGAGTCAGCCTCTTCAGAGTATAGTTAGCCAGACGATGAAGAGAGAGAGCATTCTGCAAAAAGAAGAATTAGACACATCAGTAATAGTAAATAGATGATTATAGAGTTAATACAAAAGTTGCAAATAAATACCTGAATCGCTCTATGGACTGCAAACTCAACCAATAGAGGGATGTCCATTAAATGCAGGAAGTGTTTGTCACCCTCGGTCATGACACGGCCGAGAGCATCAGAGGCTTGGACATTGTTGCCAATGAGGCTATCACCAATCTTCAGCTAAGAAATTCGAGAAGGTAGAGAATCGTCTGAGGAAATAGGGATACCATGCTTTGTGGCTTGAGATTGGTTAGACCTTGTATGGGAAGGGTCCATAGGTGGCTTCCTCTTCTTTGAGGTGACAGCAGGGGACTTTCCCTTCTTTGTTTGGGCAGGGGGAGGTGTGTTCTTGCCACCACGCTTCTCCAATAGCTTTGTAATATTTGGCGTAGACATGTTCGAGAGATCGTATGAAACTCCTTCTGGTCTCTCTACAAAAAGAAACATCGGAGTTAGAAGCTCATATATATGAAAGGTGCGAGACTTAACTTAACGTATAAAAATTTTATTCTAAAGCATTTATAAATCTCGGCCAATGGGCCACCTCCAAGACCTGTCTGAGATAAATAGTAAGGGGTCATCAAATACTCGTACTTGATGAGATAGCCATCTTCACCCTGACTACGAAGGTCCTCAACACTCTTACGACTCTCTTGGCTCAATCCAGGGTCAATTTTGGTCGAGAAAGAAACCTTACCCCATTTTAGGGGAGTTCTTGCAATAGATGTTCCACAAGCCTCGTTAGGACCAAACTACTAAGCCCTCGAGGCAAAATTGGGAGATGATTTTGATGGAGTAATCTGACTTTGTTGGGCAGATTTAAGTTGGTTTCTTTTGGTGGTTTAAGGTATGGAGTTTTGCACAATATGCTCCTTAATGTCACGAGTGTTATTCCCTTTGGTTTCATGTGATTATTGAACTCATATTTGAATTGCTAAATTCTTTTGAAAATCTAGAAATTATTGTTGGAATCTGATTTTGATTCATGTGGTATTATTTTTGTGTTGAGCATGTCATGAGATTTTAATATGGCACTGAGGTTGTGCACCCGCTAATAATCTTGTTCATGCTACTTGATAAAGTATGGCAAAATATGGTGAGGCTTGGTGACTCGGATTAATGTGTTGTTGAGAAATTATATTGATAAAATGCTATTGCGATTCGCATTTGATTTGAATATTCATACTCGTATTGTTACGTTTTATTCACCGCTAATATTTGTTGAGCATCTTTCTTGTCGTACTGTGTACTTTCCCATATTTTCTTTTAGTTGGCAGGTTAGCGCGGATTTTGGAGCGCTATGGACCAATTGGGATGATTTTAGAAAGGATTATTTTGGGAAGAATATTCGAGAATACAAGATGAGAAGATTGTGCTTACTTTGATGTATAGAGCATTTTATTTCGAGATAGATAGTTTTATTATTTCGATAGACTTTGTTGTATTTAATTTGAAGAGATTGAGATTAGTGGTTTCTCTTATATTATATTGTGGGATTTATTTAGATGCTCTATACTTTGTTGTTTGTGGATTTGATTTTAGTTTTATTGCAGTAGCGCACCGTTCGCTCTCCCCGGGTGAGCGGGGTGTTATAAGTAGCATACTAATAACAAAGGTGGAAGTGCAACTAACGGGCAGAGCCCCATGTCCCAACGAGGTCACTTTAATGACGTATTCAATTTCTCCATTAATTTCATTCTTTAATACAACATCAAATCCCATTATTTATCATTTATACAAGTTCAATTTCGTATGTATTAAACAAGTTTAATCATGTGATGTACAAGTTCTACATAATACTCCTCCAAACTCGGTATTTTAATTTGAGCTTCGTGAAGGAATTTAAATCATAAACCGGTTTAAACATGTATACTAACAATTTTTAGCAACATATTAACGTAGTCTACATCATAATAATCGTTTACGTTATTTCATAACTCAAATCATATTAACAAATTTATGAGCGTTCGGTATAAAAACACCCCAAAATAATAAAGTCTAATATGAGTATGTAGTGTTTCAAGTATTAAAATCAATTTCAAAAGTTTATAAAACAAATTTATAATTAGGTTACCACTTTCCATAATTATGTTGTTAATCCTCTTTTGAAAACATGCCTATTTAATATTTATGCAACATTTAAATTAAATAATACTTAAGGAGAAAAATAAAGATATTCTTGCCTAAAAAATAAGTATTCTGGAAATCCGAGGATTCCACTAAGTTCGTCTCACGAAAATAAGAAACTTTTCTTTTATGGCCTCCTTCAAAGGATTAGTGTAAAGCCTCCCAAAATAAGATTGAAGTTTGGTTTAAATGGTGTTTTAGGATTTCTATGTGGTTAGTGGATGTTTTGGTTTGATAATAGTACATAAGGATTAAAATTAAGGCTCATAGTAAGCCGTATAAAAATAAGGCTCATAACAAGGAGAATAAATTTCCTCAAAAACCATGCAAAAAACTAAACCACAACCCATTTCTCCCATGTACCAGACTGCCATAGCGGTTCAAAACCGCTTGCCATCTCTCGCTCTCCCTCGTTGCTTCTTCTCTTCTCATTCTCCTCTCTTAATCCTTATGGCTCTGTTTGTTTGTCAGAAAAGTTAAGAAGAAAATGATTCCCGAAAAAAGTGAAGTGAAGTGAAGTAAAGGAAAATGAAAGTTTCTTTCTTGTGTGTGTTTAGTTAATAGAAGGAAAATTACAAGAAAATGATAAATAAAAAACAAAAAATTATATACATACACACATCTATAGTTATAACTTTACAATAAGAAATATTATATATTTTCTAATTTCAATTATCAAAAGTATGTTTTATATAATAAACATCCATTTAAATCAAATATTACTAAATATGAAATAAAAATTTTGAACACTTAATTCGTAAAAATATCAATAAATAGCATATTATTATGAATAGTTATTGGTAAATATTTTAGTAGTAGTTTTAATAATAATAATAATAATAATAATAATTTACGTGGTAAAATATCAAGTTTCCTTTAATTTTCCTGCAAAATCATAAGTATTTGGTAGGATGTGTTTTGTGAGAAAGCTTTTTCAGCAGAAAAATTTGAGGGTCATTTTTCCACAACTTTTCAGCTAACCAAACACAATAAAAAGTGTAGAAAAATTATTTTCCACCATTTTTTCTTTCCTTGGACAAACAAATGCACCCCATAGGATTTAACAACCAAAATTCCAATCAACGTACAATTCAAAAAAGCTTGCTCCCCAAGCAAAACCAAATGACCCCAATGCCCGTGGTCATCCAATGAAATTCCAAATAAATCAGTGCCGAAAATGCAGGGCTTTACAGGTAAAAGGGTGGGTTGGGTGATGCCTGGGATGGGTTGTTAAGGCATCAGGGGTTTGCCGGAGGTCGAGAGAGTCCAACAACGTTTAACTGGGGGTGGTGATGTTGGAAAGTGGTCCGGTGAAGACCATTGGGGCTATAGTCCAACAAAGGAGAAGATACAAGGGCCGATGCCTGGCAGGGGTGGTGGCAATGGCAGATTTAGCAGCAGGCAGACATGTTGGTGATTTTTGGTGCAAGTGACGGGGATAGACTGGACCCGCGGCTGGCAGTTGGTGACAGGTGGTGTAGCTGTACACTGGCAACAACAAGAATGCCAGTCCGGTCGGTCATGGATGTAGGACCAACGAGGGTAACAGTTGTTACAAAAGCCTGGATGTCAGTTGTGAGTTAGTTCACATATTCTTCCACGTGGTCGACATCGTTATTGGTCGAGACTATCACTATGGGTCATTGGATGTAGGCCTATAAACGGATCGGATTCGTACCGAATCAGGCAAATCCAAATCCATATCCGTTTATGTTAAACGGATTCGGATATGACTCCGTTATTAATCGAATCGAATTAGGCAAATCCAAATCCATATCTGTTTATGTTAAACGAATTCGGATCTGATCCGTTTATTCGATTATCCGTTTATGTTAAACTTGATTTGCAATATTTTTATTTTCAACTCTTCATAAATCTATTTTGCAAATGTTTGACAAAAAATAGATAATGAAATAAAGAACTATTATAATAAATATTTAAAAATATATATTTGAAATATTATTAAATACAATATATATTAATTAAAAATATATTATATATGATATATATATATATATATATATGTATATATATGTATATATATATATATATGTATATATATACATATATATATATATTAAAAATATTAATCAGATCGGGTTATTAACGGATCGGAGTACATGAATCCAAATCCGCTCCATTTAATAAACGAGTAATCGGGTTATTGGATAATCGGATTTTAGGCATGATCCATATCCTCTTAAATGAATCGGATTCGGATTCGGATAAAATCCGATCCATTGACAGGCCTAAATGGATGTAGTTCTTATAGCACTTCATGTGAGCACACAATATTGAATGAAAACAATGCTTAATCTGTAGTCAAATAAACTAATGTCCTAATTCTATCACCTAACTAAGATAAGCTTTGAGAATATAAGGATTTTTAATACTAAACCTAATAGCATAAGGATAGTCTTAAACATAATAACAAAACTAAAAAGAAATAAATTCGTCTTTCCCTCTCCAGCTGGTTGCCCCCAGACAGGCTGACTCCACACTCACCAGTTATACAATTTTATCAATTTTAACATGTTTATTCAATTCATCAATAACCAGAAAAAGAAGCTACACTTTTTGCAGTATGTTTTATGTTATTCCGGCCATTTGTGCATCAAGTGTATTATAGGATGTTTGTTGGTAGGACTTTTGACAAATTTTGCATGAACATGTGTTATTATTTATTTAATATCAATATTACTGTTATAACATGTTTAAAATTTTGTTTTGGGATACAAAACGTCCCCTTTAAAAAAATGCATCTTATATACCTGAATAATAGGTGTATTGTTGTTTTATTTTTAGGCTTCTATTCATCACATATCTGATTAATAGGTATATTATTGTTTGTTACCAGTCGTATAATTTTAGTATTTTTAATACTTTTATTATAGTTAGAGAATATTTTAAAAAATGTCTAAATGTCTTTTCACGCTTTTTACGCATAAGGCTCGCTTAGGCTTTTAAGGCTTAAGGCTTGGCCTCCACGCCTCGGTCACCCCTGGCATATTTTAGAACCTTGGAGAATATTGAATGAAAGGGTTGATTACTAATTATGTTTAGTGTTCTAAAAAATGCCCCTAGGCGGCACCTAGGCATGGGGCTTTTTAGATACACCAAGTTTTGGCCCTAAGTGTGTATTAACGTGCGATTAACGATGGTCAAAGTTTTTTGGGGGTAAGGTGTAAAAAAAGGTGCATTTTGGGAGGTAAAGCACATTTTTTCAAACACAAAATGACGTCGTTTTGTGTTGTACCCTTTTTTTTTAAAAAAAGGTAGCCTTGTGCAAAACGACTAGTTCTCAGCCCTAAAACACATAACGCCTTGTTCTCTCTCTCTCTCTCTCTCTCTCTCTCTCTCTCGGTTCTATTTCCCAGCCATAACAACCCTAGCTGTTAATAAGCCCAAAACCTTTCTCTCTCTATCTCATTCATCCCTAACAGCTTGGAGGAGGAATATATTTCTTATACAAATTCAGTAATGTCTCTCTCGTTCATCTCTTGAGAATAAGTTTGCTTATTTTTAAACCTTGTATATTTATTTTCTAAAAGTTTAGGGTTCAAAAAATTGTATAT
The DNA here is from genome assembly GCA_949130495.1 of Sambucus nigra. Classification (NCBI taxonomy): domain Eukaryota; kingdom Viridiplantae; phylum Streptophyta; class Magnoliopsida; order Dipsacales; family Adoxaceae; genus Sambucus; species Sambucus nigra. The sequence continues at coordinate 360,812,376 of OX422221.1, read as the reverse complement.
TTTCTGCTCATATATTTTTTAATGATTTTCTTGCTGTTAATAATTTTAGGGTTGTTAATAGTTTTAGGGTTGTTAATAATAGTTATAGGACTGTTAATAATTTTCTTACTGCTCCCTTATATTGTTAGGGCTGTTAATAATTTTAGTGCTATCAAAACAAAGGGGATAATAATTTTCTTGATGCTCCCTTATTTTTTTTAAGGATGTTAATAATTTTAGGGTTGTCTAAATAGACTACATGTTTTTTATGTGGAAAAGGGGCCTCAATTGCAAATATTCGGACATATTTTTAAGGTATGTACCATTTTAGTATTTTTAATAGCCATGTTATAGTTATAAAATATTAAAATATTTTTAAAAATGCCTAAACATCTTTTCACGCCTTTTTACGCCTAAGGCCAACCAATACTTCTAAGGCTCAAGGCTTGACCTCCACGCCTTGGTCACGCCCAGCGTTTTTTAGAACCTTGACGATGTTTGATTTTTAAAATTCTGAACTACGAAACAAAAAATATACTCCTAAACAAAAGCAATCCTCTCAAAATCCGCATAATATTAAAAAATAATGATTTATAACGTCACTCATATCCTTATGGGGACCCACAAGTATAAGGTATTATTACTTTACTTCCATGTTGCAAATTGTGCCAATCTTATTGCAAAGGCCGTAAAGTTATATATACTTCCTGCATATTTGAAGTGAGTGTGGTAATGTTTGATAGGTACTTTAAGTTTAGATAAGAAGATCCCTCCTCTCCATCACCCTTACTGACCACATATATATTAGGTACAACTCGTGCCGATGGCACAGTTGTAAAATTATTTTGGTTTACTTGTTTATGAAACTTAATGGGGTAATGTGTCCACTACATGCTCGGTGCATCCAATATAAACTAATCTAAATATCTAGTGTGTTACACAATTAATTACTTTTAATATTTAATCATTGGTCTCTTCGATGCCCAATATTATGAGTTTTTTCATCATTTAGTGGACTTAGAAACCAACTTTGTTGTATTTAGTTGATAGTTGGTGGACAATTTACGCGACTTCAACCTCTATAATTTTCATTCATTTACCTCAATTTAGGTGTCCAAAATAGATAAACTAATTTGTTTGACTTGAGATATAGTTAAAAATTATGTAGGCTCAATATGAAATAAATGATTTATAAATTGTAACTAAAACAAATAGTTTTGCAAGGTTTAAAAAACTGAATTTGAATAATAACACTTTAACTAAACTATAGTTTGATACAAAATAATTTTTCTTATATAAAATTTATATGTACCCTATGCTCCTGTTCTGGTCTATCAGTAGCTAGACTTGCGAAAAAATGATAGTTTAGTTAATTGTGACATTTTATCATTGGTCTTCGATCAACCATTACATGCCAGAAAAATGCTACTTTGATAGTTTTATTTCTTCAACTAATTGTATTAATTGAAATAATTCAACACCATTGCTAAAATACATATCCTCCCCGCCATCCCCACCCCTCAAATTCTTATCTTTACCATATCCGCAAGAGCCTTAGTCACCAAGTAGCCCAATCTACACAAAATCATGAGCTTGTAGCCACATGTGTGGATCAACTTTAAATTAAATATAAATATGAGAAGACAAATGCAAATTTGATTTTTATATCAAGCCAACAAAGACCATAATACTACAATATCACCTTGATCTCAAATTTACAAAATTAAGCACCATGTTAGCTTGATATAATTTCATCTACAATATAAACAACAACAAAATAAAAGATATGTAAACATCATATCCGGACAGTTATATGAGGAATTGTAAACTATGTCTATGTGACACCCCGCCTATTTTAATCACGGGCGATCAGTCATTTATCAAAATAAATAAGAATCTCATTTGGTTCATTGTTAGCATCACTGTCGAAAAATCTTTTAAAATTTACCTAAGATAAAATAAGTTGGTGCCAAATTTCATCTTTTATTAACATATAGTAATATGCAAAAATAAAATAATATAACCCATTATCACAATAATTGAAGTCTAGAACATCGCATGATAAAATAAACAAATAAGTAAATGCTGAATAAACCATCGGGTCCAAATTCAACATCCAAATCATAAGTCTAACTGAGATGAAATGAAACTAGATATAGAGTATGATACTGAAAGAAATAAATCCAAATAAATGTCTAAACTGAACGGGCAACATGCCCAACTTAAATAGCTTAAATGAATCCTAAATTAGGAATGAAATGACTAAAGCGTCTACTCAAATCTTGCATGCCTCCACAAGTGCTGCTGCTACGCATTCCTGGAATGAGTCATCATGCCTGACGTTCCGTTGGATGGACACCTAAAAGTTTTTGAAAATAGATTTGATATGGGTCAAAGCCCAAAACCTTTAAAAAATATTTATCCAGTATTTAAAATGCAATAAGAGCAACAGTTAGTATACACATGTTAGTTTGTCGCTCACTCTCTTGAGTTCCTCACCTCTCAACTATAGTGCACACATAACGTCTTCTATTTTACCCACCTAGTTATGTTACCTAGCCTAACTAGTCCCAAAGCATTTATTAACAACTAATATGCTTAGCTCACCCGTACTGCTCATACGATACACTACTGTAAAACATTAATCAATAATTGTTGAATATTATATTTGAACCATTAATTTAAGTTTCTATTACTTAAGTTACTTTAGATACACATTATCTATATCTTTTACTACCACATATGAGTAGAACAAATCACATGTATCTGTCTATATATCACACTATCTATATATACAATTACAGCATTCCCGGACTGAGAACCATGATGCATGCATACTCTGATATCGAGTACATGTACCTCACATGTCACATCAAGGACTACCGGTTCGAAAATCTCCCTCAAACCATAAATTAAATACACACATAATGGAGGCGAACATAGTCCTAAGCCTTTGGACTATGCGCATCCCCAACGCACCCAAATAACCGATCACACTATCGTACACTTAGATAGTGATTCCCTAAGTTTTATGTTCTGGGGCACACATCTAGACCTCACAGGCATCGCCAAGGTGGGATCGCCCACTGCACGGAATCTCCCATGATAGAAGACAACGTAGGTATGCTTATCCACATAAGAAACACATAATAGGTATACACACAACCTATATATATAACCAGTACGTTTCCCATATGTCCCGAATACCCAACGTACTAAAGATTCACACGTAAGATTCTTATCTTATTTAACTTGAGTATCACTCACTATCCGAACGGTCCTAGTTACCCCTTAATTATTTTCAGTAGTTAATACATCACTAACCTACTGGTATCAATCTTGGATATTATCATTTATGCATCCCGTAACCTAATTTTTAATTTTCGACCGTCGATCCTAATCTCATTTTACCCTCATTATGACTAAATCGAGCTTCAATTATAGGTCTAATGATATTCTCCAAGTCCTTGTATAGTTAATAAAACATTACCAAAGTCCCCCATAATTATTGATAAAGAAAACTGCGTAAATAAAGAAATGCCCCCTTTCTGCAACTGTCGATCAATCGACAAAATGGCTCGATCGATCGACATCCCTCAATCGATCGATCCCTCGATCGATTGACATCCCTCAATCGGTCGATCGATCCTGGGCAGATTCTTTCTCCGAAAACGTTTTTCTCTTATTTTTCCACAATCCAACCTCCATGAAACTCATCCAAACATCTAACCAAATTAACTAGAGTTCATATAATAATGTTTAAATAGTTTGTAACATGAAAATACTCTCAAATCGTCATGAAATTCACATTAGAAGAGATTAAACTCTCCCTTTATTCCTATAAACCCTAGGTATACCGTCCTTACATAATCATCTTCAAAAACCCAAACTTATATCATTCTTTTTAAATCCTAAATCTCATATTTCGTCTTATATTAATGGGAGGTTGATTCCATAGATTATATCTCAACAAATCATGAATCAAATCCCAATATACATCTCAAAAATCATGTTTTTCATGCGATACCCTACACTATCACGGGTAATATAAGTACTCAAAATTTGCAAGTTTAAACACTTGACTTGGGGTTAAGTGGTTTGATCTTTATTGTTAGATGATGGATACGTCTTATCCTTGCTCTGCTCTTGATTCCGGCAACGATGGTTGTGAAATGGTGTACGTTGGCTTAATAACCCTTCTCCTACCCTCTCTTATGGCCTCTCTTCTGTCCCAAGTGTTGTAACTCTAGCCTCCCCATTCAAGTGGCTGATATATCTCTAAAATTCATATTTTTGCCAACCCTAAACTCTCAAATGATCGAAACATCCTTACGTATTGCCGGGTTAGTCTATACATACCCCACAATTAATTAATACACTCGGGTACTCTATTCGGACTATTTTGGCTCATTCGGAATCAACCGTGACCTCCAAAATCTCCATTCGAGTCACTCTACATAAATTTTATATCTCAACCTTAACATAGCCTACACATGACTCTCGATTGAGATATAACATAGTCCCGTCGATATTACCAACTATGACGTATAATAATTATCACTTGTTATTCACTACAAACTTTGTAAATTTATTCCATTAATATTAATCATAATCTCTCTCTCGATAAATATTTAATAAATCCACAATATTTTATTTTAATTAAATTACTACACACGTGTAATTAAAAATACCTGAATTAATGAAATTCTAAATGCTAAAAAATACAGGGTGTTACAGTCTACTGGGCATATGGTTGAATTTTCGCAGTACTCAAAAAATCCTTTTATTAATCCATAGTTGGGTAGCAAAAGAAAAAATATTCAACGAGGTAATAAAATGCCCACAAAGTGAAGAGTGTTTCCCCAAGAAGTTGTAAAAACACTGTGATGCAAAATTGGAAAATCAAACAAAAATAGAGTCCTTTCTATAGACCCCTGTGTGTGGGAGACTTGAGTATTGGGGCTTTAGATCTGTAGTGTATATCACCAAAAAATTAGGTGATAAGTTAAATACGAAAAAATCAAATCGAATCATGTAGAGTGCTCCATTGATGCACCTATAATATGGTGGTACGTTGCGCCTACGACATGCCACTTATATATGTGCCTAAAGCACGTCTTTTGTCATTACCCATTAACGAATCGTCGTTCATTAGCCATTAACTAGTGGGCGTACCAACTACACTTCCAATAACATCAGGATATTTATTGTGCTCATTGTACTAAAAATTAGGTACCCATGATAAATTTACTATTAGAATCGGCGAAACACTTTCAATTAGTGAAAACACCTAAATTTGCAAACCTAATCAATATAACTTGCATAAAGGAAAACTGATGAAAAAAGTTCGTGTGAGCATTCACAAAATAAGCATAGCAATGGATACGCTTGTTTATCTACATTAAGGCTCTGTTTGTTTATCAGGAAAATTAAGTGGGAAAATGATTTCTGGGAAAAGTGAAGTGAAGTAAAGGAAAGGAAAAGGAAAATTATTTTCCTGTGTGTGTTTGGTTGACAATAGTTTTCGGAGGAAAATTAAAAAATTATCCATTTGGTTGTCATGAAAGTCGCAGAAAAATTGCATGAAAGTTTCATGTGTCCAATTAAATAAATGATTCCCAACACACGATAAATAATTAGCAAAATAATAAATTATTAAACTACAACAAACATATTAAAATCAAGGTTCAAATCCACTCAACAAATTATTCAAAATGAACTAATAAACGTCTTTACATCAATAAATTGAAGAACTCGACAAACTAATCACTCATCAAAGAACTCAAAACCACTACTAGAACTATAAGCACCAAATCCAGAAGATCCAATACCATAATGTATCTGTAGAAAAGTAATTTTCATGTCTGGAGGATATTCCATAAATGTCTTGGCATTGATTTCATCTGCTAGAAGACCTTCAAAAGCAACATAAATATCTTCTTGGCTCAATACTTCAAATTTCTGCAGTATCTGTAACAATATAGAGGGGTCTGTTGCAGTTGTACGTTCATCTAATTTTGTTTTTTTGGCTTCAAGTTCACTTTTTCGTTCCACTGCTTCCACCACTTTATTTAATGCTCGATGCCACTAAATTCACAGTCTCAAAATATGCGTAAGCATTTTTTGAGCGACGACCATGTTTTCTAATAACTGATCGTCCTGATGAGTTTCCTCGACTACTCCTAGCAATTGGATCTCCAAATTCATTAGTTTGAGTATTATTTCCCTCACCAATTGTATCCTCGTCGTCACCAAGATTCGTGTCATCCACAGGTACATCAGGATGGCTATTATAGTAGTCTTCACCTTTAGATGTACCTATAAAACAAATTTCAGTTTATGTATATTTTTAAAGAAACAAAATAAGTAGTATTAAAACTATAGGAACAAAATTACCTTAACATAAGTCTCCCACATGTCATCACTACACTTGACCATTTTAGTTGAATAGTTAAAAGTAAAACCACTTTGGCTAAGCATCTTATAGCCTTTCTTGATTGTCTTCATCCGGTTGATAACATTATATTTGTTAATGTCAATGTGAAAAGTTGCTTTTAATGCATTAGCAGTGGCCACATATGCTACCTCCTTACACCTCTTATCTATTTTGTTTCCTTCGTTACATTGAATGAGAAGCGCTTCCATGAGGCATTTATCCATTTCTGGAGTCCATGTGGTGTTTCTCTTCTTTTCTTTCCCCGTTGGAGTGGGATCCTCAAATTGTTCCATATTGCTATAACATATTGCATTTAGAATTGTTAATTTTAGCAAAGGTTAAAAATATACATAACCCAATTACAAATATCAAATTAATTTAGAAAAAACGCACACAAAAGATATAGAAACAATTAGAAATAAAATAATAGTTGACACAATACTAAAGACGACCATTAAAATGAAACTTAACACCATATTAATGATGACCATTATAATCTTGCCACATATTATTCATTATCAAATCCATAAACATTTAAGACTATCAACCACATATAATAATGCTTTGACAGGACCACACTTTAAGTAGCTAGCTATGATCCTTATGCACCTTCTCACTTTGCTTTGAGAAGACCAAATCTTTATCTATCTATCTCTACCCTTTTTCAAAACCATGTACTCTCATAAGTTCAAAGCTCCAACAATGGAAATGCATTATTAAGCTCTCGGTTTGCTCTTATTTTGGTTTTAGCTTATATTTTTTTTTCCTTACATTCCTACTCATAAAAAAAGATATTGTTACTTTCTCAAAATTGCTAACATTATTTGTTAGAAACACAAATATGTTCACATATATATAATCGAGATGTTTTTTTGGGGGGAAAATCATGATCATTTGGAAACTTGCAAAAAAAATCATTAATTTCTGAAAAATTACTAACATTATTTGTTAGAAATACAAATATTTTTACAAACAATTTTTCATTTTTTTAATAAAATCTGTTTTTTTTAATACTCAGTAATTTCATATGGATGCTAAGTCAAAAAAATACACAGACATATTACAACATAATATATAGTGAGTACCTACAAAGATTATTTGCAGCTGGAAGGTACTTACAACATAGAGGAATACTTACAAATTTTTTGGCAACTACGAGCGGGAGGTATAACTTGGATGAGAATGAATGGAGGTTTGTTATATTTATACAACAATTACTCCATCTTAGTTCAAGAATTTATGGGGGTTTTTGTGAATTGGTGGGACTGACTTCTTCAAAGTGGGTTACATGAATTTTAGGAGAGGGTTTTGCGATTTACGGATTCCCGCGAAGCGTTTTCCTACCTCTTTGGTCGGACGAGTTTTGAGGGAAAATGTTTCTTGCGGAAAAGTATATTTTGGGTAAGTCCCCCTCTTTATCAATAAACCAAACAAAGTAAAAGGAAAAGGAAAATAAGTTTCGCAGCCTTTCCTTTCCTTTTCTTGTCAACCAAACGAAGTCTAAGTGTCTTTCTACTACCCTGTGCCCCTAAGATCATTTCTAAAGTGTGGATATAGATTTCCATATCTATTGAGGGAGAAATATAGTTACTACTAAATAATTAGAAAACCAAAATGCAATAACAAAAATCCTAGAAATAAACCTATACCAACCCAATGGCTAATAATTTGTAATTGGTTAATTTAGAAAATCCTATAGTAAGAAATAAGTAATAAATAAAAACATTCAACCTTGCAACACAACATAACAAATATATTATTGGTAACTTTGCATATCTGATTACAACCAGCGGTATCATATCACTAAATATCACATGAGATTAAAATCAACGAACTTGTGTCCGTCGATCTAAAATAGAGATGGAATGTGTATATTTATATAAAGTTCCAGTGTGGGAAATCTATACCACAACATCAATGCTAGCTCCGTAAAATATCATCAAATGTGGTTTTGACACTCGTCATAGAAGTGTCACATATAAGCTATGAAGATATTGTTAAAAGGCCTCTAGCAAAAGCTCACACGTTATTTAAAGAACACACAAATTGTAGGCATATATGTGTATACGAGCCAACATACAAATTGATAAACGAACAGATTCTTCCCCAACATGCTGAACCCCATAGTCCATACATCGATTATTAGAATATTCTACACCACAATTTTACAACCCTAATCTAGAAACTGTAATCTCTTCACACATTGATGATCCATATATGTAAATGTCTTCTCTTTTACAGATTATTATGATTTTTAAAACCACCTAAATTCAAAAGGCCAAAAAAATCACTTCGGCAATTGACTAAACACCTTATTTGCAATTATTTTAACAAGAGGGGAAATCTCAAATACACACGACTGTTAAGGGAAACAAAGAGGTCATGGGGAATCTGGCCACACTTTGTAAAGACAGAACAAATAACCTGCTTTGTGGTCGCTCATCTCTAAAGAAATTACGACTAATCAATATTAGGTCGTCCATTAGATATTGGATATCGGATCTGTGAATGTATAATAACAAAAACAAATCAGAATTTTGAAGTTTTTCCTCGCTTTTTGTATGTGAGCCCAGGTACAGATTGTGATAGATTTCAGCTGATGGCAGTCAAATTGGACTCGGAGGCCCAGAGGTAGAGGGAGGGAGAGAGAGAGAGAGAGAGAGAGACTTGTATTGTAGTGGTAGTAAGATATTGTGACAACTGTGAGGGTTGGGAGGTGTGCATAGCAGGCATACGTTTTTGCGTGGTTTGTATGAGACATCATGAGTAGATATATCTCTACCGAGCGAAATTCCTCTTCAAATTTTAAAGGATTAAATTATTATCATTAAATTAATATTTTTTATCATATTCTTAATACTAATCTCACACATTTATTGAATTAAAATCATTCAATGAATCTTAACTTGATACGTTTTTTCTCCTAATATATTCATCTAACAAAACTTTCAAATACACTCATCTTGAAACTCTAGAAATCAAAAGTCAGCTGCCAAAGTTCATTCATCTTCCTATCGGATTCATATTGTAGTTTCTTCGTTGTTGTTGTTGTTTCTTATCCAAAAAACACGGTCAATACTCATAATTTCCTCTCTAATTTTTTACTCCTTTTTCATTTGCCATCAAAAGTATGCATTTGTTAATTTGAAAGCAAATATATAATTTTTGTAATTATATCTATCTTATTCATGAATGTTGTCTCACTTTTGTGCTCATATTTTGTATTTTCAATTTTATTATTATTCTATTCATGTTTTATAATAATTCTAAATTCCATGTTAATTTCAGAAAAATTATATGTATATTTTAAGTTAAGGAATTACCAAGTTCACACCTTATTAAATTATTATTTTTTATGCCTTCATATGTATTTTTCAGTTGGATATGTTTGTATTCATGTTTATTTCTTAAAGATTCTAAAAATTCTTAAAACACTCCAATTACTTTTTAAAAGACAAACTTGCCATTTGTTCTAAAGATCAAACAAATAAATTTTTATTTGTTAATTTTTTTCAGTAAAAAACAGTATTTTAAACTGTTTTTTAAAATATTTTTAAAATTAAAAAATAACTGTTTTTTTATAAAAACTGTTATGATAGTTTTAAAAACCCTTTATTATTTAAAAAACTGTTATGATACTTTTCTAGAAGTTTTTTTTAAGATAGATTTAAAAACTGTTTATTTTTTCAAAAATAAATGTTTTTTACATAAAATAGGAAAGAAATTAATAAATAAAAAACTGTTTTTTAAATTGAAAATTGTTTTTATAACCGAATACGACTCAAATAAAAGCAACTCGACACAACACGACACGATAATTTTTTTTTAACCAAACATGAACACGATCCTCATAAAAGTGATACGACACAACATGAAATATTATTTTTTTACAAAACACGAACACGACCCAAGTAAAAGTGCCACACCACAATATATGTTATTTTTTTAACCAAACACGAACCCAATCAAAATAAAAATGACACGACCCGCTTCAAAATCTTATTTTCACCAATAAAAGTAATATGACACAATACGAAATCTCATTTTTTTACCAAATACCTACACAACCCGTTTAAAATGCAACACGTCAAGTGGGCCGTTTTCGCATTTTGTAAAAAAAGGGATTTTGTGTCGTGTCATATCACTTTCATATGTGTCATATTCATTTTACGTAAAATTAATATTTTGAGGTGTGTCGTGTTAATTTTATTTTGATCGCGTATTATAAAACATTTTAAATAAAATGTACCAAAAAAAATAGTTTTAAATAAACAGTTTAAAATAATTTTTTAAGTACCTAAAGATTTTATTTAAAAAAATTAAGATTCTAATAGTCATTGTTTTGGAACTACTGACTTTTTATTTTTATAAAACAATTTTTGTAACTATTAGAATTTTTGTAATAATTTTTTGTGACTATTAGAATTTTTGTAACAATTTTCTTAAAACACTCCCATGCTTGGATTTTACTTAAAACATTTTTTAAAAAAATAAAATCTTTAGGCACTTAAAAAATTGTTTAAAACTGTTTTTTTGTACATTTTATTTAAAATGTTTTATAATACCGCCTATACATACCGCTGACGCGTACCAACATACTGAAAAAATGGTCCTCGCCAGCGGTATTTATAGGTGGTTGGACTGCCTATGCTTACAGCTGGCGCGAATCATTTTTTTAAATAGTAAAAATATTATTTTTGAAATAATAAATAATGGTCCTCGCCACCGGTATAAAAAAAAATACGACTCCATGTCACATTGCATTTTATTTGGGTCGTGATCGTGTTAATTAAAAAATATAAAAAACAGTTTTCAATATAAAAAACAGTTTTCAATATGAATAACATTTTTTTTATTTGTTAATTTTTTTCCCAATTCTATGTAAAAAAACATTTTTTTTGGAAAAAAAAACAGTTTTTAAATCTATCTTAAAAAAAACTTTTTTAAAACTATCATAACAACTTTTTAAATAAAAAAAAGGTTTTTAAAACTATCATAACAATTTTGATAAAAAAAAATAGTTATTTTTTAATTTTAAAAAATAAAAAAATGTTTAAAAATATAGTTTAAAATACTATTCTTTATTGAAAAAAAATTAACAAATAAAAAAGAATTTGTTTGATCTTTAGAGCAAAGAGCAAGTTTCTTTTTCAAAAAGTATTTGGAGTGTTTTAAGATTTTTTGGAGCGTGGTTAGCTTTACCCGTTAATACCACATTGAAAATATTTCCTATAATTTATATTCGAAATGGTCATATATTTCCTTTGAAACATTTTAGGATATTATCAATATTTATGGTCAAAGCTTGGATTGTCCATCTCATAGTGAAGAAAACTCATTTTGGTTTACGAGGTAATTGCAATTGATTAATGTATCATCGATATTTTACTTATCATTTAGAAACTCATCTATATAAGATTCTCTTATGTTGACAAAAATGAAAAAGTAATGTTCGTCATAATCGTGATGATAATCATTCATACGTTTGCCTAACAATTTTCTAATCTCAAATACTTTTTTGTAAAATAAATAAATGATTATATACATGGATGGACTATATGCCTTGATCCAATTATGTATTATTGTTTTATGAGTTTTGGACAATTAAAATTTGTTAGCATGAATGAAATCCATTGCATATCATGTGTTTGATAATATTCATCTATGTCTTTTTTTTTAACATTTTTATCTTCGTTTTCTGTTTTGGGTATCCGATTTGCGAACTATAAAATACAAATGTATACATACATGGTACCTAATACTGAAAGAAATGCAGGTGATATAGTTTTGTAAAAGGGGTGTGTTTACAAACTACGCGTGTATAACAAATTATAGAGTAGAACCAAGTAGACACTCAATTTTTTATAAAATAAGGAAGAAGATAATTGTTTGAATAAACAAAATTACGTCATTGCAATATACATATTAAATTTTCTGATATCATGATAAATGAAACAACCTACGAACCAAAATAATCAAAGACTTTGATGATTCATTATTTAGTGGGCTTTTTTGGAGCGATTGGGTACTCAGTGAGTGAAATTTTGGGGCCACTAAATTTAAAATGACATTTATACACAAACTTACGTATTGATACATAATTTATTTTTATATTAGCCGAATATACATTTTTTAACGTATATTTTTCAAACTATTTTCATTATGCCATAATTATTGGATTCATATATATGGGAGACTAAATGGATACGTATATAGAGAGAATGGGGATGGGGTTGACATTAGTTTTTTAGGTTGCGACCTAAATTATTGAGTATAATGAAGATTTGGCACATATTGTCCCATCTATTTAGTCCTGAAAATTTAGCACTTGGCAAAATACTATCGCCTTTCGCCTACATCAGAGATAAGATTTTTTTTCCACATGATTAGTGTAGGGTACATCTGATTGGTAAGTTATAAAAATGGTGAATAACATTTTAATTTTTTATAGTAGTAAGAAAAATAGACAAGTGGTTAGGTACTCAATTAATAAAGTCAATGATGAGAATCCTATTTCTTTGGTACAGTAGAAAAGTAGACCAATATCAAGCCGAAAGCATTAGAAAACAATCCACCAACTTAACGAAAAATAATGCGATCGATGGTTTCGACTGTAACATCTGCCTAGACGTGGTTCAAGACCCTGTAACCACCTCTATTGCTACCCTGTATTTATAAATGGATTCATTACCCAAGTGTATCTGCTGAAATCCAAGATCACCAACAACCTCAATGCCCTCTGTGCAAGGCTGAAATTACAAAATAAACCTTAGTACCACTCTATGGACGCAGTCAAACAGAAAAAGCATCTGAAGATAAAGTCTCACATGCGGATTTAGTCATACCACGAAGGATTTCGAGTCCTAAATAGGATTTAGTCATAAGTCGATATCGCCCACATGCATGACACGCTGGCAACAATAGCAGCAGCTGCTGTTGCTTACAGATACCTGTCAGCTGGCTGGCACAGAGGAGTAAGCACGGATGAACGACTAAGCAAGAACAGTAGCTGCTGCTGTAACTAGAATTTTAGAGAGAAAAGATAGGATTCTTTCAGCGAAATCAACCTTAGTGGATGCATAATATGATAATGTGTTGTCTTTTAAGTTGGTTTACTATTGAGCTTAGCATCTTTCACTTAATATAATTCATGGTGGAATTCTATACATTTTCCGAGAATCTGTGACAACTTGGTTGTTGTGAATATTTAGAGTAATAATTTAACTGATGAGATAGGAAATTCCCTTGATGTATGCTCTAATATTCAGTATGTTGATATAAGCGCTAACAAATTGAGTGTATATTTAGGGTTTGAAATTGAGATACTGAAAGAGTTTTGGGAATCGGAGAACATATTAGGAAGCATAGTGTCACTCATGAGAAATTGCACTTTACAAACTTTGGACCCGTCGAAAAATGATTTCAGAGGATAATAGCCTAGGGGAATTTTAAACTACCAAAATTTACTTATATTGACTTTGTGGGGTTACAGGGCCAATTCAACAAGAGATTTGTTTATTTTCAAATCTCAAGGGGCTTTTGTTGGCTAACAAATCCTTAATTCTAGAGATATTATTAAGCTTGAGAAAATTTCCTTTCCCAGATCCAATTACAAACAAATTTTATACTCCATATTAACATCCCTTAATTTTTTGCCCAATTGATGAGCCCCATAAATCGTTTCAACCACTCGAAAGAGGTATTTTTACCAAAGTTTTTGCAGTACCTCTGTTGTAGTTATAGGGATTATAAATCTCTCATTGTGGTTTGTCGAGGAGAAAATTTTGAGGATTGATTTTGAGTTATTTCTACTAGAGGTATTAACCTATCATATGCTTTAAACTGATTTCAATTGACATTTTTTGTGATTGTTCGATAGATAATGATGTTCAGTTCTCTCTTCTTACTATCTTGTTGTATATGTCTTAGGTTTATGTTATATCTATCGTGTGTGTATGTTATGTTTGATCAAATGTACCAAACACAAACTCCTACATACTTCCTGTTTGATATAAACTCAACTCCATAATTAATTTGTAATTTGGTGTATAGTTGTGTTATAAAGTAATAATATTTCGTAAGTAGCTATTGTTACTCTTTCTTTAAGTTTAATGTTCTCTTTCAGATTACACATAACATGTTTAGGTAAAATCGTCAATGAAGAGGAATAAAAGGAATATTTTTGGTTTTCTATTTATTTAAAATAGATACCATAATGTTAGATTTTTTGGTTTTAGAATTCAAAATCTAAAATCTTTTGATTGTTAGTGTTTTTGTAATCTAATTTAATTCCAATTTCCTATGTATTGGAATTTTTTCACACTGTATGGTTCAATGTATTCATTTTGTCTCTCTGCATATATATATTCTTCTTATTAAGTCTTACGCGGGTTCAGGTTGTAACTCCCCAGCTAAATGAAACATAACTTCCAAGAACAACCAAATAAGTGAGTAAAATGAGTCCAAATTACCTTACTAAAGCTGCAATTACATGTCTTGGTTGAATTTTCTTTGTTAACTCAAACACACACTCTAAACTGTATCTTTAGCATATTTAAATACATAGTGTTCAAAAAATTTCAGTTTGTTCTTCCCTACTCTTAATATTTAGTACCGAGTGTTACTTATTTAGTTCATGGTCTATGGATACTTATGGAATACATTGCACTTATTCAAGTACCATAATTTTTTTTAGTTTTTTAAAATTAATTTACAATTTTTATTTTCAATTCATCTTATTTTTGAGTAAATTGTTTTAATTTCTTGAAAACTTAGGTTTGGCCATAGTTATTAACCAGATGGATTATCTTTGTTATTTTATAATTTCTATTCAATGAACATGAATGCAGTTTCTCTGTCTCACGTAATTTATCTTTGAAAGTTGTTGTATTGATATGTTAAGACTGATAATCCATCCATCATATTATGTAAATGTAATGACTAAAAAGAACTAATGCCCTGTTTAACTTCATAGTGATGATTAAGTAATTAAATATTTGGGTATTAATTCCTCACTTAGCGATTTCCTTCTAAGGATTGACAATGGGACGGAGGCATCAACACATGATGTGAGCCCCGAACAGTCTCTCATTGAAGTTATCTTCCCATCATTAAATAGAAATGCCAACTCATCAAACTTCTTGACAGATCGAGCAATTATTCCAACAACAAATGAGCACGTAGACTCACTCAATGATATGATGATTGATGTGTTCCCCGGAGAATTGAAGACATTAAATAACTTTGATGAAACTATGGATGACACGCACAACTATTACCAAGATTTTTTTTAAATTCTTTGATGTCGAATGGATTGCCACCACACGCATTGAAACTTAAACATAATTGTCCAATCATTCTTCTACGCAATATAAATCCATCAATTGGATTATGTAACGGAACAAGAATGTTGTACAAAGGTTCTTCGGATAATGTCATCCACGTTCGTCGCTCATAAAGTTCAAGAGGAACAAGAACCTTTGAATCCTAACAAATGTAAAAAACAACAACATATTTAAGCATTAAATTTTCACTTTTTAGGATTACACACTGTCTTTATCAAATGTCATCTTTCAATAACTGCGATTTGGAATTTGCTTTTTTAACTTCTTTTTTTAATGATATTTCCCTATAAATCATTTCAAGCTAATTTCATTGTGATATATTTATTCGGTTTATATATGCATACATGTTTATGTGTATTTCTTCCTGCTTTTGAGTAGGGAGTTCTGAGTTCGTTTGTGATAGATTTAGAGTATTCACAGGAATAACTTGTATAGTTTATTGTTGAATGGAGGTTTGGTTTTTTGGGTAATGATTGATGCTTCGTACTAGATACTTTATGTTATATTCTAACAAAACAAATTCTACATAATATGTTGCAAGTATTTTTATTACTTAGTCCTTAACAGATTTGCAATGGAAGATTAATATCTGGAAATGGACACACGTGCAACGCACGTGGGCACAACTAGTAAATTAAAGTGTATTTTGTGTATGGTGGGATAATGAAAAGTAAGAATAAATACCCAATTTTTAATCATATTTATTACAAACAATGCCAATGTCGTCCCGACACTACATCTCAACCCTTACGTTCCTTTCTCAACACTTTATATATCCACCCACTCCCACACAAAAATGCAATCTCATTCTATATTTGTCACAAACTAAAACACCTTCCCAACACACACCATTATCTTTATTATAGATGTACTAGGTATAACCATTGTCGATGGCACGATTGTAAATTTATTTTTGTTTATATGTGCCCTCACAATCAGTATGCCATGTACACGATGATATACCCCAAATGTGCCCCCTCGGCTCAGAGACATCAACCTCGGCCTAGGACAAGGCCGACGTTGGAAGGGCCTTGGATCAATGACCAGCAGCCTCGGCCATAGCAGGGTCGGCCCTGGCCGACACCACTGCCAACCTCATCAGGGATCAGCAGCTCGACAGTTCACCTAGGAATGACAAAGCCAACCCCATCAGTGAATCGGTCGGGGTTCCGGGCATATTCCAGCTTAACCTTGGCCCCGGACGACTCTAATACCTATCCTCGGCTTCACTTAAGTCGAGACCATGATGACTCATCTCGGATTGGATAGGTAACTAGACCTTACTAACCTCGGAATCTTCCAGGCCGAGGTTATGACCAAGCACGGAGGTCGAGAACTTATTGACATATGTGTGGACAAGGACACGTGGGCACAAATCAGTTATAACAAATCATTCCCCCCACGTGGGGGGAATATTTCATCATCATTCTCTACATGTGACAGGGACATATGTCTTCATCATATTGGCTAGATCAACACACACATGCTCTTTACATGTATGGGGGGTACACTACACCCCCCAGGCACTATAAATACTTGTCTTCTCCTTCTTAGAAAGGGACCCCAAAATTAGCAACCCCAGCTAAAACTCTGTTCAAATACACAGTAGAGAGAGAAAGCTTGAGAGTTTGTATCTATGGCCATTAGAGCCCTCATATAGTGATACACACCATACACTTCAACGTGGACGTAGGCCTAATTGGCTGAACCACTTACATTCCGGTGTGATTCCTCTTCTCCTCACCTCATTCTCTTATATTTGCTATATACGCGTGCTGCCATTGTTAACATTGAATTGAGTCACAAACACCTTTAAGGGTGGTGCTATTTTCAGCATCATCATTTTGGCACCGTCTGTGGGAACGAGAAGCTATCTCTTCCTCATTTTTTTCTTACCCTCACCGGAGGCTCTAGTGGTGAATCAGGCCTCACCCCTTGTGTGGAGCTGCTTCACCATTGAAAGAGGTCCGTCAAGGTACAAAACTCATTCACTCTACGAGATCTTTAGTGTTAACACATGGCACCAGAATTACCACCGCCTCTTCCGCCGCCTGGTGCGGGAGGACCTAGTTCCAGCCAGGCACCGCCTCAGTCCGAAATGGCGGAGGTAGCTGCAGCCTTGAGGTCTTTGGCTGCAACGCAATAGACTATGCAGGAGCAGTTTGCGCAGTTCAGCCAGACTATGATGAGGCCACCTGGAGTTTCACCAGAAATGATTACTCCGGCGGCTGTCCAGCCTCATCCTGACACCAGGGGACCACCCCAGGCACCAATGAAGGACCAACTAGCTCCCTAGCGGAGGAGAGATGTTGCTGACCCTAGGCGCTTACGCCTGGGGAGGCAAGACCAGAGGACAAGTATGGCGATCTAGAGGCGGAAGAGGTCCCGGAAGATTGTTGGGAGCCGTATGAGGTTTCGAACAATATTGTTCGCCCTATACAACAAAGCCCAGGTTGTGAAGGCAGAAGAGGCGGGGAAGCTCAACGACGAGGATCCGCCTTTGATCGACTGAGCAGAGGGTCAACCTTTGAAAGGTTAGGCCCAGTAAATGACCTAAGACAGAGGTTATCAAGGTCAAGGAGCGTAGCTGGCTCGCAAAGAGGAGATGGACAACGTCGGCCTCACCAAGGCCGACCTTAAGCGGGAAGAGGTAGAGACCAGGAAAAGGTCAACAACCGACGTTGCGCTGCAGCTGGGGAACCCTCAGTTCACCCCTTGGAGGTGGCCGGGGATAACCTCGGCCAGGCCGATGGTGGGAGACCATGGAATGACTCTATCCAACGTCTTGAGGAGAAGATAGGAGACCTTATTAAAAACTGAGACCCATTGTAAAGGGGTTTCTCGGAGGGATCCCCATTTGTGGCAAGGATAGTGGGCTTCCCAATCCCTGCTAAATTCAAACCACCCGTGGTGTCTCCCAAGTATGACGGTAGCACCAACCCTGTACATCAAATTGAGATGTATCAGTCAGCGGAGGACATCTACTCAATACCTGATGAGATGAAATGTAGGGCCTTCTTTGGGACTTTGACAGGAGCAGCACACAGCTGGTTTACTTCTCTTCCGAAGAATTCAATTGAGAACTTCAAGGGCTTGGCTGAGCGACTCATTCATAACTTCTGCTTTGGGGTAAGACCTCAAAAGAAGACCACTCATCTACTGTATGTCAAGCAAGGCAAGGACGAGAGCCTAAGAGACTACATCGCCAGGTTCAACAAAGAAAAACTTGAGGTTGAAGATTACGAAGAGAATATAGCCATTAACACCCTCATAGGAGGTCTTCAGAAAGGGAAGTTGTTGTGGAAACTCGCGGAAGACCCTCCCAGGTCTATGGCAGAACTACTGGCAACTGCGGGAAAGGTCATGAATGCCAAAGAGGCAATGGCCGCCAAGTATGAGGATGAGAACCGTGGTAGTAGCGAGAAGTCCCAAAGAAAGAAGGATGGAAAGAAGAGGTCAGCCGATGACAAATTCACTCACTATACTCCTCTAACTGTGAGCATATCCTTAACGAGATCAAGAATGATAGGACTTTAAGATGGCCGGAGAAACTGAAGGCCCCTCCACATAAGAGGAAAAAAAAAATTTGGTGCGAGTTCCACCAAGACCATGGCCATGTTACAGACAGATGCTTCGCCCTGAAAGATGAGATTGAAAATATGTTAAAGTCTGAAAAGTTGAGGAAGTATGTTTATGGCAAGGATCCTAAAGGCGGAAGAGATGACCCTAAGAAGAGGATAAATGAAAAATGTCGTGACGATGCCCCAGCCAGAAGAGACAATGATTCGGAGGGTGATGATGAAGACAATCCGGACCTTCCACCGAAAGATGACAACACTCCGGTGAAGAGGGTTGGCATGATCTCCTTTGGTGTTGACACCATATGAGGAGGACTTGTGGGAGGTGGCTCTGAAGTGGCTGACAGAAAAGCTCATGTGGCAGAGGCCAAGTCAGTGGCCAAACTTGAAGTTGTAAATCTAACGTCTTCTGATACAGCGCAGAAGAGAAAGAAGGTGGGCATGGACACCCTTATAGTGGGGTTCTCTCTACTCGACTTCAAAGGTATCTTAGCCCCACATGATGACCCTTTGGTAATAACCACGAGGGTGCATGCAATCGAGGTGCAGAGGATCCTCGTGGACCCTTCAGCAAACGTAATGTTTTGGCATTGCTTCAAGAGCCTAGGTCTTAGCAGAGCTAGGATGGTACCCTATCATCATCCTTTAATGGGCTTCAGCAGCAAAAAGGTCCACCCGTTAGGCATGTATGAGATGTGAAAAATGTTACTAAAGACGTTTATTAAAAATAAACTATTTAAGTAACTCTGATCTGTTTTTTTAAGAAACTCTTTTCGAAAAAACCAAACTTATTTGAACACAAGATGTGTTTAACAAATCAGTATGTACGAGATCTATTCAAGAATTGAATAACAGGTTTAGAAAGAAAATTAAAAAAAACTTAAACTCAGCACAACCAAGAATGAGACGAGGAGATGTAGAAAGATTATGTTCACGATGTTTTTTACTTGGTAAAACCTCACCAATTGAGGAAACATCCACGACTCCCTCTACGGAGTAAAATGAAAAATCCACTAAAACAAATATATGAGTTACAAACTATATAACTAACATGCAAACAACTCAGACCTATATAAGCTTAGGAATGTACCCTCTGGTGTCCTTAAAACTTCTCTGATGTTCTGATTGTAGATGTAGTTCTCCCAGTTTGTTAACTTCTGATTTGTTCCAGCACTTTACGTCGACTCTTTGTTCACAAGATCTTATTACCAACACTTTTCGTGTTGTAGGATGAAAGTGTTTGTGGAGGTGCTCTCTAACACATGCATGCACACACGCACACTTATTAAGTACAAACAGTCCTAACAAATTACAGTAACACTATATGCTGTGATCATTTCTTTTTCTTTATTCTTATAAAACTTTGCGCCTTATTTGACCTTTAAATCATTCCCAGAATCCACGGATACCTTGCTAGGAAGACAGACAAGGTCTTAATCAATCTCAGAATTTAGAACAGTTTTTCGAGATTGAAAACCTCCAAGTGAGATTCCAAACTAGGTCAAAGGTTTAGTTTTACAAGAACTAGAAACATAAAGCATTTATTGTTGATTTCAAAGTAAGCAAACGTTTTATAGAAAATAATCAACAATATATTTTGTCAAGATGAGAAATAAAGAATGAAACTAAGTGTAATGTAACATGAATAACTCATATCTGAAATTTCTATGAAATCAGAAAGTAAATCTGAGTAAACGTTTAAGTTGAAAACAAGATCTAACGAACAAGAGGTTACGGCAACAATAACAAACTCAACTCAAACTCTCAATCACTTAAGAACACTCAGGGTAGTGTTTTGGATATGGAGTTTTGAAGAAGTGTTTGAGTTTGGATGGAAGAGGCTTTGACGAAACAGGGTTAGGGTTTCTAACTCTCTCTCTTCCCTCTCTTCTCTCTTCTCTCTGTTTTCTATCTTCTCTCTCTTCTCTCTCTCTATTTCTTAGAGGAAATGAAAATGGAAAAATTCTTCGAAGTCTGAGAGTAGGGTCCCTTCTATAGGATGAAGAGAAGGTTCGAGAGACTGGATCAAAACCAAGGGCCAGGATTAAGTCAAGTCAAATTGACTTAGATCGAAGGGTTCTAATAAGGCGGTGCTTAAACGAATCCTGATTGGTTTAGAAAGTTGTACTGGAATTCACCAAGACAACATGCAGATCGTCGATAGCTAATGATCCAAGGGCTAAAAACATACGCGTTTTTAACTCAGTAAACAAACACAGTTTCAGCCAATCAGATGAAGACAGGTGTTGGTCAATAACCGGATATGAAACGCGCGTCTTAAACTAATTAAAACCACACCCCAAAGTTTACTCCGCTTTCGGATTCTACCCAAGGTAACATTAGGCCAAAATACCCAACAAATAATATTTACAAATTGACCACAAAACTTTTAAATCAAGTTTTAATTAATAAAACCTTATTTAAAAAATGTTTAAAAAATCCCAAAAAATTATTAAAATTCCAACTTAGGGATTTAAACACACTCAACATATGTACACACATTATTATGCAGTATGATATGCAAAAAATAAATTCTACTGTGTGTGAGTGTTGGCAATTTGATCTTGATCAAAACAAGATAGAGAGATGAAGTAACAAACCAACTTCTGAGGTTCTTTGGATCCTAGGGAGGACATAATTTTGTCACAATTTCCAAACTAGATGAGCACTTATACAATATAGACTCAATTGAGTCAAAAGTATAAGGGCTTCAATCTCCCCCTTTGGAAATATGAGACAAAATCTCCTTTGAGTCATCTAGGACTCGTAGGGCAACAAGAAAGTAAGAAAAACTTATTCCTATCAAAATTCTATCTACCCAATACCTAGAAATCAAAAAGTACATAACTAAACTAAGTACATTTGAATACCCTATTACAACTGTTGAGAGTAGCTGTACAAAAAGAACCTGCAATAAATCACTAAGATCAAGCTGTTTAGCATATGAAAGAGTTGAATAGACTCAAATTTCTCCCCCATTTTGTCTCAAATGGACAAAGGGAAAAACTTGGATAAACAGCAAAGTTATTAGTCAGCATAAACCATACCAACAGATTTAAGTAATGAAATGAATCTATTATAATCTAGAGGTTTGGTAAACATATTTGCGAGTTGTAGATCAGTAGGAAGATAATTGATTTCTAATTCCTTGGATTCAACCAATTCACGTATAAAATGATGTCTTATTTTAATATGCTTTGTTCACGAGTGTTGAACAGGGTTTTTAGAAATATTAATCGCACTTTGATTATCACAATAGAGATGCAATTTGTTTTCTTGAATACCATAATCACTTAGCATTTATTTAAGCCACATTAATTGAGCACAACAGCTGCCAGCGGCTATGTATTCAGATTCAGCTGTTGAGAGTGATGTGCAATTTTGTTTTTTACTACTCCATCCTACCAAGTTATTATCTATATAACATGCTCCCGATGTGCTTTTACTATCATCAGTACACCCAGCCCAGTCAGCATCAGTGTACCCAATTATAGTGCTTGGTGAGTCATTAGTGTACCAAAGTCCTAGATTTAGAGTGTCTTTTACATATTTAATGATACGTTTAACAACATTCAAGTGGCTCTCCTTAGGGTTACTTTGATATCGAGCACATACACACACATCATACATAATATCAGGGCGCGAGGCAGTAAGATATATTAAGGTGCCTATCATACTACGATACAGAGTAGGATCTACAGATTTTCCATTTTCATCTTTGAAAAGTTTTAGCGTAGTACTCATGGGCGTTTTAGCATCTTTAGCACTCTCGAGGCCAAATTTCTTTACTATCTCTAAAGCGTACTTGGATTGCGATAAAAATAATCCTTCTGAATTTTATTTGACTTGAAGGCCTAAGAAGAATTGTAGCTCCCCCATAAGGGACATTTGAAATTCCTTATGCATAGTTTCAGAGAAGGATTTGACTTCTGAGGGAGAAGTTGATCCAACTATAATATCGTCAACATAAACTTGAGCAATAGTGATGTGTTTGTCAAAATGTTTGACAAAAAGAGTTTGGTCGTTTCCTCCTCTTTTGAAACCTTTATCTAAAAGAAAACTGGAAAGACGCTCATACCAAGCTCTAGGAGCTTGTTTAAGGCCATACAAAGCCTTTTTCAGACGAAATACATGATTTGGATGTTTAGGGTCAATGAACCCTTTAGGTTGTTCTACATAGGTTTCTTCAGCCAGTATTCCATTAAGGAATGCAAATTTGACATCCATTTGGTACAATGTAAAGTGCATGTGGCAAGCTATAGCAAAAAGCAGACGAACAGATTCTAAACAAGTAACAGGAGCAAAGGTCTCGTTAAAATCTATTCCTTCTATTTGAGAGTATCCTTGAGCAACTAATCTAGCTTTATTTCTAATTATTATCCCATTTTCATCAGTCTTATTTTTGAAAATCCAACGTGTGCCAACAACCTTTTTATGATCAGGACGTGGAACAAGATACCAAACATCATGAATGACAAATTGTAAAAGTTCTTCCTGCATAGCAGAAATCCAGTGAGAGTCATTCAATGCCTCATTTACATTCTTTGGTTCCACAAGGGAAACAAAACATGCATAATGTGCATAGTTTCTGAGTTGGGATCTTGTACGCACTGGCTCACTAGGGTTACCAACTACGTTATTTATGGGATGATCTTTAGAAATCCAGTTAGGTACCTCAGGTGTCTCAATAGGTAATGAATTATCCATTGCAGAGGAGTCATTTTCTAAAATATTTGTAGACTCTTCCTCAATAGTAAATTCACCAGTCTTGCTTTCTACAGTAGTGTCACTAACAATTACATTTATGGATTCCATCAAGGTTTTAGTTCGAAGATTATACACTCGATAAGCTCTACTGTTAGGCGAATATCCTAGCAATATGGCTTTATCTCCCCGGCTCTCAAATTTGGATAAGTGTTCCCTATCTTTGCATACATAACAAGTACTGCCAAAGGTTCTAAGATATTTGAGATTAGGCTTTTTATTGTACCAAAGTTCGTAAGGGGTTTGTTTGGAATTCTTTCTAAGATAGACCCTATTTATAATGTGACAAGCAGTACGAATGGACTCTACCCAAAAATATTTAGGTAAATTCTTAGCATGTAACATAACACGTGCCATCTCTTGAAGGGTACGATTCTTTCTCTCCGTAATACCATTCTGTTGAGGGGTCTTAGGAGCGTTGAACTCGTGTTTATAACCATTATAGTCACAGTATGATATAATACCAGTGTCTTTGAATTCACCACCTATATCACTACGAATTCTATTCACTTGAGTATCCTTCTCATTTTCAATCCTAAGAAGAATTTTTAGGAAGGTTTGGAATGTTTCAGACTTTTGTTTTAAGAAGGCTACCCAGGTAAATCTAGTGAAGTCATCAACCATAACAAGGATGTAACTGTGTCCACAGAGACTAACAGTTTGGGAGGGACCCATTAGGTCCATATGGATGAGTTCTAAGGGATTAGAGGTAAGAATATCTTTGACTTTCTTATGAGGTGCCTTAACAATTTTACCTTCTTGACAGGAACCACAGATAAGATTGGGTATAAGTTTGATTTAAGGAACTCCTCTAACTATTTCCTGAGAGGTCAGTCTACTGAGGTTATCGTAATTTATATGACCCATTCTATTATGCCATATCTCATTGTCATCCATTCTGGCAACATTACAGATTTCAGAATTGTTCATGACAGTGTAGCAATTGTCAGGAGTTCTGAATCCAGTAATTATGCATTCACCTTTTTCATTTAAAATTTTTCAATTGTTCTTTGAAAAGGTAACAGTATGATCTGAGTCACAAAATTGCGATATGCTAAGTAGATTTTCCTTAAGACCTTTAACTAGAAGAACATCTTGAAGAATAGGAAGCCCATTTTCTTGGAGAGTTCCTTTGCCTATGATTTGAGATGAAACTCCATCACCAAAAATGACTTTACCACCAGCAAAGCTAGTTTTGTTTAAAGTTTAGTTTCATCACCAGTCATATGCTTAGAACATCCAGAGTCTAAATACCAACCAGATGATGTGTGTTCATCTTTTAAAGCAGTAATAACAACATTACACTTCATCTGAGGTAATAGATCATCTTTTCTAACCCAAAATGCCTTAGTTTTCATCTTGCGCTTATTAGCTCTGAATTGATAAAATTTGCGAGCTTTGGATTTTTGCTGAAAAATATTTTGCGCATGATTTTGAATTTTGTGAAAGACTTGAGCATTTGGTTTAGGAAAGTGCTTAGAATTACTTCTAGGAAATGTTCTTTTAGGTTTGGTCTTTCTCTTTCTATAATTAGTGTTTCTATCTGGCTGTCTAGGAAGTATATAATTGTTACGGTTCCTCCTAGAATGGTTACAGTTCTGATAGATATGAGGATTATAGACAGGTTTAACTAGTCTCCTAGCATAGAAACTATAAAAAAAGTGACCATATATGTCGCAGTAGGAGCAATAAAGATTGTTCAGAATTGAGGTCTCCTTAGGAAAGTCTCTAAACAAAGGTTTTGAAGAGTTTTGAGGCTGAACTCTATTCCTAGGTGTGACAGTCTTGAATGCAGACTCACTCTTCCTAATAGAAGGGCAGACGTATTTAGCCTTAGGTGAACTTTCATGTTTAGAGCAGCTTGATTCCCCAATGTTAAAATTTTGATTTTTTGAATCAAACTCAGTTTTTAGAGAATGAAAGTCTGGGCATGTTTCAATATGTCTTTTGCCTCCTGACACAAACTTTATAGTTTCAAAAGATTTTGTTTGTGTTTTCAAATTGGGACAAAACCTTATTCCAGTTTGATCATCAAAATTGGTTTTTGATTCAGCAACAAATTCATCAAAACATTTTGAATTATTTTCAAATTTTGTAAATTTTTTGAAAGCAGTTGCTGTCTTTTCTTTAGTTTGCTCCAATTGTAACAATGTCCCTTTGTATTTTTTCTCCAGAGTTTCATTCGTTTCTTTTGAATTTCTGAGTTTTTCATCAAATATTTTGATTTCGCTTTTATGAGTCAAACATTGGGTAGTATACTCTTCAGCATTTAGTTTGATCATTAGGCCTAGATCTTCCAACTTTTTGGTAAGATCTTTCACAATCTTTTCTAGTCTAGTGCTTTTCTTGAGAGTTTTAGCATAAAGTGTGTGAATGTCAGGGAGGTCTTCATTGTCCGAGTCACTAAGTTTGGTGTGTGGAGTGACCCCTAAAGATTCATTTGTTAAACTCACACACCCATTGACATCGTCATTATCGCTATCCCTTTGACTCACACACCCCGTAGTAGAACATGCAACATTCTCAGTAATCAAAGCATCTAAACCAGTATAAACATGATTCTCAATAGCAGGAGTAGAGTTACTAGAAGCATTCTCATACACAGGCATAAGCACATCATCATTATATATGATCTTGGCAAAGAAGGACATGCAAGGGTAAAAAACATCAGATGACTCAGGTTCCTCCTTTTCAGAATCACTTGAATCATCCCATGTTTTGCAAATGTTAGCTCTAGTGTGTTTGTTTTGAGTGTTCAAGTTAACTCTACAGTCTTGTGCAATGTGCCCCAGTTTATCACATCTATAGCATTCAGTCTTTTTAAGGTCTCTATTAGGTCTAATGTGAGAGTCCTTGTGATTTTTGTCATGGTTTTTCTCATGAGGCCTGTGATTAGAGGAAGTTTGATAATTTGAATTGCCTTGTTTATTTGCCACTTTGTTTCTAAACTTAATAATTTTCTTAAACTGTTTAGTAATTAAGGCAATCTGATTGTCCAAACTCTCTATATTGCATTCCTCATCAGAATCATAAGTGGGGAATATAAGTTCAGGCTTAGTTAACTTAGAAGAGAATCTCAGATTGGAATTAGTCTGTTTCCTATGGGTTTGAGTCAATTGTTTCTTAAATTCTAGTTCCATTTCCACAGTTCTTAGTTTACTATTGAGTAATTCAGGAGTGAGATTTTGATCACACATTTCCTCAATAGCATATCTTTTGTTATCAAATTTCTGTGGTAATGATCTTAGAATTTTAGATACAATTTCATGTCTGTCATAAGTCACCCCATTAGCATGCAGTTTGGTCACAATATCAGTCAGTTTCATATAGAAGTCATCAAATGACTCAGTCTCAGACATAATTAAGGAGTTATACTGCTGAATAAGCATTTGGGTTTTAGCAGCCTTAACTCTAGTGTCTCCTTCATGAGCAGTAACCAAGGTGTCCCAAGCTTCCTTAGAAGTGGTAAAGGATGAGATTCTTTTGAACTCATGTTCATTTATGGACATAAATATGGCATTCTTTCCTTTATTATTATTTTGAGAAACTTGTTTCTAGCTTTCTTAACCCTCTCATTACTTCCTTCGTTGGCTGGTTTAGTAGGAAAAGTGTAACCATTTTCAACTATGTCCCAGACATCATCTCCCAGAGTTCCATGAATGAAAGCAATCATCCTTACTTTCCAGTAAGAAAAATTGGTTCCATCAAAGATTGGAGGTCTGGTCAAGTTACCAAATCTTTCATTTTTCTCGTCCATATTTGATTTTCAGAAAACAATTTTAGAAATACAGGATCTCTTTTGAAAGTAGTTTACCAAGCTCTGATACCAATTGAAAAATGTTACTAAAGCCGTTTATTAAAAATAAACTATTTAAGTAACTCTCATCTACTTTTTTAAGAAACTCTTTTCGAAAAAACCAAACTTATTTGAACACAAGATGTGTTTAACAAATCATTATGTACGAGATCTATTCAAGAATTGAATAACAGGTTTATAAAGAAAATTAAAAAAAAACTTAAACTCAGGACAACCAAGAATGAGATGAGGAGATGTAGAAAGATTATGTTCACGATGTTTTTTACTTGGTAAAACCTCACCAATTGAGGAAACATCCACGACTCCCTCTACGAAGTAAAATGAAAAATCCACTAAAACAAATATATGAGTTACAAACTATATAACTAACATGCAAACAACTCAGACCTATATAAGCTTAGGAATGTACCCTCTGGTGTCCTTAAAACTTCTCTGCTGTTCTGATTGTAGATGTAGTTCTCCCAGTTTGTTAACTTCTGATTTGTTCCATCACTTTACATCGACTCTTTGTTCACAAGATCTTATTACCAACACTTTTTGTGTTGTAGGGTGAAAGTGTTTGTGGAGGTGCTCTCTAACACATGCATGCACACACGCACACTTATTAAGTACAAACAGTCCTAACAAATTACAGTAACACTATATGCTGTGATCTTTTATTTTTCTTTATTCTTACAAAACTTTGCGCCTTATTTAACCTTTAAATCATTCCCAGAATCCACGGATACCTTGCTAGGAAGACAGACAAGGTCTTAATCAATCTCAGAATTTATAACAGGTTTTCGAGATTGAAAACCTCCAAGTGTGATTCCAAACTAGGTCAAAGGTTTAGTTTTACAAGAACTAGAAACATAAAGCATTTATTGTTGATTTCAAAGTAAGCAAACGTTTTATAGAAAATAATCAACAATATATTTCTCAAGATGAGAAATAAAGAATGAAACTAAGTGTAATGTAACATGAATAACTCAGATCTGAAATTTCTATGAAATCAGAAAGTAGATCTGAGTAAATGTTTAAGTTGAAAACAAGATCTAACGAACAAGAGGTTACGACAACAATAACAAACTCAACTCAAACTCTCAATCACTTAAAAACACTCAGGGTAGTGTTTTGGATATGGAGTTTTGAAGAAGTGTTTGAGTTTGGATGGAAGAGGCTTTGACGAAACAGGGTTAGGGTTTCTAACTCTCTCTCTTCTCTCTGTTTTCTCTCTTCTCTCTCTTCTCTCTTCTCTCTTCTCTCTTCTCTCTTCTCTCTTCTCTGTCTCTATTTCTTAGAGGAAATGAAAATGGCAAAAGTCTTCGAAGTCTGAGAGTATGGTCCCTTTTATAGGATGAAGAGAAGGTTCGAGAGACTGGATCAAAACCAAGGGCCAGGATTAAGTCAAGTCAAATTGACTTAGATCGAAGGGTTCTAATAAGGCGGTGCTTAAACGAATCCTGATTGGTTTAGAAAGTTGTACTGGGATTCACCAAGACAACATGCAGATCGTCGATAGCTAATGATCCAAGGGCTAAAAACATACGCTTTTTTAACTCAGTAAACAAACACAGTTTCAGCCAATCAGACGAAGACAGGTGTTGGTCAATAACAGGATATGAAACGCGCGTCTTAAACTAATTAAAACCACACCCCAAAGTTTACTCCGCTTTCGGATTCTACCCAAGGTAACATTAGGCCAAAATACCCAACAAATAATATTTACAAATTGACCATAAAACTTTTAAATCAAGTTTTAATTAATAAAACCTTATTTAAAAAATGTTTAAAAAATCCCAAAAAATTATTAAAATTCCAACTTAGGGATTTAAACACACTCAACATATGTACACACATTATTATGCAGTATGATATGCAAAAAATAAATTCTACTGTGTGTGAGTGTTGGTAATTTGATCTTGATCAAAACAAGATAGAGAGATGAAGTAGCAAACCAACTTCTGAGGTTCTTTGGATACTAGGGAGGACATAATTTTGTCACAATTTCCAAACTAGATGAGCACTTATACAATATAGACTCAATTGAGTCAAAAGTATAAGGGCTTCAAGATGGACGTACGAATGGGTGATGAGTGGCCTAAGAGGTTGACCAGGAAGATAAATTTTTTCATGATGGATGAAAACGTCTTCTCGTCCTATAACCTCATCATAGGAAGGGTGGCCCTTCAGGAGTTTGAGGCCGTGACATCGACGGTCCACCAGATGCTAAAATTCCCGACCCCTTATGGGGTAGGGGAAGTGCAAGGTGACCAGACCATAGCAAGAGAATGTTACTTCAACTCGGTCGAAGAGAGAGAGGCCCATAAAAGGGCAACCACCACTTATAGCATTGATACACTTGACCCAAGAGATGAAACAAAATTAAGGAATGGAGAGGCCGCGAAAGAGGTAGAATCCATCATCCTCAATGAGGATGAACAGAAAAAAACCATCCAGGTCGGCAAAGCCTTAAAAACAGAAATCAAGGAAGAGCTAATAAACTTCTTGAGGAAGAGTCAGAGTGTCTTCACTTGGAGTCATGCAGGCATGCCCGACATCAACCCTGAGGATATGTGTCACAAGCTTAACGTGACCAAAGATGCCATGCCTATTAAACAAAGACGAAGAATTTACTCCAGGGAGAAGTACGACATCATCTGGGAAGAGGTTAAAAAATTGGAAGAGGCTGAGTTTATTAGAGAAGTCATATATCCGGAGTGGTTATCGAATGCAGTCATCGTGCCCAAAGCCAATGGAAAGTGGAGAATGTGCATTGATTTCACTGACCTGAACAAGTCTTACCCAAAAGACATCTATCCCTTACTTCGAATAGACCAGATGGTAGATGCCACTGCAGGGCATGAGCTCATGAGCTTCATGGATGCGTATTCAGGCTACAATCAGATCTTCATGAATGCGGAAGACTCAGAGAAGAAAGCCTTCAT
Source organism: Sambucus nigra (assembly GCA_949130495.1). NCBI lineage: Eukaryota > Viridiplantae > Streptophyta > Magnoliopsida > Dipsacales > Adoxaceae > Sambucus > Sambucus nigra. The sequence continues at coordinate 360,781,531 of OX422221.1, read as the reverse complement.
TATCGATAAAGGGACATACTACTATAAAGTGATGCCCTTCGGTCTAAAAAATACGGGGGCGACATACCAACGTCTTGTGAATAAGATGTTCGAAGATAAAATAAGCAAGACTATGGAGGTGTATGTAGATGATATGCTGACGAAGAGCTTAAAGGCCTGCACTCATGTGGCGGACCTTGAGAAGACCTTCGATACTATGGACTTGTAAATGATGAAACTCAACCCAGCGAAGTGTATCTTCGAGGTAGGAGTTAGGAAGTTTCTTGGATTTATTGTAAATCAAAGAGGAATCGAAGCAAACCCTGAGAAAATCAAGGTTTTGCTTGACATGAAGACACCAAGGAGTATCAAGGGCGTCCAAAGACTCACGGAGAGAGTGGCCGCACTCAACAAGTTTGTTTTCAAAGCAACGGACAAGTGTCTTCCATTCTTTAAAGAGCTTAGAAAGGCCTTACAGTGGGACGAAGAGTGCGAAGAAGCTTTTAACCAACTTAAGTCTTACCTTGGGTCTCCCTTGTTATTATCTCAGCCCATAGTAGGAGAGAAATTATATGTTTATCTAGCGGTCTCTGAATCAGCCATCAGTGCAGCCATAGTACGGGAAGACGTTGGAATCCAAAGACCTGTGTATTTTAACAGCAAAGCCCTTCAGGGGTCTGAGCAAAATTACCCTCGTATGGAAAAGCTATCCTACGCCCTAATACATGCTTCAAGGAAGATGAAGCCCTACTTCCAAGCCCATTCCATGGTTGTCCTCACTGATCCCCACTAAGATAGGTTCTACATAAACCTGAGAAGTCTGGAAGATTGATGACCTGGGCCATTGAGTTGGGGGAGTATAACCTTACTTACCAACCTAGGGCAGCCGTCAAAGGGCAGGCCCTTGCAGACTTTGTTACTGAGTTCACATGGGAAGAGGAAGAGGTAGAGAATGACCTAGTGGGTCCTGAGGGGGCAAACAACATTGTCTTCTGAAGTCAGGAAGAGGTCGTATCCAAGGAGAACGAGGAGGACCGGTACCTCTTCAAGGAAGGAATCATGTCAGAAGGGGCCTTCTCATCGGATACAGATATTTAGAATCTCTTCGTTGATAGTTCTTCCTGTGACAGTGGAAGCGGTGCAGGGCTGATACTTTCAGCTCCAGATGGAGCCAACATTGAATACGCTTTGAGGTTCAACTTCAAGGCATCTAACAACGAGTCAGAATATGAGGCCATGATAACAGGTCTCTCATTGGCAAAGACTCTGGGAGTAAGACGACTCCTACTTCATAGCGAATCAAGGTTAGCTTCCAATCAAGTATTGGGGGTCTATGAGGCCAAAGATGAAAGCATGGCTAGGTATCTACAGAGGGTGAGAATGATGTTAGAATATTTCGAAGAAACAAAATTGAAGAGAGTGCCTCGACAAAATAACAGCGACGCAGATGCATTGGCAAGGCTGGCTTCAGCAACAAAGACAGACATCAGAAGGACAGTTCTGGTCGAGGTCTTACAAAAAGCGACCATTGAGGAGGAGGAGATTAGCAACCCCTGTCTCAATTTGAACCTAGGTGACTCATGGATGGACCCCATCATCAGATATATCAAAGAGGGAGAGCTACCAGTGTCCAAGATAGAGAGGAGGAAGCTAAGGTACAGGGCTGCGAAATTTTCCATAGTAGGAGACGTCCTATACAAGAAGGGGTTCCTATTGCCTCTCCTCAGATGTGTCCATCCCACAGAAGTTCCTCGCATTTTATAGGAGGAAGACCCTTGGCCAAGAGAATTATTACACAAGGGTACTGGTGGCCAACGTTGGCCAAATATGCTGTAGCTTACGTGAAGAGGTGCGATAAATGTCAGAGATTCTCCATTATTCCTCACCAACCTCATCAACCTATGACGTCAATCACTTCTCCATGGCCATTTGCAGTATGGGGAATTGACTTAGTAGGACTCCTACCAAGAGCTGCCAATAATTACCGGTTTCTGATAGTTGCCATTGACTACTTCTCAAAGTGGGTAGAGGCAGAACCGATGATAATGATCATAGAACAGAAGATCTTCCAATTTATTTGGAGAAACATCATATGCAGACATGGCATCCCAAAAACTCTCATCTCAGATAATGGAACTCAGTTCAAGAACTCCTCTTTAGAAAAGTATTACGAAAGAGTTGGGATAAAGCATTTCTTCTCATCTCCTGGCCGACCACAGGCAAACGATCAGACGGAAGTCGCAAACAGAACAATCCTCGATGGAATCCAGAAGAGGTTAGAAGAGGCAAAGGGGAGATGGACTGAAGAGGTCTATGTTGTGTTGTGGGCCTACAGGACAACAGCAAGAAGACCGACAGGAGAGACCCATTCATACTAGCACATGGCTCAGAGGCCGTCATACTAACGAAAGTGGGACTCCCTACTCATAGGGTTCAAACCTATGACCCTGATAAAAATTGGGAAGAAAGGAGACTAGACCTAGATCTGATTGAAGACAGAAGGGAAGACGCAGAAATCAGACAAGCAGCTTACCGGCAGCGAACAACAAAATTCTACAATCAGAGGGTGAAGTCAAGACCCCTTACCGTGGGAGACTTAGTACTAAAGAAGACGTTAAAGAAAACAAAAAAACTCCACGCAAACTGGCATGGTCCCTACAAAGTGACAGAAGAGATTGTACCCGGGACCTACAAGCTAGAAAACCTAGAAGGGAAACCTTTTGCCAACCCCTGGAATGCAGATCACCTAAAGAAGTATTACATATGATGTTGCAAAAATTTATGTAAATGTACCATCTTATGAAGAGGTTATTAATGAGAGATCAGTTTCCATGACAATTCTTTCTTCATTGTGTTCTAATGATAGAATTTATGAGGATGACATCTTAGTTGATGACCTCAGACCTTATAACATCATTATTTGGTGACAAGGTCTGAGGTCAGACATCATACTTGGATGACCTCAGACCCCTAATATCATTAATTTGGTGATATTATTTATGAGGATGACATCTTAGTTGATGACCTTAGACCTTATAACATCATTATTTGGTGACAAGGTCTGAGGTCAGACATCATACATGGATGACCTCAGACCCCTAACATCATTAATTTGGTGATATTATTTATGAGGATGACATCTTAGTTGATGACCTCAGACCTTATAATATCATTATTTGGTGACAAGGTCTGAGGTCAGACATCAGACTTAGATAACCTCAGACCCCTAACATCATTAATTTGGTGATATTATTTATGAGGATGACATCTTAGTTGATGACCTCAGACCTTATAACATCATTATTTGGTGACAAGGTCTGAGGTCAGACATCATACTTGGATGACCTCAGACCCCTAACATCATTAATTTGGTGATATTATTTATGAGGATGACATCTTAGTTGATGACCTCAGACCTTATAACATCATTATTTGGTGACAAGGTCTGAGGTCAGACATCATACTTGGATGACCTCAGACCCCTAACATCATTAATTTGGTGATAGTATTTATGAGGATGAAATCTTAGTTGATGACCTCAGACCTTATAACATCATTATTTGGTGACAAGGTCTCAGGTCAGACATCAAACTTGGACGACCTCAGACCCTTAACATCATTAATTTGGTGATACTATTTGTGAGGATGACATCTTAGTTGATGACCTCAGACCTTATAACATCATTATTTGGTGATAAGGTCTGAGGTCAAACATCATACTTGGATGACCTCAGACCCCTAACATCATTAATTTGGTGATACTATTTGTGAAGATGAACATCTTAGTTGATGACCTCAGACGTTATATCATCATTATTTGGTGATAAGGTCTGAGGTCAGACATCATACTTGGATGACCTCAGACCCCTAACACCATTAATTTGGTGATATTATTTATGAGGATGACATCTTAGTTGATGACCTCAGACCTTATAACATCATTATTTGGTGACAAGGTCTGAGGTCAGACATCAAACTTGGACGACCTCAGACCATTAACATCATTAATTTGGTGATACTATTTGTGAGGATGACATCTTAGTTGATGACCTCAAACCTTACAACATCATTATTTGGTGACAAGGTCTGAGGTCAGACTATTAATTTAAGTTTAAACAGACATCATTGCAACAAGACTTCAGAGCTGAACATCGCATGGCAAAGAAGCATTCAACAAATCAATAAATGAAGAAATAAAAACCCTCCTCGGAGGTTGTCATCCAATTATAAAATACAAAAGTATAAGCTGATGATGTTCTTCAGACGTTACAACTAATCATGGATTATAAAAAAGTACAAAAGCTTCGCAAAATAGCCTAAGGATTCGAAGGGAGAGTGATGGCATCCTCGACCTGATTCCCCTGGCCGACGTTGGTCACCTCGGCCCCATCCTCTCTGGGGTTGGCTCTTTCAGTCTCTGTAACATCCTGAGGGGCAGTCTCTGCTGGGGAAGTATCTTCCTCTTCGACCTCTTGAAGTGCTTGGGAGAATTGGGGGTTAGCAAAACCCAAAACCACGAAGTCAGAGGCTTTCAAGCTACCCGACTCCTTTTCCTTAACAGCCGCCCACTTGCTAGTAGCCTTAATACCTCTCTCGAGGTATTCAAAGCCGAAGCTGATGAATTCATCGGAGACTTTGTAATTGGCTACAATCCCCTCAGAAGCATCCTCAAGAGCTGCCTTCACTGCTGCGTCGACCTTTTATTGAAGGGCATCGTCCTTAGCCTTTAGAGCAATGGTATGGTCTTTTTTCAACTTAGAGATCTCCTTCTCCAACTCCTTAACCTTCTTGTCAGACCCATCAAATGCAGCCTTCAGACGGTCTACCTCTGCACTCAGAGTACTTTGAACCTTCTCGACCTCTTGGACTTTCTGGATGAGGGGTAACTTCTTCAGGGTCCAATTGGCAAGATGATGCATAGTAGCAAGGCCCTGCAAATGATGTGATCGTATATATAATTTGCAATACAAAGAAGAGGTTACACTTTGAAGATAAACTGAAATCCAAAGTCATACCTGAATAGACCTATGAAGGACAAACTTGATCAGCAGAGGAGTGTCCATAGATCGACAAAAACGTTTGTCAGCATCGGTCATAGCAGAGCCGATGGCATCCAACGTATGCAAACTATGACCTATGATGCTATCATTGATTTTCAGTTGCTCTGTACGAGTAGCCAATGCATCCTCAGAGGAAATGGGGATGGCTCGGTCTCTCCCTTTTTTCTTCTGCCTTTGATCCTCAGGGGCAGGGTTAGAAACCTTCCTCTTCTTGGTGGCCTCATCCCTTGAGGCAGATGGAGGGGGAGGAGGAGCGTCCAGACCAGCCTTTTTAACGAGCTTTGTCAAACTTGGTGCTGTCATTTCCCAAAGCTCGTCAAATATTCCCTTTCGGACGCTCTGCAAAATAAGAGGGTCTGAGTTAGAGAATCAGATATACATGTATTCAGAGGTATAAATTGTTGAAATAAGAAACTTACCAAGCTCTGTAAGAGGACTTCCCCCTAAACAAGTCTCAGAGAGGTAGTGGGGGGTCATCAGGTGTTCAAATCTTACGAGCAGGCCATGTGCCCCCTGATCCTGAAGGTCTTTGACCTTCTGAAGATTTTACAGACTTAGACCAGGGTCGGCCTTAGCAGCCATTGTAACTTTTCCCCATCTTATAGGCATCCTCGGCTCTAGTGGGGAAGAGGGGGCACACGGGCCAAACTCCCATGGCCTTGAGACAAAGAAGTAGCGTGGCTTCCAATTATAATTAGAAGTTTGAGTTATTTGAAGCATCTTCTTTTCAGGTTTCTGAGTTACAAAATGATAATAGCTCGGATGGTTTCTGGCAGATGAAGGGACATAGCATCCTACAAAGACTTGGACTGGAAGGTCTGAGTGATGAACAACCTTCCATAAGACAATGGACCCAATTATCACCCTCCAAGCATTGGGTGATAACTGGGAAGGGGCCAAGTTGATATAGGCTAGTATAGACCTAATGATGGGATGGATGGGCAGACGAAATTCCAACTTGAACATTTGCTCGTACAGGCAGATCTCACCATCTCAGCCGTGGTAAGCCCTTTCTTCCCTCATAGGTCTCCTAAGCTTTATGGAGAGGCTGATGGAGTATAAGTACCTGAAGCAAATAAGGTCGACCTCACTAACTGTACTCTCAATCTCGGCTGCCTCAGAGACGTCAACATCACTCTCGGCATCAGCATCATCATCTAACTCAACGTCAGCCTGAACAGACGATTGGGCTCCATTTGGAAACCTCTGAGCGAACTCAGCCCCTGTGACAGCCGACAAGGGTATGGCTTCAAGGATTGGTGGAACCGCCACACTCGACCCAATAATTTCAACCTTAGAGGAAGAGGTTGATGTGCTTGAACTTTTGTGGGACGAGGCTCGACTGGAAACCTCCGCTTGATCAGGGGCCTGATCTTGCCGAGTTGAGAAATCCATAGCCTCTCGAAAAGAGTCCATAGACCTAGGGTCTGAGGAGGATGACTCATACTCAGACGTTGGCGATGGCTCAGCAGGGACCTCTTCTTGGTTAACTGGTTCAGATGGTTTAGGATAATGACTTTTGGAGGTGGTGGAAAGATAGGTCTGAGGGGGAATTACTCTGACCTACGAGCTTCCTCCTGCGCTCTTTCTATTTGCCTAATTTTCTCTAAAGTCTTCTATCTGAGGGGAACTCCTCTAAGAGTCGGTAAAGAGGTCTGAGCATAAGAGGCAGACCCTACACTTACAACTCTCCTATACAACAAACAGGACTAACTAATGGAATGATGCAATCTAAGGATCAAACTATCAAATTTGAAGCAATTACTACGAAGAACACACAAGAACAGTTCGCCAGAAAAAATGGAACCTCGCCGGAAATCTCCAAAAACTCATCGGAAAATGTAAAAGTAAGAAGATAGAATGGTAGAGGATACCTAAAGATGAAATGGTAAGGGAAAAGGAAGAAAATGCGAGAAATCACCACCAAAAGCTTCAAGCCAGAGCCTTTCTAGAGAGAGAAAGCTGCAGACGTGAGTTGAACCAGGAAAAAGAGAGAAGTGAAGAAGAAAGAGGGAAAATAGGGTTTAAAACCTTAATATGAATGCACGTTTCCCAAGGCCCATCATTGCCTTGGGAGACCCAAAGGACGGTTGACATCACATGCTTGCAAGGCATGCCTCACACTTCAACAATGGACACGTGTCAAATGGACATTGGCACAAGAAAGACCTCAGAGATGTAGAGACCCCACAATCACCTGCTCTCACATGTAACTAAGGGCTGGGGGGTGATTGATATGCCCCAAATGTGCCACCTCAGCTCAGAGACATCAACCTCGGCCTAGGACAAGGCCGACGTTGGAAGAGCCTTGGATCAGTGACCAGCAACCTCGGCCATAGCAGGGTCGGCCCTGGCCGACACCACTGCCAACCTCATCAGGGGATCAGCAGCTCGACAGTTCACCCAGGAATGACAACCTCGGCCGAGAGTAGGCCGAGGTTACAAGGAGCCATACTTCTACCAAAGCCAACCCCATCAGTGAATCGGCTGGGGTTCCGGGCATATTCCAGCTTAACCTCATCCCCGATCGACCCTAATACCTATCCTCGGTTTCACTTAAGCCGAGACCATGATGACTCATCTCGGATTGGATATGTAACTAGATCTTACTAACCTCGGACTCTTCCAGGACGACGTTATGACCAAGCATGAAGGCCGGGCACTTATTGACATATGTGTGGACAAGGACACGTGGGCACAAATCAGTTATAACAAATCATTCCCCCCACGTGGGGGGAATATTTCATCATCATTCTCTACATGTGACAGGGACAGATGTCTTCATCATATTGGCTAGATCAACACACACATGCTCTTTACATGCATGGGGGGTACACTACACCCCCCAGGCACTATAAATACTTGTCTTCTCCTTCTTAGAAAGGGACCCCAAAATTAGCAACCCTAGCTGAAACTCTGTTCAAATACACAGTAGAGAGAGAAAGCTTGAGAGTTTGTATCTATGGCCATTAGAGCCCTCATATAGTGATACACACCATACACTTCAACGTGGACGTAGGCCTAATTGGCTGAACCACTTACATTCCGATGTGATTCCTCTTCTCCTCACCTCATTCTCTTATATTTGCTATATACGCGTGTTGCCATTGTTAACATTGAATTGAGCTCACAAACACCTTGAAGGGTGATGTTATTTCCAGCATCATCACATGACATCCCTCATATGTTTCACATTCATCGCACATTTTTCAATAAAAAATGTATGAATACTGCCTAAAAAGCACTACCTAATCGCATCCGTAACACACCACCTGCATCACACCCAAAGCTTACCTTGTGGTCATTCACTACTAGGGATGTTCGCGGTATGGTAAAAATTCGTACCATACCGTACCATTTTGTATCGTAAATTAGTGGTAATGGTTTACATTTTTACTTACCGAAACTAAAACTACCGAAAAAAAAATTACCAAATTTTTCGTGGTTGGTTTTGGTTTTAACATTTTATAAAACTGATTTATCGATTGTACCGTACTGAAATGAAATACCGAAATTAAAGTACTCATGTTTGTTTAAAATCCTTTTAATTAAACATTGGACTTGTGTTTCTATAATGAGACAAAAAACAGATGCCTTTTTAACCGTTAGATCTTCTTTAATCTGTGGTCCCTAAGCTTGATCCGTGTGCTTTATTCTGAGCCACTCATTTGTAAAGCCCTAAAAGAATGAAAAAAAACAAATACATCCTCTCATCCATTTTCGTCCATAACCCAAATGTTAGAGAGAGAGGGAGAGAGAAATAGATAATTTTTCTCATCTCTCTAACTTAGAGAGTGACATCGAGATAGAGAGAGAGAGAACTATTTTTCATGTCTTTGTTCACTGATCTTAAGAAATACACAGTTGAGTTTTTCCTACACGATATGTCAACATTTTTTGGTTGTAAGAAGGGTGAAATGCAACACGATTTTTGGTCATGTTTGGCACGTTTGTTTTTGGTATGATCTATTCTTGAGATTTTTTTGAACTGTGATCATTTGATCCGTTTTTTGGTGTTTATATTTCGTAGACCTGCTAATATTTGTAAATCAAGATGAACATTTCTGTCAATATTATGTTCGTTTGATCTTCTTAATCTTGCGATATTGGGTAAAAAGTTGTTAATGTGTAACAAGTTGTAGAGTGGCAAATATTGATAGTAATTTTTTTTTTCATCCAACTTCTAGCACTGTGTTTGTTGGATATGCTAATATGTCATTAGAAGGGAAAATTGTTTGGGGTTTGACCGTTCTTCCAACTGTCCCATCACAGTGCCAACATTGGTTCACATATATATGAGAATTGTTTGGTTCACATATGGGCACTTGATTTAACTGCCAACATTCACATTATTTGAATTATTTAGTTCACATAGATGTAGTGAACGGTTTGAATTGATTTAACTGCCAAAATCATCATAGATGTACTAAACACTCACAGTAGCAGTACCAAGCTAGATGGAAGTTTAGACTCATAAAAAACCAACATTCATATTATTTGAATTGATTTAACTGCCAACATTCACAATGTGAACCAATATGGGCACCTGATTTAACTTCCCCATAACCAAACACTCACAGTGCATAGATGTAGATGCCCCATCACGATGCCATCTATGTAGTGAAGAGAAATTGGGTATACTGCCAACCGATTTTAACTGCCCCATAACAGGGAAGAGCTTTAATTGTCCCATCCCAATGCTAACTACAATCTTTAAAGTTTAATTCAAGACTTAATTATTTTAAATATGCATATGAACAGGTTTAGACGAGTGGTAAAAAAACCATTACGTACCGATTACTATCAAAATTACCGCAAAGAGAAATTTATCGAAATTACCGTATTTTCCAAAAAACCAATTTTACCGCAAAAAAATGATTTTACCAATGTACTGCGCGATTTGATTTTGGTTTATGCCCTAGCGTACCGGCTGGTAAAACTGGTAATTTTGGTTTGATGATTTCAAAGTTGGTATCGTATTGGTATGACCCACTTACCTACCGAAAATTAGTCCTATTCATTACTAATAATTACCCACACCTAATGTTACTTTCTGAAAATTTAATGTTTTTACTTTTGTTGTAACACATGTCCATAAATGTAAAAGAAAACACGCTTATATCTTCAAAATAAGTCATTTTATGAAAATATTCAATCACCAAAATAGAAAAAATACATTTTTTTAGTTTCTAATTACAACTTTGTTAAGCACGATACTGGAAATTACAAAACATATTTTATTTTACCCATAGTATTGAACATGGGGTTCTATCACTTGAAATGATCCATCAATTTTATAGTTGAGGTGCCATCAGGTAGTTCAAAACATATTTTTTGGCTTTAGTCCTTGAAAAAAATGTTACTAAAGCCGTTTATTAAAAATAAACTATTTAAGTAACTCCGATCTGTTTTTTTAAGAAACTCTTTTTGCAAAAACCAAACTATTTGAACACAAGATGTGTTTAATAAATCAGTATGTACGAGATCTATTCAAGAATTGAATAACAGGTTTATAAAGTAGTTTAAAAATCTTAAACTCAGCATAACCAAGAATGAGATGAGGAGATGTAGAAAGATTATGTTCACGATATCTTTTACGCGGTAAAACCTCACCAATTGAGGAAACATCCACGACTCCCTCTACGGAGTAAAATGAAAAATCCACTAAAACAAATATATGAGTTACAAACTATATAACTAACATGCAAACAACTCATTCCTATATAAGTTTAGGAATGTACCCTCTGGTGTCCTTAAACTTCTCTGCAGTTCTGATTATAGATGTAGTTCTCCCAGTTTGTTAACTTCTGATTTGTTCCAGCACTTTACGTCGACTCTTTATTCACAAGATCTTATTACCAACACTTTTCATGTTGTAGGGTGAAAGTGTTTGTGAAGGTGATTTCTAACACATGCATGCACACACACACACACACTTATTAAGTACAAACAGTCCTAACAAATTACAATAACACTATATGCTGTGACCTTTTCTCTTTCTTTCTTCTTACAAAACTTTTCACCTTATTTGACCTTTAAATCATTCCCAGAATCCACGGATACCTTGCTAGGAAGACAGACAAGGTCTTAATCAATCTCAGAATTTAGAAAAACTTTTCGAGATTGAAAACCTCCAAGTGAGATTCCAAACTAGGTCAAAGGTTTAGTTTTACAAGATCTAGAAACAGAAAACATTTATTGTTGATTTCAAAGTAAGCAAACGTTTTTAGAGAAAATAATCAACAATATATTTCTCAAGATGAGAAATAAAATGAAACTAAGTGTAATGTAACATTAATAACTCAGATCTGAAATTTCTATGAAATCAGAAAGTAGATCTGAGTAAAACGTTTAAGTTAAAAACAAGATCAAGTGAACACGAGGTTACAACAACAAAAACAAACTCAACTCAAACTCTCAAACTCTCAAGAACACTCAGAGAAGTGTTTTGGATATGGAGGTATTTGATTAAGTGTTTGAGTTTGGATGGAAGAGGTTTGACGAATAGGGTTAAGGTTTCTAACTCTCTCTCTTCTCTCTCAGTTTTCTTTCTTCTCTCTCTTCTCTCTCTATTTCTCAGAGGAAATGAAAATGGCAAAAGTCTTCGAAGTCTGAGAGAAGGGTCCCTTTTATAGGGTGAGGAGAAGGTTCGAGAGGCAGGCTCAAAACCAAGGGCTAGGATTAAGTCAAGCCAAATTGACTTAGATCGTAGGGTTCTAATAAGGCGGTGTTAAAACAAATCCTGATTGGTCTAAAGAGTTGTACTGGGATTCACCAAGATAACATGCAGATCGTTGATAGCTAATGATCCAAGGGCTAGGAACACACGGTGTTTTAACTCAGTAAAGAAACACAACTTCAGCCAATCAAACGAGGACAAGTGTTGGTCAATAACAGGATAACAAACGCGCGTCCAAAGTTAATTAAAACCACACCCTCAAGTTTACTCCGCTTTCGAATTCTACCCAAGGTAACATTAAGCCAATATAATCAACAAGTTATATTTACAAATTAACCCCCAAAACTTTCAAACTAAGTTTTAATTAAGAAAACCTAATTTAAAAAAATGTTTAAAAAATCCCGAAAAAATTATTAAAATTCCAATTTAGGGATTTAAACACACTCATCATATGTACACACATTATTATGCAATATGATATGCAATAAATGAATTCTACTGTGTGTGAGTGTTGGAAATAGGTTCTTGATCACTACAAGATAGAGAGATGAAGTAGCAAACCAACTTCTGAGGTTCTTTGGATTCTAGGGTGGACACAATTTTGTCACAATTTCCAAACTAGATGAGCACTTATACAATATAGACTCAAGTGAGTCAAAAGTATAAGGGCTTCAGTCCTATCTATAAAGATGTATTTAGGATCCACTCCCATGTATTTTTAAAATTGTTAAAAGTCTCATAACCAGCCAAAACCATCTATAACTTTCTTGTAACTACCCTTCCTTCTTTTTGTAGACAATGACACTTGTCCCATATATGACCAAGAACTAAAAAAATAAAAATATGGGAGTGATGAAAAATAAATCATTATAAATAGGACTAAATACTTAAAATCCCTAGTTCAAAATCTCGATTTTATTGATTTGGGTTTGGGAGCAATGACATGGCCCTTTAGTGAGGCTCTATATCTATATACTGGCTTATACATTTAAGGTTGACAGCCTCCAGAAAAATTTATATTCAAACTATAGAATAAGTTGCATGTTTGGCATGTTAAACCTTTATAGAATAAGATACATGTTATTCATTATATTACGTAAATTTGTGATATTTATAAATTCTCATAAGTTTCTTATTTTTCTTTTTGTATAATTTTATTATCTTGTCTCATGGGAGCAGCCTTTCCATATATGAGGGTAAGGACAACCGACATCCACCTCTTCCAGACCTGCAGTTAATGGGAGCCTTATGCACTGGGTATGACCTTTATTATCTTGTTTACATGGTTTTGTCTTACCCACGTTAAAAAGGATCATAATGATAAAGATTGTCATTGATCATAATGATTTATAGTCAAATTCGACATTGCAATTTTACTTAAAATAAAAATAATGTGTCAATTTTAGGAACATCAGATGCTAAACTCTAAATACAACATTTTTTATTTAACATAAAACTATATTACTATGCTCATACTGGTTCTCCCAATGCAATTTCACTTATAGTTTTATCAATTACAAAATGCTGCAACCACAATTCATTTTGCATTCAATTAGAATACAAGATACATTATAGTGGATGTAAATGTAATTTAAAATAGCTATGATACTAAGATGAAAGTTCACATGTAACGTGACCAATTTTTAAATTCCTTCCAAAGCTCGTTTGGAAGCCAATTTGGAAAATTCATTAAAAATGCAAATCGTCATTAAATGATCATTATTATATTAAAAGTCATTGCAAGTGTATAGTTAGAGCGTACATTAACCAAAATCATTAGGGTCAGTTTTACAAATCTCATTTAACATCTAACTAAAAAATAACTTTAAAAGGAAAAAAAGAAGAAGTTATATTAAGGGCTTACATTGCTCAAACGGGCAACTCGCAATTGCGTTCGATATTTGAATAGAAAAAGTAGCAACTATCAAGTTCACATGGACAAAGGTATATTCTCAAATCACACTCTAGATATAACACGTTCCAATGACACGGTTGTAACTATTCTAGTGTATTTGCAACACTAGCATACCAATGTGATGTGTACAGCATGGATTGTGTGTTGTAGGAGACATCGTAAGGGGTGTTAATAAAGGACTCACATGGTGCCTACAATGTGTTGGTTCAATGCACCTACAACGTGTCGTTTACATCTACCTAAACCACATTTTTCTTTCATTCCACCTCTAGTTTGCATTAGAATCAGTCATTATTAACTCTTGTAGCTAAATCAATCTAAAAAACAAGTATCAATTAAAAAAAATTCTATGAAAACTATAAATATAATTGCCTAAAATTGATTCTGGAGAAAAGATACAAATTAGTCAACTTTGCTCCTAATCAACATAAACATTGACAATGAACTTTAGAAGGAATTAACCATTTGAAACCCCTTCTTTTCTCACAACACTACAACGACACCAAATATCATATGGAATAAGACAAATGATTTCGAGTAGAAATTAACAATATTGAGTAATAAAAGAAATCAAGGAAAAGTTACATATAATATTACTACTTCACCAATTTAAAAAAAAAAATCGGTATTGAAAAATTCCAATCCGATAGTGAAATCAAGATAAAAGTAGATGTAACTTTCCTACTTTTACATGATTTTAAAAATTTAGGTACTGAATGAGGTTAATCTGATAGTGGTCCACCTGGGCGAGCTACACTAAACAGTAAGATTATTATAATCACCAAAATACAATTAAAAAGAAAATGAAAAATAACAACGTAGAAAAACCAACCAATAAATATCAATCATTTCATTAACAAAAACTGGGCAATAATTTAAGGGGGAGAAGAAAAAAACAAACAGCACATCTTCATATATATCTGAGTACAACTGAAGTCTATACAGGTAGAAAGAGTAGAGTTCATAACTATTAGGAGAAAAAGATACATTTTAGGGATATGTAAAGTTGGGCAAGAAACAAACAAAATTTAGAACATGTCGAGTGATGAGTAATGTTATACGTACCAAGTATTTTTACAAAACTTGTGTTCCAAGTGCATTAAATGATTGTACATACATTTGGGATACAACATTTTAATTCATTTAGGATGCATACACTTGGTACATAGACTTTTTCATGAGTAACATGTAAAGTTTGGCAAGAAACAAACAAAAGATACAATTCTAATTTTTTTTTTGTAAAGAATCAATTGAACACTCCACAAAAATTACAATCCTTCAGAGGATAGATATCTTCTTAATAAGAATATATATAGCCAAATTACTCACTAATTTTCTTTCCCTTATTTTTTCTTTCCTAACCCGAAAACGAATGTAGCAAATAGAAGAGTGTATGTGTGTGAGAGAGAGAAGCACAAACAATTGTAAAAAATTCTAGAGAAAAAATTGATGTCAAAAACTCGTTAATTCTCAAAATCTTAAAATCTGAAAGAACCTCATTGAAACCAAACAACCCTAAAAATCCATATAACCTCTTGAAAGGCCAAATAGAACTGAGTTCAAAACCACAAAAAACATTATGAATCCATAGACATCCTGGATTTACAAAAGCATAGATCTATAAGAAATTATATGAGACTGAGAACAAGAAATCTAAAAATTCAAGAAACCTTGTGAGAGTGTGAACGTCTTTTTTTATGTGTATGTGTGTGTGTAGGGGTGTGTTTCGGCCGGATCGAAGTAGGAGTGTTCGGAAAAATTTCCAAAATTTTTGAAATTTTAAAATACTTTCCAAATAGGAAAAAATAAATTTCAAAAAATCATTTTTTTTCCAAGTTGGCTGATTCGGAATGTTCGGAGTTTTTGGATATTTTATTATTAGGAGAAATCTCGAAAAAGTTGGAATTATCAGTTTTATCTTTTTCGTAAAATATCGGAACTATCTTTTTTGGATATGTTTTTAGTCCCTGCTATAGCATTTTTTTGTTGTTTGTTTGGATGGAGACAAAGGGTGCTATCCAAACAACTGGTCACTTAAAAAAATGGTAAATTTCTCACCAACAACATAAGCCATACTGATAACTGCAAAATTATAAGTTTTTTGGTCTCGGTGACTACATTCGAACAGTAAGGTAATAGTCCAAGAAGATACCAAATATAACAGATAAAAGTAATATATGGCAAGGCAGAGAAGGGGAATCGTCTCGTGGATTACCCCAAAACTGTAAGCACTCTCCAATATGTGGCTTCCTCAGATCTCTTCCTTCTTCATCATCGTCTCCGTATTAATACCAAAATACTGTATTAATACCCAAACAAAGGTAAATATGTTCTTCCAAAATTAAACAACAGTAAGTTTGATCCCAAAAACTATATCACCAACCATCTCAAACAACACAGTTGATCCCCAAAATTGCATCATCGACAATCTTAAACAACGCAAAAAAAATGCAGAGGTAGCAGATCCGATATTAAAAAAAATGGAGAGGTAAAAATGTAGAGGTAGCATACCTAAAGTTTTCGGTGAGGCATGCGATGGTCGTGGGTGTGCTATGGCGATAGGTATGATGCGTGAGGGGTGAGACAGCTCAAAGGGAAACCTAGAGTGAGGGTGCGACTCGAGAGAGAGGCAGACAATGGTGTTAGTGGCTTAGAGATAGGGCTGTCAATCGGGCTCTATGAACGAAGCTTATAGTTGTCCAAGCTCCCCCTTTAATAAGGAATTTTGTCCTCGAAATTCAAATTCTTCATATTCATACTACTATAAGGGAATCAACTCCCTTTACGACCTCATGCATACTAAGGTCTCTCTTGTCGTAATTCATGTCAGCTACTACTCTACTCTAACTAGTTCAATAATTGAAACGCCAACTTGTCCCTCTGGAACCCTTCCATCATGAACCAATGGCAAACATCATGCACATGCTGGTGGTGATCGGGTATGGTTACACGGCACCGTCCTCACCCTATACATTATTATCAAAAGGAACTTGATATCGATTTTCCAACTCCTTTTCAAAATACCAAAATTCAAAACTCCCCTCATGGGGAAGATAATCAATAACACTTTTTCCTCTTTCTTGGGACCTCAAACCGTGCATCCACTCATCTCTAAAAACACCTTTGTCTACTTCAACAATAATCATATACTCATAATAAACACTACTTCTTTTTAAGTGTCCCGAGCATATCCCATAAGAAGAACTAGCTAAATATTAGCTCTAATTAACTTGGTAAGTCTTACAAAAATGACCCCAATTGAATCCATGTCATCTTTTGAATCCCCTGAACCCTATAAAAACTTAATGGGTCTACTCTCCCACTTCTACACTGGGATTTTGAACATTGAAGATCTTCGAACGCCTCTAGTTCTCTACCTTCTCTATGTTGATAAAAACCACCTAGGATTGAGATTTAAAATGCGAAACATTTTTATCCCTAAAGATCTTTGATTAATCATGCATTGGAGAGAAAAAACAAGAACTAGTTTTAAAGATTAAACCTAGGGTTTCAAGAAATAATACCATAGTGAATCTTCTTGTGATTCGTATGAGAAGACATTGTTTGATGATGAATACAATGTTTTTTCCCAAACAAGGACCCCAAAAACCTTTCTATTTCTTATGTGAATCTTGGATGTTTTAGTCTGGGTAGTTATGTGGGAACATTTTGAGATTAAAACCATTCCTTATGAGTGAGATATGGTGGTTTCTTTCTAGGCCTTTTCCAAAAATGTGAATAGTGTTTTCTCTCAACCCTCTCAAAGCCCTATGATGACTAATAATTATTAAAAATTATTCCCACACCTTTATATACAAGTACAAAAGGTAAGCTTGGGCTCAAGTGGGTTTCTTGAGAGTATGGGCCTGGGCCCAACTACTTGGGTATTTGGACTAGACTAAGGACCCAAGGAAAGTAATTAGATTGGATTCTAAATAAATACTGAAAAATCTTAAGGTACATTTTACCATAATTTTTTCCTTTTTTATTTAATCAGAATTAATTCCACTATATAATTATGAAAATATGAATTTTTTTATTATTATCTAATTAGTCCTATTCCCATGACAAAACATTGAGTCGTTGAGTCTATCAAGTCAAATAAACTTGATTAGTATTGAGTGAGGCATGGTGTAGACTAGGTTAGATGATACTAGAAGATGAAAATTGAAGATTATGCTCCATCGCTCAATTTGTATATTATTAAAGATTAAAGATATATCATTTTTACTTGATTGTGTAATTACAAGTCTAATCACACACATGCACGTTTTCGTTAAAATGATTTTTCAGAAATTTGTGAGGGTTTGAAATAAAAATGGATTCGATTGACTTTTCTAAAAGTCTAAAAGGTTTTAAATATTTTAAAATTTTCGTTGGAATTTGGCTAAGTTTGATTTTTACTTTTGAAACTATTTTTGAATGATCTTTAAAGAGGACCGTTCGGACAACCACTTTTGGTGGCCAATCGCATGGCTCTATTTGCATGATTCCTTTTTTATCCCGTGCGCATGTCCAAGGGTCAATGTCCATACTGGACAACCCCTTGCAAATTGTTGGATCTAACTTTGCACACTAAATGACCAGTTTAATATTTTCTATGAATAGCTAATGTCCCCCTGATTTATGATAGATATGAATACATATGTGACACTTCTCTCAGATAATTTTTGAGGTAGATTTCATTGTATTTTGCCTCGAACCCATTTTCAGTTGTTCTATTTTTTTTTTTGAATTAGATCTTTACTTTTAATCTAATGTTTTTATGAGTGAGCTTTTTATGTGATGGATCAAATAAAAAACTATCTTTATAATTCAAATACTTTCATCGATGAATTTTTACGATCAAGTACTCCGTGATCTATAATTGGAGACATCTTGTTCAATTGCGGAATTATAGGTGCGATGCAACATCTAAGAAGATCGAAGTTCTTCACTCAATTCATGGAATTTTGATTGGGTTTTTGTTTACTATGAGGGATAATTGATAAGTTAATAAGTGAATACGCAATTGTATTTGAGTGACAGGTACCTTCATGCCAATTGTAAAATTTGATTTTTAAGTAGAAATGGAAATAGTGAGTGCATCGAGCTTTTTAATCCCCATGTGGGGATTTTCCCTCATAAAACCTGTCTCATGTTGATTTTGTTTATTTCTACACATTTGATTTCACACACCTTACATAGTTGAGTTTACATCTTGAGATTTGCTTGAAAATTTCTTTAGTGTTATTGATCTAGGTTTCTTCAACTAGATTCACTTATTTCAAGTTTTATCTTCATTGAAATAAAAATTGGTTAAGTTTTCTAGTTGACCTATTCACACACACCCTCTAGGTTAGTTCTTATACAACTGTGTTAGCACACGAATATTAATTCTCAATTGGTATCAAAGCTTGGTTCTTATTTTTTAATCATTAACATGCTTGAATAGATCTTGTTGTGAGTGTTAATTATTTTTTTGATCAATTTTCTTATTTGCTTGTTATGAATTTCTCTCATATTGTTCATTTACTTTGATTGATTAATTTCATGAATCGAGTTCTACTAATCATCCTACTTATTTTGATGGATCTAAATATAGTCATTGGAAGGTTAAAATGTGAGTGTATCTTAGATCTAAACATGAGAGTGTGTGGGTGAGTATTGAGGATGGGTGGATTTACCTAACCCTTTAAGAAGATGGGTTTAGTGTTAAGAAACCAAAGGTTTTTTTTAGATGGATGTTGATTTTATAGATTGTAATTTCAATTTGGTAGCTTTGAATGCTCTTTATGCATCTATTTGTCTTTGATAGTATAATTGTATCTTGAATTTTGAATAAGCTAGGGATAATTTTCATGTTACATATGAAGGGACTTTGAGTGTGAAGAAGTTTGAAACAATGCGAATGGATGAGAGTTAAACATTCAATGAGTATTACGTTAGGTTAAAAGAGGTGGTAAATGAATCATTTAACCTTGGTGAGAAGATTCTCAAGAACAAAATGGTTAATAAGATCCTTAAAACCTTGGCTAAGAGTGTTCTTACTAAGTTTCTATCTTGAATGAAGTTAAGGATACAGACACTTTTAGCCTTGAAGATTTGGTTAGATCACTCCAAATATGTGATCAAGAGTATAATATTAGTGTTGAGAAACCAAATAAGGACTTATCCTTTGTCGTTGAGTCTAGTAAGATGATGAACAATGGTGAGAAACCAAAAGATAATGTTTCAGTAGATGTTACCTTGTTTATGAAGGGATTTTGTAAGTTTTATAAAAATAGCAAAATATTTTTCAAAAACAATAACTTTTTTTATGATAAACCTCACAAGTCTACTAAACATGTCCCATTTGGAGATGAAGGTGAGTTCAATAAAGGAAAGGACAAAGATGAAGATAAGTGTATCAGTTGTGGTGGCATTAGTCATCATATGAATGTGAGTTCTACATATTTGAGGAAACTTGAGAAAAATAAGAGTGGAGAGAAAAAAGAATAACGTTTACAAAGCTACACACTAGTGATTTATAAAGTGAGAGTAAAGATAACTCTTTTAGTGATCAGTGCAGGGGTGAAATAGCATTCATGGTGAAGCTTAATGAGAATGAGAAAAATA
Organism: Sambucus nigra; assembly: GCA_949130495.1. Lineage (NCBI taxonomy): Eukaryota > Viridiplantae > Streptophyta > Magnoliopsida > Dipsacales > Adoxaceae > Sambucus > Sambucus nigra. The sequence continues at coordinate 360,761,301 of OX422221.1, read as the reverse complement.
ATGAGGACAATATGTCTTGGAATGGTATTGTGAATAAAAATAGAGAGAGGTCAACTAGTTATAGGTCTTTGAGCGACTCGTCATCTTGTAGTAATCGACATTAACACATTTTGAATGAAAATTCACAAGGAGAGAGTGATTGTGAAGGTGAGGATATACAAGAAGTATGAGCTTTACTAGAAATCTTTGAAACTCAAGAAAACAAACATTAAGCTTTTTTCCACAGTGAAAATTCTCCAAAGTGAGCTAGATGAGAAGGAATAGAAGCTTGTGAATTTTTAAAATAAAATATTTTGAAGATGAAAACTAGTTCATATCTTAAACATACAATGTTAATCTTTGAAATATCAAAATTCAATCATGTTGAAAGAAAAAGAAGAGATTGAACCTAAAATTTCAGTTTTGAAAAATGAATTTGAGAAATTGAAACTTGAGCTTGAGCATGCAAAATATTTTGATTTAAAATATTATGATAGAATGAAAGTTCTTGATAGTATTTTGATAAGTAATTCTCAAATCAAGACCAATAACCATGGGATAGGTATAAATGGCCCAAAACTTGAGAAGAATCTTTGAAAAGAAAAAGTGAATTTTTAAATTTCAAATTCTCATGAAAAAATGGATAAGGTAAAAATGTCTATGCAACATCAAAAAAATGTTGAACCTAAGTCCAAGATTGCTAAAGATGACTTTTTTAAATTTGTGTAAAATCAAATCACATTATGCAATTGTTTTTTAAGACGAAGAGACTTTAAAAAGTGAACCAAAAGACACAATTTATGAGAAGAGGTGAGAGAAGTGTTGTGAAGAAAATTTTAGTTTTTGCACTTTTTGTCAAGTGAGTGGGCATCCAAATCAAACATGTTGGTGTTTAAAGAGGAAAATTGAGAATGTCATCAATAATAGGAGAAACACATTTCCTAGAAATCCTATTGAGGAAATCAAAGGCCAAATGTATGCCTTGGCGCATATGATGGATTTTCTGGTGCGAGACAACGGTGAGGCTAGAGGTAACATTCTTAGACCTAGACACAAAACTCAATCTCTAAGGACTAGGCATAAGAATCCTAGGAGGGAAGAGATACTGATAATTAGAAACTCTAAGGGTATGCCTAGGAATGCACCAAAAGTTAAGGTTAACTTAGGAGACAGTCAAAAGAAAGTTGAATTGAGCGAAGTCAAGTTTGTCAGACACATTGACCCGGGGGATGAACCACCCATTTTTACTTAGGATAGTAGTTTAATTTTGATGACTAGGTTCTAATAGGTTTCCATTCCTATTTCATTCTTAATTTGTGGTAAAACATGTATTTTGTTGGTGAGTTTCTTTCTTTGGGGGATTTTCTTCATGTTTTTGGTGAGATTCTTCATGCACATGTGCATTCTACATGCATTTGCCTTTTATGCATTATTTTCTTATTTGAAACAAGATTTTGTAAATATTCATGACCACGCTTATTGAAAAAGCCAATAAGATTTTATGTTTATTCTTTTTGTGATTCATGTGGTTAAGTTGTTGGTTCATTATGATTTGATGTGAGATATAACTTAAATGATAATTGAACAGTGAATTTTAAACTATTTTATTTTTAATTCTCGATTGATTTAGTTATTGGTTGAAATTCATTTGAAAAGTCACGATTGCTAACTTCTTGAGATCTATGTCATTTGATTGCACATGCATCTCACTTTTTACATATGATGCTTATCATGTTGATATTTTCTATGTTCTTAACTTGATCATGATCTAATCCTTATTTCATAATCATTTTGAAAAAGTTTCATTGTCCATATGTGAGCACTTTAAATGTTTCTTACTTTGTTGGAGTTGAAAATGGACCGATTTTATAAGCATTAATAGGGGATACCACTAGGAGTGATTACACCCATTTTATAAAAGTAAAATGTTTTGGGCAGGTGTCATATACGTGTGTGAAAATCTAATCAATGACAAAAGCCATAATATGTTAAAAAAAGCCATAAGCCAAGATCTTGGACCAGCATGAAAAATAAGATCGAGATAAGTATTTCAAAATGAAATTTTCTTTTAGACGACATTCAAAAGATTTTTAATAACATATGCTTGAGGGAGCTATAATGGCTTGAAACTATCATTTTTGACAATTTGGATATTGATGTAATTAGTATCTTTAATCATGTTTAGTAATGTATTATGTGATTTGGTTATGTGTATTCATGTTGATTATAAGAATTTAATTGTAACCTGAATTATGCCTTGAAGTACATTACATAGTTGCAAAATATTCATTTGATAACAATGTGATATTTATTTATGTTGAATTGATTGAAATCAACTTGATTGTGTTTTTAATTAATATTTTCTAATCAAGACTTAATGAAAATGTCTATGTCAAATCATTGAATAAGTAGTTGCCTAATCACGATCACACTCCGCATTTTTAGATTTTGCATGTATATATATGTTTGTGTGAGTTGTTTCAATTTGCACTTAGCAATTTTATTCCAAATGTCTATGGCAAATCATTGAATCAGTAGTTTCCTAATCAATATCACACGTTCGGATGATGTCAGGTGTTTTAAACAATCAGTTGCTTATTTGATCATTTTAACTTCAAAAGTCACTCAGAGGTGAAACCCTAGGTGTTTTTTCATCCCAAATCCATTTTCAACCTTGTAAGCTCAGCTGGTCATTATTTTGTTGATAATTTCATTGGTTGTTGATCTTGTGCCCTAGGTGTGCCTGTTTGGGTTTTCTGTTATAATCGCTTTGGTAAGTCTTTGATGTCTTCTGTTTATCATTGATTTCCTCTATCATTAGCATTTTAGGTTGATTCCCTAGATATCAACGGGTTTATAGCAACTGATTTGATATTTTAAAGATAGCGAGTTAGTATTTTTAGGGTTTTGTGAGTACTTTGGTTGTACTTTTGCCGTAGTTACTTACTTACTATGTTTTGCATTATTTCTCTGTTGTTGGTTAATCGTGCTTATTCAATATTCTGAGAGCAAAGAGTAATGCGAGGTAGAATACTCATCCACCGAGTGGACCCAATGAGATTACTGGTGCACGAGACTCCACGTTGCCTTTAAGACTATCTAAGAGATATCGACGACAGACCTTGAGTTCCTCCCATCCTATTATTGATGCCCATTCAAATACCTCAAGGATACATTTCACTAGAGATGGTTTGACCTTATCTACTGCGTTTATATCACGTTCGATCATCACGGAAGGAGAGCTTAACTTAGATCACTTAGAGGATGGATAGTTCTTGTTGTCCTTGATATAAGGGATTCGATAGCCTCAGTTGGTTCGACCCTATGGTTCATCTAATTCTACCCTAATTCAAGAGTTTTATGTAAACATGATTTTGACTGATGAGACTCACGTTGTTTTATTTTTTTGCGAGGTACTGAGTTTTTTTAGATAATAGTCTTTGTACCTATTTAGATGTAGAGTTTCAGTTACATGATCCTGACTTTGAGACATTTATCATCCATGATCGTCTTGATCATCATGCTCTTGCAACATTTCTTGCTCGTCATGAGGCTCAGTGGGCACGCCCCTTATTTTTGCAAGTTGATATGGATCATTATTATTCTCTTGTGCACCTATTTATTGTGTAAAACCTCATGACACATCATAGGACCCATGAATTCTCATATTATATGGGTAGGTTGATATATTTGCTTTCTCATTTTCAATCTATTGACTTTCCCTATCTTATCACTTCTACTATGCGGAGGTTTGCACGAATTTTGTCGATACCGCATTACATTATAGGAGATTGATTATGGGTTTTATATACTCTTTAGGGGTGCCTTGTTTGACGATTAATTCTTATGCACATATCTTGAATGCTATCTCTAGTTGGAGTGCTAGTCGTTCAGTTGTTTATAATGCACATTTCATTAATCCTCTAGCAGCACTTGCACCAGCCGAGTTTCCAATGCCTAAAGGACGTTTATCACATATCAATTTGCATACATTAGAGATCAATTTATGTATATTCATGGCTATATAACTAGTCTTCCCACTAATATTACCTTAATTTTCGATTATCTTCGACGATCTTATTTGGTTCCTAATGCTGATAGATTGGATCCTGCTCCTTCTCCTTCTCCTGCTTCTGCTCCTCCTCCACCTACTGATGATGGTACTAATGGTGATGATAAAGTTGATAATGATAACCCAGTCGATGGTGATGATGGAGATGTTCCATTTGAGGATGGAAAGTTTGATGATTATCTTCTTTGGTTGTTCATCTTTTGTTCATATTATTCATTTTTTAAGTACTGTATGTGGCATTTTTTACTTTTGTGGTATATATATATATATATATATATATATATATATATATATATATATATATATATATATATATGTGTTTTTGGTACTTTTGTTTATTGTACCATGCTACTGTTGGAGATTGATTTTTGAAATATGTACCTTTACATTGGTATATTGGATGTCTGGATAGCTTCTGGTAGGTTGATTCTTAACCTAACCTTCTCACCTGCTAGGGTTCCCTCTCTAGGGTTACCTCCCTCTTCACATAAACCTTAATCTACTAGAATTTGCATGTATCCTCCCATGCATCTCAACGCTACCAATCCTAAAATGGACCAAGTTATTCATAAGTGTCCTTACAAACTCTTAACCTAAACCCAACCTTCCCCATCTCTCCAAAAACTCATTCCATGTATCGTGAAGAACCTACTGTGATCTTTGAAAAAGATGATATAAATAAAGTTGTTGCTCCTTTCAACCTCTCTATTATTGGGAAATTCTCCTATGGTCGTCCTACTCTTGAGTTCATTAGAAAAAACTAGATACATTTGTTTTAAAAGGCAACCTTTAATGTAGGGCTGCTTGATCATAAACATGTTATAATTAGGATAAATAATGAGGAAGACTTTGTAGGGATTTGGACTCGTTATCTATGGTATATCGGGAGGAACCCCATGCGTACGTTTAAATGGTCACCTAAGTTTAGAGTTGATATAAAGAAAGTTCTATTGCCCTAGTTTGGATTTCCTTTCCTACTTTACCAATCCACTTCTTTGCAAAGCAATCATTATTTTCCCTGGCCCAAGTAGTAGGTAAACCTCTAAAGTTGGATGCTTCTAGAACTAATTTCAACAGACCAAGTGATACAAGAGTCTGCATTGGAATGGATTTATTAAAATCAAGGCCAAAGAGAATCTGGATTGGATATGAATAATCTATTTTTGGGCAAGATATATATTATGAAAAGATCCCAGATTACTGCTGCAAATGTTTCAAATTTGGCCATAATGAAGGAAGATGTATCTTTAATAATCAAGAAATGAAGAAACCAAAAGAAGTTGTTAAGAAATTTCAAAAGAAAAATGTGGAAGAAAGGATTGAAGCCAATGAAGTTGATCAAGATCTTGGTATTGAAGAACCTACAATAGACAATGAAATAATTAATGAAAAAGAAGAATCAGACAACCAATGTATTGAAATTGTAGTAGTGAAAGAAGAAGCTCCAAAAGCAAATATTCCTATAAAAGAACCTCTTCATAAAGTAAGTCATGCTAGTATTCAGGAGTTCATAGATAAAGTTACAGATAAAGTTACATATGTCAATGTAGATGAAGAAGAAGTTCATATAGTATATAAGTCCAATCTATCTCCGAGACGTACTGAGCTACCTGAAAAATTGGCCTTTTCTCTACATGTTTGCATGTATATGTCTGACTCAGAAGCCAATTAGGGTAGACAAACTCCTTCCATTGAAGAATTAGTCCTTTTCTCTTAGGATCTTAATGCCAATGGACTCCCACAGATGAAAAACGGAAGTAGCAAGGAAGAAATTGATGAATACTAAAGTAAAAAATAAGAAATTGCCTACAAAGAAGGGTGCCCAAATGGAGTCAAAGTGAATGATCCACTGTTCAAAAGAATCACTAGAACTAATGTCAAGATAGCCAATAAAGTCAATACTAAAACATTCCAATGATAAATGCAATAATTTGGAATGCTAGAGGTGTGGACAACTAATCTACCAAAAGAACACTAAAAAGGTTGTGTAAGTTTCATTCTTTACCTTTTTTTTAATCTATTTTGGAACCTAAAATTAATCGACACAAGTTAGAAGAATTACGTATATTCATAAACTTTGATGGTTATGGGGAAAATTTAAATAATATCAAAGAATTTGACAAAGAAAGGGCCATCTACTATACCAATCGAAAATTGGTTGGGTATAAAGTCAACTACACTGCCTTGGAAAAAGCGTGCGTCGCCCTAGTTTAGGTCACTCAAAAGTTACGGTACTACATGCTTGCTTTTCCCATCAGACTAGTATACCGAATGGATCCTATCAAGTACATGCTTGACAAACCTGCCCTATCTAGCCAAATGGCCCAGTGGCTAATGCTGCTAGTTGAGTTTGATATCCTATACATCACACAGAAAGCCATGAAAGGGAGAGACATATCCTAATGCCTTGTTGACTACCCTATGGAGGGAACTATGTTTGTGTCTCAGAATTCCCGGATGAAGATATCCTCTACTAATCTTAATAAGACCTCGTATGGAAAATATTCTTTAACGACATTGCTAACAAAAAACATACTGCATTGGGATACTCCTGATTTCTCCTGATGACTCTCACACTCTCATCACTATCAAGATAGATTTTTCCTGCACCAATAATGTGACCAAATATGAGGCATGCACTGTAGGCCTAAAATTTTCCCTCAAGAAAGGTATCAAATAACTATATGTCTAGGGGGATTCTGCCCTCATCATCGATTAAGTCCTTAGAAGATGGAAAGTCAAAGACGAAAAGCTCTTACACTTCCACGCCCACCTAGAAGAGTTGGCCTCTAAGTTCTAAGACATCACCTTCCATTACTTACCAAACACAAAGAACATCTAAGTCGATGCCCTTACTACCCAGGCCTCCATGGTCGACATGCCCGATGGAATAATGATGGCCCCCTTCCTAGTCTAAAAATAAGCTATGCCAACCCACTACTATCATACTGAGCTCATCATAGAGGAAGATTCTGATATGGCCGTGTTATGGTATTATGATATTGGCGCCTTCTCAAATATGGTAGGTGTCCCCAAAACGTGGATAACAAAGACCGTGCAACCCTTCATAAACTAGATGCCCACTATATTATTTGTGATAAAGCACTGTTCAAAAGAAACTTCAATGGAACCCATTTTCACTTCATTGCAAGGGCTAATTATGAAGACATGATGGAGAGGATCCACAACAGGGAATGCAGAACCAACATAAATAGTCATATGATTGCTAAGTAAATCATCCGTCAAGGGTATTATTGTACCACCATGGTTTAGGGTTGCATCGCCTATGTTCAAAGATGCCTAAAATGCCATAAGTTTTCCAACCTCCAACACTTACCTCCTTCGAAATTTTGCAACATGACTTCTCCCTGGTCGTTCTCCACCTGGGGCATTGACATCATAAGGAAAGTCACACACAAATCTTCGAATGGGCATGAGTTCATCCTAGTCGCCATTGATTACTTCACTAAATGAGTCGAAGCCGAGTCGTAAGCAGTACTAAATGCTAAGAAAGTGGCCAAGTTTATCAGAAAGAACATCATATATCGATATGTGGTTCCCCATGAGTTAGTATCAGATAACGGGTTACACTTCGAAGATAAGGTCACAGAACTAGTCGAAGAGTATAGGATTCAGAGACACATATCTTATCCCTACCAACCCCAAACCCATGGTGCCGTCGAAGCCACTAAAAAAACTCAAAGCCATCATCAGCAAAATGATCCAGAGTTATAGAGATTGGGACGATCGAATTCCTTACGCCCTTTGGGGCTACCACACTTTATTCAGAACATCTGATAAGTCTACACCTTATTCTCTAGTATACGCCATGGAAGCAGTCCTACCCGTTGAGTTAGAAATACCTTCCCTATGCATCATGCTCGAGAGCAGAGTTAGCAAAGAAGACCGGCATCAGAGTTTTTTTGACAAACTATCTTTCTTGGATGAAAAGAGGCTAAAATATCTATACCACATACAAGGGTACCATCGCCGAATATCAAGATCATTCAACTAAAGAATCAAGGACCATGGTGTCCAGTAAGGAGACCTTGCCCTCAAGGAGATCATAAACCCATTTGGGACTCTAGAGGGAAATTCAAGTCGAATTGGAGCAGACTCTACATAGTGAAGAAGATCCTGTTACAAAACGTTCCTATGCTCCCGGACCTCGATGGAGAAGAGATGTCACATCCAGTCAACTTGGACCATCTAAAAAATTTATACCCTTAATAAAAAATCTCAGCACACTGTGGTTCTTCTCATCCCCCTTATATTCTATTAAAAAAATCTCTTTTCATTTCTCTCTACCCAGAACTACGTGGGGCCTGATCCTTTTAAAACCCTTTTTACTTTCAAAATAGAACGCACAGAAATTTCCAAAACCCCCAGAGGTACATAGGCAGCTCATGCACCTTACAAGGGCACGATCCACTTCTTTCTCACAAAATGCTATTCTTTTCTAACCTTTGAGAACGGTGGTACATCTTATCATTTACATGAACAAAAGGATTATGTATGCCTTCGTGATTGGTATAGATAACTCAAATGCAAAACTAATCAAAAGGCACAACAAAATATGATCAAAATCATTTTTTTTATTTCAAATAAGGAAATACGACACCATTACATAAAGTATCAGCGAAGAGAGTTAAACAAACCATCCCTTTTCACTGAATCAAACCAGTCTTAAAACAACAATCTTATCAAGTTACACCAAACTTCTTTCACAAATCCAGAAAAACACACAAGCTCTTCCCTATATTCAGAAAAGCTTCACACAAATTATCTCCATCTTCATAAAATTTTATCCACAATTGGCAGAAGACCCAGCATCATCATCATTTTCAGCCCCGGAGGTCCCCAGGTCTCCCATGCCTGGTTAATATTTTTAATGCATTCCATAGATCCGTACGCCCTAACTAGTTTAAAAAAACTTGTACCCCCTTCCATGGTGTTGAAAATAACAAACCACATCTAGTCGATCTTTTCGCCAGGATCTTCTCTACTACTCGTTTCCACAACCACTTCAAATAGTCCCTACAAACTTGTCAGACCCTTCCTACAGATTGAGATGGACGGGTAAATGGACAAATACTCTCCCACAAAGAACCAAGCATCATACGTCGGGATTCAGTCATGTCCTCCACCAGAAATAAGTATAGTGTGCCAGGAGGTAGTATTTTCTCTCACATAACTTGGCACAGAAGCCACTAATGGAAATATAATAAAGTCTGCTGTAAGCCAATTAATAGTGCATATCGATACCCTCCCAGCTCTAGAATAGGCTGCAATTCTCCCCACCATGGCACTGACGAACGAAGACACCGAGCTCCATTTTCCACAAACCTGTTGACCCAGTTCTCTACAGATGGGCCGTAACTGAAAAAGTACCAAGCAAAGAAATTGGGCACAACCGCCAAGGGGTAATCAGAAGGAGACGCAAGATGGAACCTCTCAGCAAGCTACATGAACAAAATCATTGGGTTTCCCTTCATAAAATTGGAATGACCTTCTCTCCAAGAATCAAGACCATTCAGAGTCTCAGCCAATATCACCGCCATAAGACTACGACGGTAAGACATCCACGCTCTTATCGTAGCCAACTGGGGATCCACATTTAAGTCCCCTATCACCAGTAAAAGCATCACAGTAAGGCCCAAGGCAATAGCTCTGACATAGTGCGCGTCATCAAAATCCCTTAAGCGCATGGAGTTCATAATAGCCTGAAGGGAAATCATCCCCCAGAATCCAACGATCGAGCTACTAAAGGAGAAATGTGAAGAAACTCCGCTAACAATGCCCTAGTAGAATGAGAAAATTCGAGCATAGCTGCCTCTACAATAGGGTTGATCCCCAATATGGTGGATAATTCTTCATAAATTGGATATACCTCATTTAGGCAGAAATATAAGACATGGTCTTTGGGGTACCAGAACAGTACCGTTGCCGGCAGCATATTCCAGTCGAAGCCTGATTACGCCACAAAAACTCGACATAGGTTGAAAGATTCATAGTCCACATTATACAAACACATGGCCTCTAGACCCTCAAGGTAGGTGGAAAATTCTGCATGCAACGGAAGGGCCATTTGGGAATGATAAAGCAAAAAGAAAGAAGAAGAAAGTGGGTGTGGGTGGAAGAATCACATTACTTACTTCTCTTTTTACACATAAAAGACTTGGAAAAAGACAAAGTATTTGAAAATCAAAGTAAATTCCTTCATTATTAGGGTACTTTGATGTACAAGAAAGTGCAATCAAAGCCTTGGAGTGATTTGACTTTACCTATATGCCAATAGGCAGGACAAAGAGCATGATGATCGGCAACACCCTTATTTTGAAAAATTCCTTGTTTCCTGTTTTTTGTCAAAATCAAATTCTCAAAAAGAAATCCTTCTTTTGAAAACCCCCGGGTCATTTCTCCTTAATTATCAATTTTTACTTTTTATTTCCAAAATAAATATTTTCCCTGATTTAATTGACACCGTGTTTCCTGAATAAATAAACATCCTGTCATCCTTGCAGTCTCAGTAGAAAACTAAAGTGCATATAGGATAAGTCATTAAACCAAGAAAAATAAAAATCATCTCATTCATATATATATATATATATATATTGTTGTTGTTTCATGATTACATCCTTACAAGAAAAATAAGAAAAATAGAAAAAATACAATAAACGGGACTCCACCCAAGCCAACAACTCTCTCTCTCTCTCTCTCTCTCTCTCTCACACACACACACACACACACACACACACACACAATCCTCATCCTCTGCGATGGACGTGCTTTCCCCGACGATGAGCGGTGGATCCTCCACTCCTCGAACACGATCCCTCATCTGAGGAGGTAGACGAAACCATATAGGAAGGAACTGAATCGCTAATGTAAGAAGACACAGAGGCCACCCAGTACTTAATACCTTTCAGCCAGGTGGTCAGCACTTGAACATACTGCAAGGAAAGAAACGAAAGAAAAAGACAAATCAGTCAGTAAAGAGAAAATAAAGAATTAAAGGGGACAAGACAAGGCAAGAATAAGAATACACCTCAGGCTGAAGGACATCATCTGTAAGACCCATCAACCCCAACGCCTATGCAATATGATAATGCGGCATGCTCAATGACCCCACACTACTCAATTAAAATTTATAGAAAGGGGGAGTCACTTGAATAACAGGAGCCTCCTTTGCCCCTTCCACCGTTGCCGATGAACCACAACCACCCGTGTTGTGGGAAGATCCTATCGGCATCCTAGTACCCCTACCCGAAGTGATAGGAGGTGAAGGCATATTCTCCATATCATAAATGCAAGGGGGCATCCACCAGCTCATCATGAAGTCCAAGTAATCATAACTCGACATAGTGTCCGTATAAAGCATGTAGGGATCGCCAACCAATGCTGCCACTTGAGCCTCATCAGACATCCCCCTCACTCGCCTCATATACATCGGGGTCACCGATACTGGGACCCCCACATCAACCTCAACAATTTTCCACACCACTCTCTCTCCTAGGTACAAGACATACCCAAACTTGTACGCTATTAATCGCCGCATGTGCGCATGCATACCTGTCACCCACGTATCCCTAGGATCCATCCCCCAAGGGTAAAATGTCACCAGTCCCCGACAGAGAATCAATATTCGTCCAAGAAAGAAAATGCCAAGAAAAAACTCAAAAGAAACACAAAATAACCTGATCACTTGTTAATGCATTTAAAGCCTATCGTATCGGCGTCAAGGATAAAGACTGATTCGATTTCCAGTTGGATTTTCACCATCGAAACATCCAACATAAGTCCCCCATCATCTTTCAAATCTATCAACCTCACGTTATTCCTAATCACCTCGTAAAACCACGTCTGCAAAAGATATGAATCAACAAAGAAGAGACTAAAGAAGAATTCAAGGAAATACATAAAAAGAAAATAAGTTAGAAATTACCTCCAAATGGTATGTGGCCCCTGTAAAGGATTATCGATAGCACCAGATGAAAGCATCCAAAGAAGAATAGAGGGACACTAAAGTCAACCGTCCCCAATCATAAAACTGGACGTCTATATTTTTCTTCAAAAATGGAAAAAACCAAAGATGAACGACGTCAACACTTATCAACACCAGAAATCCGCTAAGAAAAAGTAAAATGAACAACCAAGCCATCTGTCTCACCTTCCACCCATAAGTCACGTCTATTCTCCTACTCAAAGAACCTCCCAAAGAGCAAAGATGCGGATAGAATCCTCATAAATGATCATAACCACATCCCCTAGCGCCACCTGAATCGCCTTCAACATCACCTTCTCTGTGCGATCTAACTCTATCTCAACACCCTCACAGTTAATCCCCAACATCTTCATAACATGAATAGTAGTAATAGTCATCTCCCCGAAGTCCAACTAGAAGGTGTGGGTAGTTTCCCACCACCTCTCTCCCAGAGTGAACAAAATCGCCGTAGAACGCGACATCTCATCCAAGGCTTGCGCTAGACGTCCAAAACTAGTAGCAGAAACCATCCAGTGCACCACCACCAAAAGCGTCTATTAGACATCCATCAAACTAATCGTTCCCCGAGAACGCATGCTTGAAGAAGCCATATTAGTCTGCCAAAGAAAAAGAAGAAAGAACCATTCATCAGCACAAAGAACAAAGAGAAAAATGAAATGGAATACCAAAAGTCAACATACTTATGTAGCCACTACGGTTCTTTACCCTAGACGAATGGTGGTGTACAGGCTCACATGAAAGGAATCACTCTTCAAATACCGACTCAAAAAGATTAAAGGCATTCTTGTTGCCTAAGGCAAGGGGTACCCTAGACTGCGACGCCAGGCCAACCCAGTCATCAATGCCCAGCCATTCCACATTATATCCCTTGTTAGAAAAACCCACCATTTGAAGTCTTGAAAGGAAATGGACTTAGGAACAATTTTTAGAGGGAGAAATTAGAAGATTTAAGAACTTGAAGGTGTGAAAATGAGAAGAGATCGCCCCGTTTTTATAGGGGACTAAGCGTCATGACGATCGACAGACCCCTGTACATACCGATCGTCACCTGCTTATTTGTATTCCCAAGGAACCGAAGGAGTCCATGCCATTTTCAATTGGCAACCCCTCTTGTCTACCTATCATCACCCTTTGCAAATTTTGTACAAAAATACCAGAAAAATGCCAGAAAAATCCTAAAATTGCCCAAGAAATTCCTAAAAATACAAGAACATTCTTTCATCAAGAAAACCATTTTTAAGATAATTAAGTCCCTTACAAGACCTTAAGACCCTTAGGAGGATTAACCTTACAGCATTGCATCAACATCAAAATCTATTTCCATCCCTAGTGGAATCTCAATCTCAAGTTAACACTTCCCTAGAGGAATTGCAAGATAATACCTTCCCATTCCCCAGTAGAATCTCGAGTCTAAAGTAGTCCTACAGCGGAACTTCAAGATGCGACTGCATTAAAATATCTCACAGATTCACTAACGAACTTATCCCATCTCCAAAACTATAAGTTCTCAGGAGAGAAACTCCTCACATCAACTTTAGGTCCTCAAAACTAACCTCGACCTACAAAATCGGTTCGTACAACTTTACATCCTCAAAATTAACCTTGACCCACAGAATCAGTCTTTATAACTTTAGGTCCTCAGGATTGACCTTGACTCACAGAATTGGTCCCTATAATTTTAGGTCCTCAGAATTAACCTCGACTCGTAAAATCGATCCTCACAACTTTAGGTCCTCAAAATTGACCTCAGCCCACATAATCGATCTTTTTAACTTTAGGTCCTCAGAATTGACCTTGAACCATAGAATCGATCCCTACAACTTTAGGTCATTATAATCGACCTCGGCCCATAGAATCGATCCTCACAACTTTAGGCCCTCGGAATTAACCTCGACCCTCAAAATCGATCCTCATAAAGTTTAGGTCTCAGAATTGACCTCGACTCCCGGAATTGGTCGTCACAACTTCATGTCCTCAGAATTGACCTTGACCCACAGACCTGGTCATCACAACTTTAGGTCCTTAGAATAGACCTCGACCCTCAGAATCTGAGGACCCGCAGAATCTGAGAACTAACCTCGAACCCCAAATCGGTCGTCACAACTTTAGGTCCTCATAATCGAACTCGACCCTCTGAACCGATCAGCCTCATCTCTTTGGTCCACAGAATTGACCTTAAACACCCTCTTTCCCAAACGTCAATGTGGTGTTTATTGGACGATCTTCACTTGTTCCAATCTCACCCTTCGAAGGGCTCTATAGACACCCCACTCTAGGACTCCAACTTAAGCAATTCCTCGGGTCCCTAGCGCTTCCTCCTTTACCATAAACCTTAGGTCATATTCTGAGTACTAATTTGGAGGCCATCGGGCACTCCTGGGCCCCATTTGACTACCGATCAACTTTTTACCTGAGCAATAGCTTATTGGATATTCGAAGAGCCCTGAATCTCCTTTCTAACGGTATGTTTCATGTGCTAATCGGCCTTACGATTCGAATAAACAGTCAATTTCTCCTCAAAAAATTGATCTAGAGGCCATCGAGCACCCTTGGCCCTGTTTGACTCCCATCAACTCTCTAACTCGAGATAAGATCTTTGGATCCTCAAAAGGCTCTGAATACCCTTTCCAATGATCTGTCCCGTGTGTGAATCAACTTTGGAGTATGGGCGAATGATCCATTTTACTCCGAAGATTCAACTTTTGGGCCTCATTTGACCTTGGTCAACTCTTCGAACCAAGCGAAGCTCTTTGGAACATTAAAGGTCCTTGCATAACATTTTTAATGATTTGTCCCACGCGTGAATCAGCCTTACAGTTCAGACGAACGATTCATTTTTCTCTTGTATAATAGATTGATAGGCGCTTCCGAACCCCATTTGATCACAATTAATTTTTGAATCCGGGAGTATCCCAATGGAATATTTAAGGGCTCTGAATAACCTTTACAACAGTTCGTCCTGGGCGTGATTTAGAATTATGGATTGCATTTTACGACCATTATTTTGAAAAATGCATAGAGGACTGACGAATGATAAACCCATTTCCCCGACTATCGACACTCTGTTTAGGGTTTCCTATTGATAGGGTGAACAAGGACAATGCCGACCAATACCCCCTTGACCCTATATAATGAGAGCATGAACTCACATCGAAAGACACCTCCAAAAAATCCCTCTCAGTGATCTTGACAACATTTTCTCGAAGTCAATGTGGTTTCCATTTTAAAACCTCTCCCCCACATTCAATTTCCATCCTTTCCTTACCCAATTTGGAAAATTCCTTTCCCTTTCCTCCTACCACCTTCATCCACTTACAAGAGCAACCCTTCAACATTCAAGATCAATTTTAAGGCTCAAAAGAGGGTCCAAATCCTTCACTCTTTCTTTAAATTCTCTTATTTTTGCATTAGTCACTGAATTCTTATTTTAGCATTTCATCCAGATCACGCATATTAATATCCAACTTTGTATTGGTAGTATTTCACATACTATAATTTCTATAAAAAAACCAAAAACAAGAAAAATAGGGACTTCTTGTAAATTCCAAACGGGGACTTCTCACAACATTTTTTCACACTAAAAGATCCTTTTTCCACACACACACACACATATAACAACAGTTCCTGATGGGATTTATGGGATAAACCTCACCCCATGTTATATACAAACTATGTGGACTTTGATGCCTTTTTAGGCTAAGTAGACGTCTTTGGTAAAATTTGAGATTTGAGTCCTCTTTTCCTTTTATTCATATATTATTTTCATACCATATATTTGTAATTCCTGTTTACGTTTTGTTCAACCTACAGAATCGTCCTTCTATAAATGATCGGTGACCCGTCAAACGCACACATAAGATTTTGATTACTATTTTGGGAACGCTCCTAAGGATGATCTCACTCCGCCTTTATCTATCACGTGAGTCGAGTAATTCTCCTCTCTATTTATATATACACGCACACACTTCACGGAGTTATTAAGGAGAAGAATAACACATGCCCATAAGATATTGAAAGGGCATGATGGGTGCCTAACACCTTTCCAATTCGTAACTTGGCCCCCAAATCCTTGAACTATTAGTTTCGCAAGCATCAATATGTCTTTTATGTCATTCTCTCGAGGCGACATCATTTCTTTTTCCCGTTTTGTGCAAAATAGGCTGGCGACTCTATATTTATATATTGTACCCACATCACCCCAATTGATGATAACCAAAGCTCCCCGAAGAAGGGCATGAGACTTCCCTTCATGCGCATCGATCAAGGAGGGATGTCCACGAAACCCGCTCATGAAAGACTTACATATGGGAGGGATCCACCTCACTCATATTATAATTATCATAATTTTCACTTAAGGGTTTTAATAAATCCTTAATGCCCCGATTAATTCCATCTATGCTGGGGCTATCCTAACTGATGCATGTAATTAACCACATTCGATTGATAAAACACCGATGGAGACTATGGGGTTTACGTTGAAACCCTCTCCCACTTATTATTTTAAAACTTGAGGGTTTTAAAAAAATCATTCAATTCTAAAAGACCAAATTAAAATCCTTGGTAATTTCCAAATTTTCTTGTCTGAAATAAATATCTTGATCTCACATTAGTTTTTTTTAAAAGAAAAGTATTAATTTGAATTTTTGAAAATTAAACGTATTTTCCTAAAAAACAGTGATCTGGACTGTGGTCTCAAAATCAAATCCATGTTGTCCATAAAAGAGGTGTTCCTAATTAATCTAATTGACACGCCAAGTTATGCAACATTTATAAAGAGCCAAACATGAAAAAACAAAGAAATAATTGCAAAAGTAAATGAACTAAAATGGACAAACATACCCTCCATCGTGGCCTAATCTTCTTCTTGAAGTAGAACTTTTTAAGACCAATAATTCTTATTGTAGAAGACTTCCATTTCACATAAAGTCCAACTTGAAGCATACTTCATCACAACCATGAGTTCGTGTTGATCTTTACTTCTTTAAAAAATCCTTTGCATCTTTCAAGAATGATCGAAACGAAGACCCCGAGCAAGCATAAAAAATAACACGATCCATTAAATACTGAATCTTCCCAGGGGTGCAATCGATCGACTAAATAGGTTGATCAATCGGGTATGGCTAGGATAACCTTAGTTTTTCCTCCCGTTTTATGAAAGTGCTCCTATTATAAGGATTTACATGGATTCCCAAAAAACACCAATTTTATTTTATTCAAATTAATTAAACGATCAACCCAATTAATCATGCACCAATTAAATACAATGTTATGTACATAGTTTACCAAATTTTATATTTCCTTAAAACATGCAACTAGGTGAGTATAGAAAAATTAAAATAAAGAAAACACAAAACAAGTCAATGTACGAGGAAAAATGATAACGGAAAAAACCTCGTACTTCCAAGACAAGCAAATTCATATGATATAAGAATTACATAAGGACGAAAAATTTCCAACCGTCTTGACTCCATCAATCGTTGATGTTATCTTCATTCCTTTTACCTTCTTCACAACGACACCAAGGAGTCCAACCATGAGCTACCATAATGCATGCTCCTCACATGTCTCGGTATCCACCGATCATGGCTCAATAAATCATCATCGCGACGCAGAGCCCATTGTGTGAAACCGCAACACACAGAACCCATCATATGAAATGTACCTCGAAAATATGTAGAGTAAATAAATCATTGGGATCAAACATGAGATCTCAAACTATCATATTTCATTGAAACTGTAAGGATGAATTTTCGAATAGAGTCAATTTATATGTTGTAGTTTATTTCGTATTTGCACAAAACCATTTGACTCATAGGTTAAGACTTGAGTTTGTTTATTTTTCAAGACTATGACTTGGTTTCTTGAAGACATAGATGCAAAGTTAGAATATCTACATTATTGTGTCTCATTTCATGCTCACTGTCTTCACATTTCGAGATCTCTCTGGTATGGATGCATGAATATTTTGATCCTTGGAGATTTTATATTTGGGTGATAAGTTTTTATAAATTATTTTTAAATTGTTTAATAATGATTTATCTTCTTTTAATATTTTTTAAAGCATACATATTTTTTCCGTGATGTCTTTACAATAACCATCGGTATGTAAATCGAATGAGTAAATGTTTATTGTTAGAACATGTTCTAAAGAAACTTCAAATGAGATCATTTTTTCCCATACTCAATCAAAAATTTATGTTTTGATTTCCCATACTCATTCAAAAAGCTCTCCAAAACCCTAATTTGTACCAAAGTTGTTTAGGATCGAAGTGTTCATCATATTATGCTTTGAGGATCCTATTTTGGACACCAATTTTTATTCTCCACATATTTATGAGAGTTTTTTATTGTTGGGGACTTGGTTTATGCTGATGTGTTTACATATCATATAGTTTTTGTGTGATAGTTGTTGAGTTGTTCGGTGGATACCAAGGCATGTGTGGACTCACATGTTATGGTTATACATTAGTGGACTCTTATTTGTCTCTATGCGGAGGTTGAAAGAACTTATAGCGTCAAGGATTGCGAGGGTGTTGAGTATTTATTGTAAGTATAATGTCGTGTCCTTTGTAATTACATATATAATGAATTTGTGAGGTCGGGCCATTCGAGATTTTTCCTTTTTAAGTTTTCCTCGTACATCAAGCTTTGTTGTTGATTTACTTATTTTATCCTGCACTTTGATAAGCACCAAAAAGTGTACATTTTATACCCCGAATAGACGATTTTTAGTTGCTAATTCTCGACAATAATGGTCTTATGCGCGTAAATATTTATTGTGTAGGTTGATTGCCATTTGCAGAGTTCAAATGCTTAATTTAAAGCAAATGCACATCAAATGGAGCTAATTACCTTGCTCCGTAACCTCACCCGAGCCTAAACCTGTCCCTAAACCTACCCCGAACCCTGTGTGTGTTTAGTTTGTGCCTTTTTAATATTTTTTATATTTTTAGTTTGAGCTGTTTTTATTTTTAGAGTTTATGTTTTATTTACTTAGTATTTTCTAGGTTTCGTTTTCTATTTTTTTATTTTTATTTTATTTTTATTAGTATAATTTTATTTTATTTTGATTTTTATTAGTTTTTAGTTTTTATTAAGATTAGAATTTTTTTAGGAATTTGATTTTATTAGATTTTACACATTTTTAGGACTTTAGTTTTTATTTTCATTAGATTTTTAGTTTTTATTTCTTTTATTTTGTTATTTGAGTTTTGTTGTATAAGATTAGGATTTTATTTTTTTAGATGATTTTATTTTTTAGTTTTGTTTATTTTAATATTTTTTAGTTAGGTTGTTTTAGTTTAATTTTTTAAGGATCTAAAATAAACACACACACACACACACACACACTTATCCTAAACCCAGTAACACCTCACGACCATATACACTCATACACACAAAACAACCCCTCACCCCCACACACCATCCCTTACACCCTCACCCATCAAATCACTCCCTTCATCTCCTTCCTTACACCCATATTCTCTCTCATCCACAACCACCATAACCAAACTAACCTCCATTAACACAAACACCCCAAGCTCATCACCTCCATTAAAACCACCAAATCCAACTCACAAAACCATTTTTTCTCTCACAACCCAAACCCCTTCAACCCGGATCGCGCCCCACTCTGGCGAGCTCAACCCGAAACCGGGTTCCTACCAAGAATCGCCCCAATCGGCGGCCAATTCCTACCAGCCCCGTCGGCGATGCCCCCTCGCCCACCTCCTGCCGGCAAAACCCGGGAACCCACACCAAGCACCTCCCGACCTTGCCTTAACCCATTTTAACCAAAATTCTTTCTATTACCTTTTTGAACCAAGACCAAACAAACCAAAAATAAAACAAATCTCCAACAAGTCTTTTAGACCAGCTTACTCCCCTGATGTGGATTGACATCCTTACTTACTGCTCTAGACTTGAGTTTGATATTATTTTGTAGGTATTTTAAGGTTTTGATTAGAGGACTTTCAAGCAACGACGAAATATACCGAAACGTTCCTTTATCACACTCACCTACATGTATGTTTAGGTTTAGAATTTATTATTCTATTTAATTATAACTTGTTTAAAACTGGTGACAAGTGTGATTTGGGTAACTACTTTAATTGTATTATAAAATTAAAAATGTAAAAAATAATTGGTTTATTTATTTTTCACCCTTTGCAATATTAGAACCCTACAACCTATAGCACTTTCAAGGTTGTATCAAAGATAAAACACTAAGTTATTATATTAGATTTGTGTTTTAGGCATGACAATGTTTTATGGGTCTAATTATACGTACTGGAAAGTAATAATGAAATCATCACTTAAGTCAATATATGAAAGGGCATGGTTACCTGTTGTTAAGGGATGGACCTAACCCATGTACTTAGTTGGTGATTATAGAATTATTAAACCCGTAGAAACCTTGAATTAAGATAAGCTTAAACTATCCAACTATAATCATGTGTCCTGAATGTTTTGTTTTATGTGGTCACACCGGATGAGTTCGTCATATTATGACATGTGAAACATCTAAAGAGGCTTGTGACATACTCCAACTCACTCATGACGGTCTTAGTGTTATTAAGGCATCAAAACTCCTAAACCTCACTACTCATTTTGGAACCATAATGATGGAGTAAAGTGAATCCTTTAATAGTTCTACGCTAGTGAACTTGTCGTATAACTTGGAGAGAGAATACCCGATACCCATGCAGTTAAGAAAATCATAAGGTCCTTACCTGAATAATTTAATTCAAAAGTGACAGTTTTGATTTCCTTGAGTACTTTGGAATATATTAAACTCTAAGAGCTTGTAGGTGATGTTCAAACTTTTGAGCTTGGCATGTTTTCCTTTGAAAAGATAAAAAGATGATAAGGACATTGCTTTGAAATCCCAGAAGGAGGAAACACATGTTTCGGATGATGATTCTGACATCGATTCCTATGATATAGCCACGTTCACTAAAAAGTGTTAGAAGTTTCTAATGATTATGAAAAGCAACTTTAACAAGCCTATAAAATTCCCTAAAAATTGTAAATATAATTTTAAGAGGGATGAGTCACATAAATGCTTTGGGTGTGAGGGTTATAGCCATAGGACAACTGAGTGTCACACTGAACTAAGAAATGAGGGTAAAAAATGGAAGGTGTACAATTCCACCCGTAGTAAAGTGATCCAAAAGAGGAACATGGTTCTCCTGTTCAGCACAACTACATTGCGTTCATGGCTAGCCATGAGAGCCTTAATGAAAAATATTCTAATGAATATAATTCTTAGAATAACACTTCCGAGGACACTATTTATGACTCCCAAGCTAATGATGGTGGAAAAGGAGGAGAATAAGAAGATGACGAAGAAGAGGAGGAGGAGGAAGTGAGCACCAAGTTGCCTTCCGTATGTTGTATATGGAAACGATGAAATTAAAAGGGGATAAATTAAAGTTAGAAGGTAGGTTGAAATAATGTGTCATAGGTAATGATGAGATTGTTTTTATCAAGGATCTTAGGTCACATGACAAGACTCTTAGGGAAAATCTTGTATTTCTTGAGGGGGATTAAGACCGACTTCGTGGATTAATAGAGATTTTGAAGAAGGGTTCCCTTCTTTTTGATGAGTTTCATTATTTTCTCGAGTCTAGGATTATGGAGTTAGAGGAGAGATTAAGAGACTCGAGTAATGCCAAATTTGATTTGGAATCTAGGTAGGAAAAGCTGGATAAAATGTTAGGCATCATCTGAATCAAAGATGATAACTGCAGCACTGGCTTCGATATTCCTAATGCTTTCGTTACTAAAGCCAAAACCATGATTTTAAGAGGATCAACCGTTGCTAGGAAAGTTAGAAAAAGTCAAGCCAAGGGTAACATTCCTTGGGTCTACACATGCACACATTGCGGTAGGAAAGGTCACCTTAGGCAGCTTTTCTTTAATCTTAGAGATGTTCATAGTAAGTCTAAGACTAATGTCAATGAAGTTCCTAAAACCCAGGAGAGTCATATCACACCTACATGGGTTTGGAATCAGATTTGGAGGATTTAGATGTTAGACTTATTGATTCTTATATGATTGTACATGATACTTCACATGCTAAATCAAATGGTTGATTGAGTTCTCTTGTTTACATACACTAGCTTTTGTACTTCATGTTATTTGTGTTTTCTAGTTGTATATTGTTTGATTCTTTTTTTTTTTTTTTTTTATTTTATTTTATTGGGTTTTATTGAGAAAAGTAAAAGAGTATTTTGTTTGTATTTTGAATTTGTTTTTAACTTTGGGTCATAAAATGTTTAAAAACTCAAAAGGATTTTTTTATGTGTAGGCTAGTTTTACAGATTATATATGGCATATTATTGTGTGTGAAACCACTTCCTTCCATGTTTTCATGTATCTATGACATTTGATTATGATTTTCAATGCTTAGACTATTCTTAATCAAGCTTTCATGGAGTAGATTATAAATGACTTGCTTAAGGTATTCAATTTGCATATGCCTTATCGCACACATGCACAATCTCATTTGGATTTTAACTTCATATGTTACATGAGTTAAGTGATATGTTCTCCGAACAATATATATATATATATATATATATATATATATAATTAAGGGATGTGTTCATGTAAGAACCATTGTTTGTGAGTTTACTATATGAGTGTGCATTGGAAAGGGATACAAAGGAATAAATCTTCCTTGTGTTAAAGGCTACCATTGACAAGAGCTTAAAAATTGAGAGGCAAAAGAAAAGAAAACATTGCCAAGGCTAATTTTTATTTCATTGATTCTTCAAACTAAATTGGTATCTTCAAAATGAGAGTGAAAAATAATATATCTATAATTTTGGGGGTGTTATAAGTTGAAGATCAATGGGCTTACACAATGATTCCTAGTTATTTCATGTTTAACACTATTGATTTGAGAATCATCAATAATTTCTAAGTTTGGTGCTTTGCTTGTTTTTCCATTATGAGTTCACTTTATAAGTCACTATGAGGCTAAATATCTGTTTGATATAGTTTGTACATTCAAATATAACTCCTTGGACATTTATGAGTGATATATATACGTGTGTGTGTGTGTGTGTGTGTGTGTGTGTGTGTGTATGTGTGTGTGTGCTTGTGTGTCATTGGTGTCTTTTACATATTTATATATATAGTGTCGTTTGTTTTGAGCCTTTGCGTTTACATTTAATCCATGTTTGCTATGTGCTTTTTTCTTTGAATAAAATTGGCATGCTATATAATCATATTGATATATTTTTGTTTCTTGTTTGCTTTGGTATCTGCTGATTTATTTTCTATTCAAGTTGGCATCATTTATTACATCATAATCGGTGGTGATTGATCATTGTTTAGATTATTTGTGCTTGTGTTTTCATGTTGTGTTTGGTGCACTTCACACCTTTGAATTATATTATTCTTTCTTCTTGATTTACTATAGGTATCACATGTTCTCACATTTTGGGGGAGAGGTGATCTATGGGGGAGAAAGGGTTTATTATGCATTCTTTCTTTGTCTATTCTTGCCAAAAAAAGGGGAGAGAGGGTATATTTATAGTTTTAGGATGTGATCTTTATGTTAGTCGATGTCTTACCTGGGCATCATTAGATATTAGGAGAGTTTATTCTTATGTAGATTTGTATTGCTATAGTTTATTTCAATTTGAAGGTGTGTTTGAGTGTGCAGATTTTGCAACATGTGCAAAGTTATAAGCATGCAAAGGTACTCAAGGTTTATGAGTCAATCAAATTGTATTTTTTCCTTTTAGGATTGGGGATTAAGTCTTCGATGAGCTTGATGACCCATAGGAGTTTTTATTTTTAGTTTCGTCCTCGAATCGCCAAAAGGGAAGATTTGTAAGGAATTTTTTTTAATAATGTCAATATGTACGTTTGGGCTTATTTCGTGTTTGGACAAAACTCTTTGAGTCATAGATTAGGACTTGACTGTGTTTATATTTCAAGCCTATGAAGTTATTTCTTGAAGACATAGCGGACAAGTTAGAATATCTATATCATTGTGCCGTGTTTTGTGCTCGTTTTTATCTATACGTTTCGAGGATGTATCAATATGGATGCGTATATATTTTGATCATTGTAGATTTTAAATTTTGGTGTTAGGTTTTTATAGATTTTTTTTCAATTGTTTTACAATGATTTTATCCTTTTTTAATATTTTTTAGAAAAAAAATATTTTTTCCTTGAGGTTGTTATAACAACATTAGGTATGTCATTCGAACGATCCTATGTACCTCGTTAGAACATGTTCAAACAAAAATTTGAACGGGATAATTTTTCCATTCGTTGGAATCTCATTGGAAGTGTCGTTAGAAAGATGATCAAACAAGATGCATGGCTTTGTTCGGACGAAATGTACCTCCTTCGAACGAGGTCTGGAATTTTTGATAATTTTGAGATTTTCCAAATTTCTTTTCATTCTTATCTCGATTTTGGAAAACCTCTTATAAATAAGAGTGCGGAGCAACATTTTTATTTGAGATAAAAACTTATATTTTGAGTTCCCATACTCGTTCAAAAGTCTCTTCAAAACCCTTATTTTTACCCAAGTTGTGTAGGATCCAAGTTTTTATCATATTATTCTTTGAAGATCCTATTTTGGTCACCAAGATTTATTCTCCACATATTTATGAGAATTTTTTTGTTATGGTGGACTCCGTATATGTTGATGTGTTTACATATGATGGACTATGTGTGTAACGATTGTTGAGTTGCTTGGTGGATACCGAGGCATGTGTGGACTCACACGTTGTAGCAATGCATGAGTGGACTCTTATCAGGTTGAAGGAATGGATAGCATCAAATCTTGAGAGCGTGTTGAGTTTGTGTAGTAACTCTATTTTTGTGTCCTTTGTAATTGCCTACATAGTGAATTTATGTGGCTGGAGCAAGGGTTTTTCCAAATTAGATTTTCCTCATATATCGGGCATTGTGGTTGATTTACTTATTTTATCATTCACTCACCTAGATGTATGTTAATGTTAAGATAAAATTGGTTAATATGTTTAATTACAACTTATTTGAAACCAGTGATAAGTTTTATTTGGGTAACTAGATTAATAGAACTTTAAAATTAAAAATTTTAAAAATAGTTATTTTGTTTGTTTTGCACACTTTGCCAAATTAGAACCATATGGATTATAGCACTTCCACAAACTTGGATCTCAAACAGTTTGGGTTTTTGCAATTACCTCTTAATAAAACCATTTTCCAGTGCTCCTATTTATAGAAAACATGAAAATTAATGTGGCACAACAAATGAGGAATCTCATTCAAACAAAAATGCTAGGATAGTTTGAATGAGTTATTCTATCTCATTTAAACAAAATAAATATCTTTTAAACAAGATAGCCAAACTTATTTGAACAAGGGGCAAACGACCTTCGAACAAAATAGACCCAACTCGTTCAATGCTCGTTTGAATTAAAATAATATTCTCATTTGAACCAATCTTCAAACTCGTGCAAACGACTTAAAGAAATTTGTTTGAACAACCGAAAAACTTTGCTCGAGTGAATTTATTGAAAAACATTTTTATTTGTGAAAATCCTTTTACAAAAATGACCTCAAACATTTTTTAAAATAACATCCAAACAAATCCAAGGATCAAACTAAATATGCATCCATACATATTGAGATCCCATGGATGTTAAAGACAAAAATTAACACAAAACACGACACAATGATGAAGTATCTTTACTCGGCCACTACGGTCTTCAATCATACATCATTGGTTTGAATGATAAATAAGCTCAAATCCTAATCTATGACTCAAACAGTTTTTCCCAAACGGAATAAAGACAAATTACATAAAAATGACTAGAAATTTGTCCTCATAAATCTCCCCATTTGGCTATTCCGAGACAAAACACAAAAATAAAAAACATATGAGTTGTTAATCTCTCCAAAGACTCAATCCAATCCCAAATGGAAAAAAGTACAAACACTTGATAGACACAAACTTCCAATACACTTTTCAGATGCAAACTTTGAATAGATTTTATCTTGTGAACATTTTCCCCAATGTCGCCGAAACCTGCACACTTAACACACCTTTAAAATGAAAAGAGAATATAATAATACAAACCACATATGAAAAAAAAACTCCCCCTTTGTTTACCATCTCCCCCTTAGAGTATGGATCCCGAAGGGTTGGCTTCTCTCCCTTTCCTGCTGGAATAGACAAAGGTAAAGTGCATAATATAAAATAACTTCCCCCTAAATGTAAAACATGTGAACATAAAGGATAACAAGAAATATCATGCGATGATTTGAAGTCAAATGAAATAAAAAAGCCTCGGGAACACAAGCACAAATAATCCAATCATCGAACAAATGATACCAATGTAAACAATGAAACAAATATACCAAAATGATCATTATAATGTGACAATATGATATAACAATAAAGCATATGACAACACATGGATTAAATGTAATACAAAGATTCAAAACAATATATTGTATATATATATATACGCACATATAACAATAACGCACAAGTATATATAGGTATAAACACAACAAAGGCACAAAACACATAAGCTTTTCACACTCATATATAATCAATGTGTCTAAGAAAATGGTATGGAGTAAAGGGATGTGAACTAGAAAATAAAATAAATATGTCCCAATCACTAAAGATATGTCCAAGGAGTTCTATTTGACCACATTAATTTACCAAGCTACGATTTAGACTGAAGTGACAAGTAAAGAACTCATAAATGAACAAACGCACAATGAACACTAGCCTAGAAGATACTGATAATTCTCATATCAATAGCATCAGACATTAATTTTAACAAGGACTTATTGTATAAACCATTTAGTCTTCAATTTCACACCTTAAAAATATGAATATGTTATTTTTTTCATTGTTTTCTTTTTAAAGATATCACACTTTTGAGATCACTGAAAACATCGCCTTGGAAAATTTATATATTCTTTTAGGCTCCTGTTAATGGTGGCCTTTCACACCAATCATATTTACTCCTTTCGTAGCCCTTTCCATTTCTCACTCATAATATTTTTCAAAGTAGAATAATTTCTCCATCAAGGATATATATTTTGCAAGTGCATAAATGCTTTATTTTTAGAAAAATATTTTATCTCATATTTAAATTGGTATCGCACTCCCATGAGATACCCCTCACCTGTCTTCTAATGGTGCACACCTAGCGCATCCCTCTAAACATCCTAGTCCAGCTACCATGCTAAACTAGTCTATTACCCAACCACTATCAACCCTAGATAGTCCAAGTATTAAGGGCTAAACTTCACCCCAGTCTCAACGCTATGCCATGATCGTGCGTGGGGTGTCTCGCAAAGTGAAATCCAAACAAGGAACCCCCCGATACACTACTAAGCGGCAAGGTCGATCGTCAAGATCCATCAAACCCTAAGTACGTAACGTATAAATATATATACATCATATAAGAAATATTAATATTAGAGAACTAAGGATTAAACTTCTACCAAGTCTCAACACAATGCCATATTCGTGCGTGGGGTGTCTAGCAGAGCGAAATCCAAATAAGGAACCCCCCTCGATAAACTACTATCCGACAAGGTCGATCATCGGGATCCATTAGACCCTCGGCACCCAATTTATCCATATATATATTCATATTTCAATATACATCCGGATCTATCTCCCGGACTAAGGTGTATTCTATACTCATATCAAAACCTTCTATTTCCCTTCTTATATCCACGAAATATATTTAAAAGCCAATTCATTATCATGAATTGCTTTAACACATCATGTAACTTTTTAAAAGCCAGTTTTATTATCATAAAAATGCTTTTCCATTTTAAAACATCCCATTTCCCTTCTTATATCCAGGAAATGTATTTAAAAGCCATTTCTATTATCATAAAAATGCTTTTACCATATCATATGCTTCCATTTCCCTTCTTCCATCTGGGAAATGTATCCGAAGCCAATCATCTATCCCATTTCCCTTCTTCCATCCAGGAAATGTATTTAAAGCCATTTTGTTATCATAAAATGCTTTAACAAATCTAAGATCGCCCCTCGGGGTTTCCCCACTGGACGCGCCCTTAAATGGCTATAAATTCTAGAGGCCCATCAAACAAGACAACCTGGAAACCTAACAATGTCGGGAAGCGGCCATATGCCAGCGGGAAAGTCAATACCACACCCAAAATCTCCTAACCAGCGCAGTAAAATATAATCTCCATATGGCCTAGGACTATATCCACCCTGCATTCATTAGCCAGGGGGCATCACCATACGCACGCAACTTCCCTTATGATAGCGATTTAGGGAGGTGTGTAACCATAATTTTATTAATTATGAAAATCTTTTCTTTTCCATTTTGAAAATATTCATTCTTACATTTTCAAAATCATTTACATCATATCATACATATATACTTTAATCACATAATATATACATATACCATATATTCCTCCTTGAATATATAAATGGCCATATTTTCCAATTTCATCTAGAGATGACCAATAATCCCAAAGATTCTCTCAAAGAATTATAATCATGCATTCATATAAGCATGATACTATACCCAAAGTATTTCCTTACTTTGATAATCAATACATAATGTAATCCCCTCTAAGGATTTATCGGATCGCTCCAATTACCAATTCACTCTAACTGAATGTACATATCTATATCCCCAAATTATCCTAGTTATCTCCTAGAGTACACTCAACACTAAGTCAACATAATTATGCTTCCTATACGCGTAATTATGTAGACCTAAATGCCTACTGAAATATTCCCGGGAGTGTTCTTTCCCGAGTTATGTTATGCCCTACGCCAATCCAAGGCATCCCCATCCATCTAAGGGTTTATTTACCCTCAAAACCCTCATTTAGGAGTCCCAACATCAAAACTAATAACCCCCATAAGAAACCACAAATTTAATTTAACTCTCTATACTCTTTAAGGGAAGAAACTGGCAATCCTGCCCAAGGCGAATCGATTCCCCCCTATTGCGAATCGATTCGGTTCCCAACCCGAATCGATTCGGAAAACATTCTGCAAATAGGTCCCTAATGGCGAATCGATTCGGTCTGAACCCGAATCGATTCGGCCCATTGTAGAAGCCCAAAAACCCTTAGGAGAATCGATTCGGTCTGGACCCGAATCGATTCGGCCTGATCGACGATCACAGTTTGGTCGATTTCTCAATTTCTAAAACATCCAAAACTCCATTTTATCCATTTTTGTTGTTTCTAACCTCATCCAACAACTCAATAGACATCTAATCTAGGTTTTACAACTAACACATCATATATTTTGGGGTATTAACCTATTTTTCTTAGATTTGAACCCTAAAATCATAAAACCTAGATTTGGGCATTTCTCCCATTTCAATTCAGTTTTATACTCCCCTACCATGGTTTTGATACTAGAAATCATTAAGAGCTTACATTACATCAATATGTAAACTCATATCCAATTTTTACCCAATTTATTTTAAGGGTTCTAACCCAAAAAATTATATTTAAAGCAACCATGATATGAGATATTTGCACAAAATGAAATAAAGCAAGTAAACACTTGCCTCGTGGATAAAATCCGACGTCCTCGAGCCGAATCCCGCGAAGGTTGGCCGGAATCTCCCCCTTTTCTGCTCTTTTCTTCCTCCTCTCTCTCTTCCCTCTTCTCTTTTCTCTTTTCTCCTATTATCCCTCTCTTTCTCCTTTTATAAGGAGAAAAGGGGTTTAACCCTTAAAACCAAAAAACGACTCGTTTACTCAATTACGAGCTCGTTTAACTCTAAAATTACCCGAAACTCAATTTTGACAATCGGACACTCTTTTACGACTATCTCGACCATTCTGAGACTCATGGCGCAGTCGAAATTCCCATCCGAGGTACTTGACCGCAACTCACTATTTCAACCCCACACGACTTAATGGGGTTTTTTCTAAATTAAATCTCACCTCGTGTCGCTTTACTCAACGGCGACATATAATTAAAATATTTCGACCTATATAGTCCCAAAAATAACCACAACATCCATCGAAAATCATTTAATCCTCAAAAATCTCAAAAAGTAATATTTAGGGAAATTCACCAAATTCCAATTTATACTGAATTATGGAATTTAACCGTCTCCAAAAGGGCGGGCTGCTACATACTCCCCCCCTTACAACGGAATTTTGTCCTCGAAACTCAAACATAACCTACACCACCAAATCCTAGAATCTCGCCAAATCCTAATACCTCAAGGGGAACGATACTAACCCAATGGTTCCCAACCATATGCTATACGACTACCACGATCGTAAAGTGACTCTAATAACGTCACATTGTACCCATTATCTATAATGCCTCTCGGAATGAATTTCAACTTTATATACTAAGCCCATCCTATTTTAGGCGGTATATAAAACCATCTCACCAAGGTGCCCATACACCTTTCTAACCTGTGCACATTTGCACATCCACTTCGAATGTTGGACACATAACACTCTCTCTAAATGAGGGTCTCCTTTCCTTGGTGTAATAATCACATATGGGTTCTCCAAACCCGCGAAATGTAATTCTCCTAACCTCGGCGCCACTAACTCTATCAAACCTACATCCTCAAAATGCTACGGTCTAAGC
Source organism: Sambucus nigra (assembly GCA_949130495.1). Classification (NCBI taxonomy): domain Eukaryota; kingdom Viridiplantae; phylum Streptophyta; class Magnoliopsida; order Dipsacales; family Adoxaceae; genus Sambucus; species Sambucus nigra. The sequence goes on along the minus strand of OX422221.1, from coordinate 360,730,635 downwards.
GTTACCCTACCTACGCGAAACGATAGTCTATATATGTCCCTAGTGCCCAAGGCCTCTCTCAACTTCCAACATTTGATTGGTTTCATGCGTGGGACGTCTCGCCAAAGCGAAATCCAAACAAGGAACCCTCCCATTACACTACTCCCTCGCGTTTTCGGTCATCGAGATATAGCGACCTAAGGCACACCAGTGGGACGTTCTAAATCCTACCCCGCTAACCTACGAACACATTTCTACTATTCTATCCTCCGCCCATATGAAAGGAAAACTAACAAATCGAAGTGCCCAATTCTCTGAAAGAGCACTACGTACATCGTACCCAAAGTATACTTTCTCAAAATTTGCCTTTTCATTAAGGCCTGACCATTATCCTCAAATCAATTTCTCTAAGTCCTACTTCACCCACCTACTTGTGGTGAGAGGACCACTTTAGTGCATTTTTATTGCACCATATTTCCATAAGCATACCATTATCATATGGATCATAGTCTATAGTGGTTCATCCACACTATAAGACCTTTCAACGAAATCAACATCCTTGCATCCTATAACATCTCTCCACTCCCGACGCCGCTGAGATTCATGTGTGGAGCGTCTCGCAAAGCGAAATCCAAATAAGGAACCCCTCCACACACTCCTACTTAACTTTGCCGGTCATGGAGGTCCGATATTTCGAACATGTAACCCGGATAATCCTATCCCTTCTCGACAAAAGGTGGTCTGAACTCCTATCTCTAACTAAGAGTCACCCCACCTAGCGCTAGTACTAATATTCAGTCTTCATGCAAACCAACAATGAGCTTAATCTTACAGCTCAACAAGAATCCTATGGGCCTTAAATTATATCTATAAGGTCTCCATGAACTCACATCATAACAATGAAACCTCTACTCATTTAAGTTTCATGTAACCAAATCAATGAAGGCGAACTCAACCTGTATCCAAGTGAGATATCGCAACAACAACCTGTTCCCTCCAGGAACCGCGGACACGATAGTCTTTCCATCATTAGTGTAACACCCCGCCCGCCCGGGGAGAGCGGCGCGAAGCGCTACTGTCGATAAAACTAACCAAAACCACAATATAACAAGACATAGAGCATTTAAATCCCAAAACAACATAAGGGAACTACAAATCTCAATCTCTTCAAATTAATACCAAGTCTCTCGAATTACATACAACAACTATCTAACTCGAAAAATACAAATCTCCAATGCTCTATACATCAAAATAATACAAGTCTTCTCATTTATTGTATTAAAATTCTTCCCAAATAATCCATGCTAAAATCATTCCAATTGGTCCATAGCACTCAAATTCGTGCTCACCAGCCAACTAAGAAAAAGATGGGGAAGTACACAATACGACATGAAAGATGCTCAATAATAATATGTTAGTGATGAATAAAGCGCAACAATACGAATACGAATATTCAAATCAAATGATAATCTCAATAGCATTTTATCAATAAATTTCGCAACAACACATTAACCGGGTCACCAGGCCTCACCCCATCCGCATATGCTTTATCAAGCCATAACCCTTGGAAGCAGGAATTTTGGCGGGTGCCCAACGTTAGTGCCATGTTAAAATCTCATGACAACGTGCTCAACGACAACATGAATAATACCACATGAATAAAAATAATTCCAACAATTATTTATCCACATTTCAAAGAAATTAACAATTCAAATATGAGTTTAATTAAACATGAAATCAACGAAATAACTCTCGAGAGATTTAAAGAGCATATTGTGTAAAATCCCATACCTCAAAATCATCACATGAGTCATCATATAATTTTAGCCTTAAAATCTATTCACACCATCACGTTCTTCTCGCGAAAAATAATCAAATCTCGTTCTAGCCCAAACTCGAGAAAACACCAAATAAGCCTTCTAATCTAAGATTGAAATCTTGAATAAGTTTGGGGCTATGGTTTGTATATGAAAGGGAGTAATTTTAAAGAGCTTTTCTGGTTGAAAAGTTTGAGAAAAAGTGATTTGAAAAGCCAAGCCACGAATTTGTCGATATATAAGGGATTAAGAGTTTGATTAAGAAAAAAGTTCTAATGAGATACAAACACTAAAAAATTTATCTCGGACAATCGGATTGTTGGAATTGGATGAAATTTTATAGAGAATTAGCTGAAGACAAGAGGAAGCTAGAAATTTTTTTTTAGCTTAATCAGACCATTCAATATTTTTAAATATTTTTTTTTGCTAGAGAGTTTTATGTTTTGAGAACTCTTAGAGAGTTTTATGTTTTGAGGACTCTTTTATATAATAAAAATTCAATTAAAACTCCATTTTAATTCCAATTTGAAACCGTTTCAAATTCTCATCTTTAAAAATAAAATCCAACATATTTGAGCAATAAAAATAATTTTACCAAAAACTTTATTTTCCTCTATATTTTGAAAATACCCTATAATTACGCGGGTTGTTACAATTAGCCTACTATCGGTCGAATAATACCATAATATATTATACTCACCATATTAACATACTCGTATAACACATAATAAACGAGCATTACAAGCCATATATATATATATATATATATATATATATATATATACACACACAATATATCAACACCCGCCTTTATGGCGAATGAAGGAAAATAAAATTCCGCTATCACGGAAAACATATAGACATACAATGTATACTGTTATCGATACCGCCACAACTCAAATTACACACATGAGTTTAGGGCTAACAAACACCGTGACTTTGTCTAGTCACACCAAATATACCTCCTTCTTCTAAGGTAAAACTCCTGACAATAACTTCGTTTCAACCAATTCCCCGGGCGGATGTCCACCAATATGGTTCTCGAACTTACACATTCTCTAGTGAGCCTATCCTTCCTGGAAATGACTCATTATTCATTGCACCTAACTCACTTAGGTACAAGGTTCACTTTTCCATAATACTCTTTATTCACTGTCGGCCTCTGGCCGACCCTTAGGTGAATAATTCCCAAAACAGCATTTCTTTTCATTCTTGCTGAACCATTGGGACTCACGGTTAAAACTATCTGTAAGATCCCTTTCGAATCCTTACTTCATGGGGAAATTGAACTTTAGTACCACACTCTACTATGGTGGTACTACAGTACTCATAACTACTATACTTTAGTAGTCGTTGAGACAATCCTTAGCAAACACTGCAAAGGAAGTGACCTCTACTATGGTCCACATTCCCGACTTCTACCAGCTGCTCAAACTAAGCCTCACCTCCTGTTGCCATTTAAGCCTCGGACACGAATCTCAAATGAACGCGCAAAAGATTACTATAATCTTATAATACAACAAAAGAACGACATCTCACAAGAGAAATCAACAATCCTAATCCTAGGGCTCTAAAAAAAATCGCGAGCAATGCTGAAAGCGTAGTACGTCCGCACATATTCCTAAGATCACTAGAACCTGATGCTCTGATACCATCTATGACACCCCGCCTAATAAAATACCGGGCGATCACTCCTATATCAAATTATGACAGGAGTCTCATATGGATCATTCTTAGCATCACTGTCGAAAGTCCATTTAATTACTAATAACCTATTAGGCCGGTGTCAAAATTTTACTTAACTACTCTTCTTAAACGAATAAAATTAAAACATCCACACAGTTTTTGTATAAATGAAACTGAAATGAAATAAAATAACCGAACACTCGGTCAAAATATACAACCATATCGAATGTTGTGCTAAAAGAATAAATAAATGCAATTGGACCATTAGCCCGAATATTTATACAGTACCTCTTATCTAAAGTACAAGAATGGAAGCGACTATCAAAAACCTACACGCATCCACAACTGCTGCAACTGATGTCTGACTTGAAGGAAGTGTCATCCAGGCGTCCCTGTGTCTGGACATATATATATATATATATATATATATATATATATATATATATATATATATAGCAAAAGAGGAAAAGTAGATAAACGGGTCAGAGCCCGAGTTTGAAAATATTTTGCAAGTGCATAAATGCTTTATTTTTAGAAAAATATTTTATCTCATATTTAAATTGGTATCGCACTCCCATGAGATACCCCTCACCTGTCTTCTAATGGTGCACACCTAGCGCATCCCTCTAAACATCCTAGTCCAGCTACCCTGCTAAACTAGTCTATTACCCAACCACTATCAACCCTAGATAGTCCAAGTACTAAGGGATAAACTTCACCCCAGTCTCAACGCTATGCCATGTTCGTGCATGGGGTGTCTCGCAAAGCGAAATCCAAATAAGGACTCCCCCGATACACTACTACGCGGCAAGGTCGATCGTCGAGATCCATCACACCCTCAGTACGTAACGTATAGATATATATACATCATATACGAAATATTAGTATTAGAGCACTAAGTATTAAACTTCTCCTTAGTCTCAACACAGTGCCATATTCCTGCGTGGGTTGTCTCGCAGAGCGAAATCCAAACAAGGAACCCCCCTCGATAAACTACTATGCGACAAAGTCGATCATCGGGATCCATTAGACCCTCGGCACCCAATTTATCCATATATATATTCATATTTTAATATACATCCGGATCTATCTCCTGGACTAAGGTGTATTCTATACTCATATCAAAACCTTCTATTTCCCTTCTTATATCCACGAAATATATTTAAAAGCCAATTCATTATCATGAATTGCTTTAACACATCATGTAACTTTTTAAAAGCCAGTTTTATTATCATAAAAATGCTTTTCCATTTTAAAACATCCCATTTCCCTTCTTATATCCAGGAAATGTATTTAAAAGCCATTTCTATTATCATAAAAATGCTTTTACCATATCATATGCTTCCATTTCCCTTCTTCCATCTAGGAAATGTATCCGAAGCCAATCATTTATCCCATTTCCCTTCTTCCATCCAGGAAATGTATTTAAAGCCATTTTATTATCATAAAATGCTTTAACAAATCTAAGACCGCCCCTTCGGGTTTCCCCCCTGGACATGCCCCTAAATGGCTATCATCTTGGAGGGCCCATCAAATAAGACAACCTGGGAACCTAGAAACGTCGGGAAGCGGCCATATGCTTGCGGAAAAGTCAAGACCACACCCATAATCTCCTAACCAGCATAGTAAAATATAATCGCCATATGGCCTAGGATTATATCCACCCTGAATTCATTAGCCAAGGGGCATCACCATACGCACGCAACTTCCCTTATGATAGCGATTTAGGGAGGTGTGTAACCATAATTTTATTAATTATGAAAAAATTTTCTTTTCCATTTTGAAAATATTCATTCTTACATTTTCAAAATCATTTACATCATATCATACATATATACTTTAATCACATAGTATATACATATACCATATATTCCTCCTCGAATATATAAATGGCCATATTTGCCAATTTCATCTAGCGATGACCAACAATCCCAAAGATTCTCTCAAAGAATCATAATCATGCATTCATATAAGCATGATACTATACCCAAAGTATTTCCTTACTTTGATAATCAATACATAATGTAATCCCCTCTAAGGATTTATCGGATGTCTCCAATTACCAATTCACTCTAAATGAATGTACATATCTATATCCCCAAATTATCCTAGTTATCTCCTAGAGTACACTCAACACTAAATCAACATAATTATGCTTCCTATACGCATAATTATGTAGACCTAAATGCCTACTGAAATATTCCCGGGAGTGTTCTTTCCCGAGTTATGTTATGCCCTACGCCAATCCAAGGCATCCCCATCCATCTAAGGGTTTATTTACCCAAAACTAAGAACCCCCATAAGAAACCCCAAATTTAATTTAACTCTCTATACTCTTTAAGGGAAGAAACTGGTAATCCTGCCTAAGGCGAATCGATTCCGCCCTATTGCGAATCGATTTGGCTAGGAGAATCGATTCGGTTCCCAACCCGAATCGATTCGGAAAACATTCTGCAAATAGGTCCCTAATGGCGAATCGATTCGGTCTAAACCCGAATCGATTCGGCCCATTGCAGAAGCCTAAAACCCCTTAGGCTAATCAATTTGGTCTGGACCCAAATCGATTCGGCCTGATCGAGGGTCACAGTTTGGGCGATTTCTCAATTTCTAAAACACCCAAAACTCCATTTTTCTCCTTTTTTGTTGTTTCTAACCTCATCCAACAACTCAATAGACATCTAATCTAGGTTTTACAACTAACACATCAAATATTTTGTGGTATGAACCTATTTTTCTTAGATTTGAACCCTAAAACCATAAAACCTAGATTTGGGCATTTCTCCCATTTCAATTCAGTTTTATACTCCCTTACCATGGTTTTGATACTAGAAATCATTAAGAGTTTACATTACATCAATATGTAAACTCATATCAAATTTTTACCCAATTTATTTTAAGGGTTCAAACCCAAAAATCATGTTTATACCAACCATGATATGAGATATTTGCACAAAATGAAATAAAGCAAGTAAACACTTGCCTCGTGGATAAAATCCGACGTCCTCGAGCCGAATCCCGCGAAGGCTGCCCGGAATCTCCACATTTTCTCCTCTTTTCTCCCTCCTCCTCTCTCTTCCCTCTTATCTTTTCTATTTTCTCTTTTTCTCCCTCTCTTCCTCCTTTTATAAGGAGAAAAGGGGTTTAACCCTTAAAACCAAAAAATGACTCGTTTACTCAATTACGAGCCCGTTTAACTCTAAAATTACCCGAAACTCAATTTCGACAATCGGACACTCTTTTTCGACTATCTTGACCATTCCGAGACTCATGGAGCAGTCGAAATTCCCATCCGAGGTACTTGACCGCAACTCACTATTTCAACCCCACACGACTTAATGGGGTTTTTTCCAAATTAAATCTTACCTCGTGTCGCTTTACTCAACGACGACATATAATTAAAATATTTCGACCTATATAGTCCCAAAAATAACCATAACATCCATCGAAAATCATTTAATCCTCGAAAATCCCAAAAATTACTATTTAGGGAAATTCCCCAAATTCCAATTTATACTTAATTATGGAATTTAATCGTCTCCAAAAGGGCGGGTTGTTATATATATATATATATATATATGCCCGTACCTGAAGGCACGACGAAAAATTTCAAAGTTCATAATCGCAAAACGATAATAAATGTCAAAGAACCTAATCGCAAAAAGGACCAAAAATTTCCAAAGTACGCAATTGTAAAAGGACATAAAATTACGTTCTCCGACAAAACATAGTGCAATCTAAAGTATACATTAATTTTTTACAACACAAATGTGAAAAAAATTTAGAAAATTTGGACAAAATTTCGTTTATTTATAGGACTATCCACCCTATTCTGAAATAAAAATAGTCCACAATAAATATAGTAATAGTACATCTTGGACCTCGCATAAACATCATAGCCATTAAATACAAATTTAAACATCGTACAAACAAAATCATCAATTCAGCACAATTCATGAAATATACAATATTCATCAACCGAATTCACACTGTACTTAAAATAAAATAAAAATTCAATAGTTTTAATAAAATGGACATAGCCTCCTTTATTTATTGGACTATCCACTAAACTTAAGGGACAATAACACTTCCAACAATATTCAAAGAGCCAAAAATATATCATAACAATAATAATTCAAAGTTTGAGCTCAATTAACTGCTAGTTGAAAATGGTCCTTCTGAAAGTGGAGTTAAAAGCTATGGCCTAAGTCCAAGGAAAGTCCAAGCACTGATAATATCCGCATAGTCAACATCTCATGTTTCTACCTTGCATTGCTACGATGTGTCGATTGTGGCGTCTGCAATCATGCAAGTTTAAAATGAAACAATATTTTAATTCAAGGAAATACCTTATACTACACTATTTAAGATGCACATAATAAATTACTCACCCTTAAGAATCTTCAATAGTTTCATTTATCAATCGAAGAAGCTCTACATTATGCTCCTAGATTAGACTCTGAGACTGCAATATTTTCAAATTTGATTACATCATTGAACGCAATGTCTGGAACTAAAATGAGAACACTAAAAAAATAGGATGTAAGATATATTGAAGTAATTTAATACAAAAGTAATATGTTTCTATTCATACAGATGGAAAACATTCACATGGTAATAAATCGATTCAAATGGTAACAACAACAATTCAAATGGATATTGTCATTGTGCCTAAAACATTTGGTGGTGTTAATAAAATTTTCTTTTCCAATAAAATATTAGCAACCAAATAATACTTAGCCATAAACACAATTCAAACCCAGCAAACTCTACGATGGTATGAGGTATAGAGTGTAGAGGTCAGTAGTAATATTTTGAAAGATGTCATTTTCATTAATAACACTCGTCTCCATCTTCCTCTTTTGTGCCATTTTTTCTTCCCCATCCCCATCAGGGCTGCCTGCTTCTTATATACCTACATAAAAAACAAAACCAACTACTGAATAATAAGCATCTACTTTAAATGCACCTGCAAACTTATAGTTCCATATGGGAACATAGTATTACTTCAATAATTCACTATTTTTCTCCTTTTTTAGATTTGTCTGGACATAGGGTACAAACAACAGTTTCAGAGCATCTCTAGGTATAGAGTGTCAGATCATTTCAAAATATTGCTACAGACCTCTACACTCTATTCAAACTAAGCCTCACCGACAAATCAACATTTTCTCCCTTGCATTCTAGTTGTTACTACTTATCTGCTGATGTAGTACATGTGGCTTGCATTTCGCAAACTATGAGATGAACTTTTGAGTCTCCTGCTGATGACTATGACACTTTTAATTTATTTAATCCCTGTCTTACCATATATCGCGAATTATTAAAGAAATTGAGAATAAACTAGCATTAATCCATTAAATCAATAGTTCTAAAAAAGAAAGAGGATCGTGGTTAGGGATTACCTCTTAAATTATTTGCGTTTAACAAATTGATAACAATCAAGGCGAGTTGGAAACCGATCAATATTAAATCTTCAAGACCAATAATGAGGCAATTGCAGTTGGACCATTATGTACTCTGCTATAGCATAAGGCACAACTTCCACATATAAATGAACCTATACATTCCATAATTGTAAAGAAAAAAACACCAAAGTTTAGTAAATAAATAGAGAGATTTAATAGAGTTGTTAACAGCCAGAAAATTTAACAAAAGTGAAAAATACCACATTAAAATAACAAAAAAAATAAATATGATATAAATAAGTTTATTTTGATTAAAGATATGCCCCATCTGTCATAAAATCAATCACTGTTATTAAATAGAACAAAGGTGATTATTTGGTAGAAGGGACAGATTGTTCTGTTTGTTTGAATGAGTTTCAAGAATGCAACCATGACTTTCATATTCCTTGCATTGATACATGGCTAAGCTCACACACTAATTGTCCAGTATGTCGCGCTGGGATCGTACCCACCATGGTAAATAATCCCCCTGTTTATTAAATTGAGGCCACCCAGGTTGAAATTTCAGAGCCTGTTGAAGAATTGGTAACATATCAAAATCGTGGAGAAACAGAGGTTGAATTTGAATTCCCAGAAGATCATTAATGTTGCAGCTGATAAAGATGTGACACATATATTAACAAATTATGTTTCCATGGATATTGAAAAATCTGTCAATGATTAAAGGCGAATAAAAACTATGCCTAGAAAGAAAGGATGTTGATCGGGCGGTGAAAGTGTGTTCGTGTGAGGACATAGTCGTCGTGTGTTTCGCCGTCACGATACAAAAGAAAACCTAAGCTACTACTACACTTGACAAGCAAGCACAGCGGTAAGTCGGGTGTCGTAAGAAATCCACAGGGAGTGATTAAATTTTAGATTTTAATTGTTTAATTACTTCAGGAATAAAAGTGTAAAATAAACAAATGAAAAGGTGATAGGGTGGTTATGGTGACAAAAGAAAATAATAAGTTAATGCTAAATTAAAGGAAAGCGAGGATCGGGATCGCATTCCACCACACGGATCGAAACAACTACTAATTAGAATTACGGTTCGAAAACATTTAATCGAGCATATTCAATTAAGCATAAACATCACACAAGAAGGAATTTAACCCAAAGTTGCAAGATTAAACATTTAACTGAAAATGGTCGCACGCGGATTAAATTCAGATTATCGCTATAAACACTAAAGTTGCGTGACAAATAAAGTTAAACGCATAATAATCCAACTTTAATACACGCGGTTTCAATTAAATGCAATTTCACACGAAAACCTAACTTTCGAGGTTCTAAACCCGTAAATGGCGGAACACAATCCCGAACCTATTTATCTACGGACAAATCATGGATTAAACTACTTTAAACAACTAATTAACTAATAAAATAAGAATTAATTAAACTAAACTAATTTATCTAGGCATGGAAATGAAGAACAAAGTAAGAAAAACAACTAAAATAACTATATTAAGGAATAAAAGGTTAAGGTACAACTTACAAAACAAAGAGTACAACCATCCAAAGCAAGAGGGATAGGGTTTAGCTCCTAATTATAAAAGCCCTAAAACTAGAGAAAAATGAAGATATCTAGATGTCTTCTCTTCAAAATGAAGAGATAAGGGTTAAATACAAAATATCCCATGGCAAAATTGTAAATAAAAGGAAAATTGCCAAATATCAGCAGGGCCGAATCGATTTGGCTTTGGGGCGAATCGATTCGCCCCTTACAGGTCTGAATTCTGCAGCTTTGTCCTGTTTTACGGAAAATGCCGCCATTTCTTCGTTATAGCTCGGAATGAGGCACGGTCGGAGGATACGCGAAGATAACTCAGAGGACTACAACATCCAAGAAGACATTGGGCCAAAAATCCAAAATATGAAATGACTAAAATGCCCTTGAATGTGACCTTGAGTGTACTTTCCATGTCAAAACCATCCTAAAAATGCCATAACTCCATCGATACAACTCGGAATCATGCACCGTCGGCGGCCACGCGAAGAGAAATCAAAGGGCTTCAACTTCCGTGAAGAGCTCGGGATTCAAACCCGAATGCTGGAATTACTAAAATGCCCCCGAAGATGCAAAAGTCGATGAAACAATTCCGGAAAGCGTCCGAACTTCATACTAAGCATCCAAATACCTACAAAAGCTCAATTAACCCCTGCAAAACATGTTAACATAGAAATCCGAGGTTGTCTGGTTAACGAGCATAAATATAGGGATTAAGATACCCGAGGGGGCTAATAAGGCGTAGGTTAACGGGTGAAATACGCAATATTTGCGTCGTATCACACCCCCTAACTTACACATTGCTAGTCCCTAGCAATGAAATAGGAGACACCAAGAACTACAAGCAGACCAAAAGTAGGATAAGTACAAAAATATGGTATAAATGCATAAGGCCACTTTCGCGGGCGATTCGATTGCATTTAGCGTATGCAATAAGCCGTTAAACCCCTAGGTCACCCTAGTGGACGAGTGTCGTCTCGTGAGGGTTTTCAGGGATGGCACCCACAAACATCACATGGTTTCCTCAAAATATGCCCAACCCAACATGCGACAAACTCAACAACAACGAAAAAGATTTCAAACATGTTATTAGCATATTGAACGAATTCAAGCTAAAGTCCGTTGTTATTAACAAGTTGAATGCACCTCATAGAATTGAAACTTAAAAGTGGGAGGGGGGAGAGCATATGCAAAATATGATTTGGCGAAAAACTTAAATAAACCGGATAAACATAAAGGCAAGCATATATTCAATCCTCACGGGCATTACGCTCAAAAAACGAATTCACTATGAAAAGGGAGGTAATACACGGAACATGCGGGCTAAAGATTAAATGTAAATGGAAACTAGGCCGCACACATGTCACAAAAGAAGAACGCTATATAGGAAATGAAAAACTTGTATTCTCAATGAAAGGATACCGCACACTAAAAGAGGCGAAATGCATTTTCACAGATTATCAAAACTATTTAAACTTTTGAATTACATCAACCTAAGATCACATAGGACTTGTAATAGGGTTGTAATGTAGGATAGGCTAGGGTGCGAAATGAAGGAATGTATGTACGGATTCAAAGTGTTCGGGATGAAAACTCGGGATAATGGAAAAATGCGGGCAATATCAAAAATTGGAAAACAAGTTCCAAAACAAGCATTAAATGTATCATTTGGAGAGTAATCAAAGCTTATTGAACTATACACAACATATACAACTTTCTCTTTCTTTTCTTTTCTTCTTTTTCTCATTTTCTCTTTTGTTTTCTTTTTGCTTTTTGCTTTCTCTTTTTCATCACTTTTTCACTACTTCTTTTCTTTACTTATCAAACTCTCATATGCTTAAATTGCAACCGACATAATAAAAACATCATTCAATCCCAAGTATCATTCCAAACAAAGGTATGGAAAGGTATATGTATGGTATATAACTCTAATTTGGAGTTGGTTATGGGAATTAGGGGTATGAAAAGAAAGGCTATATTTAGGCTCAAAGGGGTTAACGAGGGTAAGCATATAAGGGTGAGGTCAAGGCTAATATGGGTGATATAACAAAGATGACCTATGATCATTTCACAATGTTTACGCAATTCTCGAGTCAAAACAATATATGAAAATCATGCTCAAGTAACACATTTCAAGTATGGACTCAATTAATGAACGATCAATGAAAGAATAGTGAGATTACCAACGAATTCAACGTTTTCAATGAGAAAAGAATAGTGTATAACACTCACAAACGACGAAAGGTACAAAGCTTACTCGGTGTAAGTATATACAATGCAACAAAAGATTACCGAGTTATAAAAATCTTAAACCAAATCAATATAACAAGGAAAGTGCATATGCTCATGGGATAAAGTTTAATTCATGAAGTTATTCACAATATCAATGATTTGAGGACTAAAGTCCAGTAACTTCTAAAATCGAGAACATGCATCATTGAGTTGTCTATTGGATCGGGCAATTATTGAAATTTATCATAGGAAACAAGGCAAAATGCCCAACAAAGGAGAAAAAAGAAAGAAAATATTTTTGAAAATTTTCAAATTTTTCACAAAAAGGCATACTTAGTAACTAAATGTGAGAAAATCCATGGACTACACATGAAATGGATAGAATATCCTACACCCCCTAACTTAAATGTTGCATTGTCCTCAATGCGCATTAAGAACACAACACAAAGAGAGGAAAAGAACGATATTACCCAAAATTGGAGCGATCTCCATAAGCGCGAGTCCAAAGGAATCTACAAAACAAGTTAGTACCAAGCATAGCAAAAACAAATAACAAAAAGTTAACTAATTACACTAGACTAAATTAAAAGGAAAAAAAATAGGAAAGAAAGAAAAATAAAAAGCTAACTATTTACAACCTACTATTTAGACTTCACACTAACTATACACTAGAAGTCTAAATAGTTGAGGGTCCACCCAAAGAGGGATTTGACATTGAAAGATCAACGGTGGACCCTCCAAAGCGAACATGCCTCCCGAAAGATAAGAATTCCGTTTGAACAACGGAAGGCATGTGGGTGGTAAAAAAAATGAACCATCGCCAATTTGAAATTTTGGGCGGACGATGGGGGATTTGGATAACAAGGGGGAAAGATACACTTGAGGTCCAAGAAAAATCGATTCATCTCCCAAAGGTTTTTCATGTGGAATGGGAGATAGTGCACACACGGGGATAAGTTCCATCGTAGCAAACAAAGTCGGCAAAGAGTCCTCGTCGGCAAACAGTGTAGAAGTTTTAATAGTTTCTACCGACTCATAGGAATCAACCGGTAATTCTAATGGTTCAATGACGGAAAACGTATATGGTGATGAAACAAATTCAATCTCAATCGACTCATCGTCGGAAGGAGATTGAATTTTAGAGGAGAAAGATGCACACTCGATGAGAAATTCTTTGAAAAATTGAGGTGAAACACAAGTTTCCACCTCCTCGTTGTTTTGTGCAAAAGAATTCATCTCATCGCAAAGTGCACCGAGTCTCATTCCAGCATCATTTAAGCTTTCCAAACCTTGGGAGTAAAGAAGCAAAGTTTCTTCCAAAGTAGGCTTCCTCGGCTCAAGAGCCTCGGACTCCTCATTTGGTTGAAACTCGTCTTCGAAAGTAATGAAATAAGAATCGTCATTGGATTCGAATAATGAATCCAACTCAAGCTCCCAATAACGATTTTCATTTCGATAAATGTTTTCAAGTCTTTCATTTTCAAGAAAATCTTGAAAATGGAAAACTTGAAAACTATCCCCAAAGTAAGAATCATTAGAATAACCGTAATAACCATAATAGTAGGACATGATTACTGAATTATTTGTAGATGGAGAATCCAAGAAATAAAGTGAGCAACCGCGAATCAAAGTTTCTTAGCGCTCAAAGTATGCAAATCCTGCAAAAAGGGTTAAAACAAAGAATACAAATACAAAAGGAAAAAATACTATGAAATAGTAAAACAACTACAATCTAAAACACACTCCCCGGCAACGGCGCCATTTTTGATCGGGCGGTGAAAGTGTGTTCGTGTGAGGACATAGTCGTCGTGTGTTTCGCCGCCGCGATACAAAAGAAAACCTAAGCTACTACTACACTTGACAAGCAAGCACAGCGGTAAGTCGGGTGTCGTAAGAAATCCACAGGGAGTGATTAAATTTTAGATTTTAATTGTTTAATTACTTCAGGAATAAAAGTGTAAAATAAACAAATGAAAAGGTGATAGGGTGGTTATGGTGACAAAAGAAAATAATAAGTTAATGCTAAATTAAAGGAAAGCGAGGATCGGGATCGCATTCCACCACACGGATCGAAACAACTACTAATTAGAATTACGGTTCGAAAACATTTAATCGAGCATATTCAATTAAGCATAAACATCACACAAGAAGGAATTTAACCCAAAGTTGCAAGATTAAACATTTAACTGAAAATGGTCGCACGCGGATTAAATTCGGATTATCGCTATAAACACTAAAGTTGCGTGACAAATAAAGTTAAACGCATAATAATCCAACTTTAATACACGCGGTTTCAATTAAATGCAATTTCACACGAAAACCTAACTTTCGAGGTTCTAAACCCGTAAATGGCGGAACACAATCCCGAACCTATTTATCTACGGACAAATCATGGATTAAACTACTTTAAACAACTAATTAACTAATAAAATAAGAATTAATTAAACTAAACTAATTTATCTAGGCATGGAAATGAAGAACAAAGTAAGAAAAACAACTAAAATAACTATATTAAGGAATAAAAGGTTAAGGTACAACTTACAAAACAAAGAGTACAACCATCCAAAGCAAGAGGGATAGGGTTTAGCTCCCAATTATAAAAGCCCTAAAACTAGAGAAAAATGAAGATATCTTGATGTCTTCTCTTCAAAATGAAGAGATAAGGGTTAAATAGAAAATATCCCATGGCAAAATTGTAAATAAAAGGAAAATTGCCAAATATCAGTAGGGCCGAATCGATTTGGCTTTGGGGCGAATCGATTCGCCCCCTACAGGTCTGAATTCTGCAGCTTTGTCCTGTTTTACGGAAAATGCCTCCATTTCTTCGTTATAGCTCGGAATGAGGCACGGTCGGAGGATACGCGAAGATAACTCAGAGGACTACAACATCCAAGAAGACATTGGGCCAAAAATCCAAAATATGAAATGACTAAAATGCCCTTGAATGTGACCTTGAGTGTACTTTCCATGTCAAAACCATCCTAAAAATGCCATAACTCCATCGATACAACTCGGAATCATGCACCGTCGGCGGCCACGCGAAGAGAAATCAAAGGGCTTCAACTTCCGTGAAGAGCTCGGGATTCAAACCCGAATGCTGGAATTACTAAAATGCCCCCGAAGATGCAAAAGTCGACGAAACAATTCCGGAAAGCGTCCGAACTTCATACTAAGCATCCAAATACCTACAAAAGCTCAATTAACCCCTGCAAAACATGTTAACATAGAAATCCGAGGTTGTCTGGTTAACGAGCATAAATATAGGGATTAAGATACCCGAGGGGGCTAATAAGGCGTAGGTTAACGGGTGAAATACGCAATATTTGCGTCGTATCAGATGCAACTAAAGTAGTGAAAGTTCAAATACAATAGCAACGAGATCTATCATCACCATAAACACATAAAAAAAAATTAAGGAATCACACTTGAAAACCTAGTTATACTCTCAAATTAGTCAAAACCTTGGACATCTTTGTACACTTTCCCAAAACCACCTCCCAAAACTGTATCTATTATGAAATTTCTGGTTGCAGCCTTCAGTTTTGAGAAATTGAACACCCTTAAATTTGGAAAGATGTAATATATTGAGATATAAGTGCAAAAGACAACAAATAATACCTATGTGAAGTCGCCTAAAATAAGAATTAGCATTAAAACTGATCTTGTGAAACCACGAGAACTGTAATGAAACACAAAAAGGATACCAAAAGGAAACATACTTGATAATAAAACATGTAATGAGTGATCCTTTGGGAATATATAATTATCTTTGTCAAATGGGTTACTAATTATAAACATATTATCTTTGATAATCATAAACATATTATCTTTGTCAAATGGGTCTTAAGCACATATGCGTAGAACATATTGTATACAAAACATAATAAGATTCATTTTTATTCCTTGGTGATTTGTATTATCACTACAAAAGAACAACTCACCCATATATTTTCGAGTTACAAAAAAATGACATACAGATAAATCAACCATAAAAAATAAAAATGAACCCAAAAAAACCTAATGAGAAGGACATAAAAATCAAACCTAATAGTGAGGTAGAGTAACATATAAAAGAGATCACAATGATTTGAAAAAAAAAATCCAAGAACCCTAAGTATCTTTAGGTTTGCTCAAACTTTCATAGAGAGATATTGTAAGTCCATAGTAATAGTGGTGAGGTCGTGAGGATTACGATGACTTGAACAAACAAATGACATCACATGCCTAAGTATCTTTAGCGTTGCTCAGACTTTCATAGAGAGATTCATCTTGAATACGGTAAAACATAGAAAAATTGGGAGATAGCAAAAGCCACCATACCTATACTTTGAGACATTACTCAACTGCCTCCACCCAATCCCAAAGTGATCCATAAGTACAAATGGTTCATCCTATTTATCCCCTTGATACGCCAACCAAAATCTCTAATCCTATGGCTCATCATTCCAAGTCATGCCTTGGTACCCCCGTATATGAATCAATTTGGAATTACTAAAAAAACACTAAAAATTAGTATATAGATAGCAGTGTTAAACAACATATAGACAAACATTAACAACGAATACATGTTGGGCATTAGCAACATAATTATTTCACATATCAAAGAATACATATATATATATATAATGATTAGGGAAAATGTTCAGGACGCATTACCACAGAAGAAAAAATTCAAAATCTGATCAAGACCATATATAGAATGATCAGAGAAAATGGAAGCATCACATGACCATTTGGTGTTCTTACACAACATAATCACTACCAAAACAAAATTAAGTGAAAACATAAAAGCACATAAGCATATTACCCTCGAACATAAGAACAAATCCCTGAAAAAATATACATAGACATTAGATATGAAGATAAAAAATAAAAGCACACGGGCATATACAAAATCGCTTGTAATAAAACATCTACCACGAACTGTAGATGTTATTGAACCGAGGTAAAAGTAAGATTTCTAAGAAAATAATAAACATATCAACTATGCACGCGTGATAAGGGAAAATAAGTGAAGCATGCAAAACTATCACAACAAAAATGTAAATAATCATTCCATTCAAGGATGGAAATTTTATTCAAACAGGTGTAGGGCTGATTGGTCTAAAAATTTTGAATCCTATATTAGTTGAGAGATCTGATGCTGCAAACTACAACTCTTTTTTTTAAATTCTCTAAATTTAATTTACACAAAGAAAAATAAGATCCCAATTTTCTTAGTTGAGGAGTATCTCTTGAATCCATTAAACAACAAAATGAACCCTAAATGTATAATGAAGGAAAAGGATATAAAAGAAGTGTAGATTTGCATTGGTTCTGCCCCATTTTGCATTTACTAAAGATGTACGCACCGGTGCTCCTCCTATTCCTAGAAGTAATCTTTTTTACGTCGGTGCACCTTCTCCCACTGTTGTACCACCCAACGAAAAGTGCTACCACACACTCAGACTTGTTGTGGAACCTATTGTCACACTCTAACGTCATCCCGCCATCACCTCCCTTGCTAAAGTCATTGTTAGTTAGCAGGGATGTCATGGACATCCTTACCGGAGGGGAGCACGTGTAGGTACTATGAGATTGGGATGTTTTCTATGTTGGTTGATTTTCATGTCAGATCTAGGTCAATGTTTCGTCTGGTTGGAGATTCTCAGTGGTGCGTTGTGGTTTTAAGATGGGGTTGTTGTCGATTGGGTTGGGGAGAGGTTGTCTGCTATTTTTTTCCTTCGTTCCCCCATCTGCACTGGTGGTAATGGGTGCTAGAATAACGGTTCACTATTTTTAATACATAAAAAATACATATGAAAAACATTAAAGACCAAAAACGTAGCTAAATCTTGTTTCTAAGAGAGGGAACAAAGAGTATACCTGCTACGATTTCGAAGAGCGATTATGGATCGATCTGCAAAATAATTGATAAACAACAAAATTAATCATCAAAACAAAACATAAACACAAAAAACAGTGTATAACTATTAACAAAACTAAATTCATGAATCTTAGAAACCTATGGGTTTGAATTCTCTTATCCCATCTCATCCTAAAACAACAAAAAATTCGACATAGAAGTATTCTCGTTTAATTTTACAATGGCACATTGAAAACATATAAAATATATTCAAATTACAAACATATAATTTGTAAGAGCTAACATATCCAAGAAAGCTTGTATCCCTGTTTTGGCAACCAAAATGCAACCAAATTAGAAATAATTATGTATCCCCGTTTTTGCAAACACAATCCAAACAATAGTTAAATGTGTATAAAATAATGAATTCACAAATAGGAAGACAATATGTATCCCTAAGAAACCTAAAAAGCATACAAATTATACCCTTAAAATATAGAGCAACTTGGAATTAAATACCGATAAATTACACCCAACAAAAAATTATTCCAACTTAAAACCACATAAATCAAAACCCCCAACCCAAAGAAAGAGTGTACTTGTGAAATGGATAAAAACAATGCGAAGTAAGGTTCATTTTATAGAAAATTGGAGATTACTATTCTTAAACTCATAATGAGGCATCTACAAACAAACTATTCCAGATCATAAAAACTAATATAAAAAAGTTTAGTGAATCCTAGAATGAGGCATCTACAAAAATCAATTTTTCATTCTCCACTCTAAACCAACACTCTCTTCAATAGATAATGCCAAACTGGGCATATGTTATATCACCCAAACAAAAGATACTTAAGCAAACAAAATCAAATAAATACATATGATGTGCTATGTTGATGATGTTCCATCTGCAAAACGTAGCATTGGTTGGTAAAATAAATCTTCTAAACAAAAGAAATCTAAATAATCACCAAGGACATCCCATGCAAAGAACAAAATTTTTAAAGAGTGACATTCTCTATTGATGTGGTTCAATCTACAACACATAACATGGATAAAAACAATAACAAATTAGGTACCCGAAATCAAACAACAAATAGTTCTTAGATCTGGAACAAACTGACAAAACGCATAACGTGAACCTCTACATAACCGATTTGAAAAAGAACACTAAAAAAATATGAATAATATAACATAATGATTAGAGTATGCTTGGATGGTTAGCACAAAACCCTCAAATCAAACCCTAACCAATCAAGCATTAACATAATTACAAAATCGCACCAAAAAAATTACAAAACTCGCACAAAACTCACACCATGTAAAGAGAGAGAGAAAAAACCCTACCCGAGGCTAGCAGCGGGGAGAAAAGAGAAGGCACAGAGTGGGGTCGGGCGGGGCGGGGCGAAAAGAGGGTATAGTATGGGTTAGTGCCGAAAGAGATGGGAGGGTTTGTGTCATGGGACTGAAATGAATTTTGGCGTGTGTATGGGAGTGTGTGGAGAGAGAGAAATTGTACATTTTTGTGTGTGTTTACCAAAATTCCCTTGTGTTTGAATTAAAGTGAGAGGGGGGATGAATTAATGAGAAAAAAGAGAGGGGGAATCCAAAATTTTCAAGGGCAAAAGAGGTAGTGCATGAAAAATTTATATAGATGACATTATCAATTAAGCTTATGACAAACATAAGTTTTTTACTTTATTTTATATATATATATATATATATATGTATGTGTGTGTGTGTGTGTGTGTGTGTGTGTGTAACAAGATTGATAGGAGGACACCTCACTTAACTCATGTAACATATGTACTTAAACTGGAAAATATCTCTAGTGCAAGTTTGTGTGAAGGCATATACAAAGTGAATCCATTAGGCAAATCAAATTCGAACAACTCCATGCAGTCACTATTAAGAACAATCCAAAGCATTATAAATCATACCACAATGTTCTAGCCACATGGAAGGAATATGATTAAAAGACACCAATATGCCACACAAAATGTATAAACTCAAATAACATAAGCAAACCAAAATTATTTTCGAGTTTTTTTAAAAATTTAAAATGACTCAAAAGATAAACAAAATCTTTTCGAATTTTCTCATAAAGACCCAATAAATGAAAAATCAAAATACAAAAGATGCAAACATCATACAATTGGCGATAACATATATCATTAAGCACAAAAGCTATGAAAAACATGTGAACACAGTCAACCATTAGATATAGCATGAGAAGAATCATGTGCATGCATATGATAATCAACAAGTCTAACATTAAGTGCCTCTAAATCGGATTTCCTAACCCACATAGGTGTAACATAACAATCTTGGGTTTAGGGATCTTGACACTAGAATTAAACTTCTTAGGGCCTTTTGAAGATCATAACAAAACTTTCGAAGGTGACCTTTGCTACCACAATATGTGAAAGTATATACATGAGGAATGTTACCTTTGGGATGACCTTTTCTAACGTCCCTAGCAATGATTGACTCTCTCAAAATGTTGGTCTTGGATTTAGTAGTGGAAGCATTTGGATCATCGAAGTCAACTCTAAAATTTTTATTTTTTTATTTGGATGGTGCCTAAAATCTTATCTAGCTTCGTTGACTTAGATTCCAAATCAAATTTGACATGAATTGAGTCACTTAATTTCTCCTCTAACTCCACAAACTTAAACTCAAGAAAAATATGAGACTCACCAAACATTAGGGAATCCTTCTTCATATTTTCCATCAATCCACGAATATTATCTCTCTCACCCTCAATAAGTGAGAGCTTATCCCTAATAGTCTTCTCACGTGCCCTCAAATCCTCAATTAATTTACCATACCCAAAGTACTTTCCTTTAATTTAACTTCCAACTTTAAGTTCACCCTTTTTAATTTTAATGTCTCTATAAACAACTCATGGAAGTCAACTTGAAGCTCACTCTCACATTTTTCACATTATTCTTCTTCCTCTTCCTCACCACTCACTTGGGAAACATCAAATTGAACCTCAAAACCATCATGCAAATGATCATCTTTAATGTCAAAAGAATTTTCATCTAATCCCACATGACTAGCTTTGAAAGTGGTGTAGTTATGCTCAATAAAGGAATCAACCTCCTCTTTTGATTCACTATCGCTAAGGGTCGCATTGTATACCTTCGACTTCTTGCCTTCCTTCCTTCCTTTAGTGGGACACTCAGCTGCCCTCTGTCCAATTGTATCACACCCAAAGAATCTATCCGATTATATCCTTTTGAAATTATCATTTTGATTGTTTTTGCAATCACGATCCTTAGGGAATATGTATCCTTATTAAATTTGTCCTTCCCAAATTTATTTTCATAAACTTTAGAGTTACGCTTCTTAAACTTGAGATTTTTTTGAATTTCTTGGTTAACAAGGCCATATCATCGAAATTAATGTCACATTCATCATAAAAATGCATGTTTCCTGCTTTCGGGCTTTCAAAGCAATGCCTTTATTTTTCTTCTTCGTATGGAGAGGAAACATGTCAAGATCATAGGTTTGAAGTTTACCCACAAGCTCTTAGACTTTCATTGAGTCAATAGTTCCCAATGAATTCAGAATAATGACTTTGGGATTAAATATTTCAGTTAAAGACCTTAAGATCTTATTCAAAACTTTAGTTTTGGGGATTATCTCTCCCTTTTTAAAAGATGAGTTTTCAATATTTGGAAGTCTCGCATAGAACTCATCAAAGGTTTCTCCTTCGTCCATCCTGATAGTTTCAAACTTAGTGGTGAGGTTCTAGTGTTTGGAAGCTTTAACTACATTTCTTCCCCCATGGGTGAGTTGGAGTATGTCTCATGCCTCTTTGGGTGTTTCACACGTTATAATATATTGGAACTCCTTTGGTGTAACCGCACAGAATAAATCATTCAGACACATGAATTATCACTCAAACTCTCAAAGGATTTAGGGACAAAAAGTTCACCTAATAGAGTTATGGGTGAAGTAAAACCCTTACTATAGCTAACCATACCCACTTATCAAGGGATTTATATGCAAATTTCTTATGCTCTTTCTAGTACGCATTTTGGTCCATCAAATATAGCTGGCCTAGTTATTGATTGACCCTCCATATCAAACCCTCCCGAATTCTTGCCTAAATAACTTATAGACACCCTCTCTGATACAAATTTAAAAGTGCCGATATGATAAGGAATTATATGGATTGCAAAATAAACACGAATTTTAATATTTTTTCAAATTAATTAAACGATTAACCCAATTAATCATGCACCAATTATACCGAATGTTGTGTAAATAGTTCACCAAATTTTATCTTGCCCTAAATTATGCATCAAGGTGAGTATATCAAGGTAAAATAACGCAATCACATAATATATTGATCTACGAGGAAAAATCACAATGGAAAATCCCTAAGATGACCCAGCCATGTAAATTTACTATAACCTAGGAATTATGTAAGGATGACAGATGACTTACACAACCTACTAAATCCCTTCAATCCTTGATGTTATTTTCATTCCTTCTACCTTCTTCACAGCGACATGCTAAAATCTACCCAATAATTTCCACAACACCAGCTCCTCACACGTCTCAGTATCCACCGATCCTGGCTTAGCAAACTATTATCGCAACATGGAGTCCACTGCGTCAAACTGCAACACACAGGATCCAACCTATGAAACGTAATCAGTAAAGATATGGGGTAACTAAACCTCTGTGTACAAACATGAGATCTAAAAATAACATATTGTATTTAAACCTGGATCTCAAATGTTTCGGTGTAAACTAGGGTTTGAAGGTAGAAGATGTGTTCTTCGAAATTGTTACCATAAAGAGCTCTTAAAAAATCCAGTTTCCATCACTTGTATTTATATAAAACACAATAATTGAGGCAACAAAAAAATGAGGTACTCGTTTGAACAAAAATGATAAGGTCATTTGAATTAGTTGTACAATCTACTTTGAATGAAATAAATCTTATTTGAACGAGATAGACAAACTCATTTGAACAAGGATCAAATATCCGTCGATTGAAATCGTCTTGTGAAACCGAAACAACTCGTTCGAATGAAAATAGAATTCTCTTTTGAACAAACCTTCAAACTCGTTCGAGCGACTTAAAGAAATTCATTTGAACGAATGGAAAACTTGTTTGCATGTCTTTATAAAAAAAACATTTTTCTTTTTGAAAATCATTTTACGAAAATGGTCTCAAACCTTTTTTTAAACAATACCCAAATGAATCCAGGGATCAAACTAAATACACATCCAAATCTCTTGAGATCCTATGGATGTTGAATACCAAACTCGATAAGAAACACATCATAATGATGAAGTCGCTTTATTTGTCCATTACGGTCTTCAATCATATATCATAGGCATGAAGGATAAACAAACTCAAGTCCTAACCTATGAATCAAATGGTTTTTTCCAAAAGGAATAAAGCCAAATTACATACAAATGAGTGGATTTCTACATTTTGCCATTCTAAAATGGCCATAGCCTTTCCAAACCTTCCCGAAACTCCATAAAAATTTACCTAATACCCACACCCATGTAAATACATGATGCTAATAGTAAATAAAAATTATAAATCTCTTCCAACTTATCTAAACACATAGAAATTGAAATAATTATAAAAACCTGATAATCACCACCAAATCGAATCTAGAAGAAAAAAATAACTACGGACAAACCCCCGTTAGATCCAATCACACAAAATAAACATATGTGATCATGATGGATGGGATTATACATAGAATCTCTGCAAAACCATGTTAGTACAGAAGCAACAAAGATAAATCATCCCACAATAAGCCAAAACTACGGTTTCTTGGTGGACAACATGGAACTTTTCAATACACGATTAATCTCAATCGAGGCTCTTATACAAATTATTGGAAAAAACAACTTGGATGTGATATTTAAAACACTAAAATTTTCATCCCTAAAGATCTTTTATTAATCATGTACTGAAAAAAAAATAAGAATTAGGATTAAAGATTAAACCTAGGGTTTCAAGGATCAATACTGCAACAACTCTTTTTTTGATTGGTATGAGGGGACATTATTTAGTGAAGTAGATGAGCCCATCCAAGGTCCCGAAAAACCTTTTTAACCTTATTTAAATATTGTATCTTCTAGTGTATGATCATCCCCAAAGATAGGTAGCTGTGTGGGAACCTTTTGAGATGAAAACCGTTCCTTATCAATGATATATGGTGGTCTCTCTCTAGTCCTCTTCAAAAAATAAAAATAGTCTTTTCTCACCCCTCTCAAACCCTAATGATGGTCAATAATGATTAAAAGCCCTTCCACACCTTTATATACAAGTACAAAAGGTGGGCTTTGGATAAATTGACTTTATTGAGAGTATAGCCCTAACTACTTGGGTATTTGGATTAAACTAAGGACCCAAGAAAAATATTAGACTAGCTTCCAAATAAGTACTCAAAAATCCCAAATTACGTTTATAGTAATTTATTTCATTTATTTAATCATAATTAGTTCAACTAAATAATTATGATTGAACTCCAACTTAATTATCTCAGAAATCACTCGGATACACTGAGGTCTTATTTTTAAAGTTGATTATAGTACATAATATGATTCCCCACATTAAGCTTATGTTCCCCCTTGGTCAAATTAATTAACTTTTAATTGACTTTAACCAAAATCTAATCAATTATCT
The DNA here is from genome assembly GCA_949130495.1 of Sambucus nigra. Classification (NCBI taxonomy): domain Eukaryota; kingdom Viridiplantae; phylum Streptophyta; class Magnoliopsida; order Dipsacales; family Adoxaceae; genus Sambucus; species Sambucus nigra. The sequence continues at coordinate 360,705,446 of OX422221.1, read as the reverse complement.
TGATTATTAGGCTTAACTTACTTTTCTATTGCACCAGATTACAAATAATCCAACGATCAGGTTTACTGGTGAAAACAAATTTTATAAGTCCATCAAGGGGATATCACAATCCTAGGTATCCTCAAACATGGATTCCTCCAAATTAGAATCTCAGACCTAATCATATAACTATCACCCAATATGTGAGGATCATTTGATTCAATCTATAATTGAATTGCACTAATAACGATCAAAGAAAAAATTATATAAGCATTGCAATCCTTATAATTCTCTAGACTAAGAATATGTCAGCCCTTTGCATATGGTGTGATATTGCATGAGCATTATCGAGACATTATTTAGGCTCAAATCTCATGGGTGGCATTATTCCATACATTCTTGGGATGTAATTATCACAATCCTCTGTTGAACTATCGTACAAGTTATTGAACAATCACACCGGTTCATGTAGTTTGTAATAAACTACTTAGGATTGCATCCCAATCGTTCCAATAGGATGTCAACTTACTATCTTGCTTGTCAACTTTTTAGTAGTGCTAGAGCCAGAATTTTAATATCCTTGTGATCAACCTAAAGTCACCTCACTGGAATTCCTACTCATCTCTATTGACCGACATTAATATGAAATAATATATTTTAAAAATATAAAGAATTACTATAACCATGTTTATTATTTCAAAACAAAATGACACACCATAACTTAAAATTAATCGGTATTCATGGTTATAGGAATAATACCCCAACACTATACTAACAGGAGTACCCTATTGGCACAAAATATATCAATAACTACTTCACTACACTAACAATACGCACTCATCAAGCTAATATATTTATAGTTACTTACAGACTATAAAATAGACCATAAAACAAGTGCACTAGAAAAAACTACCTCCATTCGATTAAGACCTTGGACAAGAACAATCTCCCTTGGAAAAATGTAACCTTCTCTTATCATCAAATGGTCATAAAATGGAGAAAGGAAACTCCTCCAGTTATGGCTTTCGTACCATCTCCTGATAGAATATTCAACACTTAGGCCTGAACAACCCATGATATAAATTTTGATGCAATGGCCACTATTGAAACACAACCCCCTCTTCAAGAATATTTCATCGCTAATTGTAGTGAACTGATTCCCCATATGATAAAAAATGCATTACATGATGCGAGCACTCCATATTGCATCAGAAAACTGCCTTTGGAATATTCTCCTCCTGGTTACCCCACTGGTGATAATTTTTTCACACTTTAATACTAAGAAGAAATTGCTCTCCTCGATTATTTTAATAGGTCATCGATACATAATAACGAACACGCATCTTGTGCCATGACCTTTTATAGCTCCAAGTGCTCCACAAATCAACTCAGTGAACCATTCCTCTTTCTATGTTTTCCCCACAATAACGTTTTCTTCGAATAACCTACTACTCGGACACTACGGTACCTACTATCAGATAAATCTATAACCCTAACTGAGCCAATATGATAAGATGCCCTCGCAACCGCCTAATACAAGCGCCACTATAAGGCTATAACAAATATATTTGGTATGTAATAACTTGCCACCTCTCCAATTAAAAATTGTAAGGATCTTGGACTATTGGTAATGTCTCTATGAAATTGTAATACCCTCTAATGTTCTCCGATCTATACATAGATAAAAGTGTGCAAAAGCAGAACTATAAAAATCCCTTTCCCAAAAATGGAAACACAAAAGCCTACCCCCGGTCATCGGTATAAGTGGGATACATATATAATTGAATAAGACCAATTATAATATGATGATCTCTCATCTATGAGTCAACAAAGTGGTCAAAAACTAAGTCGCCTTCATAAATTTCCACATCTCTACAATCATGACATAAAGTAGCCCCTACTCACTAGGGTATTCACATTTAAATAAAACTCGGTGATAAAAATTTATATATATCATAATCATACTAATTACATTACTATTAAAGAATGATAACTCATAGGTTTTTAAGTAGGACTCATGCGCACGAGCCATAGACACAACCGTAACCATCCCCCTGCGGTACCCCAATCATACCAATTGCCCTAAGGCAATAATTAACTAAGTGGCTCGACTTTCCCACAAATGTAACACCTTTGTATAAAGAGACTATCAAAATAGAGGCCCTACTAAGCTTGCATCTACGGTCGATACTGTCAAAAGTTGGACATGTTGTCCTTGTTCTCAATGGTCGTGGCACCACTGGCCATAATAAAAAAAATTCACTCCTTTAAACATCTTATGGTTTTTGTTCCCGTATGAATTTCCTTCTGCTGGTGATGACCTCTCGACTTGGGTCAATTATACACTTCCTCTTGTCACTAAGGCCTACTTTATCCCTAATATTTATAATCTTAGGAACTTCATCCTTCAAATAGTTATAATGGTCCTACTGATGTAGGAATATATCTTCCACTCCCCGAGCAAAAGTTATGAATAATGGGTTACTCAATAACACCTGTCAAGAATTTCACATAGGGTTTATGTCAAGTAAAAAAGTATTCTCGCAATGTAATTGATATCTCTAATACCTTTTTTTTTACTTTCGCGTCAATCTCTCCCAGTGCACAAACATAATGATAGTTTAACTCCTCCTCATCATTATGAAAAACTAGACCCGACGTGGTGTGCCTCTCTCTTACCCCCGCACATGTTCATGCATCCTTTCGGGATGGAATATAAAGGACATGGGTTATTAGTGGTGATGCTTGGTCATCACCTTGTTCTTTTTGAAAAGAATAGAGCCACCTGACAATTTTACCCAGAAGGGGTAGGCTTCTATAAAGACGTAGTGATGGTAAGTGGTATATGTATTTAACTGGAGAGTCAAAGGTCTAGGGACTATGTGATAAATTGCGAAGTTATTAGTCACCCACTCTACCCTTTTGATCTCAAATGTAGATGTGAAGCATTTATATCAACATGTGACAGTGTAAAAGAAATGATAAAGTGGAAATACTTAGTATATCTATATAGTTTGTGCAGTGTAGTGTGGAATCCATGTGTGTGGATCATATAGACAAAGGATAAATATGTATAAAGTTTGACTTATTCACTCGGACAACTATTGGAGCAAAACTATGTATTCCCACGGAGCGATTCAAAGTCCACATAGCTCTTAAATGCATTAAGAGATATTCCACCTTATATAGAGGCTCAATGTGAGAGATCTAGTCTTTCTTTGATCATTTGAGATGTTTTACAGGTGGACCAGAGCTAGATCTAAAAGTGTATACAATTTGAGTTTATGAGAGAACACGAAAAAGGTTGGTTTAACTATAAATTGATTTAATGATGAAGAAATAACAAAAACTCCACCATTAAGAAGAAAATAGTAGATGAAATCTAAGGATCTAGTGATCCTCTAACGTATATGAGAACATTCCATGATTTGAGGACTTTTGTTTATCTTCTTGAGAATGAAAATAACAATAAATGAATATATACAAGATTCGACTCAAGTTTTAAAGATAGGAATTTTTAATATGCCAATGTATCCATCATAGGTAGAATCAGAGTCAGTGTAGTTCGATCATGACCTTTAGAGAAAAATCAAGTCTTATAGAATAATGAAACATAGATAAAGTAGCTTGGAGTGGTGTTGCAATACAACACCACCCTTTTTCACATCAAAACTTTAAAATAAAAGAGCGAGACCACATGCCTGAAAAGTTACTGTAAGGACACAAATTTCCAATTGAGTCTTATGTAGTGTTGACTCAATTCTGGACAAAACAATTTGAGTCATAGGATAGAGTGTATAGTGTATCCATACAAGCCTGTGACGAGTTTGTTGAAGACGTAGTGGCCAATTTTGAAAAGCTTAATCATTGTCGGGTTTCTAGTGCCTCGTGTCACGTCAACAACAATTGGATTCTAATGGCTCCATAAGGTATGAATGCATTTAATATATATAGGGGACTTGGAATATTGTATGGTGTAAATTTTGTCTAAAATGATTTTTTTTTTTATTTTCAGAAAATATTTTAGAACTGTAGATAAAAGTGTTTGGACTTTATTTAGTAAATCTAGAAATTATATTTTTTCGTTTGAAATGTCGTTCGAACGATATTTCGAACGAGTTTGCCAACGAGATTGCCATTTGTTTTCGATTTTTTTCGTTAGAAGTTTCGTTCTAACGAACTCATTCGAACGAGTTTTTCCAACGATATTTTGGCCTATTTTCTCCTTGAAATTTCGTTCGAACGATGTCATTCGAACGACCTAGGAAAGTCATTCGAACGACTTTTGGTGGGAACGCTAATTTTTGGCAGTGTTTTGGTAACTTCCCACTATCCCAATTTTTCCACTTGTTTTTAACCATTTCGTGGGCAGAAGTTTTGAAAGAGCTTTTGAGTGTTTTCTATAAGCTTAAGACAGAAATATTTCCCTACCAAAAGTTCAAGTTTTGAGTGTTTAATTTTTGTGGATTAAAAACTTCCAAAACACCTTTGTACACCCATAGTTTGTTTATCCAAGTATCTTTATATATATATATATATATATATATATATATATATATCTTTTGCTTGGATTGTTTGGCACCGGGTTCTACTCTACCATTTGAAGAGCGGTTCGGGTCTGCTTCTACATCCCATAAAGAAGAAGATTTGTGTGTTGCAGCATTCCCATTTGAATAAAGGCCTCGGGTGAGGGTGACGGAGACCAAAAGCCTCATCGGTGGATTTCGAGACCGTGGAGGAGTTCGTGGTTGTCGACTAGCAGAGGTAGTTACAAGAATACGCGTCAAGACTTGGACGGAGTCAAGTCATGTGTAGTAAGTCATCTGTCTTGCAATCATAAAACCATACTTAGTGGACTTAAGGCTAGGGTTATCCGAGGTTTTTCCCATTTGGGTTTTCCTCATACATCAGCGCGTATTGGTTTGTGATATAATTCATCTTGCTATATCACCTAGATGCATGATTAGGACTAAAAGATAAAATATGGTTTAAATCACTACTCATGCTTAATTTGGTGCTAAAATTAATTTGGGTAATGTTTAATTAATTTAATTCAAGTCATTTATTTTAATTGATAAAATTTGGTTAGGACTAAGTTGAAAATGAATTAATCTTATTGGGCAAACTTTAGGACTTGAGTTGAGTTAATTTATTTAAGTGAAAATTTATTTGTTGTCGAATTTAATGTCACTTTTAGTTTAGTTTAATTTTAATTTAAAAGAAATTAAAATTGGTAGGTTGTTTAGTGTTTGTATTTGAACCATCCCATTCCGCACTTAAAGGAAATTAATATTTAATTTTAAAAGAAAATTTAAAATTGGGGGTCTACTAATCCTTCAAATTGGAATCAGAGCCGGAGCGCTAATTTATTGCGTTAAGCTCTTTTTAGAACTTTGTTGTTAAAAATGAAATTTTCCCCACTTTCAAAATTTCATGTTTTTGTCTGTCGTGAATGGGTTGACTCCACCTACATGTTTAGTTGAAAATGAACGTGTTCCAAAGCCCGGAGATAAATGGAGTGAGAATAAATTTAAACAAGATAATTTTAATTTCGAAGGCTTAAATGCTTTATTTAGTGGGTATACATCAGATGAATTTCATCGTATCATGACTTGTGAAACCTCTAAGAAAGCTTGGGATATATTACAACTCACTCACGAGGGAACTAATGTCGTTAAAGCTTCAAAACTCCAAAACCTCACCACTCAATTTGAAACCATCAAAATTCTTGAAAATGAAACATTTGATGAATTTTATTCCAGACTTTCTGATATAGTTAATTCATCATTTAATTTGGGAGAGAAAATACCCGACGATCGAGTTGTAAAGAAAATTTTAAGGTTCTTACCTAATAGATTTATCCCTAAAGTGACCGTTTTAAATTCATTACCCACGTTGCATTATACGAAACTTGAGGAGTTAATAGGTGATTTGCAAACCTATGAACTAGATATGTTTCCCTCCAGAAATGAAAAGAAAATAGATAAGGGCATTGCCTTTAAAGCCCGAAAGAAGGAAAAACAAGTTGTAGTTGATGAGAGTGATAGTGACTCGGAGGACATGGCTATGTTTGCGAGAAAAAATCGAAAATTTCTTAAATTTAATAAAGATTAGTTTAAAAATGATTACAAGAAATTTGAAAAATCCAAGTATGACAAAGCCGAAAAGAACCCTAAATCACATAATGAAAATCTTAATAGGAATGAGTCAAATAGGTTCTATGGTTGTGAGGGTTATGGCCATAGGGCGAGAGACTTCCCCACTAAACTAAGGAGAGAAGGCAAACAACCAATTTCCTATAATGACACCCTTAGTGATGAAAGTGAAAAGGAAGAGGGACCCGATTCCCCCATTGAGCGCAATTTTACCACGTTTATGACAAGTCATGTGAGTGATAGTGAGAGCTCATTTAATGATGACACTAAAATAGATGACACTTCCGAGGCCAAAGTTTATGATTCCTTTGTTTTTGATGGTTGTGACAGTGGAGAAGACAGAGAGAGTGAAAGTGAAGAAGAGGTTGATGAGAGTGGACTTCAAATTTCCTTTATAGAGTTATATGAAGAATCTATTAAACTAAAAAGGGCTAATTTGAAGTTAGAATCTAGTTTAAGAGAGCGTTCCAAGGTCGTTGATGAGAGTGCATTGGTCAACGACCTTAGGAGATGTGAGAGAGCTCTTCGAGAGAAGCTGGAATATGTAGAAGGCGAGAGAGATAACCTTAGAGGTTTGATGGAATCAATGAAAAAGGAGCTTCTTATGTTTGAAGAGAGGAATGTTTTACTAGAGTCTAGAATTTTACAATTGGAAGAAAAATTAAGAGATTTTAGTGAGGTCAAATTTGATTTGGAATGTAGGTCCGCTAAATTAGACAAAATATTAGGAACCGTCCAAGAAAAAATGACACTTGTGGTTTAGGCTTCGATTCTTGTAATGATTCTACTAATAAAGCCAAAACCAATTTTTTGAGAGAATCTCCTAGGAACACTTCTAGAGGTCAATCCTTAGGTACTACTTTTCGATGTGTCTTTACTTGCTCACATTGTGGTCAAAAGGGTCATCTTAGGAAAAAAATTGATCTTAAAAGAATTTCTTGGAAATCCAAAAGTAAGGTAACTGAGGTAGCTAAGACCCCTAAATCCCCAGATTGTCACTCTTCACTAGTTTGGGTTAGGAGATCCGACTTGGTAGCTTTACAAAATAGGATTTATGATTCTCATTTGCTATCATGCGTAACCTCCCATGCAAAATCCAAAGGTTGAATGTGTTAGTTTTATTTTCATACTCTAGTTTATGTCAATCATGATATATTTTTTTGCTAGTTGTATGTTTTGTTTGTCATTTTCTAGTCAATATCCCATGCTCAATCACATGCTAGAATTATGATGTGTGTATATCTTTTTTATTTACCTTTTATTTTTTTATGTCTTATAGAGAAAAATACAAAATTATTTTCTTTGTTTGTCTTTTAAGTAAATATTTTTGTATGTTTGGTTGAAAATTTCAAAAACTCAAAAAGATTTTAGTATTGTTTGTATTTTATTTAGACACACTTTATGTGGAATATACTTGTGTCTGGATCCCTTCCTTTTCTCTTCCATGTGGCTAGAACTTTTGGTTAAGATTGTCAATCCTTAAAATGTTATTTGTCATGCATGCCTATTTATCTCTTAATATCATAGAAAACACTCAAAAGTTCTTTCAAAACTTCTTCCCACGAAATGGTTAAAAACAAGTGGAAAAAGTGGGAAGTTACCAAAAAACTTCCAAAAATAAGCTTTCCCGCCAAAAGTCGTGCGAACGACTTTCCCAGCTCGTTCGAATGACATCGTTCGAACGAAATTCCATGGAGAAAATAGGCCACAATCTCGTTGGAAAAACTCGTTCAAATGAGTTTGTTAGAAAGAAACTTTGAATGAAAAAATAGGAAGCAAATGGTAATCTCGTTGGCAAACTCGTTCGAAATCTCATTCGAACGACATTTCTAACGAAAAAATAGAATTTCCCGATTTACAAAATAAAGTCCAAACACTTTTATCCAAAGTTCTAAAATAATTTTTGAAAATTAAAAAATTATTTTAGACAAAATTTACACCCATAGAATATTCCAAGTCTTCTATTTATATTACATGCATTCATACCTTATGGATACATTGGAATCCAATTTTTGTTGACGTGAAACGAGGCACTAGAAACCCGACAATGATGAAACTTTTCAAAACTGGCCGTTACGTCTTCAACAAACTCATCATAGACTTGGATGGATACACTATACACTCTATCTTATGACTCAAATTGTTTTTTCCGAAATTGAGCCAACACTACATAAGACTCAATTGAAAATTTGTGTCCTTACAAATCTCCCCCTTTGGCTATTCCGGGACAAAACCAAACCAAAAATCCTAAGGGGCCGTCAAGCTCGTCTAGACTCAAACATCTCACCCCCCACAAATAAAAATTCAGATGCTGACTCGACCCAAGGATAAATAGCTTTGCCGATAAAAAGATGCCACTAGAATAAATTCCTGCACACTTTAGCAACCCATTAAATGCATAGGGAATATCAAAATATTAAATGGAATTAAATTGAATACTCACCCTAAATTAATTCTCCCTTTTATCAAATATGATCTACTTAAGAAGGTCGCGACTCCCCCTAAGTTGAATCTCCTAAATTAAAGGTTTAGATACCATCTATTGTTGCTCATATGCTTAAATGTTCTTATCACTTTATGCACCATTATTAAATGTTCTTATCACTTTATGCACCATTATGTCTTTACTTATTTTTCCATATTTTTGTATCCCTTGTTTCGATTTGAGGAGGGGAAATGGTTTTGTTTTAATTATTAGGGAATAATAAGTAATGTTTTAATTCTTTATCCTTTGTCTATTCTTGAACAAAAGGGGGGAGAGATGGTGTCTAAACCTTTAGTTTAGGAGATTCAACTTAGGGGGAGTGGCGACCTTCTTAGGTAGATCATATTTGATAAAGGGGAGAATTAATTTAGGGGGATTATTTAGTTTAATTGCGTTTAATATTTTGATATTTCCTATGCGTTTAATGGGTAGCTTAAGTGTGCAGGAATTTATTCTAGCGGCATCTTTTTATCAGCAATGCTATTTATCCTTGGGTCAAGTCAGTGTCGGTATTTTTTTTTGGGTGGGATGTTTGAGCCTAGATGAGATTGACGAACCTTTAGGATTTTTGTTTTGGTTTTGTCTCGGAATAGCCAAAGGGGGAGATATGTAAGGACACAAATTTCTAATTGAGTCTTATGTAGTGTTTGCTCAATTCCGGACAAAATAATTTCAGTTATAGGATAGAGTGTATAGTGTATCCATCCAAGCCTATAACGAGTTTGTTGATGACGTAGCGAACTGTTTTGAAAAGCTTCATCATTGTCGGGTTTCTAGTGCCTCGTTTCATGTCAACAACAGTTGGATTCCAATGTCGCCATAAGGTATGAATGCATTTAATATATATAGGAGACTTGGAATATCATATGGGTGTAAATTTTGTCTAAAATATTTTTTTTTATTTTTTAGAAATTATTTTAGAACTTTGGATAAAAGTGCTTGGATTTTATTTTCTAAATCTGGAAATTCTTTTTTTTCGAAATGTCGTTCGAACGAGATTTCGAATGAGTTTGCCAATGAGATTGCCACTTGTTTCCTGTTTTTTCGTTTGAAGTTTCGTTTTAAAAAACTCGTTTGAAGGAGTTTTTCCAACGAGATTTTGGTCTATTTTCTCCTTGTAATTTCTTTTGAACGATATCGTTTGAAAGACCAGGGAAAGTCGTTCAAAAGACTTTTGGTGGGAAAGCTAATTTTTTGTAATTTTTTGGTAACTTCCCACTAACCCACTTTTTCCTTTCCACTTGTTTTTAACCATTTTGTGGGCAGAAGTTTTGAAAGAACTTTTGAGTGTTTTCTATGAGCTTAAGAGAGAAATATATCCCTACCAAAAGTTCAAGTTTTGAGTATTTTATTTTTATGGATTAAAAACTTCCAAAGCACCTTTGTGCACCCATAGTTTGTTTATCCAAGTATCTTGACACACACACACACACACACACACACACACAGATATATATATATATATATATATATATATATATATATATATATATATATATATATATATATATATATATATATTAGCTTGGAGTGTTTGGCACCAGGTTCTACTCTACCATTTGAAATGTTGCTTGGGTTTGCTTCTACATCCCATAATAAGAAGATTTGTGTATTGCGGCGTTCCCACTTGAATAAAGGTTTCGGGTGAGGGTGACGAAGACCCAAAGCCTCATTGGTGGATTCTGAGACTGTGGAGGAGTTCATGGTTATCAACTAGGCAGAGGTAGTTACAAGAAGACGCGTTAAGGCTTGGACGGAGTCAAGTCGTGTGTAATAAGTCATCTGTCTTGTAATCATAAAACCATACTTAGTGGACTTAAGGCTAGGGCCGTCTGAGTTTTTTCCCATTTGGGTATTCCTCGTACATCGGCGCGTAGTGGTTTGTGATTTATTTTATCTTGCTATATCACCTAGATGCATGCTTAGGACTAAAAGATAAAAAATGGGTTAAATCACTACTCATGCTTAATTTGGTGCTAAAATTAATTGGGTAATGTTCAATCAATTTAATTCAAGTAAGTTATTTTAATTGATGAAATTTGGTTTGGCTTAAGTGGAAAATGAATTAATCTTGTTAGGCAAACTTTAAGACTTGAGTTGAGTTAATTTGTTTGAGTGAAATTTTTTTTGTTATTGAATTTAATGTCACTTTTAGTTTAGTTTAATTTTAATTTGAAAGAAATTAAAATTGGTAGGTTGTGTAGTATTTGTATTTGAACCATCCCATTCCGCACTTAAAGGAAATTAATATTTAATTTTAAAAGAAATTTTAAAATTGGCGGTACATGTACTTATTTTTGTTTTGGTAGCATTCCGACTTGGGGTCGAACTTTTTAGAATTGGATCTAAGGATACTTTTAGGGAAAAAGCACATTAAAGAAGAAAAAAGGGAAATGATTTTTCTAGTTTCTTTTGGGATTCGATAATGAAAGAGAAGTTAGGTCTAGAACCTAAAACACTAGATCAAAACTTCAAGAGGGCTTTGATGAAAAATGGGGAGAATTTTAGGGTTATGCGGAGAGGAAACTGTTTCTCGAAAGAATTCTCTCCAATTCTAAAAATGGAGTTAATGCCTCCATTTGGTAGGTGAAAGCCTCCTTTTATAGGAAAAATCCCGGGGTTAATGACTGATTGGTCAAGGGTACTATATGCGCATGACCAATCGATCAAGGGCATTTCGCCTTGCGCTTTTTGACCCATTCTATATTGCCTCAACTCTTTTTGGTAATTTTGTTGGTTGTTTTAGGTTCTTGGACCTTTTGTGAAGGTGCTCATGAGTTTTGGATTACTTTTGCGCCTTTGGAGTACCATGGTAGGTGTGGCAACCTTAATGGAGCGTAATGGGGTGTTTATAGAGACCCTCAATAACGGAGTTCATTTTGGACGAACATTGTTTGAAAGAAAGACACTCGTTTTGTGACTACTTGGGATTCTACTTATTTAGGATGGGATGTTTTGGACTACTCTCTTGAAAACTTGATCCAATTATCTTGAAGGGTTGCAATGCATGCTTATCACTGTCTACGGATAATGATGACATGTTGCAATAATGTTGATGTTTATCATCCGCGTGGGATGGGGTCAAACTTTGGATTGTTTAGAAAGTGTATGTTTAGGACAAGGTGTTTGTCGATAAACTAAATTGTTAGGAAAGTGTCCGTCTAGAACACGGTGTTTTTTGATACACTGAAATGTTAGGAATGTGTCCGCCTAGAACAGGGTGTTTATCAATACTCTGAATCGTTAAGAGAGTGTTCGAACACAATAACGTGCTTATTAATACATCGAATCGCTAGGAAAGTGTTCACTTGGGAAAAAATGTTTGTTGATACAACAAACCACTAGGAAAGTGTTTGCCTAGGTCAAGGTGTTTGTCAATACACCAAATTTGTAGGAAACTGTTCGCCTCAAACAAAGTGTTTGTCAATACACCGACTCATTAGGAAGGTGTATGCATGGGGCAAGGTGTTTGTCGATAGACCGAATCGTTAGGAAAGTGTCCGCTTGGGATCTGCTGCTTGTCAATACACCAAATCATTAGGAAAGTGTTTGCTTAGGAAAAATCCTATATGGAGAAGAGTTTTTTAGGAGTAGGAGTCTGAATTTGATGCATTTGAGAGAGAACTAGATTTGGATTCGTTGAATTTTGATAAAAGAGTGGATTTGGAAATGAATTTGAATTGGAGGAATTTTGGAAGAATCATCTTTTATTAGATATGGGGATCTCGACAAATCGGGCAAGCGATGAGGCCACTTGATCGATCAATAAAGCCACACTTGCTTAATTGGTTAAGTGCCTGGCCCCTCTATATAAGTGTAAGAAGGTAATAGTACTAGTTTCTAAGCATATACTAAATCAAGTGAGACGTGACCCATTCTAATAGAAATAACCTTCAAGGAGTTCAAAGCTTTATGAGCAACAAGTAGTTGAAAGCTAACTATTTGTAATACAATGAAAATTTTATGATTACAATGTGAGGAAGAAAATTATTGAACATAAAATTTTCAGAAAGAAAAAATGTGATGGAATCACTTGAAGTGATTATTCTTTTGAACTAAAAGAGAGCAGAAAGAGAATACTTACTATGTCAATTTGTGCACAGTATTAGTGCTTCAATGATGTTATCATTTAACATTGCCCATGTGTTCTGTTTATAGCTAAATATTAGGGTGGACATGTCATGTGATCATCTTCATGTGGACATAATATTTTCAAAACATCCTAAGGTAAAACCTCAACAATTAAAGGGGAAATGCAAGGTCAAATACAAGTCCAAAGTTTCCCCCAAAAGGAAGCATCCTGGTGCTGATATTTCTAACTTTATTCCTGCTTAAGTTAAGAAGGCCACTTTCCGTACCTCTCCTATTAAGACTCTAGTAGCTAGGAAGAGGAAGAAGGCATCCAAGGCCAGTGGGCTCTCTACTTTGGAAGACCAAGGTTCAGACACTAACACCTTGGGATTTGAAGAAACATTCCAGATTATTCGTGACCAGGGCCATGAGGCTCTCGAAAAAACTCTTTCTCAATCTTCTACTCCACTATCTACTCCCCCAGTGGAAGGTACTCTAGTCACTCCTCTTTTACTTAGTAAAAATATAAGTAATGGAATTATGAGCACTTACGTCTCGACGTGTTCATCTGAAGAGGAACTTGTTGATTATGGAAGAAATCGCTCTTATGATTACCATAGTTCTTCTTCAAATTTTATTGGTTTACAAACTTGACACGACTGAAAATGTGTCTCAGGAATGCGTTCACTCTAGGCTCAAGTGCAAGTCTGTCGCTCAAGTAATAATCCCAGTAAGTCGGGTATTGATCCTCAGGGAAAAAGGATAACAAAGTTGTGACGACGGGAAGAGACGGAGAGACCCTAACTTTTACTCTAAAAAGAAAAGGAAAAATTGATTTGGTTTTGAGATTGATTACAGCTAAATGCGATAATGAAAATAAGAAAAGCTGCAACTATACTAATCTACCGAAATTAAGAATGAATGATGATTTGAAACTTTTTGTTTAAATGATGAGAAGAATAGGACGGGAATACAATCCCCCAACCCTAGTGTAGTGCAGTGATAATATTAATCATAAATTTATCAGATTGATCTGACCCGGAATTTAGTACTCCCAAGCATTATGTATACGAGGTTCAAGCCCGCGTCATACCTAATCTGAGGATGAGTAAATCAGTATCGCGCTAGTGACACTCAAATTGCACTCTAAATCATCACGAGTACCCAGAGGCAAACGAGATATAAAGATCTACAATTATTGTGTAACTACGCAATACGATCATAACTAATCAGTAAATTCAACAGATTAATTTTATACACACATTAACACATCAGGCTAGGTTCATGTACCCCAGCCTTGGAAAATCTAGCCTAACATGTTGAATTTAATGAAAACAATGATTGATGTGCATGAGTTCATAATTACTCTAAGGAAAATAGTAATTAGATGTAGAAAAGAATTAGAATTAAGAATTACTCACTAAAATTACCCAAGCAATAAGTGAAACAATGAATGAAACTGATACTCACAAAAATCACTAAATAAATCTTCAATCTTTGAATTAAAACTGCAATTTTTAGCTAAACTAAGGTTTCTGGAAAAAGAGAGGAAAAATCCTATTAATTCTCCATCCTAATAACAATAATAAATTGGGTTTTTATACCCTACAGCAATTTCGGAGTTCAGCTGCACTAGGAGTCTTTTTAGGAAGAGATAGGATTTGCAAATCTCGAAGCCCGGACCGGTCCGGGCCTTAGGCGGACCGGTCTGCCCCCAAGGAGGATCGGTTCTTTTTATTTTGGGGTGGACCGGTCCGGGGGAGGACCGGTTCCTTTTATTTTTGCCTTCTTCGGTTTGCTTGTGGTCCGGGGTCTTCTGGAGTTTGGCAAGGCGGACCGGTCTGGGGTATAGGCGGACCGGTCCGGCTATTTGACCGTTTGGCTCAACTTTGACTGCTCATAACTTTTGTTCTGGGATTCCGACTAAGGTGTAGTTTCTTCCTATGTACTTGTGAATGAGATGTATTCAACTTCTCTTTAGGTACCTCATCTGAATTCCGGGTGGAAATTCCACTTTTGCCCTTTTGACTTTTCCTTCTTTCTTTCTTCATTCTTTCGGTTTCTTTCTTCTGTTTCTTGACATCAAATACCTGTAAAATCACTATAAAATACCAGAAACTCGGTGTACTCATTAGGATCAGTCAGTAGCATGATTATGAGATAAATCCAACTCAATTACGTTGTTCGAGGTGCTAAAAGAAACTAAATCAAGGGATAAATTGGGAAGAATTTATGCCTAATCAGTTTACATGGTCTCAACAAAGATCATTCACTTGATGCTTCCTTTTATATCATCCACGAGGGGATTAGACATGGATTTGGATACCTCCATTAGTGATCATTATGACATCATGATTTACTCACCTTCCACCATTAGCCATACTAATGGGACTTTGCCTTATGGGCAATCTCATTGTGATAACCCTATAAGTGTCTAATTGATTGCATACTTTTCTCCATATCATATATCTGGGTTATAATTTATCGTATTACTAATTTTTCTTATTTATTTAACAAATTTATTCTACTGGGGTGAGTGGCTCCTCTTAGGTGATAGTTGGTCCTTCCCCTTCTTCTCCTATTATCCCTCGAGCTCCATTTTAACGCGAGAGGAATATCATGCTAGTGTCCTCTTTGAGATTCTCACGAGACATTTGCACATAAGACTATTAAGTTGACTTGATCTTTTCCTTTTCTCTTTAAAAATTTAAGCTTTCACACTCTAGATTTTGTGAACTAAATTCTCCACACTTTCTTTTCTAACAACTCTTTACTATAATCCCCACCAACCGTGAGGAGTTCTTTGGTGATTTCTCGCTTTGTTAAGCTATTTAGTGATTTATAAAGGAATTTGATCAAGTCATTGTTTACATATTCCCTATTGACTTGTATATTTTATTTTTAATAGGTGTTTGTGGTTCCTCTTGCAATAATTACCAAGACACTCATTTCTTCTATAACGAGCATCTCTTTATCTCAGCCCCCAGGCTAGATTATGGCTAGTTCTAGAGAGGCATTCTTCGAGTACTTCCTTTACCTTTCACCAAATACTTGTGTTGTGAACAAAAAATGTGACTACTTTTCTGTTAACCCATTTGTCACAGGGCTCCCTCTAGAGCGACCCTCTTACCATCGGGGTGTACTTCTGTTCGAGGGAGCAATCATCTCTTGGCTATATCTAATTGAAAGGATACCTATCCCCAGGGTATGTTTTCCTTTCGAAAATAGGCCCCACATCCAGACTCTTCCCACTCAACCCATCTTTAGTGTGGCTACTAGTGGACCGGTTGTTCATGTTAATTACTCAGAATAGGTAGAAAATTTTGTAATTATGTCGTGTTTGAAATTTTTTTAATAACAACTTCTTTGTTAAATTGTTAATGCGAGTATCCCTCCACCTTCTGTCATGGATTTAATTTCATCTCCTCCCATTGGAGTTTAGTTATTTGAACTGGCATACTTTTATGCTTCCTTTTAGATATTACACATGTTTGTGTTTATGTGTTCGAACATCTATTCATTCAACATTATTTTGAATTAAGGAGAGCACATCTAACACTTCCTTGCTTAATGCATCTCCTGTAATGCCCCGACCCGAGTTTGAGTCACCGTTGGGTCATCCCGCACCGAATCAAGGAGTTAAAAGGGGAAGGGGAAACTCCAGTTTTATTATTTAAGAAAAACCCTTTTAATTGCACCATTTATTAAGGACTAATTTACCAGTTTTAAGCTGGAAAAATGAGTGGCCACTTCAATTTACAAGGTTTATTTATGAAAATCCAATTTAATCAACAATATTAATTAAATAAGAAATAAACCATAGTCATCCTTGTATTATTACAAACCATGGCCAAAGTTTGGAATACAATGTTTAAAGTCTCAAATTACCAATGTTTCGAAACATAATTTCATTAAAATTATAGAGCCACTAACAACGTAGATTGCCCTATGGGTAATTACCAGTTTCCTTCCCAGCATCCCTACTCGAAGTACTTGCGTGGGGTTGGGGGTTTTAACTTTAAAAGCTAGGGTGAGCAAACGCTCAATAGGGTGGGTAATACTAAGCTATACGTTTCCTACAAAAATACAATACATATAACACGTATTTTAATCAATTTCGAAAACATTTAACAATTTAACTTGTATTAATGCAACTACAATGAAATGCACCCGAGCGATGAGCTCATACTCACACTTAACCATTTAATACCACCATTTATCTGGTCTAGAGACTATTGATCGTATTTTATTCATTAGTCTCCTTTTATCAGATTTCATTAGGTTGTCTTAAACATTTTCTAGCACAATCATTATCATTTCCGTTATTCCTTATCTTTTCTCAAAATCTTCCAATAACCGCATACTTTAACGGGCTCGACTATGCTACCATATGTTGTCGCCAGTGATTTTGGGTCATTCACCTCAGGGCTCCGGGACCTTCTTAATTATTTTCGGTGTCATCCGAGTCCATATTATTGTGTTTTAACAATTTGGCCGATGTTCACATTATTCCACCATTTTACCGTTTTCATCATTTCTATAGTTTATATCACTATTTCATCTTGTCAATGTGCCATTTATCTATTTTATCCATTTCCACCAAAATCTAACCGATAAGGTCTAACATGGAAATCCAACCAATAAGACCCTCAATTTTGTCAAAATTACCATTTTGCCCTCTCTTTCATCATAAGTTTGGGAAAAACATATTTATTCCATTATGGCACTAAAAACCAATATTTTCTTTCAAAACATCATTGTTCTAATTTTATGTCCAAAATACTCCAAATACTCCAAAAATCTCCAATTAATCCATGGTCATCTAATTTTATGTCTAAAAAAAACGATGAGACAAAAAAAGCTCTAAAAAAAATTCAAGACTCTTCAAAGCACTCCAAAGCTTTCTCCCACTTGATTGACTCTATCAACTTCTACCCTTGATAAATCTTTAGGATGAAGAACGAATCTTAGAAATGGTGTATTATGGTGGTGGCAAGGTGTAAGTATAGTGGGGACTTGCTTGGGTAAGAAGATGAACTCTTAAAACTTAGAGAAAGAGCGCAAAAATATGGATGATGAAAAATAGTGGGGAAAATAACCCACAAAATGATTTAAAAACCCAAGCCCCACATATTATACACGTTTTTTACCCTCTAGTTCTTTCATGGTCGACACATCATCAATCCAATGGTCCAAAGGGTGACAGCAAAAAAGGGCAACTCGAAATATAAATTTCTGAAGCGGTCATTCAAATGAGATCACATCTCGTTCGAACGAGAATATGAATCTAGTTCGAATAACAACATACTAACAAGTTGGGAAAAATCTATACAGAGGTGGGCCATTAGAACTATGTTAGAAGAATGTTCAAACGAGAGAGGCTTCTCGTTTGAACCAAAGGGACTCCAAAGGGACTTCATTTGAACGAGATGAGGATCGTGTTCGAATGAACCTCAACTTCGTTTGAATGAAAAAATTATTTCTAAATTCCAAATTTAGCCAGTCAATTCCCAAAAAATTCCACAAGGGACATAAGAACATTCAATCATCAACAACAATCTATATATTTTTTATACGAATCCCAATGGTTCTACATAATTACAAACTACATAGGAAAAGGAATAAAATCTTGGCACGGGTTTTACATTCTCCCCTACTTAAGATATTTCATCCTCGAAATTAGAACAATAAACTAGGGAAAGAATTCCTAGTGCTTATCCCACATCTTTGACTCGCTTATCAAGTATCACCTTTGATGCCCTCAAACTCCCAAAGGACATTCACTAAGGTAATGACCTTATTATCGTGGTCCAAAATGGATATAAGTCGCATGCGAAACATTACGTATTCCTCTAACTCGATGAGATTCCAGTCGATGAAATGTTAAGGATTATTAAGATACTTCTTTAACAAAGATACATGGAACACATCATGGACTTGAGACAACTATGTAGGTAGTGCGAAGCGGTTCGACACATCCCCAATCCGCTCCAGGATTTCAAAGGACCTAATATATTGTGGGGCCAGCTTCACTTTCTTCCTAAATCACTGACTACTAGTTTTTTCTCTAACATTTAGCATCACATGGTCACCTACCCAAAACTCTCGGGGTATCCGATAATTATTGGCGTAACTCTTTTGTTGGCTCTGTGACGTTATGATTCTTTATCGAATTACTCAAAATTCATCCATCATCCCTTGATTCAATTTAGAATTGGTGAGATGCTTCTCACCCACCTCAGCCCAAAAAACGGGAGAGAAGAATGGCCCCCCATGAAGAGCCTCGTAGGGATCCATCTCGATGCTTGCCTAATAACTATTGTTGTAAGATAGCTCCGCCAGATGTAGATTCTCCTCCCAAATACCATAAAAGTCGAGTGCACAAGCTCTCAGGATATCCTCCATGATATGGATGGTTCGTTCTAGCTGTCCGTCTATCTCAGGATTATATACAATACTCATATTTAGCTCGGTACCCAACTCCTGCTGAAATTTATCCCAAATCGAGATACAAACTGGGGATCCCAGTCTGAGATGGTCGAGAGCGGAGCACCGTGAAGTCTGATTATTTCTTGGACATACAACCTCACCAACTTAGTCACACTATCCATGATCTTGAACGGTAAAAAGTGCACAAATTTCATGAGTCGATGCACTATAACCCACACTGTATCATGACCATGCTCAGATCGTGGTAAGGTTGTGACAAAATCCTTTGTGATATGATCCCACTTCCACAATGACATAGGTAGTGGTTTCAATAGCCCTGTTGGCTTCTTATGATCGGTCTTCACTTGTTGACACGTGTAGCACTTGTTTACTTACGTTGTCACATCTCTTTTCATGTCGAACAACTAAAGCTCCCTGCATAGGTCCTTATACATCTTTTTGGCACCAAGATGTATGCTGAAGTGCGAGTGATGGGACTCTGCCATCACCTCGTCCTGAAGCTCATTGATAATAGGGAAATTCAGTTGACACTTTTGTCACACCCCATTGTCCTTATCCATGGAAAGGGTGTCGAACACCTCGTCATTTTGAATACAATCACGATATTGGTCAAACTTGGGATCACATGACTAGGAATCTAGAACTTTCTACTAAATGAGTGGCCTAGCCACCACACCCCAAAGGTACGCCTTATTGTAACCCCGCTAAATATGTGGATCAAACTTCTGCAACTCGTCAAACATCTTTACCCGATGACACCTCATCGCTATAAGGGTGAGACTAGACTTTTAGCTAAAAGAATCGGCCACCACATTGGCCTTGCCAGGATGATAATCTAATGATGAGTCATAGTCCTCCATCAATTACATCCATCTCCTTTGACAGAGATTAAGATCGTGCTGCGTGAAGATGAGTCAGAGGCTCTTATGATCATAAAAGACATCAAATTGTTCCCCGTACAAATAATACCTGCAACTCTTAAGTGCATAATAGCACAACTCCAACTCAAAATCATGATTGGGGTAATTCCTCTCATGCACATTCAGCTGATGGGATGCATAAGTGACTACCTACCCATTATGCAACAGTACTTCACCAAGCCCTGACCCCGAAGCATCACAATACACCATATAACCCTTGCCACATTTTAGGAGGATAAGAATGGGCGTAGAAGTAAATCTAACCTTCAGCTCCAAAAAGGTCGACTCACAGGCCTTAGACCATTCAAAGTGCACATTCTTTCGAGTTAACATGGTGAGGGGCAATGCAACCATTGATAAGTTTTGTACAAATGTACGGTTGTAACCAGTCAAACACAAGAAACTATTCACCTCCATGACTGTCTTGGGCTATCCCGTCCCAGGACGGCCTCCACCATGGAAGGGTTGACAGAAATGCCCTCACCAGAAATAATATGGCCAAGGAATTTGACCTCCTCCATCCAAAATTCGCACTTGCTGAATTTAGCATACATATGGTTCTCCCTGAGCACTTACAATGTCGTATGAAGGTGCTCCTCATGGTCTAAATCCTATGACAAATAGACCAATATATCATCTATAAATACCACCATAAATTGATCTACGTAGGCGCGATAAATGTAGTTCATCAGATCCATGAATGTTGTTGGGGTATTGGTCAAACCGAAGGGCATCAATAGGAACTCATAGTGTCCAAATCGAGTTTGTAACACCACCTTAGGGATATCCTCCTCCATGATGCATAATTAATGGTACCCGGACCGAAGGTTAATCTATGAAAACCTACCTGCCCCATGTAAATGGTCGAACAAATCGTTGATACGAGGCATAGGGTATTTATTCTTCACCATCACCCTATTCAACTGGTTGTAGTCAATGGAAAACCACAAGGAATTATCCTTTTTCTAAGTAAAGAGGACTGGATCTCCCCATGGGGACACACTAGGGCGAATGAATCCCTTCTTGGTGTGACACCCCACCTAATTAAACATCGGGTGATCAGGCCTTTATTAAATTAAAATAGTTTCTCAAATGGTTCATTCTTAGCATCACTGTCGAAAACTTTTTAATTACTAATCCCCTAAGTACAATTAGACCGGTGCCAAATTTTATCTTTCTTAAAATAGATAAATCAACCACGCGGAACAAAGAATAAAAATAACCATGCACTATAACTCAATCAACAAAGTGTAAGTACAAAAGATTAAGAGTAATACCGAATAAACCAGCGACTAAAATCCAAAATAATAGTAGAACAACCACTAGTCTGAAACTAAACATCTGAGACTGATACCGGACCACAAGTCCATACAAAGAATAGTGTGAGATCTTGTACTAGATCAGAATGAGAGATATCGTCTAATCAAAATCCTATAAGCATCCACTTTTCTACAACTTTGAGTCCCTGGAATGAAATCATCATACATGGCGTTCCTGTGGCTGGACACCTAAAAGGTTTTGAAAATATTTTATAGCAAGAGTTAGTATTCAAAACATTTTGAAAATATTTAACAAGCGTTTATCAAAATATAAAATGCGGTTATTGATTACACATGTTAAGTTCTCATACACTCTCTTGAGTTTACTCACCCCTCATCTTTTGTGCACACCTAACGTTCTACACTTAGCCTACCTAGCCATATCTTCCAAGCTAACTAGGACGAAGTAATCATCTGAACTTATCTATACTTAAGTTCTCGTATCGGCCACACAGTACATCCATTTCATTAATATCTCGCGAATGTTAATTAATACTCAAGTAACATTTCGCCTATGTTATGTTTCAAAACTTCTCATTTAGTTTCACTACTAAATTTTTACAATTATCACAATTTCTATCTTCCCACTTTTGTAATTAAGTTTCACTACTTAACTTACCAGTTCGGTATGTATCTTTAAATACATAAAATATATCAATCTACTAATACACAGAAGTAGAATATCATGAAGTATATATTTCACACACAATATATACTAAATATCAGTCATTACTATTTTGTCCTTTTCACACACGTAAAGGACTCTTGGTTCGGAATGATTCATCGACCCCAAGTAAGAATAGGTTCGGAATTATACATTGACCCCAATTATTTATATACACAAATTCTGGCTCGGACTCTTTCATCACGCCACCAGTTCAAAGGTTTGGTTCAGCATTTTACATCGACCCCAAACATATAATAACCCTATATTAGTTCGGAATATCTCATCGACCCTAACATAGTTAATTTAGGTATACTTCTCTCGACCTAAAAGATCATAAAATTCAGTAGGTACATGCCCGACATATTAATTATGTTCGTACGTAATATTTTAATCTCTTATATCTACCGTACAATATTCTCTTTATGATTTATCTCATGAATTGCATTTATTTGAGTATTCAAACAACTCTACGGGTCCTAGTTACCCCTCACATATAATTTCAGTAGTTATTACTTACCCTACTGCTCTATTACTTGAATTGACTTTACCTCACCTTGTAACTCAATTTCGAGTTTCCCCGATACTCCACTAAATCGGATTATTCTCGTCGGTCCATAATCCAAGTCCTACACCCAATGGCCTTATCAGACCTCGATAATATATCTACTGCTCTTATTCTCACTCCCATATAAGTATAATATAAATCCTAGGATACTCCTTCATTCTCGAAAATGAAAGAAACCTTAAACACGAAAAATTCAGGAAAAAATAGCTTACGTCGATCGATCGACTACTGGGCTCGATCGATCGACCTAGTCGATCGATCGACATTCAAGATCGATCGATCGATCGAGTAGGGACAGACGCAGTTCGTCTTCTTCGTTAACCTCGTCCTCCATTAACAAATCTGTAAACTTCATTATAGTCCACCAAACTTCAACCCAATGATCCTAACATGTTTCCACATATACTAGGACAATTTCTAACGTGTCAAATACATCAAAACCCCAATTGCTAACTCCGTTTGGGTAATTGTGGACAGGTTGTCCAAAGTCGCTCACTTTTTACCCGTAAGGACCGACTACACTACGGGACAGTATGCCCAGCTCTTCATTTCAGAGGTTGTGAGACTTCACGGTGTACCCCTAAATATCGTGTCTGACAGAGACAAGATATTTGTTTCGAGGTTTTGGGAGAGTTTCCAGGAGGCCATGGGCACGGAATTGCGGTTGAGTACGGCTTATCATCCACAGACCGATGGGCAGACCGAGCGCACAAATCAGATGTTGGAGGACATGCTACGCATGTGCATTATTGACTTTGGGGGTGGATGGGAGCAATACCTTCCACTGGTAGAGTTTGCTTACAACAACTCCTATCAGTTCACTATTGGCATGGCCCCGTTTGAAGCATTGCATGGTAGGCCTTGTCGTTCCCCAGCATGTTGGTTAGAGGTGGGGTACAACAAACTACTTGGACTGAAAGTAATTCAGGATACTTCGGCAAGGATTGAGTTGATTCGGAGTCGCATTCGGGTAGCTCAAGACAGGCAGAAAAGTTATGCTGATGCGAAGAGATTTTTCAGGGAGTTCCAAGTGGGGGACCAGGTTTTGCTCAGAGTATCCCCTATGAAGGGGATTATGCATTTCGGGAAGAAGGGGAAGTTGGCACCAAGGTATGTGGGGCCGTTTCCTATTATTGAGCGGATCGGACCGGTTGCGTATAGACTTGGGTTACCGGAGCATTTGCATCGGATTCACGATGTGTTCCATATTTCCTCGCTGAGGAAATACCTTAGAGATAATTTGGCTCATTCTCACATTGCTGTGGAGGACATCGATCTCCAGACGGATAGCTCCTACGAGGAGGGGCCGATTGCTATTTTGGACCGAAGCGAGAGGAAACTGCGGTCAAAGATAGTCCCGTTAGTGCGTGTTCAGTGGCGACATCACAATGTCGAGGAGTCCACATGGGAGCGGGAAGATGAGATGCGCGAATGTTATCCAAAGTTGTTTTTAGCAGGTACTTTCTAGTTTCGAATTTCGGGATGAAATTCAGTTATTAGGGGGGAAGTATGTAATACCCCGTACTTTTGGCTATATTTATTTTTGGGATTAATTAATTAAATGTGAATTATTTGGAAATTAATCCGGGTAAAATACTAGCGAGTTGTGAGTTGGTATTTGACTATATTGAGTATATATGATGTTATATGAATATTGAATTATGATATTTGTCGTGAGATTGATATACGACAATTTGGTCATTTTATTGGGACGCGTGTGACAGTCGCGTCAGGATATAATTATTTTATTTATAAAAGTGAATTTAAATTCTATAAACCGTATGGTCATTTTGAGTGCTCCAACGCGTCCGGAAGGGTCGAGATAGTCAGAAAACACTAGCCGGGGGTGTAGTTTGGGTTCCGGGGTATTTTTAGGCCATACCGGCAATATAAAGGGTATTTTGGTAATTTTGTATTTTTAGGAATTAAAAATGACGAAAATTAGAGAAGTAAATCTGATTGGGAATAGACCCGCTAAACCCATTAACCAACCCTTAATGACCCAATAAGCTACGGAGGTTATCATTTAGGTTTCCAACTTTCCCAAAGAAAACCCTAGCCACCATAGCAACCTTTGGAGAAGAAAGCTTAGAGAGGGAGAGAAGGAGAAGGAATTCTGCAGAAAACCTTTACAAAATCAACACCAAATTCAGAGACAATCGAGGCAAGTGGTTTAATATCATTTAATTTCAGAGAATGCTCTTTCCATGTATAGGAATTTAATACAAATTGATTTGTTCTTGGTGTAATATGAAAACCCATGTATTTTGGAACTTAGAACTTGAAATCTTGAGGAGAATTGCATGTAGAATGATAGGTAGATGATTATACTGAGAATATTAGTGATTGGGTGAAATTAAAACGGATTTTTATTGGGTTAATTCATGAATAAATATGTTAGGGTTTGTGTTCTTGAATAATTGGGGGAAAGTGATGAGACTGGATGATTTAATGATGATTGGGATGAATTAACTCAGTAAAATACGTTAGTTTATAACCTTGTTATGTTTAGGAGTGATTAGAGACCTTTAAACATTGTTGGGACGAAGTTTAGAGGAGATTTGAGGAGTATAAATTGATGAAAATCGAAACTAAGAAATTCTGGGCCGAAACTGGTCCCTCGTTAGAAGACCTTCCCAGGTCGTTCGAACGAGCTCGTTCGAACGAGCTTCTAACGAGTTGACCAGTCGCTTCTAACGAGGGGAGACTTTGTTCGATACCTTCATTCGAATGAACTGTATTTCGTTCGATACATTCGTTCGAACGAGATGTCGTTAGAAGGTACAGTTCGTTCGAAAGAACTATAATCTCGTTCGAACAGCCTCGTTCGAACGAGACTTCTAACGAGCTGGCAGTTTAGGCCTTTTTGGCCTGTTTTGATTTTGGGAGTCCCGTGATCTTGTTCGAGGATATAGATAACCTTCCTTTGATGATGTATTGATAGGTTTGGGACGTTTGTGTTATTTTGAGGAGTAAATTATATATGAGCGATTTAAATTATAGGGATAGTTGGGTTGAGACGTGAGTGTCTACTACGACGTGAGAATAAATTATGGTGCGTATGATTATAAACCGGAATCGTATAAAGTGTATAAATTATATATTGGTACTAGAATGAGAATAGTACTACAATTAAACTACGGGATTACTAAGATGTGTGTTTACTTAGTATTGATATATGAATTGTGTGTATGACATACCTACCATACTTGCTATCACGGGAGGTTTGCGTTCTCTTAGGGCCCTCTAATCCTTGTGTTTCCCGGATTTAGACTGGTTACCTCGATGAACATAGGTCATAGAAAGACTTATTGGGATGTTAATAAGTCCGCTGATCGTGGGAGCGCAGGTATGTGCGTGACCCATGTGATGTGACTGTGTTCGCCTCCACTATTTGTGATTTGTGTTATCTGAACTATTCCTGAGAGATTCGGAATATGTGATCCTTATGTACGTGATGTACCGGGATGGATAGCAGAGTATGTGTGCACCGCAGCTTAGTCTCGGGGTGCTTATATTGTATATTTATGTTGTGGAAATATCCGCTTAATAAACTGGGAACTTTCATATAGTATTGTGTGTAACTATGGAATAACATAGAGGGTTAATTCATAACGAGCTGTATTACTCTTGTATGAGAATCTGAATTTATGTTAAGAACCTATTTAAACTGAGATCGTTATAATGTTAATGAGAACCGAGTAATAAGGGTAGAACCTATGGCAGTCTAGCTAGATATGATGTCACTTAGCTAGTAGTTGTGTCATTTTAGATGGGTACTTACGTTAGGAGTGCACAGTTTGACGAGAGGTGAGAATATCATGTGAGTGCACGTCCTAACATGTACTCTACATTTAATGTTTTTAAAGCACTTGCAGGTTTTTAAAATATCTCCACATTCGGGCTCTGACCCGTTTGCTTTCAAATTTATTTTTCTTGTAAAACTATTTTAGGTGCCCAGCCACAAGGACACCATGAATAGGATACTCATTCAGGTGACGAGCTGTAGCTGTTTGTGGAAGCTACAGGGATTTGCTTGTAGACGCTTCTATCATTGGGATTCCAGATTCGTTATCTATCAGTTGTAGGGCATGTTTCCCATTTCTATTAGAGACATCTTTACATTTCAGTTTTTCAAACTTTGGCATGTATTGTTTCAGTATCCAGTTTAGTTATTTCAGTTGTGGTGTTGTAGGGAGGAGTTTTCCTCCAGACTTTATTTACATTATGTGATGGTTATTCTTTTTACTTCAGTATGGTGAATGGTATTATTATTCTTCATTACACTTGTTGCATGTTAATCAGACTTAAATTAAAATTTGGCAACTTACTTTTTAAATACTAGGTGGTTAGTAATCATTAAAATGTTTCGACAGTGATGCTATTAACTGGACCAACTTGGCATTTTGAATTAATTTAATAAAGGAGTAGCTACCCAGTATTTAATTAGTCGGGGTGTCACAGGTGGTATCAGAGCATCAGGTTCTAGTGTCCTTTAGGATCTGACGGCTTATTATGTTTCCGCTAAGTTTCTTTGATATAGAGCCCTATATTATAGGACTGTTGTACTCTTTTTGTGTATGCTATGTTCTTCAGCTATATTAAGTTTATAACTGCGAACTTATAAACTTCATTCTAATTTCAGATGCCTCCACGACGTGCACGACGAGTTCCCAGGGATGCAACCCCCGAACCCCAGCCCGCTCCAGTTTAGGGCATGATGAACGCCGCTGAGGTTGCAGCTATAGTAGCCCAAGCGATAAATGCCGCAATTGCCGTTGTTCAGCAGGCACCACCTCAGGCGCCGATTGCCGCGCCAGTACAGGTAAATGCATTCCCGTCTGCTTGGGAGCGTGTACGTGACGCTTTTCAGAAAGCGCATCCGCTAGAGTTTGCAGGTAGCTCAGATGTGGTAGTCTCGAGCCAGTGGAGGAAGAATATGCAGAGGCACTTGAGGATGTATGAGTGCACGGACGTTCAGAAGCAGGTGCTAACTACTTTCAATCTAGTTGGATATGCACTGCAGTGGTGGGAGTCTATTACCACCGTGGAGGAGAGGGATACTCTCACTATTCAGGACTTCTGGGTGCGGTTTGACCGCAAGTACTTTCCGTCGGCTATTCACACGGAAATGAGGAGGAAACTGATGAATCTGAGGCAAGAGGGTAAGACCGTGGCCGAGTATGAGGCCGAGTTCATGAATCTGTTGAATATCGTTCCAGATGAGATACCAACAGAGAAGAAGAAGATTGAAAAGTTCACGGACGGGTTGACATGGAGGATCCGTCAGCATCTGTTAGGGAACCTTTCGTTGGCCACGTATTCTGATGTGGTTAACGCTGCTTTGTTACACTGCCAGGACCACCGCTTTCATATGGCTGAGGGCAAGAGGTCGGGAGAGTCTAGCCATCAGGGCAGGACTGGAGGACATGGTGCCGGTGCGGCACAATCTGTTCAGGGGCAGAGACAGGGTGAGCAGGGTACCCAGCAGGGGGATCAGAAGAAGTTCCGATCAGGGAACGACAGACAGGGACAGGGAGGTTTCCGTCAGGGCCATCAGGGTCCAAACGGCCATCAGGGCCAACAGGGACAGAATGGGCAACAATTTCACCAGGGCCAACAGAGCCAAGGGAGGAACGGTAACGGCCACCAGGGCCGGGGACTGCAGGGGCAGAGAGGAGGGAACTTCCCAGGGATGTGTTTTGTTTGTGGCAAGACTGGCCATAAGCGACAGGATTGTCCTGATAGGGGCAGGGCCCCACAGCAGCAGCAGCAGGGTGCTCGCCAGGAGCCACAGAGACCTATGTTTCCCGCCGCTCTCCCCGCACCGCCATAGATGGCAGCATTGCCACCCATTCCAGCAGTCCCAGTTCAGCAGGGGCAGCTACAGTATGGACGTGTGTATAACGTTCACCAGGCTGCAGTTCCACAGGCACCGCCCGCGATTGAGGGTACGTTTCCTATCCATGGCACTATGGGTCGGGTATTATTTGATACGGGGGCTACACATTGTTTTATAGCTACACACTTCGTGAAAGCTTTAGGATTGTTAGCTACGGCAGAGAGCACAGTGACGTGTGTCGACTCACCATTGGGGAGTGGGTCACTTATATTCTTTATATGCCGGGGAGTGGGAGTAGGGATTGGTAGTCTGGTATTACCTGCAGATATGTTGGTATTAGATATGCATGTTCACGATGTGATTATCGGTATGGATTGGCTCGTAGCTTATAGGGCCATGAATGATTGCTTCAGCGGGAGCATTGTTTTTGCCATTCCGAGGCAAGAGATGTTTGTAGTGGTGATGCCTCGCCCAGAGGGAGGATCGACCGCTCATCTGTATTACATTTAGGAGGATACCTCTAAGGAGGTAGTGATTCCTTTAGATTCTATCCCAGTAGTCAGGGAGTATTCGGATGTGTTTCAGGAGATACCAGGCCTACCCCCCAGTCGAGAGATAGATTTTGTTATAGACCTATTGCCAGATACGAGGCCTATAGCACGCGCACCGTACCGTATGGCTCCGGCAGAGATGCGAGAACTACGAGATCAGATAGAGCAGCTGTTAGGTCAGGGCTTTATTCGCAGGAGTACCTCACCTTGGGGTGCTCCAGTTTTGTTTGTGAAGAAGAGGGACGGTTCACTGAGATTGTGTGTGGACTACCGAGAGTTGAATAAGGTCACGATATGGAATAAGTATCCGTTGCCTCGAATCGATGACCTATTTGACCAGCTGAGGGGAGCTTCTTTCTTCTCGAAGATTGATTTGAGATCGGGATACCATCAGTTGCGTATCAGGGAGGAGGATGTCTCGAAGTCTGCGTTCTTGTCGAGATATGGTTCTTACGAGTTTCGGGTTATGCCTTTCGGTTTGACCAACGCTCCAGCAGTGTTTATGGACTTGATGAACAGAGTGTTCAAGGATTTCCTAGACCAGTTTGTTATTGTCTTCATTGATGATATTCTGGTTTACTCCCAGACAGAGGAGCACGCCGAGCATTTGAGGCAGGTTTTGCAGACACTTCGTCAGAATGAGTTGTATGCAAAATATGAGAAATGCGGGTTTTGGCTGAAGGAGGTCCAGTTTTTGGGACACATTATTTCCGACCGGGGAATATCTGTTGATCCGGGGAAGGTATCCGCGGTGAGGGAGTGGGGACAGCCCACGACACCGACTGAGATTCGTAGTTTCTTGGGCCTAGCAGGATACTACAGGAGGTTTATTCAGGGTTTCTCGAAGATAGCAGGTCCTTTGACACATCTGACTCGTAAGGGTGTGCCATTCATCTGGAGTGATGCCTGTCAATTGGCATTTGATGAGTTAAAGGACAAATTGACCTCAGCACCTGTGTTAGCATTGCCGATACCGGTAGTGGAGTATTTGGTTTACACCGATGCGTCTTTGCAAGGGCTTGGAGGTGTATTACAGCAGGAGAGACAGGCCATAGCTTATGCTTCCCGTAAGCTTAAGACTCACGAGAAGAATTACCCCACGCTTGATTTGGAGTTGGCAGCGGTGGTATTTTCCCTACGGATTTGGAGGCACTATCTTTTGGGGGAGAAGTTCTAATTGTTCACGGACCATAATTCCCTACAGTACCTATTCACGCAGAAGGAGTTGAATATGCGGTAGCGTAGGTGGCTTGAGTTTGTGAAGGACTACCAGTTCGATATCCAGTATCACCCGGGTAAGGCTAACGTGGTGGCAGACGCGTTGAGCCGTAGGCCAGCAGATGAAGTGGCAGAGGTGTGGAAGGCAAAGTGGAAGGAGTTGGGACACCAGGATGCAGTGGCCCGATCTTTCATGTCTGTGATGACCGTTACACCGCAGGTTGTCACGAAGGTAGTACGGGCACACGCTAATGACTCGTTCTGTCAGGAGCAGATAGTTCGATTACTAGCAGAGGGAGCCGAGTCCTATACCGTTAGCTCAGACGAGGGATTACGTTTCAATGGGAGATTGGTGGTTCCGGAAGGGGAGGAATTGTGACACGAGGTGATGGCAGAGTCGCACGGCTCACGGTTCGCGGTACATCCCGGAGGGGACAAAATGTACCAAGACATGAGACGCCAGTATTGGTGGAGCGGTATGAAGAAAGATATTGCTGAGTTTGTTTCGAAATGCGCCACTTGTCAGCTTGTAAAAGTGGATCATCAGAGACCGGCAGGACTACTACAGCCGTTGGAGGTCCCGGTGTGGATGTGGGAGAGCATATCCATGGACTTTATCACGGGGTTGCCTACGTCGCAGAGGGGTCACGACTCCGTTTGGGTAATTGTGGACAGGTTGTCCAAAGTCGCTCACTTTTTACCCGTAAGGACCGACTACACTATGGGACAGTATGCCCAGCTCTTCATTTCAGAGGTTGTGAGACTTCACGGTGTACCCCTAAATATAGTGTCTGACAGAGACAAGATATTTGTTTCGAGGTTTTAGGAGAGTTTCCAGGAGGCCATGGGCACGGAATTGCAGTTGAGTACGACTTATCATCCACAGACCGATGGGCAGACCGAGCGCAAAAATCAGATGTTGGAGGACATGCTACGCATGCGCATTATTGACTTTGGGGGTGGATAGGAGCAATACCTTCCACTGGTAGAGTTTGCTTACAACAACTCCTATCAGTTCACTATTGGCATGGCCCCGTTTGAAGCATTGTATGGTAGGCCTTGTCGTTCCCCAGCATGTTGGTTAGAGGTGGGGGACAACAAACTACTTGGACCGAAAGTAATTCAGGATACTTCGGCAAGGATTGAGTTGATTCGGAGTCGCATTCGGGTAGCTCAAGATAGGCAGAAAAGTTATGCTGATGCGAAGAGATTTTTCAGGGAGTTCTAAGTGGGGGACCAGGTTTTGCTCAGAGTATCTCCTATGAAGGGGATTATGCATTTCGGGAAGAAGGGGAAGTTGGCACCAAGGTATGTGGGGCCGTTTCCTATTATTGAGCGGATCGGACCGTTTGTGTATAGACTTGGGTTACCGGAGCATTTGCATCGGATTCACGATGTGTTCCATATTTCTTTGATGAGGAAATACCTTAGAGATAATTTGGCTCATTCTCACATTGCTGTGGAGGACATCGATCTCCAGACGGATAGCTCCTACGAGGAGGGGCCGATTGCTATTTTGGACCGAAGCGAGAGGAAACTGCGGTCAAAGATAGTCCCGTTAGTGCGTGTTCAGTGGCGACATCACAATGTCGAGGAGTCCACATGGGAGCGCGAGGATGAGATGCGCGAACGTTATCCAGAGTTATTTTTAGCAGGTACTTTCTAGTTTCGAATTTCGGGACGAAATTCAGTTATTAGGGGGGAAGTATGTAATACCCCGTACTTTTGGCTATATTTATTTTTGGGATTAAGTAATTAAATGTGAATTATTTGGAAATTAATCCGGGTAAAATACTAGCGAGTTGTGAGTTGGTATTTGACTATATTGAGTATATATGATGTTATATGAATATTGAATTATGAAATTTGTCGTGAGATTGATATATGGCAATTTGGTCATTTTATTGGGACGCGTGTGACAGTGGCATCAGGATATAATTATTTTATTTATAAAAGTGAATTTAAATTCTATAAACCGTATGGTCATTTTGAGTACGCCAACGCGTCCGGAAGGGTCGAGATAGTCAGAAAACACTAGCCGGGGGTGTAGTTTGGGTTCCGGGGTATTTTTAGGCCATACCGGCAATATAAAGGGTATTTTGGTAATTTCGTATTTTTAGGAATTAAAAATGACGAAAATTAGAGAAGTAAATCTGATTGGGAATAGACCCACTAAACCCACTAACCAACCCTTAATGACCCAATAAGCTACGAAGGTTATCATTTAGGTTTCCAACTTTCCCAAAGAAAACCCAAGCCACCATAGCCACCTTTGGAGAAGAAAGCTTAGAGAGGGAGAGAAGGAGAAGGAATTCTGCAGAAAACCTTTACAAAATCAACACCAAATTCAGAGACAATCGAGGCAAGTGGTTTAATATCATTTAATTTCAGAGAATGCTCTTTCCATGTATAGGAATTTAATACAAATTGATTTGTTCTTGGTGTAATATGAAAACCCATGTATTTTGGAACTTAGAACTTGAAATCTTGAGGAGAATTGCATGTATAATGATAGGTAGATGATTATACTGAGAATATTAGTGATTGGGTGAAATTAAAACGGATTTTTATTGGGTTAATTCATGAATAAAAATGTTAGGGTTTGTGTTCTTGAATAATTGGGGGAAAGTGATGAGACTGGATGATTTAATGATGATTGGGATGAATTAACTCAGTAAAATACGTTAGTTTATAACCTTGTTATGTTTAGGAGTGATTAGAGACCTTTAAACATTGTTGGGACGAAGTTTAGAGGAGATTTGAGGAGTATAAATTGATGAAAATCGTAACTAAGAAATTCTGGGCCGAAACTGGTCCCTCGTAAGAAGACCTTCCCAGGTCGTTCGAACGAGCTCGTTCGAACGAGCTTCTAACGAGTTGACCAGTCGCTTCTAACGAGGGGAGACTTCGTTCGATACCTTCGTTCGAACGAACTGTATTTCGTTCGATACATTCATTCGAACGAGATGTCGTTAGAAGGTACAGTTCGTTCGAACGAACTGGAATCTCGTTCGAACAGCCTCGTTCGAACGAGACTTCTAACGAGCTGGCAGTTTAGGCCTTTTTGGCCTGTTTTGATTTTGGGAGTCCCGTGATCTTGTTCTAGGATATAGATAACCTTCCTTTGATGATGTATTGATAGGTTTGGGATGTTTGTGTTATTTTGAGGAGTAAATTATATATGAGCGATTTAAATTATAGGGATAGTTGGGTTGAGACGAGAGTGTCTACTACGACGTGAGAATAAATTATGGCGCGTATGATTATAAACCGGAATCGTATAAAGTGTATAAATTATATATTGGTACTAGAATGAGAATAGTACTACAATTAAACTACGGGATTACTAAGATGTGTGTTTACTTAGTATTGATATATGAATTGTGTGTATGACATACCTACCATACTTGCTATCACGGGAGGTTTGCGTTCGCTTAGGGCCCTCTAATCCTTGTGTTGCCCGGATTTAGACTGGTTACCTCGATGAACATAGGTCAGAGAAAGACTTATTGGGATGTTAATAAGTCCGCTGATCGTGGGATCGCAGGTATGTGCGTGACCCATGTGATGTGAATGTGTTCGCCTCCAGTATTTGTGATTTGTGTTATCTGAACTATTCCTGAGAGATTGGGAATATGTGATCCTTATGTACGTGATGTACCGGGATGGATAGCAGAGTATGTGTGCACCGCAGCTTAGTCTCGGGGTGCTTATATTGTATATTTATGTTGTGGAAATATCCGCTTAATAAACTGGGAACTTTCATATAGTATTGTGTGTAACTATGGAATAACATAGAGGGTTAATTTATAACGAGCTGTATTACTCTTGTATGAGAACCGGAATTTATGTTAAGCACCTATTTAAACTGAGATCGTTATAATATTAATGAGAACCGAGTAATAAGGGTAGAACCTATGGCAGTCTAGTTAGATATGATGTCACTTAGCTAGTAGTTGTGTCATTTTAGATGGGTACTTACGTTAGGAGTGCACAGTTTGACGAGAGGTGAGAATATCATGTGAGTGCACGTCCTAACATGTACTCTACATTTAATGTTTTTAAAGCACTTGCAGGTTTTTAAAATATCTCCACATTCGGGCTCTGACCCGTTTGCTTTCAAATCTATTTTTCTTGTAAAACTATTTTAGGTGCCCAGCCACAAGGACACCATGCATAGGATACTCATTCAGGTGACGAGCTGTAGCTGTTTGTGGAAGCTACAGGGATTTGCTTGTAGACGCTTCTATCATTTGGATTCCAGATTCGTTATCTATCAGTTGTAGGGCATGTTGCCCATTTCTATTAGAGACATCTTTACATTTCAGTTTTTCAAACTTTGTCATGTATTGTTTTAGTATCCAGTTTAGTTATTTCAGTTGTGGTGTTGTAGGGAGGAGTTTTCCTCCAGACTTTATTTACATTATGTGATGGTTATTCTTTTTACTTCAGTATGGTGAATGGTATTATTATTCTTCATTACACTTGTTGCATGTTAATCAGACTTAAATTAAAATTTGGCAACTTACTTTTTAAATACTAGGTGGTTAGTAATCATTAAAATGTTTCGACAGTGATGCTATTAACTGGACCAACTTGGCATTTTGAATTAATTTAATAAAGGAGTAGCTACCCGGTATTTAATTAGTCGGGGTGTCACAGTTAAAAGATCAAAATGCCCCCGAACGATCTCCGTTTAGTCCAAAATTACCCCGAGACTCAACTAGTACCCCCGTGTATACTATTTTTACTAATTTGACCCTTCTAAACTCATCGGTGACCTCTAAATTATCATTTGAGTCACTTAAAAATATTACTCGTTCTCACCCCAACACGGTCTACACGCGTTAAATAACTATTTACCACTCGCACTAAGTAGGTATAATGAGGCAATATAAATCGGTATCTATCTCTCGATTAATGTTCCATAATTATAATTTTTAATCAATCTCATTAAATTACTCCTCTTACGTAATTTAAATTAAGCCGTATTTTTCTCATTTAATTCTCCAATTTAAATAAATACAATATTCAGAAATACGGGGTATTACATACTTCCCCCCTTACAAAGGAATTTCGTCCTCGAAATTAGGATGAGGCTGGTATGAAGACTAAGGACCCTAAACACCACTGCATCCTCTAATACCCAAAATCAAATCATATCATCCTAATGGTCGCCCCAAGTACAAGCCTTGCTTCATTATAAACTCTTATCGCATGTTATCCATGCCGCATATATCATAATTAAGTCTCACTACTTAATTTCACCATAGATTTTCCCAATCTAACGTTATCTCTTGAAATTAATTTTCTCCTTACTTAATTTACCCTTTTGATGTATATCTCTATATATAACATCTATGTGTCTACTATCACTCATAAGTAGAATATTATAAGGTATATATTTCACACACAAGATATACTAGAAGGAAAATTGGTCCGGCAAAATCATCGGCCCCAATAATCCTATCATTTACATTGGTCCGAAAATCCCTCGACCCCAAGGTAAATGTAATGCATATGTTGGTTCAGATCTTTTGTCGATACCAAATTTATCATCGATTTGGTTCAGAAAATCATCGACCCCAAATCGATCCTTCATGTATTGGTCCGCAACATCATCGACCCCAATACAGAATTTAAGCATACTTATTATCACACATAAGTAGGAAATCAGAAGGTATATATATCTTACACGTAACATATACTGTCAACACTTATTTTATAATCACCCCCCTTTTATAACACTTTTGGGGTTATTGGCTCAGAATCCCACCTCGATCACCAATAGTGATTGGTTATATTATCTCGGAATCACACTTCGAGCACAATATAAGTATATATATATCTCATCGCACATGAGTAGATAATTTGTAAGCCATATATTTCACACTTCATATCTTCTAAAATGTCATACCCCAATACAATGTCCTCATATCACGGGTTAAGGAATAAGAGTTTGGAATTTCTCCTCGAACCACACCTCAAAGTACATGTATTGCTCGTAATAGCTACCCACGAACCTAATCCTTATGTACAGTCCATATAGGCACTCACACTTCCTATAAATATGCTCATATAGGTATACATTCAACCTATGAATTGATCAGTGGGCTTCTCCAAAATTCCACTATCGTAAGGGCGTATTATCATCCTTTCTCACTAACATTGAGTCGTAAGCGACACAACATACTCAAAATAAAACTTTATCTCTATTCCTCCCTGACCATCTCTCACAGGGTGGAATTTTAGGATTTCATCCTGATTCACAACCATGTAGAGCGGAACCGTGCACTTGTGCACTCTCCCTTTTCAACTACATACTGATCCATCCTGATCACCCCATTCCGCTACCCTAACAAAATGTTGGCTTAATTATGATGTTCACATCCCATCAATAATTTATAAGTCTGTCTCCTCATTCCATCATTGGAAACGTAGGTTCACTACCACATTTCGATTGCTCATTTCGAGTCCATCTTTCTCTATCAACTAGTGGTGCATCTGGAGACAATCTCACTATGTCTCTTCCTCAATACCGCTTCCCACATACGTCATCTTTCCTCAAGTGGTACTCTATTCCCCTTTCTCTCCGGGTATATTATACTTTACAATCCATGCACTCTTTGTAATTGGCGCACTTTTAGGGTTGGTTCCTTTATAAGAATCAACATTTTAGTAACGCGTAAGTCACTCTCAACACTCAGTTAAGTAGCGCCTTGCATCATTTCTTCACAATAGTTAGGCCTCCCAAATCAAGAGATAACTTTTGAATGGCTTCCCACCGACTCTTATCCCATAGTGTGCGCTGGCTATCTCAGCACATAAAAGCTTGGATTATCGTCTTTCTCCTATGTCGTTCAATCCATTCCATCAATACGACTTGCCTCATAACTTCCCCACCGTCGTACTTATCAAATATCATATTCCGCATCCCTCTATCTCGGATGACTAAGAAGGCCAATTGACTAGGGCGCCCATACACCCTCTTCTCCGTGCACATTTGCAAAAACATTGCGACCGTCGCACTTGTAACCAGCTTTTCCTCAACTCTTGCCTTGTTTTCATGATGTGACTACAAACTCGAGGGTATTCTCAATCTTCTATAGACTGAAAATCAAATTCTTGCCCATAAAGTCCAACTTCTCCCTTCATGGTGAAATAAACTTTTCAGTGTTTTCCCACAACACTACCGGTTCCACTGATGCCCTAGTATCTAACAACGTCTCTTCTCCTGACGTGCATAAAAATTTAGTCGCATCCCCTTTCACAACCGAACTTAAACAAAGGACTTCTCTCCATGCATTCTTACTGAGCATTATTGGAACAACACATAGTCGAGATACTCAAATTCCATTCCTCGACAATATGTGTGACCATACTCCAATATATCTAAAGGAGTCAAGTGGCACTATACTTATACTATCACGAAGTCCTTAGCACTAATCATAGCAACGAGCTCGATCTCTCCGCTCATCGGTCATACAATATACCTTGAATCACATCATTAAAGTCCCTATACACCGGGATCAATCACTATGAGACATCCATAATCTCTGAAGTCTCCAACATACTGATGAATAATGCGAGCTCGACCCTCTTTCAGGTGAGGCATCATCAAATACCTCATTCACTTAAGGCTAAAACTCATGTAATTTCTTTCCCATCGCACTGGTGGTTCAAATGGTTCTCGGACATGTACGCTGGTCCTTACAGAAATGAAAAACTTATCGAAGTTATTATTCTCTTCAATAACTTTGGACAAGATCAACACGCGTGGTCTTATGTCCCACATAAGACATCTTTTCATAAATCCCCTTATTCCAGACCACACCGACTGGTTTAGGGTATTCCTCCTCTCGGACTTAGCAGCCTTGATTTTTATCACTATCATCATGGTTCCCTTAGTTTCGCTGGCTAAGGAACACATTATTAGACTTAACAGTCCCGACTTAGGATCAAATCAATGAATCCCTTAGTGCGTTTCCACGTATGGCTTACACTAGCCCCATTACATTCAGTCTTACTCTTTGACTAAATCCTTAAACTCTTTTAGCTCCGCCCACATAGGAGCATTTACCTCAACCTTGTAAGAAGAACCATACTGCCTTCATACACATAAGTCGTCCAAGAAGAGTTTTACCAAAATTGCGAATGACAACTCGAGAGTCCATTCTCTCAAGGGCTCTTTTTCCCTTGCACCTATCTCATCGGGTACAAGTTCAATTCAACAGATAAATTTCTTTCTCACAGTTGGCCTCTACCAGGCTTTCACGTGATGGGTTTAGAAATTTCCATTCACTTTTCTTTTGAACCATCATTGGAGAAATTTACGGTTAAACTATACGTAAGGTCCCTTTATTTGTATACTGACCCTCGGTCCGTATGTGGTGACTGGTATCCCCACCACATTGCCTCTATAAAAAAAAATTACTCAAATTTTCACTTATGAGTATTTCTACTCTATCCTAAATGCCGAAAGCTCTGTACATTTTACTTCCATTAGTTAACATGCAAAGTCGCCGTTTTATCAAATTTTTCACGGGTCTTTCTTTTCAAGATCTTTCAGACCTTATCCCATTATCACTGCGTTAGCCGGGTTTAGATTAGCCTCACCCTTTGCCTTCGCGGTACTTAGAAAAATGTCTGATATGCCCCAACAGTTCTTGCAGCATCTACTTCCATTACAAACTAGGAGTGACCTCGACAACGGTCATCTCTCCTATGATTACCATCCTCGAACACCCCATGCTTCATGCCGAGCTCCTCCCTTCTGCAGTCCTTCCAACGCCAATGCTGGTCCTACTGCCATGTTCGACGTACCATGCCCAATAGAACTCGTATATATAACACTACATCTACTAAATAGCAGGAGAACGTAAACTACGTACGTAGAGGAGTACAACAATCCTAAGATAGGGCTCTATATAAATCAAATGATATGCTGAAAATGTAGTGAGCCGTATAGATCCTATGGACACTAGAACCTGATGCTCTGATACCATCTGTGACACCCCGCCTAATTAAACATCGGGTGATCAGGCCTTTATTAAACTAAAACGGTTTCTCAAATTGTTCATTCTTAGCATCACTGTCGAAAACATTTTAATTACTAATCCCCTAAGTAAAATTAGACCGGTGCCAAATTTTATCTTCCTTAAAACAGATAAATCAACCATGCGAAACAAAGAATAAAAATAACCATGTACTATAACTTAATCAACAAAGTGTAAGTACATAAAAATAAGAGTAATGTCGAATAAACCATCGGCTAAAATCCAAAACATTAGTGGAACAACCACTAGTCTGAAACTAAACATCTGAGACTGATACCGGACCACAAGTCTATATAAAGAATAGTGTGAGATCCTGCACTAGATATGAATGAGAGATATCGTCTAATCAAAATCCTGTAAGCATCCACTGTGCTACAACTTCGAGTCCCTGGAATGAAATCATCATACATGGCGTCCCTATGGCTGGACACCTAAAAGGTTTTGAAAATATTTTATAGCAAGAGTTAGTACTCAAAACATTTTGAAAATATTTAACAAGCGTTTATTAAATTATAAAATGCGGTTATTGATTACACATGTTAGGTTCTCGTACCCTCTCTTGAGTTTACTCACCCCTCATCTTTTGTACACACCTAACATTCTACACTTAGCCTACCTAGCCATATCTTCCAAGCTAACTAGGACTAAGTAATCATCTGAACTTATCTATACTTAAGTTCTCGTATCGTCCACACAGTACATCCATTTCATTAACATCTCGCGAAGGTTAATTAATAC
Organism: Sambucus nigra; assembly: GCA_949130495.1. Taxonomy (NCBI): domain Eukaryota; kingdom Viridiplantae; phylum Streptophyta; class Magnoliopsida; order Dipsacales; family Adoxaceae; genus Sambucus; species Sambucus nigra. The sequence continues at coordinate 360,665,430 of OX422221.1, read as the reverse complement.
TCAAGTAACATTTCACCTATGTTATGTTTCAAAACTTCTCATTTAATTTCACTACTAAATTTTTACAATTATCTCAATTTCTATCTTCCCATTTTTGTAATTAAGTTTCACTACTTAAATTACTAAATAGATTTTCTCTATCTAACGTTACGTTTCGTAATTAAGTTTCACTGCTTAACTTACCAGTTCGGTATGTATCTTTAAATACATAATATATATCAATCTATTAATACACAGAAGTAGAATATCATCAAGTATATATTTCACACGCAATATATACTAAATATCAGTCATTGTTATTTTGTCCTTCTCACACACGTAAAGGACTCTTGGTTCGAAATGATTCATCGACCCCAAGTAAGAATTTGTTCGGAATGATACATCGACCCCAATTTTTATATACACAAATTCTGGCTCGGACTCTTTCATCACGCCACCAGTTCAAAGGTTTGGTTTGGCATTTTACATCGACCCCAAACATATAATAACCTTATGTTAGTTCAGAATATCTCATAGACCCTAACATAGTTAATTTTGGTATACTTATCTCGACCTATAAGATCATATAATTCAGTAGGTACATGCCCGACCTATTAATTATGTTCGTACGTAATATTTTAATCTCTTATATCTACCGTACAATATTCGCTTTACGATTTATCTCATGAATCGCATTTATTTGAGTACTCACACAACTCTAAGGGTCCTAGTTACCCCTCACATATAATCTCGGTAGTTATTACTTACCATACTGGTCTATTACTTGAATTGACTTTACCTCACCTCGTAACTCAATTCCGAGTTTCCCCGATACTCCACTAAATCGGATTATTATCGTCGGTCCATAATCCAAGTCCTACACCCAATGGCCTTATCGGACCTCGATAATATATCTACTGGTCTTATTATCACTCCCATATAAGTATAATATAAATCCTAGGATACTCCTTCATTCCCGGAAATCAAAGAAACCTTATATAATACCCCGTATTTTTATGGCTTTTAAAATTGGTGGATTTATTAAATTTAAATTGAGATATTAATTTAATATTACTCCGAAAATTTATTTTTATATTTACTAACGTGATGTGAGTTAGTAATTATTGGAAAATTGTTGAATATTACTAGACGAGTAAAGTAATATATGAGATTTATTTTATTAAAATTGTCATGAGTGAATAAAATGACAATTATGGAAATTTAAGTCGGGACGCGCCTGTGTCGTGTCAGGACTAAATTATTATTATATTAAATGAATAGATTATAAGTTGCTCGTATGGTCATTTTGAGTTCGCCAAAGTGACCAAAAGGGTCGAGATAGTCAGAAAAGTGCACCCGGGGGTTTAGTTTGGGTCCCGGGGCATTTTTAGGCCTAATTGACATCCCGTGAGGGTATTTTAGGCATTTTATATTTTTGGGGAATTAAACCCACGAATTTCCGAAGGATATATCAGCCTTTAGTAGTTGTCTTCTAGGGTTAACAAACACAAAATCAAAAGACGACCATTAGAGAAGAAGTTGGAAAGCTTTTGAAGAAATTCAAGGGTAAAAACTCAATCGTTTTCACCGCCACCACCGCCAAAATGAAGATCGCAAAATGAGGAGCACAACCATACCTTTTTCCTTCACAAATAAGAAACCAAATTCCCAGGCAAGTATCTATCTTGCTTTATTTTTAGTTAATGTCTCAATCATGTTAGTCTAGGGTTGTTTAGGACTTGTCCCATGAAAGAAATTGTTAATTAGGAGACTTTAAATCGCATGTTTAGAGAGATTCCATATATTCTAGATATACCCATCATATGTAGAGGCTTACTAGCGAATTATGATGAGTTTAGAAATAAGAAATTTGGAAAATAATTAGAGGAATGTATATTTCTTTCAAAATCAGGGTTCTTGAAGATTATGTAAATTTTACCACATAAATCCTCTATCGTGGATGAATTTATACATGTTTCGCATAGGAAATCTAGTATATATGTATATAGAACTTGTAGTACCGTTATTTCAGGATTCTAAAGTTGTTAATGACATTTTTGGAGAAATTAAGAAATGAAACCCGCAGGTTTAATTTGCAATTTCTGGGCAAGAACTGCTTGATCAATCGATCGAGCCCAGAGCATCGATCGATCGACGGATCGATCGATCGACCCCTTTTCTTTGATCGATCGACCCCACCTGGAAAACTGCTTATTTCTCATTCGTTAGTTTAGTCCGATTAAAATGTATGGGAACCCTTAAATGATGTTGTTGGAGTATAATGGGATATAGAGATGACCAGTAGGGCCTAGGTAGACCCCGTTGAGTAAAATTTTTGTGTAGGATGAGATTTTGGGTTAATGAGGAATGATTCATGTGTATAAGAAATCATGCGTATATTTAATAAAAAAAAGGTCAGGACTTGTAAGAGAGTTAGACCGGAACGTAAGGGTGTAATTGCCTACTGAAATTAAACTTAGAATACTTCGAGAGAGGAGAAATGAGTATGAAGTGAATAATAAATGAGAATACAAATAACGAGGCCATGATACGAAATAATGGAGTAAAATGTGTAATAACGGATAATTATAATTATGGTCGTGAGCGTTTAGTAATGGGAATATATATATGACTGTGTGATTGTGCATATATTATATATCTGTATAAAAATCATACTCGGGCTACTTGCTATCACGGGGGTTTCCGCGTCGGGACGGTCTTATTTCGATGGGACCTTTATGGGGGATATTGACTCGTACCCTAGAACATAGGATTCCTTATTACACCATAGATTATATGTGGGGTGCAGATAGTATATATATATATATATATATATATTAGATGAGTGATTGGTATTTATATATATCTACTTATATATGGAAACTTTGCACCATAGATTTTATGTGGGGTGCCGTTAGTACATGTATCATATGTGTAACTAATATATATACGTATGTCTATATGGGAACTTTCTACTGTGCATATAAGTAGTTAAGTAATGAATAAATGTTGTAACTTTCTTAATGGGTTTGGGAACTTCATAACGGTACCGATTTGTTCTATATAGTGTAAGAAATCTTGAAGAGATTAATTTTCTAAACTAAATATTATCACCCTGTTAATTCTTGAGATAAAACTTTATGGAGAATAAGTTAGATATACTTTTGAGGTTTAGTAGTACGGTAGACGTGCACACTAGATGAGAGGTGAGAATTCTCAAGAGAGTGTCGCATACTAGCATGGTTGTTGCATTAGCAGGTAAGCATTTTAAATACTTGCTAAACTATTTTAAAACTGTTTTACAATCGGGCTCTGACCCATTTTCTGTTATCTCTTCTCTTTTGTGTATATATGTATATATTACAGGTGCCCAGCAACAGGGGCGTCATGCATAGGTTCTTTGCATTGGACGCGTTGTAGCTTATGTGGGAGTTGCAGGTCCTTGTTGTAGACGACCTCTTCATTGATTCGGTTCTTATTATAGTTATTTATAGTTAGGGCATGTGTCTCCCATTTCCCCATTCAGTATAGATTTTCTAGAGATGTATGTTCATTTATTTTTAGTATTCGGCACTCTTTAAGTATTAACTCTTGTGAGGATGATTTCATTTGTAGTTTAAATTTGGTTTGGCTAATCTAGATGGATTAATTATTTTGTGTTGATTACTATTCGTAGCTCTTATGTGATTCTTAAATTGTTGGTTATTTAAAAGGTTTTCAAATTGTAACTTAATAAAAATGGAAATAAAGTTTTAAATTGTTTTGACACTTAGCTTAATTATTGAGGGTGTTTAAATTTGGAAATTTGTTATTTTGCGACAGTGATGATAAGAATGAACCAACTGTTCACCTTGATTTTAATTTAATAAAGGATTGATCGCCAAGTATTTAATTAGGCGGGGTGCCACAGGTGGTATCAGAGCATCAGGTTCTAGTGTCCTTAGGATCTGTGTGGCTTATTATGCTTCTAGCGTTACTTTGTTTGATATAGAGCCCTGTGTATAGTATTGTTGTTTTCTATGGTGAGATTCCGTTCTCCTGCTATAACGTATATACCTTAGTTAATCTTAATTGCGTTCGGACGTGTTTGAACAATTAAATATGGAAGGCAAGGGCCATTGGGCGGACAACAGGAGGCAAGGCTTAGTTGAGGTTGTAAAGTATATTCGAGGATGATGACCGTAGTCGAGGTCACCCCTATTATGGCACGGGAAGCCTGGACTATAAAGACGGCTAGGGCGCAACCTATGATTTCCAAGTGCTGCTATAGTCAAAAGAGGTGCAAGAGTAGACTTACCCAACATGGCACGACGGGAAAGAGTCAGACGAAGCATTGTAGAGAACTGTGAGTGGAAATTCTAGAAATGAAAAAATTGTGTGTTAGCCCAAGGAGGTAAAGTATCCAAAGGCTTGGACATAGGACGGAGTGTGGCTAACTAGAAGTGAAAATTTGGAAAAAAAAAATCTTGACATGTCGGAACAAAGTTATCATGGTGGGAGTCAGCCACTACTTTTAGAAATGGAATGCTATGCCTATAGGAGAATCTTAGGTACAGTGTGACCGCATGTTCCTTCATCAGATGTTCAGGATAAGAAGTGAACATAGTTCTGAACTCATCATAGGAAGACCTGACAGAGGTCCATGTGTGAATATGAATATAATCTGTTAGTGAATCTTGTATAAGAGGATGTAGATACAAATGTAGGAGAGGACTCCAAGTGGGAGATCGACTCGTAAAAATAGTTAATAACACCAAAAAGGGAATTCTACTCGACGGTCGATTCAGAAGTTATCAATGTCGTGCTTTGACAATAGAGATATTAATGCTTCTTTGTGTGGGAAGCTAAAAGAATCAAAGAAGTTAATCAAGAATAAGACTGGATGCAACAATGGTAGTGTAGCACCACAAGGGGGTGGGGATACACGTCAGGGGACCCATTTAAATGATTCAAATAGATGAATTCTTACCAAAGCGATGGCGAATTCAGTAAGGACTATTGTAGTCAGTAGCATATTCTTTAGGGCCAACAAGGCTAAGGGAACCACGGGGGATAACCAACATGTATTGAGTGTACCAAAGTCCTAGAGAAGGACAATCATTGTTGATGTAAAAAACTAGGTTACTCTAATTATTTAACCACAGATAAATAAATGAGATAAAAGATTTTAAAGTGGTTCAGCCTTATATGAATGGCCTACGTCCACTGTTATGTTATTGCTGAGTGTTTGGGAATTCTCGATTACAAGTGCTATCAAGAAATTTCGGTCCCCTTGAATGAGGGTGATACAAGGTATTTATAGCCCTTAGGCTGTACATGAAAGGGTGTTACATTAAATGATACACATATGAAAGGGTAATTCATTTAATGCTCTTCAAACGTGTGCGTCAAGATGATAAGCATTAAATGAATAGTTGAACTGTTGATTATCTGGCAATTAATGCTGCGGTCGAGATGCAGCTCGAACCGCCTTAGTTGCTCGTCGTCCAAGAGTTCCTCGGAGCATTGGAGTTCCTCGGAGGATAAGAGTTCCTCGGAGGGTTGTTGTTCCTTGGAAGACTGGAGTTCCTCGGAGTATACTTGTTGCTCGGAGTGAGTATGTTGGTCGGGGGAATGATCTTCCTCGTTGCTATTGTGCCTCGTAGATTGACACGTGTCTTCTTATTATTTGTCCACATCAGCATACTAATTTTGGTATCAACAGAAGCCCCCAATGTTTCATATTTCGAACTTTGAGGAGTATGGAACATTCTTTCTCGGTATATGGCAATATTAAATGACCTTCCGGGGTTTTAGGAGCCTTTTCTTCGTATTTGAATTTCCTTCTAAATTCACAGAATCCGCCTTTTTGCATTTTTATAAGCGCTTCGATCTTCGTGCCCTTTTTGTCCTTTTAGCCGCCGGTAGCGTAATAGTTTCTTTTTTGTAATCATTTCTTTCACCGTTTCCCAAGGAAAAGTATTTAAGCCTCAGAGGCAATCCCATCGTCTTCTACCTTTTCAATTTCTGCTTTCGAGTTTTCTATAGCTTTTCTCTCTTTTGTGCGTTCATCCCTTTCTTCATTTGTTTATCAAAAGATCTCCTTTTTCCTGTAAGATTTTCTTCCTTCTCCTTCATTTCTTTTTATTCACCATGGTTTATATTATCGAATCTCTTGAGAAATTCCGTTCTGACTTTTCTATTCCTTCTTGGGTAACTTTGGAAAGTCTTTCTGAGCCTTCAAGTTATTTTGATTTGGCTGAGGGACATTGGTTCCCTAGCCTCTTTATTGCTGAATGTGGATTTTCTTTTCCACCAAACCCTTTGTGTTTAGAGTTTTGTCAGTATTTCGATGTTGTCCCTGCAAAAATAGCCCCCAACACATGGAGAATAGTTAATGGGGTGTATAGGTTAAATCAAACTCATGGAACTCGTATAGGAATTCCTGAGATTATGTACTGTTATAGATGGGCTGTTTTAGACAATGTTTATTATTTAAAAACTAGATTTTTGAATAGGGCTCTAGTAGTCAACCTCCCTGATGCTAACAGGGATTATTTTGAACATGGAGTAGTTATAAAAAATTGGCAACATGCCCCTTTGGTTGGAGATGCAGTATATGAGGGTCCCAGATGCCCCCCATATGGCAATGGGATAGGTTATTTTCATCTTATTTTGTTTTTTGAAATTATGATTTCATTGTGTTTGACAAAATGTATGACTGATATTTCACTATGTTTTTGTTTGCAGTTGACAGCAAGAGAAAAACTCCAAAAGAAACAGAAGTTAATATCAAGCATTTAAAACATATCTGGAGTTTGCATCAGAAGGTTACAGACGAGCACGTTAGGTCTGCTTCATACTTGCTGCAGTACAGGAGCTATAAATCCTCCTTTACTGCTCGTCCTGTGGTTAGCATTAGCGAACCATTGCCAGCTTCTGAAGACTCTTCACCAGACTCTCACATTCCTTTGAGTCAGAAGATGGGCAAGAGAAGAGTTCCTGCTCTCTTTGAAGAGACCTCCTCTGCTGGAGATGGAAAGAGAAATAAAGTTAATGTCCCAAAGGGGACAAAGAAAGTGGATGCTGCCCCTTCTGTTGCTCCTCAGAAGGCCGTCGAGAAGCCCCCAGTGGCTCCTGTACAGAAGGATGTGCCTGTGGAAGTAATCACTATCTCTCCAACCAAAAGTTCTTCTTTGGTTGAGGTTGTTCAGAAGACACCGAGGAGATTGAAGAAGTCCTCCTCGGTTAGTTTTTCTGAAGTCATTCCCCAGCTCCAATCTAGTGGAGCTGGTGTTCCAACCATTATTCCCCCGAGCTCTGCAATGAGCTTGGTAAAGACTTGGACTATTCCTGAAGTCCAAGGCATCGAGGAAAATATGTCTAGGGATATGCTGACGTCCCTAGCTACTCGTCACATTGCTTCAATAAGTTTCTTCTTATCATGAATTCTTCTTTCCTTCTATCAATATATGTATCTCGGTACTAACTCATCACTACCTTCTTTTTTCAGCTGGTGAGTTGCTTTAACACCATAGTGAAGAAAGATGAAGCACTCAAGGCTTCAAGCTCCTCGTCTGGAGTAGAGGATGATTTACAGGGTTTAGTCCAATCTCTGAAGGAATCCTGTCAAAAGTACGACGAGGATAAAGGTGAATGGGAGAAGAAATTGGCTGCATCTGAAGTAGAGAAGGTGCAGTTGGGAAATAAAGTGAAGGACTTGGAGAGGGAGAATAAGAAATATGCCGAGAAGCTCACTACCTTCGGGGAGCTTGAAAATAAGCTGAAATCAGCTGAGGAAGAGCTGACCCTTCTGCGCGAAGTAAATCGTCAGAAGGAGGAGTTGGAGGCCAAGTTGAAAGCCTCCGAGGACCTTCTATCCGAGAAGCTCTCCTCGGAGAAAATGAAAAGAAAGATGGCAATAAAGAAGTCTTTCAACAAAGGTTGGGACAAAGGGTGGAACAAGGGAGTAGCTTCCATGATGACTCAGGTGTAATATGGAAGTTTGAAATACTTCCGAGATGGCTGGGTTGCTGCTTTGCAAGAATTGAAGGTGAGCGAGGACTCCGATTTATTTCAACAACATCTCCCTGGTCCTCCCCCAGCCATCGAGGATGAAGAAGAGGACGAAGATGCCTTAGAAGAATCTTCACTGGTAGCGGGTGATCTCATCCTTACCCAGCCTGCTGACGAGGAGCTTTCATCTATGCCAGCTCGTTCAGAACAAGTTCTAGCTCCCACCGACTAACTCATTATTTCCACCGAGCAACCAAGCTCCTCGTCCCAGCCTCCCGAGAAAGTCTTGGGAGACAAGGAAAAGGTGTGAAGTTGTTCGGTATTCTCTTTCTGTTTTTCTTTTTACTTGTACTTTGTATCCCAGATCTTTGTAACTTTGCCTTATGATCTAATAAAATTTGAGTTCTTTTCTTCCATATGATTGTCTCTTCTCTATCTGCACTCTGTCTTGATCTTCTTTTTCTTTCTCTGTTAGTTTCTGGCCAGGATGGATCTTCTGTCTGCTAATGACACAAAGTTGATGCAACAATTCCATGAATATTATAAAGCTGGTCACACAGACCTAAGTGCATCAGAAGTTGCTGACATCCTTGGCCACGGTGCTTCAGAGCAGGCAGTAGAAGCTTATCAATACCTGAAGGGCTTACTTGATCGAGCTGTGGCCAATAACGTGGCTTACTATGATATGATCGAGGAGCTTCAATATACTCTAGAAGATCTTCAGACTCAGTACAAGGAGTCAAATGCCTTGTTACATGAGGGGTATGAAAAGAAATATCAACAGCTTTCTGCTGAGAAGGGATACGACAAACTCCTTACTGGGTATGATGTCAGGGAGAGGACCCTAAAGGGAGAAGTTGAAGCTTGTAGACAAATTGCTGAACTGCTGGAGCAAAAGAATAATAATTTGCAGAAAGAGCTAGCACAATATAAGTCTACAACCTCTTCTTCAACAGCGGTAATCCCAGTGATCGATGAGGGATTTTCCTTCTTAGAGGTTGAGAATGCCAAATTAAGGCAAGAGTTGGATATCCTGAGAAGATCTGGTACTTCTACTTCTACTCGGGGATGAGGAAGAGGTTCTCGTGGGCGAGGAAGAGTTGCCCAGGATGTTGTCGAGTAACAAAGTACTCCACCTGCTCGGGGTCGATCAAGAACTCCTCGTAGTATTGAAGAAGCTCGTACTCTGTCAACATTGGAAACTCAAGCGTACCAATTGAATGCAAAAGATCGGGCTTTGTCTAAAATGCCCAAGAAAATCCTAACTTTGGAGGATCAACTTACTGCCACGAAGTCTGCTTTAGAGAATAAGGACATTTTTGTAAAAAACCTTCACGAGCAGTTGGAGAGACTAACTTTCTAATTCCATAAACAACCCAGGGAATTTTGGATGGTTGGGTACAACAAGGCACTATTCCATTTAGATGCTCGTATCCAGAATGCCACTAATGAGGGCTATAAACAAGGCTGGTTGAATGCCTTATGCGTGTTGAAACTTGAACAGGGACATTACTTGTGGGACTATTATGATCCTGGGGTACTTGACTTGCCTGTGACACCATTCAATTTGGATAAGGAATGGATCCCAGCTCATGCCATTCCTCGGAGCTTAATTGCACAATACCTCGGTGACTATAATCTTCATTCTCAGATCGAGGTATCTCGTCCCGAGCCTCTATTGGACACACCTTCAATAATGAATGTCAGAATGCTGAAGGACTTGAATTTTATTAATTCTCCTCAGACTTTAAATGATCCACCTACTGGCGAGGAACCTATTTCAAAAGCTGAGGGAAAGAAACCAATAGAGTAGGGATCTCAATGTAATAGTTAGTATACATGTAATTTGTAATTCGTTTTGAATTTTAATGAAAGACTTTCATTTTCTGTTTGCAAATCTGTATTGCTATTGCTTTGTACTTGTCTAACACTATTATATTTGTTATTGCATAACAATACTTTGTGGTTCATCGACCAATCTAGTAATAAAAAGTTACAAGTATCAGTAATGTTGCTCGATCACTTAATAATAAAGTAATGAGTATAAATTTTTTTTAAATTTTTCCAACCAACCAAGGTTGTTAAATTGTGCTCGTCGACCAATTATAGTTAGTGAGAGTTTTTATCCCCGACTAACCATACTTGGTAATTTTTTCATAAAATGTGTCCGACCAACCAAGGTCGATAATTTTATCCTCGTCGACCAACTACAGTTAGTGGATTTTGATCCCGACCAACCATACTTGGTTCAGTTTGGAATATTTTGTATTTTCTGGAATAGTTTTACCTTTCGACCAACATAAGTTGGCATATTTTGTTTCTTAACCAACCGAGATTGGCATTTTTAGGAATCACATGTTCTCGCTCTTCTACCCACCCGAGTTGGTCTGAGTTCGAGCTATCAGTGTCCACTAGTTATTTTACCAACCGGAGTTGGTCACGCTAGTGTATGCCTCCTAACCAAAGGAGTATAGTTTGTTCTCGCCCTTTTACCGACCGGAGTTGGTCGTGGGTTTGAACTATCAGTTTCCACTAGTTATTTTACCAACCGGAGTTGGTCACGCTAGTGTATGCCTCCTAACCAAAGGAGTATAGTTTGTTCTTGCCCTTTTACCAACCGGAGTTGGTCGTGGGTCTGAACTATCAGTAACCACTAGTTATTTTACCAACCGGAGTTGGTCACGCTAGTGTATGCCTCCTAATTAAAGGAGTATAGTTTGTTCTCGCCCTTTTACCAATCGGAGTTGGTCGTGGGTCTGAACTATCGTCTTCTTTTTGCTGTCGAGCAGCGTAGTGTTGTACACTAGTATTCCCCGAAAACTTTCAATAAAAGGAGAGAAGATGGTGAGACATCATCGTTTTATTCATATTGATAGAACTGATTTACATTTTACATTACTGATAATACTTGTGTAGGTGTTCAGCATTCCATGCATTCTTGAATCCCTCTCCTTCTAGAGTTGCTATTCGGTAAGTTCCTGGTCGAACAACTTCTGTAACTCGGTAAGGTCCATGCCAATTTGCTTCCAATTTATTGTGCTTCTGAATGACCTTCTTTAGCACGTAATCTCCTTCTTTTAAATCGCATTTCTTCACCCTCTTGTTGTAGAACAGAGCTGTTCGTTGTTGATATGCAGCATTCATAATGGTTGCTTCTTCTCTAACTTCCTCGAGCATGTCCAAATCTAATCTTCTCATCAAGTCACTGACTGGGGAATTGAAATTCAGCACTCTGTGTGTTGGGAGACCCAACTCAGCAGGTATTACAGCCTCACTTCCAAACGCCAGCATATATGGTGATTCTCCAGTTGCTGCTCGGGGAGTTGTTCGGTAAGCCCACAATACTGATTGTAGCTCATTAATCCAATTAGATTTAGCCTCACTTAACCTCTTCTTCAAACCATTTAATAATGTTTTAGTCGTCACTTCAGTCAGTCCATTGCTTTGAGGATGGCCTGGTGCTGAATGAACCTTCAAAATGTTTGACTGATGACAATAGGCTGCAAACTCCTCGTTATCAAACTGTGTTCCATGGTCTGTGATGAAGGCATGAGGGAGACCATATCGGTAGATGATATTCTTCCAAACAAATTGGTAAACCTTCTCGTATGTCATATCAATCAGAGGCTCAGCTTCTACCCACTTAGTAAAATAATCCACTGCGACGACGAGGTACTTGAATCTTCCTCGGGTCGTTGGCAGTGGTCCAACCAAATCAATTCCCCACATGGAAAAAGGCCAAGGGGAAGTTATGGGTGTCAAAAATGCTTGTGGAGTTCGTCGGATGGAAGAAAAACATTGGCATTTATCACATCTCTTAGCATAGGCTATACAATCAGCCCTCATCGTTGGCCAGTAGTATCCTTGCGTCATCACCCTTTGCAACAGTGTCCGCCCTGCTACATGGGCTCCACAAGACCCTTCATGGATCTCTTCAATCAATTCTTTCACCTCGAAGGGATGTACACATCTTTGCAAACCTGCCATAATTCCTCGTCTATACAAAATACCATTAGTTAGTACATACCGAGCAGCTTTAAACTTCAATTTCTTGGTAGTGATCTTATCCTCCGGTAATTCTCCTTCCTCGACATATGCCCTGATGGGATCCATCCAAGATGGTCCTAAATCAAGGGAAATAACATTCATCGTCAGGCCTTCATCTATGCTTCGACTTTCTAACACCTCAATTGGTATCGTTCTTCGTAACTCGGTACGAGTAGCTGATGCTAGTCGGGCCAGTGCGTCTGCTTGTGCATTCTCCATTCTTGGTATTTTGATTAACTGAATGGCATCAAATTTGCCAACAACTCCATCGCCTTTGCATGATACTTGACCATTAATTCTCCTTTAACTGCATACATTCCCATCATCTGATTCACAATTAATTGAGAATCACTGAATACCATCACTTGTTGCGCTTCCATAATCTTTATAAAATTAAGACCTGCTATTATGGCCTCATACTCAGCCTCATTATTGGAAGCTTTGAATTGGAATCATAAGGCATATTCCACGTCAATCTCGTCTGGGGTGTTCAAAACAATCCCTGCCCCACAACCTGTTGTGCAAGATGACCCATCTACATATAATTTCCATATAGGTAACTCGTCTTCAAATTTCTTTTCTGACAGAGTTCCTCGGTGAAATATCTGCTGTTTCCTTTCATCCTCCCCTGGTATTTTTTGTTCTTCGTCGACCATCTCTTCTCGCCCTTTTACCAACCGGAGTTGGTCTGGGTTTGAATTTGATGATCTTTCTACATCCACAAGCCCTTTTACCAATCGGCGTTGATCTGGACTCATGTATGTTGATCCTGTAACATCTACAGGTTGGTTAGCGAGCAACTTTTGCTCCTCGGGGGTATCAGGATATGTAAATTCTGCTATAAAGTCTGCTACAGCCTGTCCTTTTAATGACGATCTGGGTTCATATATAATATCATATTCACCAAGCTCTATTGCCCAATACACCAGTCTTCCTAATTTTTCTGGCTTATGAAGGGCTTGTCTCAATGGCATGTCGGTGTATACGACGATGGTATGGGCCTGGAAATAAGGCCTCATTCTTCTACTTGCTTCAATTAATGCTAATGCCAATTTTTCCAACTTTGGGTACCTGATCTCTGCACCTCGGAAAGCCTTACTTGTGTAATAAATTGGCTTCTGGACTCCATTCTCCAATCTGATCAATGTCGAGCTGACTGCATTCTCTGATACTGCCAGGTATAAGTACAACTTTTCTCCCATCACTGGTCTGGACAGCAGTGGAGGTGTTCCTAGATATTTCTTCAAGTCTTGAAAGGATTTTTCACATTCATCATTCCATTCGAAAGTTTTTCTGAGTGTTTTGAAGAATGGAAGGCACCTATCAGTTGCTCGAGATACAAATCTATTGAGCGCTGTAACTCGTCCTGTAAGACTCTGCACTTATTTCTTCGTCGTTGGAGATCGCAACCCTAAAAGAGCTTTGGTGTTTGCTGGATTTGCTTCAATGCCTCGCTGGTTGACGATGTACCCGAGGAACATTCCTTCTCGTACTCCAAAGGTGCACTTCGTCGGGTTGAGCTTCATCTGGTATTTATCCAGTTGATCAAAGGTCTGACCTAAGTCAACTAGATGCTCAGCAGCTTTCTTGCTCTTTGTCAGCATATCGTCGACATAGACTTCCATGTTGTAACTGATTTGTTCGGCAAAAACCTTGTTCATCAGCCGCTGATATGTCGCTCCTGCATTTTTCAAACCAAAAAGTATAACATTATAACAATAAGTTCCCCTATGGGTAATAAAATAAGTGCTTTCCCTGTCTTCAGGTTTCATTTTGATCTGGTTGTAACCAGAGTAAGCATCCATGAAGCTGAGCAGCTCGTGCCCCGAGGTAGCATCCACTAGTTGGTCAATTTTGGGCAATGGGAAGTGATCCTTTGGGCAGGCCTTGTTGAGATCAGTGAAATCAACACACGTTCTCCATTTATTGTTTTTCTTCTTTACCATCACCACATTTGCCAACCAGTCTAGATACTTCACATCTTCAATGAATTTGGCTTTCTGGAGCTTGTCGACCTCCTCTTGAATAGCTTGATTCTTCTCGGGGCTAAATACCCTTCTTCTCTGCTTTATAGGCTTGATCTCCTTATTCACATTGAGCTCATGACATAAGAAGTTTGGATCTATTCCTGGCATGTCTTCATGACTCCACGCAAAAGTTTTCTTTCTGTTTCTCAAGAAAGTTATCAACTCCTGTTTTATTGAAGCATCCAACAACGAACCTATCTGAGTTGTTCGTTCAGGGTATTCGTCGTCCAGAATAACATTTTCTGTAGATTCCACCACCTGTCCTTTTACAAGTTGGGATTCATCTCTTGGATCAAGTGTTTCAATTTCTGTACTTTCATCCACCTGGTAAGTAGTAGTCCTTTTCCTTGACTCTTCAAGCTCCTCTTGCTCGGCAGATGAATAATAGCATTCTCGAGCTACTTTTTGATCACCTTTCACCACTCCTACTCCGAAATTTGTTGGGAATTTTAAACATTGATGTACTGTAGATGGGACTGCTTCGAACTTCTTCAAACCAACTCTTCCCATGATGATGTTGTAGGCTAACTGCACATTCTTATCCATCACAAAGAAGCGTATTCTCTCTGTTCGACAAGTAGGCCAAGTTCCGATGAATATATCCAACTTGATCGTCCCAAGTGGAAAAACTTTCTCGCTAGCGAAACCCAGAAGAGGTCTGTGATAAGGTTCCAATTGAGATAATTTCAAATTTAAACTGTCAAAGCATAAATAGTACATGATGTCTGCCGAACTGCCATTGTCTACCAGCACCCTTGAAATCACTACTTCTTTCATCCTCATTTTGATCACCAAAGGGTCGTCGTGAGGGTAAAGAACACCTGCCAGGTCATTTTTTGAAAAGCCAATAACCAGCTTCTCTTTGTTTACCTTCCTCGAACGATCCTCCTCGGCCAAATTTATTCGCTGAATGTACGAGCAAGCTTGTGCCTCTCCAAGGTAAGCTTTTCTTTCTGCAGTAAGATCTCCTCCTCCTGCATCTCCTCCTGTAATAACATTACAATCAAATGACCCAAAACATATGGAAAATACCTCTCGTTCTGGATGCCTTGGTTTCTTGGGAAGATCGGGGTCATCCTCGGCGTCATCTTCATGGCCTCTCTTCTTTTTATCCTCTGCTCAACGAGGAGATCTAGATCTCTCTCTAGTTCGATCATTATTTCTTCTTTCACCTCCCCGATCAACATACTTTTCTAGATTTCCTCTTCGGATGAGTGTTTCAATCTCTTTCTGAAGAGCTATGCAATTTTTAGTCATATGGCCATGATCTTTGTGGAACTCGCAATATTTATCCTTGTTCCTCGCATCAGGGTCTGACCTCAGTTTCTTCGGCCACTTTACCTCCTCGCTATTCTTGATTTCTTCCAAGACATGATTAATACCCATTTTCAAGGGAGTATAATTATCGAATTTTTTCAGGTTTTCCCATGATGACTTATTATTTCTGGAATGCTTGTCATCGCCATTGCCCTTATGCTCTTTATTTTTAGACTTGTCGACTTCCACCTTGGTGTCTTTATCCATATTCTTCTTTGCAGCCATAGCTTCCTCGGCATTCATGATTTTGGCCGCTTTTGCCATCAACTCTGACATAGTTTTAGGTGGATCTTTCGCCAAAGTGTAATACAACTTATTAGGCAACAACCCACTCATCAAGGCGGTGATTGATGTCTTCTCCTCATAATCTATGACTTCCAGCTTCTCGTTATTGAAACGAGTTATGTAATCTCTAGTACTCTCACCAGATTTTTGTCTAACACTTAACAAGTGTGCTACTCGTTTTACTGGCTTTGATCCAAAACAGAAATTGTCGATGAACAACTCGGCCAACTGAAAGAAAGTTGAAATCTTACCCCGAGGAAGATTATTGTACCATATCTGGGCAGCTCCAGTAAGAGTTCCTGAGAATGCTCTGCATCTCATCTCGTCGGGGACAACATAGATATCAGCAGCAACTTGATATTGCTCTATATGAAGAACAGGATCTGTCTTTCCATCGTATTTGGGGGTCACCACAGGGGATTTAAACTTTGACGGTGTAGGAAAATTCACAATGGCCTGGACAAAAGGTGTCCCTTGAACAAAAGTTCGCTGTAGGGGATTCTTCGCCTTAGCTATTTCTCCCAATCTATCCTCCAACCGCTGAAGGGATCCTTTCCACACTTCATTTCCTTCCTCGGGCCTATTGGTTTGAGCAATAGATCGTTCTGAAGTAGCCTCCTGAGATCTATCTTGACGAGCAACTGGTCGTGATTGTGCTGATCCTTCTCTTAGATCTGATGGTTGTCGAAAACTCCTCGACATGGTTTTAGGTGGACTCCTATTCCTCCTAGGGCCTAATCGGCTGAAAGGAGATGCCCTGCTCAATCTTTCCATGGCACTGGTCCTTTCTGGAGAGAGAGTAATATGTTGCTCAGTATATGTGGCCCTTATCGATGAAGTTTGCCCAGGTTGATAAGAGAAATCATCAAATTCCTCATTATGATACGTCTCTGTACGTCTGGATCGTGAAGAAAGTGCACGGGTATTTCTTTGGATGTTTCGTGATCCAGGATGGGTTGGTGTACCGCCATGGAGAGTTTGGATGAGTTGCCGCATTGTCTCTTGCATGGCGGTTTGTCCTTGAGCCAGATTCGTCATAATTCCAGTCAGATCTGGAGGTGCAGATGGATTTGAAGGATTTCCAGCATTTCCAGCATTTCGATTGCTGGATTCCGGATTATCTTCCATTGATGATGATTTTTGGTGAAAAACGATAATAACAATCGTTCCCACAGACGGCGCCAATCTGTTGATGTAAAAAACTAGATTACTTTAATTATTTAATCACAGATAAATAAATGAGACAAAATATTTTAAAGTGGTTCAGCCTTATATGAATGGCCTACGTCCACTGTTATTTTATTGCTGAGTGTTTGGGAATTCTCGATTACAAGTGCTATCAAGAAATTCCGGTCCCCTTGAATGAAGGTGATACAAGGTAATTATAGCCCTTAGGCTGTACATGAAAGGGTGTTACATTAAATGATACACATATGAAAGGGTAATTCATTTAATGCTCTTCAAACGTGTGCGTCAAGATGATAAGCATTCAATGAATAGTTGAACTGTTGATTATCTGACAATTAATGTTGCGGTCGAGATGCAGCTCGAACCGCCTTAGTTGCTCGTCGTCCAAGAGTTCCTCGGAGCATTGGAGTTCCTCGGAGGATAAGAGTTCCTCGTAGGGTTGGTGTTCCTCGGAAGACTGGAGTTCCTCGGAGTATACTTGTTGCTCGGAGTGAGTATGTTGGTCGGGGGAATGATCTTCCTCGTTGCTATTGTGCCTCATAGATTGACACGTGTCTTCTTATTATTTGTCCACATCAGCATACTAATTTTGGTATCAACAATCATATTCTAGTTGGTATGACAGGTAATAAGTGGATTATGTGTAGTGGTATTTTGTGGAGAGTGAAATCACACGCGTTGATCTTTTCCCGAAGTGAGTAAAGGGATAAGAGTATAGTACCTAGTAAAAGAGAACGATTAAAGTAGTTTTGTGTTGGTTGGGCAGACGTGTTACGTCCGGAGACCATTTTTGCAATCAAGGCGATTGGCAAGGTAGAAGTATAAGTTTTATCCTCAGAGGATGAGGTGTGTTTTATGTGACACGAGTGAGTCATTATATTTTGTTCATTGCTAGATTAGCATGTGAGTCGAGTTTAATGCGTATAACTACAAACGATATTATTATGTGAATATTTTTACCTAGTGTAGAGGGATTTTCCTTAGTGCTATCCGCGGAGGATGAATGAGTATATAAATAGTGTTATATACTTTATTGAGGTTACTCGTTTTAGTGATGTAATATACGGGTATAATATGGTATTCATTACAACTTTATAGAAATTGTCAGTACGATAGTAGGCTGTTATTGCAAGGCTATCGGAGTGGTTGCATTAGTGCAGCATGTTTTGTTCTGGCGAGGCCTCACCTGCAAGAGGGTTGTCCTCGCACTTATATTATCTATCCTAGAAACTTCGGAGGGGATAGTGGGCTCGAGATATTCGATATCAGTGTGTGTAGGGACTTTGTCGTTATGATTCAGTATGTATTGGGTTTACGGTTGAGTGAAAAGATTTAACTCAGTATTATGTTTAGCGCTCAGGACTTGGTGATAGAAAGAGTTCATTGTTATATCTATCCTTTAGAGATGTGGGAGTTAAGATTTATACCCCTCTGATTAGGGAAAGGGATTTCGAGAATCCCGACTGTATGTATTCGAGGATTATGGAATGCAATTACCACTAATACTGTACGATAGTGCAATTGGCGAAATGTTCTTTGTTAAGTGTAATTTTGGGAGGAGATGTAATTTTCTGCCAAGAAACAGGAAAATAGGGGTCCATGCTATGGACGGAGGGCCTAACGAATTTCGATAACCGACAATGCTAGGTAGTAGTGTATCGCGGGGGTTCCTAGTTTGGATTTCGCTTTGCGAGACATCCCACGCATGAAACTTAGACTAAGGCTGGAAATAGGGAGATGTTTGGTCATTAGTCCATGAGTTCAGTATCTCGATCGTAATAAGAGAAGATAATTATCTTTGTATGTTGGTAGTTGAATTATGATTTAAGGCCAGTGGAGCCGGTTGCGTGGTAAGAAAGCATTGAAAGTTTTGTTTTACCACCACGAGTTGAGGGGTGGAATGATGATAAGGAGGATTTAGAATTGCGATTTCTATAGTGAGTGAGAGTACCCAAGTGTTGCAATCACATTGTGAGCACTAGGAAAATAAAGAATTGGTTATTAGGTGTGAAGCATATGTGATGCTTACTCTAGTAAGCATGGTTTATAGGGTGTGTAAACATCCTGCTTAGTTGATGTTAAAAAAATTGTCCGAGTTGAAGGGACGTGGGAATAGACGTGTGGAATATATGTTTGTGGGACTAACATAACGAAGTAAAAGTGGTAGAGTGGATTAAGAACCGTGTGAAAGATGATAAATCCATATATACATGTGCAATCAGAGTAGCACACCGAATCTGGTTGGAAGGCTGTGGGAATCCGTTTATAAAGGGGTATTCCTTCAGAAAGGTAGAATTTAACTATATGGAGAACAATCGGGATGGAGTTGTAATTAGTCAAATGTTGAGAGCGAGTTGTGCGTACAAAGAGTGATAATGTTAGTATGGTATAAAAAAAATCCAGAAGTGCGTATCGTGGAGAAAAGTGCACGGGTCGAAACTTTCAATATACACCAAGCAAGTAAGGGGGTATTAAGTGTCACTTAATGTGAGATATTTCAAGGAAAGTCGATGTTGAGCAGTACATATTGAGTAGTCTCTACCTGCACCACTCATAGATAGAGATCAGTTGGAATAAGGGGATCAACTAGAGAATTTTGTAGTTATCAAATAGAAGAGGGGGGTAAAGTCGGTAAAGTCCTTGGATGGGTTGCCATCTTCAAGGTAAGATCAAGGGTTCATTCGAACATGTGGAGTAAGTCCCCCAAAAAGGAAGTGATTGACATTCCTTTGGGGTGATTTACAATATTAACTAGTGTGCCCCGGTCTTCCTTTGAAAGGAAGGGATCGTGCCGGTACGTGGTCCTACACAGTATTATTTTCTGAATCAGGATGAAATTTGTGATTCCCACCTTCAATATGGGATTTCAGGAAACAACGGAGATAATGATTCGTTTTGAGTAGGAGGTATCACCCCTAGCCGAGGAGCAGGCACACGGTGATTACCGAGTAGTGGAACCACGTGAAGATGATTTTAGAATCTTGGTGATCATTTCGTTTCCAAAACAGTTATAGCTAACAAGTGGAGCAGTACGGTAATTGGGGGAGGATATTACCTAATGGTAGAGTTCCGTGGAAGTACTCGTACCTGTTTGTCGTGAATGAGGTGCTTATTGAAGTTTTGGTGTAAAAAAAAACCTTATCTATTCTCCCTCTGTGTATGTTTAGAGGTGAGCGGATAATCAGAATTTTGGATCGGTCGAGAATAATCCGATGACTATGGTGGAATTCCACGACTATTTTAGGCAAACAAGAGTGGTCAGATGTTCGTATGGTTTCTCTCAGAAGGGGAGTTTTGTGTCTAGATAAATCTGAGTAGTTGTCATGTAGTGAGGTGCGACCTCCCAATGATATTAAAATAATGGGAATGAATAGTGTATATGCGTGTCTTATGCGAATGTTGTCGGATAGGAATACAATGTGAAGTATCTTTAATGAAGAATGTTAAACAAGCTTGCTGTGAGGCGGGGGCTATAGTGATTGAGCGCCTTATTATGTGGATAGGTTGAGTACTGTTAAGGTACCAAAATGTATTTGACCAGTTAGGCCTTATTTTCCGAATTTCGGGACAAAATTCCATTATTAGGGGGGAAGTATGTAATACCCAGTATTTTTATGGCTTTTAAAATTGGGGGATTTATTAAATTTGAATTGAGATATTAATTTAATATTAATCCGAAAATTTATTTTTATATTTACTAACGTGATGTGAGTAATTATTGGAAAATTGTTGAATATTACAAGACGAGTAAAGTAATATATGAGATTTATTTTATTAAAAATTGTCACGAGTGAATAAAATGGAAATTATGGAAATTAAAGTTGGGACTCGCCTGTGTCGTGTCAAGACTAAATTATTATTATATTAAATGAATAAATTATAAGTTGCTCGTATGGTCGTTTTGAGTGCGCCTAAGTGTCAGGAAGGGTTGAGATAGTCAAAAAAGTGTAGCCGGGGGTTTAGTTTGGGCCCCGGGGCATTTTTAGGCCTAATTGACATCCCATGATGGTATTTTAGGCATTTTATATTTTTGGGGAATTAAACCCAAGAATTACCTAAGCATATATCAGCCTTTAGGAGTTATCTTCTAGGGTTAACAAACACAAAATCATAGGACGACCATTAGAGAAGAAGTTGGCAAGCTTTTCAATAAATTCAAGGCCAAAGACTCAACCGTTTTCACCGCCACCACCACCAAAACGAAGATCGCGGAACGAGGAGCACAACCATACCTTTTTCCTTAACAAATCATAAACTAAATTCCTAGGCAAGTATCTATCTTGCTTTATTTTTAGTTAATGTCTCAATCATGTTAGTCTAGGGTTGTTTAGGACTTGTCCCATGAAAGAAATTATTAATTTGGAGACTTTAAATCGCATGTTTAGAGAGATTCCATATATTCTGGATATACCCATCATATGTAGAGGATTACCAGCGAATTATTATGAGTTTAGAAACAAGAAATCTGGGAAATAATTAGAGGAATGTATATTTCTTTCAAAATTAGGGTTCTTGAAGATTATGTAAATTTTACCCCATAAATTCGCTATCATGGATGAATTTATACACGTTTTGCATAGGAAATCTTGTATATATGTATATAGAACTTGTAGTACCGTTATTTGAGGATTCTAAAGTTGTTAATGACATTTTCGGAGAAATTGGAAGATGAAACCCGTAGGTTTTTTTTTTGTAGTTTTTGGGCAAGAACTGCTTGATCGATCGATCGAGCCCAGAGCATCGATCGATCGACGAATCGATCGATCGACCCCTTTTATTCGATCGATCGACCCCACCTGGAAAACTACTTATTTCTCATTTGTTAGTTTAATCCGATTAAGATGTATGGGAACCCTTGAATGTTGTTGTTGGATTATAATGGGATATAGAGATGACCAATAGGGCCTAGGTAGACCCCGTTGAGTAACATTTTTGTGTAGGATGAGATTTTGGGTTAACGAGGAATGATTCATGTGTATAAGAAATGATGCGTATATTTAATAAAAAAAAAGGTCGGGACTCATAAGAGAGTTAGGCCGGAACGTAAGGGAGTGATTGCCTACTGAAATTATACTTAGAATACTTCGAGAGAGGAGAAGTGAGTATGAAGTGAATAATAAATAAGAATACAAATAACAAGTTTCTGATACAAAATAATTGAGTAAAATGTGTAATAACGGATAATTATAATTATGGGTCGTGAGCGCACCCAATTTACTAATGGGAATGTGTGTGTATATATATATATATGACTGTGTGATTGTGCATATATTATATATCTGTATAAAAGTCATACTCGGGCTACTTGCTATCACGGAGGTTTTCGCGCCGGGATGGTCTTATCTCGATGGGAGCTTTATGGGGGATATTAACTCATACCCTAGAACATAGGATTCCTTGGTACATGCTATATGATTTATAGTTAGACGGTCCTAAGGATGTGAGGGTATGTGCTGACCTCTTAGTGACTTGGAACTATGCGTCACCTCCATTTGTATGTATTTTATGTTAATGCAGTTCAAGAGTGATTTCGAACTAGCATTTCCCTAAATATGTGTGATACAGGGACTTGATAGCAGAGTATGCCAGCACCATAGATTATATGTGGGGTGTAGATAGTATATATATATATATATATATATATATATATACTTATATATGGAAACTTTGCACCATAGATTTTATGTGGGGTGCCGTTAGTATATATATTATATGTGTAACTAATATATATATATATATATATATATATATATATATATATATATATATATGTCTATATGGGAACTTTCTACTGTGCATATAAGTAGTTAAGTAATGAATAAATGTTGTAACTTTCTTAATGGGTTCGGGAACTTCATAACGATACCGATTTGTTTTAAATAGTGTAAGAAATCTTGAAGAGATTAATTTTCTAAACTAAATATTATCACCCTATTAATTCTTGAGATAAAACTTTGTGGAGAATAAGTGAGATATACTTTTGAGGTTTAATAGTACGATAGACGTGCACACTAGATGAGAGTTGAGAATTCTCAAGAGAGTGTCGCATACTAGCATGGTTGTTGCATTAGCAGGTAAGCATTTTAAATACTTGCTAAACTATTTTTAAACTGTTTTACAATCGGTCTCTGACCCATTTTCTATTATCTCTTCTCTTTTGTATATATATGTATATATTACAGGTGCCCAGCCCCAGGGGCGTCATGCATAGGTTCTTTAGATTGGACGCGCTGTAGCATATGTGGGAGTTGCAGGTCCTTGTTGTAGACGACCTCTTCATTGATTCGGTTATTATTATAGTTCTTCATAGTTAGGGCATGTGTCGCCCATTTCCCCATTCAGTATAGATTTGTCAGAGATGTATGTTCATTTATTTTCAGTATTCGGTACTCTTTGAGTATTAACTCTTGTCAGGATGATTTCATTTGTAGTTTAAATTTGGTTTGGATAATCTAAATGGATTAATTCTTTTGTGTTGATTGCTATCCGTAGCACTTATGTGATTCTTAAACTGTTGGTTATTTAAAAGGTTTTCAAATTGTAACTTAATAAAAATGGAAATAAAGTTTTAAATTGTTTTGACACTTAACTTAATTATTGAGGGTGTTTAAATTTGGAAATTTTTTATTTTGCGACAGTGATGCTAAGAATGAACCAACTGTTCACCTTGATTTTAATTTAATAAAGGATTGATCGCCCGATATTTAATTAGGCGGGGTGTCACACCTTAAACATGGAAAATTCGAGAAAAACAGCTTACATCGATCGATCGACTACAGGGTTCGATAGATCGACCTTGTCGATCGATCGACATTCGAGATCGATCGATCGATCGAGCAGGGACAGACGCAATTCATCTTCTTCGTTAACCTCTTCCTCCATTAACAAATCTCCAAACTTCATTATATTCCACAAAACCTCGACCCAATGATCCTAACATGTTTTCACATATACTAGGACAATTTGTAACGTGTCAAATACATCAAAACCCTGATTTCTTTAAAGAAATAGTGAATTAAATCTTGAATTTCTTAAAACCCTAGTTATTGTGTTCTTGCCATATATGTATTCAAAACCCAGATTTTATTCCGAAATAATCATCAAGTCTACTCTGAATATTAATCCTCTACATCTGTTACATCATTCTACATGTGATTCCTATCCCAACATGTATAAATATCATTTTTCTCCTATCAAGACATTGATTTAACGAATTACTCAAAAACCCTACACATGGGTATTATAACTTTATAATTTTTGCAATAAATAACTTGTCTTGACAGAGCGAATCTGATTTCGTTGAGTTGATGATGGATTGATGCTTCTCTTCTTCAATCCTCCCACCTTTGGCTCCTAGGGTGCAAGATCCAAATTCAACCTTCTCAAAAGCACCTTCTAAGCCTTGAGAATGGTTTGCTCCTTCTATCTAATGGTATTGGTG
Source organism: Sambucus nigra (assembly GCA_949130495.1). Classification (NCBI taxonomy): domain Eukaryota; kingdom Viridiplantae; phylum Streptophyta; class Magnoliopsida; order Dipsacales; family Adoxaceae; genus Sambucus; species Sambucus nigra. The sequence continues at coordinate 360,641,151 of OX422221.1, read as the reverse complement.
TTTACATGGGTTTTCTAACCCTAACCCCTCTTTCATATGGCTGATAAAAGGCTCTCAAATTCGTAGGTCTCCATACCCTCTCATGTTAAAAGACCAAAACGCCCCCGAACGGTCTCGGTTTAGTCCAAAATTACCCGAGACTTAACTAGTACCCCAAGGTATACTATTTTGACTAATTTGACCCTTCCAGACTCATCTGTGACCTCTAAATTATCATTTGAGTCACTTAAAAATATTACTCGTTCTCATCCCAACACGGTCTACACGCGTTAAGTAACTATTTACCACTCGCACTAAGTAGGTATAATGAGGCAATATAAATCGGTATCTATCTCTCGATTAATATTCCATAATTACAATTTTTAATCAATCTCATTACATTACTCCTCTTACGTAATTTAATTTAATCCGTATTTTTCTCATTTAATTCTCCAATTTAATTAAATAGAATATTAAAAAATACGGGGTATTACACTTGGTCAACTCCTCCAACTGAACCCTTTGCTCCTATAATTCTATTGGAGTCATCCTGTGAGGTGGATTAGATGGGAAAGATGCCTTGATTCACCTATGTATCAAAATCCACCTCTCGATGTGGAGGTAATCTAGGAAGATCATCCGGGAAAATATAGAAAAATCTCTCGCACCATTGGGTAGTCTACCACCATACCATCTGTCTCATCCAAAGCCAGCAAACTGCTTAATCATGCAAAATACCGCTTATGCTCACACACGGTAGAAAACTTGTAAGGATGATCAATACCCTGCTCACTACTAAAATGATGGTGAGACCCGTATGGAAGTGATACTAAGACATTGTGTCGATGCCATTCGTTGGTAGCTTCGAAACATGAATGCCAATCCATACCAAGGATCATCTCAAAATCATCCATGTCCATAAGGATCAAATCATACTCTAGGACATAGTCTCCATCCATAACCACACATCTACAACAGATCCTATCGAGAACTATACCGCCACCACCCGAAAGCCCTATAAAGATAGGAGGATGAAACTGCTCTACCTCTACTCCCAAATTGAAGGCTAAGGAACTCGCTATGAAAGAATGTGATGCGCTAGAATCAAATATTTCCTTAACCTATGTACTGTACAAAAGAATCATACCTTCCATTAACGATGGATCATCGAAAGGTGCAGCAAACCGTGACATGGCATAAGCTCTCCCAGGATTGAAAAAGTTGCTATGGATGTTGGGCACCTCACCTAGCCCATGACTAATCTGCCCCTGACTTGGACTTGAACTGTCCACACTATGCCTCGTGGGCTGCTGATAGCCCAAGGAGAATTGTTTCTACTATAGCTGGGTGGGGCCTCTATAACTAGAACTCTGACCTCGTATAAAATTGAAAATATGTTGACTGCTTGAAGTTCATTATGGCAAATCTATTTTAAAATGACTAGGGGACCCTCAAGAAAAATATGTCCTCTCTAAGGGGGCTATAGGACCGTGATCACTAGTGCACTGGGCTGATGAAGAACCAACCCCTATGGAAGCCTTTAGCTTTGTAAAGAAGACTCGAGCCCCACCATGGGACTTCTTGTAATTGTTGCTCTTGGACCCACTAGGTTCCATCTTCTTCGCCCTCATGACCTTGCCATCCTGAGCATCAAGCTCCAACCAAATAGACTCATTAGCCAATGTCCTAAAGTTTGGTAGATCGATACCTGCTAGGATCTGTCGAATGCCCAAGTTGAGACCCTTAACAAATAGCCTCGTCTTCTCAGTCTCATCTCTTTGCACATCATCAACATAGTTACACAAGCTTTCAAATTTCACTGGGTACTCATTCATGTAAGTCTTCCCCTGTATCAAATGAAAGAAACCATCCTTTTTGGCATCCTTAAATGCCTAGGTAAAGTATCTATCAAGGAAGGAAACTCTAAAACTACCCCAATCTATAGTCTTTGTGGTACTGGCAGAGTAGGCACTCCACCAGCAGTGTGCTTGATCCGCAAGATAGAATGTAGCTATCTTAACTTTGTGCCTAGCTATCATGTCAATAATCACCATGAATCTAGTGACCTTATCGAGCCACTCTTCTGTAGCATTGGAGCCATCTGGCTCCTTAAATGTGGGAGGGTGTAACCTCCTGAACTCCTTCAGGATGGAGGCAGAGGTAGTACTCTCAACCGTTCCACTATGATTGCCACTTTGTTATTGCGAAGTGGATTCGGTAATCCGGCACACGACTTGCTCCATGTGTTTAAACTTTCTTTGATCGGAACCACAAGCTACATCATGACATGGAGGAATCTACATAGGGAATGAAAGTTCAATACACAATGATACGAATTGAAAGTGATAGCGGAAATTATTTACTTTAACTGTAACCAAAGTATTAACTATGCGGCAAACGTATAAGGAAAACATACTAAGAAAGCGTAAACACTCTGTCACACCCGAGGTCCTATTGCTCTGATACCAATTGTAATGCCCCAACCCAGGTTTAGGTCACCTTTGGGTCAACCCGCACCGAATCAAAGAGTTAAAGGGGGAGGGGAAAGTCGAGTTTTATTATTTAAGAAAAGTCCTATTAGTTTCACCATCATTAAAGACTAATTTACCAGTTATAAGTTGGAAAAAAGGGTATACACTTTAAGTAATTAAGTCAATTTATAAGGTTTATTTATAAAAATCCAATTTAATCCACAATATTAATTAAATAAGAAATAAACCATAATCATCCCTGTATTATTACCAACCATGGCCAAGGGCCCGAATAAAATGTTTAAAGTCTCAAATTACCAATGTTCCAAAATATAATTTCATTAAAATTACAGAGCCACTAACAACGTTGATTGCCCTCTGGGGACTTATCGACATCCTTCCCGACATCCCTACTCTAAGTACGTAGGGTGGGGGTGGGTGTTTTAACATAAAAAGCAGGGGGAGCGAACACTCAGTAGGGTGGGTAATACTAAGTAATACATTTTCTGCAAAAATAATATACATATGCCATGTATTTTAATCAATTCTGAAAACGTTTAACAATTTAGCATGTATTTGTGACCATACCTTCCTCCGGGGATCTCTCCTCCCGTCTCAGGGGGTTTCTGTCGCTAGCGCGCGCTAGGGGGAGGGAGTGAAGGTCTCGCTCCCTCTTCCTAGGAGCACTTCGGTCGTCGTAGATGTGGGGTGATGTAAAGAGATGGAGTCACTAGCCTTTTTTGCATAAAACTGGCGAAAAAATGTCTCCGCTTCGAGAGAGTGGCATTAAAGACAAACTGATGCTTACAAAGGCAATAGTTCAGAGGTTCGGGGGCTAACTTATAGAATGGGAAGGTGTTAGGCACCCACCCCACCCTTTCTGTCTCTCATGGGCATATCTTACTATTTTCCTTAATTTCTCCGTGAAGTGTGTGCGCGTGTATATATAAATGGAGATCGAAATCGCTCGGATCATATCATGGAAAAGATAGAGTGAGGTCATCCAAAGGAATGTTCCCAAAATAATAATTAGAAAATATGATGTGTGCTCTTATCGATATATAGATCGTTACGATGAAATGATAATATATGTTAGATAAAATGCAAATGTGAATAACAAGTATGATATATATGAGTGATGTATAAACAAAAAGGATGAAAATGCTGAAGTAGGAAAATTGGAAGATTGGAAAGTTGGAAAGTTGGACTTGAGTCTCGGGTTTTAGCCCAAAATGCCTACATAGCCTATAAAGGCATCAAAGTCCACGTTGTTTGCACATGGCACAAGGGTGGGGTTTATTCCATAGATTCAAACGGGATTTTATTATATGTTTGTATTGAAAATGTACTTTTAGTTTCGAGAAATTGTGGTGAATAATCCCATTGGAATTAATAGGTGTAACCCTCTTTTTTTTCTCTTGGGATTTTTAATAGGAAATAAAGTGTGCAATATAACTAATAAAGGATGAGATGTTAATGTGTATGAACTAAAGTCAAAGCTAGATTAAGAATTTATTTAACTAATGTGAAAATAAATAATTTAAAGAGAGACGAATTTTGGACCTTCTTTGGAGAATTGAGGCTTCATCTAGATCCTTGATGAGCTCCCTTAAAAGCTAAGATGAATGTTGGATGAGAGAGAAGGAGATTTTGCTAAATTGGGAATGAAAATGATGGGAATGCAAGGTGGAAAGGAATTTCACACAAGGAAACTTCGCTGATGCAAGAGAATGTTGTTGAGATAACTTATATTGATGGATCAAGGCTGTGCCTTGAGAGTGATATCATTACCTACTTTTATATGGTAGTGGGACTGCCGATTTTCATAACCCTAGTCCTACCATTCGGCAGGTGACCCTAGACACACTATCGATTGGCAGGGAATGGACCTGCCACTCGGTAGTATTGTGCAGATTTTTTCAAAAAAGTGGTTGTAGAATGCAATTTCTAAATCCAAATTATGCACGAGGGATATCATTAGAAAGTTAATTTAGATACCTTTAATAGTCCTTTGGGCCTCTCTTGGGTCTGGGAATTGACTTTGGGTCAAATGGGGCTTGGAAGCGTCCGTTGGTCCTTTGGACGGGAGATCGTCTGACAGTAATGGACCGTTCATCCAAACCGTAAGTCACAATCATGCACGGGATGGACATTGGAAAGGTTATGTGAGGTACTTCATCGTTCCAAAGAGTTTCTCTTAGTTCTGAGAGTTTACTTTTGTCAACTGGTGCTCGGAGTGCCCGGTGACCTTTTGGAGTAAAACAGGTCATTCGTCAATATCGTAAGACTGATTCCTACATGAGGTGAACTGTTGACCTTATAAGATTCATTCAGTCTCATTTGAGATGAAGAGTTGGCCTTAGTCAAACGGAGCCTGACAGCACCCGGTGGCCTCTAGATTAGTTATCGAGGGAAAACAAATCATTTGTCCAAATAATTATGTCATTTTATGCATAGGGAAGACCGTTGATAAGGGTTTTCAGTGACCCTAGAAGATTCATTGAGCTTTCACTCTGACGGTGAAGTTGATTGGGGTCCAATCGGGGTCCGGGAGCTCCCGGTGACCTCCATATCAGTTTTTGATAGTAAAATGGCCCATTCGTCTGAAACCTAATGCCGATTCATGCACTGGGAGGACCGTTGGAAAGAGGATTCAGATCCTTTTGAATATTAATTAAGCTTTCTCTCCAACACTAGATTTGACTACAATTAAACGGGACCCATGAGTGCCTAAGGACCTCTAGATCGGTACTCTGGGTATGACCTAGGGTTAGTTGTGAATTGGGGAGTTGAGAGGGACCTAAAGAGATACTTATGAGTTCCTATAATGTGGTGTCTATAGATCCCTTAGGCAGGTGATCTTGGAATAAGTGAAATCCATCGAATATACTCCACATGATGTTTAGGGAAGGAGGTCGATTCTGCGAACCTAAAGGGACGAGGATGACAGATTCAGAGGGTCAAGGTTGATGCTAAAGACCTATGGTAATGATGGGATGGCCTATTCTGTGGGACGAGGTTAATTCTGAGGACCTAAGTTGGGAGAGACCAATTCTAAGGGTCGAGGTCAATTCTAAGGACCTTAAGTTGGGAGCGACCAATTCTGAGGACCTTAAGTGGAGAGAGACAAATTTCTAGGGTCGAGGTCAATTCTGAGGACCTTAAATTGGGAGCGTCCAATTGTGAGGGTCGAGGTCAATTTTGGGGATCTTAAGTAAAGATCGACCAATTCTGAGGGTCGAGGTTAATTATGAGGACCTAAAGTTGGAGCGACCAACTGTGAGGGTCGAGGTCAATTATGAGGACCTTAAGTGGGGAGCGACCATTTCTGAGGGTCGAGGTCAATTATGAGGACCTTAAATTGGGAGCGACCAATTTAGAGGGCTGAGGTCAATTTTGAGGACCTTGAGTGGAGAGAGACTAATTCTGAGGGTCGAGGTCAATTCTGAGGACCTTAAGATGGGAAGCGACCAATTATGAGGGTCAAGGTCAATTTTGAGGACCTTAAGTAGCGAGTGACCAATTTTGAGGGTCGTGGTCAATTTTGAGGACCTTGAGTGGAGAGCCACCAATTTTGAGGGTCGAGGTCAATTCTGAAGACCTTAAGATGGGAGAGATCAATTCTGAGGGTCGAGGTCAATTCTGAGGACCTTAAGTGGGGAGAACAATTATGAGGGTCGAGGTTAATTCTCAAGACCTTAAATGGGCCAGGGGGATAGCTTTTCGGGCGAATTTTGGATTTTCTTTTTTAGGACTCTACTGGGGAGAAGATATTTGTCTAAGGATTATGTGAATGGATGGGGAAGAAGTTTATTTAGCCCTGCTGGGAAGCATTTTGATTTATGAGGATTTTAGAGTTCCATTGGGGAATATATTTCTTGGAGACGTCGCTGGAGAGAGATGTCCGGTTAGGGGACTTTGGAAATTCCTTAGTACTTAATTTTTTAACGATGAAGTTTTCAAGTTTTCGCTGGGGAGTGGTAATGCGGTTTTAATCTAATTTGTGATTTGGGGGGTTTAAAAAATGATTTTCTTGATGAAAAATTGTTTGGTAATTTTAGGAATTTTTTGGGAAATTTTCGTGATACGAAATTTCAGGGGGTGCCAACCGGCAGGTTATGGGAGTTGCCAAATGGTAGTGGTACGGTCATTTAAACTTCTAAGGGAAGGGGAATGGACAATGCCGATAGGATGGTGTCACGGGACTGCCAATCGGCATACCCCTTAGCCACCTATAAAAAGGGGCAAGTTCTTCTCATTTTTCACAGCTTCTAGCTTTCTCCTTTTCTAGTTCTCTATTTTGAGATTCGTTCTTGCCCCCATTCCTCTTTTTAATTTAGAAAATGGAAAATTTTTCAAACAATGAGGTACACATACCATGGCTAGGTGTTAATGACTGGGCGCACTTGGAGTGGCGGGCGAGGGTGCCCCTAACACCAGGCAACAAGAATGCCTTTGATCTGTTTGATCCTGTTGCTGACGAGCGGACTCTTCTGCGTGAGCCTGCGCACCATTAATTGTCTAGGGTGAGGAACCCTGATGGTTATGTAAGTATCGCATGACTCTTGGTATTCCTTTTCGCGATTTCTTCGTATTTTCTTATTTGTTTTAATTTTGAAAAAAAAAATTCCTTTTGTTTTAACAGACTGATATTACTGGCACGAGTCTTCGCCCCAGGTGGATGATGGGGTTTAGAGACATGTGGGAGCTCCTTGCTCTGGTGGTGCGCTGGGTGGATTCTTGAGTTGGTTTTGGTTGTCTGGCGTCTACATTGGATGAGACACCCCACTTGACGGTCATTCTCTATGCTCTCTGAGAGAGGTGGTGGGATACCAACCACACCATACATTTTGTTTTGGGGATATGAGAGTGAATCCCATTGACGTACATTAGCTACTTGGGATAGATTAGGAGGGGACCCATATAAAGGTGGATCGATCCCCGAGGGTGACACCGACGGTGGTGGAGGCGGAGGTGGGCGATGTTGGATGGATATTCTCAGGGACTCGATCCATATATCTCTTATTCGGGAGGTTTTTCTGAGCCGACAGATCGACGAGACCAACAGGCTGCAGGTTCGTCAAATGGATTGTTTATTCATTCTTTTCCTGTTGGTAGGATTTTTAATGGCGTCGAGTGGAAACGTCATCCACTTGTGGTCTTGACCATACTTGAGGGTATTTTCGAATATCCATCTCTTTAATTGGGGGAGCCTGACTTTGACAACCCTTTATTCATCTTTGTATGCTTTCAGTCGGTGCTACCAATAGACTTTTACTGAATCCATGTATCTTTTGGAGGTATTTCTCTTTTTCCTTTATCCATTTTCCTTTATTTTATTTTTGATTTATTCTGATTGCTGCCTCTTGTCCTTTTATAGACGTGGTTCTATGAGGTGATTGGATTCAATGACCACTTGATTAGTTTGTAAGATAAGTTAGTGGGGGGCTTTTACTGAATGTAATAGTGGTGGAAGTCCAATCGACCGTCGAGGCGGTCTATTTCTTTGGTGGTAGAGCGTCAGGTTTTGAATGACTTGACAAGCGATCGAGTTATCTTTTCTTTTCTTTCTTTTTATTCTTCTTTTTGGAATGTTCCTTTATGGAAGTATTGACTCCATCTTGGTAAAAATGAAGGTGACCTTCTATCCACGGGGAACGGCCATCCATCATACGGATGTGACCGGAGGGAATATGCTGATGCACCGACTGCTGGCGTATGAGTTTGGCTACTCCTGGTATCTAGGGGAGACATTAGTCTAGCAGAGACTTATACATTGTACACGAACACGATAGTGACCTATGACTAACTCGATCTTGCGATGAGCTGGCTGATGCTGTCGTGCATCTATGATGTGGTGAATATTCCTCTGCCACCCACGACTTTAGGAAGGGGTACTGGTCAGCCAGTGGGGTCTGCCCACAGTGCGGGTGGCGCATCGACATTTGCAGTGGCGGTGATGTTAAAGGTTCTATTTCCCAGCTTGCTCCTCCCACCAACAACATCTGACTGTCCGACGGAAGATCGATGCGTATGCTACATCGCCTAAATGCGATGGACCCAAAGATTTTGGGGTTGACGAAGGACGTCCTTCAGCCAGAGGTATATCCTTGTCCTTCGTATTTTTTCGTTTTCTGATTTTTTTTTCTTTACCTTAGAATGACTGATTTGATCTTTTCTTATTTTTCTAGCAGCACGTCCAGGTGTCGACTACTTAGCATAAGGACATTCGGGACAGTATGGATTCTGGGACTGCGTGTATTCGAGATTCGATCCTGGTTCCTTCTTATTTGGTGCCACCTTCTTCATTTGATGAGGGGTATGAATCGGATAGCAGAGGCTATTCAGCTCTTCGTTGAGGAAAGCGTGCACGTCGTCAGGACGGGGGATCATAGAGAGATAGAGTTTGAGAAAGTTTTTGGGGGGTTTGGGATGAGTCCCATTGTTTCTCTTTGTTCCTTTTCTGGAAAAGAAAATGTAGTTATGGCAGCACATATATTCATGAAATAAATGGGGTTTTATTTATTTATATTGCTTTAAATGACTTAGTCTACATGCATTTTTTTTACTTTTTTTTCTGAGACCATAAAAAGGAATTTACTTAAAAGAGAATTTTATTAAGATAAGTTTAAAAAACATGAGGAGAGTAAAGTTCTGAATTCTTTTGCGATAAAGTAAACGCATTTTTTTATTTTGACAAAGAAGGAAAAAGGAAATTTTCTAAAAATAGGGGATGTCGATCGGTATACCCCTTGTCCTTCCTATCGACAAATCAGTCCAGTCCAATCACCCCAAGGCTTGATTACACTTTCTTCGACTACTCTGTCCTTGATGGGGTATAGTTTCATCCGAATTTTGCAGAATCTTTGTCTTTAGCCAAGTTTTCCAATTATAGGGGGGGGGGGGGTAAGGTGGAGGGGTTTTCTTCACCCATCCACATTTTCGTTCTCTTTATTTTTTTTCTTTGGTTTTGTTCTACCAAAATGGATTTTCCCATAAGTGCTAAATTTTCCTCTTACCTCAATAATTTAGAGGCTCTGTACTCATACAATGTGGACTACGATGCCTTCAACCTGCTTCGTGTTTACTTATTGGGCAACCGACCCATTAACTGGAACATGCAAACGGTGGTAGTATAATTCTAGTACTCTGAGGATTATGTTTTTCATTTTGTCCTGGACGAGGTATGCCCGACGTACAAGGATTTTTGTGCTATGATGGGGGTAAATCCTAGTGTGGCGGTGACCATGCCTGAATTCTCATCGTCTGCTCAGGAGTTATTAGCAGGACTTCTCCACAGCTCACCCTCGGCGACTCGATCGTTGATTATTAGGGGAATGATATCCCTACTAGATGTGCCGTATTCCATGCATCTGCGAGATGTCGATGATGTGGGCTATGCAGGAGCCGTCGCACTAAGCTTAATTCAAAGTTATTGTTTGTGATCGTGTACCTTCTGATGGACCCTCAAATCATCGCCATTACTACGTGGATGTCATATCATCGCAATCATGTGGAAGTAATACTAGGAGAGACCCTAAACGGTTCATATGCTTAGTGGGAAGGTCGTTCGGATTTTCTTAGAGGTAGCCCAGCTATGCTGTTCATGTGGCTATCTGAGAGATTCCGCTTAGCGATCCTCCCTGAATATCACTTAGCAACTGTGCAAAATTTCTTCACCCGCTATTTCATTAGCTTTGGCCCGACTGTTAAGAATTGGGAAAACTAGTTTGTGGAGCATGGGGCTTGATGTTTGAGTTGGTCAGTACCCTGGTGGGGGGAGTTGCATCCCATTCTAGAATTGGGGGACTACCAGTATTTTGATTGGTTAGCCTCCGTCATACCTCTTTATACTTTCCCTAGTGGTTCCCATGTCAAGTTGGATGGGAACATATCGTGCCTTCTCGTATTCATGACTTCTTCCACGTGGAGGATTTGGCAGATGACATGCCCATGTGGTTGGGCTTTTTATGGGAGAATCGTCGACCGTCGACCCATCCTTCCCAATCTGTTGGCAGGGTTTGGCTTGTTTTTTGGGATTACATGTAATGGCTATGGAGGTGGGTAGTATCTAAGATGTTGGCCAATGAGACTGGGAAGAGATAGCTTGCCATGTTTGACACCTTGGAGGGAGGCATACATAATCCTTTTGTTCATGTAAATGATAAAATGAATTATCAATACCATGTTTGCCTTGGAGGGAGGCATAGTAGCTAAGATTTTTAGCTTGCCATGTTTGCCTTTTGATGAGTTTTGAATTTGAATTATCAATACCAATCGCTAAGGCATACATAATCCTTTTGTTCATGTAAATGATAAAATGAATTGTTGTCCTCGAGGATAAAAAAGAATAGCATTTTGTGAAAAAGAAGAGGACCGTGCCCATGTAAAATGTATGAGCTGCCTACGTACCTCTGGGGGGTTTGAAATTTTTTTCAGTTTTTTCAAAAGGATTTTGGAGGATCAGGACCCACATAGTTCTGAGTAGAGGGAAATGAAGATTTTTTTGAAAGAATAAAATGGGGACGAGAGGAGTCATAGTGCATTGAAATTTTGGACTAGGGGGTAGAATTTCTTGAGATGGTCCTAGTTGACTGGATGCGACATCTCTTCTCCATGTAGGTCGATGAGCATAGCGGCGCCACCGGATAGGATCTTCTTCACGATGTAGGGGCTACTCCAATTTGGCTTGAATTTTTGTCTGGGGTCCCAGACATGTTTTACGATTTCTTAAGGGCTAAATCCCTTTATCCAATGCCACGGTCCTTGACTCTTTTGTTGAATGATCTTGCTATTCGACGATGGTACCCTTGCATATGATATAGAGCCTTTAGCCTCCTTTTGTCCAAGAGTGAAAACTCGTCAAGACGGCTCTGATGTCATTCTTCTTCATTGACTTTGCTTTCAAGCATGATGCATAGCAAAGGTATTTCCAATTCAATGGGAAGGATTACTTCAATGCCATTTATCAAAGAGTAAGAGGTAGCCTTAATAGATGCTCGAACTGAAGAGTGATATCTCTATAGGGCATAAGGGATCCGATCGACCCAATCTCGATAATTCTCGATCATCTCATTGATGATTTCTGTGAGGTTCTTATTAGCCCCTTCAACTGCACCGTTGGTTTGAGGTCAGTAGGGAGAATATTTGTGTCTCTGGATCCCATACTCATCGACCAATTCTGTGACTTCTGCCTCGAAATATAACTTGTTGTACGAGACTAGCTCATGCGGGACCCCGCATCAACATATGATGTTTTCTTAGATGAACATTGCTACCTTTTTATCATTCAGAACTACATATAACTTGGATTTGACCAATTTGGTAAAGTAATCAATGGCAACCAAGATGAATTCATGCTCGTTAGAGTCCTTAGGTGTAAATTTTCCTATGATATCGATGACCGATGTGGAGAATGGTCAGGGAGAGGTCATGTTGTACAATTCTCGCAGAGGCAAGTGTTGGAGGTTGGAAAATTGTTGGAATATAAGGCATCTCCGAACATAGGCGGTCCAATCCTGGACCATGGTAGTCCAATAGTAACCCTATCGAATTGGTAAGGATATGTCCATTTTGGGCAGTGGGTAATCATCCTTTGGAGATGCCTTCCCTAAAAAAAGTACTTTTTAAGACAAAATCTTTTGAGACAACTAAAATTTGGGTCTCTAAAACTCATTTTTTGAGACGGTAAAAATTAGCAGTCTTAAAAACTCATTTTTTAAGACGGCTAATTTTTATCGTCTTAAAAAGTACTAGCAAAAAAGACTGCAAACTAGTTGCTGTCTCAAAAGATATACCTTTTGAGACAGCTAAAAAATTGACTTCCCCCTTTTAACAATTTTTAGTCTCCCGCTTCACTTTTTCTATCATCCGCGCTTAAATAAAAAAAGCAAAACAAACCCAAAGAAAGCCTCACCCCATTCTCCTTCTTCACCAGACGAACGCCCTATGCCCCGCACACCCCGTCGCCCTAGCCCTAGCTTCTCTAGCCCTAGCACCAACCCTCGCATCTCCCTCACTGGTGGTGAAGTTGAGGTAAGTATTATTATTTATTTTTTGTTGACTATTTTGTTCTTTTATGCCATTCTTGCATGTCAAAGGGTTTATATTCTTAACTGAATTTCTTGGAAGATTGTATAGGAGGGGATAAAAGTGTCATAATGATTTAAATAGTGGACCTGTTACTAATTTATGAGATATTTTGAATCAGTAGATATACTATTGGTTTCGACAATTTTATTTCATATCAGTTTTTAATAGTTGGGATTTAGTTTATTCTATCTCTATTTCAACCGCTGCAATCAGTGATACATGGTTGACCATGAAATTTTTACTACGATTTTTGGATGATGTAGGAATGCAAACTACATGATATGATCGATTAAGCTAATCTAGTCCCAGATATTCAAGCTATAATATCATCAAATTGATATGGATAAAAGGTAATTTTAATTCTTGGTTATTGATTAATATCATTAGTTTATGTACCAGATGTATTTGTGGTGGTGATAGAAGGTTGAGGGTGAGTCAATTAAAAACCCAGATTGTCAATTGGTTGTTGTAGTATAGTTTTAGGATTAATTTATGAGAATATTTGCATACTTGTTTGTATTAATTTTAGTTAAATTATTGATATGTTTGTTTGTGTTAATTAATTCATGTGCTTTGGAAGTTTTTTATCCCTTGAATTTGATTTACTATTCGATTATGATTTTATTTTGTGATATATGTAATAGAACCAATTAATTCAAACATGTATCACCATTGAAAAAATCTCCAATGTTATCCAAGTATTTCATAGGAATATGAAGCACGGACACGGATACGGGTGTCGTGTTCGACATGACACGGACACACCGACACAACAAACCTTTAAAAAAAAGGATACGACACAACAACATAAATATATTTTTATACTTGTGTGTGTGGGTATATATATATATATATATATATATATATATATATATATATATATATATATATATATATATATATATATATATATATATATATATATATATACTTTCATCTACTTTGCATTTCAAAAACAAAAATAGTTGTGAAACTAATTTATTAAAATCAACATGGTTCAGTATTTCATAATGACAGTAAAATCGTAAGTCAAACATATGCATTTAAATTAAGCGAGATAATAACCTCATTCTTTTAACTTTTCTTTTTATTATTAATACATCCATAAACGATTTAATTTTACAAGACCAAATTATAATTTCTAAGTGTTCTTTAATTTTGTCACCCCATTGTATCCACGAAATGACCGGGACATGTTCGTGAAGTGTCTGACTTTTTTTTAATGCCAAATAAGTCTGACAAACCACGCGGAGTGTCATACGAGTATTGGGGTGTCTGACACGGGTACGTCACCTTCGGAGAAGTGTTTCTGCTTCTTAGGTGGGAAATGTCCTTTTTCTCCTTGGACTCAATTTTTAAAATTTACCAGTAAACGTTCATTTTGGGTAGGGACGAACATAAATGAAGTGGCATGGAAATAGTCGCGTTTAACTCCATAGGTATCAAAGTAACCTGAGGGAAGGATCGTGTCCTCACTGGGTTCTTGGTTGCTGAAGTTAACTAGTATACACTTTTTATAGGGATGAAAATGAGATTTAGGGTTCAAAACTCAGAATAAGAACGTGGAGGCTTAATAAGAGACACGAACACCTTAAGAGGAACAACGTATCGACGGTTTTGTCGTTGGACACCTGGTTTCAGAAATTGATTAGTAAATGTTCTTTTGTGTCTTAAAAATGGACTTTTGGAGGCGAAAACTCAAAACATTAATGGACTGTCCTTAAAAGAGGCACGTACACCTCAAGACTCATAAAGGAAATATGCAGGAAGTGTCTGCTTCCTAATTGAACTCTAGTTTCCGAAATTGACATGTATATGCTCGTTTTGTGATAAAAAATAGACTTTAGGGAGTGAATTGACTAGTACTAATCAGAACTTTGTTCAAGTCTGCTTTGGTTTCACTCATTTTGGAAATGTTCTATTCTTTATTATCAGTTGTAGCAAGAGTTATTATTGCCCTAAAATTCCACGGCGTCGCTGACCGCAACACGCCACTTTATAAGTCGCTATCACTTTCTCTAACTATTTTCATTCCCACAAATTACGTGATGACACAGACTTTGATTTTAGCTCCTTCCTATCACTCGGTCACACACATAAATAAAGTTGGATCTGTTCACAACAAACCGATATGTGTTTAAAGACCATAAGGGCTACGGGTTCATCAAACTAAAATATGTTAAAATTCAAGTAATGCATTGAATAAATTAAATCCTCATTTAAGAATAATTTTTTATAGGTTATAAAATAAAGGTGATGAAAATATTATAATTGTATGTTGCTATTAATTCATTTTCCTTGGTGCCCCCACTAAACCAAACATGTAGAGCATTGGTATTGCAATAGTTTATGCCAACGGAAGGTTATTTTAGTTACTCGATACCTTTATGACGAATATGCCTTTAGAGAATTGATGTTTAGTTATCCAAGAAGTGAAGAACAACAATATCTACATCGTCCCTAATCACACCCTAGGGAAAAGACTGATTGAATTCAGGTATTGAATAAATTAGATCCAATATAACACTCGCCACATTCAGTGCTTGAAGTAGTTCAGAGACTTCAACTATGGCTGTTTGGGGCGATTTGCGATAGACGAATGGATTGTCGCTAGCTGTCTTCCAACGGTGGCTCCATCTATCATCAAGCAGGGGTTTCAAGATAGTTGGATATGAAAGTCGCTTTAAATTCCTTAAGTCATCACAAAAAACTTATGTTCAGACCAAACAATAATCAAAATCGTATGCATGCTTTTATTAACGATTTTAACATTATATTAAATCAAAGCTGGTAGAGATGTAAACTATTAGATTTTCACACCATGGAGATGATATAAGAATAAAGGTTAAACTAAATTAAAGCAGAAAAAAACATGATATTAAACTTCAAAACCCCCCATTTTGAAATTGAAAAAGACAATTCTATGTTTTTGAAACCAAAATCTACGATCTATTTAGAAGCCCTTAGCTTTTAAAACTCAGAAAACCCGCCAAAGACTTACAAACACAAACGAACAACGAATAATAATTACTTATGAACAAAGCTCCAGGCATAAAACTATAAGAAAATATATACATTTGCAGGGATTGGTTCGGTTGATGACCTGATGGGATAAAGCAAATATATACAGCCACACCAACTAAACAGACACCGAGATTACGCTAATGAGCAGTTGAGTTCCCAAGGATCGGAAATAGGCATATATATGCACCCAAAGTCATCGACGTTATGACGAAGAAATGTATGATCACATTCTCGTGTCTGAATAACTCCTTGGCATTGTGTTCGCTGCTTAGAAAGAAGATTGAAACTTGAAATAAGTGACGTATTTTAACATAGGTTTGGTGGCTGCCTTTGTTACCTACGTATGAGGATCAATCCAAGATAGAGGAAAACTCCGGAGAGAATCAGTATTATTCTGACTGATTATTACAGTCATGCCTAGGATCGAAACCTAATAATAGTATTTCTCGGGCACTGATGCTGTTTGGATCATAACAGTGATGTTGTTTCAGCGATACTGATGCGTATTAAGAATAGTTATACTAATAGTCAATAAGTTTCCATTTATCTCATATTGTATCGTAAAATTTCAAAGAGAACATGAATTGGACCAAGATTATTTTGAAAAACAAAAATATTTCATCCCATTTTTATACAATATCACAAAAGAAAAAAAAAAGAAAGATATAAAATGAGAGAAGGGGATCAAACTAACACTAAAATCAATAACCAATTTTTTTTAAGATAGGCAAATGGAGTATTAAGCCTTAACTCTTTTACAATAGCTATAACTTAAAATAACATAACTAACTGTATGTTCAATACCTCATTCAAATGAAATATACTCATGTACAACCATTATATACGAATATTCTTAGGTGACAAATGGAAATATAAATTTCACTACTTGCAATGGCATTTTTCATGATAGTGTACTAACATGAAATAGAGACATATTCAAAGAAGCAACCGAGAACCATTCTAGAATCAGGTA
Organism: Sambucus nigra; assembly: GCA_949130495.1. Taxonomy (NCBI): domain Eukaryota; kingdom Viridiplantae; phylum Streptophyta; class Magnoliopsida; order Dipsacales; family Adoxaceae; genus Sambucus; species Sambucus nigra. Next base: position 360,624,612 of record OX422221.1, on the reverse strand, counting down.
TATCAACATTTACTAATCTTGTCAAATGTGTCCCAATCCCCAAAGGTGATGGGAGTTGATTGAGGCATAACTCAAATAGACCTAATGTGACATGCTTTGCAAACACCACAATCCTTTAATGCCTAAATCAAAAGTATATATACTACATCCATTTGAGATATTGGAGAGAAGAAAGAAAGATAAAATCAATAATGTCTCAGAGATAGTACACTTGAAACATATTGGAGATAAAAACGAAAACAAAAATCAGCAATGTCAGACCCAAGAATCATAAACTCCGAAAAATATATTGGAGAGAAAAAGAGCGAAAAAGAGAATATATATGTCATATAATGCCAACAATCTCAGAGATAGTACACTTACGATACCTACAACCATTGAAATAAACAACAAAATAATAGTTGCTCTGGAAGACCCTCAAACCGATACAACATAGATTACAGAGAGAGAGAGAGACATGGGATACCTCAAGGACTCTGTTGCTTCCAAAGCCGACGGTGATTTAGATCGAACCGAAAAGGAACATTTGCACGTATAATAAGATTCATTCCCTTTGCATTTTTTCATTTCTTTTCATACGCAATATTTTTAGCTCGATGAATATGAGAAGTATCAAGTTCCCTCATATGAGCAGTATCGAGTACTAGCCATATAACTTTAGAACAGACTGTAAAATGCGGGGTCGATGTACTGAACTGTAAACCTCTTAAATAGGACTCCTTTTAGAATATACTACTGATTCTTTAGCCCATTATTCTTTGTTCTCTTCAGTAGGTGTTCGAGTGAAAAACCGAGCGTCCGTGTAAATATTCTAGTCGTTGTTATTGGCTTCCAACCACAATACAAAAACCTAAACTGTAACTACACTCTTGCGGAATATAGTGGCTAGTATGGGTATCGAATCCTCAGGGAACTAGGACGAGTGAACATGATGACGTTGGATAGATAAGGAAATCCTAACTCTGACTCTAAAGGAAAAAGGAAAAATGATTTGAATTTTGGAATGACTAAAACTAAATGCAAATATGAAATTATGAAAATATGCAATTAGACTAAGTTACCTAAAATATTAATGAAAACTAGTTTAAAACTTTTGAAATATGTGATGAGAAAAACAGGACAGGAATACAATCCCCCAACCCTAGTGAATTGAAGTTATAATATTAATCATAAATTTAACTGATTTATTTGACCCGGAATTTAGGACTCCCAAGCATTACGTATATGAGGTTCAAGCCCGCGTCATACTTAATCTGAGGACGAGTAAATTGGTATTGCCATAGTAACACTCGAATTGCATTCTAAATCATCACGGTTACCCAGAGGCAAACGAGATATAAATAAGTACAATTGTTATGTTCCTACGCAATACGGTCGTATTCAATCACTAAATTCAGAGAATTAATGTTATATACGTACAACTAACACATAAGGCTGGGTTCATGTATCCCGGCCTTAGAAAATCTAGCCTAGCATGTTGAAAGTGATGAAAACAGTATTTAATGTGCAAGAGTTCATGATTAATCTAAGGATACTTGTAAATTTATGTAGAATAGAATTGAAAAGAAGAAATAACTCACTAATCTCACCCAAGCAGTAATTGTAACAATTAATACAATTGGTAATCAAACAAATTCTGAAATAAAGCTTCAATCTTGGAATTAAAACTGGAAATTGTATCTAAACTAGGGTTTGCTGGAAGAGAAAGGAAAAATCTATTATTCTCCCTAAAATCTTCGTCCTAAGAATGATAATAAAATGGGTTTATATACTCTACAAGACTCCAAGAGTTTTAACAACACTAGGACTCTCCATTAGAGGAAAATTAGAAAATTAAAACTGCGAAAGCCGGACCGGTCCCCCTCCTCCCCCGGACCGGTCCCAGGGCGGACCGGTTCTTTTTATTTTGGGGTGGATTGGTCCCAGGGCGGACCGGTTCTTTTTATTTTTGCCTTCTTCGGTTTGCTTGTGATCCGGGGTCTTCTGGAGTTTGGAAAAGCAGACCGGTCAGGGGTATAGGCTGACCGGTCCCAGGGCTGACCGGTTCTTGTAATTTCTTGGCGGACCGATCTCAGGGCGGACCGGTTCTTTTAATTTTTGGGCGGACCGGTCCTCTCTTTATTTGACTTTTTCTTATATCTTTGACTGCTCATAACTTTCACACCGGGACTCCGATTGAGGTGTCGTTTTTCCAATGTTCTTGTAGTTGAAATCTCTTCAACTTTCAAGTTGGCCCCACCTCTGGAATAAGGCTACAAAATTACAAAAATGCCCTTTACTCCCCGTTTCTTGGTTTTCTTTCACTATTTTGAGTTCTCTTTGGCACTAACTTGCATGAAATACCTATAGAACACATAAGAGATACACAAAATACGAAATACTTGCCAAAAAGGGTTAGTATCATAAATATAAGTCAAATACAATCTATTTACACCGCACGAGATCATAAAAATATCGAAATTAAGGGGATAAATGTGAAGAATTTATGCCTAATTAGTAAGGTCAATTTCATAGGCCATTTCAATGACAAGCAATCTATCTTCTACCTCTGTAGTAGATTGAAAAATGTCCTCAAAGTTATCTCTAGTGATATTTAAGATTTTTAAGATTCAAGGCAACTGCATAAATGGGATTAGAGGAAACATTAGAGTTTGAATTCTTTTTAACAACCTCTTCTAGAGACTCCTTCTTGATCTGGAAATTTATAAACCTAAAATGTCTTTTGGAAATTTAAAAACATAACAATTCTCTTCTCTCAATTTTTGAGCACTTAGCCTAAACACAACTACAAATATAGGGATTAGGCAATTGCTGAATTTGAAAAAACATAGTCAAGTATTGATCCATGCTAGAAATAATATGAATATCTCCTTTAAGAAAACCAAAATTTTCTCTTAGAGTTTGCTACCGAGTAACTGAATCCTAATTTCAACATAAACGTTGTTATTTGTTCCACCTTCTGTTTAGGCTCCAAAATAGCTAATAAACTGATTTGATTTAATTTACTAGGCCTATTAAGTCTCCTTATTACTCCTTTTTTAGATATGCCTCTTATATTCCAGACTAAAAAGCTATTTGTTGAGACATTGCATCAGAAAAAGCTTTTGAGTTGGATCATAATTGCATTTTGTGATCACCTCCCCTAGACAGTATTCTGATAGGAGATAGAGACACCGATCCACACCATCCTTCAATAATTGAGTTATAAAAATTATGAGAAGAAAACTCATTAAGTTTCTTCTTCGTTTTTTCCTCTTATTTTTTCCTTGAACCTATGAAAATTGTTCCTCTGCCTAAACTTCAATGGTATGGTCAGTTTCCTTTTCTTCTTCCAAAATTTCTCCATATTCTATAACTTCATTATAAATACACAACTTCTAAAATTTCATGTCCCCTTGCATATCCAGGTTCTGGTATATCTTGTTATTAACTTTATAATGGACTTGATGGTTATTTTCTTCCTCCAATGACTCATTAAGAGCCATAAACATAATGGGGGATAGCAGGTGTGGGGACTTGAATCTGAAACCTCCTCCACACAATCTTTTCAGGCCATATTAGACTCTTTTATAGAAAAAGAAAATTATACTAAGAATTCATGTAAATCTTAAGATCTTTAAGGATGGAATAAAAATTTCAAACTCTATAAGTTATTTTCGAATCAACCTTACATTTTAATTTAGTGGTTCAATAGATTTTCATTCAGCTGTTATTGGTAGAGTCCTAGTAGTTGGCTCATTATTGCACGTTGACTCTCTTTGGCTGACGGGAGTTATTCTCACATGTTCACATTGTGTGCATTTTTTCTTGATAGAATTACTGTATAGCGATTAGAAAATTCAAAGCACAGAAACCTACGTGACTCTTCTAGTGAAAGAAGATTTAGTTTGTACTAATGTGTTCTGACTTACACCTTTTGATGTGGACTATGTGGTAAGATGTTTCCCAAAAGTAAGATGCTAATTAAATTAGGAATTACTATGGGGATCCTTATTTCTATCATCTAAAATATCACAAAGAAATATAATACTAGTAGATTAGTTATCGAGTTCCCATACAGGTGTCATACATCCTAGTATTCATAGAATCAACTGCAAAGGGCATGTTGTCCCTTTAAGGCCAAGTAGTGTGTTTATTTCTTACTTTTTCTCTCGGTTGTTGCAAGTTGATTCAAACCAACTCATGTTTTATCTTAATTGAAGATTTTGAGTGAAGGAAAAAAAACTAATCCTTATATGATAAACTTAGTCGACCTCAACAAGGTTTCAAAAAGACGAAGCCCATTATTCACAACATAAAGTGTCAGGAGGTTAGTCATTTCTAAAATCAAAATGATATATAGAGAGAGAAACAGTGGGAAAAAAATATAAAAGATGGGGGGAAATGACAAGAATCCCCTCCTCCTTAATCTCACCTGATTGGGGAATCCATCAACCTACTTATTAGTGTAAATAATCAAAAGGTGGTCGCTCCTCGATCATAATCATTATCTCTAAATACTCTAGTTCCCAAACTTATGGGTCCTTTATTTCCCTTCGGTAATGGATCCTCCAACTTATGTTAACTCGGCCTATAAGAGTGTCGAATTTGGATATGTTTAAGGAGTGAGATATCAGGTGGACAACACCCTTGTGGTTCAAAGATTTAATTCTAAGGCCATGGGAAATTTTTGTTTTATTTTCCAGATAAAGATTTGGTATGTCTTTGGACATTTCTAACTTATTAAATAAAAGAAATCAATTATGTTTTTTTATTTTATCTTTCATTATTACTATGATTATTCAAATTCCATAACAACAAAAGTAAAATTTCAAGAATCACTATTATATGCCCAGTTGTTAGTATCAGAGGATTCTCGATACGTATCGGACGATTCCCGATATGTATCGGACGATATGATTCGATACTAACATAAAAGATACATATCGACCCTTTGTATCAAAAATACCCATTTATCATACGTATCGGCTTTGAATTGTGAGTCGATACCTGACTCGTATGACTGGCGATTCACTTGCGATTCAAACTGTCCAATTCGGGAAGGCCTGTTTCGGCAACTGGGTTTAAAAAACAAAAAAAAACTTCTTTTTTATTTTTTCTGGCCGAAAAGGCCTTAAATGTTATTTTAAAAACTTTATTTTATTTTATTTTTTCTAATGATTTTTTTTATTTTTATTTATTGTTTTGGTGTCTTTGATATTTCCTCTTTATTTATTTAGGAAATGACTAAAAAAAGAGAAATATTGTGGTTGACCCCACGTGGAATTATCCAAAAGTTTGTTGCTTATTTTCCCTCGTTTTGCCCCTGTTTTGGCCACTAGATATTTCTGTATCGGGGCAACAATATTCTGTTATTTTGGGAAGCAATTAGCTGTTGTTTTGGGCAGCATTTTCATGTTATTTTAGCCTTATTTTCCCCCTATTTTGTCCACTATATATTTCTATTTTGGAGCAGCAATATGCTGCTGTTTTACATAGCATTTTCGTGCTATTTTAGCCTCATTGCCCCTGTTTTGACCATTTTAGAAGTTTGAATCATATTATGTTATATAATTGATTGTAAAGTGTTCTTTATATTTTTATTTATTTTTTACAATTTTTTTATTTTTGTGCCATATCGTACGATACGTATCGCGATACGATTCACGATACACAAGGTTTTCGATACAGGATACGTATCACGATTCAACAACTATGATTATATGAAGTAGGTTTGTGACCGACTTTACAAAGTTTTGTACTTTCCTTGTCCCAATAAGCTAATATCTTATTAACTTATTTATTAAATGGGGAAGGGTAATTATGAGATCGAGTTAACTTAAAACTTTTTGCATAAAGGGCCATCAATACCATTGCAAACTTTTTGCATAAAGGGCCATTAATACCCTTACAAACTTCACCACATCCTTATGCATAAAGGGCCATCAATAACCTTGCAAACTTTCCTTGTATGCACTTGCCCACTAGTGTGGGAAACACAGCTTCCTTACATGAGACTCATTCTTATTAGTTAGATGCTTACTAAGTTAGGACAAATTTGGATCCATTCAATTTTTTTATAGATTGACCTCCATTAACATAAATTTCAGATCAGGTTGCTCTATACTCACTCAGGGACTAAAGGGCAATCTCTTTTTCTAACACTAAGTTCTACCACCACCCAATTAGATTCCTAACAGTCAAGTTAACTAATGACTAATGAAATCCAAAAATAAAGCAGAATATTAATTTCAGAATATTGGCTACCTGAACAGGGAAGTTAACTACTGAAATCCAAAAACACATATTCAAACAAAAATAAATTTAAACCCATTGGTGCTCTAAACACAAATCATAAAGGATCCAATAGTATTCATAATATCCATAAAGTGGTGAATGTAAATCAACCAAAAGAATTGATAATCACAACTAAACAACACACACACATACACACACACACACACACACACATATATATATATATATATATATATCTCTGTGTGTGTGTGTGTGTGTGTGTGTGTATGTGTGTGCATGTTTGTGTGTGTGTGCGTGTGTGTGATCCCCACCACCTACCAATAGCAATCAAGTGAAAATGACATTTTCAGGACAAACCAAAATATGAATTCGAACTCCCCTGCACACAATAATAATACCATTATAAGTTATAACAGAAAATGATCATTAGCAGACCATAATAATACCACTCCATATCTACTCCATTATCTACACTTGATGACCCTCCCTATAAAATAAAGAGTTTTGGAGTCCACATGGCCATTAACAATTGAATTGTTCATTCAACTTCTGTACATTTTGGTAATGTTACATCATGTAATGCTCATTATCTTTATGGATTGTTGGAATCCAGAACCATTAATCAGACATTGATCGAAGTATTTTGTTGTAGTTTTATTTTTTGTGGGAATCCATATAATGCATTGTGTTGTGGTGGAGGTACTATAATTATAATTTGGGTGTTGCGAAAAGAACTAGTTGGCATGTTGATGATGATGGTGATACGATGTTACATGGTGTATTGCACATTGATTTGATTTAGCTGGTACTCGGAATGGTGGGTATGCTTAGTTGCTTTATTACTTCGTAAATCGGTTATGGGGAATTTCATAACTCTTTTTGTGGTTGTTTTATTATTATAAGTATATTGTTTTAGAGATGGTTTTTGTATTGGGTTTTAAACAATTATTTTCCAAGTATCTAAATCAGTTAATGTTTCTCGACTTTTTCAGACCCATGGATAACTGCGTTTAGTATCCCATTTGTTTCAAGAAGTTTACTATCCCACGAGGACTTGTTATACCTATACCTAAGTCTTTTACCATTGGAGCTTTTGCATCTATTCTATCGAACAAAGACCTTGTCACTTATGTCCTCTTTACTCTAGCTCTTAACCACAAGCAGGGTGAGACATATTCAAGTTATATTTTGTTAATTATGTTGTCCAATGGTAAAAGGAATTTTAATGTGTATATTTATTTACATTAGTTGTTTATAATGTTGTGGTTATTTCTTTCGTTCTTTTTTAGTTAATTTTTATTTTTAAACAGGTTGATTTTCATGAATAAATAAAGAAGACTCTACCTATTTTTTAAAATATTAAGTGTTTTAAAAAGTAAATAATATGAAGATATACAATTTTGATAAGGTTTTTAAAGATTGTCATCTATAGGTATTACTTTTTTATTTAAGGTAATTGACACTAAATAAATTTTATTGCAGGTCGAAATCTTTTGTGGACAAGGCAAACCATTGAAGTCATTTTGATGGAGATCATATGCTTTAAGATTGCGAGTTTACTTTGCTTACATTATTTTATGTTCGGAATATATGGGTTTTTATGTATTTATTCTATGAGACAAGTGAAATTATATATATATATTTAATTTAGTGGGCACAATAATGAAATTATCTATTTTATCTTTGTATGAACTCTAATTTTAGTTGAGTGGAAAATTGTGTGTTATATTTGTTGAAATGGGATGTTAAATATGTCATATTATTTTTAAGAGTTTTTGTTTAAAAGTATATTGAGCGTATTATGGAATGGATGAAATTTTCATTTTGGCACAAAAATTATTAAAGACGGCTTCTTTGCCGTCTCAAATGGATTTCATAAACGGGGAGCTTTTTAGAGGGCATAAACCGTCTCTAAAAATAACATTAAAAGACGACTTTTTTTCCATCTCAAAAGGGTCCTATAAGAAATGACCTTTTGAGACGACGTATTTCCTGTCTCAAAAAAACTTTTTGAGATGGTTGCTACTGTCTTAAAAAGCTTTTAAAACTGGGGTCTAATATGTTGCCCCTTTGGTGTCACAAAAGGCTTTTGAGACGTCGAGAGGACTTTTTGAGACGGCTGAAGCACCATCTCAAAAAGAAATTTTTTGTAGTGATTGTTCAAATCTCAGTAATCAATGCGCATGATGACCTTTCCTCCTAATTTTAGCACGAGTACGATGTTGGATAGCCATGTGAGATATTCAATCACCCGGATGAAGACTACGTTTAACTGTTTGACCACATCATCTTTAACCTTGAGCGACCATTCGATGCGGAGCTTTTGAAGTTTCTATTTGACCAATTTACATTCAGGGAACATTGGAATCTCGTCCTGAGAAATCTCAGGATCAATTTCGGGCATGTCGTCGTAGGACCATAAAAGGACATCCACAATTTCCTTCAACAGTTCTTCGAGTTGTGCGCGCTCATGCTCGTCAAGGGTGGACCCTATTCTTATCTTGTGCAGTTGGCTACTAAAATCGATATTGATAACAACAGTTTCATCTTTATTAATTTGAACGCGGTTATGTTGTTTCTAATTAATGTTATTAAGATCAGTTAAGAATTGTTCATTTGCAAAATCATCATCATCAAGAGTTTGATTAGAATCAAGACAGTTAATGTAAGGCACAACAAGATACTCAAAATCTTCATTTATTTCATTCTTGGGAAAATAGAGTTGAGAACCTCATTAAAGAAGGTCTAAATTACATTATGATCAGAATAGGGAGGAACAACAAGAGAAGAGGAAATATGATAAATGACTAAGTTGGATTGCACTTCAATAAGTGGAACTAGTATAGCAAGCCGGTTGAGGAGAGGTGTATTAGGAGATTTTATCAGGATGGATGCATCCGATGATGTAGTGCTTGAGTAAATCATGCATAGTGTCAACCCTAGTGTTTGCAAGTTAAATGAATCCTCGGAATCACTTCCCTCGGAATTCTCGGTAACAACTGTAGTCTTCTCAACGATTAGTTGCACATGATGCTGGAAAATTTTGGCCCATGAGTAGTTATCTTGGAAAATGATCTCCATTCAAGGTTTCATCTTCTTGTCCACATTATCAAACCATGGTTTGGGAAAGCCGAAAAAGGGAAAATCTTCACACACTTTAATGAATATCCCATTCCAGCAATCCCTTGAGATAGTCTTGGTACTTTTTAGAATTTTCTTCAACCGAGTTTGACGGAGCATTATAAGTACCTCTAGTAATGGTTGATAACCCAGTGGACATGGAGAAAAGGCCTTCTTAAACAATATGGGTAGTAGTATTCCCTGTTGTCATCGTCCCAAACCCATTTTGGGCATGAAGTGAATATTATTAAACATCTGTATCACGTTGACATTGCTATAAGGGATATGCTCTGGACAGACTCTGTCTTTGCAATCATCCCCTGCTGGGAGCAGAAGTGGTTTGACTCGGAAGCTAGAAAGAGGCATATCATTCACCCCGTGTTGTATCTCTAGTACCAAGTTACTGGTTCTTGCATTCTCGGTGTTATCATTATCCCCCAAGATGGTTATGACCCACCCATTGGCGAAGAACTTCAGTTTCTGATGGAGAGAGGAAGACACCCCTTAATACTGTGGATCCATGGTCTTCTGAGCAATGGTTTGAAATAGTCCCATATGTTGATGAGTTAGAATTCAATAAAAAGATTTATAGGGCTAGTCCCTATTATAAGCTTTATGGATCCCATCACTTCCCAACAAGTATTGTCATAAGCACGTACTGTGGAGGAGGTTGGAGAGAGTTAGCTTACTTTCAATCCCAAGAAATTGAGGGTTCTTAATGGGAAAACATTAAGTGTTGATCCATTTTCAACAAGATAATGTGGGACGGTCTTCCTCATGACCTCGACAGAGATATTGAGAGCATATATGTGATTTCGACCAAACGTAGAGATTTCTTCATCGGAGAAAGAGAGTATTCTAGTTGAGGTTAGAGATTCGACCAATTTCACTGCTTTTTCTGGCATGGTGGAAGGATGGACTGTGGGCCCGGTAAGAAATTTAATCAAGGCATTTCGGTGTAGCTGGGAAGACACAAAGTGTCCCCACAGAGTGATGTTAGCTTGATTTTTTTGGCAACTGATCGAGGATATTACTCTCCTCAAAGGTCATTTTTGGCATAGGGAGATTCTCAACACCTTTCCCTTATCTGTCGTTGATAATTAAGGGTTCAAAGCCTAGCAGTGCCTCCCAGATCTAGTCATATGGTTCACAGAAGAAGGGAAAAATAGAAACCCTATTTCTTCATCTATCTCAAACTGTTCGATCACTTTGTTAATCTCTCCTAAAATATCCTCAAATGATATCATTTGACATATACTAACTACTGGGTTGTCTTTTCTAGGCTTTTCTCTTCATTCGATCTATTGAATTTCCCCCCCATTTAGTGGCAACGATGTCATCCTTCCATGAGAGGTAAATGCATTTTGTAACCTAAACGACCTCTTCGTATAGATCCTCCCACTCAATGGAGAGATGTAAAAGTGAAGGGACCAAGCACCCTTATAGTTTCAAAGCATCATATATCTCGAATACACGATCCGTTAAAATTAGTCTGCCATGATCTGGATGACATCATCTAAGTTGACTTCGTTGTTGGGTACCACCCAACTATTTGGCTCTTGGGCCCACTTCAAATAATCCAAGAATAGTGTGCCAAACTTCTAACAATTATTCATCATCTTTTAGGACAATTTCAGCCCAAACTTTAGAAGTTGGTTCAATACTGCTGGCAATTCCATATCTTTTCCTCCGGAATGAGTATAAATAGAAATTCATGCTCTTATAAGGAGTGTTAAGGCCTGATCGAAAATATAGAAAGGATGTAAAAGAAAATATGGGCAAACTTTGAGGGGTTTAGGAGAATATATGGGTATGATGGGTGATTTTACTAGGTACAATCTGGGTAGATTGGTCAAATTCTAGGTCTTCTTCTATGAAGATAGCATTTGCATGATTTAGGAGTGTGTTGTGGGAAGTGTTTGGTTTAGTATTGGCTGGTTGGGATTTGATACCTCGATCAATCAGAACTTGGATTACATTTCGAAGATGAAAACACTGATCAATGGTATGGTCGACCTTTTTATGGAAATCACAATGGGCATTGGGTTTGAAATTTTTAGGAAGTGGGTTTGTTGATGGAAGAGGGACCAATGGCTTAATAAGTTTTAGGATCAAAAGGGCTTGGCAGACTCTGGATAAGGGAGCGTGAAGCTCGATGTATTCTTTTCTGATTAGGTTAGGGCGACTTTCTGGTGACCATGAAGTGGCGGGCTGAGAGATGTTGTTGATGGTTAAAACTATGATATTTGCAGGCTTCTCAAACTTTCCGGGAGTGAACTTTCCGAATACTTTTTTTGGCTTAGCTTTTGGCTTAGCAAGACTTTCTTCAATCTCCACTCCTACTTCCCAGAGGGCTTAAAAATGGGGGTAGTACCATCCTCCCATCATCGCTCAGACATGGGGTAATAAGTTCTTCTTCATAATACTAACTTGTTCCTATTCAAAAAGATGGTTGGTTATGGTGGTCGCTTTGTCTCTCCACCTTGCTATGAAATTACTTACAGTGTCTATGGGATTATGTTCAAGAAGTTATAAATAACCGTGGGTAACCTCTAACTCCTCGTTGTACTTTGTACTGTGACATGAATTCACTGGCAACACCCTCCCAACTGTGAATTCTAGATTCCTCGAGATATAGAAACTAGCGAAGAGCATTGTCCTTCAAAGCCTGTTCGAACATCTAGGACATTATTTCCTCGGAGGCACCAGGAGATTCATGGCTTCGTGGTATCTCCATAGGTGAATAATTGGGGGCTTTCTACCCCTAAACTTCCCAATGTTAGGCATCTTGAACTTTTTTGACAACCTTGCTTTAGGATAGGGAGACATATGTGCGTAATCCATGTAGTTCCTAGAGATTCGGACTTGGTCAAACTTCTTGGTCACCATCCTAAGGTCCTCCTTGACGTTTTTCAACTCTTCTTCCTTTGAATTGATGGTCAAGGGCAGGTTAGTCCCTGGCTGGGCTAGAATCGGCATAAGTAGTTGAGTTGGCGGTGGCCCATTGGCAGGAGGAATCCATGGAGCGTGCTGATATTCTTCTAGGCTCCAAATAGGCTTAGGTGAAGGTTGATCCATAGCGCGAGGGAAGAGGACCTCGAGCTCTTCGAGAAAAGGTACTTGGTTTTGCTGCTTCACATGAACCTCGATTTGAAGGTTGTCAATATCAACAGTAAGTTGGGCTAGGACCATCATCAAATTAGGCTGCACATTTGTCACTTGGCCCGCATTCTCCATGGAAAGTGGGTGAAGGTGGATTTCGAACTCGTAGGGAGTAGCCGGATTACAAACGGATCTTTGGGGCTGTTTGACAGAAGACGAAAGCCAATAGGGAGCCAGGCCAAGGATCGGGTATGCAATCGATCTGAGAAGGAAAAATTATTCTAATTTATTTTTGAAAGAGAGGGGGAAAACCTTTTATTATTAAAAAGTGAGGAAAATGTTTTTAACAAACTTTTGGAAAGGGAAAGGACAAATATTTTGGTATTTTTTCGATAAAAGGAGGAAAAATATTTTTGGTATTTTGAAAAAGGGGGGAAATGTTTTGGGTACTTTGATAAATGAGAATAAATGTTTTTGTAATTTTGATAAAAGAAGAGGAAAAATGTTTTTGACACCTTTGGCAAGGAAGGAGGAGATGTGAAAAAAGGGTCTCAACATTATTATTATTATTATTATTATTATTATTATTATTATTATTATTATTATTATTATTATTATTATTATTATTATTATTATTATTATTATTATTATTATTATTATTATTATCATTATTATTATTATTGTTATTCTTATTATTATTATTATTATTATTATTGTTATTATTATTATTATATTATTATTATTATTATTATTATTATTATTATTATTATTATTATTATTATTATTATGTTTTCACTTGTATTAGGTTTACCTAATTGCAAAAGAAATGTCGGATGGGACCCGAGCCTGGAAAAATTGGGTTCGAAAAATATATATGTAAAACGTGGAAGGTTTACCTAATCGCAAAAGAAATGTCGGATGGATCCGAGCCTGAAAAATTGGGTTCAAAAAAGATATATGTAAAACATGGTTTGACTTGTTGTCAGACTCATAGACCGGGTCCCATTTTGGAAAAAGGCAAAATCGTGCAAAAATGTGGGCGGCTTGCCGACCCAGTATTTCGACAGAGTTTCGGGTACTAATCGACAAACTAAATATGAGTGACTTAGGTTTGACGCCTACATGAGGGTGCACAGTTGTTGAGTTAGTGGAAAGGTTCTCCCATTTGCCATGACTTCTATGATATACGTCTTTCTTTTGAGCACAATTGGTATGTGTGGACAAGCCATTTGATATACCTAAGTGTACATGAATTGGACGCACGTTAGGACGAACTGGGGCGGCCGCCCCAGTTTAGAATTGGAAAAAAAAATTAGGGTTAAGTCCAGATCCAGCCGAAGTTGGGGTGGTTTTGCTTCCTCTGATTTGTAGATTTGTCTGCTCTACTTCTTTGCAGATTTACATTTTGCTTGCTCTACTTCTTTGCAGATTTGTAGATTTGCTTGCTCTACTTCTTTGAAGATTTGTTCTTCTGGTAAGAAGATTTACATTTTTCTTCCTCTGATTTGTTCCTCTCTAGTGCTCTGCTATTCTGATTTGTTCCTCTGTTTTGTAGATTTACATTTTGCTTGCTCTACTTCTTTGCAGATTTGTAGATTTGCTTGCTCTACTTCATTGTAGATTTGTTACTCCGATAAGCAGATTTACATTTTGCTTCATCTAATTTGTTCATCTCTACTGCTTTTCTATTCTGATTTGTTCCTCTTATTTGTAGATTTATAATGAATATTAAATTAAATTTAAAATATATGCTTCTAGCCTTAATCTATTAGACTGAAATTAAATTAAATTTGTTCTAAATATAGGAAGTGAAGACATGGAGAAATTTTTTAAATGGAAAAGAGGAGATAATGCACAAACTTGTTTGGATAATATTACGTTGAAAATATATAAAAAAAAACACGAACAATGTAGGAATCCAAATTTAGTTAACTACTACCTCAAACATTTTTAAGGTTAAAAATTGCAAAAAAAGAAGTAAAAACAACCCCAAAAATCGGCTCAGGGGCTCCTGCCCCCAAACCATAGGCTTCGTAAGAAATTTTCACCCCACTTGACTCAAATTTTTGGATCCGCCACTGGTGGGGATAGTACGTGTGAGAGCGAATTTGATATACTCTACATACGTGAATGAGTTCCCTGCTATATACCTCCCATTATGACTTTGGTCAACTGGTACGATGCAGGGGGAACCGTTCGATATACGTCCAAGGTACTTGTCCAATGGAAGGGGAGAGTCATATTTCTTAGGCTACCCGTGACCTGCCAGACAAGCGCCCATAAAAAATTGACCCACCAGTTACGAGATAAAAATTGGTCAATAGCCATGCTCTTTGGTGATGCAGTGTGCAAAAAAGCATGATTCTTGATTAGTATATTATGGAGAGAGTATTTATATTTGGCATGATGAGAACTATACTAATAGGGAAGAATGTACAAGTATCATGAAAAGTAAGTCTAGCATGGAGCATAAAGACAACACTAAGCATGGATATGTTTGAGTGAGTGATGTGCGAGTATCTATGAGTGAGTATGTGGTAGTGAACCTAAGCATGTATCAACTATAAGTGGTGTGTGACAAGTGTGAGTGAACATGGATATATACAATTTTAATAAGTGGAGGTGTGTGCTAGTGATACCTAAACATGGATATTCTAATTGGTGTGTGGAACATATGGATATAAGTGATCCTATGTGTAATTAGTGTGAAGTATACATGGAGAGTACCTACAAGTGTGTGAGTGAGGAGTGATATAAGCATGAGGTAGATATATACAAGAAATAATAGAGGGAAAAAGAGGAACATACAAGTAGGTGCATACGCACACAAGCAGAAAATGATAACACCCATGCAAATAGAGTTTAGTCCTCTTAAGTCTGTCCCCAGCGGAATCGACATTATGACTATACCTTCCTTAGGGTATCTCTCCTCCCATCTGAGGGGGTTCTCGACGCTCGCACGCGCTCGAGGGAGGGAATGAATGTCTCATACCCTCGTCCTAGGAGCGTTTCAGTCGTCGTCGATGTCGGGTGATGTAAAGAGATGGAGTCGCCAGCCTATTTTGCACAAAATAAGCAAAAGAACATGTTGTCGCTTCATGAGAGCGGCATCAAAGACAAACTGATGCTTACGAAACCAATAGTTCATAGGTTCAGGAGCTAAGTTACTAAATGGGAAGGTGTTAGGCACCCATCCCTCCCTTTCGGTCTCTCATGGGCTTATGTTACTATTTTCCTTAATTTCTCCGTGAAGAGTGTGTGTGTGTGTGTGTATAAATTGAGATCGAAATTGCCCAGCTCATATCATGGAAAATATAGAGTGAGTTAATCCCAATGAATGTTACCAAAATAATAATTAGAAAATATGATGTGTGCGCTTATCGATATATTAATCGTTATAACGAAACGATCATATTTATTATATAAAACGCAAATGTGAATCACAAGTATAATATATATGAGTGATGTATAGATAAAAAGGATGAAAATGAGAAAGGAGCCAAATTGGAAAGTTGGAAAGTTGAACTCGAGTCTCAAGTTTTAGCCTAGAATAACTACGTAGCCTATAAAGGCAGCAAAGTCCGCGTAGTTCTCATGTGGCACAAGGGTGGGGTTTATCCCATAAATTCAAACGGGATTTAGTTATATATGTGTGTGTATATAAAAAGGTATTTTTAGTTTTGAAAAATTGTGGTGAATAATCCAATTGGAATCTATAGGTGTAACCCACTTTTTCTTTGTTTTGTTTTTTTATAGAAAATAAGGTGTGTTCAGTATAACTAATAAAGGATGAGATGTTAATGTGTATTAACGAAAGTAAAATCTAGATTGAGAATTTATGTAACTAATGCAAAAATGAAGAATTTAGGGAGAGAGAATGATTTTTGGACCTTCCTAGGAGAATTGAGTCTTGATCTTGATCCTTAATCCGCTCCCTTGAATGTTGAGATAAATGTTGGATGAGAGAGAAGGATATTTTTCTAAATTAGGTTTGAAAATGATGGGAATGAAAGGTGGAAAGGAATTTAACACAAGGAAACTTCATTGATTGCAAGAGAATGTTGTTGAGATCACTGATATTGATGGATCTGAGGTGCCCCTTGAGAGTTAGATCATTCCCTCTTTTTATAGGGTAGGGGTACTACTGATCGACATACCCCTCTCCCTACCAATTGATAGGTGACCCTAGACACACTACCGTTTGGCAAGGAAATGGACTTGCCAATCGGTAGTCTAGTGAAGATTTTTAAAAATGGTCGTAGAACGTAATTAGTAAATATAAATCATGCATGGGTCATGCCGTTAAAAAGATAATTCAGAGACCCTTAAGAGTCCTTTAGGCCACTTCGGGGGTCCGAGAGTTAAATTTGGGTCAAACGTGGCTTGGAAGAGTACATTGGTCCTTTGAATAGGAGATCGTCGGATGGTAATGGATTGTTCATCAAAACCATAAGTTATAATCATGCACGGGGTGGACTTTGGAAAGGTTATGTGAGGTACTTCATCATGCCAAAGAGTTTTGCTCGGTTCTGAGAGCTGACTTTTGTCAATCGGGGCCCAAAAGCGCCCGGTAACCTTTTGAAGGCAAATGATTGTTCATTTGTATTGTAAGGTTGATTCATACATGGGGTAGACCATTGGAAAAAGGTTTTAGTTCCCTTCGAATATTCATTCAGACTCATTTGAGCTAAAGAGTTGACCTTGGTTAAACGGAGCTCGGGAGAGCCATGTGGCCTCTAGATCAGTTTTCGAGGGAAAAAGAATTATTCGTCCTAACTGTTATGCCATTTTGCACACAAGGCGAACCGTTAGAAAGGTATTTCAGTGCCCCTTGAATATTCGTTGAGCTTTTACTCTGACTGTGAAATTGATTGGGGTCAAATCGGGGCTCCAGAGCACCCGGTGGCCTCCCAATTGATTTTCGGTAGTAAATTGGTCCATTTGTCTGAACTGTGATGCTGATTCGCACACGGGGTGGACCATTAGAAAGGAAATTCATATCCCTTAGAAGATTCATTTTGCTTTTGATCTGACGATAAAGTTGATCGGGTCAAACGGGGCCCGAGAGCGCCCGAGAGCCTCTGGATCGATACCGGGGTATGGCCTAGGGTTTGTAGTGAATTGGGGAGGTTCTAGGGACCAAAGTAGAGATTTAGGGGGGCCTCAAATGTGGTTTATGTAGTATTAATTCAATCATATCCAATGAACCTGAGTGATAAGCTCATATTCATACTTAATCGTTTAATACCACCCTTTTTCGGGTTTAGAGTCTATTAATCATATTTTTTTTATTCATTAGTATCCTTTTATTATATTTCATTAGGATGTCTTACTTAAAAATTTTCTAGCATAACCATTATCATTTTCTTTTTTTCTTATCTTTTCTCGGAATCTTCCAATAATCACATACTTTAACAGCTCTACCCGCCGGCTACCATATGCTCTGGCTAGTGTTTTCGGGTCTTTCACCCTAGGGTTTCGAGCCCTTCTTAATTATTCTTAGTGTCATCCGAGTCCATATTAATGTTTTAATATTTTGGCTAATGTCCATATTATTCCATCATTTTACCGTTTTCATCATTTCTACGGTTTATATCACTATTTCATCTTGTCAACGTGCCATTTTATTCATTTTTCACCAAAAACCGACCGATAAGATCTAACGAGGAAATCTAACCACTAGGACGCTCAATTTTGTCAAAATTACCATTTTTCCCTTTCTTTCATCACAACTTTGTGAAAAACATATTTAATCCATTATGGCACTAAAAACCAATATTTTCTTTCCATAGCATTTTTACGAGTTTTTGTCCAAAATAGTCTCTATTATTTTATGTCTTCTACATAAAATACATTCAACCATTTTAAAGACCATTAGAGCCAAATGCCCACTACTTAGCCCTATTATTTCATGTGACTTTAAATATTATTTTTCTTCATTCTAATAATATTTATAACATATATTTAGGGTTGTTTTTCTACATTTTATCTCTTCCTCATAAAACCAATTTCAACATGATTTATCAAGTCTAAAATGCCATTTTCTATCATACTACATATTAAGGAGGATTTCAAGCCTAGAAATTTCTCAAAATGAACTCAACAAGATATAAATCATGGGTTTATATTTTTCATGCTTTCTTTCCATATTTCAAGGTAAAATGCCATTTATTCATAAAAGATCCATTTAGGGTGTCTTCTTTAAAAATTGATTTTTGAAAGACTATATTAGTAAATAACTTCATTTCTGGCATTAAATATCATCTAGCATGCATACTTCACATTTTTCATAGATATAACCCTTGAAATCTTAGGAAAAGGAAAACCCTGCCTTATGGTTTGAAGAGTAGACAAAGAAGAAGATGACTATGGAAGTTCCTAGATCCAAATACTCCAAAAAGCTCTCCAAAATACTCCAAGACTCTTTAAAACACTCCAAAGCTTTCTCCCACTTTCTTGACTCTACCCACTTATACCCTTGATAAAGCTTTAGAATGAAGAAAAAGGATTGTAAATGGTGTATTATGGTGGTGTCAAGGTGTAACTATGGTGGGTAAATGCTTGGGGAAGAAGACAAACTCTTGAAACTTAAAGAGAGAGAGGAAATATGGCTAATTAAAAATGGTGGGGGAAGACCCATAGTCTCTCTCTTCTTATAACCCACAAAATGGTTTAAAAACCCAAGCCCCACATATTCTACATGTTTTCGATCATCTGATGTTCTCACTGATCGACACATCATCAATCCAATGGTCTAAAATTTAAGAGTGCACAAGGGCAACTCGAAATATGAATTTCTAAAGCGGTCGTTCGAACGGGATCACATCTCATTCGAACGAGAATACAAATTTCATTAACGACATACTAACAAGGTGGGAAAATCCTATATAGAGGTGAGTCGTTAGAACAATGTTAGAACTATGTTAGAATCATGTTCGAACGAGAGAGGCTTCCCGTTCGAACCAAAGGGACTTCGTTCGATTAAACCTCAACTTCATTTTAACAAAATAATTATTTCTAAATTCCAAATTTGGCCAAAAAATTCCCAATAAATTCCATAAGGGTCACAAGAATATTCAATTATCAACAACACTCTGTACATTATTCATCCCAATCCCAAGGGTTCTACATAATTACAAACTACATGTGAAAAGGAATAAAATCTCTCGGGTGGGTATTACTTATCCGACTAGCGCTACTACGAGCAATTCACCATTTATGCCACCTCAGGTGTTAATCTTGACATTCCTTAATTTTCTATTTGGAATTTTTTTTACTTGTACTCTTTATGTGTGGTCATTCAATTGATTGTGTTCCCCTTCTCTCCCCCCTTTAGGTGGGCGTCACAAGTGCTCCCATCACCGTGGAACCCCAAATGACCATGTCTATGGGGGTTCCCTCGATTGTGGAGCCTATTGAGATTATTCCTGTGAGTAATTAGGTATTATTTATTGATACTTAGCCCTCTAAACCTTTATTTCACAATGCAAGTGTTGTTATAACATTTTATTTGCTCTTATTTTTAGTTTAGCACTATAAGTGTTCCTTTGACTGTGGAACCCTCTGTGAGTGCATCTGCAAGCATTTCGGAAGTATTAACTTATAATACTAGGTTCCTCTATGACTTGATTTTACTGTGTAAGAATTTTGGTAACACCTTCCTAGTTCTTTGTTTTCAGGCTAGTGATACTAGCATTCCTTTACCCCCGGAACAATCTTTGAGCATTACTGCGGCTCCTCCTCTTGTGTTATTCTGTTACACCTGATTCTTTTATAAATTTCTTTTATTATGAAAGTGATCAAGTGACACTTTCCTGTTTATTTTTTTAGGCTAGTGTCACGAGTGTTCCTCTATCTGCGGAACAATCTACGAGTGTTTTTGTGAGAAGTCATCATGTATTATACTACCATGCCTAGTTTTTATAACTTTCTTTTATTGTGAAAATACTAGAGTGACCAATTTCCCTTTATTTGTTTTGAGGTTAGGGCCACAAGTGCTCCTATAACTGTGGAGCCTATGGTTATCCAGAGGGAACAACGTCGTCTTTCTGGTAGCATATTGACTCCACAGTAGCATATTGACTCCACTTGTCCTGCGAGTAAGTCTTTTTATCTTGTTTATTTATCTGATCATTTTTTTAAGTATACTTGTTTACTCAATTTGTTCTTATATGCTTTGTTATTTATTTTCAGGATGAGATAAATAAGACAGAGGGAGTTAGGGTGGGGATGAGTATTCGGAGGCCACTCATTCGGAGGTTGAGCAATCTGGAGAGAAGCCCCAACCCTCTGAGGCTAGTTCCATAGATACTGGAAGGGACACTATACAGGTGGATTCTCCTGATACTTACATGAGGTATATGTGGAGACTATGGTATTCTAACAAATTTCGAGCAGAGGACCATGTATTTTTTGACTTAATTTTTTAGCATCACCCTAAGACCTATACATCCAAGAGTGTTTGAAATGTTGACGGATTGACCGTCCACAACCTGAAAGCACTTGCCATGCATGTTCGTGAGTTCACCTCAACTCCTCCAAGAGAAGTCACTAACACGAGTGCTCGCCTCTTTTTGGACGACATCAAGGAGTTAGATAATTACAACCACTTCATGCTTGACAGTTCTTAGGCATTTGTCTGCCAACTTATCTATCTAGTAGTTAGGAGGTTAATAAGGGCCAAATCTTTCAAGCGGGCCAAGGTCGAGCGATCTCGTTTAGAAGTTGATGGCATCCACAAGAAGATCAAGTCATTGGAAGCATTAGCTAAAATTTTAGCTAGTGGGGGAGAGGTTGCTGCTCAGTTTTCTAGGCTGGAAATGGACATTATTCAAGAGGCTAGGCCCTCATTTGAGGGATTTTACTCTAAGGAGAATATTTTATTTCTTATATCTGGTGAAAATTTGTAAACAATTTTATGTTTCTCTTTTTTGTAACACCTAGGTCTGCTCTATTTCAAGCAAGCCATTTATTTTAATGTGAACGAAATATTCCATTTTTGTTATTAGTTGTTTGTTCACCATGTTTGCATTTTTCTTTTATTAACTTGATTTATTTATATGTTATGGACTATTCCTCATTCTGGGGGAATGTCGACTCGTGGATTGATACTGCTCCCTTTTTTTGGTTGGAGTGCCTACTCACAATTCGGCGAATAATGTATGTAATTTTCGTATAGTCTCTGGAATGCTTGCCCTATTTTTTTTTTAAAAAATAGGACTTGAGGTCAACCTTATTCTTTAGAACATACAAACTCTTTGGGACTAAAACTCTTAAATATTTTTGTAAGAAAAGAAGTTTTGCTCATCATACTATGTCGTTAGGGTGTATGTACCCCCCCAAGTATGATGCGCAATGCTCTTTCAATTGAACATCTGTTCTCTTATACTGTGAGAATCTTGGGATGCTAAAAAAATTACTTGGTAAAAGAAGATTTATCAGAGGAAAGATAAAAGGGTGATGCATTTTCTTGCATAATTTGGCAGGTGAATACATGATGAATTGGTTGATTATGTAAAATTACAAACAATATGAACATTGCCAAAGAAGCTTATGAAAATAAAATTGGTCACAACTAAACATTCTCTATAGCATTCACTACTCAAAAAGAAAATATTTTTTCTTTAGTGTGCCATTACAATAGATTGTTATTCATTGCTTTCGCTTTTTTATCTGAGGGACTTCCCTCTCTACAATGAGTTACTGGAAAAAAAAGAGTTAGGGTTCCTTAGGCGTAGTATTTATTAAGCCATTTGTGGTTGATTGATTGAATACATTCACTTTTCGACTCTAAAATTTGGCAATATCTTGATCTTCCCAATCGTCGTACCATGAATGATCCTTACCAATTGGGTTTGGACTTTGAGGCTGACATTTTTCTTAGGTGATGAGTAGATCCTCGCAAAACTAAGTCTCCCAATTGGCATTCTCTACGATTAACTAAATTCTCATAAGCTCTAGACAACTGATGGGTGTAGACTTTAAAATTTTCTTTAGCTTTATGACGGTGCACATCCAAAGCCTCCAATTGTACATGTATTTGGCCTAGCACTAGATTATGGATTAGAGTCACTCGCACTGACGACACGATCAACTCTACTGGTAGGAAAAAAAATTTCCCATGGAAAATGAAAACGGGGTAAAACTTGTTGGCTTTCTCTTTGAGGTCCCGTGAGCCCATAAGACAAATGGCAACTTATCATTCTAACCTCCCGAAAAATTCTCCAACATCTTTTTCAAGATATTGATTAAGGTTTTGTTGGTGACCTCCCCTTGACCATTCAATTTATTATAAGAGATTGTCAAACTATTAAATTTTATACTTGTCCGTGAGTATCCCCATTTTCTTACATACAAACTGCTTTCCATTGTCTGTAAGGATGGCCTTTAGAATACCAAACCTTCATATTATATATTCCCGGGTGAACTGTGTCACCACTTGAGAAGTGACCCTTCTTAAGGGTATTGCTTCTACCCATTTAGTATATATCTCTATGTCCATCAGACTGAAAGCTTTCCTGTTAGAGATTGGGATGATTTTTCCCACCAAATAAATTGCCCAAGTGTGGAATGGGTAAGGGGCATTTAGGTTTGTGAATTTACCGAGGGGGAGTGAACCATATTTCCATGAATTTGGCATGCCCTATAGTTTTTTACAAAACTAATTGAGTTAGCCTCCATTGTTGGACAATAGTAGCCCAGGGTCATTAAATGACCATATATCTTGGAACCGCCAATGTGTAAAGGTTTATGGGCTTCCTTCAGTACCTTTGCCCCATTTACCCTACCACACATCGCAATGCTTTCTCATTATACCATTTCTTATTGAGTTCCCCTTTCACCAAGTAGAAGTGGGTCACTCTTTTCTTCAAGTAAATCTCATCAGTCCTATCAACTGATAGTTGTCCATCTTTAAGATAAACAATGAAGGGTATCCTCCAATCTTCAAAAATTTCCATGAAATTTGCTTCTGTTATCTGGTCGAACTGTGTCTGACACTTAAAATAACTTTGTTGCACATGGGTAGCCTCTGCACTCATGGCGGGCTGATAATAACCCCCTCGTTGAAGTCGCCTATAAAGGAAATATTTGTATCCCCATAGTGCCTTTTAGACATTGTTTCTAATTTCTCTTTGGCCTCTTCTTCCACCACACACCTTGACAAAAAAACACTCAAAATTTTGAATCAAATTGTACCCTATAACATGTGGTAGTTAACTAGTTCTAATAACTTCAATTTTCTTTCTCGTTTCTCTAGATACATTATGATTGGGCACCTCCAATCCTTAGGCTCCTCACTTGGAAACATAGACCTCACTGTCATCGGCGCGGTTATCCATCTGATAGTGATAGTTGCCTCCAACTCTTCCATCTCTAGTTTTTGCACAATTATTGCTAGGGCGTCTGCATGTTTGCTTATTTTATAGGATGCCTCTCTATTTTCACAACCAAAAACTGGCCTAGTAGCCTCTGGATGATTTCTCTTTATGAGACAAGGTTGGCGTGTTTAAGCATAAACTCCCCATTTACTTGTTTAACAACTAAGTTAAAGTCACCTCGTATACAATGCACTCTAATACCCCTTGTAAGTGCCTTCAATTGTCCAAGTGTGAAGCCTCGTACTCTACCTCATTGTTAAAGCATTCGAAATCCAACTTGTAGGAAAGTATGATCTTTTCTTTATTATTAGAGAGAATAATACGTATTATGTCTGTTCCTTGTGCGCACGAGCCATCAAACACCATTTTCCATTCTTCCATTTCTTCAGCTAAGCATGCTTGGAAATTTTCTCCTGGGAGGTTAAAAATTTTGGCTTGAAAAATTTGGTAGCAGGTCGACCACTGCTTGGATTTTAATGGCTTTTGGAACAACACACTTCAAGTATCAGGAACAACCTAGCTACTCCCCCACCAGGATAGTTTGCACCAGTAGGTATTTGATGGGATCACACTTGGTGACAAAATATACTGTGAATGCAAGCAGGTAATGTCTTAACTTCTATGCTACGAATACTAAGGCCAAACAATGCCTTTCTACATTCATATACCTAGATTTAGTTGAAAAAATTACTCAATACATGTAGTATATTGGTTGCTCCACTCCCACTTTCTCCTGAGCGAGTTTATCCCCTATGGACCTCTCCCAGCAAATAGCACCTGCTTATAGTGAGATCATTGTTGATGGGGAAGTTAGTATTTCCTTCACCCTCTATAAGTATTTCTTTTATTATTCCTCCTATACCCATTTGGCCTTATCCTTCATGAGGGGTGCAAAAGGGGGTGACCTTCACTAGAGCTAGTATAAACCTCCTTAGGTAGGAAACTTTTCCTAAGAAGTTTTTAAGCTGCCTATGACTTTTTGGCAATGCCATCATCAAAATGGACATTTTCTTCTCCACATCAACTTGTCATCCATGTCTATTTACCACAAATCCTAAAAACTTCCCTGCAGTCACCCCAAAAGCACATTTAGAAGGGTTCATCCTCATTTGTACTTTAAGCATCCCTCAAAGACACTTCTAAGATCTTGGACATGCTTACTTTCTCTTTTTGACATTAATACCAAATCACCCACATAAAATTTTGATATATCATGAAATAAGTAATTGGCCTTCACGGTCCGCTGATAAGTGGCTCCTGCCTTATTCAATCCAAAAGGCATAACGATGTAATGAAAATTACCTAGAGGGGTCTAAAAATATTTTTTCTCCACATCCATCGATTTCCTCTGAATTTGATTATAGCCTGTGTACCCATCCATGAATCTAAACATTTCATGACCGGTGGTGGCGTCAACCAAACTATCAATGTTAGGTAGCAAAAATTCATCTTTTAGGGAAGCATGGTTTAGATCTCTAAAATCCACATAAGCCCATATCTATTTTTTGTCTTTTTTAGCCATGGGTATGATACTTGATAGATATACTGGGTTCTGATTAGGCTTAATAAACCCAGTTACGAGTAGCTTCTCGACCTCCGCCTTCATCTTCAGATCTAACTCAGCCTTACATATCCACATGGCTTGACTCACAATCAATGCATCGGTAAAACATTTAACTTATGAGAACTCATTTCTACGTCCATTCCAGCATCTCTGTATATTTCCACGCCACAACATCCGTAAATTATTTGAGAAGATCAATGATCTCCTCTCATTGTTTGTTACTTAGGACCTTAGAAACGAAGATGGATCACTTATCACCACCTTCTATTCCTAAGTTTATCTCCTCAAGATCTTGGAGTTGTTCCTGCATTCCATCTTGCATGCATTCTTGTTCCTCCTCCGGTTCTTCAACTTTCTCAATAATGTGGAACTCATTAACCACAAAATATTCTAGCGTCGGGTTGACGATTTCGACCCAAAACGTCACCCACTCAAACCATTATAAATGGTAAAAGATTTTTCCATTAGGAAAAATAATATTCTTATGAGTTCACGAGGGTCTTGCTTCTTATTCAAACTTCCTCTTATCTTTTCCCTTACCTTCAGAGGGGGGCACTCGCAAGCCTAGCCACTCTTGAACTGACTTCTTGTATTTAATCTCTTCTTGGTTCATGCATGATTCTTTTACCCCTTGACCAGTAATCTTCTTTCTTCATCTAACTCTATGAAGAATGTCTCATTAACCAATTTGGACTCTTCTATTGAAAATGATCTTTCTATGGCTTTAATCACAATCTTAGTCTCATGAATATTGGCTTTTGCACATTGATGGAATGTTGACTGCACAATTCCATGTGTGTGCATCAACACTTAACCTATTAGAAGTTAGTAAATCATGCTGCCATTAATAACATGAAATTTAATGTGGGTTGTGAAATTTTTGAACTTAATCTCGACGTTTACATATCCAAGTGACTGCATCCCTGCACTATCAAAGCTAGAGATCAAGAGTGGTACTAACAAGATCTTTTCCTGAGAAATCTCAGTTTCGTACATAGTGCTAAGGGCATAGTATTTGTTAACTAGTTGTAAGCACGCGCGATGCGCGGACAAGATGCAATGTGCAATGTGTGAAACATAGAAAATAAAATATTTCTTGAATTTTACAACAAACTTTCCAATAAGCGAGGATGAAGAAGAATTAAAAATGAAGAAAGGAAAAAACGTTTTATGGATGGAGTCTAAGAGGTGAACTGATGTGGAAAATGTTCGGTTAATAACATCGTAAGTCGAAAGAATGAATTACGTTTCTAATTTTTAATAAAAAATGCACTTAAAAAATGTATTTATAAAAATTGTTAATTTTTTTAAAAAAGTTTATTTATTAAATATTTTTTCTCCTTTCAAAACACAGTAAAAAAATTGTTATGTAAAATAGTTCAAATTATTATTATTTACTTTTTAAAAGAGTGTAAACAATTTTTATTTTATTTATGTTTTCAAATAATTTAATCCATTTTTAATGAACTTTTTAATATTTTTTTAGAACATCTTTTATTTTGAAACCATCATTTTTATAATGAGAGACGGAGGGGTCGAAAGAGAAGAGAAAGAGGGAGAGAAAGGAGAGGGCTAAGTCATTGACAATTAATAAAGCATAATTCATTGAGATTTAAAGAGTTAACCAAGTAGAAATAAAAAATAAAACTTGAAACTACATTTTAATTGAGAACCCCTATCCAAGCTGAACAATAGATTTAAGAAATGACAATGATCATTTAGAGTAGGTAAATCATTACATATATTCCTTATGTGTAAATGCACGTATTTGTAATATATAATTTTAATATCATTATTTGTCTTAAAAATATTAACGTGCTATGTAAATATAAAGAAGAAGTATTAATAAATTGATATAAATAATAAATAAATAAATAAATAAAATGGCATCTAAGACATACGTGCCTTTAGCATAGAATATTATTAAGAAATTATCTTTTTTTTGGATAAACAAAATTTCCACTAATATATAGTTTACAAAACTCATTTTCAAATTCAAAGTCCAATAGAAAAATAACACACAAGAGCGCATTTCATTTGTTTGTAAATTTTATTACAACATTTAACTATAAATTACTATGTATTTTAAATTTTAAGATTCAAACATTACACTATACTAAATCATGTAATAAAATAATTTATATACATCAAAAATATTACAAAACTTTAACATAACCATTAGAAGACTGGTGGTATCCATAAAAAAAATCAAACCCATATCTCACATGAAAAGTAAAACCACTGAACCCATTATATCTCACATACAGTCTTTATGTTTTATCTCCAATATCCTACAAACTACATGAAATTCAATTTCCAAAAAAAAAATCTACTAATCCCATTATATCTCACATAAAGATCTTGATGTACCTTAGGTTAGACAAACTTAAGTTCACATACATATATTAGTGTTCTTGTGTACTCTTCTGTGTGAGTTTTCTTTGTTATCAGCTGATGTCCGACAATAGCTCAACCTCCAAATTCGGCCGAGCCGCGGCCTCCCACCTAATGTCTGACATAGCTCTGGCAAACTTCCACCCCACAACTTCGACAACCAGCTCATCCCAACCCCCCTGACCCATCGAAAAAATATACCCCACGACCTGCCTAACTACATCCAAGTCACCGAAAACTCACCGGTGACCCTAGACCGGCCAACCTTCCCTTTAACCCGTGACTCATCACGATTCTCTCTTTTTTTGGACAAAGCCCCAAAATTCTATATTTTAAAATTTTCAATCAATTGTGCTCTTTGTATATATAGGGATGTCAAAGGTGAGAAAACCATATTGTTTATATTTTCTTAGTAATATTTTACAAATGCTAGTTTATCATGGTCGTGGGATTCAAAAATAGTTAATTTTCAACGCTTGAGTTTTTTGTTTTCCAGAGAAAGATCCACATTCAAAAGGAAAGATATACCTAGCAGCTGGTTCAATTAACCCTCTTTTTACCCCAAGTCCTTTGTCGAAGGACTGATTATAGGTTTGTACACACCTACCATAAGCCTCTTCAAACCTTTCACGGGGCTTGATGATTGTTTTATCTTTCAATTCGTGATTTTTCATCTATTCTTTCAGAAATTTGACGTGAGTGCATCACCCCTGAGGATTTCCAGATGTCCTATAAATCTCTCTCTCTCTCTAAGGGCGTGACCTTTGAGATTTATGATAAAATAATTTTGTTGGTTTGTGTGGTGACATTTAAGAATGAAACATGTATTTAGGGTTTGAAGGAGATGGTTTTACACACATACAAATATATAGGGAGAGATAAAAAAAGGGTGATGATGAGTGGAGAGAGAATGGAAAAGATCACCCAGCTATTATTTTTTGTAAAATCTGGTGATTGAATAGGGAAGGAGAAAAGGCAATTTAATAAATTGTAATGTATGGTGAATGAATCGCTTAGGAGGGCCTTTGAAACTTACTTTGCCAGTTGTCGTGTGTATAAAAATCTCATAATATTGGTTAACATTGGATATCAATGGTCATCCTACGTGGATAGCTTAGATGCAGGAGACTCTAAATGATTTGTATAACATTTTATAGTATTATAGAGATGCCCCTCAATCTAGAACTCTCTCAAAAAATTAATTCCCTTTACCAAGGATGTAACATATAGTGGTTTGTTGTGAAATAAGGGCACCTTCATGTTTGCTTATGAAAATACCAATTTACATGTGGACCTATTGATCAACCTCCCAATGGGACCATTTTAGTTGAGAAAGTGATCCCCTCGCTCCTGGATCACTTACAAAATCTTCTTCATAATTTCGTTCACATATTGTACTTTACCCAATTTGGTCGAAGAACCATTTGAACTTGGGGCTTCTCTCAATATCCACACATTCCGAATCTATATCGACTTCATATGTTTGGGAATTACATACATACTCAGCGTCTGATGTGCCTCCCTTATCCAGGGCAATGAACACATCCATACTTCCTTTTTGGAGACTCGCTTGCTCACCCACTCGTACTAATGGTCTTCATTGGCTAAGTTAGACAACTGTTTTTTGCATGCATCATCATCATTTAACCACTCTTAAGACCTGAGTATTCCTTCCTCATCATATGCCATCACCATATTTTTTGTGCCATAGTGATGAGCTGGTTATGAATTTTCACTAACATCCATTGGCGGGATTTGTAGGGTGACATTCGCGACCTTCTCCCCTATTATCTTGTGCAAGTAATAACAATCCTTAGTGGCATGTTGCACCCTTTGGTTCAAGTCATAGAACTTCTCAATTTCCTTGTCTCCCATTATAGGAACTTAACTAATCGAGTGAGGGGGAACTACCATACTCTCGCTCACCAACGTCCGATAACAATCTATAAACTCTGACATGCTGCATGGCAACGGTAGTGGGACATCATTCCCAAACATTCCTTTTCTAATAATATTTTTATTTTTGGACCCTTGGCCCCCTTTCTTTCCTTTAGGTCTCCCTTCGATGTAGTTCACTGCTTGCCATTATGGCACTTGAAATCTACCCATTGGCAACAACATCTACTCCCTCCATCCTTAGGTCCTTTATTTGATGACCATAACCATGTTATCGACTACCTGTATGAATTCTCTGAAGGTACCCTTTCGGATCTTATTGATCAAATGATTTTTATATTCCTCTAGCACCCTTTTAAAAATTTGTAGCAACCTTGCATCTATAACATCTTCATGCACATCTAGTTCCCTCCCTCTCTAAAATTCTTAATGTATTGCATCAATTCATCGCTCGGCATCTCTACCTTTTGGGCCAAGTGTCTCAATGTGAACTCATCCTTAGCTAAGATTTTTTTTGCAAAAACTGCCTATGCATTTCCTCCCATGTAGAGATGATGTTTGGCACCTGATGAGAGTACGACATGAACGCCTTTCCCGTGAGAGTTTTTGAAGACTCTCGTAATTTAAGCTCCTTGTCTTTTTCTTTCACGCCAAGGTACTCCACAAACCTTTTCATGCTCCCTGGGATTTTCACCTCTTCCATTGAACTTCATGAACTTGTGAGGAACGTACCCCTCATGGTACAATTTTTATTAATACTTTCTGGGAGGGTTTCTACAGCTCCTCATATAAGAGAGGTGGATCCTTTTGAGAGGAGAACAACTTTTTGACTTCATATATTATGACAACTTTGGAGGATAATTCCTTTATCTATACTTTCTTTCCATCTAGTGAGCTTACTGGCATCACGACTTACGCTGTTGCCCTCTTCTACCTGGAGCCATCTCCACTACAGCTGGTCCTCCAATGGGTGCCATCGTAAGTGTCACACAAGCTTGACCCAAGATGGTCATATCCACGTTATGTTGTCTCAGAAACTCAAAAACCATGCTAATAAGGTTCATCCCATTCAACCGTATAACTGTTGCTACACTTGCCTTCCCCCTAGAGGAGAAGTAGCTCTTGTTGCGATAACCACGACTTGTTTATTAGTCATCTGATCACTTTACACTCCATTATCAACTGGATTATCTTCAAAGACCAACATCTTTGAAACATTATAGCCTTGTTTATCCATGGTAATAATAATACCTCCCTAGAATAGTCACCAAATATACGAGGGTAGTGGTATTAGGGTCTATGAATATACTAAATTGGGTGAGACATGATCCATTCCAATGGAAACTGCCTTCAAGGTGTTCAAAGCTTCAAGAGCACAAAGTAGTTGAAAGCTAACTTTTATGATATATCGACAATTTTATGATTACAATGTGAGGAAGACAATGATTGAGCATAAGATTTTCAGTAGAAAACAAAAGGGGTGGAATCACTTAAAAGTTATGATTATTTTGAGAATGAAGAGACAAGCACTTCAAGTACCTAAGAGAGAAAAGGGATAGAATACTTTATGTGTGAATTTGTGAAGAGTAACAGTTCAACAATAATATTCTTCTTTGACCTTGACCAAATACTCTATTTATAGCCAAATTTAGGAGATACATGTCATGTGCATGCCAAAAGGATATTCCTTGCAATAATATCTGAGTGGTACTTTTTGTTCTTCTTTACTATTTGTCATTGTCCACTACGATAGACGACATTTCGTGCAATCCAGAGTTAAAAAGAAAATTTTTTGGGCATAGTAACAAAAAGTTCAATTTTATGAATATTTTAAATGGTTACTTCGTAAACAATTTTAAAAACTCGAGAGTGGATTTGAGGGCCACTCACCAATGTTATAGAGTAAATGGCTTTATGAGTAGTACATTGACTGCTCATTTATTTTGCTAAGTATGAAGTGTGTATGTATGTAAGTGACTTCTTAGGTCCCTCCTTTTAGTATTCTATCTTTCCTAAGGTACTGAAGTGGTTAGGCCTTAGCTTTCCCCAACAAGACTTGCCTCTCAACCTCCAAACCAAAACTCTCAAGGGATCCCAACTAGCCATCTCCTCGAGCCCTATTTTCTCGGCGAAGGCTTCTTGATAAGAATTCATGTGTACACAAAAATTAAAAAAAGTTGTAAGAAAATATTGTGTACGTAAACATCTTTCTAACATAAGCTTGGGGATGCTCACACATCACCCCCTCGCTACCTTGGAGCTTCTCACAGAGAACCTCCTTACTGTTTTAGGGTTGCTCGCTTGGCAACCGTTCTCTGACAT
This sequence comes from Sambucus nigra, assembly GCA_949130495.1. Taxonomy (NCBI): domain Eukaryota; kingdom Viridiplantae; phylum Streptophyta; class Magnoliopsida; order Dipsacales; family Adoxaceae; genus Sambucus; species Sambucus nigra. Next base: position 360,592,599 of record OX422221.1, on the reverse strand, counting down.
GGATCCATTAACATGGCACCCCCCACTGACTTGGGGTTGATTGCATGGCCTTTCTTTACTGTTTTGGGGTTGCTCGTATGTCACCCTCTCATTGGCTTGGATGCACTCGCTTGCTACCCCCACCTTGGATTGGGGTTGCTTGCCTAATGTTCTTGACTTATATTTTGGGCTTGATCATACCAAAATTATTTCTTATGAGAGGTTAGGTGGGTACCCCTCTAAAATAAGGCTTTTGTATTCACTTTTCACTTATCACTCACTCTCTCTACTTTCTCAAAGCTTCAGTTTTCTCTATTCCTATGGGTTTTCATGAGTCTTTTCTCTCTATTATGGTTGAGAGAGATGTTGTTGGATATTCTTTTGCGAAAACTTTTTGATGCGAGGCTTGTCTTTGAGGTTGACTAGTGTGATGACTGGGTGGGCTTAGAGCTTTCAGATGATCCATTAGTTGTAATACCCTGTGCATTCTTGGCGTCAGATGCCACCAAGACTACGTTGGATGTTGCTAAATTAAATATCATTCTTAGCATGTGACTGATATGAGAGATATAAAATTTCATTCCCACATGATAAAAATCATATAAATCCAATAAATATAATCATCCATGAAGTATTAAAATCCATCACCATGCTAATCTCCAAATATATTCCAACCCCAAATAAATATAACTCGAATAAATAATCCAACTGTAAATATCTGAATAAAATCGTAAACAACCGTGGAACCGATTGGACCACCAAATTCCTAATAAAGTCTCATAATAAATGATACGTAATAGAAAATAAATCTTAAACAACTAAAGCATCTAAAATAAATGAGTCTTCAGCTGCACCTCCAAAATATCTCTAATAACTTCTACGCAACTTCTCCAACGCTAAACCTGAAATGTTAGTCAATGCAGTAGGTCAGATCCCACTACATGAATCCAAGCAACTCTCCCCAATTAGGGTCCATGAACCCAGACAATAGAATTATACATAACAAACACCACAATTAATATTTTAATTTAAATGCGATAATTATAAACATGCAAGTAAAAATAACTGCGAATATCTATCCGCGAAGTTACGTCACCCCAAAGTTTAATTTTAACTTATGCTATCACGATCCGATAATTACTCTAAATTCACTATATTTATTAAAATTGATTTATCACATCATTATTTTCATTGTTGTGGTGGCGTCATAGCCAACCAACCCTACTGTATGTCCTGCACTTACCCGTCTCATGTTTTTCACCACACACATTCACCTCATAATAGCCAGCTAACCCGTTTAACTGTCAACCCTGCACTTATTAAGCTTCCACACACCTACATGTCGCAATAGCTAGCCAACCCGTTTAACTGTCAGTCCTGCACTTATTAACGATGCCAATTCACTTTAATACCCATTTATTATCTTTTAGGCCTTAATTCTCCAATTTATCAAGTTCTCATTATTTTAAATTAGCCCCACCCTATTATATAGTACAATCCTTGAATCTACCCCTAGTCCCATACCTAGAGGTCTCCAAAACACAAGCACGTCATTCCAACATGCTTTGGCTATCCAAATCAAAAGAACAACACCAAAATCAGTCCCACTCCTGAATATCCCATCCGTAAAAATCTACACTAACTAGTCCTATACCTAGAAAGTGTTAACCACAACTAAGGCATACCCACTAGTCCCATACCTAGTAAGCATTCCTAAAATTAAGGTGAGAGCATACTACCCAAAAAAAAAGTCGTCCCCGAGATGATAGTTTTGAATTTAAAATAATAAGTCGCGCAATCCAATTTATCAACAAGTATGCAATTTATTCATAAGATCACAATTTACTTTAATTTAAATCATTCAATCCATCGTCATATATAACATAATTTATTTTATCCAACAATTATAATTCCAACATCATGCGAATTTAAGGAGCACCCAACAATAATTCATTTTAATCCTACCTACATAATTTTATGTGGTTGCACAAGTCTAGTTTACATTTAAATAAAATTACCACGATTTCTACATGCAAACCTACACCCATATTAACCCAAAATCAGATCTCTACCCTAAGCACATAAGGCTTATTAGTCTTAATTCATATTAAGATTTTTTTACAAAAATAGTACCAAATTATATTTCACACTCCCTAATTAAGGGTACTAATTTATTTTAAGAAAAACATGTAAATTAATGTTTAGGTGATATTTAGCGTGCATAATACTAAAGAGAGAGAATAGGAGAATCAATGCCTTAGATAAATCGTTTGAGAATTCTAAATTTATGATCATGTTGCTCTTGCGAAGATGACAAAAATGTGTTCTTGGATGATCTTGAGAAAACCCAGGTTGGACCTTCAAAACTTCGGTTGAATCTTGTTTTTAAATGCGGCTAGGGTTTTGTAGGTGGAAGAAGATGAAAATAGAGGAGGCTCTTGATTTTTGTGAAGGCTAAAATGTGTTTTAAAAATCCTAAACTTGTCACATTATGTTTACATCCCAAAAATAGTTTGAGTTTTAATCAAACACAAACACTCGAAAATTTATTAAGGATGATCCGACAGTTAAAACTGGCTAAAATTTAATATGGTGTAGTTGATGGCAACACGGAGTTGTTGTAAAAAATTAAAATCGACCAGACGGTTGAATTGGTATTTTTTTATCCCCCAATTTTTGTACAAAAAGTTATAATTTCCAAATTTTAATCCCGATTTAAATTACAGTTTTATATATATAAACCAATATTTTTACATACCAAAATTAAATAGATCCAAAAATTTTATTTTTTTCAAAATCCGAGTAAATTTAATTACAGCCGGTTTAAAAATCACGGATTGTTACATTGGCGAGGGACTTGGGGGTGCGCCACTTTGTGCCCCAATCTAGGAATCAAGATGACTTGTTGCGAGAGCCTGTTGTGCATCTTTATGATGATGCGCGTCGTGGCCTAGTATACATTTATATTTGTGACATTTATTTATTTATTTTTTGTTACTTTATTTTTATTTATTGTTATTATTTTATGCATCATTTAGGAGCATCATAAGGATAATGGTGCTCGTGCTTGTCTTATGTGATTCCCTAAGCGGGTCGTGGCCTTTTCAAAGAGAGGGAACTTCCCAATTATTATCAGGGTCAGGGTACAATATTTGTGATTCGTTCCCTTTTTTACACTTGTTGACGATGACTCATAGCACCTCCATGGTGCAGCCATTAGTAGAGAGGTGGTGAGACACTACCTCCATGTTCCATCTATCGGTGGGTGAAATGACGTTCACCCCATTAGACCTTCATGTCTTGACTGACCAACTATATGTCCAGTTACCAATGATGATCCCCAACCACCATAGGCTTTCTGGGGATGTTATTAAGGCAGTGATAGGTTTTCATACATCCACCCCTTAAGAGAGACAATCGTTCTTACCTCCCTAGGAACCCATATGAAGAGGCGAGTGAGGGGTTTAGGAGATGATGCGATGAGGATTCATCAGTATGCCCAATGCTTCTTTCTCCTTGCACTCGGTCATACAATCTACTTCTCTCATGAAGAGTCACTCTACGTTAGTTTACTTTTTATCTTCGTTACTTTAGTTTCATTCACCAGTATGATTAGTGCGGTTCAGCTTTGGGAATTCTCTATGATAGTATGAGAGTATTTTCAAGAGATATGGTTAAGAAAATTCTTGGTCACATTGCTTATTAGGAGGTATACTTTGTTTCTTTTCTTTCCTCTGCATTTAAAATTTTCACTTTTACCGCCTTACTGATATTTTGTATTTTCTTCATGGAATTATGGGCTCTCGAGATCCTTGGGGTCTACTGAGTCCCTTTGGTTTTATAGGAGGACGATTGTTTGTCCCGTCAGAGGATGTGGACAAAGGGAAACCGAGGTACAAATTTTTTGTTGTACTCTCCGGGAGATATCTGTACCTTACTGAGTGGACTGACCGCTGACAGGGTATGTTACTTTCCTTGACTATTTTTTTTGTTTTTGTTAGATTCCTTCCTTTATGTCTTCTGATACTTCTTACATGACCTGCAGGTTTTTTCTTCCCGTGGGTTATGTCTCGAGGTTGCTGGGTTTTGAGAATCATAGCTTCTTGAGTGATCTTCTATAACGACGGGGATGTAGCTTTCTTCTTAGGGGAGAGGGTCATTTGTCAGTAGATCATTTTGACGCACTTGATGACACAGGTGGCACCATATATCGAGATGAGGGAACCACATTTGCTTGTCTCGAATGACCTGGAGGCGTTTATATGGGGAGTAGAGGTGGGGGTTTCGGGAACACCCCGTAATTTTAATACTTTTTATATTGGGATTAATAAAATTAAAATGAGAAATTAATTCGGATTAAAATAAATATTAATTAGCGAGACAAGGGTCAATATTTATTTGTATTCAATATTACTTTATGAATAAGTAATAAATTGATAAGAATATATTATGATTGTCGTGATTGAGAAATATGGTTGTTACGGTAAATTTACTCGGGACACGCATGTTAGTCGTGTCAGGACTTAATTTTATGAGATAAATGAAATTTTATTTTGAATAATTCAAATGGTCATTTCGAATACACCAGTGTGTCCATAAGCATCAAAATAGTCAGAAAAGTATACTCGGGGGTTTAGTTTTGGTCTCGGGGCATTTTTAGGCCAAACCAGCATCCCAGATGGACATTTTAGTCTTTTGAATTTTTGGGGGAAAAGTGACCTATGAATTTCGAAGTGTATATCTGTAGTTACATATAGGGAACTAGGGTAGAAGTTACAAAACTATACATAGAGGCCCCTAGAGGAGGAAGAGGTTGAGTTTCATCCCACACCATTCTTGCACCATCACGACCACCATTGCGTAGATCGGGGGTAAAGGAAACCAACCACACCACAATTCTGCATAAAATTAGACCTTCCAATTAAGTCAAGTATTTATCTTGGTAGTTTTGAGCATATATAACATCCATGTCAGTGAAGGATAGATAATCTTTTGATTGTGTAAATATTGGCTTTAAATTGGATGAAGTAAATCATAGTATTGGGTAGGAATCATGATAGGTTTAATCCCTTAGGCATGTAGAAAGAATTTGATGAATTAGTGTTATGAAGTTGAGAATAAATTTGAGTTCTTGTTGAAGTTCTTGAACAAAAAATAATAATCTAGGGTTTTTGGGATTTAATATTGAATTAATTCAATTTAAAGGTGTTCCTTGATGATTTAATTATTATAGTACGTTAGAAATTGTTGATATATGTTTATATGACATTTAATACATTTATTTGGGAGTTTAGAATTGAATTAGAAAGGTTTGGAGGGTTAACAATGGTGAAACCCGTAGCAGTGGGGAACAAGAACTCCCAGATACCCCAAACCGGTTTGGCCTGTCCTTTAAACCGATTTGGTGTACACTTAAATAGGTTCGGATGCATACCAGAATCGGTTTGCCAGCCTCCCAGAATCGGTTTGAATGACCTGTTAGTCCAGTCCTTGGTTTGTCTGAATTTTTTTATTAGGATTTGAAATTTCCCCTGATGATGAGAGTTAAGACTAGAAATTATTGGACATGGGTTGATATTAAATAATTTCTTGAGATTTCAAAATGGGTCACAGGAAATGAGAGTGAACCTTATACCAGGACAGTAAAAGTGGGATATTATAATTACCGAGATAATTTAAAGGATAGTTAGGAGCCTTTGAGTAGTGGGGGATACTCGAGAATATACGATGAGAATTATAATCAAAATTTAATAATACGTAGGATGTACGGGAGTTGTATATACTGCATATGGGACATATATTATAGGTTACGTGTATACCTATACTGAATATATATGTATATATAGGTGGTGTGAATACCTATTGTTTGATTTATTATGTGTGAACATATCTAGACTACTTACTATCACGGGAGGTTTCGCGTTGTGGACAGTTTTATCCTGATGAGCCCATTGGGGGGATTTTGACTTGTATCTCAAAATGTAGAACTTAGGGATAGAGCACCACTTGTGTAAATAAGGGTGTGACTGGTCATTTGGGTGCATTAGGTATGTGCGTAGCCCAAAGGCTTAGAACTATGTTCGCCTCCAACTTTATTGAATTTTTAAATGTATGGTTCGAGAGTGATTTCAAACCTGATGTCCTTGCTTAGTACGTGATGTACCAGGACTTGATAGAAGAGTATGCTCATATCTCAGGTCTCCACTTAGGGATGCCTTATATGTATATATATTATAAGAGTGGTGTAAAAATATATACGTTTGATTGATTCTACTACGGGTGTAATAGTAGATAAAATAGATAGTGATACCTAAATTGCTCTAAGTGCGTGTGAATGTAATCATTAATTGGTGACTCTTAATAAATAAAAGGGATTAGAAATTTAGTAATGTGTTGTATGGGTAATATGGGTGGTAACAATGAATTATTAGGCGAGAAGAGATTTAAGCCAGCTAGTTAGGTGGGGTAGCGTAACTAGGAGGTTTAGAATAGTACGTTAGGCATGCACAATAGATGAGAGGTGGGAATCTTAAGTGAGAATACTGGAAGCTAACATGTATATACTACTTACTATTTAATGCATTCTAAATACTTGCCAAAACATTTCAAATCCATTTTTATAAAAACATTTTAGTTTCCCAGTCACATGGATGTTAGGCTTAGGAGTTCTTTCATCTTTGACGTGCTGCAGCTGCTGTGGAAGTTGCAAGATCTTGGTAGTAAATGCCTAAACATCTTTCAGTTCCTGTAAATCATTTCATATGTCTCAGTCGAGCTTGTCGCCCATTCCTAGTTGGTTATTATTATAGAGACATTGTACTTCCATTTCATTTTCGTGTTGGATTTGGTTTTTATTATGGATGATTGTATTTTAAATTTTTCTGGAGTGTTCTTCCAGGCCTATTTATTCGTCTCGTTGCTTTATCATTATTACTATGTTTATTGGAATGGTGAATGTGAATTATTTAGTTTAAATTATTTGCATGTTGAGAACAAGAACCAAAATTTTGATACCAGGCCATTAGGGTGTTAGTGAAATAATTGGACTCCGACAATGATGCGAAGAATGAGAGCACTAATGATTCTTGTTTAATTTAATAATGGACTGATCACCCAAGATTAGAGTAGGCGAGGTGTCACAGATGGTATCAGACCATTAGGTTCTAGTGTTCTTTGATATAGAGCCCTATTATTAGGATTGTTGTATTCATAATTATGCACTTATGTCTTCAACTATTTTGAAATATATTGGATTGTGGACTGATAGAAATTTCTTTTCCGTTTTAGATGCCTCCCCGACGTGTACCACGAGCTAACCCAGAGTCACAACCCTAGCCATATCTAGCTCAGGCACCAAGGACTATGATTGTTGTTGAGGTTGTCTCCATTGTGGCACAAGCGGTTAATGCGACCTTGTCTACTTTTGTCCAACTGGCGCCACAGGTGCCACCTCAGCCTCAGATTGTTGCTCCATATCTAGCACACTCATTTCCTGTTGCCTGGGTATGAGTCCGAGATGCCTTTTAGAATGCTTATCCTCCTGAGTTTTAGGGGAGCTCCAATGTAGTTGCGGCGTGCCAATGGAAAAGGATATCCAATGACATTTGAGGATGTATGAGTGCACGGATGTAAAGAGACAGATACTAGCTACATTCAATCTAATGGGGGAAGCCTTATAGTGGTGGGAGTCCATTACCCCCGCACAGGAGATAGACACTTTGGCGATTCAGGAGTTCTGGGAGCGGTTCGATCGCAAATACTTTCCATGCGCCATTCAGACTAAGATGAGGCATAAATTCTTAGATATGTCACAGGAGGGGATGATTTTAACGGAGTTTGAGGAAGAATTTACTAGGCTGACAAACTGTGTCCCCAATTAAGTGAGCATGGAAGATAAGATGATACAATTATTTATGGATGGCCTTACCTAGAGGATCCGACAACATTTATTGGGTAACCCGGCTTTAAAAACATATACGGATGTATTGAATGGTACTATACTACACTGTTAGGACCACTACTTCCATGATGAGGGAAGAAAGTGCTTAGGAGAGTCCATCCAGTAGGGCAGGACTGGGGGTAGTAGTTCCAGTGGAGCAGAATCGACTTTGAGTCAACCGAGGCAGATTGAGCAGGGTTCTCACCAGGAGATGCTTCTAAGCATTTTTGTCAGGGAGATTATAAGCAGGGATAGGGTGGATTTAGGCAAGGACAGGAGGTCCAAAAATGTTTTCAGTAGGGCCAACAGGGCTAGGGGAGAGGTGGTAGTGGCCAGCGGGGCCAGAGCGGAGGAAACCCAAAGGCCTATTTTCCCCGCCACCCTCCCAACACCAGCACCCGTGCCATCATTGCCTACACCACCAGTTTTTCCATTAGACCCGCCTCAGTAGGGTCAGTTACAGTACAAATGTGTATATAACGTTCACCACGCCACATTTCCACAAGTTCCACCTATAATTGAAGGTACGTTTCTTATACATGGGATTTCGGGGTGCATTTTATTTGACAATGGGGCTTCACACTCATTTGTAGCCACTAGATTTACATAAGCCACATGGTTATTAAACACAACCGATAGTAGAGTCACATGTGTAGACTCACCACTGGGTAGCGGGACACTTATATTCTTTATCTGTCGGTGTGTGAGTAAAGATATTGGGAGACTTATTTTGCCCATCGATATGCTTATGTTAGATATGTCGGAGTATGATGCCATTATTGGTATGGATTGGCTAGAAGAGTATAGGGCCATGATTAACTGGTATGGTATGAGAATAGTGTTTGTGATTCTTGGCCAGAAGATATTCTTAGTGGTAATGCCTCGCCCCGAAGAAGGATTGTCCACTCACTTGTATTATATAGAGGATGAGACCTCTCAGGGAGTAGTTATTTCCCGAGATTCGATCCCTGTTGTGTGCGAGTTCACCAACGTGTTTCAAGAGATACTAGGATTTTTTCCTAGCAGAGAGATAAAGTTTCTTATTGATTTAGTGTCGGGCACTCGGTCGATATCTCAGGCACCTTGTCGTATGGATCATATAGAGATAAGGGAGCTACTGGATTAGATTGAGTAGCTTTTGGCGTAGGGCTTTATTCGTAGAAGTACTTTGTCTTAGGGTGCCCCAGTGCTGTTTGTCAAGAAGAGGGATAAATCTTTACGACTATGTGTGGATTACTAGGAGTTGAATAAAGTCACGATATGAAATAAGTATCCATTTCCCAGAATCAATGACTTATTTGACCAGGTGAGAGGAGCCGCCTACTTCTCTAAGATTAACTTGAGGTTAGGATATCACCAATTGCACATCCGAGAGCAGGATGTACCTAAGACTGCTTTTCTAATGAGATACAGGTCTTACGAGTTTCAGGTTATGCCATTTGGGCCAACTATACTTATGGACTTAATGAATAGGGTGTTCAGAGAGTTCTTGGATTAGTTTGTCATTATCTTTATTGATGACATCTTGGTTTATTCTCAAACTGCGGAGGAGCATGCCGAGCATCTGCATCGTGTTTTGCAAACTTTACGCGAACAGCAATTGTATGCTAAATTGCCAAAATGCGAGTTTTGGATGTGTGAGGTTCCGTTTTTGGGTCATATCTTATCTACCAGGGGGATATCAGTGGATTCTAGTAAAGTATTAGAAGTGGGGGAGTGGAGAAATCCCATGACACCAATGGAGGTGAACAGTTTCTTGGGGTTAGCTAGGCATTACAGGTGATTTATTAGGGGATTTTCAAAGATTGCGGGTCCATTGACAAACTTGACTTGCAAAGGGGTACCGTTTATATGCGATGACACTTGTCAGATGGTATTTGATGAGATGAAGGACAAGTTTACTTCAGCACCCATACTCGCACTTCCCAGCACAGGAGCAGAGTATTTTGTTTTTACTGATGTACCTCTACAGGAACTTGATGGTGTACTACAGTAGTAGGATCAGGCTATAACTTATGCCTCCCGCAAGCTTAAGTCTCATGAGAGGAATTACCCCACCCATGACTTGGATTTAAAGACATTCGTGTTTGTGTTGCGGATTTGGAGACATTATCTGCCAGGGGAGTGGTTTCTCCTATTCACAAATCGTAAGTCACTACAATACTTGTTCACTCAGAGAGAGCTGAATATGCGTCAGCATAGGAGGCTGGAATTTTTAAAAGATTATCAATTTGACATCCAGTATCACCTAGGAAAGTCTAACATGGTGGCAGAAACCTTGAGCCGCGGGCCAATGGGGGATATAGCTGAAGTTTTGAAGGTGAAATGGAAGGAACTGGTATACCAGGTTTCAGTTGTCAAATCATTTATAATGATTACGACCATCATCCCCCAGATTGTCACAAGGGTGGTATAGGCTCAGGCAATGGATTCATTTTGTCATGATCGAATTAGACAGCTTTTAGCTGGTGGAGTCGAGTCATACTCCGTGAGTTCATAGGGAGTCTTATGATTTAATGGGAGGTTGATCATTCCAAATGGGGAAGATTTACGACATGCAGTGATGGAAGAGTCGCACGGGTCATGATTTGTGATACATCCTAGAGGGGATAAAATGTACCAAGATATAAGATGGTGGTATTAGTGGAGTGGGATGAAGAGAGATATTATAGACTTTGTCTTGAGGTGTACCACTTGTCAGCTGCAGAAGGTGGACCACCAGAATCCAGCAGGGGTTCTATAGCCGTTAGAGATTCTAATGTGGAAATGGGAGAGCATTTCCATGGATTTTATTACTGGGTTGCCTACTTCACAGAAGAGTCACAAATCCATTTGGGTGATAGTGGATCGATTGACCAAGGTATTCCACTTTCTACCCATTTGGATGGATTTTACTACGAGACAGTATGCCTAGATTTTTATCGCTAAGATAGTGAGATTGTTGGGGTGCCTCTTGATATTATGTCCGATAAGGACAAGATTTTTGTGTCTCAATTTTGGGAGAGTTTTCAGGAGGCCATGGATATAAAGTTGCGATAAAGTATGACCTATCACCCATAGATAGACGGGCAAACGAAGAGGAAAAATCATATGTTAGAGGATATGCTACGAATGTGCATCATTGATTTTAGAGGGGGTTGAGAGCAGTATCTTCCACTGGTGGAGTTTGCATAAAATAACTCCTAATAGTTTATGATTGGCATGGAACCATTTGAGGCGTTGTATAGTAGATATTTTAGTTCGTCCGCTTGTTGGTTAGAGGTGGGGACAACAATCTACTTGGGCCAGAGTTGATTCAGAGTCGTATATGGATAGACCATGAAAGACAGAAGAGTTATGCCGATGCCAAGCAGTTCTTCTTGAAGTTTAATGTGGGGGACCAGGTGCTACTATGTGTATCTCCTATGAAGGGGATAATAAGGTTCGGGAAGAAAGGGAAGTTGGTACCAAGGTATGTGGGTCCATTCCCTATTATTGAGTGGATTGGGCCAGTTCCATATAGACTCGGGCTGTCGAAATACTTGCATCGAATTCATGATGTATTTCACATTTCTTCACTAAGGCGATATCTACGTGACGAGTTGGCTCACATTCACATTTCTTTAGAGGAGATTGATTTGCAGCCTGATATTTCATACGTGGAGAGAACAGTTTCTATCCTAGACCATAGTGAGAGGAGATTTAGGTCGAAGGTAGTTCCACTTGTGTATGTTCAGTGGGGGCATCATAATGCAGGCGAGTCCACTTAGGAGCGCGAGGATGAGATGCATGATAAATATCCAGAGTTATTCACACCAGGTATTTATTTTCTAAATTTCGGGACGAAATTCCATTATTAGGGGGAAGTATGTAACACCCCGTAATTTTAATGATTTTTATATTGGGATTAATATGGATTAATTAAATTAAAATGAAAAATTAATTCGGATTAAAATAAATATTAATTAGTGAGACAGGGGTTAATATTTATTTGTATTGAATATTAGTTTGTGAATAAGTAATAAATTGATAAGAATATATTATGATTGTCATGAGTGAGAAATATGGCTGTTACGGTAAATTTAGTCGGGACGCGCATGTCAGTCGTGTCGGGACTTAATTTTATGAGATAAATGTAATTTCATTTTGGATAAGTCACATTGTCATTTTGAGTGCGCCACTGCATCTGGAAAGGTCAAAATAGTCAAAAAAGTGTACTCGGGGGTTTAGTATGGGTCGCGGGGCTTTTTTAGGCCAAACCATCATCCTCGAGGGGTATTTTAGTCTTTTGAAATTTGGGGAAAAAGAGACCTACGAATTTTGGAGTGTATATCTATAGTTACGTTGATGGAACTAGGGAAGGTTTCAAAATTATACACAAAGGCCCCTATAGGAGGAAGAGAGGGAGTTTCAAGGCCACTTCACACCATTCTTGCACCATCACCACCACCGTTGCGTAGATCGGGAGGAAAGGAAACCAACCACACCACAATTCAGTGGAAAATCAAACCTTCGAATTGAGGAAAGTATTTATCTTGCTAGTTTTGATCATATATAACATCCATGTTAGTGTAGGCTGGATAATCTCAAGAATGTGTAAATATTGGCTTTAAATTGGAAGAAGTAAATCATATTCTTGGGTAGGGATCATGATAGGTTTAATGCTTTAGGCATGTAGAATGAATGTGATGAATAATGTTATGAACTTGTGAAGAAATATGAGTTCCTATTGAAGTTCTTGAACAAAAAATAATAATCTAGGGTTATGGGGATTTAATGTTGAATTAATTCAAATTAAAGTTGTTCCTTGATGATTTAATGATTGTAGTACATTATAAATTGTTGATATATGTTACTATGATGTTTGGTACATTTGGTTGGGAGTTTGGGATCGAAATAGGAAGGTTTGGACGGTTAACAATGGTGAAACCCGTAGCAGCGGGGAAGAAGAACTGTCAGGTACCCCGAACCGGTTCGGCGGTTCACTTAAATAAATATACTTACCTGTGAAATGCCCTCAAATTACGGAACTGCACCCAATCTGCTGTAACAAAGTGGGGATGTGATCCTATGTCATATGGGATTTATACGAACAGTATAAAAATGAATGGCAGAAAGGAATACTCACACGCTACAACTACATGCATGCAAAAATATGTATATATCTATATATGTATACCTTTGAAAATACACATGCCAATGTATTAACTGTTTTACTTCCGAAAACCCTACTTATCTAGATTAATTGACTTTATTCTTATTAAAGTCTTTCTTTATTCATATTTAGCATTCCCACTTTATTTAACATACCCAGTTTGACAGGGGTGTTCCATGGGTCCCCCATGTAATTCATCTCAAAATTGGAATCGCATGTTAACAAGTGAAATTTTAACTGAAATTAAAACTGAACTAGTAACATTATTTAGGTTGTTTCATTTCACTTCACACCTAATGCATGGGTAGGATAGAGTTGACTCACGGGTAACCCATAAATTAGGGTCGGGGTATTACAAATGGTATCAGAGCTCTAGGTTCAAGGTTCCTTTTGGAAGTGACGTGGTGAGGTCGGTATTAGATATTTCGATGTCAGTGTTAATTTGGGCTAGTCATGCTAGTTTGATGACAGTTTAGTTCGTGTCCTCGATGGTAAGGTCACAGAGGTTAGCACGACAAGTTAGTTAGTGTCAAGTGTCATACCATCAAGTTAATTGATATAAATCGCTTCCACATTTCTAATTTAGTATGTAGATAATTTTACGAGTGTCTGTGCAAGCCAAAAGGGTAGTGACACCATGGTTCGTAGTATGAGGTGCTTGTGCTCCAACCTCGTTGATGTAGAGTCTTTGGAGATATTGATAGAAAGAGACAACCCCCATTGGGAAAGTTGCACCAAACAGTGAATAATCAATAGTGGAGACTGATTGCTAGAGTATCATAATAACGTAGTGGGAAATCATGATTTAAATTATATGTAGCCTTAGGTGTGACACATGTGAGAGGTCAATATTGATTTGGGAATTAGGAAAATTTGATCCTTGGGGTAATACCATGGTTGATGGTAAATTTGGTGAAAATGTAAAATTTTGTGGATCAACACTTAGGAATATGTGCATCCAACCATAGTTAACAGTATGCTACCCTTGTGGGTGGGACCCTTAGCGGTAATTAGTCGATGAATGCATCTTGTGAGTCGTGATTATATTTGTTGGCCATTTATGGTAAAAGGTCACATAAATGACAATGAGAATATGTAGTGGAAAGGGAGTGAACCTTAGGTAACCCTTTGGAGTAGTGACTTAGTATTAAGTATTTAAGTTGTGACGTTTTAGAAAAGGACCTCTTACGATGTTAATAGGGTGGGCCTCCTCGTAAGCAATACCCGACGTCCTCTGTCCTACCATAACCTAGAAGATTTTAATTTGAAGTTTAGTGATTGAAGTTTTTCATTGAGAGATAATATCCCTTGTGGCATTCGTAGGTATGGGCCTTAGTGTTCATAGGCAATTGTCGACGCCCCGTATCCTACCAAGATATATATATATATATATATATATATAGTTGTGTTAGTTAGTAGATTAGCATGTAGTGAGATGATTTCGTAGTGAGCCAACTTAGCTATCGTGGTTGAACACTCGTTGTGAATTTAATAATGTGGCCTAGTGAGATCGACTTCGGGTTAGTGACATAGATAGTCATGTGAAGTCGTATTGGAATTCCTTAGAGATGTATACCAAGGTTTATCTAGTGAGATGTTAATGCGAGTTGTAGTCCTTCCCCAGTAAAGGCAAAATTGAGGTTGTGTACCATGCGTTACAACGACAATAGTGTTTCCACTTGGAACCCTAGAGATAATTGTTACATAGAGGTTTATGTGGTGATATACATTAATATTGGTAGACCCCAGGTTGCATAGCATAGGCCATGATATGACTTATGATTTCTCATAATAGCGTGTAAGTTGTTCAGGGAATTAATCAAGTTTGACATCGTCGCCCATGAGGCATTAGAAATCATTATTGTATTGAAGTTTAAATGTGTGACAGTAGACCATTGGTGACCCTAATACGATTAGATCACGTCAATTTATTACCGTGCATTGGAGTTAGAGCTATGGTTTTTGTTTATAGACATGTAACATGATATGACCTTCGATGATGATTTTAAATAGGTTGATCAATTCTAGGTGTTGAACCTAGGAGACTTAGAACGCAATGAGGTTCGTTGCGTCTTTTAGAAATAAAACACGGGGTGAAATGTTAGGCATAATTATAGTACTTAAGTGTGCTACCTGTGTGGTTAGTAATGAACCTATCGGAAAGAATCATTAGGTATGAGTGATGTTTGAAAAATGAGATGTTATTAAGGTGATTATGGTTTAGTATCATGTAGACAGTGCTAAGAGTTGTAGCAATGGTTCATGAAATGAATGTTTGAAATTATGTGAGCGCTATGTGCAGTTGATGAGAGTGATCTCAAAAACTGAGGTTAGTTACCATGTGTTGAAATTTTGGAGGCCTAGCTCTGGTTGGTCAATAAATAATGATAATTGACAAGAAAGGCAACTTTGTCCTGCTTTAGGATATTTGCGCTTACCGGTGATGGACAAGTAGCGTTAGTCTTAAGGAGGGAAGCCTAACATTTTAGCCTCTTGATGGAAACCTGTTTGTATTCCATTCGTTCGGCATAGAAGGATGATTCTTGGGTAGGAATCGTCGAGGTTAGCAGGCCAAGCTAGAGTACATGGAAAGGCTATGGTGATTAGCAAGTATTAGTGAAGAGTTATAGAATTCAAGCATACATTATGGACTCGCACTTCGAGTGGTTCAAGTCACTGTCGAAAATTGATTATTTTTCTTTCGTCATTGCAGTCACCAGATTCATTGCGTTTCTTATGTCCCCCATGATCCCGACAATGGAAAGTTTTTGGTCGGTTCTTATGTGGGTGTGGTGCTACATAAACTCAGTAGTGATGTGGGTTAGGCTAGTTGTGGCTGGTGTGTCAAGGTAAATGAGTGCACTCTTTTTTAGAAGCACCTTTATTCTACACCAATTTGGGTGTACGTGTGTTATTGCATTGTTGCGTATAGTTTCTTATATTACTTAATTTCTTAGGTCAGCATGCTTATTAGATAGCCGGTGTAACTAGTGCGACTAAGACGTGTGCTCGGAGGTTATGACTTGAGAATATTATAAATATTGGAATTTGATAAGACATTATATGGTAATATTGCACCGGGTTTGAAATAGTACGAATTGAGGATGTGATCGCACCTATGTGTTTGTATTTTGATACCTAGGGTGACTCTAGGTTAGCATAAGGATCTCATAGTAGATATGGGTCGGGTAGACCTTTGTGATGAAGTGTCTAACTTGACAATTATTGGCGTGTATAATCAAGTGTTGAGGTTGTATCAGTCAAGGCTAGGTGTGACCCAAGATTCATTTGAGGAAACATAGGTCGTGAATCCTAACATAGAACGATCCATGATGATGAGTTCATAGGTGATAGTACCATGTTTGGTGAATGTCAAACATCTCGAGGTTTTTTAAGAAAGAAATGTTAGGCATACCTGAGTTTTGTAAAGAAACCTTAGGGTCCTCCATGATGGGATTAACGATAGTGATTGATTAAAGTGAAACCCTTGGGTTTAGACCATAGTATTGAGGATACATAAAATGGAAAAGTGGTCATGAATAATTGGGGTATAACTTGTGATAAACAAAGAATTTTGAAGATAAAATTCCCTAAGGAGGGAAGTTTGTAATACCCTACCCTGATAAATTTATTGAATTATATATATAGGTTTTATACGGGGAGGAACTAATGATAATTGTAGGAAGTTGAGAGGTAATGAAATGGATTAAACTTGGGGAATTACTTAATTATGGAATATATATGATGAGGCATAAATTAGAGTCGAAGAAAATTATCAAATTGTCGATGAGTATAATGGGATAATATACCTAATTAAAATGTTGGGGGGACTTGATGGCTATTATTGGGAAATTTGAGGGTAAAAAGGTAAAAGTGAATTAGGAGATGGTTAATTAGAAGACTCATATCATCATTTATGAGTAATCAAGTACCTCCTTCTCAGATATCAAAATGATTAAGGGTAAAGCTGCAAACATGGAAAACCTGGTCCTTCAAACGACCGTGATTGTTGTTTGAACGAGTGAAGGGCCTCGTTTGAGCGACCTAAAGATTCGTTTGAACGATGCTGGGAAAGTCTGATGTACACATCTTGCCTATCAAGCCCTTCATCGTTGAATTAAATCTAGGTCAACCAATTGTACGTAAGTATATATATATTTATAACCCAAAATATTGGGTCGTGGGTGAAATGTTTGGCACGAGAAAGAGAGAGAGAGATTTAGGGTAACTGCCAATTACTGTCAAAGGGAGGACCCTCGATCATATGTGTTGTTGATCTGAGAGGGATCCTTACCTGATAAGGGAAGGATTTTGAGGATAAGGTTTCCCTTATTTGGAGAAAATCTCAATTGTTCAGACTATATGAGATAGGGAGAGAGCGGATGGTAAACCAATAATGCAGTATTAATATGAGGTTTCCCTAAAGAACTCATCACTCTCCCCATTTTATTCACACTGCCTTCCACCATTTTAAAGAGCCACGGAGTTCTGAGAGCCATTATTGAAGGGTCTTGATGGGTATTGAAGGGGGTATTGTTAAAAGAAGATAAATATATAATGGAGGTTGATAGGCAAGATGGGTGTTTCATGGGGTATTGTTAAAAGAAGGTAAATATAAAAGAAGTTCAATGGAGTCCTGTTTCATCGAGATTTTGTGACTTCCTTCAGGTCCACCTTTGGAGGTGGGGGAGTCACCCATATTCAATAAGACTACAGTGTGTTTTAATTAGGTATATTATCCCATTATACTGATTATTCATAAGACTACAGTGTGTTTTAAGGAGGTACCCGATTATTCATAAATGATGATATGAGTCTTCTAATCAACCATCTCCTAATTCACTTTTACCTTTTCACCCTCAAATTTCCCAATAATAGCCATCAAGTCCCCCCAACATTTTAATTAGGTATATTATCCCATTATACTCATCCACAATTTGATAATTTTCTTCGACTCTAATTTATACCTCATCATATATATCCATAGTTAAATAATTCCCCAAGTTTAATCCATTTTATTACCTCTCAACTTCCTACAATTATCATTAGTTCCTCCTTGTATAAAACCTATATATATAATTCAATAAATTTATCGGGGTAGGGTATTACAAACTTCCCTCCTTAGGAATTTCGTCTTCAAAATTCTTGGTTTATCACAAGTTATACCCCAATTATTCATGACAAATTTTCTATTTTATGTATCCTCAATACTATGGTCTAAACCTAAGGGTTTCACTTTAATCAATCACTATCGTTAATCCCATCATGGAGGGCCCTAAGGTTTCTTTGCAAAAACTCAGGTATGCCTAACATTTCTTTCTTAACAAAACCTCGAGATGTTTGACATTAACCAAACATGGTACTATCACCTATGAACTCATCATCATGGATCGTTCCATGTTAGGATTCACGACCTATGATTCCTCAAATGAATCTTAGGTCACACCTAACCTTGACTGATACAACCTCAACACTTATGATTATACACGCCAAGAATTGTCAAGTTAGACACTTCATTATAAAGGTATGCCCGACCCATATCTCCTATGAGGTCCTTATGCTAACCTAGAGTCACCCTAGGTATCAAAATACAAACACATAGGTGCGATCACATCCTCAATTCGTACTATTTCGAACCCAATGCAATATTACCAATGTCTTATCAAATTCCAATATTCATAATATTCTCAAGTCATAACCTCCGTGCACACGTCTCAGTCGCACTAGTTACACCGGCTATCTAATAAGCATGCTGACTTGAGAAATTAAGTAATATAAGAAACTATATGCAACAATGCGATAACACACGTACACCCAAATTGGTGTAGAATAAAGGTGCTTCTAAAAAAGAGTGCACTCATTTACCTTGACACACCAGCCACAACTAGCCTAACCCACATCACTACTGAGTTTATGTAGCACCACGCCCACATAAGAACCGACCAAAAACTTTCCATTGCCGGGATCATGAAGGACATAAGAAACGCAATGAATCTGGTGACTGCAATGCCGAAAGAAAAATAATCAATTTTCGACAGTATATTTTTTTTAGTAAAACTAATAATGGACCTTTTTTATGGAATAAAAACGTAAGAAAATACTAATTTAGTGTAATTCAAGAAAAAAAGAGAGAGAAAGTGAACATTTTTATGAAATAAAAATGTGGAACGATGTTGATGTTGTCAAAATATTTATAAAATAAGTATTTTTAAGTTCCTTGCAAATTGGAGATTTTATGAATAAACGGACATTATCCAGTATAAAGAAATTGATTTAATGTACTTATTACTTGAAATGCATGTTTAGTCCACTTTCTATGCATATAAACTTGTATTATCTTGATGATAAATAGGCGATCAAGATTAAAGAAAGTCTTGTCGGGTTTAAGCATGAAATAAGACCAATGAAAATTTGGGAACCTAAAATGTATAAGGTATTATTTATGTGTCAAAGGTGTTAAAGTGATGAGTGTGAAAGTTTGGAAAAAGTGTGATATCAAACAAGTGTTAAAATGGTTAATGTGCTTTAAATGCTAAGTTGGAAACTTAATATTCATTTTGAGAAATAACACTTGTTAAGGAACTAAATTGCAAGTTTGGTAAACAAAGGATAAATTTGTAATTTACTTAAAATGGAACATTTTTATGTAATAAATTTTTTAAAGAATGTCTTTACACTAATGTGTGAGAAAATGAATTAAGTACTAAAACGTAAATGATTTTAGTATGAATCACGTGCGTGTGGATGAGGGACTTGAAGTAGAAAAGAAATAATTTTTCAAGTGTTAATGGAAAAACGGTCAATTAAGTCCGGGTTTTGGTTTTGGTCGAGTAAAGGAAAATAAGTGGATCAATGGGGAAATTTCTTAAATGTTAAAACACATAAAAGTAAATCGGATGACCTCGGGATAAAGCAAGAAGGGCTCAGAGCCCTTGGGTGAAATGTCCTAAACCACTGGCCAGAGCATATGGTGCTCATAGCTGTCAGTGTGGAGCCCGTTTAAGTATGTGATATAGGAGGATTCCTAGAAATGTTGAATGAAATATGGAACATATCAAGAAATGGATTATGTGGTAAATGTGTTAATCCGACCTAATATGAATGAATGCAATAAATATTTCGGTGAAAGTGAAATGGACAAGTTAATGCGTAAATCTACTAATGTCCATAAGATAAGGAAAAAGGTTAAAGAAAGTGGATAAAAAGGGAATGTTAGAGCAACCTAAATGGTGAAACCCATATTTAACATAAGAATGTGTTGTAAAAAGGATTTCCTAAAGGTAAACAAGTATTTTCTAACACGATGAATGTGTGTGTTGAAATGGCGAATTTCAATAAAAATACTAAAGTACATTCAAATAAATGAATGGATTAATTTTTGGTAAAGGAAATGGTTTTTGATAAATCAAGTGAAAAGGGTTTCAAACGTCGAACTGGTTGTGATAAATAAAGTTGGAATGCTAAGTATGAATAGAGAAAGCCTTTAATAAGATTAAAGTCAATTAATCTGGATAAGTAGGGTTTTCGAAAGTAGAATTGGTAATACATTGGCATATGTATTTTCAAAAGTATACATATGTAGATATATACATATTTTCGCATGCATGTAGTTGTAGCGTGTGAGTATTACTTTCTACCGTTCGTTTCTATACTATTCGTATAAATCCCACTGGGCATAGGCTCACATCCCCACTTTGTCATGGTAGGTTGGGAGCAATTCTGTAATTTGAGGGAGTTTTACAAGTAAGTATGTTTATTTATGTTTTACGTTAGTAGATCTATTTACTTGGACTCTGGGGTGTTCCCATGGGTCCCTCACGTAGTTCATCTCGGAATTGGAATCGCATGCTAACAAGTGAAATGCTAACTTGAAATAAAACTGAACTAGCAACATTATTTAGGTTGTTTCATTGCACTTCACACCTAACGCATGGGTCTGACCGGGTGGACTCACGGGTAACCCATAAATTCGGGTCAGGACGTTACATCTATCTTTCTTTTGGACTAGGAAGGGGGCCATTGTTATTCCTTCGATCATGTCAACTATGGAGGCTAGGGTAGCAAGGGCATCGACTATGTTGTTCTTTGCTCGGGGCAGGTAGTGGAAGGTGTTATCTTAAAATTGGGAGTCCAGCTCTTTTAGGTGAGTATGAAAGGGTAAGAGTTTCTCGTCTTGACTTTCCATCTTTTGAGTACTTGTCCTATGATGAGGGATTAATCCCCATAGACATCTAGGTATTAATTTCCTTTCTTGAGAGAAACTTTGAGGCCTACCGTGCGTGCTTCATATTCAGTTATGTTTTTTATGGCAATGGGAGTGTGAGAGTCATCAAGGGAAATTAGGAGTATCTCAATGTCATACCCTTTTTTTTAGAGGATTCATAAAAAAAATTCCATCGGAGGTTTTCCTGGGAGTTACAAAGGATATTCCCATCCGAGAATTCAAAAATCGAGACATCCATTTTTTCCATAGGGTAGTCAGCGAGGTAGTCAGAGATGGATCTTCCTTTCATGGCTTTCTTTGTGACATACACAATATCAAATTCAGCTAAAAGTATCAATCATCAGCCATTCGGCTGGACATGGAAGGCGTCTCAAGAAGATACTTGATAGCATCCATTCGAGATATGAGTTTGATGGGAAAGGAGAGCATGTAGTGCTGTAATTTTTAGGTGACGCAGATAAGGGCGATGCATGCTTTTTCCAAGGCAGTGTAATTAACTTTGTACCCATCCAACTTGCGACTGACATAGTAGATTTCCCTCTATTTACGGGACTCTTCAAGGTATTGGGATAACAAATCCCCAGATGTAGTATCTGTTAAAGTCAGGTACAGGAGTAGGGGACGACCAGGCTGTAGTGGTATGAGTACCGGAGGTCGGGTTAGGTATTGCTTGATTCGATCAGAGGCCTCTTGGAAAGCTTCATTACAAACCTTGGTGGAATCCTTCGGAAGAAGTTTAAAAATGGGCTCACAGATAGAAGTCAACTGGTTGATGAACCGACTAATATATTACAATTTTCTAAGGAATCCTCGAACTTCTTTCTCTATTTGGGGTGGTGGAATCTCGAGTATGGATTTCAGCTTGGCTGGATCTGCTTCTATACCTTTCTCACTAACCATGAATCCTAAGAGCTTACCTTTGGTAGCGTCGAACACAGATTTCTGTGGGTTAAGTCGCATTTGATATTGTCATAGTTGCTTAAAGAATTTTCAAAGAGTGGGAACATGAACTTCCCTAATCTTATACTTGATAATCATATCATACACATAGACCTCGACTCCTTTGTGTATCAGATCATGCAAGATGGTTGTGGAAGCCCTCTGGTAGGTAGCCCCTACATTTTTGAGACCAAATGGCATGACGGTGTAGCAAAAGGTTCCTCAAGGGGTGATGAATGCAGTTTTCTCTCCATGATCCGAATACATCTTAATCTTATTATATCTAGCAAACCCATTAATTAATGACTTAAGATAATGTTTGGCTATGTTGTCCACAATCATATCGATATTGGGTGGCGGGTAATCATCCTTCGGAGAGGCCTTGTTCAAGTCTCGGTAGTCAACGCACATGAGAACCTTCCCTCCTATTTTTGGCATAAGTATGATGTTGGCTATCCATGTGGGATATTTGATCACATGAATGAAACCCACGTTCAACTATTCGACCACTTCTTTCGTAACCTTGAGCGACCATTCGGTGCGAAACTTTTGCAATTTCTATTTGACTGGTTTGCATTCAGAGAGAGTTGGAATTTCGTGCTGAGAAATATCAAAATCAATATCGGTCATATCATCATAGGACCATGAAAAGACATCCACAAATTCCTTCAGTAATTCTTCGAGTTGCACGCCCTCATGCTTTTCAAGGGTGTCCCCTATCCTAATATCGCGCAGTTGGCTACTAGAACCGAGATTAATAACAATAGTTTCATCTTCATTAACTTGAACACAATTATGTTTTTTTTATTAACCTTATTAAGATCAGTTAAGAATTGTTCATTTGAAAATCATCATCATCAAGAGTTTGATTAGAATCAAGACAATCAATGTAAGACACAACGAAATACTCAAAATCTTCATTTATTTTATTATTGGAAAAAATAGCATTGAGAACCTCATCGAAGGTAGTCTCGATTATATTAAAATAAGGAGGAACAACAAAAGAATAGGAAATGGGATAAACATCAGGGTTGGGATGTATTTCAGCAGGTGGAACAGGTACATCATACCAACTAAGGAGAGGTGCATCAGCAGCTTTGATCAGGCGAGATTGATCTGATGATATAGCGCTTGAGTGGACCATGAAGATTGTCAGCCTTAGTGTCTGCAAGTTGAATGAATCCCCAAAGTCACTTCCCTCAAAATCATTGGTATCAACTGTTGTCTCCTCAATGAGTTGTTGTACATGATGCTAGGAACTTTTGTCTCATGAGTAGCTGTATTAGAAAAAGATCTCCATTCGTTGTTTTATCTTCTTATCCACATGATCATACCATGGTTCAAGAAGGCTGTAGAAGGGGAAATCTTCACCTCCTCTGATGAATCTTCCATTCAAGGAATCTCTTGAGACAATCTTGGCACTTTATAGCCTTCTCTTTAGCCGACGTTGGAGGAGCATTCTAAGTTCTTCTACTGATGGCTGATAGCCCAAATCACAAGGAGGAAAATCTTTCTTTAATACAATGGGTTCAAATATCCCCTATTGTCATTGTCCTAGCCCCAGTCTGAGCATGAAGTTCATGTTTTTGAACATCTGAATCACATTGACATTGCCATGAGGTCTGTGTTGTGGAAAAACTTTGTCTTTAAAATCATCCCCTACTGGGAGTAGAAGCGATTCAACTCGAAAACCTGATAGAAGCATATCATTTTCCTCATGCTATATCTCTAGTACTGGACTATTGGCGCTTGCATTCTGAGCATTATCGTCGTCTCCCAAGATGGTGACTACCTGCCCATTGGCGAAGAACTTCATTTTTTTATGAAGGGAAAAAGACACACACACACTTGGTATTATGGGGCCATGGTCATCCAACCAACAGATTGAAATAAGTCGGGATGTCGATAACTTGGAATTCAATAACAGGATTTATAGGGACGACCCCGATTGTAAGCTTTATGGATCCTATTACTTCTCGAAGAGTATTATCATGAGCGTGCACTGCAGTAGAGGTTGGAAAAATGTCTCTTACCTTTAGTCCCAATCAATTGAGGATTCTCAACGAACAAACATTAAGATTTGATCCATTATTGACAAGCAAAAGTGGGACGGTCTTTCTTATAAATTCGATAAAGATATTGGGAGCATAGTTTTGATTTGGTTTAATCTTAAGGATTTCTTCTTCGGATAAGGAGAGCATTCTAGTAGAGGTTAGAGATACGACTAGATTCACTATTTCTTCTAGCGTGGTGGAAGGAGGGATTGTGGGTCCGATAAGTAGTTTGATCAAATCATTTCAGTGAAGCTGAGAAGACATAAAGAGTCCCCATAGAGTGGTGTTAGCTTGGGTCTTCTTCAACTGATTGGGGATCTTGATCTCCTTGAGGGTAATTTATGCAATAAGAAGATTCTCAACACCTTTTCCTTTATCGATCACTAATGACTTCAAGTTGGGAACTTGGTAATGCCTCCCTGATCTGGTCATATGGTTCACCAAAGAGGGAGAAAATAGAAACCTTGTTTCCTCATCTATCTAGATAGGTACCACCCAATTGTCTGACTCTCGATCCTATTTTTGAGCTTCCAAGAACAATGTACTGAATCTCTGGCTATTAATGGTCATTTCTGAGGGCAATTTCAGCCTGAACTCTAGAAGATGGTTCAATACTTCTTACAATTCCATATTTTTCCTTTTAGAATGGGTAAGAACAGTAATGCATGATTTAGTAAGGAGTGACATAGCCTGATGAGTGAAACATGTAGGATGTAGGAGAAAATATGGGCAAACTTGGAGAGGTTTAGGGGAATATATGGGTATGATCTGGGTAGAAGGATCATATTCTGGGTCTTCTTCTAGGAAGACAACATTTTCATGATTTGGGAGTGGATTGTGGATAGTGTTTGGTTTAGGATTGGCTAGTGGGGCAATGATACTCGGATCAATTAGACATTGGATTACATTTCGGAGGTGGAAAAATTAATCAATGGTATGGCCGACCGTTTGGTGAAAGTGGCAATAGGTGTCAGGTTTGAATTTTTTGGGAAGTGGGTTTGGTAATGAATGAGGGTCCAATGTTTTGATAATATTTCGGCTTAAAACGGCCTGGTAAACTTTGGAGAGAGGAGCGTGAAGCTCGATGTATTCTTTATTGACTGGGTTAGGGAGACTTTCTAGTGTCCATAAAGTAGCCGGCTGTGAGATGTTATTGATGGTTGAAACTGCGGTACTAGTAGTCTTCTTATACTTTATGGGAGTTAATTGTCCAGGTACTAGTAGAATTAATTAATGGGAATATTTAAAAGTGGTAATAAGTTAACGAGTGAGGATTTATTTTAGAAATATAATTTGAATGACAATTTTTAGTGCACGGTTAACTCCAGTAGGATTGAATTAGTCCAAAAGAAGTAGGTACATGCATATATTGGGTACTAGGGTCCAATTACACATGTGTGAACTTAATAAAGAGAGTTTGGGCTATTTTAATTAGCGCTCATAGGCCGAAAACGTTAATAGTGTTTTAACCCTAAGATGTGTAAGGGGTTAGGCATCATTAAGTCATAATAGAAGACTAAAGGGAGAAAACGAAGGGAGAGCCAAAGGAAAAGTGAATTTGGGGATCTTGAAGAGGCAATTGCAATTCAACATTATCTTTCAAAGCCCTATATCATCTTGGTTAAGGAAAGTGGTTTAAATTTTGAGTATTAATTTGTATCTAGCTATTCATATCAAAAGAGGTGTAATTTAATTAAATTCAAGGGTTATTTCTTGGATAAATTGGGGTTTTCTCTTTATAAGGATTATAAATCTGTAGATGATTTGGCAAATAATGCATTTGATGATTGAGGTTTGAAAATTTGATGAAGTTGTTAGGGCTAGATTTGTGATAACAAAAGAATGGATTTAGGATAAATCTTGAAAAGTTTTGATGAAGAAATATGTATAGAATTGAGGTATTTACTGCTCTAATGGAGATTCTATTCTAGTTGCCCTATAGAAAATTGCATTCTTTAGTTTTGTTCTCTAATACGTTTTCTCCAAAACGGCTCCAAAATGCCCCAAAAACGGCATTCTAAACATTTGGGCAGATTTGTGGAGCAAATTTTAATAAATGTTTTTTAGTTGGAGATTTCCTAGATTGATAGGTGTGATTAATTAATGTTGGATTAATTAGAGTATTAATTAAATTGGGGAGATAAGGTTTATGATTGAGTGATTGAAACCTTGTTAATTAAGTGGGGGAAACTTAATTGGATGAAATTGAACATTGAATTGGGAATTTTGAATGTCGGACCAAGAGACATAGTCCGGTATAAAATGGTAGGGTGATGCCATGATAATGGAAATTAATTAATGTATAAGTCATTGAAATAAAGTCGAGCCATAGGCTTAAATGTTTTAGGCTTAGGTATGGGCATAATACTCCAATAGCCTGAATTTCTATATATATGTCGGTGTGTAGTACATATATGATATATATATATATATATATATATATATATATATATATTTGTGTGAATCATAGATATAGTAAAGCAATACCAATATTAATGCTAGCATAGAAGGTTGCACGATGTCGGTGAATCCTCTGGCTTGAGGAGCAGGGCAAGTATAGTCCCCAGGCCATAGCGTCTGTGACTTATGGGTGGGACCGTTATGGTATGGAGTGGACACTTTCAACGGGAACTATAGCCGCCTCCTATGCGTTCGGTGATTGCATTTTACATTCGACATGTTCGTGAATGTTGCAATATGATACGTATATATAGTGCAGAATTATATACGGGAATTTATATACATACGTGGTGTGAAATGTATAGATAATATAACTTGTGAAATGGTTATATGGTATCAATTTGGATATGGATATAAATAAGTTAGTGTGAAATATAACTTATAACTCGTATACATGATGTGAATGGTGTAAAGGATATAACTTGTGAGAATGTTATATGGCATTAAATAGAATTGATTTGAATGAGCTAATGTGGCTAATAAACCATAAAATGTATACGACACTCACTCAAGTTGGGATAGTGGGGAATAGTGAGATATACGAGACACGACTAGTTATGGAGAGTTATCTAGATGGGGCGTTTAAAGTTTCGGTAGGTGTGCACATTAGTTGAGGGTGAGGTAAACGCAAGGGAGTGCGCGACACTAATTTAAATATGGAGAGCATTTGCATATTTACTTCATGCATTTAAATTCACTTGCTAAATATTTTTAAATGTTTTGGGTTCTTACCCTTGCTATAAAATATTTTCAAAAACCTTTTAGGTGTCCTCCCACAAGGATGCCCGGAATGATTCCATCCTACAGGGTACGTGGATGCAGCTATGTGGAGTGTTTTGGTTTCTTTTATGTAGTCGC
Organism: Sambucus nigra; assembly: GCA_949130495.1. NCBI lineage: Eukaryota > Viridiplantae > Streptophyta > Magnoliopsida > Dipsacales > Adoxaceae > Sambucus > Sambucus nigra. The sequence continues at coordinate 360,565,012 of OX422221.1, read as the reverse complement.
TTATCTCATTCTATCTTAGATAGGGATCCTTTCAGTTGTACTTTTGGACTTGTACCTCTATATTTAGACTTGGCATGTATTAGTACTCTTTTATATTTGCTTTTGTGGATGGCTTGTAGTCGACGTTATTCGACAAACTATTGTACTTACCTTGTGGCATGTTTTAGTTTTATTCTAATATTGTATTGGTTGTTGTGATATCATACGGTTTTGGTTGGATTAATAAAGATAAAATTTGACATCAGCTTAATGAAACGACTAGGTGGTTAGTAATTAATGAAATGAATGACAGTGATGCTAAGAATGAATGAGATGAGATTTCGGTTTAATTTGATATAGGACTGGTCACCCAGTATTTTATTAGGCGGAGTGTCATAGATGGTATCAGAGCATCAGGTCGTAGTGTCCTTAGGATCTATACGGCTTTTCACATTTCATCATAGCGTTCTTTGATATATAGCCTTATTATAGGATTGTTGTATTCCTTCACGTATGTGATTTTCGTTCTCATTCCATAGGTATAATTCATGTGATTGATATACGGTTTCAGTCGATCATGGTAGATCAAACATTAGAGAACAATCAATGTGGGGCGTTAGAAGGATTGCAGGAGGGATGGCTCAACAGAAGCCATGGGGTATTTTAGAAATAGTGACGTGATAGGAGTCACCATAATAAATGTTCGAATAATTAAAGTTGGAGAAACCGTTGGGGTACAGTAATTGCCCCAAAAACCGTCGGGTAGGACAACGGTGCAAATTTAACCCCAAGTGTAGATGACAAAGGGTGAGGGTCGAAGAAAATTTTATTTTCGAAGAATAATCAGCTAGGATTCGAGGAAGGTGAGGAAGAGTGATTTACCAGTGGGTAGAGAACATCCAATTGGGATGACATGTGAGGAGAGTGTAGTGTCATACAAGTCAAAATTTCGGGCCAGGAAGTTTGATTTTAGAAGCATTATGAGGTGATGGGAGCAAGTCACCACATTTATGTGGAAATCCCATGAATAACAAGGAATTAAGGGTGCAAATTATTACGAAATTTCCTACTAGTTGTTAAGTAGAAAGGCAAGGAAAATTTTAGAAATTTTCCAAAAAGGGTCAGACAGTGGCCGAATGGGAAGGCAAGTTGACAGAATTTGCAAACTTCATAACCGATGAGAGGGTAACGAAGAATCAAATAGGGTTTGTAAGTTGAGATTAGACCCATTGGGTAGAGTGTACAAGAATGGATATGAGATCTGGCTAGGATGGTTGGTGTCATTATCGTCAAAGTGGTATAATTACAATTGACATCAATGCTCTTGAGAGAGAGGAGCTAAGGGAGATGGAAAATCTATTAGAGGAGTAAGATTGGATTTTTAGTGCTAGTAAGGTTCCAAGGGAAGGATTACCCAGTAGGGGACCGAGATTAATGATTGAGATTAATAAAATTTCTATCGAGTGATGGTGAGTTTACTTACGACCATCAAGGCCAACAACCAGCCTATTGGACCAGCAGATCCAAAGGGACATTTGGGTCTATAATTAGGGTCAAGACTACGAGGTCCGTGAGAAGGACAACCCCGATAGGGCCGCTGGGACCATAGAAAGGGGGGACGACACATAAAGTTGTCATGTGTGTAAAAGAGTAGAAACACATGGGTGGAGTTTTGTCCGCAGTGAGTCGAGGTATCAGAGCTAGATACTTGTTGGATAAGTTTTTGGTTTGGTTAGGATGCGGGTGTATGTCTAATAACCGTTGAGACGGAAGTGTTATGAGTAACTGAAACTACAAGTCTTATTCCAAGGTGATTGGGGTATATTATATGTGATACAAGCGGCTCACAATAATATATTTATACTTGATTCACGTGAGAAATGGATTTAGTGGAAGTATCATTAATATTACTAGTATGTGTATTCTTTCTATGGAGTATCATGTAATACCCCGTGATTTTAATGACTTTTAAAATGGGTTTTATCCGAATTGTGGCTATTAAAATGTATGATTCTGAATATTACTTAAAGATATTTAAGTAATATATGAATGTGATGTTATTAATATGGTTGTGTGTTATTAATTCAGCAATTTGAATTTTTAGTGAGACGCGGTATGGGATGTGTCGGGACTAATTTGTTAAATTAAATAGAGACTTATTTTTATATCGACCTTATAGTCATTTTGACTGCGTCGTTGCATCCGGAAGGGTTGAAATAGTCAGAAAAGTCTATTTGGATGTTAATTTTGAGTCTCGGGTCATTTGAAAATGAAAAGACAACCCAAAAGGGTATTTTGGTCATTTTTACAAGGGGATGAATAGTGATTTTGGATTTTGTCTTATTATAAGTATTTGGAGATTATTTGAACGTGGTTTCATTCATCTCTTCTACACAAATTGAGAAGTCATCTTCTTAGAGAGAGTGAAAGGTTTCTTGGGAGAAGAAAGTTTACTTGGGAAGGAGAAGAACAAAGACCAAAGGTCACAACCACCAACCACCACCGGAAGTTGGTCGGAGAAAGGGAGAACCACCTGTGTTATTCAACTCCAAAGGATCAGATCTTCATTAGAGGCAAGTGTTTGATAATTGCAATCTAAGTTTGTATATTGTCCATGTTAGAATAGTTATAAAAAGATGAGATTTTTCATGTTTGGAAGATGAAAGGATAGAGTTGTTAATGGATTACTGGAAACTAAAAATATATAGGAATGAAAATAGGAATCAAACTCATGTTGTAGGTAGATAGTAATCCACGACATATTCATAAATCTATTGAAGAAATTCTGAGAATCAATGGTGTGTTCTTGAAGATACCATGTTTGTAATTTTCTGCAAAAATAGGAGAAATATATGCTTTTAATCCAAACTCTTGATGATTCTAGGATGTTTAGAGCATTAGAAATCATTCACATATGTTGCTATATCATGTAGTAAGGTTTACAAGTCATTTGGGTAGTTAATATGAAGGTTTGAAGGATTAAAACTTATGAAACCCGTACTATCAGAAATATGAAAAATTGGGTTGTTATCTGGGCGATCGATCGATCGACCCCCTGCCTTCGATCGATCGACCTCCCCAGAATTCATGAAGTTGGTTCTTTTTAATGCTTGTTCTTATCCCGAACCTTTTGTAAATCTTTGGTGATTATTAATTGGATATAATGGGACTTAGGAAGGTTCAGTAAGCCCTAGTTGAGAATCGAATTGATTTGATTGGGATTTAATTTATTAGAATTATGATAATTAAATTGAAAGAAATTTCTATTGCTAGATTCATGTGTTGGATTATAATTTGTATGCATGAGGATTAAGGATAGGTCCAGTAGGGCAGATTTAATAATACCTGGGTAGCCTTAGGGTTACAATTTTAACATCAAGGTGTGAGTTTAAGCTCATTATTGATAGCACAAAGACTGAGTTTAAGTTCATTATTGATTGTGCAAGGACTGATGTGTAGTACAAGTGCTCAGTGGTATAGCTTCTGGATAGAGATGGGAGTTCAGACCACATTTGGTTGAAAGAGGGGATGAGGTTATCCCGATTGCGTATTTGAAGTTGACGAACCTCCACGACCGACAAAGTTAAGTAGTAGTGTATTGGAGGAGTTCCTTGTTTGGATTTCGCTTTGAGAGATGCTCCACGCAAGAACCTTAACGACGTCGGGAGTGGAGAGATGTTATAGGATGCGAGGAAGTTGATTTTTTGATAAGCCATATAGTTTGAATGAAACACTATAGACTATGGGCCATGTGATGATGGTATTCAATGCTAGTTGATAGAAGATGTGTTTATAGGATATTTGAAACAATCGTTTTTAACCCTAATTAAAGGGAGAGTTTAATTCGTAATAATTCGAGAGATATGATGTTATGGACCAGTAGGATATTGGTGATTTCTTCCTGAATAAAATGTTAAGGAAAAACCTATTTGATTCTTGAGTATTGAGTGAGGCTCGGGGATAATTAAATGAAAGAAGTAAAGTTATAATATTTTAATACGTGGGATTTAAAGAGATATAATGCTATGTATGGGAATTATCTTAGGGTAATATGAGTACCTTGTTGATATTATATTATAAGTAGATGATAATACCTATTTGATTGATGATTTATGTGTATGACATACCTAGCTTACTTGCTATCGATGGGGAGGTTTGCGCATGAGGGAAGTCATATCCTGATGAATCCATGAGATCTTTGATTTGTCACTCAAGAACATAGGTCTATGAAAGACTTATCGGGGAGTTGATAAGTCCACTGACTATGGGAATGTAGGTATGTGCGTGGCCCGTGGGTATGAGAACTATGTTCGCCTCAAATTTATGTGTTGTTGTTTGTGGTTCGAGGAATCCTTACCGAACCTTTAGTCCCCTATTCGGCGACCAGCAATATTGGGACATGATAGGAAAGTAATGCATGCACCACAACTGTGATTCGGGGTGCCGTATTATATATGTATATATATATAATGAATTAAATGTATGTGTATATAGTGGTTAAATTATCTACTGTGTGATAATTGTAGATAACGGTGAATAGATAAAGAGAATGGAATTCAGTTAATGAATGTTTATTCTTTTAGATTTGAAAATCTTAATTCATATTAATGAGAAACGATTCATGTTAATGAGAAAAGTATATGAATGATTATACGATGTATGGTATGGGACATACGGGGTTATGATATGGGATGGAAATCATATTATGGAAACTAGTTAAGAGGAACCATTAACTAGGAGGTTAATAGGAAATGATAAGTGTGCACACTAGATGAGAGGTGAGAATAGCAAGTGAGAGTCTGGTTACTAACATGTACATAATAAATGTTTTATTGCACTTGTTAAATACTTGCTGTTTTAAAAATCATTTTCACATCGGGCTTTGGCTTGTTTCCTTGTGTATTCTCTTTTCTATTGTACCTTCTATATCAGTTGTTCAGCAACAGGGAGGCCAACCTTAGTGGATTATGACGAGCTATGGAGTATTTCTTAGACACCTATCTTCATTTGATTCACAGTATTCTTTAGTTAGAGCATGTCGCCCAAAAGGAATTCAGTTATGTCTTTTCTATCGCAGTCAAATACTCTCGTATTCGTGTCATTTTAATACATTTGTTATTGTTGGGATTACTGTATTGGAGTATTAATTTTGGAATGTTTATTCCAATTGCATTTAAATTCGTTTGTGTTATCTGTTCGGTTATTAGTATTGTAGAATAATATGTGTAGTGTTATTCGTAAACTAAAAATGATTTTTGTTGAATTGAAATTTGGAAAGTTTTTAACACCGGCTTAATTGAGTATTGGGTGAGTTGTAAATATTTTCGACAGTGATGCTAAGAATGAGCCAATTTTATATTCTATTTTAATTTGGTATGGGACTGGCCACCCGGTATTTAATTAGGCGGGGTGTTACAGGTGGTATCAGAGCATCAAGTTCTAGTGTCCTTTAGGATCTGTACGGCTTTCTGTGTTTTCACTTAGCGTTCTTTGATGTAGAGCCCTATGTTTAGGATTGTTGATTTCTTTGGTAAGATTCCTTATATATTAGTGAATCTTATTTGCATTCGGACTGGTTCGTACAAGAAGTATGGCAGATGAGGGCCATTGGACGGATAGCGGAGATTGTACTTAGGAGGTTATGAAGTATGTTCGAGTATGATGATCGTAGTCGAGGTCACCCCTATTATGGAAAATTGAGGAGAGTCATCCGTAGAAGTTCTTGAAATGCGGGAATTGTGTGTGTTACCTAATGAAGGCAATATATTCAAAGGCTTGGGCATATAGTGGAGTGTGGTGAACTAGAACTGAAAATTTGGGGTAATTTTTTTCTTGACTCATTGGAGCAAAGTTATAATAGTGGGAGTCAACAACCACCACCCGCCAATGAGGGTATGTTTCTATCTAAGGAGTTATGAGGTGCATACTGATTTTTGTAGCGATTAATATTTTGTGGGCACAAGGGTTAAGCCTATAGCACTGTTATTTACATACACTCACCGAGGGGTGTGGGGCACCTATGTTTTACATGTCATCACATGGTTCTGATTTTTATCACGGAATTACTTACCTTGGGCATGTCCGAACATGATGTGACTATCGGCGTGGATTGACTTGTGGTATATGAGAGCATATGTACTACTACTATAGCTAGCATCTTGTCTTTAATAAGAGAGTAGATGAGTAGACTTTAATTGAAATCGATAAAATCTATAGTGAGGTTATAAACTATTGACTAAGGACCTGAGGAGTTTCAATGACGGACTACTTTAGATAGTAGTGTAGGGCTCCTTATTTGGATTTCGCTTGCCACGCATGAAACTAATAACCGTTGGGAGTCGAAATAAGTTAGGTCTTTAGAATTTGAGTTTATAACCTTTACGATAAATTCGAGTATTATGCGGGTAATCATATCCATATTATAATGAAAGATATACGATAGGGTGTATGGGCGCCCTGGATGGTTGGATTGTAGTAGTTTTCATAATTGTGAAACAGTAAGTAGTTGTGACTTAAGGATCTATTTGTTAAATACGCGAGGATTACTTTTCCCAAACTTTGTCACAAGGATGGTATAGGGAAGATTGGGTGAAGTTTAAATTTGATTCAGTTGGAACTATATGGTGAGATTTAGTGTAACGTCAATGGGGATTTTTTATAATGTACTGTATGAGCGGTACTACTTACATTTCTTACGATGTGAGATTTGTACTCAGAGTTGACCTTACTATTATGATTTATCTTTCCAAATTTCGGGATGAAATTCTGTTATAAGGGGGGAAGTATGTAATACCCCGTGATTTTAATGACTTTTTTTAAATTAATGGATTAATTGGATTTTATTATAAATTAATTCATTTAGGTTTTATCCGAATTGTGGATATTAAAATGTATGATTCTGAATATTACTTAAAGATATTTAGGTAATTTATGAATGTGATGTTATTGATATGGTTGTGTGATATTAATTCAGCAATTTGAATTTTTAGTCAGACGCGGTATGGGACGTGTCGGGACTAATTTGTTAAATTAAATAGAGACTTATTTTTATATTGAACTTATAGTAATTTCGACTGCGTCGTTGCATCCGGAAGGGTTGGAATAGTCAGAAAAGTCTATTTGGATGTTAATTTTGAGTCTCGGGTCATTTGGAAATGAAAAGACAACCCAAAAGGGTATTTTCATCATTTTTACAAGGGGATGAATAGTAATTTCGGATTTTGTCTTATTATAAGTATTTGGAGATTATTTGAACGTGGGTTCATTCATCTCTTCTACACAAATTGAGAAGTCATCTTCTTAGAGAGAGTGAAAGGTTGCTTGGGAGAAGAAAGTTTACTAGGGAAGGAGAAGAACAAAGACTAAAGGTCACTACCACCGGAAGTTGGGCGGAGAAAGGGAGAACCACCTGTGTTATTCAAATCCAAAGGATCAGATATTCATTAGAGGCAAGTGTTTGATAATTGCAATCTAAGTTTGTATATTGTCCATGTTAGAATAGTTGTAAAAAGATGAGATTTTTCATGTTTGGAAGATGAAAGGATAGAGTTGTTAATTGATTTCTGGAAACTAAAAATATATAGGAATCAAACTCATGTTGTAGGTAGATAGTAATCCATGAAATATTCATAAATCTGTTGAAGAAATTCTGAGAATCAATGGTGTGTTCTTGAAGATATCATGTTTGTAATTTTCTGCAAAAACAAGAGAAATATATGTTTAAAATCCAAACTCTTGATGATTCTAGGATGTTTAGAGCATTAGAAATCATTCACATATGTTGCTATATCATGTAGTAAGGTTTATAAGTCATTTGGGTAGTTAATATCTTCATATTAAATGTAGAAAACTGGGTTGTTATCTGGGCGATCGATCGATCGACCCCGTGCCTTCGATCGATCGACCTCCCCATAATTCATAAACTTGGTTCTTTTTAATGCTTGTTCTTATCCCGAACCTTTTGTAAATCTTTGGTGATTATTAATTGGATATAATGGGACTTAGGAAGGTTCAGTAAGCCCTAGTTAAGAATCGAATTGATTTGATTGGGATTTAATTGATTAGAATTATGATAATTAAATTGAAAGAAACTTCAGTTGCTAGATTCATGTGTTGGATTATAATTTGTTTGCATGAGGATTAAGGATAGGTACAGTAGGTAGGATTTAATAATACCTGGTTAGACTTAGGGTTACAATTTTCACATCAAGGTGTGAGTTTAAACTCATTATTGATAGCACAAAGACACAGTTTAAGTTCATTATTAATTGCGCAAGGACTGAGTGTAGTACAAGCGCTTAGTGGTATGGATCTTGGATTGAGATGGGAGTTTAGACCACATTTGGTTGAAAGAGGGGATGAGGTTATCCCAGTTGTGTATTTGAAGTTGACGGACCTCCACGACCGACAAAGTTAAGTAGTAGTGTATTAGAGGGGTTCCTTGTTTGGATTTCGCTTTGTGAGACGCTCCGCGCATGGACCTTAACGACGTCGGGAGTGGAGAGATGTTATAGAATGCGAGGATGTTGATTTTGTTGATAAGTTATATAGTGTGAATGACACACTATAGACTAGGGCCATGTGATGATGGTATTCAATCCTAGTTGATAGAAATTGTGTTTATAGGAGATTTGAAACAATTGGTTTTAACCTAAATAAAGGGAGAGTTTAATTCGTAATAATTAGGGAGATATGATGTTATGGACCAGTAGGATATTGGTGATTTCTCACTAAATAAAATGTTGAGTAAAAACCTATTTGAATCTTGAGTATTGAGTGAGGCTCGGGGATAATTAAATGAAAGAAGTAAAGTTATAATATTTTAATACGTGGGATTTAAAGAGATATAATGCTACGTATGGGAATTATCTTAGGGTAATGTGAGTACCTTGTTGATATTATATTATAGGTAGATGATAATACCTATTTGATTGATTGATGATTTATGTGTATGACATACCTAGCTTACTTGCTATCGATGGGGAGGTTTGCGCGTGAGGGCAGTCTATCCTGATGAATTCATGGGATGTTTGATTTGTCGCTCAAGAACATAGGTCTATGAAAGACTTATCAAGGAGTTGATAAGTCCACTGACTATGGGAACGTAGGTATGTGCATGGCCCGTGGGTATGAGAACTATGTTCACCTCCAATTTATGTGTTGTTGTTTATGGTTTGAGGAATCCTTACCGAACTTTTACTCCCCTATTCGGCGACCAGCGATATTGGGACATGATAGCAAAGTAATTCATGCACCGCAGCTATGACTCGGGGTGCCGTATTATATATGGATATATATAATGAATTAAGTGTATGTGTATATAGTGGTTAAATTATCTACTATGTGATAATTGTAGATAACGGTGAATAGATAAAGAGAATGGAATTAAGTTAATGAATGTTTATTCTTTTAGATTTGAAAATCTTAATTCATATTAATGAGAAACGATTCATGTTAATGAGAAAAGTACATAAATGATTATAGGACGTATGGTATGGGACATACGGGGTTATGATATGGGATGGAAATCATATTATGGAAACTAGTTAGGAGGAACCATTAACTAGGAGGTTAATAGGAACGTTAAGTGTGCACTCTAGATGAGAGGTGAGAATAGCAAGTGAGAGTCTGGTTACTAACATGTACATAATAAATGCTTTATTGCACTTGTTAAATACTTGCTGTTTAAAAAAATCACATTGGGCTCTGACCCGTTTCCTTGCATATTCTCTTTTCTATTGTACCTTTTATATCAGGTGTCCAGCAACAGGGATGCCAACCTTAGCGGATTATGACGAGCTATGGAGTATTTCTTAGACACCTATCTTCATTTGATTCACAGTATTCTTTAGTTAGGGCATGTCGCCCAAAAGGAATTCAGTTATGTCTTTTCTATCGGAGTCAAATACTCTTGTATTCGTGTCATTTTAATACATTTGTTATTATTGGGATTACTGTATTGGAGTATTATTTGGGAATGTTTATTCCAATTTCATTTTAATTCGTTTGTGTTATCTGTTCGGTTATTAGTGTTGTAGAATAATATGTGTAGTGTTATTCGTAAACTAAAAATGATTTTTGTTGAATTATAATTTGGAAAGTTTTTAACACCGGCTTAATTGAGTATTGGGTGAGTTGTAAATGTTTTCGACAGTGATGTTAAGAATGAGCCAACTGTATATTCTTTTTTAATTTGGTATGGGACTGGCCACCCGGTATTTAATTAGGCAGGGTGTTACGTATCAGGGTACTCTTCAGTTCCACCTGAAAGAAATGGTGAGTACATTAAGAAAATGTAGTTCATAAGGACTAACTCCTTCGAGAGGTGATAATTGAGGTATGGTTTTATCTGAAGTACGGACGGGTCCGTAATGGCGGGAGATCATAGCAAGGCTATCATGTTTGTTATTTCAGTGGTTGATGTATATTCTCTTGAATCCCGGTGCATAGGATTTTTATTGAGGAGATTCAAGGAATGTAGGGTTGCCGTGGAGCAGAGAGATTTAGCTCGTTATTAATATTTAGCGCTGAGGGCTTAGTGATAGTATGAGTGTAGTAGTATATGACTCCTTTAGGGATGAGGGAGTCCATGATAGACTTGTGAGTATAGGGGCAAGGTTTGAGAGTCCCGGGGTTATGCTTTGGGTTCTGTTGAAATCAAGGACCGATGATGCTGAGGAACTATGCATTGGGGGAAAAGTTCTTTTGGGATTTGCTAGGAAGTGTTATACGCATAAGCTTGGATAAAATGTCGAAAGTGTGGAGACATCATTGGATTTTAGCTCATTGGATTTAATGATAATTAGTGAATGTGTGGAGAAAATACGTTGAGCAAAAATCCAGTAAGAGATAGGATTAGTGGAGCTGAAAGTGTTGTGGAAGAAATACTACGACGCTTTGGCACCACAAGTTTCTAGGTTGTGCATATTGTTATGCTTTTTGTGTGATTTATTTTAGTCACTTTTGCCATCGCAAGGACCCTTAGGTATGGGACTAAGGGATTATTTTGAGGATCTCACATCGATAGTAAAGGTGGGGTAATATGGGGGAGAATCAAGTGGTAATGAGTAAATCATCGAAAATATTTGGAGAACATAGACACGCCGATAATATGGGGGCCAAAATTAAGACAAATATAGTTACGTAAGTTAGGATCGGAGGTTTGTGCAATTAGGCTCAAGTTAGAGGGTGTATGGGCACCCTTGGAGGAGCCAGATCCCCTACTGTGTAGATACTTAGCAGTTTCGGGGAGAAGATGCAAAGGCAATGATTTGGGGTATATTTCGGAGGAATGGGAATAATTTCTCCCCCTAATTATTGAATAATTAAGCGTGGGTGTGTTTGGAAGGGACAATGAGTGCGTTTCAACCTATAATTTGCTATCACTAGGATTTGTGAATGAGATGGATATTAGTGGATGTGTTGGCCGTAATATCCATAATATATATGTATATATATAAGTGTTGTCAGATAACAGGGTTCTTTGGTGTTAACCATGTGAGAGTTGGGGGTGACACTAAGAGGATGGTTGCTTTATACGAGAGATTTATACTTTCGAGGATTGTGGGAGTAGTGTGGATGTTTTTACAAGTTTCAATTGTGTAGCTATAGTGGATAACTATAGTAAGACTGGGTATTAGCGATACCAGGGTATGAATTATCATTGCTAGGTTTCACCTTAGATAGGGTCTAGCGTATATATTTGGTAATGTATGTTAAAATGTGTTGCATGCTAATGTACTAATATTGTTTAAAAAAAATTGATTGAAATCCCGGGGAGTAGGGACCTTTCTGATGTAATTTCGAGTGGTTGGATGGATTGTCGAGCGGGAAGATATAGCTCGGGTTTTACTTTCGCGCAAGGAAAACGAGGGATAGTAAGGGCGTGGTAGTAGGTGTTGTCTTTTTACGTAAGAGTAGATATGTATAATTTTATACCGAGAAAGGGGTATTGGGATTGTTATAACCGTTGGATTAAAGTTATATTTCGGTTTAAGTGTTGGTAAAAATCGGGTTTCATTTTATGCGGTTAAGCACGGGTATAGGGTGTATGGGCACCCTGTTAACTAATCAATTGTTTAAATAATTCACGATTAGAAGTTGGAAAGATGGGTGTATGATCTTATGGGTAGGCGACTTAGGAGCTAGTCGATATTGGAAGTACTAGGCTTATTCGAATTTCGAGGACAAAATTCCGTTATAAGGGGGGTAGTATGTAACACCTTGTAATTTATGGGTCATTATTTTAATTAATTTATTTCGGTAATTAGTGATTCTTAATTAATGAGAATTAATTAATGGGAATATATTTAAAAGTGGTTATATTTAAAATAACTTAACGAGTGAGGATTTATTTTAGAAATATAATCCGGATGGCAATTTTTAGTGGGCGGTTGAGTCCGGTAGGATTGAATCAGTCCGAAGGAAGTGGATACATACATATATTGGGTATTGTGGTCCAATTACACATGTGTGAACTTAATAAAGAGAGTTTGGGCCATTTTAATTAGGGCCCATAGGCCCAAAACGTGAATTGTGTTTTAACCCTAAGATGTGTAAGGGATTAGGAAGCATTAAGTCATAATAGAAGACTAAAGGGAGAAAAGAAAGGGAGAGCCAAGGGAAAATTGAATTTGAGGAACTTGAAGAGGCAATTGCAATTCGACTTCATCTTTCAAAGCCCTAGATCCTCTTGGTTAAGCCAAGTGGTTAAAATTTTGAGTATTAATTTGTATCTAGCAATTCGTATCAAAAGAGGTGTAATCCAATTGAATTCTAGGGTTAGTTCTTGGATAATTTGGGGTTTTCTCTTTATAAGGATTATAAATCTGTAGATGATTTGACAAATAATGCATTTGATGAATGAGGTTTGAAAATTTGATGAAGTTGTTAGGGCTAGATTTGTGATAACAAAAGAATGGATTTAGGATAAATCTTGAAAAGTTTTGATGAAGAAATATGTATAGAATTGAGGTATTTACTGCTCTAATGGAGATTCTATTCAAGTTGCCCTGTAGAAAATTGCATTTTTTAATTTTGTTCTCTAATACGTTTTCTCCAAAACGGCTCCAAAATGCCCCAAAAACGGCATTCTAAAAATTTGGGAAGATTCGTGGAGCAAATTTTAATAAATGTTTTTTAGTTGTTATTTCGTTGGAGATTTCCTAGATTAATAATTGTGATTAATTAATGTTGGATTAATTAGAGTATTAATTAAATTGGGGAGATAAGGTTTATGATTGAGTGATTGAAACTTTGTTCATTAAGTGGGGGAAACTTAATTGGATGAAATTGAACATTGAAATGGGAATTTTGAATGTCGGACCGAGAGAGATAGTCCAGTATAAAATGGTAGGGTGACGCCATGATAATGGAAATTAATTAGTGTATAAGTAATTGAAATAAAGTCGGACCATAGGCTTAAATGTTTTAGTCTTAGGTATGGGCATAATACTACAATAGCCTGAGTTTCTATAAATATGTCAGTGTGTAGTACATATATGATTTATATATATATTTGTGTGAATCATATATATAGTAAAGCCATACCAATATTAATGTTATCATTGAAGGTTGCGCGAAGTGGGTGAATCACCTGGCCTGAGGAGCAAGGCGAGTATCGTCCCCAAGCCATAGCGTCTGTGACTTAGGGGTGGGACTGTTATGGTATGGAGCGGACACTTTCCGCGGGAACTATGGTTGCGTCCTATGTGTTCGGTGATAGAATTTTATATCCGACATGTTCATGAATGTTGAGATATGATACGTATATATAGTGCAGAATTATATACAGTAATTTATACATGGTGTGAAATGTATAGATAATATAACTTGTGAAATGGTTATATGGTATCAAGTCGGATATGGATATAAATAAGTTTGTGTGAAATATAACTTATAACTCGTATACATGATGTGAATGGTGTAAAGGATATAACTTGTGAGAATGTTATATGGCATTAAATAAAATTGATTTGAATAAGCTAATGTGGCTAATAAACCATAAAATGTATACGACACTCACCCAAGTTGGGATAGTGGGGAATAGTGAGATATATGAGACACAGCTAGTTATGGAGAGTTAGCTAGATGGGGCATTTATAGTTTCGGTACGCGTGCACATTAGGTCAGGGGTGAGGTAAATTCAAGGGAGTGCACGACTCTAATTTAAATATGGAGAGCATTTGCATATTTACTTATTGCATTTAAATTCACTTGCTAAATATTTTTAAATGTTTTGGGTTCTAACCCTTGCTATAAAATATTTTCAAAAACCTTTTAGGTGTCCTCCCACAAGTTCGCCCGGCATGATTCCATCCTACAGGGTACGTGGCTACAACTATGTGGAGTGTTGTGGTTTCTTTATTTTAGTCGTTTATCTCATTCTATCTTAGATAGGGATCATTTTAATTGTACTTTTGGACTTGTACCTCTATATTCAGACTTGGCATGTATTATTACTCTTTTATATTCGTTTTTGTGGATGGCTTGTAGTTGACGTTGTTCGACAGACTATTGTACTTACCTTGTGGTATGTTTTAGTTTTATTCTCATATTGGATTGGTTGTTGTGATATCATATGGTTTTTGTTGGATTAATAAAGATAAATTTGACAACAACTTAATGAAATGACTTGGTGGTTAGTAATTAATGAAATGAACGACAATGATGCTAAGAATGAACCGTATGAGATTCTAGTTTAATTTGATATAAGACTGATCACCCGGTGATTTATTAGGTATTGTCCTCCCATCTTCGCTCGGACATGGGATAGTAAATTCCTCTTCACGATACTCACTTGCTCTTCCTTAGAAGGTCGGTTGGTCATGGTGGTTGCTTTCTCTCTCCACCTTTCTATGAAGTTACTGACTGGTTCCCCGTGATTTTATTTGAGCATTTCTAAATCGCGACAAGTAACCTTCAACTCTTCGTTGTACTTGTATTATGACATGAATTCACGGTCCACATCTTGCCAAATGCAGATTTTGGACTCTTCGAGAGATAAGAACCATCAAAGAGCGTTGTCCTTTAAAGTCTGTTGGAATATTTGGGCCATTATTTCCTAAGAGGATCCTACGAGAGTCATGGCATGATGGTAACATTGTAGATGAACAATTGGGGGTCCACTACCCTTGAACTTCTCGATGTTTGGCATTTTGAACGTTTTCGGTAACCTAGATTTAGAATAGGGAGATGAACAAGTTTCGACATAGGGAGCTGAGCTGGCAATGGACCATTAATACGAGGAGAACGTGGATCATGCTAATATTCCTTGGGGACCCAAATAGGCTCGGGTTCGGGTGGAACCATACCACAAGGGAAGAGGACCTCGGGATCTTCAGGAATAGGGACATGGTTTTGTTGCATCTCGTGAACCTCGGCTTAAAGGTTATCAATCTTGGCAATGAGTTGGGCTAGGAATGTCATCAAATGTGGATGCACATTCGGTACTTGGTCTGTGTTCTCCATGGAAAGCAAATGAAGATGAATTCCAGACTCGGAGGAAGCAATGAAGGAACTTACGGAGCCTCGGGGCAGTTCGACGGAAGATCGAAGCCAATAGGGAGCCAGGCCAAGGGTCGGGTGTGCAATCGACTTGAGAAGGAGAAAAAATCGAATTTATTTTTGAAAGAGAAAAAGGGGGTAAATTGTTGTTTTTGAAAAGGAAAGGAAAATGTTTTTGACATTTTTAGAAAAAATAGGAAAAAATATTTTTTGGGTAAAAGAAATACTTTTGGTATAAGGAAGGAAAAATGCTTTTGATATTTTGATAAAAGAGGGGAAAATGTTTTTGACACTTTCGGTAAAGAGGAAAAAATGTAAAGAAGGGTCTCATTATTATTATTATTATTATTATTATTATTATTATTATTATTATTATTATTATTATTATTATTATTATTATTATTATTATTATTATTATGTTTATTAGGTTCTCACTTGTATTAGGTTTACCTAAATGCAAAAAGAAATGTCGGACGGGACCCAAGCCTGGGAAAATAGGGTGTGAAAAAATATGTAAAAAAAATGGTTGGACTTGTTTCCGTGCTAATGGACAGGGTCCCATTTTAAAAAAAAGACGAAATCGTGCGAATATTTTGGCGGCATGCTTACCCGTCATTTCGGCAGAGTTTTGGGTAAAAATTGGCAGATAAAATATGAATGCCCTAGGTTTGACACCTATATGAGGGTATGCAGTTGTTGTGTTAATTGGAAGGCTTCCCCATTTGGAAAGACTTCCACGATATACGTCTTGCTTTTGAGGGCAAATGGTATGTGTGGAGAATCCCTTAAATATACTTGAGTGTACGTGAATCACCTCATTATATACCTCATGGGGACTATACGTGTGAGAGCGAATTCGATATACTCGGCATACGTGAACGAGTTCCCGTGATATACCTCTCGTCATGACTTCGGTCAAGAAGTACAATGCGGGGGGAACCATTTGATATACGTCGAAGGTACTTGGATAATGGAAGGTGAGAGTCATATCACTTAGGCTAACTGTGACCAGCCGGACCAGCGCCCACCACGAAAGTGACTTACTAGTTACAGGACAAAATTTGGTCAATAGCCATGCTCTTTGGTGATGTAGTGTACAAAATGCATGATTCTTGATTAGTATATTATGGAGAGTGTATCTTTATTTGGCATGATGAGAATTATACTAAATGGGGAGAATAAAAAGTAAATCTAACATGAAGCATGAAGATTATACTAAGCACGGATATGTGAGAGTGATGTGTGAATATCTACAAGTGAGTGTGTGGTGGTGAACCTAAGCATGGATCAACTACAAGTGGTGTGTGACAAGTGTGAGTGAGCATGGATATATACAAGTGTGATAAGTGGAGGTGTGTGTTAGTGACACCTAAGCATGGATATTCTAAGTGATGTGTGCAACATGTGGATATAAGTGATCCTAGGTGCACGTAGTGTGAAGTGTACATGGAGAGTATCTACAAGTGTGTGGGTGAGTAGTGTTATAAGAATGAAGTATATATATGCAACAAATAATAAAGGAGAAAAAAGGAACATATAGGTGGGTGCATACACACACAAGCAGAAAAATAAAATACCCATGCAAACAGAGTCTAGCCCTCTTATGAAAAATTGTCCCTAGCGGAGTCGCCCCTGAAGCAATCCCCTATAAATCCATCATCTCCTCCTCCCACGGGGGTGGGGGAAAAGGGGTAGGAGAAAGGTCTCGTGCCCTCATACTCTCGAAGCTCTTCAATCGTCATCGGTGTAGGGTGATTGTAATAAGATGGAGTCGCCAACCTATTTTGCACAAAACAGGCAAAAAAACATGTGACCGCCTTGAGAAAGTGGAATTAGAGACAAACTGATGCTTACAAAACCAATAGTTCAAAGGTTCAGGGGATAAGTTATGGAATTGGAAGGTGTTAGGAACCCATATCGTTCTTTCGGTCTCTCACGGGCTTGTGTTATTATTTTCCTTTATTTCTCCGTGAAATGTGTGTGCATGTATATATAATAGAGTTCGAAATTTCTCAACTCATACCATGAAAGAGATAGAGTGAGGTCATCCATAGGAATGTTCCCAAAAATAATATCAAAAATATAATATATGCGTTTATCATGGTGTTGATCGTTATGATAAAAAGTTAATATATATTTGGTAAAATGATAGAAAGGATAAAAAAATATAATATATATTATAATAATGCAAGAATATAATCAAAGTGGAAATGGGGAATTGGGGAAAATTGGAAATTTGGTAAATTGAAAATTTGGATTAGAAATTTGAAAATTTGGACTCGAGTCTTGGGTTTTAACCTGAAATGACTACGTAGCCTATAATGGCATCAAATTCCACATACTTTGCATGCGGCATAGGGGTGGGGTTTATCCCATAGATTTGAATGCGATTTTATTATAGGTGTGTGTGCAGAAAATGTATTTTAGTTTTTGAGAAATTATAATGGATGATCCCGTTGGAATTTATAGGTGTAACCCTCTTTTATTCATTTTGAGTTTTTTTTATAGAAAATAGAGTATGTGAAATGTAACTAATAAAAATGTGAGATGTTACTAATATGAAATAAAGTAAAAGCTAAATTATGAACTTATATAATTAATGTAAAAATAAGAAATTTAAAGAGAGAGGAAAGGATTTTGACCTTCTTTGAAGGATTAAAGCTTAATCTTGGTCTTGGATGAACTCCCTGAATGTTGAGGTGAATGTTGGATAAGAGAGAATGATATTTTTCCAAATTGGGTGTGAAAAAGATGGGAATTTAAGATGGGGTGGAATTTCACATTAGGAAACTTCACTGATTACAAGAAAATGTTGTTGAGATCACTGATGCTGATGGATCTAAAGTGTGATTTGGTAATGAGGCCATTCCCTCTATTTATAGGATTATGGGGGTGTTGATCATCATGGTCCCTACCCTACCAATCAGCAGGTAACCCTAGACACAATGTCGATTGGCAGGGAAATGGATCTACTAATCGGCAGTCTCGTGTAGATTTTTCTAGAAAAATGATCATTGAACGCAATATGTTGATCCAAATCACGCATGGGATATACCATTAGAAAGGAATTTAGACACCTTTAAGAATCCTTTGGACTGCTCCTGGGTCCGGGAGTTGACTTTAGGTCAAATATGGCTTGGAAGTGCTCGTCGGTCCTTTAGACGAGAGATCGTCGGATGGAAACGGATCATTCGTTTGAACGGTAATTCAGAATCATGAACGGGAAGGCTGTTGGAAAGGTTATACGAGGTACTTCGAATTCCAAATAGCTTTTCTCGGTTTGGAAAGTTGACCTTGGTGAACTGGGGCGTGAAAGCGCCCGGTGATCTCTTGGAATAAAAAAGGTCGTTCGTCCGTACCGTAAGTCAGAATTGCGAACGTTAGAAAGTGTATTCATTGCTCTTCAAAGACTGATTCTGTTTCATTCAAGCTAAAAAATTGACCTTCGTCAAATGGAGCCCGGGAGTGCTCGGTGGCCTTCGGATCAATTTTGGGGGGAAAACAAATCGTTCGTCCGAACGGTTATGCCATTTTTATGCACGGGGGTGGACTGTTGGAAAGAATTTCCAGTTCCCTTCAAAGATTCAAATAGATTTCACTTTGAATATGAAGTTGATTGGGGTCAAATCGGGGCCCAAGAGCGCCCGGTGGCCACCAGAACAATTTTCGGTGATCAAATGGTTTGTTCGTTCGAACCGTTACGCTGATTCATGCAGAGGGCAGACCGTTGGAAAGAAGATTCATATCCCTTCAAATATTCATTGAGATTTCACTCTAAAAATAGAGTTAACCAGAGTCAAATGGGGCCCGGGAGAGCCCGATAGCCTCTAGATAGGTACTCGAAGTATGACCTAGGATTCGTAGTGAAATTAGGAGGTTCTAGGGACCTAAGGAGAGACTTAGGGGGTCCTAGAATGTGGTGTCTACAATCTATAATATTATTTTTTGAAGCATCCCTACTATGGCCATCCATAGGTTGGGGTGGGGGGGTTATCCTGAGGTAGATCCCTCAGTCCTTCCCCTTTTCTGCGTCCGAGCGGGATTGAGACCTTTCTCGGGGCACTTGACCATCGTCGATGTGGGGTGATATTTAGAGATATAGTTTCCAGCTTATTTTACATAAATTAGGCAAAAGAAATATTGCATCGTCGAGAGAACGGCATCAAGGACAATACTGGTGCTCCCATCCTGCCCTTTCGGTTTCTCATAGGCATGTGTTAATCTTCTCCTGTCAAACTCTCTGAAGTGTGTGATTATGCGCATAATATAAATGAATAATGAAATCTCTCTACTCTTGTGATGGACAAAGGCGAAGTGGGGTCATCTTTAGGAATGTTTCCAAAATTGAAATTCTAAGTATAATGTAAGTGCTTGTCGATTCACAAGTCATTATAGAAGAACGAATGCATATATCAAACAAGAGACAAGCAAACAAGCATATATATATATATATATATATATATATATATATATTAAGAATATATAACAAGAACAAGGTAACAAATGTGTGTGGGAGTATTCGATTCTAGGGATTTACCCAAGACGCCTACGTAGCCTAAGGGGGCATCAAAGTCCATGTAGTTCAAAGACAATACGAGGTGGGGTTTAACCTATAAATCCAACCGAGAACTTTGCTTATATGTGTGTGTGTGTGTGTGTGTGTGTGTGTGTGTGTGTGTGTGTGTGTGTGTGTTGAAAAAGGTGTTTTAGTGTGAGAAAAGGTAATGAGAATTCCTCGTTTGGAATTTACAAGTAAACCCTCTTTTTCTTATTTTTGGGTTTTTCTATGAAAATATGTGATGTAATGAAGTAAAGCGCTAAAGTGAAAATGAAGTAAATGAAGCAAAAAATAAGAGAATTGAAGACAAAGGGGGAGAATGAGACCTCCTTATTAAGACATGAAATGGATCTTGATTGTAGATGAACTGATCTCACGATGAGATGATGGTGGTATGAGGTGGTGGGTAGGAAATAGGTTTTTTAAGAGGGGAATAACTCTAAATTCGAGAGAATGTTCTCTGAATAACTAAGAGGGATGTTTAGGGGTGCTTTTCAAAGTGAGGTCATGGACTCTATTTATAAGCCCAGGGGGTTCCAATCAGCATGCTCCTAGACCTACCTATCGACATAGAACCCTAGACACACTGCCGATAGGCAGGGTCCTGAAGGTGCCATTCGACAATCTGGGACATATTTTTTGGAAAAATGATCGTAAAATGCCAACCGTAAGTCAAAATCACGCACGAGGTGGACCCTTGGAAAGGTTATTCAGAGCCTTTTAATAATACATTGTGCCACTCATGGGTTTAGGAGTTGATCGAAGTCAAATTGGGCCTAAAAGTTCTTGTTGGTATCGAAGGAAAATGAATCGTTTATCTAAATCATAAGGACGATTAGTGCACAAGACAATCCATTGGAAGAGTCATTTAGATCCCTTTGATATTTCATTCAACTTCATTTTGTTTAAAGAGTTGACTAAGATCAAACAGAGCCTGAAGAGGGCTGATGACCCATTTGAGTAAAATGGGTTGTTCTTCTATATCGTAAGGTTGATTCATACACGGGGCAGACCATTGGAAAGGGTATTCAGAGTCCTTTGAAGATTCATTCAACTTTGTTCAAGCTGAAGAGTTGACCAGAGTCAAATGGGGCTCAAAAGTGCCCAGTGGCCTCTAGATCAATTTTTAGGGTAAAACAGATCGTTTGTCTGAACTGTAAGGCCGATTCACATAAAGGGAAAACCATTATAAAGGGTATTTAGGGCCCTTTGATTCATCTTCATTCAAGATGAGGAGTCAAATAGGGATCGAGAGCGTCGGATGGCCTCCAGATCAGTACTTGGGTATATCCTAGAGTTTGCAATGAATAAGGGAGTGATAGGTTCCTAAGGAGGTGATTAGGGTGGTCCTAGGATGGGGTGTCTACACAGAGCCCCTCGATGGGAAATCTTGGAACAAGTGAAGGTCATTGAATGATAAACACCACATCGACAATGGGAAAGAGATTTTTTGGTTAATTTTTTGGACCTAAAGGATGGGGTTGACCGATTCGGGAGACGAAGGTGACCGATTCTACTACTTACGATCAATTATGAGGACTTAAAGAGATAAAGATGACTGATTTAATGGGATGAAGATGTGCTAATATTTGTTCTAAGGGGATAGGGAGACCAATTTAGCGGGTCAAGGTCGATTCTGAGGACCAAAGGAGACGAGGATGACCAATTACAACGGTTCGAGGTTAACTTTTAAGTTATACTGGGGATGACCAATTTAGAGGATCGAGGATTATTCGTAGGACCTTGAGTTATGATGACCAATGTTGATAGTCGTCAATTCTGAGGGCCTTAAGTTGGGATAACCAATTATGAGAGTCGAGATCAATTCTGAGGACCTTAATTTGGGATGATCAATTCTGAAGGTCGAGGTCAATTTTGAGGAGCTTGACTTAGGATGACCATTTTTTAGGGTCGAGGTCAATTATAAGGACCTTTAGTTATGATGGTCAATTATGAAGGTTAAGGTCAATTCTGAGGACCTTATGTTGTGATGATCAATTTTAAGGGTTGAGGTCAATTCTAAGGACCTTAAGTTATAATGACCAATTCTAAGGGCCGGGGTCAATTCTAAGGACCTTAGATTTGGATGACCAACCTTGAGGGCCGAGGTCAATTATGAGGACCTTAAGTTGTGATGGCCAATTCTTAGGGTCGAGGTCAATTTTGAGGACCCTAAGTTGTGATGACCAATTCTGAGTGTCAAGGTCAATACTGAGGACCTTAAGTTATGACGACCAATTCCGAGGGTAGAGGTCAATTCTAAGGACCCTGAGTCGTGACAATAAAATATGAGGACCGAGGTTAATTCTTAGGACCTTTGATGGAGTGGAAAAACCGAGCGTCCGTGTAATACGCTAGTCGTTGTTATCGGCTTCCAACCTCAATACAAAAAAAATCTAAACTTTTAACTACACTTTTATGGAGTATAGTAGTAAGTCTGGGTATCGAATCCACAGGGAATGTTTTATAGAATTTAATTGATTTATTACTTCTAAAATAAAAGTGAAAAAGATGATGATGGTTGACAAGGGGAAATAAGTTGGAACAAATTTATAAAACTCATTAAAATGAATGAGGAAATAGGTTGGAATACAATCCCCCAATCCCTAGTAATTACCCATTAGAATACTAGAATTGTAAATTATAAATTTGAATGAATCCAGTCTTTATAGATCCTAAGCATTACATATATGAGGTTCAAGCCCGCATCATATGAAATCAAAGATAAATATAAAGCGGTGCTAAATAATTACACGCACATCATATTCTTAAATATCCCAAGTACCTAGGGCAAGAGAGATTAAAAGATCTAGGATGATTGTGAACTTCTCTTACACGATTCTTTCAAATTTAAATTTAAATTCTATTTCCTACGTAGATAAATTACATCGGGATGGGTTCATGCATCCCAACCCTTAAAAATTAGCTAAACATGATGAAAACAAAAGAAAACTCTAACAAACATTGTTAACAATTTGCAAAACAATTGAGAATTGAATGGAAAAATAAAATAGAGAATAGAAATTGATACTTGTATTTAGCAAGAGGAGAAAGAGATGAATTTGAATCCAGCAAAACTTCTTCTTCAAACTTACAACTAGGGTTTATGAAAACTTCTACCAAAGAAAACTACAATCTAACTTTCTCTCTCTAATCCTACTCCTACCCTCTAGAATTTGACTCCCTCTCTCTAGAATCAACTCCCTTTGAAAATGAGGTAGGGCTTGGTCTTTTATAGCACCAAGTTGCACGAATTTGGCATCAAATTTCGCTTGTGGCACAAGTTTTCCAAGAGTTGCACTGCATTAAATGCATAATTAATGACAGAAATTCGCACATCGAGACTCTTCATTATCGCGCAACTTCAAAATATCGTAACTTCTTCACCGTAGCTCGGATTGAGGTGCCGTTTTTTCCAGTATTCTTGTAATTTAGAGCTCTTCAACTTTCTAGTTGTCCCCACCTCCGGAATAAGGCTGAAAAATTATGAAAATGCCCTTCAACTCTCCATTTCTTGGTTTCTTTCACTGTTTTGATTTCTCCTTCGCACTAACTCGCGTGAAATACCTGTAAAACACATGAGAAATACACAAAACACGAAATACTTTCCAAAAAAGGTTAGTAGCATAAATACGAGACAAATCCAAGATATTTACACTGCACGGGATCATAAAAATACCGCAATTAAGGGGATAAATGTGAAGAATATATGCCTAATCACACTCCCTAACTTAGAACTTTGCGCGTCCCGAGCAATGTAAATGAAATTAGCCAAAAGTCTACTCTTGAAAATTCTTTTATTAAAATAAAATTCCACTTTCGCAGGCAAGCGATTGCATTTAGTGTATGCAACAAGCCTTTAAACCCCTAGGTTACCCTAGTAGGACGAGTTTTGTCTCGTGAGGGTTTGAAGTGAATATACCCACAAAATTCTTTATTGACTCAAATAAATATCAAAATATTTAAAAATTGTACAATTTAAAATTTTCAAAAAATAATCACCATCAACTCATATTCAACTATATCAAACCATAGTGTGTGTGTGCAAAGCCAAAAATTAAACCTCAAATTTCCACCGATTGAGCATTACGTTACTTTCCGAAAATTCGTTTTGATTCAAATTCTTACGGATTGCACTCACAAACGAATCACTCAGATTGCGGTTATTTTCTCTCGGTATGCATGATATAAAGAGTAAATATAATGGACACAAATTCATGCATACAAAATTGAAAAGAATGAAATATATGGTGAAAAGATCTCATCATCGGAGTACAGTTACAAGGAAATGGGAACATCATCTCTAATTCACACCATTTAATCTCTCATATTATCTTTTCATGTCTTAACTCTCCACGCGGTAATTAATTTCGCCATTCGGACTCAGTTAGGACTTTTTGGGTTAAAAGGTGTAAAGGATAAAAATGGGAATAAACGGAATGTTCGGAATTGGAAAATGTCCTTATGATGTCCATTAGTGCTTTTTCGGGCATTTGCTCATTTTTCTCTTTCTTTTTTTTTCATTTTTTTTTCTTTTCTTGCTATTTTTGTTGAGCATATCTATTTTTTTTCTTGCCCCTTTTTGTTGCACAATTTGGACTTACTTGATGAATTTTCTCAATTTTCACAATTCCAGGCTAATTGGATTTTTCGGGTTATCAAACGAAAATAAAATATTTTATTAGGCTCAAAGTGGGTTGCAAAGGGATAATTTTATTTTTTACAACTTTTTATGGCTAATATTTTTGGGTTAAACAAAAGAGGGCCTACTTCATTGTCCAAATTGCTAATCACATTACCATATGCATCTCGAGATTAATTAAGTTTAGAGATATATTTAGCACGAATTTCGAGACAACATTTCACACATTTCCCATAACCGATCAAAACAAAGGATTGAGATCATCAACGACTTATTAAAACGCTGAAAAGAACTTTGAGTTTACCATAAACTCGGATTGATTTAAAAACTCATAAAAAATTGAAAGGCTCGAAATCTCACCGGGTTTGATCAATCTCCACACTTATTCGTAAAGTCGTCAATTTTATTTCAATTTCCATCTTCGGTCAATTTTGGCTTAGTGCATTATGATTGTTACCAATTTGAGACTTTAAATAAAATAAAGGTGAAATTTTTGAAAAATTTAAATTCCAATTTTTATTTATTTTGAACAAAAATATTTTTGGCTTTTTTTTTTTTAAAAAAAAATTCTAAAAAACACACTTGGAAAGAACATGTGATTGAATCAATGAATCTAAACAATAAACGGGAAGAATATCCCACACCCCCTAACTTAAATGTTGCATTGTCCTCAATGGAAATCAAGAACACAACATAAAGAGAGGAAAAGAAAGATATTACCCAAATGGAGCGATCCCTGATGAGTGCAAGTCCATTGAATCTACAAAACATGTTAGAACCAAGCATAACAAAAATAATAACAAAAACTTTAACTAATTACTCTAAACTAAAAAAAAAAAGGAAAAAGAAAAAGATAATTATGTACAACCTACGATTTTAACTTCTAATAATTCATATAGTAGAAGTCGAAAAATTTGAGGGTCCACCCAAAATTCAATTTGACTTTGAGGGATTAATGGTGTACCCTCACTATAAAGCATGCCTCCCGAAAAATAAGAATTTCGTTTGAAAAACGGAAGGCATGTGCAAATTTTAAAAAATGCACCATCACCAATTAAAAAATTTAGGGGGATAATGAGGGATTTGAGTGTACAAGGGGACAAGTACCATTGGGATCCAAGAAAAATAGAATCACTTCCCAAAGATTTTTCAAGTAGTATGGGAAGCGGAGAATACAAACTAAAAGAGTCCATCTTGGAAAACAATTCAAGTATAGAGTCCTTGTCCTCAAAATCTTCTCCCTCAAAATTTTCAATTGGATCTGGTGGAGTGACACGTCTAAGTGTATGGCCCATAATATGAAGCATCTCAAAATAACATTCCCATACAAGAAGCGGATCAACATCCTCAAGACATTCATCTAGTTCTTGTGATGGATTTAATGGTTCGATAATAGTGGGGACACAAGGAGACAAATGATCCTCAACCTCAGTAGATTTTACAATATTTATAATAGGTTGAGATTCAAAAGAACTTGGATCACTCTCAATGATTTCATTCTCAAAAGTATTAGGTGAAGCGCAAGTCTCGACCTTTTCTAAGTTGTCCAAATAATCATTCAACTCCTTGCAAGTTGCTATAATTTTCGACTCGAGAACAGCACGGTCATCAGATTGCTTTTTTATATCAAGCAAGAGTTCTTCCAAAGTAGGCTTCCTTAGTTCTAGCACCTCGAATTCCTCATTTGGTTGAAAACTTACTTCATCTTCAAAACTATCGGAAAAAAAATCCTCATTGGGTTCAAATAATGCATCTAACTCTTGCTCCCAATAACGATTTTTTTCGCGATATTCTTTTTCAAGTCTTTCTTCTTCAAGCAATTGATTTTGATAAATTTGGAGTTTCTCAGCACTAGGCTTGTATTTAATATAATCATCTTTAGTGATATTGATCCAATGGTCATAAGTCTTGAGTGCCTCCTCCTCCTCACTATTAGCATAACAATTAAAGCCACCAAAATAGTTAAAATAAGACATTTCAAAGTGGGCAATTCAAAAACGTGACACACATTTTTTTTTTGAATTTTTTTTTTACTTTTTTTTTAGTAGTAAGTCAATTATAATCTATAACAAACACTCCCCGGCAACGGCGCCATTTTGATGGAGTGGAAAAACCGAGCGTCCGTGTAATACGCTAGTCGTTGTTATCGGCTTCCAACCTCAATACAAAAAAAACCTAAACTTTTAACTACACTTTTATGGAGTATAGTAGTAAGTCTGGGTATCGAATCCACAGGGAATGTTTTATAGAATTTAATTGATTTATTACTTCTAAAATAAAAGTGAAAAATATGATGATGGTTGACAAGGGGAAATAATTTGGAACAAATTTATAAAACTAATTAAAATGAATGAGGAAATAGGTTGGAATACAATCCCCCAATCCCTAGTAATTACCCATTAGAATACTAGAATTGTAAATTATAAATTTGAATGAATCCAGTCTTTATAGATCCTAAGAATTACATATATGAGGTTCAAGCCCGCATCATATGAAATCAAAGATAAATATAAAGCGGTGCTAAATAATTACACGCACATCATATTCTTAAATATCCCAAGTACCTAGGGCAAGAGAGATTAAAAGATCTAGGATGATTGTGAACTTCTCTTACACGATTCTTTTAAATTTAAATTCTATTTCCTACGTAGATAAATTACATCGGGATGGGTTCATGCATCCCAACCCTTAAAAATTAGCTAAACATGATGAAAACAAAAGAAAACTCTAACAAACATTGTTAACAATTTGCAAAATAATTGAGAATTGAATGGAAAAATAAAATAGAGAATAGAAATTGATACTTGTATTTAGCAAGAGGAGAAAGAGATGAATTTGAATCCAGCAAAACTTCTTCTTCAAACTTACAACTAGGGTTTATGAAAACTTCTACCAAAGAAAACTACAATCTAACTTTCTCTCCCTAATCCTACTCCTACCCTCTAGAATTTGACTCCCTCTCTCTAGAATTCAACTCCCTTTGAAAATGAGGTAGGGCTTGGTCTTTTATAGCACCAAGTTGCACGAATTTGGCATCAAATTTCGCTTGTGGCACAAGTTTTCCAAGAGTTGCACTGCATTAAATGCATAATTAATGACAGAAATTCGCACATCGAGACTCTTCATTATTGCGCAACTTCAAAATATCGTAACTTCTTCACTGTAGCTCGGATTGAGGTGCCGTTTTTTCCAGTATTCTTGTAATTTAGAGCTCTTCAACTTTCTAGTTGGACCCACCTCCGGAATAAGGCTGAAAAATTACGAAAATTCCCTTCAACTCTCCATTTCTTGGTTTCTTTCACTGTTTTGATTTCTCCTTCGCACTAACTTGCGTGAAATACCTGTAAAACACATGAGAAATACACAAAACACGAAATACTTTCCAAAAAAGGTTAGTAGCATAAATACGAGACAAATCCAAGATATTTACACTGCACGGGATCATAAAAATACCGTAATTAAGGGGATAAATGTGAAGAATAGATGCCTAATCAACCTTGAGTTAGGACGACCAATTTTGAGGGACGAGGTCAATTCTGAGGACCCTGGGTTATGATGACTAATTCTGAGGGTCAAAGTAAATTTTGAGGACCTTGGGTTATACCGCGGGAGATTGTTCTCCCGATGAATTTAAGTTACCTGTGGTTCCACTAGGGATTGTGTTGTTTTGAGACTCCATTAAGGGGATGTTTAGGCGAAGAATTATTAAGGATATGGGTGTAGGATTAATCCTACTGGGGATTGTTCTGGGAAATTATTGAGGATATGGGTGTAAGATTAATCATGTTGGGGATTTTGAGAGTTTGTAAGGGGCTTAGTGATCCAAAAAACAATTTTCTTAAGGAAAATGAGGTTCTATATTTTTATAGAAAATTTGGGAATTTTCTGGACAAAATTTGGAAGAGGGCACCGATAGGCAGTCTTAGGAGGGTGACAATCGACAAGGTCACATACTCCTGGGCTTCCTTGGGAAGAGGAAAAGGCGAATGATGATCATTATGGTCAAGAGATTATCGATCGACAGGACCCTTAGATTTCTATAAAAAGGGGGCAAACCCCTCTCTATTTTCACACCTTTAAGTGTTTGAATCTTCTTATTTATCTCTCTAAAAACTATTCCTAAGTCCTTTTTACTTCAAGACTTCAAACGATTGGTTATTTAAATGAGGGATACAACACTGAGTGGCTGGCCATTGATGACGGGGTTGTCTTGGAGTGATAGTCTAGGGTGCCCCTTACTTTGGCCAATAAAAATGCCTTAGATTTTTTCGAGTCTATAGATAATGAGCATATCCTACTACGCGAGTCGGCATACCACCATTAGTCTAGGGTGAGGAACCCTAGTGTCTACGTAAGTACAGCTTCTTCTTTTTCTTTTGTAGACAGACATTGCTCCTTCGGGCATTTGGTCTCGATTGATGATGGGGCTGAAGGAGGTTTAAGAGAAGCTCCTTATTGTGGTGCGCATGATGGCTTCTTATACCAGTTTTGGACATTTTGCATAGGCTTTGGATGAGACACCGTGTTCTAGAACAATTTTTTATGCTCTAGGGGAGAGGTGGTGGGACACAACCCACACCTTTCATATTGACTTTAGGAGATGACGGTCACTCCCATAGATGTTCAATAGCTAACGGGGGTTGATTGTGAGGGGTTTCAGATAATAGTGGACCACACGCTGGGGTGACACTGGAGGCGATGCTGGCAGCGTTGGGGGATGTGGTAGGATCTTATCTGGGGATTCTATCCTAATTTATACTTTAAAAGACACTCTCTTGAGGTGGAGGGTAGACGTGACCAAAGGGTGACAGATGGCTCGACTATTTATTTTTCTTCTATTGGGTTGCTTTTTAGTGGCTACGAGCGGCTACATCATCCATCTTTGCTTCTTGTTTTATCTGAGGACGATTTGCAACCTTCAATTGTAAGATTGGGGGAGCTTTACTTTAGTTCCCCTTTATTCTTCTATGGATGCTTTTATCCAGTGCTTTCGATAGAGTTTTATGGGATCCACGTACCTTCTGGAGGTAATTTTGAATTTATTTTCCTTTTTTTGCATTTCCTTGTATTCTTCTTTTGTTCTATTTTTGATGATTCTTATCTTTCACAGACGTGGTTCTATAAAGTGATAGGGCATAATGCGGGGTTAATAGCCCTGAAGGATGAGGACTTGGGGGACTTCTTCCCAATGTTTCGGTGGTGAAAATCTAACCTTCGGTCAAATCAATCTTTATCCTTAGCAGACATGCGACGGGAACTGAATGTCCTAACGAGCGATTAGGTTATCTTTCGTCTATTTGGAGTTTTCTTTTGGGACCTTCATTTATTGAGTATATATTGATTCTCTATTGGAAATTGCATGTGACGTTCTACCCTTAGGGGGTGACTCTGCTGGATACGAGGGTGACGGGCCTACATGCGCAGATGTGATAATTCATTGCGAATGAGTTTGGGTACATCTGGTACCTAAGGGAGAGGGTGGTGAGGCAGACTATGGATGAGGAGGTGGCGGTCCCACCGTTGGTGACCCTATGTACATGAGGCGAGTGAGGGAGATGTCAAATGATGTTCGGGCAGTAGCGGTGATCGGTAAGCCCTATGCGCAATATATGGATACAGTGGCGAGCTATGATTATCTAGATTTTGTGACGAGTTGGATGATGCCCACTTATATCTATGACGGGGAGAACATGCCTCCACCCACCATGGCTTTATGCAGGGGTACTAGCGTGCCGGTGGGATCAGCCCACAATGCAGGTGGTGGCACGTCAGTGGCGGCGGCGACGATAGAGGAGGATCCAACAATTCAAGTTACTCCCCCTTTCTATAATTTTCAACTGATCAGTGGGGAGTCACTGAGCGTGTTGTGTCGGCCTCATGCATTGGTGTCTGGGTTGACTAGGCTTACACATGAGGCCCTCCGGCCTGAGGTATATTCTTTTTTTCCTCTTGTTTTGTTGATTCCTCTTTGTATCTTTACTGATTGATTTGCCTTTTTTCTTACTACTTCTTTATTTGTTGTATTTTTGGTGTTGACCACCTGGCTAAGAGACATCAAGGAATGTATGGCCTCCATGTTGGATTATATCAAGAAGTTGTCTCCTTCATGCTTTCTGTCACCTGCCACCTCAGATGAGGGTTCGTATTTTTCGAGTGGAGGATCCACTGCTCGTCACGGGGGAAGCGCGACGCCTTGGAGGTTGAGGGCTTGAGAGGGTCAGTTGAGGGTTCAGGCGAAGTCCCATTTATATTTTTCTTGTTTTCTTTTCTATTTGCAAAATGTAACCAAATGAAGCAAAATATATATGAAGAAATACGCATTTTCTTTTTTTGGCATAATTTAGTGACCTATCCTGTATGTGCTTTTAATTTTCTGCTAAGACTGTTTATTTTAGGCAGAGGTAGAGATAAGTATGGAAATGATAACGAAAGACACAATGTTTATTTATTCAGAAAAGGGGGAGTGAAAGTAATAAACTTAGGGAAATAATATTTTTAAGTAAAAGTTTATTTTGAGAAAAAATGTCACACCCCGCATAATTCTGGTGTCGGCCGCCACCAAAACTATGGCTGGCGTGAGTAAAAAAATACCATTCTTAGCATGAGACAAATATGAGACATAAATAAATCAATCCACAAGATAAATAATTGAACCAGCCCCAAATGATAATAACAAATGAGCGATAAAAGATCCATCACATGCTAAAACTCCAAGCAAAACCAATCTCCAATAAGGATTAAATGAAATATTAATAATAAAGAACTGTGAATAATCCAACAGAAATCCTCTAACAACTTTGGAATCGAATGGCCCAATAAAAACCCAAATAAAGTCTCATAATGAAATACGGCTGAAAAAGAAAGTCTAACTAAATAAAGCAATAAAATGAATAAACTCCAGCTGCACCTCCAAACGATAAACTCCGATAATCCTATTCAGCTTCTCCCAAACTAATACCTGAAAAAGTTAGTCGACGCACGAGGTCAAAGCTCCGAGCATGAATACACACTACTCCCCTCAAATAGGGTCCGTGAACCCATACAGTAGCATTATACGCAATAAATATCACAATAGAATATTTTATTTATGAATATAATTAAACACGGGAAGATAAACCACTAACAAACCCCAAAGATTCTGATAAAAGCACACCAATATCATTTTAATTATTCCGCAGCCCAAAACGTTAATTTAATTAAATTAACCCAAATTACCATTTTCTCAATTTATTTCACTTAAGAATAACGGTCCTCCCACCTCGGGTGATTTTTTCACCAAAATACACATCCCCTCACCGAAATGCCAGCTGATCCGTTAAGCTGTCGACCCCTGTTACATAATGAGGTTCCACACACGACATGACATAAAACGTTGGTTGGTCTATACAAACTGTTGGCCCTCGCTGATTATGTCGCCAATATATTTTAATACCCGTTTTATTATCTTAGGTATTAAATTCTCAATTTTTCAATTTCATAATTAACAACTTACCCCACCCTTTTAATCGATGTGAGATCCTAAAAATACCTCGTAGTCCCATACATAAGGGTTCCCAAAGTACATATACATCCTATCTTACGTATAAGATGAATTTCCAACATTTACTCGTCCTAGTCTCATGCCTAGTCTAGCGTGACGACGATAAAATATAAAAATCAGCCAACCCGCCGACATGATAAAATCGCAATAATCTACCCTCACTAGTCCCATACCTAGCAGGCGTAAATCATTAAAAGGCATTAGTCCCATACCTAGAAGGCATTCTAAAATATAGGGAGAGTAAAAATACCCAACAAGCCGTCATCACAATGGAAATTTAATAATACCAACAAGTCACGCAAACAAGCATAAATCAATGTATAAAACTATGCATAATAGTCCAATTTAATTAAATTATCACATCGTCATAAAATCCCAATTAATCCCATTAATTATTTTAAATTAAATACAGTGAGCTTTCACTATAAATACATCATATTTCCAATCACATTATCTCTACACAATTTACATGAGTTATACGTCCCCAAATCCTGTTAATTCAAAACCAAGGTTTTTCTACATGCAACCTACATCAATAAAACCCAAACTCCACTCATCAATCCTACGTACCCAAGTGTTATGAATATTATTCAGATTAAAACATTTAATAAAAACAGTCCTATATTTAGTGTCCACTTTCTCTAATTAAGTTACTAATTGATTTTAGTCAAAAACACATGATTAAGGTTTAGGCGACAGTTAAAATGCATAATACTAAAGGAAAATAATATAGTATTCATGCCTGTGATTTAGATTAAGAAAATCTGGTAGCACGGTTGGATTCCTCTCGAAAAATTAGTAAAGAAGTGTTCTTAAACAAACCTGATTAAACCCCAATTAAGCCTTCCAAAACTTATGAAAAAAACTTGATTATGTTGGAGGTTGATGATTATGGAGGAGAGGAAAAAACTTTTAGAAGAGTTCTCTGGTGAATAACTTGGGAAAAAATGATTATGAGAAGTCCCCCACGAATTAGAATGGCTAAATACCAATTAAGAATCCTAAACCAACTCAAACTTTACAAATAAAATCGCCGAACCGCCTCAAATCTGGGCATAGTCAATCGATCGTCTCCCTAGGTCGATCAATCAGGTACGCCACCTCTGCCAGGGCCCCTAGTTTAATTCTATTTAACTAAGAAAAATATTTCCCATTAGTCATGGCCTAAATTCATGACAAACGCCTTTTTTTTAAATCCCATTATGACTCCGATTTTAATTTCGATTGAAGTTTTATTCTTCTAATATTAGGACCAACATATTTATTTTTTCTCTAATATTCCAATTAATTAATTAAATTAATTAATAAAAACACGGGTGTTACAAAAAATGAATTTTTTTCTTGAGAGAAAATGAGTAAATAACCCGGGGGTAATTTTTTTCAAAATGAGAATTTTTTCGAAATTGATTTTGGTAAAAAAGAGGAAAGATGGAATTTTTGAAAATAAGGGGGGTGCCGATCGACACACACCTTGACCTGCCTATCGGCATGGGGGTCAAGTCAAATCATCCCTAGGCCTTGATTTCACTTTCCTACACATCAGAGTACTCCATAGGGATGAAGTCTAATCAAGTTTCTAGAGTTCTTATCTTTTTTCTAAGGGCTTTGAGTGTAAAAGGAGGGGTGTGGGATTTCCTTTCTCCTCCATTACCCATATTACTCTTCTTGCTTCATATTTCTTATTCTCAAATGGCTCTTCCTATATATGAAGGATTTTCTTCTTACCTTGATGGTCTCGAGGCCATGTGCCTATACAATGTGGATTATGATGCTTTCAATTTGCATCGGGATTCTCTGTAGCATAACCGAACCATGGAATGGAAACTGTTCGTAGAGGCAATAAAGTTTTGGTACTCTGAGGATCATGTCTTCCATTTTGGCCTAGACGAGGTCTATCCGACAAATGAGGAGATCTTGGCCATGTTGGGGGTCATCCCCAGTGTGGCGGTGGCTATGACTAATTTTTCTCATTCTCCCCGGGCATTTTTAGCAGAGTAACTTCATATCTCCCCTTCGATGGCTCGATCGTTGGTTATTAGAGGGGATATTTCTCTCTAGGAAATTATGTATTCAATGAGCTTGAGGGGTTTTGAGGATGTTGTATTTGTCAGATTTGTCGCCTTGGGCCTTACTACGAGGCTTTTATTGGTGATGGGCGACTTGATAGCGGATCCCTAGGTGGCTGCGATAATGACGTGGATGTCTTACCACCATAATCCTGAGGTGGTTGTGCTGGCTGATACCTTGAACAGTATGGATGCTTAGAAGAAAAGGTCGTTCCAACTTTCAGAGGGGGAGCCTAATAATGCTATTTATGTGGCTTGCAAAGATGTTTCGTTTGGTGGCCCCTCCTGAGTATCCTTGGCAATTGTGCCCAATTTCTTTGTTTGGCCTTTCTTCAACTTTGATCCATTTATAGAGAGCTGGTTTAACTAGTCTGTAGAGCATGGAGCCCGGTGTTTTCATTGATAAGTGCTATGGTGGGGGGACTTAGTGCCTGTCTTGCAGCTTGGAGAGTATCGGTATGTGTGGTTGGTGGGCCTTCGAAAGACTTCATTTTGTTTTCCTTGGAGACTCCTGCCCCAAGTCGGGTGGTAACAAATTTTTCCCTCTTGCATAACAAACTTTTTCCTAGTGGAAGATTGTAACACCCCGTATTTTTATGCATTTAATATTTAATTAATTCGGGAATTTTAAATTACTTGTGTGTTGTAATTTTAATTGAATTAATTATGACAATATATATATTTAAATATTAATCGATGAGTAAATGGTTAATGTTTAGGGAAATTTATTTACTAAGTGAATAGTAATAATTTAATTACGTCATTTCGGGTATTAATGACGGGGTATGCACTTATTCCAGCCGGGAGTCGGTATAGACTTAATGGGGTGTGAGATAAGGATTTTTATAAATTAATTCAGATGACAATTCTGACTGCGCGGTTGAGTCCGAATGGGTCGAGATAGTCAGAAAAGAGTACCCGGGGGTAGTAATTGGGTCTCGGGGTATTTTTGGGCATAGCCGGGCCCACACGGGGTGAGTTGGACCACTTCAATTAAGCCCATTAGGTGAAAAACGGGATTAAGGGTTTTTAACCTAATGGGGAGATTAGGAAATCAGCAGCCATCAAATCTAAGCCTAGGGCTTGAGAGGGAAATTGGGGGAAAGCTTAGCAAAAGTCAATTTGGGGATTTTGGAGCCAAATCGAGGGACTACGCCAACGGAATCAGACACTACGAACACTTTCAGGCAAGTGGTTAACTGTTTTGATTCTTAAAGCATGATAATCAATCCATATCATAGTGATGTGTAAACCAAAATTCGTTTTGGGTGTAAATGGGTACAAAATGGGGTTTTTGTTTTTGAAACACTTGAATGAGATTCAAAGTAAGATTTAGATGGGTGATTGATATCTGAATATGTATATATGATTTGAACGAAAATTTCAGAACATAAAAGAGTGGAAATCGAATCTGGAATTTGGGATTTAAAACAGATAATTGAATTTTATGGAGAAAGACCCATTTCAAAAATTATGAGATAAGTAGAGAGGCTGATTATATTAAGGTCTCTATGATGAATGGGATGTGGATTAACCATGTGTAGATGATGGGATGATGTAATTAGAGGTTTAAATTCTGGTTTAGAAACCTTGAGGTTCATTAATGGTGGAAAACAGGGGGGAGGCAGAGCTGTAACGAAGGGGTCGATCGATCGATCGGGGCATCGATCGATCGATGGTGGGAAATTCTGGCCAGTTCGGCCTGGGTGAGATATAAGGGGGAATTAATTATAAATTAAATTTCCATACATTTATTAGTGATAAATAATTGTGAAACAAATATTCCTAGCAATTATGGGAGAAAGTAATTGGGATTAGGATGAATTTATGTGGGACATTAAATGGATGAAATTGAGAAATTTTATTCCAAAATAGTGAGGTACGGATCAAGTGAGTGAATCCGGGTATATTGGACATGCGACCCCAAGGTAGTGAATTAAGTTTGGAAATAAACTAAATAATTTTGAGTCGGGATATAGACTCGGGAAATATTAAGTTACGGGCCAAGTAAGTGAGTCCGGGGACAATGGTTGAGTGACACCAAGTTATTAAATTAATAAAGGTGTTAATTAATTTAATTAAAGTCGGTTTGTAGACTCGGGTATGATTAAATTAATGGGTGGGATAATTAGTTTAATCAGGATCGGATTGTAGACTCGTGAAGGGTACTTATTAATTAATGTGATAATTAATTATATTAGAGTCGGACCACAGACTCGGAATTCGGGTTGATTAATTAATTTGTTAATTAATTTAATTAGAGTCGGGCGATAGACTCGGGGAGGTATTAAATTAAAATGTGTGTTAATTAATTTAAGGAGAGTCGGACCATAAACTCGGGGAAAGTATTATATTAATTGAGGTGTGAATTAATTATATTAGAGTCGGACCATAGACTCGGGAAGAGGATAAGTTATTAAGTGAGAAAATTAATTACATTAACTCGGGCCACAGACTCAGGAAATTACAGGCAGTGTATGGGATTTTGAGTACATGGTAAAGCCGGGGTTATTAATATATATATATATACGGTGTAGTGATAGTATATATATATATATATATACGTGTATGTATTGTGTGTGACATTAAATTACAGGCAGTGTGCAGGAGTTTGAGTACACGGTAAAAATCGGGGTTCATAATATATATATACGGGTAGTGATAGTATATATATATGTGTATATATTGTGTGTGATAGTAAATATCAGTGACTAGATATTTATTAAATTTATATACTCTATTGCTATCAAGGGAGGTTGCGCGATGTGGGTGAATCCCCTAGCTTGAGGAGTAGGGCGAGTATATCCCCAGGTCATAGCGTCCGGTATATATGGGTGAGGGATTTATCTCACTTTTAGGGAAGGAATATGACCGCCTCCACTTCGTTTATATTTTGGTCCAAGTTGGTGAGCGATTCCAACTCGGGAAAACTAGGTTTTGTGAGCACACCTAGTGAGATAGCATTTTAGAGGAAATCATCCGGTGAGGGTAAACTCGGAAGGATGGATACACGTATGATATATGTGTGGATGTTTGTAAAGGTACGTATAATATGGTAGTAAATATTATATGTAGGTGATAATACAGGGTGTGTTGTATTTACTTTATATAACTCGGGTTACAGTTATATGCAGTTAATTAATGAGAAATTAATTAAGTTAATCATTTGTGGGAATAATACAGTGTGTGATGTATGTACTTTATATAACTTGTGAGACGGTTACATGGTGATATTTAAGAGGAATTAATTAAGTTAATGGTGAAATAACTTATAATTCAATAATCATTATACTCGGGTTAGAGTAGTATGGCAAGGGAAGGTTATACCAGGACTAGTTGGACGGGGTAGTACAACTAGGTGGGGTTAAGGTAACCGGTAGGTGTGCACAATAGTGGAGGGGTGAGAATGTCCACAAGGGAGTGCGACACGAACTTAAATATGAAGCGCATTCATGCATTTTAAATTACTGCAGTTAATTCACTTGCTAAATATTTTCAAAATGTTTTGGGTTCTAACCCTTGCTATAAAACTATTTTCAAAACCTTTTAGGTGTCCAGCCACAGGGACGCCAGGATTGATATTCCATTCAAGGGACACGGAGTTGCGGCGATTGTGGATGCTAGCAGGAGTTTGGATTAGACGCATCAGTCATTCATTCCTAGAGTAGGAATCTTGTATCAATCTTAGTTTTATTTAGGGCTTGTAGCCCAGACTTCTCGGTACAGTTTTCAGGTGTAATTCATTCAGGTGTTGAATATTTGCATTGGATTATTTATTTGGTGGCCGGTGATTTATTCGGCAAGTTGTGTAATTACTATTCTGTTTACTTGCATTCAGTTGTGTGAATGGTTTATATTTTAATTCCGCATGTACTGTTTTGTTTATTTAATAAGTTAAAATTGGCACCAGTTTTTGGAATACTAGGTGGTTAGTAAGTTTTAAAAAGTTTTCGACCGTGATGCTAAGGATGATCCAACTGGGATTCCTGTTTTAATTTGGTATAGGACTGATCAGCCGGTATTTTATTAGGCGGGGTGTCACAGATGGTATCAGAGCATCAGGTTCTAGTGTCCTTAGGATCTGTGCGGCTTTTCACGTTTCGGCTTAGCAATCTTTGATATAGAGCCCTATCATAGGATGGTTGTATTCTCATACGTATGCGCATATACGTTCTTCTGCGAAATTTATATTTGAGAGTAAACTCATACCAATTCGGTTCTCATTCCAGATGACGCCCAGGAGATAGCAACTAGGGCAACAGGGGGAGATGAGGCGAGGGAGACTCGTCAGGAGCAAGAGTTACCGCAGCAACGGTCAGGGATGATTTTGGCAGCTTAAGTAACTGAAGTAGGGGCACAGGAAGTTGGATCAACGGCAGTCACAACGGCAGGGTACTTTCCACGGGATCAGCCACAAGTGTTAGTGGCGCCGGATGTTCAGACTCACGCGGAGTCGTCAGGGTGGAAGCAAGAAAGAGAGGTTATTTTAGCAGGAACCCACCAGAGTTGCGAGGGGGTTCAGGTGTAGTACTATCATGTCAAGGAAGGGAGGTATCCAGCGTCACCTACGCATGGGAGATTGCGATGGGGTACGAAAGTAAATGCTAACCACTTTTAGTTAGTGGGAGCGGTGCTACAGTGGTGGGAGTCGATCACCACAGTTGAGGAAAGGGACACACTAGCTACTCCAGAGTTTTGGGTGCGGTTCGACCGCAAGTATTTTTCCTTCAACGGTCGAGATCGAAATGAGGAGAAAATTTTGTGAGGAGACTCAAAGGGAGACCGTTCAATGGTCGATTACGAGGAAGATTTCACTCGTTGGCAAATTTTATACCGGATGAGGTAAGCGAGGAAAAGAGAAAGAAAGCAAAGTTTATGGATGAGTTAATCTGGAGAATCAGACAACGTTTAATTGATAATTCCGCATTAGTAGGTTATACTGATGTCATTAACGCAACACTCCGGCACTGTTGGGAATATCGCTTCCACGCGAAAGGAAACGGGAAGGGAGTGGGGATTAGCCAGTCGAATGAGGCAGAAGGGAACAATACCAGTGGGGTATCCCAACAGCAGACTGGGAGAGATCAGGGGCAGGATTTCCAGCAGGGAAATCATGCCAAACGATCTAGAACTGGAGGCTATCGGCGGAATGGCCAGGAATTCCAACAAGGTTGGCATGGAAGGGATCAGTGGCAGGGTGAACATGTTAGAAAGTGTTTCGTTTTTGGGAAAAGAGAGACACATGAAGAGATATTACCTTAAGCGAGGCAGGGGTCAACTAAAGGACGAGGTCCTGGATGTACAGCCACTAAAGCAAGACGCGGGTGCATTCGGGCAGGGAGAAACTCCTCCGGAACCCGAGAACCAGTCGTTGCAGCTGGGGTATAGAGGTAAGTACTTTTACCCTAGAGGCATGGGGTATATTTTTGAGTGACAAAGAGAATGTCATAATAAGACTTATTTTTTTCACTAGAGTTCGCAGGCGAGTCGAACTTAGTGGGTGCATTGGCGGTAGCAGCCATAACATGTGGGTAAACTTTTCGTAGGGTAGCGGAGTTCCTTAGTGTTCTTCACGGGAGAATGGAGGTGTACACTGAGTGATTGATTGAATTATGCGAGGAATTACTACTTTCGTGAATAATGGGAGTAGGGTTGATAATACTTTTTAAACATCGGCTGGATAGCGATGGAATTTAACTATAGTGGATAGTGGAGTTAAATTTTGGTGTCCGTGACACCAGGGTATGGTTGGTGCCAGGTATCACCGGAGAGGGCGTATAACTTATATATATGTGGATATATATGTTGTATTGCGTGGTGCGATGGCACATAGTGAGGTTTTGTGTTCTCACATTTTATCTCGGTAAGTGGGGATGTTTACTGAAGTGAATCAGGGTGGTTAAATTGATTTTCGAGCAAAGAGAGATAGCTCGGGGCTTATTTTGCGCAAGGACTAGTGGTAGTAAGGGCACGGTATTATGTTGTCTTTGGTAGCATAAGGGTAAGCGTATATTCTTTTGTGTTGAGAGATAAGTAGTTATGGGGAGATGGTTGGATGTAGCATGGGTTGAGTACCCGGGTAGTAACTATATATGTATATATATATAGGTAATATGATTACGGGTTCGAAGTTATATTACGGGTTACGACTAGCACAGTCGGGTAACTTTTGTGCGGTGGAGCACGGGGATAGGGTGTATGGGCACCCGGGTTAATTAAGGCAAAATTTTGTGCGGTTAAGCACGGGTATAAGGTGTATGGGCGCCCTGGTAAAGTTAAATGCATACTTGTGTAACGAATGGTTAGAATCGGATGGGATAGATATAGCGGGCTTGGAGGCACTTGACTAGTGAGTAATATGTGATTACTGGAACAGTAGGTTTATCTTAATTTCGAGGACGAAATTCCTTTGTAAGGGGGGAAGTATGTAACACCCCGTATTTTTATGCATTTAATATTTAATTAATTCGGGAATTTTAAATTACTTGTGTGTTGTAATTTTAATTGAATTAATTATGACAATATATATATTTAAATATTAATCGAGGAGTAAATGGTTAATGTTTAGGGAAATTTATTTACTAAGTGAATAGTA
Source organism: Sambucus nigra (assembly GCA_949130495.1). Taxonomy (NCBI): domain Eukaryota; kingdom Viridiplantae; phylum Streptophyta; class Magnoliopsida; order Dipsacales; family Adoxaceae; genus Sambucus; species Sambucus nigra. Next base: position 360,524,128 of record OX422221.1, on the reverse strand, counting down.
ATAATTTAATTACGTCATTTCGGGTATTAATGACGGGGTATGCACTTATTCCAGCCGGGAGTCGGTATAGACTTAATGGGGTGTGAGATAAGGATTTTTATAAATTAATTTGGATGTCAATTCTGACTGCGCGATTGAGTCCGGATGGGTCGAGATAGTCAGAAAAGAGTACTCGGGGGTAGTAATTGGGTCTCGGGGTATTTTTGGGCATAGTCGGGCCCACACGGGGTGAGTTGGGCCACTTTAATTAATCTCATTAGGTGAAAAACGGGATTAAGGGTTTTTAACCTAATGGGGAGATTAGGAAATCAGCAGCCATCAAATCTAAGCCTAGGGCTTGAGAGGGAAATTGGGGGAAAGCTTAGCAAAAGCCAATTTGGGGATTTTGGAGCCAAATCGAGGGACTACGCCAACGGAATCAGACACTACGAACACTTTCAGGCAAGTGGTTAACTATTTTGATTCTTAAAGCATGATAATCAATCCATATCATAGTGATGTGTAAACCAAAATTCATTTTGGGTGTAAATGGGTACAAAATGGGGTTTTTGTTTTTGAAACACTTGAATGAGATTCAAAGTAAGATTTAGATGGGTGATTGATATCTGAATATGTATATATGATTTGAACGAAAATTTCAGAACATAAAAGAGTGGAAATCGAATCTGGAATTTGGGATTTAAAACAGATAATTGAATTTTATGGAGAAAGACCCATTTCGAAAATTATGAGATAAGTAGAGAGGTTGATTATCTTAAGGTCTCTATGATGAATGGGATGTGGATTAACCATGTGTAGATGATGGGATGATGTAATTAGAGGTTTAAATTCTGGTTTAGAAACCTTGAGGTTCGTTAATGGAGGAAAACAGGGGGGAGGCAGAGTTGTAACGAAGGGGTCGATCGATCGATGGTGGGAAATTCTTGCCAGTTCGGCCTGGGTGAGATATAAGGGGGAATTAATTATAAATTAAATTTCCATACATTTATTAGTGATAAATAATTGTGAAACAAATATTCCTAGCAATTATGGGAGAAAGTAATTGGGATTAGGATAAATTTATGTGGGACATTAAATGGATGAAATTGAGAAATTTTATTCCAAAATAGTGAGGTACGGATCAAGTGAGTGAATCCGGGTATATTGGACATGCGACCCCAAGGTAGTGAATTAAGTTTGGAAATAAACTAAATAATTTTGAGTCGGGATATAGACTCGGGAAATATTAAGTTACGGGCCAAGTAAGTGAGTCCGGGGACAATGGTTGAGTGACACCAAGTTATTAAATTAATAAAGGTGTTAATTAATTTAATTAAAGTCGGTTTGTAGACTCGGGTATGATTAAATTAATGGGTGGGATAATTAGTTTAATCAGGATCGGATTGTAGACTCGTGAAGGGTACTTATTAATTAATGTGATAATTAATTATATTAGAGTCGGACCACAGACTCGGAATTCGGGTTGATTAATTAATTTGTTAATTAATTTAATTAGAGTCGGGCGATAGACTCGGGGAGGTATTAAATTAAAATGTGTGTTAATTAATTTAAGGAGAGTCGGACCATAAACTCGGGGAAAGTATTATATTAATTGAGGTGTGAATTAATTATATTAGAGTCGGACCATAGACTCGGGAAGAGGATAAGTTATTAAGTGAGAAAATTAATTACATTGACTCGGGCCACAGACTCAGGAAATTACAGACAGTGTATGGGATTTTGAGTACATGGTAAAGCCGGGGTTATTAATATATATATATATATATATATATATATATATATATATATATATATATATATATATATATATATATATATATATATATATATATATATATATATATACGGTGTAGTGATAGTATATATATATACGTGTATGTATTGTGTGTGACATTAAATTACAGGCAGTGTGCAGGAGTTTGAGTACACGGTAAAAATCGGGGTTCATAATATATATATACGGGTAGTGATAGTATATATATATATGTGTATATATTGTGTGTGATAGTAAATATCAGTGACTAGATATTTATTAAATTTATATACTCTAATGCTATCAAGGGAGGTTGCGCGATGTGGGTGAATCCCCTAGCTTGAGGAGTAGGGCGAGTATATCCCCAGGTCATAGCGTCCGGTATATATGGGTGAGGGATTTATCTCACTTTCAGGGAAGGAATATGACCGCCTCCACTTCGTTTATATTTTGGTCCAAGTTGGTGAGCGATTCCAACTCGGGGAAACTAGGTTTTCTGAGCACACCTAGTGAGATAGAATTTTAGAGGAAATCATCTGGTGAGGGTAAACTCGGAAGGATGGATACACGTATGATATATGTGTGGATGTTTGTAAAGGTACGTATAATATGGTAGTAAATATTATATGCAGGTGATAATACAGGGTGTGTTGTATTTACTTTATATAACTCGGGTTACAGTTATATGCAGTTAATTAATGAGAAATTAATTAAGTTAATCATTTGTGGGAATAATACAGTGTGTGATGTATGTACTTTATATAACTTGTGAGACGGTTACATGGTGATATTTAAGAGGAATTAATTAAGTTAATGGTGAAATAACTTATAATTCAATAATCATTATACTCGGGTTAGAGTAGTATGGCAAGGGAAGGTTATACCAGGACTAGTTGGACGGGGTAGTACAACTAGGTGGGGTTAAGGTAACCGGTAGGTGTGCACAATAGTGGAGGGGTGAGAATGTCCACAAGGGAGTGCGACACGAACTTAAATATGAAGCGCATTCATGCATTTTAAATTACTGCAGTTAATTCACTTGCTAAATATTTTCAAAATGTTTTGGGTTCTAACCCTTGCTATAAAACTATTTTCAAAACCTTTTAGGTGTCCAGCCACAGGGACGCCAGGATTGATATTACATTCAAGGGACACGGAGCTGTGGCATATGTGGATGCTAGCAGGAGTTTGGATTAGACGCATCAGTCATTCATTCCTAGAGTAGGAATCTTGTATCAGTCTCAGTTTTATTTAGGGCTTGTAGCCCAGACTTCTCGGTACAGTTTTCAGATGTAATTCATTCAGGTGTTGAATATTTGCATTGGATTATTTATTTGGTGGCCGGTGATTTATTCGGCAAGTTGTGTAATTACTATTCTGTTTACTTTCATTCAGTTGTGTGAATGGTTTATATTTTAATTCCGCATGTACTGTTTTGTTTATTTAATAAGTTAAAATTGGCACCAGTTTTTGGAATACTAGGTGGTTAGTAAGTTTTAAAAAGTTTTCGACAGTGATGCTAAGGATGATCCAACTGGGATTCCTGTTTTAATTTGGTATAGGACTGATCACCCGGTATTTTATTAGGCGGGGTGTCACAAAGATTTGACTGAATAACTAAGGATAATGTTGGGCTTTTTGTGGCAGCGGCGCCCGCCATCTATCCGTCTATTACAGTCTATGTGAGAGGGAGCTGACATGTGTCTAGGGACTACTTGAAGTGGTTATGGAAGCGGTTAGTAGATAAAATTATGGAGTAAGAGACCGGTCAAAGGTGGTTCCTTACCTTCGACACCATGGAAGATGTGTTGTGCACATACGGAATGTGAGTGGGAAACTAGGGGACCTCCAAGGTCTAGTAACGATGATGAAGCGGGGTCATCTAGCAGTTAATGGCAATGTTTTGTGAAGCTTGGCTGAATTTTTATGAAGCTATGGTAATTTTGGTGTTTTGTGTCTTTGGGGGTTTTGAGATAATTTTTGTTGTAACTTGGTTTAAGGTTAGGTTTTCTTAAGAATGGTTTAGTGAATGGAAGGTATGGTGACCTGTTTAACTCCCTCTGGTGATACTTCATGTAACAGCGTTGTGTTCCTTATTTAGAAATAAAAAGTTGACTTTGATCATATTTTGTTGTGCCCCTTAATAAGTTTTTCATTTTAATTATCTATACCAATATCTAAAGAATACATAATCCTTTTGTTCATGTAAATAATAAAATAGACCGCCATTTTCAAAGGTTAGAAAAGAATAGCATTTTATGAAAAAGAAGGTGATTGGACCCATGTATGGCGTATGGGATGCCTACGTACCTAGGGGGTTTTTGAAGATTCTCACGAGCTTCATTTTGAAAAGAAGAGGTTTTTGAGAGTATCAGGTCCCACGTAGTTCTGGGTAGGGGAAATGAAGATTTTTTTTAGAATAGAAGAGGGATGAGAAAAGTCATAGAGCGTCGAGATTTTGGACTAAGGGTAAAATTTCTTGAGATGGTCCAAGTTGACTGAATGCGCCATCTCTTATCCATCAAGGTCTGTTTGCATAGCGAAGTCTCCTGAGAGAATTTTCTTCACAATCTAGGGGTCACTCCAATTTGGTTTGAATTTCCCTCTGGGGTCCCAGACGGGTTCTATGATTTCTTTGAGTGTGAGGTCTCCTTCTTGGATACCGCGGTTCCTGACTTTTCGGTTGAATAATTGCGCTATCTGGCGATGGTACCCCTATACATAATATAAAGCCTTCAGTCTCTTTTCATCCAAGAGTTATATTTGTTCAAATCATCTCTGATGCCATTCTTCTTCGCCGACTTTTCTTTCGAGTAGGACGCAAAGGAAAGGTATTTCCATCTCAACAGGTGGGACTGCTTCCATGCAGTACACTAGAGGATAAGGGGTAGCCCGAGTAGGCATTTTTATTGAAGTGCGATAGCCCCAGAGGTCATAAGGGATCTGATCGGCCCAATCTCTATAACTCTCAGTCATCTTGATGATTATGGATTTGAGGCTTTTATTGGAGGCTTGACAGTACCATTGATTTGGGGTCAGTAGGGAGAAGATTTGTGTCTCTGAATCTCGTACTCATTGACTAGTTTTATGATGATTTGTGGCCATACTGAGGTAGGGGTCAGGGGTTCTTCCGAGGTGAATCCCTCTGTCCTTACCCTTTTGACGTGTGCACGGGATTGCATCCTTTCTCAGGGTGATCGATCGTAGTCGATGAGGGGCGATATTTAGAGATAGAGTCACCAACCTATTTTTCACAAAACAAACAAAATAAATGTTGTCACCTTAAGATAACGACATCAAGGAAAAAACTAATGCTTGCAAAACCAAGTAGTTCAAGGGTCCGGGGACTAAGTCACGAAATGGGAAGGTATTAGGCACCCATCACGCCCTTTCGGTCTCTTATAGGTATGTGTTAATCTTCTCCTGTTAAACTCCATGAAGTGTATACTTATGTGCATAATATAAATGGATAATGGAATTGCTTAAGTCGCGTCATGGACAAAGGAAAAGTGAGGTCATCCTTAGGAGTATTCCCAAAATAGTAAGTCAAAGTATAATGTATGTGTTTGCCTATTCACAAGTTAGTATAGAAGAACGAATGCATATATCGGACAAGACACAAGAAAGCAAGCATACAATATACATACATACATATATATATATATATATATATATATATATATATATATATATATATATATATATATATATATATATATATATATATATTAAGAAAATATAATAAGAACAAGGTAACAAATGTGTGTGGGAGGACCCAAATCTAGCGATTTACCCAAGATGCCTATGTAGCCCGAGGGGGCATCAAAGTCCACTTAGTTCGAAGACTATACGAGGTGGGGTTTAACCTATAAATCCAACTGGGGACTTTTCTTATATGTGTGCGTAGATAAAGTTTTTTTAGTGTGAGAAAATGTGACGAGAATTCCCCGTTTGGAATTTACAGGTAAACCCTATTTTTATTCTTTTGGGTTTTTTTATGAAAATAAAGTAGGTGCAAATACTAATAATAAAAATTTTGAAATTAAGATATGTGATGCAATGAAGAAAAGCACTAAAGTGAAAATGAACTAACGAAAAAATAAGAGAAATTAAATACAAAGGGGGAGAATTGGACCTCTTTATGAAGACTTGAAGTGGATCTTGATTGTATATGCGCTGATCTCACGATGAGATGATAGTGGTATGAGGTGATGGGTGAGAATTTACTAAAAGAAGTATGGGAAGGGTGGAATGAATGTAGAAAATGGGATTTTAAAAAGGAGAACAACTCTGAGTTCGAGAGTATGTTCTCTGAATCGCTGAGATGGATGTTCAGGGGTGATTTTCAAAGTAAGGTCATGGACTCTAGTTATAGGGACAATGGGGGTTTCGATCTATATGGTCCTTGACCTGCCTATCATCATAGAACCTCAAATAAACTGTCAATAGGTAGGGTCCTCAGGGTGCCATTCGGCAGTCTGGGATAGTTTTTTTGGGAAAATGGTGGTAAAATGCAAAGCGTAAGTCCGAGTTATGCACGGGGTAAACCGTTAGAAAGGAATTTAGAGAAATTTGAGAATACTTTGAGCCACTCTCAAATTTGAGAGTTGATCGAAGTCAAACAGGGCCTGAAAGCGCTCGTTGCTCACTAGATAGGAAATCTCGAAGGAAAACGGATCATTCGTCCGAATCGTAAGGATGATTTCCCCATGGGACGTACCATTGGAAAAGCGTATTCGGAGCCATTCAAGATTTCATTCAAATTTGTTCGGTTCGAAGAGTTGACCAAGGTCAAACGGGGCCCAAAAATTCATAGTGACCCTTCGGAGTAAAATGGGTCATTCGTTCGTACCGTAAGGTTGATTCATCCACGAGGTAGACCGTTGGAAAGGGTATTCAGAGACCGTTTAATATTCATTTATCTTTATTCAAATTTAAGAGTTGATCGGAGTTAAACAGTGCCCGAGAGCACCTTGTGGCCTCCAAATCAATTTTTGTGGTAAAATGGACCTTTCGTCTAAACCGTAAGGCCGATTTGCGCATGAGGCGGACCATTGGAAAGGGGATTTAGGTACCTTTAAATATTGTTGAAGAGTTTCTAGGAGTCAAATGGGGCTTGAGAGCGCTCGATGGCCTCTAGATCAGTACTCGGGGTATGACCTAGGGTTTGTGGTGAATAAAGGAGTGATAGGGACCTAAGGAGGTACTTAAGGGGGTCATAGGATGGGGTGTCTATATTTACGTGATCAAAGAACCATGAAAATTTGGGGGAGTGCAACATATCTTAATACTCCAAAATTTGTTCCACCGTATAGCCTTCCACATTGTACACTTCTTTTATGTTCTTAACACTCAACTCATTATAGGAAATGACTACGTTTGTCATTCCCACCGTGGAATATTTTAATTCTACTTCAAAATCCTATCTTTCTCTTATTAGCTCCTTCGTACGATCCTCAACATCCTCATCATAAGTTACCATTATAGTTGTTCCATGAGCTGGAAATGTCTTATTGTTGACACATGCTTGAGCTATTTGCATCATTCTGGCTAACAAATGCTTGTTGATAATTCTCCTTAATGTAAAACACGAGTTAGTTGGGTGGCATACATGCCACTGTACATGACAATATTTAGTATCAACTTGAATATCTACCCCTAGTTCATTTTTGGTGGAATCTTTAGGAATATAGATTTCCCCTCCATGAATCATGGCAATATAACGACAAATGGTCTCCTCAACCCTACAAGGAAATGTTGGGGGTCGTTTATTTCTCTCCCAAGATTCCTCTTGTTGTCCTTTCTCTTCCCTCTCCCAGCTTCAATGCCTCCATCTGCATAACCCACTCATGGAGCCTGGCCTCTTCTAGCCCTAGTTTTTGGTCTAAACATTAGATTGGTCATGATTGGTATTGGATGGACAACCAATGAGATATTTCATGCTAATTTCAAGAAGGCCGAAAATGTGCCCTTGTTCATTTCGTTCATCATATAAGAAATATATTCAAGGATAAAACCTTTCGTACAATGCTAAGTCAACTTGGATTCCTTAGTCTCCTCTCTCATATTGAGAGATCTTTCCATAAACCTTCATATTTATACCACCACATCCCCACTCGTCCATTGCTTTTCCCTTGCAACATGGGTCAAAGTGAAATCATAAAGAACTTTTGAACAAATAGGATGCACAATCCTTGGAGCTAAGTGTGAGCACCACGTATAAGCTTTGTCTATAAGGGATTTAGCTAACTCCCTAAAGCACAACATTTTCTTGTTACAATGAGCACCTAAATGCTCCAAGAATCTATTAACGTGCTCCTTCGTATTCCCCCCTTTCTTAGTGTACTTATCAAATATAAGCGAAATTTAATCCTTAGGATATGGTTTATCATTAAACTCCTCTGGGTAAGGAGTGATAAAGTCATCATATATTGATACAGTCTCACTAGCAGTTTGTGAAGAAGCGCCCAACATCTTTAATATTTCCTTCTTCATTTATTCAACAGTCAAATAAGGTAAGGCCACTGCCCCTGCTTCCATAGCATTTGGTCGAATGACCACAAGTTTAACATTGGTTTCTAAAGGTGTTCCCATGATACGTGCAATAGGTGAAATAACTACAGAAGTAATTCCTCTTGAAGGGACTGTAGGAGGAACTATAGGAGTAAAGAATGAGCTAGGGTCAATAGCTTCCCCAAAATCCATTAGGATTATTAGCCTTTGCAAGAACTCCATCAAATTTCCCATTAGATGAGCCATATTAATGGGCCTCATCACTGCGCTCGCGAAATCACGCATCAACGTGGAAGATTATATGATAGTTGGAATAGGGGGATTCTCTAATCGAGGCACCCCATATCTAGGAACCTTATGCTCCCTCACTTCTTATTCCTCCCTTCGTTGAATCTCATCAATGTTAATATCACGACTAACGTTAACCTGAGCCATTTGCTAAAATAATATCTCCCCAATAGAGTCGCCAAATGTAAGAAAGGATTCATCTTAATGATGGGGTGCTTGTACACAAAATGAGGTGTAACCTCTATTAAATGATGATATATTACCAAAACAAGATGTTAATAATAATGATGAGATAAACCCATAAGAAATAAATACAACTCCTTGATATGAACTCATAAATACTTGTGTATAAATCAATGGTAAATAATAAATGTTGTTTTGTATAGAACCAATAAATGAACCTTTGAAATAACTAGATAGAGGAAGAGAGAAGCAAGAACTCTTAGATACACCTTAGGCAGGCAACTCAAATACCAAGGTATGAGGAAACTCAAGTCAAGACTTAATAAATACTTAGGTTCTTGGTGGTAAAGCTTGAACAAAAGTATATTAATGGTGAAGGATAAATGTTCTGGTTCTACAATAACTCTCTCTCTCTGGTAATCTATCTTTAATCCAATAATCTCTCTCATGGATTGGTTGGAGTATCTATATAGTCAGCCCCACTCAAGTAATATTGGGCTCAGTAGATGAAAATAACAGCCTCTCATGACCTTACGTCACTAGTATTTAATGTAAAGGTGTGCCGACGTGCTATTACGTCCTTGGCATTAAAGGCCAACAAAAGGATTTGGTGACTATGTGTCAGGTGGCTGTTCATTGGTGGTAATATACCAAACTAACTAACATCCCCCAAACCACCATGGTTTAATAAAGTTTGGATTGGATATGTGGTAGGTCATTCACGACATTACCTAAGACAATTGTTACTTTTGGTGAAGGACTTCTTGGCACAAACCCAATGGGTGATGAGACTCGTGGTTACTCGGATGATTCTTTCTCGGCTTATGCTATATTGGTATTTTTCTAGTGGGTCTAGAGAGGTTAACTAGTGTCTTAACATTGCCCTGCTTCTCAATCCTCCAAACCAGTTCCCTCGCAGGTTCCCATAGCGAGGTTGTTTGATAGAATATGGAAGCTCTCCCAAGCCCTGCAAGACCTGGTCCCTCATGAATATCGATTAACCCCACCCACACATTACAGTATTTCTCATAAATTTACAATATGTCTTATAAATACATAACTTAAGTACAAACAAAAAATATAAAGCTTCAACGGACAAATCATTCGATAAGCTTCCATGGTGCCCGTTTCAACTGCTTGAAATAACTTACTTGCTTTCTTCATTATTTACTCGAGTTAGCTTATGAGCTTGCTCACTTAACTCTGTGCTTTCCTTTAATATGGGGGATTATCTCTAATTATAATTTTATATTTAACCTCCCCCTACAGATGCATAATCAGAATAACTAAGCCTATGGAGATTTTTTTTAACTGACACTTGGATCATGTGGTGCTGATGCAAACCCACGTGGATCTTATGGTTCGAGCACTAGGGGATTTGAAGGCCACTGGGCGAGATCCTCTGTATATGATCCTATACCAATTGATGTACTTGGTATTCTACGAAAATTTTGATATTTTTCCATGAGACACAGTTCATAGACATGAGAACCTTTATGAACATTTGGAGTTGATGTACGATGAAGCTCAACAAGAAATGGGATATATCAAGGGAAAAGAAAATTGAGAAATCATCACGACCGACTGAGGTGAAGAATTTTAAATCGAAGACAATCAGGACTCAAGGTGTAAGAGTATTGTATACTTAATGCTCTCTAGAGAATATATTTTTTGAATTCTTTGACCAAAATATGTTTGAGTCTTTATCCACGAGGTCACCGAAAAACTTTATCAAAGAACTGGATTCACTTAATACCGAACCTCAAGCATATCACTTAAGAGAAGTTATAGGACTTATATGACTTAGATTGATCTTTGTTAATCTATTTTATAGAATGAAGCATATCTTTAATTAACCTTGGATTTATAATTTTGTCAAATACAAATGCTAATAAACTTTTCATATAAAAAATAAATATTTTATATAGAATTGCATTTATTTGTGTATTTTAAGTATGTATGTTCATGAGAGAAGAAAACATACTGGGAGTTTGCCTCAAAATTTATTTTGAGACATTCTCTAAGGAAAAGAGGACAAAATCTGGACACATGCATAACCTATCTCTCCTCATCTTTTCCGCAGCAAAACTTATCGCTAGCACTTTTTGTTCATATTTCAATAACTCTTAATAAAGGAATGATTTTATCTGCTGCATCGATGGGTTCCTCATTTCAGCGACACTATCTCGATGGCCGCTTATTTTCTTGTGCAAAAAGTCTAGAAAGATGTGTGACCTGGACTCCCTCAAGTTCATTGCAGCGATGCAATAGTTTGCTACAATGACCTTATGACGAAACGAGTCAGACTGGCGTCGGAAGTCACTTTTGCACATCTTTCTTTAAGATCTTCTTGGTTAGTGTGTCAAGTACATCGTTTTGGGTGACACAAACCCTAGTTTGACTACATAACACCTTAGAAGCACGAAACTTTACATTTAGACCTTTAAACATTTTTAAAATCAAAATCCAATAAGTTAAGGTGCTGTATTCTCTATCAACCAAGAGTGAGAGCTTCGAAAAAAATATTTTTGCTGATGAAAACATTTGATATATATGAGAGCACATTTTTTTCACTCCTCTTCTTTGAGTTCTTACAAGCCATTGTTTCTCAAAAAGGGGTGTATTTACTTATCTTTCATTTAAATCCAATCTTTATTGGCGAGTAAATATTTTCTCTTGGTTGGCTTGGAAAAAATCAATTTTGGGATTTAAAGCACCACACCCCTTATATACACCCCACAAACATATCTATAAGATTCCCTTAAAATCCTCAGTGTAGCATTTTGGTTGCTTAAAGGTTCTGCCTCGAAACAAAGTTGTTCTTCAAACTTAAAATGAAGAAAGTGAATTTTACTTTTAAGAAGAAAGGTTTGGCTAGAGGGTTCATAGGCATTGGCTACGAATCAAATCCAGTTGCGATTGTGTAGTGTACTCCAGCTATTGGCGCACTCTACGAAGAATATGGTGGGAAAGAGTGTCTAGTTAGTTGTAGCGTCATGAGATTATAAGTCTATTTCTTGTCGTTGTAAAAATATACTATAGTGCATTTGTGAGTGTTATTGGCTTCAGGTTTTTCCCTTTATTCGGATTTCCCCTTATACATCTAGTCTTCTGCTTATTTTAGTCTTTTCGCATCTTTTAGCATCAATGTCTTAATTAAAAAGATAAAACTTTAAAGATTATAAACTTTAATATAATATTTTGTCACATAGATTTTTGGATTTTCTAAGCCTTTTGTAATAAAACAAAAAGCCTTTTATCTTATACTAGTGATTAGTTTTTATTTGGGTAGATATTGTTGAGAAGCACACTCTCGGATGGCATGTGAGTGGGTATCCGAGTTTTTGTTTACAAACCTAGGTTTAGATCTTTTTTGTTAGTTTGCAATGGATGGTATTTGAGCCCTCTACCTCCTCCATTTGATGGTAACAATTATTCTTATTGGAAAGTCCGTATGACAACCTATTTAATGTCTATTCATGACCACATTTGGAATAGAGTGCTTGTGGGATGAACTTGTCCCAAAGGCGTTATTGATGAGGTTTAATTTTATAAGATTATATCTAGTTGGGACGACATCGATTTAAAGGAGAGTGGGTGGAATATAAAGGGACTTAACGCTATTTTTTATTATGTATCCCTGAGTGAGTTTAGGAGTATATCCACATGGACAACGTCTAATGAGGTGTGGAAAGTATTAAAAATGACCTATGAAGGCACCTCCACCGTTAATCAATCCAATATTTAACAATTTATCACCCGTTTCGAACTTCTTACCATGAAGGAGAACGAAACTTTTGACGAGTTCTATGCCGAGCTAAATAACATAGTTACTTATGTATTTGGTTTGGGGAAGACTGTAAAAGAGAATAAAATTGTTGATAAAATATTATGGTCTCTTCCCCCTAGGTTCCGTTTCAAAATGGATGCCATTTAAGAGGTTAAAGTCCTTCTTTCAAGACCAATGAGTGTAAACGAATTAGTTGGCTCCAAGCCTATGAGGAAAAAAATTCCAATTGCCAAGGAGTGCCTCCTAAAGATAATGAGAAAAATCTACCTCTTAAGTCTAAGAAGTCATCTCTCTCTTTTAGTTCCCATGATGTTACTGAGGATGATATAGCATTTCTCATTAAATTTGCCAAAAAGTGGCAAAAACAATTTTAGTCTAATGGGACACCCAAAATCTATCTGCCTAGACTAGAAATTTTTCATGGAAGTGGAGAAAATAAATATGAATATCTAAGGACCCTTGTGTGCTTTACGTGTGGCGGTGGAGGGTAGATGTCGAAGCAATGCCCCTCAAATATGAGTCATGATGGTGGAAAAAATGAAAATAAAGCCACTTTTAGTGATGATGACTCAGACTTAGGAGATGTCTCTCAAGAATGTAACTACGTCTCATTTTTGGAAAGAGAGAAAATTGATAAGTTACATGATTTAGACAATTTTGATGTTCCTCTTCGGCTTAGTGAAGAAATGACTATTCCTAGCTCCTATTTGAGCACTATTGATGAAAAGGAGGAAAATGATCTCTAAACGGACTATATTAGGATTTATGAGGATTCCATAGACGTCGAAAGGTATAATATATAACTCTCCACCAAGTTATCCAATGATGAGAACCAAATGGCTATGGTGAGTGAGAGTTGTGTGAGTAATTTTACTGCTCCACACGTGGTGAGTAGTGTACCACATTTTGAAGGAAGTTCCATTGACTTTCATCACATGGAGATTGAGTTCCTTAGGATGTCCCCACACGAAAGTGAAAACTCAACAATGATCCTAGATAACCAAATCTTTATGCTTGAGACCAAACTACTATCCACAACCACTTTCAAGATGAATATGGAGGGTAGGACTTAAAAATTGGATACATGCTTTTTGGTGACATGTTGTCCACTATAATAGATAAATGAGGACTTGGTTTTGAAAGTGATGGTTTAAAAGATAACCAAGCTTCATAGCATCCCAATCCATTTTTACATCTCCCACTAGAGAATATTCAACTCTATCTATGCACGAAGAAAGCCAAGGTAAAGCGACTTTATTATGTTCCTATCGTAATAAGAAAGGACATTGAAGGAGTTTTGCTTTAGACTTAAGAAGTAACAACTCACGCACCCTGTCCACCCACAACCCTTTAGGGGCACACATTGTCATAAGTTAGAGAACCTTAAGGAGTTTTGTGTTTCTCTTCAACCCGCATCATATGTAAGTGGTTTTTATAAGGGTAGAAAGGTCGATAGGAAAGAAGGGAAGAAGAAGGTGGAAGGCCTTTAAAAGTTTTCTTTCAAAGGAAAGGGTAAAGGAAAAATGCTTGATCCTCCCACACTTCCCGTTTTGGTTACTAGATCCAACTCTTTAATAATTGACTTGGATAGAGTTCCAAAATAAGATATTGATAGAGAATAACTAGAGTACAAAGAAAAATATGCCAACGCTTAATCATTGTTAAAAAGAAGAATAGGATTATTTTCATTTAGGTGTCCTAGAGTGCTTGATTTAGTCTTTTTGGATAGACATCTTGATTTCTCTCTATATTATTCTTTCTCTTTAGATATTATCTTTGTTTTGTTCACACATTTAGATTTTTAGGCTTGTACAATATTAGTCTTCTATGCTTGTTAGTATTATTTTATCACATGAACTTAAATGCAAACCTATGTGCTTAGTTATTGTACTAATGGTTCTATTTATGGATTTTAATACTCCATGCTTAAAATTTATAGATTGAACTTCCTTAGTAAATTGAGCTTGATTTTTTAAGATTATTTTTCATAACTCATGCACTTCTACACCGTACAATAAACCCGAGCATTTCCACAAAAAATCACAATGAAGGGATTTTTTTTCTAATTCTACCAAAGATAAAACATTTATCATTACACCAAAATAGGCTGATGGTAATGGTTTTGGACCATCACCAGGGCCCGTGAGTCACGTTTTTGGACCGTGACCACATGAGGGGTGATAAAATTATGGGTCACGATCCAAAACCCATGATGCCATATGGGGGTCACGGCCCAGCGAGTGGCATTGACTGGTCATGGTTGTGAACCCTAACCAGATGGTCATGGATCAAAATTGTGACCCAGTCTGTGACCCAACTGTCGTGGTATTTTAGCGGTCACGGTTCATGGTTGTGGACCGTGACCAATGATGTGACAATTTTTAAAGAAATTGATATATGTTCACTATTTTAAAAATTAAAATCTAATTTTCTGCATCCCAAAAAAAGGGTGCATTTTTCAAACTTATATACATTTCCATAAATAAATATTAAGCCACTACGCCATCCATAAGCCACTATGACATCCATAAATCAAAAAATAATAATACAACACAACTAACTATTAATCAATCAAATTATTCAACGCAAATATTATTACAATGCATGCTTGCAGGAATATGATAATAACATCACACTCTTCATCGATATCCGATGCACATCATATTTATCCACCCAATGCATTGAAATCCAATGCACAGTGATTGCTTCCTTCCACGAAACATATTCAACATGTTCAAACTATTCCTTCTTCAACTAGGCTAGCAAACAAACTTCAAAATGTTCCAATTGTAAGTAACAAAGGACTTGAATCCTAAAATGACTTTGAGATGCCTACATAGACAAAAATGACATCAAAGTACACGTAGTTTTTAAGATGAACAAGCTTGGGGTATAACTCATAATCCGAATCTAGGGTGTCTCTGTTGATTTATGAAAATATATGTGAAATGTGTTGAAAATGTAGAAAATTACGAGAACATTTTTAATTGGGAATTCTTGTATATGCCCAATTTTTTTGTTTTTATTTATGAAAATAGATGTGAATGAATATATGTTAATAAAAAGAGAGATTGCAATGCATAAGTAGTTTTGTCTCAGTATTCTTGAATGATTTCTTGGAGGTCTAACTGCTCTAACGCATCTGGGGTTCCTAGCTTCATAACAAGACTATGACATAACCTTGTTAGGCTTGAAATCCCGGATGAATTTGACTTGTAAGACCATCAAGAAATGATCTAAGGGTATTCAAATGAAACAAAGTAGGATTAGTGATTGAAGAATATAAGAAAATGGAATTAGTATTACCAATAAGAGACTTTGATTGGCTGTTTGTTATAAGTGTCCAATTCAATCACTAAAGAAGATCTACAAGGGTTGTTCCAACACATACGATACAAATAGGATTGTAATATAAGGGTTAACTAAATGACAATAATATAATATTTTAAAACTCATTATTTGTTTCAATCAACTGAAAGAACGGTCAAATTAGGATTGTCTTCAAGAGCAGATTGGAATTATATAAGAGCCTTTAATGCATCTGATTGAGTAGTCAAATCCTTCGGTACACAACAAAGGCCAATTGTTGTTGTTTATTAACTTAGATTAAAATACCCCCTTGAATTTTGAAAGACACAAATAAAAGGCTCGTCGAACAAGCGATCTTTACTCTTCATCTTAGATAAATCTACCATTACAAGTTTTTGAGGCAAGATCAACTTTATAACTATTCGTAGTGTCCTCCACCTTCACGCAATCATAATAGAAGATGATTTATTTGAAGTCTAACTAATCTTGTTCCACGATTTGTTGGACAATCCCATAAAAGGTCAACACTGCGTCCTTTGGATTTTTATCACTTTTTCTAGCTACATAAGAAATCAAGACATAAATTAATATTTTGTTATTTTTTGTCAATAGTTTTTCCTTGAACGGGTATGAGACGAAATCAAAACCATTGATGCAGACTATTTAAAACTCCTTAGCAATAAAAGTAGGACCTTTAACTAGGCGTGCAAGCCTTGAAGAGACATCACCTTTCTTTAAAAGTTATATTTATTAATTGATTTGTATTAGTCCATTTTTCACAACACATATATAGATAATTGCAAGAAAAGAGGTGGAACTACCTTTGTTGATATTATGCCCTCACTTATCTTCTGAATCTGGCCACTTCGTGCTCATACTTTCGAAACGTGTTCATGAAATCGTAGAGTTTATATAGTAATATAGAGAATACAAGAAATCAAACAAAAATAAGTTATATATGTAGTTAATTACTCCCTTCAATCTTTAAGTTCATCTTGGGATTCGATGAAATAACAAACTTTTTGATGTATTACAAATCGATGAGTATCACCTTTTTAGGTTTCTCGAACGGCATTCATCCTCAAGATCTTTAGTTCCCTTGATAACTTATTCTCCATAAGGATTGAACCTCCTAAGCCTTTGTTCTGGCATATATTCCCGGGTGTATAATGATGATTCTCTTGTTATGTATTCTTTCATAATTCACCCTCCAATATAGTGTGTATTCTTATCATCATTTTTGAAGGTTTTCATCAATCAATCGAAAGGATACATCCATCGATACTTGAGGGGTCCACGTAACAAATCCTCATCACATAAATGCACATACATTTGGATAATGATGATGTACAAAATTGAATCGGTAAGAAATAACCATGCCATCAAAGCTATTCTCAGCCATCATAATGTGTGAAAAGCATAGAGAAGTAAAAGTAAAGAGATAAACACAAGATATAGAGTAGTTCATATATAAAATGAGCCAACGTACACTTTGGTGCCAAATTGTCAATATACATTTGCATTATTACAAAGGTTGATTACCTATGCAAGCATACAAGAGAGAGATGGTGTTGAATACATGAATATGTTAGCTCTATGCTGAGATGGATGTGGCCTATAGAGTAAGGCTATAGAGGGGGTCGCGGTTGTAGTAACTCAGGTGACCCAAGGTGACTTTAGTGAGCTCTCAAATGAAGAGAGAGAAAGTTAATGGAGAGTTTGGCAGGGCTTCACAACCAAAAATATGTCCCCCTAAATGAAGGGTGAGCACTTCTATTTATATAAGTCAAGGGAAGGGTCACGTGCATGGAGCATTTGACATATGGATAAGTGATAAAAGTGTGGAATCCTTCTAGATGTTGGATAACTAGTAAGTGCATGTTGATTTGACTAAGTGTGCAGTAGGGTATGCGTTGCTGGTGCAGTAGGTGGTCGCAACCTGTTAGAAACAAGGTCGTGGCCTCATAAGCTGCTAAAATAGGGTGTATGTCGCGGCCTATTTGAGCCCAAGGAAGCGGCGTTACATTTGTGCCTCCTGCGGTCGTGGTACCAGTATTAGGCATATCAATAATCCCCCACACCTCAATGCTAAGAGGTAACGAGTTGGTGTTGCAGTTGTTTATGCCTAGATGTGCAGTGTCAAGGTCATGTTAGTTATGTTCTTATTGTTAAGGATACGGCGAGGTGCCACGGCTGTCTTGTTACGACGCTTCAACTTCTAGCACCCTCTTATATAAATGATTAAAGGTCGTTGCCTCATTACCTTTGCAAATTCTTTGAGAGCTCAAGCCTTAGGCAATTTTAGGCAACTTTAAGGTAACTAGTTGAGGCAATTTTCGGGCAGTTTCCACCTTCCCTGGGAGGTTTCTTCCAATCAACGTTGGTTATGTTTCTCTTATCTCTGATTTTCTCAATTTCCACATAAAACCCATGCTTATTCATTTGTTTTCTTCATTATTGTCAAAACTTTTCCCTTTTTTACTTGTTTATCTTCCATGAATCATGTGCCTAGGGTCATGAACAAATACAATTTGATTATGGAAACTGTTAACTAGGGTTTTCTCTGCATATCTTGATTATTGGTTGCTATGATTATTGGGTATTTGCAATTTGGAATTGATAAATGTTTTTTCTTTTTTTTTATATGTTCGGATTTTTTTTTAATTTGGCAATTTTGATGAGTTTAGGAATACTTATAGCTTTTAGTAATTGGGTGGTTTGGCATGTATTTTTATGTTTCTAGGAATTAAAAATGAAGGGTTTTTTTTAGGGTTAGATTTTAAGTTTAGAGTCCATTTTGGATTGATTTTTGGGCAAGAATATGAGCAAGTTGTTCAAGGTGTTCTTATCCAAAACCCTTAGGTTTTGATATTTGAAGGTCAAGAGATGAAAACTCTAAACTGTTTATCCCATGTCCGCAGCTCGTTGTGAGATATAAATAATTGGCTGCATCCTGCAACAATAACTTCGTTTTCCTATTGCTGCTGCCTACAACATCAACTTTGTTTTTCCATGGCTACGGACCTATTTCCAATCTTTACACTATTCATTTTTCTAATTTTTTGAATCATGTCGCAACCTCTTAACTGAGGCAACCTTAAGAAGACTTATATAAGAGGCACTTTGGTTTTCCTCCTCTCGTAGTGCTACACATTAAGCCTTTGAAAACCAGTGGGACTTATAGGCTAAAAGATTACCCAACTTCTGTTAAAGTAGATTCTGACTTTGCCGTGTCTTCTGGCTGTTGGGATCTAAAGGATGTCGTGGGTACTTTTCATATGGAGGAGGACACTTGTTTAATTAATGATCAGGAACTATAAATATGGATCTTGTGGTTGTGACTGTGACTGCTTTAGAGGCTAGAAATACTGAGGCAGGACCTTTTAGTCATAACCAGGAAACGATAAAGGAGCTTACATCCCTCCATTATCCTTGCATCATGAGCGAGGAGTGGTTGTCCTACTTGGATGAAGCATGTGAGTTCTTAGAGGGAACGATATGCACACCACCTTCTGCGAAGGAAAGGTCATGCCCGCATTCCCAAATGATGGGGTTTGCTTCCCATTTCATGCCTCTCTCCTAGGACTGCTACTACCTATTCTAGTGGCTGTGAGAAAATTTTAAAGTTTACGAACTTGACCTTATCCCAAGTTGACCCCAATGGATCCTTGCCTCCTTGGTGGTCTATAAGAAGAGTTTTAAGAGGGACATAATGTCTAAGGAGTTTTTTTACTTATATAGGCCAAAGGAGCACTTTGTGGAAAACTCGTGGTATTTCTACATGGGGTTGCGGAGTGGTAACCGGTATTTGATGAGAGGTAGACCCTCCAGTGTTAAAAATTGGAAGGGAAAATGATGTTATATTTTTGGGGAAACTTGGAGGTGCACCCAAAAGAGGGTGAGGGAGAGAAGGAACACAGATTACCGCGGGCTTGGGGTTGTCCACCCAAGGAAGGTATTTGATGACCGCGACCTCATTTTACTTTATCTTTTCTGGAATAACTTGGACTACTGCAGACTTTACTTTATTCATTATGTCCGCAACCTTTTCAAATCTCCTTACAGATTGTGAAGGACTGACTCATTCTTCTAGGCAAATGGAGAGAATTGAGACTGCGGTCTCAATTAGCAATTCAAATAAAAACTTTCCAGATATAGTGACTCTATGGTCACTTTATAGACTTGGATATTACCCCTTTTATTAATCTCCAATGAAGGTTGCGGAAGATATGTATCATTTCAAATAATTATGTGGCATTAACTTTAACTTGAATGCTGATTTATTACTTCTCCTTTTATATTTACCATCACGGAAGTGGAACCAATGATGGAGATTGATAAAGATCTATTGCTTTACCAAATGAATGAGATGGAAGAGATCGTCTAAGGTCTAAATCAACCTCTGCGAAGAGGACAACTAACGAACCTACCCCTTAAACTAAAAAGGAGGATGCACCTCCAACTGCTGTTATGGCTATTGTGCCAGATATGGAGGTAGTAGCTGTAGACCCTCCATAATTTGATGATGATATTGGGGCCAACCTGGTTGCAGCTGGTCTTTCTTCCTTCTTAAGGGTGAATGACCATGGGAATTCCATCCGTATACATGTAACTGCCTTTGGATTTCTTTGCGGACTATCGTGGTAGTTAATGAAAATCTATCCACCCACCAAAGTAAGGAAAAAAGGGCTACTGAAGGACGTTCGTGACCACATCTGAGGCAGCCTGACCCTAAATTTCCTTAGGAAACAACTGCCACTACAATCCCAAGGATGAGGAAGTCCACATAGATCTCTGACCTGAACCATCTTGTGGACGAGGATGTGGAGAACTTGGAGGAATACTCCTTGCGAAGATTTCTAAGGGTAAGCTTTCACTTCTTTCCTTTTCGTAAACATTTGTGTGTTTTTGAGCAAACACTTTTAATTTTTCTTCATCCACACTGCAGAAGTAGTTATGGCCCAAAGGTCCAAATATAAAGGGATCTATAATCTATATAGGTTGCGAAAGATGGCCACCTCTCTCAGCTAGAGGGTGATAGGTCTTCTACTTTTAAGGCTAACAAAAAGTTTATTGAGGCTTCCCTTCAAGCCTATAAAATGGACATAGACACAGAGGTGGAGGATGTAGCCAAGGCCCAAAATAAGGCTGAGCATAACTTCATAGAGGCTGCGGGTGCACTCAATGTTACTAATGCTAAGACTCTAGAGGTTAGAAGGTAAGCTACAGATTTTGAAGAAAAGTTCAACCAGGATGGAAATAAAAATCAAGACCTAGTAAAAAGCCATGTTACGACCTTAAAAGCACTCTCTGATGATTATGTTTTATCCCTCGAATAAAAGGATGCAAACCAAGTCGTAGACTTGAAGAAGGTGTATGAAGATATCGTAGCCAGTTTCAAAACATTCCATGATTTCTTTAATGCTCCTGGATAAGGCCTACGTCCATGGCTATTAGGAGATGAGGCACAGAATGGACAACAACTATTCAGAGGACAAAGATAATATTTACTCCTCTAGACTCAATGATCTTGAGTACGTGCTCTATGTTGAGGAGATAAAGGCTATGAAGGAGCTGGCCAGAAAGTAGAGAGAGGAGGCTACAGTGGCTAAGGATGATGAGACTAAAATGGCTATGATGGAGAGGAGGAGGAGGAGGAGGAAGAGGACATAACCACTTGAGTTTTATACTTTTCATTTTTGAACTTGTACTTTTAATTTCCACATCTCTATTATACACTTTTCTACTAAATAGCTTAGGCCCTCCGTAGCCTTTTAATTTTGTATCACACAGCTTTAATTTTGATTATCATTCTACAACCTTGTAATTTGTTTAATGCCTTGAATGTCTTGAAAATCAATGTTTAGGTTTAGTCCATAGATTGTAAGTATCATTAAAACTTAGATAAACCTTCGGCGGTCTTTAGGAATAGAACTTACAGTAATTTGTCTGCTATAGATGTTTGCACTTAGGAACAAAACTAGTTGTGACTCTCCTACCACAACCTTTATCATGTCTTTAACTTTGAGCTCTAGGACTCCTTCTGTAGTATTTATGATCTAGAGATTGGAATTGGACCTCACTTTCATGATCTATAAGATTAATAACTTTCGTTGTAGAATGCCTGCTGTAGTGGTCTTTAATCATGGTTCTTGGGAGATATATTCCCTTGTCATGGCCATGAAGTACCCAGCTCACCTTCTTGATCAGGTTATGACCTTCTAGATTGAGTTAGACTCTGCGCTTAGATTTCATTCTTTGGGGAACTTTCCAGCCTCCCCTGGATGGGTGTATTATCAAGCCACCCATGACTATTGGGTATTTTCATACCACCCATGGAGGGGTATCTATATAGCCCCCCATGGTTGTCACGGGACATTTAGGTAATTATGATCCCCCAAGGCTAATAGAAATATCACACTTCATTTACAGGTCACCACGTTAAGAAGGGTATTAAATTCCATTTAAGGCCATCATGCCCTTTTCTTCAAAGGTCACCTTCTTCCGTTCACGTCAATCTTCGGGATAATTGGTTGTTAGGTTCTCTTCAAACCTCTTAATATAGGAATATTTTGAAAATACTTTAGAAGGATAAAGTGATAATTTAGAGATGAAAAAGTCGTATTTATACATGAGTGTTCAAGAAGTACAAAACATGTGAGCTTAAACTCAAAGTCTCTTTGTTTCAAAATGAAAACATATTCTAAGGCAAAGATAGGCATGCAGTTGTCTCAGTTAGGGGTTGCATCCCCTTTGAACTACTAGAGCATCCCTTGTCAGATGATCCTTTCAATCTAATTTTTTAAGGAAAATCATCCATTGGTAGTGTGGCCTCACTCTCGATGAAACTAACACCATCTTTACTTATCCCTCTTATGAGGCAGGAATTTTAGCTTCTTTGTCCACCTGAATAGTTTCTTTTCCTTGACTCAAGGATGTCTTCCAAACTGAAATTCAGGGGTTTGAAGTCTTGTAGGTCCTTTTTTCCTCTTGCTCTTTCCATTTCCTTATTCAATGCCTTGATTGCGGCCTTGTCTTGTGGGTTATGGCCTTCTACATGGTGGTAAAGGCTACGAACTCTAACATTAGGATTATCTACCCTGGGAGGTTAATCTGGACTTAGAGGGAAGCTTGGCCTTCATATAAGTGGTTGATGCACCTCAACAGATGTGACACATCTTTAGCTTGTTGGGGATCTAATATGGAACATTCTTCCCTAGCTTCTAGAGTGTTAGTCTTTAGAAAAATACTTTGAGATGAACTGAACCGTGGTGAGAAAAGACTAAGATGTGTAGAGTAAGAAAACTTGAAAGAGAAAGTATGAAGATAGGGATGTAGCCTTTTTATTATTGGTTGCAGATTATCTGAACTAAAGCATACTGCTATGGAGTTTCAAGTAGGTAAGGATGAGGTCGCGACCTCTAGAGCCAATTAGGATGCGGTTGTAGCCTCTTTAAGTGGAATTATCCACTGAAAGTGATTCGAGCAAGCATAGTTTATGTCCCGATATTATTTCACTGGATTGGACAACTTGTTGGGCTTTTTCTTCTGGGTGTCAAAGTAACTGAAAAGTTAGTAAAAAGGCTATCGTAACCTATCTTGGATAGTTTATCAATCCTTAAGGCGATTTCCTTATCGAATTTTGTTCATTAAATCATCGGTTTCCAAATAACGTGGCCTAGCCTTTTGCCATTTTACCAGGTCCATAAGCTATAAAATTTGTTGTGGGGGTTTGTGAGAATTTGTCGACATATTTGGTCCCAACTAAAGAAATTTAATAATTAAAAATAATAATATGCCAAAAACACCATAGTTGGTTAAGTTGTTGCATAGGGAATGCGACCTATTGGTAATCAACATCTCAAGCCACATCCAGCAAGGTGAAATGGGGTCTTTCTCTGAAATTGACCCTAAATTGAGATTTCACCCCCATGAACAAGACCAAAAAGGTCTTTCGAGAGCTAATCTAAGACATTAAAGTCCTTATTTGCAAAATAGCACAAGTTTGGTAGCAAAAATCCTACCGGATAAGAAATAAAGATGCCCAAAAGTATAGAGATGGATGAATAGGGATACATCCCTAGTTACCTACCTTTGTGAGGCTATGGCCTATTGAGATTTTTGTCATAAGCTAGGTATGGTAACATCATTGGGGAAAGTAACCATGTTATAAATCCATAGAAGAGAGGCTCAGAAGAAAAATGTAGAAATAATAATCCCCTTAGGGAGTTTATATGTAAGATATGGGTCTAATAACTAGAATCTCACCCATGGGATAATAATTTGGAGGTCCTATGCATGAAATAAGTTGCTACAGACCCGATTAAAAAGGAAATTTGGTAGAACGCCTTGTTTCCCACGACAGCACCAAAATGATGATGTAAGAGGATGTAGTAGGTCAAGTAACCGAGGATGACTTGAGTTAGCTCTCTCATATGAAGAGAGAGAGAGAGAGAGAGAGAGAGAGAGAGAGAGAGTGGAGAGTTTGGCAGGGCTTCGCTGCTAAAAACATGTCCCCTAAATAAGGGATGAGCACTTGTAGTTATAGAAGTCAAGGAAAGGGTAATGTGCATAGAGAACGTGACATATGGATAAGTGATGCAAGTGTGTAATCCTTCAAGAAGTTGGACCAGTAGAAAGTGCATGTTGAGGCAGGGTATGCACTGCTGGTGCAATAGGTGGCCCCGGCCTATTAGAGACAAGGACGTGGCCTCATAATCTACTGAAATAGGGTGGATGCTGCGACCTATTTGAGCCCTAGGCAACGACATTACATTTGTGCCTTCCATGGTCATAGTACCAGTATCAGACGCTGATGTCAAAGAATGACGGAGGAAAATAATTCTCCAAGACATAAGTCACCTCGGCTAAAGTGGCTTTCACAGCCTTAATGTGCATCCTATTGACCACTTTTTCACAGGGTAAGGTAAAGCACGAACTAATCTGTATAATGACCTACAAAGATCTTTGTGCTCAGAGAAACAATGACTAAAATCGAGGGATTAATTGGATAACGGCGTGTCGGTCATGACACTTTCACTATTTCAGTTCATTTGTTTGGTATCTTACAACCTTGCACAAAATTAACGAAATAATCATTCGGAGTCTTCAAGTTGAACAATATGTCTAGGATGATCTTTTTCTCACTAGTAGTCAAAGTGAAAGTACATGCAGGAATCTAATTTCTTCCAGTTGTAGGATCAATTTTAACCACAATTATTTTTTTTATTTTCATATCCTTTTAGATCATGATGCTCCCTCTCTCTATCTAGTGAATGAGATCCACCCAGACATGTTCCTACTAAATGTTTTGTAAAATTCTTACATAGGGATCTTTCCAATACAACATCAAATAAGATTGACCATCGTGACCATGCCTTCATTTTTACTAGATCTTGCGGATCCTCCCTAACTTTACACGTATGGACTACAAACTAAGGGCGTTTTCCTTAAAAATCATTCCTCGAAGTTGAAGCCTTTGCCTTTTCCTCTATTTAATAATCAAAAAGTCAAGAGGTTCGGCCCTATGGTCTTAACCGACAAGTAAAAAGTTAGATTTGTCGTTCTTAAAAGGGCGACTGCTCGGCAGAAATCCATGATGATCGACATAACTCATCTTCCCACTATGATATAGAGAAGTACATTCAGTTTCCTCCCCACATATGGGACATCCATAATAACCATGAATATTGTAATAGTATAAGTTCTCATAGGTAGGAAAGTCAGGAAACATCCACATAACCATTTCTTTAAGTGTGAAATCTTCACCCTTGTGATCACTAAGCTCCCTCACACCTTCATCCCACAACTATTTAAGTTCTTAGAGTAAAGGGGCTAAGAAAATATCAATATGATCGTCGGGAGCCTTTGGCTTGGTTATTGACAATAATCACAATGTGAACACTTTTCTCTTGCACAATTTTGGAGGGAAACTTAAAGGCACCATAAGAACTGACCAATAACTCTGATTAATGCTTAAATTACCAAAAGGGTTAAACCCATCTATTGATAATGCAATATGGACATTGTGTGGTTCTTTTTAAAAATTAGGAAGACGTACGTTTGAATACTACCATATGAGTGAATCAATCAGATGACGCATGAGATTCCCACCCACCTCGGCTCGAGCGTGCAATGCCATGGCCTATTTTATCCACGGTACAATATAAATCATTTTAACTTTGTCCAGATGGAAAAATACATTAATACCTTATGTGGAACTTGAGAGCACTTGCAAAAAAAATTACCATCTTTTCCATTATCATAAACCATATGTCTTGTCTTATTTTGTACAGGGCATTCATCCTTCAGTTCACGTTCATTACGGTACAATATGAAATCATACGTGCATGCATGAATAGATTTGTACTTTAAACCCAAACCCTTCAAGATTTTTTTCATGATCAGATAGCTATCTAGTAATGTGTTTTCTTTCGAGAGAATTTCTTTATCCCATTTAAGTATTTAACTTATGCTATTTCCAGACAAACCAAAATGACTCTCTAAATTACACAAACCAATAATGGCTTACAATACCGAGTGACCTTCTTCATAATTTTTATACAAAGGTCTATCCACATAATCTTTCAACTGTATTTATTCTCGATCTTCAGGTAATTCAACATCAATTTGTTCATTGACTTGGTAATAATGCATATTATTCATAGGCTGGTAGTTTTGATGTGGTGGACTCTATAAGCATCATCAATTAGGTTGGTCAAAGGACGATATGCTGGTGAATCATTCACCACTTCCACCTGGCGGGGTTCAGTCACGTAAATTATGTACCAGTAATTCTTTTAGAACTTATGGTACATTCGTTTCCCCATGGAATGTCCATATCTTACAGTCACGGGACATGGCCACATTATTAAATGCAATTCATTGTCTTCCAAATACTTAAATTTGACTTTTATACAAAGGTTGCACGGACATGGAATCTTATCGCTGTTAAGATTTCTTTATGCATATTAAATAAATTGAACGCTCTTTACATGATTATCAGATATTCAATGACTCTCTCCCATCCACTTTTTGTATTGTGGGAAAGCCATTAAGTAGTCTTCAAAATTCATGTCACCTAAGTTTAAACGAAGGTCATGTTTGATTCAAGAACTCTCAATTTATAATTTAAGTGAATTCCTTCAACCCAAGAAAATTAAAAGTGAATTCATTAGAATCAATCATTTAGTAAATATGTAATAAAACTAAACAGGTCTCCAATATAACTAAAATATTACAAATTTGTCCAAAAAAAACATTATTCAATGTCTAGTCATGTCCAACAAATGAACTAGACATGTAATAAAATAATTATAATAATTTTTTAACAGAGGTCATTCCCCATGGTCAACGTACACAAGCTCATCTTAGTAATCCTCGTATATTGTTTCAACCAATATATGTGCCTCACCCACTACCAAAGGAATATTGTGTTCCGACATTCATGAGAATGAGAGTGCATAATCCAATGACCCTATTATTAGACAAGCCCCTTATATATTATAGCTCGCCATGTAATCACGCAAAAATAAAGATGGTCCAATGAATGTTGGAGGAGGTATTTTGTAGGGAAATGTTCTAGGAAGAGGAATTTGGGAGGGGAGTGTTCTAGGAGGAGGCAGTTTTGATGGGAAACCTTAATCTGTAGGATAAGGGAATGTTTGAGGAGGCATTTGAGAGGGGTAACCATGTTGTTGAGTAAATAATCAGACTAATCCATGGATTTCATTCGTCAGGATATCCATGTTATTCCTCATATTTCCCACCTCCATCCAAAGCTCTGATACCTCTCCTTTAGTCCTGGCATGGTCTTTTACCTCTCTTGACACATGGCTCCTCACCGAAGATATCTCGTTTAATAGACGTGCATTGTGATGTATTTTCATACTTGGAATATATGTTACCACACCTCTTGTTATCCCTTCATTCTCCCCCCAAGTACCTTGATTAGAGCATTTGCTTCAATGTCATAGGGGTTGCACTTGAATTGACTGCTCGACATACCTTCTATCATTTCTTATAACATAATATTATATTTAGGACTATGATTTTAACAATATTTTATTATAACGTGTGTATATATAATAAATAAAGTCAAATTAATCAGAGTCGGATCCAATTTGTCTAGAAATTTACTAGTCCCTTTTTCCACTTAGGCATGTAAGTACATGTTGACCCAATTAGGATTTTTACCTTCTTTCGGAGTCCCCTTAGTGTGTTCTACCCATTCACCCTTCAGATCATCATAATATTTTGCCCCAAGTTTGTGGACATCAAATTTCTTTGATATGTTCAATTTAGTTTTCTCCCTTTCAGTCAGTTTTTCCTCCCTGACCGCATTCTATAAGAAGTCATTCTATTAGTTAGTGGGCATTTGAACATTTTGGGTAACTCAGTATTTCAATGCCAAAATATTAGAAATCTTTTCCCCCCTTTCGAGAATAAATTTTTTCAAAGGTTTATCCGATAGGTTTTTAATTGATCAGCTACTCGGGAAATAACCTTTGCCTTCGAACTGACTAGAAATGAAAAAGTCTTATCTAGTTGTTCCCACACATCATCCTTTATGGAAGAATCAACTATCTTCTAGTTGTCTACGACTCCCTCACTCACAATTATCTTTTAGAGAGACAAACAACGATTTTTAAAAAGATAAACGTCAGCTCTACTACCGGTAGGATGGATCCCAACTAAGGAGAACCTAATGGGTTTTTCGAGTTTTCTTGGTATTCCTCGATAGTATGAGGAGGGGTGTTGGATTAATTGGGGGTTCTTGATTTTGATGAATCGGATATGGAGTGGTAAATAAAATCTCCGATTTAGTAAATTTGGTTGATTATTTCCAATTATGGTCGACATTTCCTACAATGAAAAAAATATTTAGCAACGTATGTATGGAAGTCATGTTTACGACTATATATATGTATAAACATGTTCAACACCTTTTAACACATGCTCGATGTGTCTCATTTCCATACAATCGGTATTAGTTTTTATAAATATGTGAAATTTTGCATGCAGACAACTGGGCGAGAATGTATCAATGATTAACGTATAAAGGTCCGTGACATGAACATAGAATCCTTTCATAGAATCCTTTCTTCTTCAACTTATTTCCAAGCTCCTTTTTAATGTTTGTTTGTCGTGATATGTCACAATATGGTTGAATGATCTCTTCACAGAGTTATATCCACAATGGATGAATATATGTTCATCCTTTTCTAACAGTGTCAATGTTAGTGCCCTATCGAAATTATGAATGCGAAATATATTCTCTACTACCTCATCCCATCATTCTGGCAAGAAAAACAGAATATGATTGAACTTTTACACTTGCGAGGGATAAAATTTACGATTTGTAAGGTGATTAAATTGTTCAATTTTCCCATTCTTATATTTATAAATAGGAGTTTCCTCTATATGGCGTGCACTAGCGAAAGATCTTTTAGTGCAGTCAAATCCCCCCCCTGCCCACCATGTACTCTTATTGAAAGTAATTACTACCATACTCATTTAACCTGAGATAGAACTAGGTTGTGAATATGAGTGTAAAGGTAATGACTCTAATTAATCCAAAACTAATTATGGTTTTCTATCCGAACAATCATACACAACAAGGCCAATTTAAGTTCATTTTAATTAAATTAGACCTAAAATTTCTATCTATCCTCCAACTGTGAAAGCCTTCCCCCCAATTTGTGTTCACTCAAACAACAACCACTTAAGGAAGGGGTGAATACGACCACAACAAGTTAACCAAGTAGCTATATGTATTAATATTCACGCACAAACAATCAACAAGTTCAATTTACATTCATTTTAATTATAATAAACCTAAAATTACTATATGTCCACCAAATGTGCAAGCCCATCCACCAATTTGTGTTCACCCAAACAAAAAGAACTTAAGGAAGGTGTAAAGACTTATTTTACATAGTGCAATTTATATTTGAGTATGCCGTAGAATGCTACACCCATCGAAGAATGTTCAAGTTCATTCATGCATCAAGACGGATCTGAATATCAAAGTTCTTCAACAAATGACCCTCTACAAAATAGATTTTGGTAAGGTTGTGTTTACGTCCCTTAATGTGTCATTTAAAGTGTTGGGATATTTTCTAAAATGTTTTTAAACATCAAAGGCGTCTTTTTCGTCAAAATAATTTTTCTAAAACCTATAGATGGAGTTTTAAAGAAAAATATTTTTCTGTTGAGGTCGTTCAAACGACATTTTCATGTCGTTCAAATGACATTGAGTCATCGCTCGAACGAGGATTTTAAGCGACACTATATGTCACGTGAAGGCTCGCGAGAACCTCGTTTGAACAATTTCATCTAACGACATCACGCTGAGGGCGAATTTGATTTTGAGAATGTGGCCATGCTTGCTAAAAATTTCAAAAAGTTTCTCAAATTTTCAAAAGAAAGTTCTTCCAATAAAAAGTTTTTTTTAAAAAATAAAAAGAGAGTAGAGGCCAAAGAGAGCAGTTAGAAAGAGAAAGAGTAAGAGGTGTGATGTTTTGAGTATGAGGGAAAGGGGCATAGGGCCTTTGAGTGTCCTACTAGGTTAAAGGGAAAGGGCAAGAAAATTTCCATGCCAGTCACTCTTAGCGATAGTGAGGAAGAGGTGAATGATTCGGGCGATCAGTCATCACATGGTAAGTTTGTCGCCTTTATGGCAAGTCACGTGATCACACCTAGTTTGTCCCACGGCGATGATGATGCTTGTGCATGTGAGAGCCCTGATGATAGTTTGAGTGTTTCGAGTGAGTGCGAGTTTGAGAGTGAAGGTGAAAGTGAAAGTGAGCTCCAAATAGAATTTAGATATTTGTACGTCGAGACCTTAAAGAATAAAAGGTTAAATAAGGATTTAGATCTTAAGGTATTAGATTTGGAGAGATATAGATAGAGGTTTTAGGGGATTTGAGGCGTCAGTAAATCAACTCGAGAATGTGAAGGTTACTTTGAGTGAGCAGTTGATCGTCATAGGTCAGGAAAATAGTGAACTTAAAGCCCATGTGTTACAATTATAGAGAGATCTTGAACATGCCTGGGAGGTAAAGGTTACACATCTAAGAAGGTTGAAAAGATGCTCCTCGGTCCTGCTTTGGGTGATGTTGAGAGATTAGTAATGGGTCATGACGGTGCGTCCACTTCCCATGTTGCACCCGAGTCGATTTCCATGTTTGTGATTGATCCATATGTCTATCAAACTAACCCACCTAGGCGTCTGTTACTCAATAGGAGAGTGCATCATAGACGTTTTGAGAATGGTGTTCCTAGGCCCTTGCATGTTTGCACCCATTGTAAGAAGAGAGGATACCTTAGGGAATTTTGTTTTAAGTTGGGTAGTGTGTCACATAGAGTTTCTCCACGTGTTCCCCCCCCCCCCCCCCCCCCGCCCACACACACACATGATGTTCCGAATAATTACATGAGAGATTTTGCAGATATTAGAGAGAAAGTTAAATTTTTAGTCAAAACTTCACATGATTTGATGGATGTTTTTCATAGGATGTCACCACCTTTGGAAAACTCCACCGCACCTAATGGCTGAGGGTGAGACTTGTTTAAAAGCATAGGGTGATTTTCTTGATGATATTTTATGCCCACTGCTAGTGTGTATCACCGTTGTATTTATTTTTTCCATTTTTGATATATTTCTCAAAAGAAACAAAAAGATTTTTGTTCTTGAAAAATTTGGAAAAATACAAAAACATTTTCTATTTTTTGAGAAAAAATGGAAAAAGCCAAAAAGAATTTATTTTGATAAAATTTTTCGAAAAAGACAAAAACATATTTTTATTTTAAGATGACCAAGTCACAACATCATTCCATATCCATGTGACTATTTGATAGTGTTTTGATATGCACCATCATTTTATTTTTGTGCTTTACAATGTGTGGAGTCATTGAGATGTTTTTAGTTGATTATTACCTACATGTTTGAGTCAAAATTTACTTTTATGCACACTTTCACAAATTTATTTGATTATTGTGCTTGTCTATCACATATTGGCTTAAATGTTTTCATCTCAATCCTATTTTTAAAACTAACAAAATGCGTTAAAACTTGACAATGGAAGTACTGCATGTAAGAACCGTTGACTGTTAGGACTTTGTTTAAAGAATTGAGTGAATGAGGCAGGGCTACGAAAGGTACTCATATCCTTTGCAATGAAGTCACTGTTTAAATCGGACCTAAAAAAGTGTGGCATTGTAAAAAGTAGCCAAGGTCCAAAGAGGTTAAAATGAGCTCGAAAAAAATTAAAGGCAATAAAAAGATATATATGCCAAAAAGTGTCCATTAGGATTTAGGTCACCTCAATAAAAATAAAGATTTATTACTTATGAGGGTGTTTGGTTGGAAATTAAACAACGGGTTTGCACATCTTGACATAGTTTTGAAAAAGGATTACATAGTTTTAGATGTCATTGGTCTGGAAATCATATTTGACTTTGATGTGTCGATTAGATTAATTTGATGTCATTTAAATTCACATTTTGACACCTAAGAACGATTTTGATTTCATTAGTTAGGAGTATCCATATTCATCGTGCACATATGTTATGCTTGATTGCATTGATCTTCCTATCGAATTTGTTCACATCCATTGATTCCGTATCAACAATTTGGTTATCTTAGTGTAAATTTATGGTGTGTGACTTTATTGTAAAATATTTTTGTTTCAAAAAATTGGAAAATAAAAAATAGTAGGTGGAAGCTTTTAAGTTTATCCTTGGATGATTGTAGTTGATTTTCTTTGATTGTCAAAACACTCCATGTTTATTTTGTGTATTCTTTTCCTTGTCAATTTCGGACAAATAAAAAGGGGGAGAACGAATTATAATTTAGTGGGGGAGTTTGAATTATGGGGAAGATTTTAAATTTAATCTTTGTTTTGATTTACATTTATCTCATTTCAAACTCGATACGTCACAAAGGTATTTGTTTCTTGTCTCGTGTGTATAGGTACAAATATATGCAAATTTTGATGATGGCAAAGAAACTTTGGCGATTTGAAGATGTTGAAGATTTTTGAAGAAAGTTTAAAAGACTTGCAATTTTAGTACCTTTTCAATTTCGGATTCATGGGAGGCTATTAGATTTGTATAGAACATTTGAATTGATAATTCGGATTATTTTTAGTTTGTACCGGCATAGACATAGGGGAGATTTGTAAGGACATATTTTACGTAGTCCATTTTACATTTGAGTATGTCGTATATGGCTACACCCGTTGAAGAAAGTTCAATTTCATTCATGCTTCAAAATGGATCCGAATATCAAAATTATTCAACAAGCGAGCCTCTGCAAGATAGATTTTGGTAAGGTTTTGTTTAAGTCCCTTAATGTATCATTTAAAGTGTTGGGATATTTTTCTAAAATGTTTTTAAACATCTAAGGTGTTCGTCAAAATAATTTTCTAAGATGTGTAGGCGGAGTTTTAAAGAAAAATATTTTTTTCATTGAGATCGTTCAAATGATATTCTTATGTCATTCAAACGATGTGGAATTATCGCTCGAACGAGAGTTTCAAGCAACACTGTATGTCAAGTGAAGGCTCGCGAGAAGCTCGTTTGAACAGTTTCATCTAACGACATCATGTTGTTTCATATTTTTTATTTCGTTAGTAGGTCGCATGAAGGAGACTTTAAGCGACATGTATTGTCATTCAAACGACATTAGGTTGTCGTTCGAACGAGGCCGCCAACTCATTTTTTTTTTATAAATTGTTGATTTTTAAGTCCTTTTTGCTAGAGAAGACCAAAGAGTTTTGATACACGAAAACTGCAATCTGCAAAATTTACGTCTTCTTATTTAGGATTTAAAAACTTTGTTTTTCAATTTACAAATCATCCCAATTACTTTAGTGAATTATTTTGGAGCCCAAGACACAATCTTGTTGAAGTTTCTCTTGTAGGGAAGATTTCTCTACTGCTGACTTGGTGGTTCTTGAGGGAATTACTTGTTGATGACTGCAATCACTTGGGAATGCTTGAGGGTGTTTCTTACTGAAGATAGAGCTTCAATACTTGTGGGTTTTCCGTGCTTAATCAATTGTTGATTCTAGGTTGAGTCCTATGTGAGTGTTCTATGGAATATTCATTGCAGATTTCTGTAAGTGTTGTTACATCTATTGAAATAAAGGTTTTGCCCTTATGGGGGATTTTTTTCTAAAATCTATGTGGCAACAATTTATGTTTGTTTATGATGGCATGATTTACAAACCTAGATGTATGTGTTAGGGTTAAATTAATTTGGACTAAAAGTTGACATCTAATTAAATAAGTCTTTAATTTAAAATTTATGAATCCATAAACAATCGATATCACACAGCATTCTCAAATTGGTATCAGAGTTTTTCAAGCTATCTTACCTTTACAAATTGGTATCAGAGCGGGTTTCTCTAATTTTTTTAGTGATCCTTATTTTTCGGAAAAAAATTGTGATATCGATTTTTTTTTAAGAATCTGATTTTGAAAATTTTCACCATGTTTTCAAATGAAAACTTATATAATCTGTAGCCAATTTTTTACGGGACTAATTATGCCTATTGGAAAGTCCGCATGAAATCTTCCTTAAAATAAATCGATGAGCGAGTTTGGATTGTTTGTGAAAGAGGGTGGAATCCTCCCACTGCCACCGCTAATAATTTCCCTAATCTTAAACCTGTGACCGACTGGACTGAGGCTGAATTTAAATGGAGCAAATTTAATTCTCGTGAGATAAGTATAATTTTAGGAACCATCACCCCTGATGAGTTCCGACGTATCATGACGTGCACCACGTCAAAAGAAGCATGGGATGTTTTACAACTTACCCATAAATGCACGAGTGCAGTGAAAGAATGTTGATTGCAAAATTTAACTACTCAATTTGAAACAACTACCATGCTTGAATCTGAGTGTTTTGATGAGTTTTATGAATATTTGTCTAATATTTTCAACACTAGTTTCAATCTTGGTGAGCACATACCTAGTGCACAAGTGGTTAAGGATATTTTGAGATCATTTTCTAAACGTTTTATCCCGAAAGTGACTATGTTGAATTCCTTACAAAATTTGAGAGCAATCTTAAGTTAGAAGAACAGGTAGGAGACCTCCGAATATATGAAATTGACATGTTTCCTGACACTATCAAGCCTAAGGATAGCAATTAGAGCCCAGTCTAGGAAGAGTGAGGAAGTTTCCAAGAGAGAGAAGAAAAATAAAGTTAAAGTTTATGAGTTCGAGTCTGGGGGCGATTTGATTTTGATGATGTGGAAATACTTGCTAAAAATTTCAAAAAAATTCTCAAATTTTCAAAAGAAAAGTCTTCCAATAAAAAGTTTTTTGAGAAAAATAAAAAGAAAGTGGAGGTCGAAGAGATAAGTGAGAAAGATAATGAGAAAGAGAAAGAGGAAGACGAGAAATGTTTTGAGTGAGAGGAAAAGGGGCATAGGGCATTTTAGTGTCCCACTAGGCTAAAGAAAAAGAGCAAGAAAGTTGCCATGCCAACCACTCTAGCGATAGTGAGGAAGAGGTGAATGATTCTGGGGATGAGTCATCACATCGTAAGTTTGTCGCCTTTACGGCGAGTCGCGTGAGCACACCTAGTTTGTCCCACGATGATGAGGATATTTGTGCATGTGAGAGCCCCGATGATAGTTTGAGTGTTTGGAGTGAGAGCAAGTTTGAGAGTGAAGATGAAAGTGAAAGTGAGCTCCAAATAGCATTTAGAGATTTGTACGTCGAGACCTTAAAGATGAAAAATTTAAATAAGGAGTTAGGTCTTAAGGTATTAGATTTGGAGAGAGGGAGAGAGAGAGAGAGAGAGAGAGAGAGAGAGAGAGAGAGAGAGAGAGATGTTTTGAGGGGATTTTAGGTATCGGCGAGTCAACTCGATAATCCTCATATCCTAGTACATATTATTCCCGCCAGGATGTACCGCAAACCTTGAACCATGGGACTCTGCCATAACTTCCTATCTAATATACTCATCCTTTGGCATAATAAGTCTCCCATTAAAACTTAGGCCACCCTCTGAGCTAACCGAATAGGACTTTACACCCTCGGCTAATAACTGACGCACCCTGTCCTGGCAGAATTGGTCCTTCACCTGTGCTTTCATTACCCGCATAACAATCTCGGGAGTGATATATAAAAGCGACATGCATGCTCTGGCGACCTCTTCATCGTGTCAAAGCTCCCTCCACTTCTCTTTCCATACCTTTGCTAAATTCCCCGTAGGCCGTTCACTCAACGCGTCTTCCACCACATTAGCCTTACCAAGATGATACTGGATGTTAAACTGGAAGTCCTTCATGAATTCTAGCCATCGTCTCTGCCTCGTGTTTAGATCCTTCTATATAAAGAGATACTGGAGTGACTTATGATCCTTGAACAATGTGAACTGCTCTCCCAGTAGGTAGTGCCTCCATATTCTCAAGGAAAAAATGATTGTCGCCAAATCAAGGTCGTGGGTGGGGTAATTCGTTATATGGGGCTTAAGATTTCAAGACGCATAAGCTATAGACCTCTCCTCCTTCTGTAATACACCCCTTAGTCCCTGCAAGGATGCATCCGTGTAGACCCGATACTCCACCCCACTCCTAGGAAATTCAAGTACCGGTGTTGATGTCAACTTATCTTTCAGCTCATCAAAGGCTAGTTGACAGTGATCACTCCATATAGATACACTCCCTTACGAGTCAGGTTCGTCAAAGGACCCATAATCTTAGAGAACCCTTTTATGAATCGATGGTAATACCTGGCCAATCCCAAAAATCTATGAACCTTAGTCGGTGTTGTGGGTTATCCCCACTCCGTCACCACCGATACCTTACTCGAATCCACAGTAATACCCCTGTCTGATATGATGTGGCCAAGAAACTATACCTCCCATAGCCAAAATCCACACTTCTCGAATTTGGCATACAATTAGAGGTCCCATAGCATCTATAAAACTAACTGTATGTGCTAAGCGTGATCCTTCTCAGTATAAAAGTAAACTAAAATGTCCTCTAAGAACACAATCACGAACTGGTCCAGAAACTCTCTAAATACCCTTTTCATAAGATTCACGAACACTGCTAGTGCATTGGTGAGCCCAAACGGCACCACCCTGAATTCGTACGTTTCATACTGCGGCAGAAAAGTGATTTTTGGCACGGCCTCCTCCCGAATGCGCAACTGGTGATATCCTGACCTCAAATCAATCTTAGAGAAATGCGCTACGCCTCTAAACTGGTTTAATAGGTCATCAATCCTCGGTAACGGATACTTATTTCGTATCGTAACCTTTTTCACTTCCCGGTAGTCTACACACAGATGGAGTGAACCATCTCTCTTATTTACAAACAACACGTGTGAACCCCACGACAATGTTCTTCGATGAATCAAACCCTGACCCAAGATCTATTGAATCTGCTCCCTCTGCTCCCACATATCTAAAGGTTCCATGCGAAATGATGCTCCAGCAATTGATCTCGTCCCTGGTGTTAATTCAATAACAAACTCTATTTCCTGGCTCGATGGTATCCCGAGTATCTCCTGAAATATGTCCTCAAACTCCCTCACTACTAGAATCGAGTCTAACATAACCACTATCTCTTGCGAGGTCTCTTCCTCAATGTAATATAAGTGGGTGCGCAATCCTCCCTCGGGTAGAGGCATCACCACTAGGAACATATCCTGCCCCAGAATAGAGAACACTATGGTCCTATCGTAGCAATCTCCTATCCCTATGTATCCAGCCAACCAATATATACCTAGGATAACATCATACCCATCCATATTTAACACTAGGACGTATGATTCTAAACTCAGTCTCATAATAACGATATCTACCTCTCTACACACCAAGTGAATGAGTGACCCACTACCCAACGACGACTCCATACACATAATGCTAGTGTCGGTCGTCTCTAAAAGACCAGCAGATCGTGCAAATCTAGTGGCAATAAAAGAGTGCGACACCCCATATCAAAAAGTAACCTACCCTCAAATCCATGGATAGGAAATGTACCATCTACTGCTAACGGTGCCTGACGTGCTGGAGGCATAGGTACGTCATAAATGCTATACACATGCCCATAGTGCATCTGGCCCTACTGCTACTGTGGGCTCGATGCTGGTGTTAGAGCTGGAGTTAATGGAGCCTGCTGCCCCTATTGGGCACCCTCTTGTTGTGCGTTGTCCTGTTATGGACAATTCCTCTTCCTGTGACCCTGCTGGCCACATATGAAACACTGACCCTAGAACTGCTTTTGTCTCTGTCCCTGACATTGGCCCTACTGGCCTCCCCTTGATCCCATTGGCCCTGACGGCCCTGATGAACTTGTTGTTGATTAGGACCCTGTTGGCCCGTCTTGGAACCCTACCCATCTCCTCTATAGACTCGAGTCCTGAATCTCTTGGCATGATCCCCCTGTCGAGAAGCCTGCCCCTATTGTCTCCCTGTCTGCTACTGGGGTGCCCCACTGGCACTACTCCCCCCGGGACCTGCTAGACTGACTAGTCTCCCCTGATCTCTTGCTCCCCTTAGATGGAAGCGGTGGTCCTGGAAACTTAATAATGCTGCAGTGACAACATCCGTATAGGTCATCAATGCAGGGTTGCACATCAAGTGCTACCTGATCCTCTAAGATAAACCGTCCATAAATCGTGCCTTCTTTCGATCCTCATTGCTCACCTCATCTGGTATAAAATTTGCTAAGCGGGTGAACTCCCCCCCATATTTACCTACCTAGAGGTCTCTCTGTGTTACCTCCCTAAAATGCTTTCGTATCTCTGCCTCCACTACTGACGGGAAGTATTTGCGGTCAACCCGCATCCAGATCTCAGCGATAGTCATCATGTCTCTCTCCTCTGCGGTGGTAACTGACTTCCCCCACTACAAAGCAGCTCCAAATAGCCTGAATGTTGCTAGCATCCTCTTCTATGTCTCCGTACACTCCACCATGCACAGGTGGTGCTGCATATTCTTTTTAGTAAATTAACTTAGACCTCTTGAAGTTTTAGTAAATTACAAAAGAGCCCCAAAATTTTTCAAAGTACGATAACTTGAGATATATTTAACCCCTAAACCCCAACCTTATATCAAAATAAACCTTTAAACCTAAACTAATATAAAATTAGAGTTTTAACCATGAAAACTTTCTAAAATTACCAAAATACCTCTAAACTTTAATAAAAGTGTACTTTTAGGGCTATAAATGCAATTATATAAACAATGAAGGACTAAAATGCAACACCTCACCCAATTAAATATCGGGTGATCAGTCCTTTATTAAATTAAAATAAAATATCCAGTTGGTCCATTCTTAGCATCACTGTCGCAATTATTAATTACTAACCACCTAATAGTTAATTAAGCCGGTGTCAAAATTTTATCTTTCATTTAACAGCCCATGAACATGCGAAACTAAAGTAAATCATTCACATCATAATATGATTCAATCCATCAAGAGATAGTAATAAATAAATGTTATGCCAAATAATTCGTCGGCAAAAATCCAAATCCATATAAATTATCTCCACAAGTGATAAATAAAACTAATACAAGTCTAAATCTGAATAATTGAAATAAGTACTGAAGGACAACATGTCCATAAGGAAATACTGAACTGAAATCCTACACTAGATCTGAAGGAAGAAATCGTCTAATCAAGATCCTACAAGCCTCCACAATGCTTCAACTTCGAGTCCCTAGAATGAATCATCAGGTTTGGCGTCCATGTGGATGGACACCTATAAGGTTTTGAAAAAAAAATTATAGCAAAGGTTAGAACCCAAAATGTTTTGAAAATATTTTGCAAGTATTTATCACAGTTTAAAAATCAGTTATTGATTACACATGTTATGTTCCCGTCCACTCTCTTGAGTTTTCTCACCTCTCATCTATTGTGCATGCCTAACATCTCTCTACTTAAGCTGCCTAGCTATCCTACCCAAGCTAACTAGACATATGTATTATCTTTTACGATTAACACTTCCAAGTACCTGTACCACCCATACAATGCGTTGCTTATTAACATCACTCGTATGTTATAATCATTATAAGTAACATTTCTCACATGCTATATCGAGTAATTAAGTTTCTCTACTTAATTTTCTATTCACTGATTTATCATCTAGCAGTTTACTATCACACATAAGTAGGTTATTCATACAATATATCTCTCACACACCATATATACTATAAGTGCATAATTTGTTATCATGTCCCCGTATCACACATTTTAGGACTATTAGTTCGGAATGTTACCTCGACCCCAATATCTATTTCATATATTGGTTCGGAATGTTACCTCGACCCAAAAATCCATTTCACATATTGGTTCGGAATGTTACCTCGACCCCAATATCTATTTCATGTATTGGCTCAGAATGTTACCTCGAACCAAATATCTATTTCGTATAATGGAAGTGCACATACCTAAATATCATAACTTTGTACATGGTATATATTTCTCGTAGATTCACCGTACTTGTTATTTTACGATTTTCTCACTATCGTATTTATCTAAGTATCAATCACTACTTTAAGGGCCCTAGTTACCCCTTTATTTCTTTTCGACGTTAACCCTATTTCAAACTATAGGTCTACATACAAAAGTCACTAGAAATTCTCATCAATCATTATCTTTCACTCCGATAAATTTCATCACAAATTTAGGTTCGTTCAATAAAAATTTCCTTCCTGAAAAGTCGTTCAAACAACACTGAAATCTCATTCGACCGACACTAGAATCTCGTTCGATTGAGATATCCAGTCCGTTTTAATGAACTACGAACGACTTCTTATTTTAATTCTCTAAAATCTCATTGGATGTTCGTTAGAAACCTCGTTAGAACATGGTTGTTCAAAAGACACTACAGGTCATTCGAACGACATCTGCTCATATATTCCCTAACCTCTAAAAACTACATTTTTCACCCTTTTTGTTCTCCGAACTCACATGATACTATACCAAACTTATTTACAATGGTAATAAACATCACCTACATGTCTTAGGATGATTTACAATGTAATTAACTCCTCAAAACATTAAAATTTCTACTCAAGAACGAATCAAATCCATTTATTAACCAAAACCCTAGATTTTTGTGTTCTTCATTCATGCTCAATAAAAACCTATGTTTTTCGCATTTAAATCATGACCCATTTATTGATTTCATGTTCTCAACATAAATCAATCTAGTTTACACGCAATTCCTACCCATAATATGGATTTAGTTCAAGTTACATCAACACCATCAACCCTATTTTATCATGGGTATTAGAACTTCAAATAAAAACCATAAATAAACACTTGTCTTGATTAGTAGGGTCTGATTTCATTGTTAAGATGATGGATTGATGATCTCCTCATCCAATCCTCACTCCCAAGTTATTTGTGGTGCACGATCAAGACAAACGCTCCAAGAATTCCTTCAAAACCTCCATGAACTCTATCTTTTTTCTTCTCTATTGGCCTCTCTTAGGTTTTCAAATCTCTAACCCTAGCCCCACCCTTTTATTATCAGATATAAGACTTATAAGTTCGTTGGTCTCTTAACTCTAGCACTTCAAATGACTAAAATGGCCTCAATTGGTGTCGATTTTGTCAAAGATTGATTCGGGACCCAAACTATACCCCCGAGTACACTATTTCGACTATTTCGACCCTTTAAAAATCACCCATGACCTCGAAATGCACTCTAAATAAATTTTCCATCTCTACCTCAATTCAGTCTACACGCGACTCTCAATTGAGATACAATCTAACTACGCCAATATCACTCATTATGACGTGTTATAATTACTGAAACTAATTTAGTATTCACTTAGTAAATTCATTTCATAATATTAATCATTATATCTTGATTAATAATAAATCATCACATCATTATTTAATTCAATTAACTTACTTCACTCATGTAATTTAACAGAAAACAAATTAATTTACTCAATTAACTAAATTTTGATTATACAAAAATACGGGGTATTACATAAAACCAAAAACTTCTTAAATTTTATTTCAAACTTGTCTAAATGATACCCGACATCATCATAAGAGGTTAAAAACACATGGAAAAGTCTATGAACCCATGTGCATCAAATTTACCCACAACAAAAACGTCACCTAAACTAGTTCAAATCCACCTCCATTTAGCTCCAATGAAATCCTCACCCGAAATAGTATAAATACCCCTCGAACCAAGCAGTAAAAACTCACCCCACAGTTGAGTTTCAAATATCAAAATTTTCCTCAATTCAGGTAACTCATCATTTTATGCTTCATTTTCAATTCTTTCGATTCTGATAGTTTTCTGCATAGTTAATGTCATTAGAACACTCATAAGATACAAGCTTTTACGTGTAGAATGGCCTAGGATAGTAAAAATCAATACGAACACCATTAAAGCTTGAGCTTTAATGGTGAAAC
This sequence comes from Sambucus nigra, assembly GCA_949130495.1. NCBI lineage: Eukaryota > Viridiplantae > Streptophyta > Magnoliopsida > Dipsacales > Adoxaceae > Sambucus > Sambucus nigra. The sequence goes on along the minus strand of OX422221.1, from coordinate 360,481,875 downwards.
TCGGTATATTGCCTTAGACTTTGATTTGAAGCCATGTATAACTTCATTATAACCTAAGGATCTTGAGTGGAATGGTTAAAAGCCGTGAATGTTCATGTAGAGCTCAAATCGATCAAAAGTGTTTTTTGAACTCATAACCTACAAATTTAAAATTCTTAATGAATTATCCATCATAATCTTTGAAACCAAAACCAAACTACTCTCACATATAGCAAAAACCAAACCCAATTCATTAGAGACCTTCCCATACTCTAGAATGCCAAAAAAGTCAAGTCAAATTTTCATGAAAAAACACAGTTTTAGAACTTGAGTTATACTAGATGTCAGTCCACAAAACTTATATATTTGGATTCCTCATGAAAAAATTGGTTAAGTTTGTTAAGGAATCATCTCAAATGGTATAACAACGAAGGAGAAAACCTCGGTCAAAAATTTAAACCCTTAAAAGTCAAAATCAAGAGGTTGAAGATGAAGACTTTATTTAAAAACCTTGAGCACGAGCGTGAGGGTGCGTGGCCAATCATGAAATTATGATTTTTCTAAAAATTTTATTAAATTTTTCTGATCAAAATGGTATAAGATAAGACCATGTTTGGATATTTCTAGCTCGAGTTATGTAAAAACAAGGTTTTTACTTTAAGAAATTTCTTTAAAATTACAAATCAACCCCTATCAACTTTTCCAACTTATGAGTTTGATCCGTAAACTTTGCGCTTACATACATCAAACTCTTTTAAGACAAAAACTCTCTTTCACCAAAGTTTAATAATGACAGTTTTAAATACAAAACTGACTGATTAACCCCTAATACTTATATACCACACATTGTATAATAGAAAATCAAGCCACAATTCTTTCGAATATCTAGGTGTGACATCAAGTCAACTAATTACCAAGCAAGTAGGTTTTTCCTACCTTTTTAGTATTATACTTTGTGTATTTGAAATACTCTATTAATATCACTATGCGATAGCCCCATTTACTCTGAGTATGTGCATGTTGTTATACTGTTATACTACATATTTTGTTAACTATTTATCGCCAGTATTTAAAATTATGGATCAATTTAAACCCTTCTCACCTAATAATTGATATCATATACCTTATTGATTCAGTTTAACCTAGCACTTTGTCCCATTTTTACTATAAGCATCAATATTAACTAGGAAGTAGACTGACGTGTTATCCGACGACGCTTTCTACTTAGCCTATTGGTCTTAGATGATTGATAGCCATGACTATTACTACATACGTATAACTGCCACTTTAATTGAGTGCATAGAAGATTACTTTTCCCTAAAAGTTTTGGGTTGACTGATTATTATAAGTTAATTGATGGCTTAATTACCTCTATACCCTTTAGTGAACTAGTTAGAATAGGATTATTAGTTTAAAATCTTTGACTTTCTTTACATGCCCCAAACTAAATTGGTAGTGAACCCTATTTCTTAAACGGACTAATCATTATGGAATTATTAGTTCCAACATTTTGATGTTTTATGTTGTCAATGTTTTAAACACTAATTCTACACATACTCTAACTCTCATTCATATCTATATCATTGTTATAGAACTGGTAGAACCTACTTAACTTATTTGTGTTAATTCCTTCCTTCTCCAAATGCGTCAGGAGAAAGACTATAGTATCTCTTCCCTACTAGAGATAGAAACTAGTCACCTCTTTGCGTATGTGACCATATGGGTATAGATTAAACCAGATGGGAGCAAGGAATGGAGCTTTTCAATATCCTATATTGTTGTGTGTACTAGAAACGTGTAACTCACCCCTGTGTTGGTTCAACCTTATGTAACATATTAATAATGAATAAAACTTATGTTATTCCGCCTTAGATTTAATTCATTACTTATCTTTAATTCATTGCTTTATGTGTAATTCTTATTCATTCATACGAAAATCAGGGTGTGACAAGTTAGTATCAGCACATGTTTTAAATCTAAAAGATATTGTCGGGTTAGCATTCTATGCAGGAAATAGATAAGATATTATTTATTTGATCCATTCGTAACTTTTTTTTATTTCTATTATTATATGGTAAATCCATTTTGCAGTATGGGAGCCTGGGATACATTTTTATTTAACTGAGATCTTGAAGCAGATAATAGATGGGAAACAAATGTAAGAGAATAGGCTTTGGCCAGGTTAAGAGAAATGATTCATGGAGTTAAAGAAGACTGGGTAGGGTTATGTAACAACATTAAAAGGCTGCTATTGACCAATAAAGTATTGGGCGAGATGCGAGAAATATGGAAAATGGGTGATTTTTGCCAATGATCTGGTCATACTTCAAGAAGCTATAAATTTGGCACTTGCAGATGAGTTGTCGGCTCCACCAATGTACCCAAAAGGGGCATCTAATGGTGAAATAAACTGAGGGTATTCTTCTAGAACAACAGATGACTCGACTGACGATGCTGACCAAGGAGATTATCTAGTCATCCCTGAGTCTACATCTAGTGAGGAAGCAGTTGTTCCTAGTTAGAAAGAATCTAATGTTAAAATTTATTTTACATGTTGTAGAATATAATTTTAGCCGCACTGATATGAATGATGATGTATAATAGTATTAAAAAAATAACTTTATACGAAACATAGTAGTCTTGTTACTTTATTGTTGTTTATAACTTTTGTCATTTAAATTGTTCTATTTTAGGATGGTTAGTACTCAAATCCCCTCTGCTGGAACCCAACCTGAACAGAATCAGACTGAAGGAATCATGCGATGTCTCCAGGAACGTACTACATTAGCTCGACAATAATAGACTACTCATTCTACTCCTGAGGATGTTTTCGAAGAAATTCGTAGAATGAATGCTCTTAAAGAATTTCTACGACAATGACCCTTGTCATTTCTTTGGAAGCTAGGCACTAATGAAGCTGAGAAATGGATGCGCCAGATTATGAAAATTCTGAATAGAGTAGGTATAGATAGTAATCTCTGAATAACTTTAGTTGATTATATGTTTCATGGAGAAGTCAATTTTTGGTGGCAAGTAATGTCGCCCAATCAGAATATTGCTAATTTTACTTCAGAACAATTTGAGAGAACTTTTTTCAAAAAGTATTTTCCCAAGACTGAGCGAGACAAACGAACTATTGATTTCCTAAAATTGCAATAAGCTAACCTCTCACTAGCCCAATATGAGGCTAAGTTTATTGAACTATCTCGTTATGCCTGGAGTATGTGGATACTAAGATGAAGAGATGTAAGAAGTTTAAAAGAGGACTACATTCGAGAATTAAGAACTCAATCGCTCTGTTACCAATTCATGAGTATTCTCAGTTGATTGACGTTGGGGATAGTATGGAACATGATTCTTCAACCATGATTCGATCTTCACCCCCAACTATTAGAAACAACCATGTCATAAAAACTCCATCTCATTCTAGACCCCATCTATATGAAAACTCGAGTGGACAAGCTTATTCCAAGATCCATCATAACATAACCCATTCTGAGTTTCGTTGTCACGAATGTCATGAGGTAGGACATATTCGACCCCGATGTCCTAAGATAAAGTCAGCTCCAATCCACCGCCAACCAAATAGACCCTCATAAAATTAAAAATTCCGTTCTATTCCAAATCACTCCAAACCAACCCAAAAAGGTAACCCAATACCGAATCGTGGGAAGAATTATGCTACACGACCTATGCAAAATGCACATGACGTGATGAGAGGTATGATTATCTTTCAGCATGTTCCTATACATATTTTTCTTGATACAGGACCACGCATTCCTTTATTAGTCTTAGACTAGCTAAATTAATACAATTATCTCAAAACTCTTTAACTACTCCATTGGATACTGAATTACCAACATGTGAAATCAATACACCAACGCAAGGTCATAAAAATTGTAAAATTCATCTTGGTTTAGGAACTCTTTTTGTTAACTTGATAATTCTAGATATTCTCAATGTTGATATTATTATCGAAATGGATGTATTATCCAACACCACGCTTATATCAATTTTCAAGCCAAGAAAATTTATTTTCTAAATGGAATAAATTTTTCTTTTATGTTTCAAGGTTCAGGTACATCAAAACCTTCAAATTCCCAAATTCATATTTTTTTCTTTGATTCCAATTTAGTTGGAACAATTTGAGGACATTTTTCTGGAAGATTTACCAGGATTACCCTTTTGTAGATAAATTGAGTTTAGTATCAATACTTATCCTAATACACTTCCTATTTTTATACCTCTATATTGAATGGCTCCATTAGAACTTCGATAACTTCGTACCCAAATAGATGATCTTTTAGCCAAAGGATTCATTTGATTAATTTCATCACCTTAGGGAGCTCCAATGTTATTTGTTAAGAAACATGATGGAAGCTTTAGGCTGTGCATATATTATCGTAAACTGAATTTCGTAACTATTGAGAATAAGTATCCTTTACCTCAAATAAGAGATATGTTTGATAAACTTAGAGGAGCAAGGGTCTTTTCTAAAATAGAATTACGATCCGGTTAACATCAATTACGCGTTAGAGAGGAAAAAATTCCAAAACTTCTTTTCAAACTCGTTATCGATATTTTGAATTTACTATAATATTATTTGGTTTAACTAATTCCCCAACAACTTTTATGGATCTAATTCACATAATTTTTAGACCTTTTCTAGATGAGTTCGTTATCATTTTCATTGACGACATTCTCATATATTCTCAAAATATGATAAAACATACCCAACATTTGAAGGTAGGCTTAAATACTCTTAGAAACTGTGACACCCTGCCTAATTAAATACTAGGTGATCAGTCCTTTATTAAATTAAAATCAAGGTGAACGGTTGGTTCATTCATCACTGACGCAAAATAAAATTTCCAATTTAAACACCCTAAATAATAAAGTTAAGTGTCAAAACAATTTAAGACCTGATTTCCATTTTATTAAATTCCACTATGAAAACCTTTTTAATAACCAACAGTTTAAGAATCACATAAATACGAAGGATGGCAATTAACAAACAATAATTAAACCATCTAGATAAACCACGCCAAGTTTCAAACTACAAATGAAATCATCCTAACAAGAGTTCACTCCCAAAGAGTACCAAATACTCGAAATAACAAAAACATAAATCTCTGACAAATTCAAAATGAATAGGGAAATAGGTGACACATGCCCTAACTGAGCAAAACTAAAATAAGAGCAGAATCAATGAAGAGGTCGTCTAAAGCAAGGGCCTGCAACTCCTACATAAGCTGCAGCATGTCAAATCCAAAGAACCTATGCATGACGCCCCTGTGACTAGGCACCTATAATACATACATATATATATACAAGAGAGAGTGAAATGATAGAAAATGGGTCGGAGAAAGTATTTAAATTGCTTAATGGCTAATGTAACAACCATGTTAGTAAGTGACACTCTCTTGAGAATTCTCACCTCTCATCTAGTGTGGACGTCTACCGTACTACTAAACTCATAAGTTTATCTAACTTATTTTTCCATAATGTTTTATCCCGAGAAGTAGAAGGGTTATGATATTTAGTTTAAACAAAATCAATATCTTCAAGATTTATTACGTTACTTAAAGCAACACAATACCGTTACAAGGTTCCCGAACACTTATTATCAAGTTGGAGAATTTATTCATTATTTAACTACTTATACGCACAATAGAAAGTTCCCATATATATATATATATATATATATATATATATATATATATCAGTCACTCATATATTATATATACTATCGGCACACCACATAAATTCTATGGTGCTAGCATACTCTGCTATCAAGTCCCCGTATCACTCGTACTAAGGGAAATACTAGTTCAGAATCACTCTCGAACTGTATTAACACAATACACACAAAATGGAGGCGAAGCATAGTTCCAAGTCACTAAGAGGTCAGCACATGCCCCTCACATCTCTTAGGACCGTCTGAATATCATTCTCAGATAGCTATGTTCTAGGGTACAAGTCAATATCCCCCATAAAGGTCCCATCGAGATAAGATTGTCCCGACGCGGCAACCCCCGTGATAGCAAGTAGCGCATGTATGATTATTCACTATTAAAGTATTTAATATATGTACACAGTCACACGGCCATATATAGATACACAATTTCTGATAAGGTTCGCCCATGACCCATAATTATTATTAATCATATTTAGTACAATTTTACCCAATTATCTCGTATAAGGTATTCATCTCTTTTATTCCCACTTATAATTTATTTCATACTTACTTCTTATATATCGAAGTATTCTTTCTTACTAAATACAATTTTAGTAGGTATGCCCTCTCTAACCTTATGGTCTAAGTCTTTCATGAGTCCTCCAATTCATTCACGAACTTAGGCACAATCTCTAATGTGCACCAAAATTCCCTGTTAACCCACAATTTCATCTCATATTAAATTTCCTACGACAGAGTCTATTTAGACCCTACTGGTCCTCCTTATGACCCATTATACTCTGTAAATAATAATCAAGGGTTCCTATATATTTAAACTAGATTAAACAAAAAAGGGGGAAAATATGCAATTTTTTAGGAGGGGTCGATCGATCGAGGAAAATGGGTCGATCGATCGATCATCGATCGATCAATGTTCTTGGGTCGATCGATCGATCAAGAAGTTCTTTCCCAGAAACTGCGTTTTCAACCTACGGGTTTCACATACCAAATTACTCCAAAACGCCATTAACGATTTCCAAACACCCAAACAACAATACTACTAGTTATATATACCTATATACATGATTTCCTACGTGAAACATGTCCAAATTCATCAAAGGTATTCAATTTATGGGATAAATCATCATGTTTAACAAGAACACTAATTTTCATAAACTTTCATTCTTTTTATTCTTTTCCAAATTTCTTGCTTCTATACTCATTCAAATTCGTGGGTTATTCTCTACCTATGATTGGGATGTCCAGAATATATTTATTTCCATCCAGACATGTGATTAAATCCTCAAATTATTTTATGAAACATGTGTATAACAATCCTAATCTAACATGGATGAAACAATAACTAAAAGAAAAGCAAGATAGATACTTGCCTAGAAATTCAAGGGTCTGATCTGTGGACGAAAAAGGTATGGTTGCGTTCCTCTTCGTGCGATCTACGTTTTGGTGGTAGTGGTGATGCAAACGGATGAGTTATTGGCCTTGGATTGTTTGAAAATCTTCCTACCTTCTTCTCTAATGTCTGTTCTTAACTTTTATGATTGTTAACCCTAAAAGCCTAACTCAAAAGGCTGATATACCTTAGGGAAATTCGTGGGTTTAATTACCCAAAAATACAAAAATGTCTAAAATACCCTCCCGGGATGCCAATTAGGCTTAAAAACTCCCCGAGGCCCAAACTAAACCCCCAGGTATACTTTTCTGACTATATCGATCCTTCCGGACACATTGACGTACTCGAAATGACCATACGGACGACTTATAATTTATTCACTTTTAATAATAATAATTTAGTCCCGACACGACATAGGCGCGTCCCGACATAAATTTCCATAATTGCCATTTTATTCACTCGTGACAATTTTAATAAAATAAATCTTATATATTACTTTACTCATCTAGTAATAGTCAACAAATTCTCAATAATTACTAACTCTCGTTAACTATTTAAACTAATTTCTGGATTAATATTAAATTATTATCTCAATTTAAATTTAATAAATCTCCAAATTAAAAGCCATAAAAATATGGGGTATTACATACTTCCCCCCTAATAATGGACTTTCATCCCGAAATTTAGAAAATAAGGCATACCTGGTAAGAATAGATTTGGATATCTTTCGTGCATATCTGCCTCGCGCTCCCAAGTGGATTCCTCCACATTATGATGCTCCCACTGGACTCGTACAAGTGGGACTACCTTCGACCTCAATTTCCTCTCGCTATGGTCTAGGATAGCCATTGGTCTCTCCTCGTAAGAGTTGTCGGGCTGTAAGTTAATATCCTCTATCGTGATGTGGGTTGGGACATATCATCCCGAAGATGTCATCTCAACGATGAGATGTGGAATACATCATGGATGCGGTGCAAGTGCTCTGGCATCCCCAATCTGTATGCCACCGGCCCAATCCTCTCGATAATGGGAAATGGTCCCATGTATCTCGGATCCAACTTCCCTTTCTTTCTAAACCTCGTCACTCCTCTCATAGGAAATACACGTAGAAATACTTGGTCCCCCATGCTAAACTCTTGGAAATACCTCTTTGCATCGGCATAGCTTTTCTGCCGGTCCTCGGCTACCCGAATGTGACTCCTGATAAGCTCAATCCTAGACAAAGTCTCCTGAATCACCTCTGGCCCTAGTAACTTGTTGTCCCCAACTTCTAAACAACAAGCGGGAGAACAACAAGGCCTGCCATACAACGCTTCAAATGGGGCCATGTCGATCATGAACTGATAAGAGTTATTATAAGCAAACTCCACCAGTGGAAGATACGGCGCCCAACCTCCTCCAAAATAAAGGACACACATGCGTAGCATATCCTCTAACATCTGATTGGTACGCTATGTCTGTCCATCCGTCTGTAGGTGATAAGATGAACTCAATCTCAACTCAGTACCCATGGCCTCCTGAAATCTCTCCCAGAAGCGCGACACAAAAATCTTATCTCTATCAGACACAATATCCAAGGGCACCCCTTGTATCCTAACGATCTCGGCAATGAATAACTATGCATACTGGCCCATGGTGTAGTTCATCTGTACTTGCATAAAGTGAGCTACCTTGGTTAATCGATCCACAATCACCCATATGGAATTATGACACCGATGTGATGTAGGCAATCCAGTAATGAAGTCCTTGGAAATACTTACCCATTTCCACGTAGGTATCTCCAACGGCTGGAGTAACCCTGGCGGTCTCTGGTGGTCCAACTTTACCATCTGGCAGGTAGAACATTTGGATACAAACTCTATAATGTCCTTCTTTATCCCACTCTACCAGTACTGTCGCCTCAAATCCTGGTACAGCTTATCCCCTCCGGGATGTACTGCAAATCTGGATCCATGCGATTGTGTCATAACTGCATGACTTAAGTCTTTTCCCTCTGGAAAAACTAATCTCCCATTAAATCTCAAGCCCCCATCAGAACTCACGGCATGGGACTTAGCACCCTCCGCTGAGAGCCGTACAATCTGCTACTGGCAAAAAGTATCCGTCGCTTGTGCCTGTATCACCCTCGTAATAATCTCGGGTGTGACTGACATAACATATATAAAGGAATGGGCTACTGCATCCTGGTGTCCCAACTCTTTCAACTTTGATCTCCACACTTCCGCCACGTCTCCTTCCGATCTACGGCTTAACGTATCAGCAACCACGTTAGCCTTCCCCGGATGATATTGTATCACGAACTGGTATTCTTTCACAAACTCCAACCATCTGCGCTAACGCATGTTCAACTCTCATTGAGTGAACAAGTACTGCAGTGACTTGTGGTCTGTGAACAAGCGAAACTTCTCCCCCAATAAGTAATGTCTCAAAATCCGTAGTGCAAATAAGACCGTTGCTAGCTCCAGGTTGTGGGTAGGGTAATTCCTCTCGTGAGGCTTTAGCTTGCGGGAGGAAAAAGCTATATCCTTCTCCTCTTACTGAAGTACTCCCCTAAGTCCTCGTAAATAGGCGTCAGTGTGCACCAGATACTCCACTCCCGGCTTGGGCAAAGTAAGAACTGGCGTCAAAGTCAACTTATCTTTGAACTCATCAAAAGCCAATTGACAAGCATCATCCCAAACATACGAAATTCCCTTGCGAGTCAAATTTGTCAACGAACCCGCTATATTCGAAAAGCCTCGGATGAACCTCCTGTAGTACCCGACTAAACCCAAGAAACTACGTACCTCTATCGGTGTTATGGGTTGTCCCCACTCCCTCACTGCCGACACTTTTCTTGGGTCAACCGATATCCCCAATTCTGACACAACATGCCCCAAAAACTATACCTCCCGTAACCAGAATCCGTACTTCTCATACTTAGCATATAGTTGATGCTCTCGTAGAGTCTGAAGAACCTGCCTCAAGTGCTCATCATGCTCCTCCTCGGTGCGTGAATAAATTAGGATCTCATCTATGAAGATAATGACAAACTGATCGAAGAACTCTCTGAACACTTGGTTCATCAAGTCCATGAATACGGCTAGAGCATTTGTCAGCCCAAACGTCATGACTATGAACTCATAGGATTTATATCTCATCAAGAAAGCAGTCTTCGACACAGCCTGCTCCTTAATCCATAGATGATGATATCCTGATATCAAATCTATCTTCGAAAAAAAGGTTTCTCCTCTCAGCTGGTCGAACAGGTCATCGATTCAAGGCAACTGATATTTATTCTGTATCGTGACCTTATTCAACTCCTGGTAATACACGCATAACCTCAGTGAACCGTCTATTTTCTTCACAATTAACACCGGAGCGCCCCAAGGTGAGGTCCTCCTACGAATGAAGCCCTAATCGAACAGCCACTTTATCTGATCCCGTAACTCCCTCATCTCCACTGGATTCATATGGTATGTTGCACGTGCTATCGGCCAAGTGCCCGGCATTAAGGCTATGACAAAATCTATCTCTCGGTTGGGGGAGTAGGCTCGGTATCTCCTGAAATACATCCAAAAACTCACGAATGACTGGAATCGAATCTAGGGGAATCACAATCTCCTTAGAGGTATCCTCCTCTATGTAGTATAAATGGGTGGAAGATCCTACCTATGGGTGAGGCATCGCCACCAAAAACATCTCCTGCCCCGGAATGGCAAAAATAATACTCCTACCGAAACAATCTATCATGGCTCTGTACGCCGTGAGCCAATCCATGCTAATAATAACATCGTGCTCATGCATCTCTAAGACTAGCATGTCTTCCGGTAAAATCAAGCTACCAATCTCTATCCCTACACCCTGGCATATAAAGAAAATCAAAGACCCATTCCCCAGTGGTGAGTCTATGCATGTTACAATGCTCTCTACCGTGTCTAATAACCCTAGGGCCCATGCAAAATGAGTAGCTATAAAATAGTGTGATGCCCCAGTATCAAATAAAACTCGACCCATAGTGTCATGGATAAGAAACGTACCCTCAGTCGTGGGTGGTACCTGAGGTGCTGCTGCCTGGTGGATGTTATAGACACGTCTGTACTGCAATTGCCCCTGCTGAACTGGAGCTACTGGGATGGCTTGTAGGGCTGGCGCTAGGAGGGCAGCTGGGAAGAGCGGCCTCTATGGATCATTACGGGCATCCTGCTGCTGTGGGGGCCTATCCCCCTCTGGGAAATCCTGGCGCCTATGGCCATTCTTGCCACATCCAAAACACATGCACCTGAAGTTACCTCCCTTCTAACCCTGTTAACCACGACCCTGTTGGCCATTACCACCCCGCCACTGGCCCTTCTAGCCCTGCTAAAAATGTTGATGGCCCTGATGTTGACCCTACTGCTGACGGTGTTGGTCCTACTGGCCCTGCAGACTAGACTGGCCCTACTGACCCTCCCTAAATCCCCCAAATCCCTGTCTGGAATCACCTGATCGAAATTGTTTGACAGGGTCCCCCTGATGGGAACTCTGCTCACTATGGCGGGTCTGTCCCTCAGCTGCTGGTGTCGCACCAGTACTACTGCCCCATGTCCATCCCTACTGGAAGGACTCCCCTTCTCGTTTGTTCCCCTGTTGATGGAAGCGGTGATCCTGACAGTACAACAAAGTAGCGTTGAGTACGTCAGTGTAAGTACTCAATGATAGATTGCCTATGAGGCATTGACGGATCCTCTAGGTCAGTCCATATACAAACAACAATATCTTCTTCTCCTCAGTGGGTGCCTCATATGTCACTATAGTGATAAGTCTGGTGAAATCCTCCTCGTACTCAGCAACGGTCATACTCCCCTCCTTAAGATTCAGTAACCTCCGCCTCATCTCAGTCTGCATGGCGGATGGAAAGTACTTGCGGTCAAATTGTGCTCAAAATGACTGAATCATAACGTTTTCCTTCTCATCCATGGTGGTGGTGGTGGTAACCCACCACTGCAAAGAGACCCCCACTAGCTTTAAGTAAGCCAATAACTGTTTCTTCACGTCGGTGCACTCATACATGCACAGATGCATCTAGATATCCTTCTTCAATTGGCTGGTGACTACTATGTTCGAGCTACTCGAGAACTCCAGGGGATATGCCTTCTGAAAGGGATTCCTAACCCTCTCCCATGCAGCGGGAAGTTGTACTGGTAGTAGCACTACTGCCTGAACCTGGGGTGGAGCCTGTTGCACAACCTCTAATGAGGCATTCACCGCTTGAGCAATAATGGCGGCTACTTCAGTTGCATTCATCGTTCCCTGATCCAAAGCTACTGGCTGCTCGGGTTGGGCATTCCTATCTAGGGGTGCGCATCCCGAATGCATCTAAAATGAGAAGGAAATTTATTATTCTACAGTTATTATCAAATCTTAAATAGCTGAAGACGTAAGCGTATATACATGAATACAACAGTCCTAAAATAGGGCTCTAAATCAAAGATGCTAAGTTGGAAGCGAAATAAATCGTACAGATCCTAAAGGACACTAGAACCTATTTCTATGATACCACCTGTGACACCCCGCCTAATTAAATACGGGGTGATCAGTCCTTTATTAAATTAAAATTAAGGTGAACGGTTGGTTCATTCTTAGCATCACTATCGCAAAATAAAATTTCCAATTTAAACACCCTAAATAATTAAACTAAGTGTCAAAACAATTTAAGACCTGATTTCCATTTTATTAAATTCCAATATGAAAACCTTTTTAATAACGAACAGTTTAGGAATCACATAAATACGAAGGATGGAAATTAACAAACAATAATTAAACCATCTAGATAAACCACACCAAGTTTAAAACTATAAATGAAATCATCCTGACAAGAGTTAACTCCCAAAGAGTACCAAATACTGGAAATAACATAAACATAAATCTCTGACAAATTCAAACTGAATAGGAAAATGGAGGACACATGCCCTAACTAAACATAACTAAAATAAGAGAAAAATCAACGAAGAGGTCATCTAAAGCAAGGGCCTGCAACTCCCACATAAGCTACAACACGTCAAATCCAAAGAACCTATGCATGACGCCCCTGTGGCTGGGCACCTGTAATACATATATATATATATATACAACCATGTTAGTATGTGACACTCTCTTGAGAATTCTCACCTCTCATCTAGTGTGCACGTCTACCGTACTACTAAACTCATAAGTTTATCTAACCTTTTTTCCATAAAGTTTTATCCCGAGAAGTAGAAGGGTTATGATATTTAGTTTAAACAAAATCAATATCTTCAAGATTTATTACGTTATTTAAAGCAACACCATACCGTTACAAGGTTCCCGAACACTTATTATAAAGTTGGAGCATTTATTCATTACTTAACTACTTATACGCACAGTAGAAAGTTTCCATATAAGTGTATATATTTATATATCAGTCACTCATATATTATATATACTATCGACACCCCATATAAATTCTATGGTGATGGAATACTCTGCTATCAAGTCCCCGTATCACTCGTACTAAGGGAAATACTAGTTCGAAATCACTCTCGAACTGTATTAACACAATACACACAAAATGGAGGTGAAGCATAGTTCCAAGTCACTAAGAGGTCAGCGGATACCCCTCACGTCTCTTGGGACCCTCTGACTATCATTCTCAGATAGCATGTACCAAGGAATCCTATTTTCTAGGGTACAAGTCAATATCCCCCATAAAGGTTCCATCGAGATAAGATTGTCTCGGTGCGACAACCCCCGTGATTGCAAGTAGCACGGGTATGATTATTCACAATTAAAGTATTTAATATATGTACACAGCCACACGGCCATATATAGATACACAATTTCGAATAAGGTTCACCCACGACCCATAATTATTATTAACCGTATTTAGTACAATTTTACCCAATTATCTCGTATAAGGGATTCATATCTTTTATTCCCACTTATAATTTATTTCATAAATACTTCTTATCTCTCGAAGTATTCTCTCTTACTAAATACAATTTCAGTAGGTATGCCCTCTCTAACCTTCTGGTCTAAGTCTTTCGCGAGTCCTCCAATTCATTCACGAACTTACACACAATCTCTAATGTGCACCGAAATTCCCCGTTAACCCACAATTTCATCCCATATTAAATTTCATTCGACGGAGTTTATTTAGACCCTACTAGTCCTACTTATGACCCATTATACTCTATAAATAATAATCAAGGGTTCCTACGTATTTAAACCAGATTAACCAAAAAGGAGAAAAATATGCAGTTTTCCAGGAAGGGGTCGATCGATCTAGGAAAAGGGGTCGATCGATCGATGATTTTGGGTCGATCGATCGACCAAACAGTTCTTGCCCAGAAACTGCGTTTTCAACCTACGGTTTTCACATACCAAATTACTCCAAAATGCCATTAACGATTTCCAAACACCCAAACAACAATACTACTAGTTATATATACCAATATATATGATTTCCTACATGAAACATGTCCAAATTCATCTAAGGTATTCAATTTATGGGATAAATCATCATGTTTAACAAGAACCCTAATTTTCATAAACTTTCATTCTTTTAATTCTTTTTCAGATTTCTTGCTTCTATACTCAGACAAATTCGTGGGTTATTCTCTACCTATGATTGGGATGTCCATAATATATTTATTTCCATCCAGACATGTGATTAAATCCTCAAATTATTTTATGAAATAGGTGTATAACAATCCTAATCTAACATGGATGAAACAATAACTAAAAGAAAAGCAAGATAGATACTTGCTTGAAAATTTCAGGGTCTGACCTATGGACGAAAAAGGTATGGTTGTGTTTCTCTTCGTGCGGTCTACGTTTTAGTGGTAGTGGCGGTGCAAACGAATGAGTTCTTGGCCTTGGATTGTTTGAAAAGCTTCCTAACTTCTTTTCTAATGGTCGTTCTTAACTTTTTTTATTGTTAACACTAAAAGCCTAACTCAAATGGCTGATATACCTTAGGGTAATTCGTGGGTTTAATTACCCAAAAATACAAAATTTCTAAAATACCCTCATGGGATGCCAATTAGGCCTAAAAATGCCCCGAGGCCCAAACTTAACCCCCGAGTATACTTCTCTGACTATATCAACCCTTCCGGACACGTTAGCGTACTCGAAATGACCATATGGTCGACTTATAATTTATTCACGTTTAATAATAATAATTTAGTCCCGATACAACACAGGTGCGTCCCGACATAAATTTCCCTAATTGCCATTTTATTCACTCGTGACAATTTTAATAAAATCAATCTTATATATTACTTTAGTCATCTAGTAATATTCAACAAATTCTCAATAATTACAAGCTCTCGTCACGCTAGTTACTTTTTAAAATAATTTCCGAATTAATATTAAATTAATATCTCAATTTAAATTTAATAAATCCCCAAATTAAAAGCCATAAAAATACGTGGTATTACAGAAACCATCGGTTACACGCAAAAAATGACTTCTCTATTAAGGAAATCAAAATTTTAAGACATGTGATTTTTTAGAATGGAATCCAAGTCGATCTAGCTAAAATTTCATTCATTTTGGAATGGAAAAATCCTACAAATATTGCTAAAATAAAGAATTTTCTAGGATTAGCTGGATACTATCGCCGTTTTACCGAAGGATTTTCACTCATTTCTCTTACCCTTTCAAAACTAACTAGGAAGTAAGTTCCATTTGTATGGACTGAAGAATGTAACCAATCATTGCAAATATCGAAGGATAAGTTATAAGGTGTATACCGATGCTTAATTACATGGATTATGATGTGTGTTAATGCATAATGAAAAAGTGGTAGAATACAAGTTACGACAACTCAAGACGCGTGAGCATAATTATTCGGTCCAAGAGTTAAAACTAACAGTCGTAATTTTTGCGTTAAAGATTTGGCATTGTTACCTTTATAGTGTAAGTTTTCAAGTATTTTCAAATCACAAAAGTTTGAAGTATATCTTTACCCACTTGAACTTAATACAACGACGATGGACAGAATTTTTGGAAGATTATCGATTTAAACTTAATTATCATCCAGGCAAAGGAAATGTAGTAGTCGACGATTTGAGTCGAAATCTTGTAAGAAGACTTCATACTTTAAATTCCAATTGCCGCTACCATAAAAATAAATATGATCTATGATTACTTACCCCCTGTAAATAAAATTAACATGATCGTTTTTCTCGAATTAAGAAGGAAAATCTTAAGTCAGTAGACCTGAGATTCTTTATACAAAAAATTTTGAGCAAAAATCGTGATTTTTCCTACAATAAAGAAACACGAATTCAATTTAGAAATAGATTATATGTGCCTGACGATGAATCTCTATGAGAAGAATTATTGCAGGAAGCTCATTGTTCGAAATTTATGATACACCCCAGAAGCTCAAAATGTACAATGCTTTGAAGAAGAAATATTGGTGGCAAAACATGAGAAATGATATCGAGTATTTTGTAAGGAGATATCTTATAATAAGTAAATATAGAACATCAACACCCTAGTGGATTTCTTCAACCTTTACCCATTCCCGAATGAAAATGGGATCATATTACCATGGATCTTTTAAGTGGACTACCCCCTACGACCCAAGGACATAATTCAATTTGGGTAATAGTAGATCAACTTACTAAATCTGCCCATTTTCTACCTTTAAAGACCACCGATTCATTCCCAAAGCTTAGCAGGTTATACATTCGAGAATTTATTCGATTACATATAATCCCCTTATCCATTATATCAGATAGAGTTTCTTGTTTCATAGGAAAATTTTGGCAAGGATTGCAAGCTACAATGGGTACTAAACTTCACTTCAGTACTACATTCCACCCCCGAATGGATGGATAATCAGAATGTATGATTCAACCTAGATGATATGTTACGTTCTTGTACATTAGCTATGTCTGACGACTTGATTTATTAAAAACCTTGTCCTTTACCTGAAATTAATCCATTTATTCATTTGAATGTACTTTAGTATTTTCATTGAAAATCACCATTTCAACACACACATTCATGGTGTTAGAAAATACTTGTTTTACTTTCGAAAATCCTTTTTACAACACATTCGTGTGTTAAATATGGGTTTCACCATTTAGGTTGATCTAACCCCCCCCCCCCCCTTTTTATCCACTTTATTTAACCTTTTTCCTCATCTTATGGACATTAGAAGATTTACGCATTAACTTATCCATTTCACCTTTACCGAAACATTTATTGCATTCATTCATATTAGGCCGTATTAACATATTTACCACATAACCCATTTCATATGTTCCATATTGCATTTAACATTTCTCGGAATCCTCCTATACCACATACTTAAACGGGCTCCACACCGATGGCTATGCGCAGCATATGCTCTGGCCAGTGGTTTAGGGATTTTCACCCAAGGGCTCCAAGCCCTTCTTGCTTTGTCCCGGTGTTATTCAAGTTCCTTTTATGTGTTTTAACATTTAACATATGTCCACAATGATCTTTTTTATTTTCCTTTACCCGGTCTAAACCAAAACACAGACTTAACCATTCGTTTTTCCATTAATACTTGGAAAAAAATTTCTTTTCTTTTTTAAGTCCCTCATCCACACACAAGTGATTTATACTAAAATAATTTAGGACTTCATTCAATTTCACACACATTAGTGTAAAGACATTCTTTAACATTTTTATTCCATAAAAATGTTCCACTTTAAGTAAATTACCAATTTACCCTTTGTTTACCAAACTTGCAATTTAGTTCCTTAATAAGTGTTACTTCTCAAAATGGGTATTAACTTTCCAACTTAATATTTAAAGCACATTAGCCATTTTAACACTTGTTTGATATCACACTTTTGTCAACTTTTCATACTCATCACTTTAATACTTTGACACATAAATAACACCTTTTACAATTTAGGATCCCATATGTTCGTTTCTCTTATTTCATGCTTAAACCTTAGAAGACTTTATTTAATCTTTCTCGCCTATTAATTACCAAGATACTACAAGTTTATATGCAAAGAAAGCGGACTAAACATGCATTGCAAGTAATAAAGGCATTTTATCAGTTTCTTTAGACTCGATGTAGACACCCCATTATAACACCCCATAACCTTTCCGTAGGTTCCCTAGAGCCTTCCCTCATCGTTACAAACCTAATTCATACCCCGGGTGCTGACCTAAAGGCCATCGGGAACTCCTAGGCTCCGTTTAACCAAAAGTCAAACTCTTCAGCTTGATCGAGACTGAATGAATCTTCAAAGG
Source organism: Sambucus nigra (assembly GCA_949130495.1). NCBI lineage: Eukaryota > Viridiplantae > Streptophyta > Magnoliopsida > Dipsacales > Adoxaceae > Sambucus > Sambucus nigra. The sequence continues at coordinate 360,463,582 of OX422221.1, read as the reverse complement.
GCACTGAAACCCCTTTCCAATGGTCCACCCCATGCGCAATTCTGACTTACAATGAGGACGAATGATCCGTTCTCCCCCGAAACTGATCAGGAGGTCATCGGACGCTCCCAGGATCCGTTTGACCAAAGTCAACTCTTCATCTCAACCGAGACTGAATGAATCTTCAAAGGGAACTGAAACCCCTTTCCAACGGTCTTCCCCATGCGCAATTTTGACTTACGATACGAACGAATGATCCATTTTACTCCGAAAGGTCACCGAGCGCTTTGAGGCCCCAGTTGACCCAAGTCAACTCCCCAAACTGAGTCAAGCTCTTTGGAATATCGAAGTACATCTCCCAGCCTTTTCAACGGTCCGCCCCCCATGCGCGATTTTGACTTACGATGCGGACGAAAAATCCGTTTGTGTCCGAAGATCCCCCATCCAAAGGACCGATGAATGTTTCTAAGCCAGATTTGACCCAAGCTCAGAAATCCATCACTCTCAGTAAGCTCAGAAAACCCCTCTCGAAGTCAGCGTGATTTCCACATCCAAATCCCTTAACGACCTTCACTTTTCATCATCATTTTCATCAAACTTGGTGAATTACCCTCCATCATCACCCAAGTCCAAGGGCTGCTCTCCAACATCCAAGATCAAGATCTTCAAGAAGGTCCAACTTTCTCAACTCTCTCTTTAAATTCCTCTAAATTCGCATTAATTTGTTTTATTGCTTAACACTTTTTATTATCTCATCTCACATATCCAAATATACTTTTTATTTAGTATTATTGCACATCTCTTATTTTCATATAAATAAAACCCAAAAAACATGAAAAAGAGGATTTTCTCATAAATTCCAAATGGGAATTCTCACACTCTTATCACAACTAAAATATTTTTTTACACACACACCCACACACACACATATAAGAGAAGTCCCCGATTGGGTTTATGGGATAAATCCCACCCCCACGTTTTGTATACGAACTACGTGGACTTTGATGCCTCTATAAGCTACGTAGGCGTCTCGGGGTAAAACTCGAGACTCGAGTCCTTTTTAGACTTTTCTTCTTTTTTCTTTTTTATATATTCTTTAAAACTTAAGTCTCTTAGATTCTATATATTTACATATAGGTATATTTGTGCTTAGTAGCGTATTATCCTGCATGTGTTATCATTACCTTATCGACGCTAGGGTAATCGTATAAATCCTATTTTATAATATTACTTTTAGGAACATTCCTATGGATGACTAACTTTATCTCTTTCATGATACAAGTTGATGATTCTTATCTCCGCTTCATATGTACATGCACACATATCACGGGGAAATAAAGGAAAATAGCAATAACCCATGAGAGAACGTAAGGGCGGAATGGGTGCCTAACACCTTCGCATTTCGTAACTTAGCCTCTGAACCCTTTTCGAATCATTTTGGTTTCGTATGTATCAGTATGTTTTTGAATGCTATCCTTTAGGATGGGTCCTTTTTTTCTTTTGTCTGTTTTGAGTAAAATAGTCTGGCGACTACATCTCTCTACATTTTCACCTCATCACTGACACCGATCGAAGCGCTCCCGAGAGTGATGTGTGGGACCAAGATCCTCCCGAGACGAAGGGAAGACATCCCTCTATTCTTCTCCTCTCCCGACGTGAGGATCGAAAGGGAATGGCCACTATGGCGACTCTTCTAGGGACACTTCATTTTGAGGGCTAGTGTTTTATTTTCTGATATATCCCCCTAGTTTCATGTTGCCCTTTACTATTTATGTGTAACTCATGCTTATGCTTCTATTCACACACTTGTAGAAAATTCTCCATCTACACTTCACACCACGTGCACCTAAGATCACATATATCCCCATGTTGCACGCATCACCCACCCATACTTGGTATACCATTAGTACTCATACTTTGCTCCCTGTTGGGCAAGATCAAGAAAGATACTCTCATAAGATACTAATAGGAGAATCATGCATGATTCACACGATATCACCAAAGAGCATTGTGATTGACCAAATTTTATCGAGTAACAGGAGGGTCACTTCGTGATGGGCGCTGGTTCGGAAGGGCGCAGTTAGCCTAAGTGATATGACTCTCACCTTCCATTGGCCAAGTACCTTCGTCGTATTTTGAACAGTTCCCTCGCATCGTACTGATTAACCGAAGTCATGACAGGAGGTATATTGCAGGGAACTCGTTCACATACGCCGATTATATCGAATTCGCTCTCACACATACCGTCCCCATGAGGTATATAGTGAGGTAATTCACGTACACTCAGGTATATCAAATGGCTTATCCAAACGTATCGATTGCCCTCAAAAGCAAGACATTTATCGTGGAAGCCACGCCAAAGGGGGGATCCCTTTCCGATTCACCCAACCAAGATGCATACCCGCATATAGGTGTCAAGCCTAGGACACACATGTTAGATTGTCGATTTTAACCCAAAACTCTGCTAAAATTCTGGGACGGCCTACTCCCAAATTTTTGCGCATTTTTAAAATGCGACCCTGCCCGTGAGCCTGGTTACAAGTCCAGCCATAGCTTTGCATATCTTACAAACCCAAATTTTCCAGGCTCGGGTCCCGTCCGACAGTTCATTTTGAATTTAGGAGAATTTAATACAAGTGAGAACATAGTAATAATAATCATGCTGAGACCCGTCTCCAAAACATTCATCCCTTCTTAATCAAAAATCCAAAAATATTTCTCCCTTATTCATCAAAATTATAAAAATATTTCTCTTTTCTTTATCAAAATTCCAAAAATATTTTGTCTTTCAATCTAAAAAAAATGTTAAAAATATTTTCCTTCTTTCTTTTCAAAAAAAATAAATCCTGTTTTACGCCTTCTTAGGTCGATCGCACGTCCTTGGCCTGGCTCCTTATTGGTTTCGGTTTTCAGTCAAATCACCCCGGGGCTCCGTTCGTTCACCTGCTACTTCTTTCGAGTCTGGTATCCATTCGCTTTCCATGGAGAACACAGATCAAGTGCCAGTTACGCAGCCAGATCTGACGGCAGTTTTAGCTTAGCTCGTGTCCAAGATTGACAACCTTCAGACTGACGTACGAGAGATGCAACAGAAATAGGTTCCTATTCCTTAAGAGCCCGAGGCCTTATTCCCTCACACTATGGGTCCACCCGAGCCTATCTAGGTTCCCAAAGAGTATCATCATGCTCCACGTGCTCCTCATGTTAATGGGCCACCGCCTGCCCAACTTCCTATGCCAATCCTTGCCCAGCCTGGGCCTAACTTGCATGTGATCGTTGATCCGAAAGGGGAAGAATTGAACAAGGTCAAAGAAGATCTCAAGATTCTAACTAAGAAGTTCGACCAGGTAAAAGTCTAGAAAATTACATGGACTACACCCACATGTCTCCTTATCCAAAGGCGAGGTTACCCGAGAAGTTCAAGATGCCAAATGTCGAGAAATTCGAAGGAAGTGGACCACCGATTGTTCATCTTCGTAGCTATCACCATTCCATGACTCTTCTAGGGGCTTCTAAAGAAGTGATGGCATAATTATTTCAATAAACTTTGAAGGATAGCGCTCTCCGATGGGTTTTGTCTCTCGAGGAGTCCAGAATCCTTAGTTGGAGGATGTAGCCCGTGAATTCATGTCGCAGTACAAATATAACGAGTGCTTGAGGTCACCCGCCATGATTTAGAGCTGCTCAAACAGAACTCTGGGGAATCATCCAGTAACTTCATAACTCAATGGAGGGAAAAGGTAGCCATTATGACCAAACAGCCACCCGAGGAAGAACAAGTCAACATAGTGAAGAAGAACTTCTTGCCCCATCTTTGAGCAACCATGGGAGGACAATACTATCCCCACTTCTGAGATCTCAGAGAAGCAGGAGTAGAAATCGAGGAAGGTCTTGCTAAAATAGAGGTTGAACCAAAGAAAGTGTTCGGACAGTTCACCCCCAGAAAATATGATAGACCCGCTAGTGCTGCAGTTTCAACCATCAATAACATCTCTCAATTGACCACTTCGTGGGCACCAGAAACTCGCCCTGTCCCAGTACAAAAGGAATACATCGAGCTCCGTGCTGCCCTCTCCAAAGTTTATCAAGCCCTGTTAAGCCGAAAAGTCTTCAAACCCTTGGATACATGTCCATTGCCCAATACACTTCCAATAAACTTCAAGGCAGATGCCCATTACGCCTTTCACCAAATCGTTGGTCATACCATAGACCAATGCTTTCACCTTCAAAATATAATCCAAGGTCTAATTGATTGGGGTACCATTGCCCCACCAGCCAATCCTAAGCCAAACACTACTCACAACCCACTCCCAAATCATACCAATGCTATCTTCCAAGAAATGAACCCAGAATTTGATCCCTTAACTCAAATCACACCCATACACTCTCGTAAACCTCTCCGAACTTGCTCATATTTCCTCTTACACCCTGTTAGCCTCACTAATCAGGCACTGTCACTCCTTACCAGAGCATGCATTGCTATTCATACCCATTCTAAAAATGGAGGTATGTAATTATCAAAAGTGTTAATTAAACAAACTTCTAGAGTTCGGGCTGAAATTTCCCTCACCGATGATCATTGTTTACGAGAGGTACAACACGTTATTCTTGGAAGCACGAAAATGGGCTCGAAAGTCAGACAGTTGGGTGGTACCAAGCGATGAAGTCAGCATGTATGATGTCGTCCAGATCATGGCATAATTATTCAGGCAAACCAACGACATTTGCAGTATGACTGAGTTACTTGATACTCTAAAATTACAAGGGCGTTTAGTCCCTTCCCCCTTACATATCGCCATAGAATGGGAAGACTTGTATGAAGAAGTCATTGAAGTTGTGGAATGCATTGACTTTATATGGAAAGACAGAATTGATGTCGCCGGATGGGGGGAAGAATTCAAAGATTCGAATGAAGAGACATCTTTCGAGAAAACTGGCTCGGTAGCCGACATGTGTGAGATGATATCATTTGAGGAACTCCTCGGAGAAATAAACAAAGTGGCAGAACAACTCGAGATTGATGAAGAAACAAAGTTTATCTTCTTCCCTTCTTTAGTAAATCACTTGCCCAGATCAGGGAGGCATTACCAGATTCCAAGCCCACTACCAGCCAATGAAGAAGGGAAGGGCATTGAAAACCTTCCTATGACAGAAATGACCCTCGAGGAAAGCATGATCATCGATCAACTGAAAAAAACTCAAGCAAACATCACTCTGTGGGGGGATTTTCATGTCTTCCCAGATGCACATAAATACTTTGATCAAGTTTCTCACTGGACCCCTAGTTACTCCTTCTAACACACTATAAGAAGCGATAAATTTAGTTGGATCCTTAACCTCTACCCGAATCGTATCCTTTTTCGAAGAAGAAATCCCTAGAATCAGGCCAAACCACAATCATGCACTCAACATCTCCGTCAAAGTTATGGGGAAAATCGTACCACTCTCTCTTATCGATAATGGATCTGCCTTGAATGTCTTCCCATTAAGAACCTTTAAATGCTTAGGATAGAAGGAAAGTGACATCTCTCCAACTTCCACTGCTGTATGTGCCTACGATAAAACCCGTCGGGAGGTGATGGGATCCATAAAACTTGTAATAGGGGTTGGCCCTATAAACCCTCTCATTGAATTCCAAGTTATTGACATCCCAGCTTGTTTCAACATATTTCTTGGACGACCTTGTCTCCATAATATCAAGGGTGTGTCTTCCTCACTCCATCAAAAACTAAAATTCTTTGCCAATGGATGAGTCATCACCATTTTGGGCAAAGACGATAATGCCAAGGGTAAAAGTACCAGCAGTCCAATCCTTGATATACAACATGGGTAAAATGATATGCTCCTATCAGGATTCTGAGTTGATCCACTTCTACTCCCGGCAGGGGATAATTTTAAAAAAAGGGTTTATCCCGAATATGACCCTCATGGTAATATCAATATGATTCATATGTTCAAAAACATGCACTTCATGACGCACTGGGGATAGGGAAAAGACAACAAGAGATACTTGAGCCCATTGAAATGAAGAAAGCTTTCCCTCCTTGTGGTTTGGGGTATCAACCATCAGAACAAGAGCTCAAAATGATCCGCTAGTCTCGACCAAAGAGAAGATTAGACTACATCCAGACTATTCGAGGTGACTCCTTGAATGGACGATTCATCAAAGAGGGCAAAGACTTCTCCTTATGTGGCTTTTCGAAACCCTGGTATGACCATACAGACAAGAAGATGAAACTCAAAATGGAGATATTTTTCTAAGACAGCTACCCATGGGCCAAAAGTTCCTAACACAATGTACAACCGCTCATCAAAGATGCCGAAGAGACTGAGGAAAGTGACTCCGAGGACTCATTCAACTGGCATACACTGGGGCTGATGGTTTGCATGCTTCATGAAAGCACTACATCACTGGATCCATCCCATTTCATTAAAGCTGCTGATACACCTCTCCTTAACTGGCATGCTACGTCGGTTTTACCTGTTGAAATCCCACTTAACCCCTATGTTTACCCCATTTCTTCTTCTGTTGTCTATCCTTGCTCAAATGTAATCGAGACCTCCTTTGATGAGATTCTCAATGATGTTTTTCCTATCAATAAAATAAAAGAAGATTTTGAGTATCTTGTTGTGCCTTACATTAATTATTTAGATTCCAATCAAACTTTTCATGATGATGATTTTACAAATGAACAATTCTTAATTGATCTAAATAAGGTTAATAACAAATAACATAACCGCATTTAAGTTAATGAAGAAGAGACTGTTATTGTTAACCTCGATTCTAGTAGCCAACTGCGCGAGATTAGGATAAGGGCTACCCTTGATGAGAATGAGTGCGCACAACTCGAAGAATTATTGAAGGAATTCGTGGATGTCTTCACATGGTCCTATGACGATATGCCCGACATTGATCCAGAAATTGCTCAGCATGAGATCCCCACTCTTCCAGAATACAAGTCGATTAAACAAAACCTGAGAAAGCTCTGCACCGAATGGCCGCTCAAAGTCAAAGAAGAGGTGGTCAAACAGCTGAACGTGGGTTTCATTCATGTGATCGAATATCCCACATGGTTAGCCAACATAGTACCTGTGCCAAAATTAGGAGGGAAAGTTCGGATGTGTGTAGACTACTGAGACTTGAACAAAGCCTCTCCAAAGGATGATTACCCACTACCCAATATCGACATGATCGTGGACAACAAAGCCAGTCATGCTCTCAAGTCATTCATCAACGAGTTTGTCGGATACAACCAAATCAAAATGCACCCAGATCATCAAGAAAAAACCGCGTTCATCAACCCATGGGGAACCTTTTGCTACACTGTTATTCCATTTGGTCTCAAAAATGCTGGGGCTACCTACCAGAGGGCTTCCACAACCATCCTGCACGATATGATTCACCAAGAAGTCGAGGTATATGGGATGATATGATTATAAAATATAAAACTAGAGAAGGTCATGTTCCCTCTCTCTGAATGTTCTTCAAATAATTATGACTATATTAGATGAGACTCAATCCACATAAATGTGTCTTCGGCATTAGAAAGAAAAAACTCTTGGGATTCATGGTTAGTGAGAAAGGGATAGAAGCAGATCCTGCCAAGCTAAAATCCATACTTGAGATGCCACCTCCCCAAACGGAGAAAAAAGTCCAGGGTTTCCTTGGGAAATTACAGTACATTAGCTGGTTCATCAGCCAACTCACCTCCATATATGAACCGATTTTCAAACTCCTCTGAAAGGATTCAACCAAAGTTTGGAACGAGGCCTTCCAAGAAGCTTTTGGACGAATCAAACAATACCTAACTCAAACTCCGGTACTCATGCCACCACAATCTGGTCTCCCCTTTCCCCTATACCTAACCATAACTGACACGACAACTGGGGCTTTATTAATACCTTGAAGATTCCCGCAAAGAAAAATCCATCTGTTACGCCAGTCACAAACTGGCTGGGTACGAAGTAAACTACACTGCTTTGGAAAAAGAGTGCGTCGTGCTTGTCTGGGTCACCCAAAAGTTATGACACTACATCCTCGCCTTCCCCATTAAACTTTTATCCGAAATGGACCCCATCAAGTACTTGCTTGAGAAATCTAGTTGAATGGCTCGATGGTTGATGATATTAGACGAGTTTGATATCATATACATCACACAAAAGGCCATGAAAGTAAGAGCCATCTCTTACTACCTCACTAACTACCCCATGGAAGAGGCTGATGAGTGGATCTCTGAATTCCCAGATGAAAAAATCTTCTATGCTGCTCAAGATGACCTTTGATGGAAAATGTTCTTTGATGGCATGGCCAATAAAAAGGGATACGTCATTGGGATACTTCTTATCGCCCCAGATGACTCCCACACTCCCATCGCCATCAAATTTGATTTCCCCTGCACCAACAATATGACTAAATACATGGTGTGTATCGTAGGCCTTAAAGTTTCTCTCAAGAAAGGTATTTAATGCCTAGATGTCTACGGGGATTCTCCCTCATCATTGGTCAAGTGCTCAGAAAATGGAAAGTCAAGGATGAGAAACTCCAATCATTCCATGCCCACCTATAAGTACTCGCCTCCCAATTCCAAGACATCACCTTTCATTACCTACCTTGAGAAAAAAATAACCTAGCCGATGCCCTTGCTACCCTAGCCTCCATGGTCGACATGCTGAAGGAATAACAATGGCCCCCTTCCTAGTTCAAAAGCAAGATAAACCAACCCACTGCTACCACATTGAACTCATCACCAAAGAAGATCCCGAGCTATCCAATTACTGGTATTATGACATCTAGCACCTTCTCAGGCATGGTAGGTATCCCAAGGGTTCCAACAAGAAATATTGGGCAACCCTCTGAAGACTGGTCGCTTAATACATCATCTGTCACAAAGCACTGCTTGCTAAGAAGAGGTGATGTAACCTTTGACGAAACCCATCTACACTGCATCACAGGGGCTGACATTGAAGAGGTGATGTAAAGAATCCACATCGGGGAATGCGAACCCCACATGAATGGTCACATGCTTGCCAAGAAGATCATTCGACAAGGCTACTACTGGACCACCATGATCCAGGATTGCACCGCCTATGTCCAGAGATGCCTCAAATGCCAACAGTTCTCCAACCTTCAATAACTTCCTCCGCAAGAAATATACAAAATGACTTCTCCCTGGTCGTTCTCCACCTGGGGTATCTACATCATAGGGAAGGTTACACCCAAGGCTTCCAACGGGTATGAGTTCATTCTATTTGCCATTGATTAATTCACCAAATGGGTCAAAGCTGAGTCATACGCAGTTCTGAATGCCAAGAAGGTGGCCAAATTCATCAAGAAAAACATCATCTGCCGATATGGGGTACCGCAGGGGCTAGTGTTAGATAACGGGTTGCATTTCAAGGAAAAAGTCACAGAAGTGGTAAACGAGTATGGGATTCAGAGACATAAATCTTCTCCCTATCGACTTTAGACCAACGGTGCAGTCAAAGACGCCAATAAGAACCTCAAAGACATCATCAGTAAGATGACCGAAAGCTATCGAGATTTGGCCAACCGAATCCCATATGCCCTCTGGGGCTACCGAACCTCAATTCAAACCTCTACTAGGGCTACCCCTTACTCTCTAGTCTACGACATGGAAGCAGTCCTACCCGTGGAGCTAGAAATACCTTTGTTATGCATCATGCTTGAAAGCAAGGTCAGTGAGGAGGACTGGAATCAAAGCCACCTCGACGAGCTATCACTCTTGGATGAAAAGAGACTGAAGGTGTTATATCATATACAAGGGTACCATGTCGCATATCGCGTTCATTTAATAAGAGAGTCAAGGATCGCGGTGTCCGAGAAGGGTATTTAGCCCTCAAATAAATAGTAGAGCCCATCTGGGACCCTAGAGGGAAATTCAAGCCCAATTGGAGCGGCCCATAAATTGTCAAGAAGATCTTGTCTGGCGGTGCCGCCATGCTCACCGACTTAGATGGAGAAGATATGGCTCGTCCAGTTAACCTATACCATCTCAAGAGATTTTACCCCTAGTCTGAAATCTCGGTGCGCTATGACTTTTCTCATCTCCCTTCTATTCTAAAAAAAAATCTCTTCAATTCCCTCTACCCATAACTACGTGGGCCTGATCCTCTGCAAATATCATTCTCGGAAAAAATTGAAAAGTTTCAAAAACCCCCAAAGGTACGTATGCAGATCATACATCATACATGAGCACGACCCATTTATTTTTCATAAAAAACTATTACTTTCTTATCTCCGAGAATGACAGTTCATTCTAATATATATTTGAAAAAAATGATTATGCATGCCTTAGCGATCGGTATAGATAATTCAAAATACAAAATTCATCAAAAGGCACAACTAGATGATCAAAAACTTATATATTTCACTAATAAAAAACTACAGTGCAATTACATAAGAAAAGGAACGGATGACTCCCTCCCTCCCCCCTTTACCTTCCTAAAAACCCAAATAAATTCCCAAACTTATTCCCCAGTAAAAAAATAAACCTCCCCCCAAGAGTCATACCCACGGCTACCAGAGGATCCCGCTCCGCCATCATCTACATTATGGGGTACCAAGATTCCCCTGCCTTAATGGAGCATCGCAGACGCTCCATGGACCGATAAGCTCGAACCAGCCTCGAAAAAACTACCACACCCCCTCCATGGTATCAGATAAGGCAAGCCACCTTTGTCCAACCTCTACCACCAACATATTGATGATTACTTTTATCCAGAAACACTTTATATAATACCTAGGGATGTGCCAAACTCTCCCAGAAGACTGAGAGGGGGTCGACGAACGTCGACTCTCCCACAAAGAGCCAAGCCGCATTCGCAAACGCTCTATCAAATCTTCTACCGAAAAGAAGTCTATTGTCCGAGGTGGCACGATCTGCTCCCAACCAAATTGGCGCAGAAGCCGCTAAGGGAAATAAAAAGAGTTATGTTTGAGACCAACCGACTGGACTTACGGGTATTCTCCCAGTTCTAGAATAGGCAGCAGTTGTCCCCACCAAGGTATTGACAGTACAGATTTAGAGCCCCAGGCTCCATGAACTAGTTCTCCTAGCTGTCAATATCCAGACCAACACTAATGAAATGGCACGAAAAGAAGTTGGGAACAACCGACAAAGGGTATTCCCGAGAAATCACCAGGAGGAATCTTTCAGACAAACGCATCAACAACATCACAGGGCTACCCCTCAGAAAGTCAGAACGACCTTCTCGCATGGCATCTAATCCATTAAAAGTCTCCTCCAATATCACCGCCACAGGATTACGATGGTAGGACATCCATAAAGTAATAGCTGCAAGTTGTGGGTCCACCAGCAGCTCCCCGATCACCCGTAGCAATTTTGAAACCAAGCTGAGAATAACAGCTTTGGCATATTCATCATCACCAACCTCTTGTTAATGCGCAGACCGCAACACCGTAGGAAGAGAAATCATACCTCCAGCCACCAGTGATCTGGCCACCGAGGATGAAACACAAAGAAGCCTGGCCAATAACTCCCGGGGAGAATGGGAAAACTCAGGCAAAGCCGCAGTAACATAGGGATTTATCCCCAACAAGGAAGAAAATTCCTCATAGGTCGGACAGACTTCTTCCAAGCCAAAACGGAATACCTGGTCTTCAGGGTACCAGAATTTTATCTCCACCATCAACATGTTCCACTATATGGGTCGATTATGCCATAAAGAAACTCGACGCATGTTATAGGATTCGTAGTCAACGTTATAGGAGCACATCTCCTCCAAAGTCTCGAGGTAGTTGGCAAACTCAACACTACCAGGGAGAGCCATCTCAGAGGACAAGAAAGTCGGAATGTGAAGGTGTGAGGAAAACACTCCACCCTTACCCCTCTTTTATACTTGAAAACCCCCACAAAAGACAAAACACCTGTAGAAATTAGAGGAAATCCTTCCCCATAAGGTACCAAAGGCGGAAGAGGGTACCAATCAAAGCTTTGAATTTATGGGACTGGACTGGCCTGTTGATAGGCATGACAAGGTGCTTGCCGATCGGCAACCCCCTATTTTTGGAAATTTTCCTTTTTCGTCTTTTGTCAAAATTTAGAAAACTCAACAAAAATAAATTGATATTCTCAAAAAAATTTCAAAAATTCCCCTTTACAGCTTTATATAAATTCTCATAAAACTTTCGTTCAAATCCCAAAAATATTCTTTTTTACGGTCTCAGCAGCAAAGTAAAAAGTGCATGTGCATGCATTCATCATCAACAGAAGATAATAAAAAACTCCACTGTATTGCATAGATATTTTTTGTGTTACATCAATTTTGCAGGAAAATAAAGAAAAGAAAAAGAAAAAAAAAACGGGACTCAGCCCGAACCCACATTCTCTCTCTTTCTCACTTTCCCTTTCCCTTATCTCTCTTAAGAGATTTCACCCCTGCGACGCGCTCTCTTTCCTCGATGGCGAGATGACGCACCACTGCTACCTATGTCACGAGTCCGATCTAAAATAGTAGTAGGGAACGAGTGTCTTGACATGCCACCAAGGCAACATATATTCTGACTTAAATTATTTCCTTAAATAAGTGTAACGGAAATACAATCACATGGTTATGAATCGTAAAATACTGAAAGTGAAGGAATTACATCATCAGAGCTTTCTAAAGGAAACTTCATTTATATTAAAGTATCAACGAGTTACAACTTGACATAAAATTTCAAAACCTTTTAATTAAAGAGCCAAACATGCTCTATCTAATAAAACAAATTCCTACTTAATGTAACAAAAGGAGCTCTAAAAGCTAAAATCTTCAATATAGTCCTTTTTCGTTCCATCCACGAGCTTAATTATTTCCTGAAAAATGGTTATTTATACAACGTCAGCTAAAAGCCAAATGAGATTCAATCTCCAGACATTCCAGGGTTTTTCAGAAAATGATACCTATTCAATTTAGAACATAAGGCATATATGTAGAGATAGGAATTTCCAGTAATATATATAAAGTAAATGACAATATATATATTCAGAATAAATAGTTCAGAACAGAGAAGATCAAATAATTGAACATATGTCAATTATTCAGTTTTAGTGGCCATGTATGCTTTAATGCCCAGATAGATAGTTTTACCAAATGTTTCCACCCGGCAACAACACAGACAGATAATCATGATTTATGGAACAACGCCTTGTTTAGGGCACACCAGCGATAAACCAGCTGGGAAGGTACCACACAAATATTTCCACCCGGTAGTCAAGGCCAACATAGTAAGAGAGTTTCCATAAGCCGAATCAATAATTTTAGAATTCAAATTAGATGTTTATATGGAGAGATATAAACACATAACAAACGACGGAATCATCGATATCAGATGCATTTTGAGAATAAAAGCATTTCACAAAATATACATAGTTTGCATAATATAATATAATCAAAATGCGCAAGAAATTGCATAGAGTACTCACTTAAAATAGAGGTCAAAATTATAGATAATGAGTCTTCGATCGCACGTTAATCTAACAAATACGATAAAGGTTTAAGTATATGTTCTAAACAAGGTCCAGTCTACATATTGTATTTTAATAGTAACTTTTTTCAAAGGATTACTAAAAACCATTTTCTTAACTTTTAAAACTTATTAATCGTAATTAAAGGATTCAAATCATAGTTCTTCCTAATCAGTCGGTTCCCACTAGAGATGGAGGGTCACAGGGGCACCGCTTAAATACCATCTCCTCTAGACAGAACATTTTCGGATTCATTCCCAGTAGAGATGGAGAGTCACAGGGGCACCACTTAAATACCATCTCGTCTAGACAGAATTTCACCGGGCCTGACTTTGGAATTACTTAAATGGGATTCCATAATAACGAGCAATTACTTTTAAAAAAAAACATTTTTAAAAGCGTATATACAATTTCAAACAAGTTTACATGAAAATAAAATCAACTTGTATTTCTTCTAAACTTTAATTTTTTATTAGTGAAGTCCTTAGTGTATTTTACCAGCATAACTACTAAGTAAAGCTATAAAACACAAAATTAAAACTATAAAAATACATTATAACATTTAAATAAAATCATACCTACGAAATGACTTCTTTCTTCAAAATTATAGAACTCCTTCTTAAGATATTTCCCAAGCTTTCTATCACTCTTTCTTACTATAATTCTCAAGAAATTGGTGTGAGTTTCAAATTAACCCTAAGGCCCTATTTATAGGTTTCCAAAAGTACTACGGTGTTCACACGTGTCTAATGACTATGATTTTTGGAGTGGTGATTCAACACCGAGGTGTCGCGATCCGGAGTGGTCTTGCAGTGTTAATATCACCAAATGATGACAAGTGTTTTAGCTTTCTCTCTAAACATGACATGTGTAAGGTGGAAGTGACCAGCACGTGGTGGAAAGGTGATAAGGGTATAAGGGTCATTTCACACATGAAGGGTATTTTAGTAATTTCACACTATATATTTTGAATATTTCTTACAGGTCCTTGAAAATATTTTATTTACAAAATGGCCCATTTTATATTTTTATTTTAGTCCTTAAAGTTTCATACAATTATATTTTCGACCCCAAAACTTATTCTTTGCCTGAAGATATGTCATAAGACTTCGATTTGATCCAATTTACGGTTGATTCTTCGTAATTAAAATTGGGGTTTGTTATATTGATAGCCAATAATAGCACATATCTAATAATACGGCATGTATACGATAATAAGTAACACAAGAGTGTAAAAACAAACTATATATAAAAGTGGGGTCATTACATCCTACCCTCCTTATAAAAAGTTTGGTCCCCAAACTCTACTTACATTAATTTCCAAAAAGGTATGGATATCGCTCCTTTATTTCATCTTCCCGCTCCCACGTTGCTTCTTCAACAGAATGATTCCGCCATAATACTTTAACTAGTGGAATAATCTTGGTTCGTAATATTTGATCTTTATGGTCCAAAATTTCCGCTGGATGCTCAATGTACGACAAATCTTCTCTAACTTGAAGAGACTTATGACTTAAGATATGTTTTTGATCTGGGACATATTTCTTTATCATTGATACATGAAACACATTATGTACACTAGAGAGTTCCGGTGGTAAGGCTATTTTATACGCAACAACTCCTATCCTTTCAAAGATTTCAAAAGGTCCCATGTATCTTGGGCTCAACTTCCCTTTCTTCACAAATCGTATTACTCCCTTTGCAGGCGATACTCATAAGAACACATAATCTCCTCTTTGGAATTCTAACTGTCGGTGTCGATTGTCAACATAACTCTTTTTACGGCTTTGAGCGGTTCGAAGTCGGTCTTGTATTAATTTCACCTTCTCTATTATGATCTGAATCAATTCTGGTCCCAATAATTTTCCTTCCCTAACTTCTACCCAACATGTAGGGGAATGACACCTTCTACCATAGAGTGCCTCATACGGATCCATTTGAATACTTGCTTGATAGCTATTATTATATGCGAATTCCACTAACGATAAATGATCATCCCAATTCCCTTTTAAATCAAGTGCACATGCCCTAAGCATATCCTCTAAGGTTTGAATAGTTCTTTCTGATTGTCCATCCGTTTGAGGATGAAAAGCAGTGCTAAAATTCAATTTTGTTCCCATGGCTTCTTGTAGGCTTTTCTAGAAGCGAGACATAAATCTAGGGTCACGGTCAGAAATAATTGAAATTGGGGTTCCATGAAGCCTAATAATTTCCCGCACATACAACTTAGCTAACTTTTCTAAAGAATGGGTAATCTTAATGGCTAGAAAATGAGCAGATTTAGTTAGCCTATCAATAATTACCCAAATAGAATCATTACCATTTGAACTCCTTTGTAAGCCTATCACAAAATCCATAGTGATATGTTCCTATTTCCACTCCGGGATAGGTAGGGGTTGTAGTAATCCTGATGGTTTTTGATGTTCATCTTTTACTTGTTCACAACCCAAACACTGAGATACAAATTCCGCTATCTCCCTTTTCATGTTATTCACCAAAAAACTTCTCGAATATCTCTATACATCTTGGTATTTTTGGGATGAAATGTGAATCTCGAGAAATGACTTTCCTCCAAAATTTGCCTCTTTAGTTGGGCATCATGTGGAACACACACTCTATTTCCAAACCTCAATATATCATCCCGTATCGCAAATTCCATTTGCTTCCCTTCAATAACCTCCTCTCTAATCTTCTTCAGTTGTGGGTCATTTACTTGTGCAATTTTGATCCTTTCCATCAATATGGGTTGTACTTGTAAGTTTGCAATCATTCCACCTTTACTATAAATACGAACATCTATTTACATATTTTGTAAATCCTTCAATAGAGCCTCCTGGTTTGTAATAAGACATGTTAAATTTGGTGTAAGCTTCCTACTTAAAGCGTCAGCTACTACATTAGCTTTCCCTGGGTGATAATGAATATTCAAAACATAATCCTTCATCAATTCTAACCACCTCCTTTGTCTCATGTTCAATTCTTTCTGAGTAAATATATATTTCAAACTCTTATGATCGGTATAAATCTCACAATTCTCACCATATAAATAGTGTCTCCAAATCTTAAGAGCAAAAATTATAGCTGCTAATTCTAGGTCATGGGTTGGATAATTTTGTTCATATGGTTTTAACTGTCTTGAGGCATAAGCAACTACTTTTTCATTTTGCATTAACACACATCCTAAACCATTTTTTGAAGCATCACTATAAATTACCAATCCTTTCGTACCTGAAAGAATAGTCAAAATTGGGGCAGTCACTAATCGATTCTTAAGTTCTTGAAAACTTTTCTTGGCTTCCTCGGACCATTCATATTTTACCTTCTTTTGTGTTAACCTAGATAGAGGTTTGGCAATGCTAGAAAATCCTTCAACAAATCTTCGATAATAACCTGTTAATCCAAGGAAACTACGAATCTCACTCACATTAGTTGGTCGGGGCCAATCTAGTATAGCCTCAATCTTTTGAGGGTCAATTAACACTCCCTCTTTGGATATGACATGTCCTAGAAAAGAAACACTAAGCATCCAAAACTCACACTTCTTTAATTTTCATATAATTTCTCTTTCATAAGGATTTGTAATATTGTCTCTAAATGCTTCTCGTGTTCTTCAATACACTTAGAATAAATGAGAATGTCATCAATGAAAACAACAACACATTGATCCAAATATTTCCTAAAGACTCTATTCATCATATCCATAAAAGCGGTTGGTGCATTAGTTAGTCCAAATGGCATTACGAGAAATTCATAGTGACCGTATCTAGTACGAAAAGCTGATTTTGAAATATCATCATCCTTAATCTTCAATTGATGATAGCCTGACCTAAGATCAATCTTAGAGAATACTTGTGCACCTTCTAATTGATCAAACAAGTCATTTATACGAGGTAAGGGGTATTTATTCTTAATGGTTACCTTATTTAGTTCACGATAATCTATACATAGTCTCATTGTCCCATCCTTCTTTTTCACAAATAATATTGGAGCACCCCAATGCGATATACTTAGTCTGATAAAACCCTTGTCTAATAGGTCTTCTAATTGAACTTTTAACTCTCTTAATTCTAAAGGTGCCATACGATATGATGGTTTTGAGATTGGTATAGTTCCAGGAATAAGGTTAATGGTAAATTCTATTTCTCTATTAAGAGGTAGGCCGGGTAAATTATCAGGAAAAACATCCATAAATTTCTTAGCAATAGGAATATCTTCTAATCCAGGCTCTATCATCTCCAAACTAGTAACATTTTTAAGAAATCCTTGACATCCCTTCTTAAGAAAACTATAGGCTTGCATTGCAAAAATAATACACATCGGAGATATGATGCCAGTTCCTTCAAAACTAAATTTTGGTTGGTGAGGAATTTGGAAAGTAACACTCTTCTCAAAACAGTCTACCTTAGCATGATGTGATGCTAACCAATCCATCCCCAAAATGACTTCAAAATCTTTAATGTCTAAAACTATCAGATCAACAAATAGTTTATGACTATCAATATCTATGGGGAAAGCCTTATGTACTAATTTACCCATCAATAACTCACCCGAAGGAGTAGAAACGTGTATGTTATGATTCAAGGGTTCAGGCAATTTATGAAAGCGATTTAATACATGTATAGATATGAACGAATGAGTAGAACCAGCATCTATCAAAGCTTTAAAAGGCTGTGCATATATAGAAAGTGTACCTGACACTACCGCATTAGAATCTTGGGTATCAGAAAGTGCAAAAACTCTACCTTGTCTGTCTTGATCCTTTTTTGCACTTGAAGGCTTTATCGGAACCCTTGCTGGGTTTGGGCAGTCTTTTATCTGATGTCCTTTCTGTCCACATCTAAAACAAGCTCCTGAATCCTTACAACAAGGTCGTCCTCCATGCATCTTTCCACATTGCTGACATGTCTGGGTATTATAATGTTTGTATCACTAGATCCTCCAACATTGGATGTGTTCCTAAAGAAATTTCTATTATTCGGGTTCTTTCCTTTTTGTTCCTCAAACTTCCTTTTTCCATCTCTAATTCAATTGTACTCCTCACCATCCCTCTCAGCTATTGTAGCCCTAGTCACGACATCAATATATGATGTTAATTTCAGGATGGAAATTCGACTCCGAATATTCAACCTTAACCCATGCTCAAACTTTTTCGCTCTTACAACATCAGTTGCTACAACATGACGTGCAAACCGGGATAACTCAGTAAACTTTTCCTCATATTGACTAACCATCATATTCCCTTGCACCAAACTCATGAAGTCAGCTGCCATTTCGTCTTTCACCATTTTCGGAAAATATTTCTCATAAAAGATTACTAAGAAATCATTCCAACTATGTAAGTATTCTTTTCCCTGTGTATTCTCTTAGTCATTCTCCACCAATGTTCGGCGTCCCCTTCTAACATAAATGTTGCAAATGACACCATTTGTTCATCGGTACACTTAAGAACATCGAGTATCTTTTCCATCTGCATCACCCAACTTTCTGCCTCGGTGGGGTTAGGATTACCTTTAAAAGATGGAGGATTCAACTTCTTGAACTGTTCAATAGTACATCTACTTAGTTCAAGATTCTTTGGTACTCCATTATTCACCTGCTGCTCCACAATCTTTGCTAGACTTTCAATTGCCTTGTATGCACCTTCCAGTCCTTCTATACTCGAATCACTAGTTCCCATTGATGATCTTCTCTTGGTCATTTTCTATAGTCATGGCCAAACGTAAGATCCACTATACTATATCAATATTGAAAACTAAAAGACCAATTATAAATAATATAACACATAGGGTGGGTTATCACATAAATTAGATTTTTAATACTATCTCTTAAGGATGGAAGCATAAAATGTATAACATTCGAAACCTATGCTCAGTAGTCTACGGGTTCATAACCTATGCTCTGATACCAACTCTGTCACAACCCTGACCCAAAACAGTAGTAAGGAATGACTGTCTTAAAATTCCACCAAGGCAACATATATTCTGACTTAAATTGTTTCCTTAAATAAGTGCAACGGAAATACAATCACATGGTTATGAATCGTAAAATACTGAAAGTGAAGGAATTACATCATCAGAGCTTTCTAAAGGAAACTTCATTTATATTAAAGTATCAACGAGTTACAACTTGACACAAAATTTCAAAACCTTTTAATTAAAGAGCCAAACATGCTCTATCTAATAAAACAAATTCCTACTTAATGTAACAAAAAGAGCTCTAAAAGCAAAAATCTTCAATATTGTCCTTTTTCGTTCCATCCACGAGATTAATTATTTCCTGAAAAATGGTTATTTATACAACGTCAGCTAAAAGCCGAATGAGATTCAATCTCCAGACATTCCAGGGTTTTTCAGAAAATTGATACCTATTCAATTTAGAACATAAGGCATATACGTAGAGATAGGAATTTCCAGTAATATATATAAAGTAAATGACAATATACATATTCAAAATAAATAGTTCAGAACAGAGCAGATCAAATAATTGAACATATGTCAATTATTCAGTTTTAGTGGCCATGTACGCTCTAATACACAGACAGATAGTGTTACCAAATGTTTCCACCCGGCAACAACACAGACAGATAATCATGATTTATGGAACAACACCTTGTTTAGGGTACACCAGCGATAAACCAGCTGGGAAGGTACCACCCAAATATTTCCACCCGGTAGTCAAGGCCAACCTAGTAAGAGAGTTTCCATAGGCCGAATCAAAAATTTTAGAATTCAAATCAGATGTTTATATGGAGAGATATAAACACATAACAAACGACAGAATCATCGATATCATATGCATTTTGAGAATAAAAGCATTTCACAAAATATACATAGTTTACATAATATAATATAATCAAAATGCGCAAGAAATTGCATAGAGTACTCACTTAAAATAGAGGTCAAAATTATAGATAATTAGTCTTCGATCGCACGTTAATCTAACAAATATGATAAAGGTTTAAGTATATGTTCTAAACAAGGTCCAGTCTACATATTGTATTTTAATAGTAACTTGTTTCAAAGGATTACTTAAAACCATTTTCTTAACTTTTAAAACTTATTAATCGTAATTAAAGGATTCAATTCATAGTTCTTCTTAATCAGTCGGTTACCAGTAGAGATGGAGGGTCACAAGGGCACCGCTTAAATACCATCTCCTCTAGACAGAATATTTTCGGATTCATTCCCAGTAGAGATGGAGAGTCACAGGGGCACCACTTAAATACCATCTCGTCTAGACAGAATTTCACCGAGCCTGACTTTGGAATTACTTAAATGGGATGCCATAATAACGAGCAATTACTTTAAAAAAAAAAAACATTTTTAAAAGCGTATATACGATTTCAAACAAGTTTACATGAAAATAAAATCAACTTGGATTTTTTCTAAACTTTAATTTTTGATTAGTGAAGTCCTTAGTGTATTTTACCAGTATAACTACTAAGTAAAGCTATAAAACACAAAATTAAAACTATAAAAATATATTATAACATTTAAATAAAATCATACCTACGAAATGACTTCTTTCTTCGAAATTATAGAACTCCTTCTTAAGATATTTCCCAAGCTTTCTATCACTCTTTCTTACTATAATTCTCAAGAAATTGGTGTGAGTTTCAAATGAACCCTAAGGCCCTATTTATAGGTTTCCAAAAGTACTACGGTGTTGACACGTGTCTAATGACTAGGATTTTTGGAGTGGTGATTCAACACCGAGGTGTCGCGATCCGGAGTGGTCTTGCAGTGTTAATATCACCAAATGATGACAAGTGTTTTAGCTTTCTCTCTAAACATGACATGTGTAAGGTGGAAGTGACCAGCACGTGGTGGAAAGGTATAAGGGTATAAGGGTCATTTCACACATGAAGGGTATTTTAGTAATTTCACACTATATATTTTGAATATTTCGTAGAAGTCCTTGCAAATATTTTATTTACAAAATGGCCCATTTTATATTTTTATTTTAGTCCTTAAAGTTTCATAAAATTATATTTTCTACCCCAAAACTTATTCTTGTCCTGAAGATATGTAATAAGACTTCGATTTGATCCAATTTACAGTTGATTCTTCGTAATTAAAATTGGGGTTTGTTATATTGATAGCCAATAATAGCACATATCTAATAATACGACATGTATATGATAATAAGTAACACAAGAGTGTAAAAACAAACTATATATAAAAGTGGGGTCATTACAACTTGAACCAGACTCCTCCTCGGATGAGGCAGATAGAACCAAGTAAGAATGAACAAGAACCGCGTCCCGAATATGGGCAGTTGCCAAAGATATCCAATCCCTAATATCCCTCAGCCAACTGGTGGGCACCCAAACGTGCTGCACGAAAAGGCATAATCAGTGTCAAGCAGAAAAGAGCAAAAGAAACCAAAGGAGAAGAACAGAAAAGACATACCTCAAGACGAAGAACCTCCTCTGTCAATCCCAACTCCTCTGGGTCCATCGCATGAGGACAATGCAACATAGGCACCATCCCTCCATCAGCCCGCCGGATATTGTAGGAAGGGGTATCCAACCGCACAAAGGGAACCTCCGAAGTCTCCGCTGCCGCAGATGTCAACGGACCGACACCGCTGTGGTAGGACCCCACTGGCCGACCTGAACCCATAGGAGCGAAGGGCAGTGCATCATATATGCTTGGAGCCATAAGACAGCTCGTCACTAAGTCCATATAATCATACGAAACAACCGTATCGATGTACAGCAGGTAGGACTCGCCAATCATTATCGCGATCCTCACATCCTCCGGTAACAGTCGATCCCGCCTCATAGATATAGGGGGCCTCGCATGTGGTACCACCACCTCCTCCTTAGCAATCTGTCAAACCACCCTCTCCCCGAGATACCAAGAGTGGCCAAACTCATGTGTCAATAAATTCCTCATTTGCACATCGACCCCAGTCAACCCCGTGTCCTGAACAGTTATCCCCCAAGGGTAAAAGGTCACCTAAAAAATCCCCAACAAAATATAAGAAAATATGGAATCAGAGCACCCAAAAGTATTGGACTGAAGAATAAAAATGTCTTACCCTATCAGTAGTCAGACCATTTAAGACCTGACGCATCGCCTCTAGAGAGAGAGACCTCATCGACTGTCGATTGGCTTTCCGCCACCTATACAACCGGCAAAAGTCTCCAACAGTCTCGTCCTTCAAAGAAATCAGATGGGTATTACACTCGATCACCTCATAGAACCATGTCTGCCAAAGATAAAAATTTCACAATAAAGAGATGCATAAGGAAAATACGAATGCATGAAAGGAAAATGCACAAATTAAAAGAATACCTCAAGAAGATACATGGCTCCAGTGAAAGTCTGCCGGCTGAATGCATCCAGAAAAAAATAAAGGGTCGCCAAAGTCAGGCTCCCCCAATCATAGAGAGGGATGTTCGAAAACATCCTCAGATATGGTAAAAAACATAAGTGGACAACGTCGTCGCTCGACGCCGCCAGAAATCCCCCCAACACCAGCAAAATGAACAACCGATCCATCTGTCTCACCTGCAACCCGTCCTCCACATCGATCACCCTCCCCAATAACACATCCTTCAGCAGCGACAGACGGATAGAGTCCCCAGGCACTACCCTCCCCATATCACCAAGCGCCGCGGGCACCGCCTCCGGCCTCACCCGCAAAGAGAGATCCACCTCTATCTTCTCCCCATCGTAATTCAGCCCCAGCAGCTGTTGCACATCTATGGGAGTCACAGTCATCTCCCCTAAGCCAAAAAAATGAAAGGTGTGAGTAGTGGTCACCACCTCTCCCCCAGAGCACATAAGACCACCATCGAATGAGGTGTCTCATCCAGCACAGACGCCAACCTTCCAAAGCCTGCTGATGATGCAGCCAATGCACCATAGGTGAAAGATGCTCCCAGACATCCTTAAGCCCCGTCAACCCGTGTGCACGCATAGTTGACAAAGACTCATCCGGTTGATAAAAGAAAAATCCTTGTCAAAATCCAAGAAAAAAGGAAAACCACAGAATAAAGAATGCCAAAAGTCATTTTACTTACATAACTGCCAGGTTTCACCACCCTCGAAGAACGATGACGCGACGTCTCCTGCAACAAGGTCAGCTCATCCGCAACCATCTTGAATGCGTCAAAAGAGTTCTCTCTCCCCAAAGTAAGAGGCGCCCTGGATCTCCACTCAACATTTTCCCAGTCGTCAGCAGCCAACCACTCCCTATGTATTGCAGTGCTCACAAAAGTGGGCATTTTTTAGATTGCAGAATGCTAGAATGATTCGCAGAAGAAAACTGCAAAAAGACAGAAGGCAAGAAGCTGTGAAAAATGAGGGGAATTCGCCCTCTTTTTATAGGATGCCAGGGTCATGCCAATCGGCATTGCACCCCCACATACTGATAGACATTGACCCTTTGTGTGACAACCCGAATATAATTACGATAAATTATGTTTAAATCATGATTAGACTATGTGATATGGATAATATGTTATTAGTACATATAATGTTAAGTCATTATATTTAGTATAATCCTAGCTTCATAAAGCATGAAAAATGAATTAGTTACGAATGTGAGATTGTGAAGTTTTCGGTAGGAATGCTCATGTTTTAAGGCTAGTTTGAACTTTATAAAATAATAATTGACTTGGGGTGAAAGCTATATATTTGTAGACAGGTGAGTTAGGGTTGTGACACAACAAACGGTGTGTGAAACGGAGGTCTGAGTAAGAAGTTATACCGAAATTACTAACAAAGGGTAAATCTGTCCATTCATTTAAGTGGAAATTTGTCCTTTATGCCCAATAAGTGTCTTAAATTGATTGGTTGGAGGTGGAGGTTGGCTTTGGCCGAATTCAAACCCTTATAAATATCTCCTTATTCATCCAAATTCATCCATGAGAGATTTTAAGCTTAAAGAAAGAGAATTAGGAAGTTAGGAAGAAAAAGTGAGGAGAAAATTGGAGAAAAATCTGTAGAAATTACGTAAAAGCCCCTAAGGTATTTCCATCCATAAATCTTGTTTATTTCTTTGTATTACTTATTTAAATGATTTAAATAATCATTTGTTTACTGAAATTCCATGTCTTGATATGTACTTATGGATAGATACAAGTTTAAGTAAACTTGAATGTGTAAACCCAGATTGTTTTGTTTAGGAACCTTGTTTATTCAAACTTCCATATATTTCTCTATACTTACTAGAATTGATTGATTCCAATTGGAGATTAACCTGGACTAATATTTGTATTACATATCCAAAAATCATGTTAAAATACCAATAAATGTGTCTTTGGTGAGAGTTTGAAGTTCGGGTATGAAATCTGCCCTAAGGGTGAAAGTATGTCCGCCATGTGTTCGATTTTTGCTTGACATAGTAAACGAACCTTAAAAATTATTAAACTTTAATTCTGTATTGTTAAATATGTTTACTGATGTTGGGTAAAATATCATAGAATTTTATGATGTAGAAAAATTATGAAAATTCTTGGAAATTGAATGAACGATAAAAGAGCCTATAGGGCAGATTTGCTATGTGGAAAAGAAATAGGCATATCTTGCTCTAGGAAACTCAGAATTATGTTCCGTATTTTGTGTTGGGAAAATTATATGATAAGGATTGGATTACCAAGAATAATTAAAGAATATTTGGGATATAATTTGAATATGTTAGATATCAGAACCTGAGTCTAGATGGGACTTCATTTATAATGAATGATTTGAATTGAATAATATGATGCTTATGAATTGTGTTATGATTGAAGTTATTCTTTAGACTATTAATACTCTAATGATGATACTAATATTGTAAGAATGATAGGAAAGGAAGAAGAGCTTATTGAACAAGTACCGGATAAAGGCAAGGGAAAAGCCAGTTAAACTATCAAGGTGAGTGTACTTATGATTTGTTTCATATATAAATATGAATATAGCTCGAAGAGAGGATTTATTTGAATACTTCGGTATTCAGGATTTGTTTGGATATTAAAATATCCAGGATTTGTTTGGGTCTCATGATCCAGGATTTGTTTGAATACTTCGGTATTCAGTATTTTTTTGGATATTAAAATATTCAGGATTTGTTTGGGTCTCATGATCCCGGATTGGTTTGAATACTTCGGTATTCAGGATTTGTTTGGATATTAAAATACCCAGGATTTGTTTGGGTCTCATGATCCAGGATTGGTTTGAATACTTCGGTATTCAGGATTTGTTTGGATATTCAAATATCCAAGATTTGTTATTGCCAATGGGCATAATTATTTGGATCTTATGATCTAGGATTTGTTATTGCCAACGGGCAGAATTATTTGGATATTTTGATCCATGATTTGTTATTGCCAATGGGCAGGATTGTTCGGATTTTATATTCACATATTCGATATAGAATTGTTATTCTATTGCAGGGAAGGAGTACCTCACTAAGCTTAATGCTTATGGTTTATATTTTAACAATTTCAGGTTTGTACGCTGCCAGCTAGGATAATATATGACTGGTAACTTTGAGAGTTGCACCGTTAGAAGAGCTGGGGTTTAAGTATGGAGATTTTATCGTTGTCACACTGAAGATTTTGATATACTCACACATTGTATATATTGATTTAGTATGGATTGAGTTGATCATAGTTAATCGTAGTATTGTATAATCTGTAATTATGACTATGATGTTGACTCCGTTATGGCACAAGAACAATATTATGTTCATTATGCAAAAAAAAATATTGATAAAGGAATTAAATTTTTAATGGGCTCGAGATTATGATCCAATTATTCTAATAACAAATGATTAGTATGGATATTGGGTTTGGGGTGTGACAATTAGTGGTATCAGAGCGTGGTTATTAATTCTGGACGTGTGTGATGATTAGATGGCAGTATTTAGTTGATTTTATATTTATGAATTATTTATATACTAACCAATAGTTTAGTATCATAAACTGTTTTTATTGGATGTTAGAACTTTGTTGTATTATAGATAATTCCAGATGGAACTTGGGAATGGACAACCTAGAGAAGAGGGAGTCGCTTCTCGTACAGAGAATACTGAAGTAGAGCAAAGTGTTGTTAGAAGGGCTAGAGAGCAAGAGCAGCCTACAGAGATGCAAATAATGGCACAGACAATGATGAGGATGGAAGAGTAACAAGAAAGAAATATGGCGTAAATGGCAGAACAACAGGCTAGATATCTTGAATCAAAGACTGTGGCCAGGATTGAGAAAGAGGCAAGGAAGGAAATGAAAGATTACATGCATGAGAAGTTTTTGAAGTTGAATCCTCCAGAATATTCAGGGTCAGTTGAACCTACAAAAGCTGAAATGTGGGTCAGGGATTTAGAAACTATCTTTGCAGTTATGAAGGTTCCAGATAACCAGAAAGTGAATCTAGCTGTGTTTAAGCTCAAAAGAGAGGCGAAATATTGGTGGGAAGCCAACAACCATTTGGTGCCCAGGATGGAAGGTACTGATGTTATTAGTTGGGCTGAATTTATTAAAGCTTTGTATGTCTCCCTAAGGTCTATAGGAGGGAGAAGCTGAGGGAGTTTATAAATTTAACCCAAGGGAACATGTCTGTGAGGGAGTATGATGCTAAATTTACTGCTTTGTCTAGATTTGCTACTAAGTATGTGCAGGAGGAAGAAGATAAATGTAGCAAGTTTTAAGATGGACTGATTTCGCCTATTCAAAATAGAGTGGCCACTTATGAGTTAGAAGATTATGGTTCTCTGGTAAACAAAGCCACGATAGCAGAAAGGCAAATGGACCAATGGGTGGCGAGTAGAGAGAGTTTTAAGAAGAGTATATTTGACGCATCTCACTCTAAGGGAGGTGAGGGTGGAAGTGTTAAGATGGAACCTCATAAATTTCAGAGAGGTGGTAGAGATAGTGGTAGAGGTTTGGGGAGATTTGGCAGAT
Source organism: Sambucus nigra (assembly GCA_949130495.1). Taxonomy (NCBI): domain Eukaryota; kingdom Viridiplantae; phylum Streptophyta; class Magnoliopsida; order Dipsacales; family Adoxaceae; genus Sambucus; species Sambucus nigra. The sequence goes on along the minus strand of OX422221.1, from coordinate 360,436,222 downwards.
ATATTAGGGGTGGAGAATCTTCTAGTCTGGTTAGGAGGTCAGGAAAGGATGAGGCACTGACAAGAGTTGTTACATGTTTCTTTTGTAAAGAGGAAGGGCATTATAAATCCGAGTGTCCTAAACTTAAAGGAGTGGAATGCTACCATTGTCATCAAGTGGGGCATGTTAAGAAGAATTGTCCGCAGTTGGCAGAGACCCCAGCAGCACCTAGTGAAGCAGCAAGCAGAGTGTTACCTCCAGGTAGTGGAGCGAAAAGTGTTGGTAGAGGACAAGCTAGTGGTTCCAGGCTAGGTGGACGAGTCTTTATGATGAAAGAAGCTTAGATTACTCCAGATGTGGTGACAGGTACACTTTCTGTTACCGATAGAAGTGCTGATGTTTTGATTGATCCTGGTTCCACACATTCTTTTGTGTCCTATGATTTTGCTATATACCTGAATAGACCATGTACTCGTTTAGATGTGGGGTTGGGTATTTATATGCCTATGGGGGATATGGTTGTAACTGAATATGCTTTTCGTGATTGTGTTTTGACTGTGGGATCTAGAGATACAGTTATAGATCTACTTCCATTGGATATTTCTGATTTTGATATAATTCTGGGAATGGATTGGTTATCTAAATATCATGCATCTATGGATTGTTTCTGTAAGGAAGTTGTTTTTAATATGCCCGGTGAGCCTGAATTTATATTTGTAGGGGAAAGGAAAATTGTTCCCAGTTGCATCATTTCTGCTATTCAGACAAGGAAATTATTGAGTAAGAGTTGTGAGGGTTTTATTGCATATGTTCTTGACACTAGGAAGGGGGCTTTACAATTAGTCGATGTTCCTATTGTACGGGATTTTCCTGAAGTGTTTCCTAGTGAGTTGCCAGGGTTACCTCCAGAAAGAGAAGTTGAATTTAGTATAGAATTAGCACCGGGGACAACCCCTATTTCTATGGCACCGTATAGAATGGCACCTGCTGAGTTGAAAGAACTCAAGATTCAGTTGCAAGATTTACTTGATAGGGGGTTCATACAGCCTAGTGTATCTCCATGGGGTGCGCCAGTTTTATTTGTGAAGAAGAAAGATGGTACCATGCGTTTGTGTATTGATTATAGGCAACTGAATAAAGCTACAATTAAGAACAAATACCCTTTTCCTCGTATAGATGATTTGTTTGATCAGTTACAGGGTGCTAAAGTGTTTTCAAAAATAGACTTACGATCGGGTTATCATCAGTTGAGGGTCAAGGAGAGTGATATTTGTAAAACTGCTTTTCGTACTCGGTATGGTCATTTTGAATTTCTGGTGATGCCTTTTGGGGTGACTAATGCTCCAGCTGTATTTATGGATCTTATGAATCGGGTACTTCATCCTTTTGTTGATTCATTTGTGATGGTTTTTATTGATGATATTTTGATTTATTCATGTGATATGGTTGAACATGAAAAGCATCTCACAACTATTTTGAATCTGTTGAAAGATAAGAAGTTGTATGCCAAGTTTAGCAAGTGTGAATTTTGGCTATCACAAGTTGTATTTTTAGGCCATGTTGTTTCGGGAGATGGTATATGTGTTGATCCTAAAAAGGTAGAGACTATTGTAAAATGGGAGAGGCCCAATAACGTGACTGAGGTGAGGAGTTTTCTTGGTTTAGCTGGGTATTATAGGAGGTTTATAAAGGGATTTTCTTCAATTTCCTTGCCGATGACTAAACTAACCCGGAAAGATGTTAAGTTTGAATGGAATTCTGATTGTGAAAATAGTTTTGATGAATTGAAAAAGAGGTTGGTAACTGCCCCTGTTCTTACTATTCCACATGGCGGAGATGGTTTTATTATTTATACTGATGCTTCACACCAGGGGTTGGGTTGTGTATTTATGCAGCATGGTAGAGTTATTGCTTATGCTTCTAGGCAGTTGCTTACACATGAACGTAATTATCCTACACATGATTTGGAACTTACTGCTATTGTGTTTGCTTTGAAATTGTGGCGTCATTATCTATATGGTAAGGTATGTGAAATTTTTACTGACCATCAAAGCCTTAAGTATTTATTTACTCAGAAGGAGTTAAATTTGAGGCAGAGGCGGTGGATGGAGTTAATTAAAGATTATGATTGTACAATTCACTACCACCCAGGGAAGGCAAATGTAGTTACACATGCTCTGAGTAGAAAGGCTTCGGGCAGGTTATCTTGTATTCGGTGTGCTAGAGTTGCCCACATCATGGAGTTGAGATTGATGGGAGTAGAATTGAAGCTAGCATATGGGGGTAGGTTCTTTTCTCATGTAAGTGTGAGACCTTTGTTAGCTACCCGTATTCGTGATTTGCAAAGCCAAGATCCTTTCCTTGAGAAGAAACACCAAGATGTCCGAGATGGTAAGTCTGAAGATTTTTGTATTGTGAATGATGGCTCTTTACTGTATAAGCAATGATTATGTGTGCCTAATGTGGGTGGATTGAAAGAGGAAATTTTAGATGAGGCTCATAATTCCATTTATACTATGCATCCCGGTAGTACTAAAATGTATAGGGATTTAAAGGAGCATTATTGGTGGAATAATATGAAGAAGGAAATAGCTGATTTTGTCGCTAGGTGCCTTATATGTCAGCAAGTGAAAGTGGAGCATCAGTAACCTACTGGTCTGCTTCAGCCATTGCCGATACCGGAATGGAAATGGGATCATGTAACGATGGATTTTGTGGCTGGGCTTCCTCGATCTCAGAAGGGGTCGGATTCGATTTGGGTAGTGGTGGATAGATTGACGAAGTCTGCTCACTTTCTAGCAGTCAGAACTACGTATACAGTTGATAGGTATGCCAGATTGTATGTTAATGAAATTATTCGATTGCATGGAGCACCGGTATCTATTATTTCAGATAGGGACCCTACTTTTACATCCAGATTTTGGGATAGCTTGCAGTATGCTATGGGTACTAACTTGAAGTTTAGTACGGATTTTCATCCCCAGACAGATGGGCAGTCTGAAAGGACAATACATATTTTGGAAGATATGCTTAGAGCTTGTGTGCTTGATTTCAAAGGTAATTGGGATGAATATTTGACTTTGATAGAATTTGCATATAACAATAGTTTTCAGTCTACTATTGGTATGGCTCCATATGAAGCCTTGTACGGTAGACGATGTCATACACCGATATGTTGGGGTGAAGTTGGTGAAAGGAAGATAGAGGGTCCAGAATTAATTGAAGTCACTACTGAAAAAGTGAAGATTATTCAAGACAGGATGAGAATAGCTCAAAGCAGATAGAAAAGTTATGCGGATAAACGATGAAAAGATTTGGAATTCCAGGAAGGGGATTATGTGTTTCTTAGGATATCTCCATGGAAAGGAGTTGTGAGGTTTGGAAAGAAAGGGAAATTAAGTCCACGCTACATTGGACCTTATGAAATCCTTGAAAAAGTCGGGATGGTTGCCTACAAGTTAGCATTACCACCAGAGTTAGCTCGGTTACATGATGTTTTCCATGTTTCTATGTTAATAAAGTATGCAGAGGATCCTTCACATGTGTTGGTGGAATAGCCTATTGAGTTAAAGGAAGACTTGAGTTATGTGGAAGAACCACTTGCTATCGTGGATAGGAAGGAACAAATATTGAGATCAAAAGTGATCCCACTTGTGAAAGTTGTGTGGCGAAGGCGTTCCATGGAAGAGGATACATGGGAGAGCGAGGATACCATGAAGATTAATTATCCGTATTTTTTTGATTCAGACAACCAAGGTATGTCAATTTTGGGGACGAAATTTCCTAACAGGGGGAGAATTGTGACAACCCGAATATAATTACGTTAAATTATGTTTAAATCATGATTAGACTATGTGATATGGATAATATGTTATTAGTATATATAATGTTAAGTCATTATATTTAGTCTAATCCTAGCTTCATAAAGCATGAAAAATGAATTAGTTACGAATGTGAGATTGTGAAGTTTTCGGTAGGAATGCTCATGTTTTAAGGCTAGTTTGAACTTTATAAAATAATAATTGACTTGGGGTGAAAGCTAGATATTTGTATACAGGTGAGTTAGGGTTGTGACACAACAAACGGTGTGTGAAACAGAGGTCCGAGTAAGAAGTTATACCGAAATTACTAACAAAGGGTAAATCTGTCCATTCATTTAAGTGGAAATTTGTCCTTTATGCCCAATAAGTGTCTTAAATTGATTGGTTGGAGGTGGAGGTTGGCTTTGGCCGACTTCAAACCCTTATAAATATCTCCTTATTCATCCAAATTCAGCCATGAGAGATTTTAAGCTTAAAGAAAGAGAATTAGGAAGTTAGGAAGAAAAAGTGAGGAGAAAATTGGAGAAAAATCCGTAGAAATTACGTAAAAGCCCCTAAGGTATTTCCATCCATAAATCTTGTTTATTTCTTTATATTACTTATTTAAATGATTGAAATAATCATTTTTTTACTGAAATTCCATGTCTTGATATGTACTTATGGATAGATGCAAGTTTAAGTAAACTTGAATGTGTAAACCCTTGAGATTGTTTTGTTTAGGAACCTTGTTTATTCAAACTTCCATATATTTCTCTATACTTACTGGAATTGATTGATTCCAATTGTATATTGACCTGGACTAATATTTGTATTACATATCCAAAAATCAGGTTAAAATACCAATAAATGTGTCATTGGTGAGAGTTTGAAGTTCGGGTATGAAATCTGCCCTAAGGGTGAAAGTATGCCCGCCATGTGTTCGATGTTTTGCTTGACATAACAAACGAACCTTAAAAATTATGAAACTTTAATTCTGTATTGTTAAATATGTTTAATGATGTTGGGTAAAATATCATAGAAATTTATGATGTAGAAAAATTATGAAAATTCTTGGAAATTTAATGAACGATAAAAGAGCCTATAGGGCAGATTTGCTATGTGGAAAAGAAATAGGCATATCTTGCTCTAGGAAACTCAGAATTATGTTCCATCTTTTGTGTTGGGAACATGATATGATAAGGATTGGATTACTAAGAATAATTAAAGAAGATTTGGGATATAATTTGAATATGTTAGATATCAGAACCTGAGTCTAGATGGGACTTCATTTATAATGAATGATTTGAATTGAATAATATGATGCTTATGAATTGAGTTATGATTGAAGTTATTCTTTAGACTATTAATACTCTTACGATGATACTAATATTGTAAGAATGATAGGAAGGGAAGAAGATCTGATTGAACAAGTACCGGATAAAGGCAAGGGAAAAGCCAGTTAAACTGTCAAGGTGAGTGTACTTATGATTTGTTTCATATATAAATTTGAATATAGCTCTAAGAGCGGATTTGTTTGAATACTTTGGTATTCAGGATTTGTTTGGATATTAAAATATCCAGGATTTGTTTGGGTCTCATGATCCAGGATTGGTTTGAATACTTCGGTATTCAGGATTTGTTTGGATATTAAAATATCCAGGATTTGTTTGGGTCTCATGATCCAGGATTGGTTTGAATACTTCGGTATTCAGGATTCGTTTGGATATTAAAATACCCTGGATTTGTTTTGGTCTCATGATCCAGGATTGGTTTGAATACTTCGGTATTCTGGATTTGTTTGGATATTCAAATATCCAAGATTTGTTATTGCCAATGGGCATAATTATTTGGATCTTATGATCTAGGATTTATTATTGCCAACGGGCAGAATTATTTGGATCTTTTGATCCATGATTTGTTATTGCCAATGGGCAGGATTGTTCAGATTTTATATACACATATTCGATATAGAATTGTTATCTATTTCAGGGAAGGAGTACCTCACTAAGCTTAATGCTTATGGTTTATATTTTAACAATTTCAGGTTTGTACGCTACCAGCTAGGATAATATATGACCGGTAACTTTGAGAGTTGCACCGTTAGAAGAGCTGGGGTTTAAGTATGGAGATTTTATCGTTGTCACACTGAAGATTTTGATATACTCACACATTGTATATATTGATTTAGTATGGATTGAGTTGATCATATTTAATCGTAGTATTGTATAATCTCTAATTATGACTATGATGTTGACTTCGTTATGGCACAAGAACAATATTATGGTCATTATGCAAAAAAAAAATATTGATAAAGGAATTAAATTTTCAATGGGTTCAAGATTATGATCCAATTATTCTAATAACAAATGATTAGTATGGATATTGGGTTTGGGGTGTGACATTTTGCCTTCTCGAGGCAGCTCAAAAGTCCATTCCACTACCGAATGCCACCCTCTACACCATATGATCGGCAACCCCCTTAATTTTTAGTTCAGAAATTCCCAGAAAATACCAGAAAACCCTAAAAAATCCTCAGAAAATTCCTAAAAATCCCGAAAAGGATTTAGAACATTTTCACCAAAAACATTTTGCACTCCCTCAAGGGAAATCACTATTTCCCCAGTGGAACTCTCAAAATCCAAGTGAATCTCCTCCCAGTAACGTCCCTGGAGGACCCCTAAGGTATCCCAAAATTCCCCAAAGGTCTCAAATTTCCTCGAGAAAACGTCCAAACCCTGCACCACTCAATCACTTCCCTAGTGGAATTTACAGCATCAAATTGGTTATTCCCCCGGTAAAGTCTCCAAAAGATACGAGGATTTCCACAATAATTAGCTCCGCAGCTCAAATCAAAATCACTAGGTAATTTCCCCGGTAGAGTTCCCCGAGAACATCTCAACCTAAGCCCTCAGAATTGTCTTCGACCCGTAGAATTGGTCATTTCATCTTAAGCCCACAGAATTAACTTCAACCTGCAGAATTGGTCATTGCATCTCAAGCCCATAGAATTAGCTTTGACCCGCAGAATTGGTCATTTCAACTTAAGCCCCCAGAATTGGCTTTGACTCGCAGAATTGGTCATTTCAAACTTAAGCCCGCAGAATTGGATTTGACTCGCAGAATTGGTCATTTCAAACTTAAGCCCGCAGAATTGGCTTCAACCCGCGGAATTGCTCATTTAATCTCAAGCCCGTAGAATTGGCTTCGACTCACAGAATTGGTCATTTCAAACTTAAGCCTGCAGAATTGTCTTCGACCCGCAAAATTGGTCATTTCATCTCAAGCCCGCAAAATTGGCTTCAACCCGCAGAATTGGTCATTTCAAACTTAAGCCCGTAGAACTGGCTTTGACCCACATAATTGGTCATTTCAACTTAAGCCCACAGAATTCATCATATCAACTTAAGCCCGCAGAATTAGCTTCGACCCGTAAAATTGGTCATTTCAAACTTAAGCCTGCAAAATTGGCTTCGACCCGCAGAATTGGTCATCTCAATTTAAGCCCTCATAATTGTCTTTGACACGCATAATTGGCCATCTCAATTTTATCCCTCATAATTGGCTTCGACCCGCAGAAATGGTCATCTCAACTTAAGCCCTCAAAATTGTCTTCGACCCGCAGAATCGATCATCTCAACTTAAGTGCTCAGAATTAGCTTCGACCCATAGAATCGGTCAACCTCATCTTCAAGCCCTCAGAATTGGTTTCAACCCGCAGAATCGATCACCCTCATCTTCAATCCCTCAAAATTGGCTTTGACCCGTAGAATTGGTCACCCTCATCTTCAAGCCCTCAGAATTGGCTTCGACCCACATAATCGATCACCCTTATCTTTAAGCCCTCGAAATTAGCTTTGACCCGCAAAATTGGTCACCCTCATCCTTAGGTCCTCAAAATCGACGTCTTTCAAAGGCATCATGTGGTGTCAATTCAATGGCTAGCATTTGTTCCAAACTCATCCGTCGAGGGGATCTATAGACACCCCATTATAACACCCCTAACCTCTCTGTAGGTTCCCTAGCACCTCCCCTCATCGCTACAAACCTAAGTCATATAGCGGGTACTGAACTAAAGGCCATTGAGCACTCCCAGGCTCCGTTTGACCAAAAGTCAAACTCTTCAGCTCGACCAAGACTAAATGAATCTTCAAATGGCCTTGAAACCCCTTTCCAACGGTCCGCCCCGTGCACAATTCTGACTTACGGTGCAGACAAACGATCCATTCTCCCTCGAAACTTGATCAGGAGGTCACCAGATGCTCCCAGGCTTCTTTTGACCAAAGTCAACTCTTCATATCAATCGAGGCTGAATGAATCTTCGAAGGGAGCTGAAACCCCTTTCCAACGGTCCTCCCCGTGCATAATTCTCACTTACGGTATGGATGAACGATTCATTTTACTCTGAAAGGTCACCGAGCGCTTCTAGACCCCGATTGACCAATGTTAACTCCCCAAACCGAGTCAATCTCTTTGGAATGTTGAAGTACATCTCATAACCTTTCTAACGGTCTACCCCGTGCACTATTCTGACTTATCACGCAGACGAATGATCCATTTGCGTCCAACGATCCCCCGTCTAAAGGACCAACGAACGTTTCCGAGCCACATTTGACCCAAAGTCAACTCCTAGACCCGGGAGCAGTCCCAAAGACTTTATAAGGTCTCTAAATTACCTTTCCAATGGTGTTCCTTGTGCACGATTCAGATCAACGGTTTGCGCTCTACGACCTGATTTTTCGAAGGAACCTGAAAGAGACTGCCAAACAACAGGTTCCAGACCCTGCCTATCTGCAGTGTGCCAAACACACTTGCCGATTGGCAGGACTGGGGCTATGCCGATCGGACGGGCCTAACCTCATTTTAGAATACAGAAGAGCATAGATCCATCACTCTCAGCCAGCTCAGAAAATCCCTCTCAAATCCAATCCCTTTCCAACCTTCACTTTTCATCAAACTTGGTGAATACCCAAGTGCAGTGGAGGATCCACCTTAGGACGAGGTGGGGCGATCGCCCCACTTCAGATTTGAGAAGAAAAAAATTAGGGTTATTTCTAAATTAATTTTTATACCTATGCGTATTAACTTAAATGTTGAGGTGAAAAATTATAATTTTTAAAACTTAAATCATTCCTCATATAAAAGGGGCTTCTTTCCTCATTTCTTAACCAACTCAGTCACCCTGTTTTTTTCCATTCAAGAACAAACTATTCTTTTCTTTCTCTCCATTCAAGACATTCATTCTAGAACAAGGCAAGTTACCTTTTATATTTCTGAAACTTAATATTTTTTCAGCCGCCCTGTTATTTGTTAAGATTTATTAATTTATTAGGTTAATTAACCTTGAATGTATATACACTTTTTAACCTATTTAGGTATATAACCTATTTATGTATATACCATGTTTAACCTTAAATGTATTAGGTTAATTAATTTATTAGACTTTTTTAAGTAGAACATACCTTAGATTTATGTCCAAATTACTAATTTATCTTAGATTAATTAGCTTAATTAATATAAGTTAGAAATTAGATTTATGCCCAAATTACTAATTTATGTTGTATTAATTATCATATGATATTTTGATAATGGTTTTTAGTGTTGAAAATGAATATTATGCTCCAAAAAGTAAAAACAAACCAAAATACGCCCAAAAAAACTCGAAATAACTCCAAAAAAATCGCCTTGGGGGCTCCCGGCACCACTCCAAACTTTTGCCCCACTTGACTAAAAATCCAGGATCCGCCACTGCCCAAGTGCAAGGGCTACTCTCCAACATCCAAAATCAAGCTCAAGATCTTCAAGAAGGTCCAACTTTCTCAACTATCTTTTTAAATATTTTTAAATTCGTATTAATTTACTTTATTACTTAGCACTTTTTATTCTCTCATATCACATATCCTAATATACTTTTTATTTAGTATTATTGCACATCTCTTATTTTCATATAAATAAAACCCAAAAAACAAGAAAAGAGGATTTGCTCATAAATTCCAAACGGGAATTCTCACACTCTTCTCACATTTTTCCCACAACTAAAACATTTTTTTACACACACACACACACATATAAAATAAGTCCCAGATTGGGTTTATGGGATAAATCCCACCCCCTCGTTTTGTATAAGAACTACGTGTACTTTGATGCATCTATAGGCTACGTAGGCATCTCAGGGTAAAACTCAAGACTCGAGTCCTTTTCCTACTTTCTTCTTATTTTCTTTTTTATACATTCTTTAAAACTTAACTCTCTTAGATTCTATATATTTACATATACGTATATTTTTGCTTAGTAGCGTATTATCCCACATCCGTTATCATTCCCTTATAATGATTGACGCTAGGATAATCGCATAAATCCTATTTTCTAATATTACTTTTAGGAACATTCCTACAGATGACTCGCTTTATCTCTTCCATGATACAAGTTGATGATTCCTATCTACGCTACGTATACACATGCACACATATCAGGGGGAAATAAAGGAAAATAACAATAACCCATGGGAGACCGTAAGGGCATAATGGGTGCCTAACACCTTCCCATTTCGTAACTTTGCCTCCAGACCCTTTTCGAATCATTTTGGTTTCGTATGTATCAGTATGTCTTTGGATGCTATCTTTCGGGATGGATCCTTTTTTTCTTTTGTCTGTTTTGAGTAAAATAAACTGGCAACTCTATCTCTTTACATTTTTAGTTCATCACCGACACCGGCCGAAGCGCTCCCGAGAAGGATGCGCGGGACCAAGATCCTCCCGAGACGAAGGCGAGACATCCCTCTCTTCTTCGCCTCTCCCGCCGCGAGGATCGGAAGGGGATGGCCACACTCGACAATGTCCATTTATTCATAAAATCTTCAATTTGCAAGGAACTTAAAAATATTTATTTTATAAATATTTTGACAACATCAACATCATTCCACATTTTTTTTTCATAAAAATGTTCATTTTCTCTTCTTTTTTTGCTAGAATTTTACTAAATGAGTATTTCCTAACCTTTTTATTCCATAAAAAATATCCATTATTAGTTTTACTAAAAATACTCTAAGATAATATCTTTAAACATTTTTAGTCCATAAAAATGTTCATTACTTTCCTTTACTAGAAAAACTTACTAGTATAACATTTTCATATATTTTATTCCATAAAATGTCCATTATTATCTTTTTAGTGGAAATACATTAAAATAACATTTCACACATTTTTATTGCCGTAAAAATATTTATTATTTTCTTTTTACTAGATTTAGACTAAAATAACATTTTTGTTCCATGAAAATATCCATTTTCAATTTTTATTAGGAAACACACAACAATAACATTTTCTAGCATTTTTATTTCATGGAAATGCCTATTTTCATATTTAATAGAAAACACATAACGAGAATATTTTCTAGCATTTTTATTCCATAAAAATGCCTATTTTCAAATTTAATAGAAAACACACAACAATAATATTTTCTATAATCCTACTCTTAATCAAACTCAATAATAAGACTACAATTTATGCCAAATAGAGTCTCAAGCACAATAAGAGTAGATTACCATCCTAAATGGTCTCAAGGATGGTGGTGGTGATAGTGAAGATGGGTGACTCCCCCACGTCCAAAGGTGGACCTAAAGGGAGTCACAAAATCTCAATTAAACAGGCCTCCATTGAAGCTTCAACATACTCCAAAATACCATTTAAAACCCTCTACAAACCTTCATTATATATTTATCTTCTTTTAACAATACCCCCTTCAATACCAATCAAGACCCTTCAATAATGGCTCTCAGAACTTCGTGGCTCTTTAAAATGGTGGAAGGAGGTGTGAATAAAATGGGGAGAGCGATGAGTTCTTTAGAAAATCCTCATATGGATATTGCATTGTTGGTTTATCATCCGCTCTCTCCCTCTCTCATATAGTCCTAAGAATTGAGATTTTCTACAAATAAGGGAAACCTTATCCTCAAAATCTTTCCCTTATCAGGTAAGGATCCCTCTTAGATCGAAAACACGTATGATCAAGGGTCCTCCATTTGACAGCATTTGACAGTACCCCTAAGTCGCTCTCTCTCTTTCACGTGCTAAACATTTTACCCACGACCCAATATTTTGTGTTATAAATATATATACCTACGTATAGTTGTCTGGCCCAGATTTAATTCAATGACAAAGGGCTTGATAGGCAAAATGGTGCCTCATACTTTCCCAACGTCGTTCAAATGACTTTATGCGTCACTCAAACGAGATCCTTCACTCATTTCGAAGTCGAATTATGGTCGTTTGAACGACCAGATTTTCCAAGTTCGTAGCTTTGCCCTTACTCATTTTTATATCTGAGAAGGAGGTATCTGATTGTCCATACATGATGATAGGAGTATTCTAACTAACCATCTCCTAATTCACTTTGACCTTTTTACCCTCAAATTTCCCAATAATAGCCATCAAGTCACCCCATTTTATACTCCCACAATCCGATAATTTTCTTCGACTCTAATTATATATATATATATATATATATATATATATATATATATATATATATATATATTCCATAATTAAATAATTCCCCTAGTTTAATCCATTTTATTACCCCACGACTTCCTACAATTATCATTAGTTCCTCCTCGTATAAAATATGTATATATAATTCAATTAATTTATCGAGGCGAGGTATTACAATAAAGAAACCCAATGCTACCACATTGTTATCATCATAGAAGAAGACCCTAAAATTGCTAATTTATGGTACTATGATATTTGGTGCCTCCTCAAGCATGGTAGGTATCCCCAAGGTTCTAACAAGAAAGACCGAGCAGGTATCCCCAGTATATTGTCTATGATAAAGCACTGTTAAAGAGGAACTTTAATGGAACCCATTTACACTGCATCGCAGGGGCTAACATTGAAGAGATGATGAAGAAAATCCACAGCAGGGAATGCAGACCCCACATGAATAGCCAGATGCTCGCCAAGAAAATCATTCGATAGGGTAATTACTGGACTACCATGGTTCAGGATTACATTGCCTATTTTCAAAGATTCCTTAAATGCCAGTAGTTTTCCAACCTCCAACACTTTCCCCCACGGGAATTATACAACATGACTTCTCCCTGGTCGTTTTCCACATGGGGCATTGATATCATAGGAAGCGTTACACCTGAGGCCTCCAACAGGTATGAATTCATCTTGGTTACCATTGATTACTTCACCAAATGGGTCCAAGTCAAATCATAAGCAGTGCTGAATGTAAAGAATGTGGCCAAATTCATTCAAAAAAATATCTTCTTTCGATATGGGGTCCCAGACCAGCTAGTGTCATACAATGGGTTGTATTTCGAGGCAGAAGTCACAGAAGTCGTCGACGATTATGGGATTTAGAGACACAAATCTTCTCACTACCGACCTCAAGCCAATGGTGCAATTGAGGCTATTGATAAAAACCTCAAATCCATCATCAGCAAGATGACCAAAAGATTTCAAGATTAGGCCGACCAGATCCCTTATGCCTTTTAAGGATATCGCACTTTAGTTCAAACATCTACTAGGGCTACCCCTTACTCTCGGGTATATAGCATGGAAGAAGTCCTACCCGTGGAGCTAGAAATTCCTTCACTACGCGTCAGGCTTGAAAGCAAAGTCAAGGAAGAAGACTGACATTAGAACCATCTTAACGAGTTGTCACTCTTGGATGAAAGGAGACTGAAAGCTTCGTATAACATACAAGGATACAATCACCGGATAGCGTGATTGTTCAATAAGAGAGTCAAGGATCATGGTGTGCGAGAAGGGGACTTAGCCCTTAAGGAAATTATAGAGACCATCTGGGACCCCAGAGGGAAATTCAATCCCAATTGGAGCGTCCCCTATATTGTAAAGAAGATCCTATTAAGTAGTGTTACTATGCTCAATGACCTCAATGGGGGAAGAGATGGTCCATCCAGTCAACCTGGACCGTCTCAAGAAATTCTACCCCTAGTCCAAAATCTCAGCGTGCTAACATTATTCTCATATCCCTTCTATTCTAAAAAAAATTCTTCATTTTCCTCTATTTAGAACTACGTGGGGCTTGATCCTCTAAAAATCTTTTTACTTTTGAAAATGAAACTCAAAAAAATTTCAAAACCTCTAGAGCTACGTAGGCAGCTCATATCCTTTACATGAGCCCGCCCCCCTTCTTTTCTCACAAAATGCTATTCTTTTCTTATCCCTGAGAATGACAGTTCATTTTTATCATTTACATGAACAAAGGGATTATGTATGCCTTAGCGAATGGTATAGATAATTCAAATGCGAAAAACTCATCAAGAGGCAAAGCAATATTATTAAAAATTTCTTTATTCCATTAATGACAATTTCGTTACAATTACATCGGCATAGTGAGTCAAACAACTTACCTTGATAACCTACCCCTACTTTTCTAAAATCAAATAGAAACAGAAACCAACTACTCCTAACAACCCTTCTAAATTTATTCCCACACGTGATAAAACACATCACAAAAAGCTTCACAAAATGAATTTCCTAGGGATCCTACCCACAGCTACCAGAGGAAATGGACCCATCATTATCCACATCCTGGGGTCCTCGAACTTCCCCTACTAGAATAGAGTACCACAGACGCTCCATGGAACGGTAAGCCCAAACTAGCCTAGGGAAAACAACATCTCCCTCCACACTGTCAGATATGGCGAACCACCTTTGCCTAACCTCCATATCTAGCATCTTGGCAACCACTCTCCTCCACAACCACTTTATGTAATCCCTGAAAATATGAAAAACTTATCCAATAGACTAGGAAGGATGGGTAAACGGTCGATGATTCTCCCATAGATAGCTCAGCCACATGTGCATGAGCTCTGCCAGATCCTCCATGGGAAAGAAATCTAGTTTTCGAGGTGGCACAATCTTCTCCCATCCAAATTGCTGCAAGAGCCGCCAAGGAAAGTAAAAAAGAGGTTTGTCGGAGGACAACTAACCTAACATGCTAGTATTCCCCCAGTTCTGGAATGGGCAAAAATTCTCCCCACCAAGGCACTGACCAACGCAAACCTCGAGCCCCATGCTCCATAAACCAATTCTCTCAGCTCTCGATATTCAGGCCTACACTAATAAAGTAACGACTAAAGAAATTTGTCACAGATTCCAAGGGATATTCAGGATGGGCCACCATACGGAATCTCTCCGACAACAACATGAACAGCATAACTGGGCTTCCCCCAAGAAGTCAGAACAGCCTTACCGCTAAGCATCTACACCATTCAGGGTCTCTGTCAGTATCACTACTATAGGATTGCAACGGTATGACATCCATGAAGTGATGGAAACTAATTAAGGGCCACCATCAAGTCCCCGATCACCAGCAATAGTCTCGAAGT
Source organism: Sambucus nigra (assembly GCA_949130495.1). Taxonomy (NCBI): domain Eukaryota; kingdom Viridiplantae; phylum Streptophyta; class Magnoliopsida; order Dipsacales; family Adoxaceae; genus Sambucus; species Sambucus nigra. The sequence goes on along the minus strand of OX422221.1, from coordinate 360,421,084 downwards.
TAGGCCCAAAGCAATAGCTCCGACAAAATCAACATCAGTACAGCCTGTTCAACACACCAGATTCAGTATAATCCAATGAAGGCGACAATACCCACTTTATAATCAAGATTTCTATCTTCTCATCCATATGCCCACCAAGCCTTCAAAGGTATTCCTCTACTCAAAAATTCAAAAATAACTCATTTTTCCTACTTTAGTTTAAAATAAATCCTTTCAAGAGGAAAGCTCTTTTTCATCTAAGCCTCCAAGTGCATCTTCTACATACTCACAATTTCCAAAAAACACACTTTTTCTACTCTGTCTCAAAATAAAAACTCAGCAGCAAATTAAAGTGCATGTAGAGTAAGCCACTAAATCAAGATAATCAAACAAAATTTGCATTTTTTTTGCATTTTTGAGTATCTTTTCAGGTGCAATGTCGTTGTATCAAGCATGTAAACGTTAAGATCCCACAGTCAATGTTGAATCTGCAAGGAATCCCAAAGGGAAAGAACCTGAATTAGATGTCCCCTCATCCTCCACCACCTACTGGATTACTATCTCTCCCAGATACCAAGAGTAGCCAAAATCATGCATCAGTAAGCGCATTTCCTCGGGTCACCCCCTGTGCTCGATGGCCATCCCTCAGGGATAGAAGGTTACCTATAAAATGCCCTATAGAAAATCAATATCTGAAAAGTTCATCAAGTAAAAATGGTCCTCAAGATAAAAGAAAGAATATTTACCCGATCACTCATTAAGACATTCAAGACCTGACAAACTGCCTCTAAAGAAAGGGACTTCCTCGACTGCCGATTGGACTTCTGCCACTGGTACATCCTGTAAAAGTCCCTAATAAACTCTTCCTTCAAACCTATCAACTGGGCGTTAAGCCTGATCACTTCATAAAACCACGTCTGAAAAGGACAAGGGTCAATAATAAGAAGAAAATACATAAAGGAAAATTCGAATGCATAAAGGAAATTTCAAATGCATAAAGGAAAATTCACAAAATAAAGAGTACCTCCATAAGATACATGGAGCCAGTAAAGGTCTGCCGATAGCACTGGATAAATGCGTCCGAAGAAAAATAAAGGGTCGCCAAGGTCAGGCTCCCCCAATCAAAAAGAGGGAGATTCAAAAATACCTTCAAAAATGGCAAAAACCAGAAGTGGGTGATGTCTCCACTCGTCGCCACTAAGAAACCTCCCAACAAAAGAGGAATAAAGAGACGAGCCATCTGTCGCACCTGTCTCCCATCCCTCTCGTCAATCCTTTGACTCGGCAATAACTCCCTCAAAAGGGACAAATGAATAGAGTCCACAGTCCACAGGGACTATCCTCTACATGCACCCAATGCTGCCATTACCACCACCATTGTTACCCATAAGGTCATATCCACCTCTATTTGCACCCACTCACAATCCAACCCCAGTAGTTGTTGCACATCTATGGGAGTTACCATCATCTACTGAAAGCCAAAATTCATGGTGTGGGTGGTGTCCCACCACCTTTCCCCCAAAGTGAAAAGAACGGTTGTTGAACAAGGCATCTCATCCAGCGCATAAGTCAACCTACCAAAACCGGATGATGACACCACCCAATGCACCTCCAGTGGAAGGCACTCCTGGACATCCATAAGCCTCATCGTCCCTCTAGAACACATGCTCAATGTAGAGATATCAGTATGTCAAAGACAAAAAGGAAAAACCCTTGTCAAAATTCAAGAAATAAGGAAATATCACCAAAAAAGAAGAGAGGAATATGAAATGTCATCAACACTTACATAGACCCCAGGGTCCACCACCCTAGAGGATCGATGATGTGTCGGCTCACGCAAAAGAGTTCGCTCATCCATAATTGTCTCGAATGATTTGAAAGTGTTCTCACTACCCAACGGTAGGGGCACCCTACCGCGCCATTCCAAGTTTGCCCAATCGTCGACATTTAGTCATACCATGTGGGTTTTAATGCTTGAGAAGTTAGAAATTTATTGGTTTTGGAACGCTAAAATAGTTTGTAGAAAGAAATAGCAGAAGAGAGAAAGTCTAGAAGATGTGGAAAATGAGCAAATCCCGCCCCCTTTTATAGGAGGCTAAAAGGTATGCCGATCGGCAACTCCTAGAAACATGGCGATCAGCACTGTCCCTTCACCTTCTTGAATTACCCCAAAAGATTGTGCCAATTCCGTTCGGCACCTCTCACACCATGCTGGTTGGCACCCTCCTGAAATTTCATACAAAAATTACCAAAAAATTCTAAAAAATCCCAAAAAAATCCTAAAATTACCAAATGAATTTTAGAACCTTTTTCACCAAGAAAAAACATTTTTACAACACTTACTTCCCCAGAACAACACTTACTTCCCTAGAGAAATCCCCAAAATCAATTGGATATCCTCCCATCAACGTCTCCAAAGGATACCGTAAAAATAAAAAATAAAATCCCAACAAGTAAAACATCCAATCCTTGGATTAATTCCTCTTCCCCGGTGGAACCTAAAATTCAAAATCCAATGCTTCCTCAAAATTACCAGTGGAACCACAAGATAATTTCCCCAGTGGAGTCTCCAAATTTCCTTAATAAAACTAAAACTTAATGTCCTTAGAATTAACCTCGACCCGTAGAATTCGTCGCTTCTACTTAAGCCCTCATAATTGGCTTCGACCCACAGAATTGGTCGCTTCTACTTAAGCCCTTAGAATTGGCTTCGACCCGCATAATTGGTCATCCCTACTTAAGCCCTTAGAATTGGCTTTGACCCGTAGAATTGGTCACCTCTACTTAAGCCCTCAGGATTGGCTTCGACCCTCAAAATTGGTCACCTCTACTTAAGTCCTCATAATTAACTTCGGCGTAGAATTGGCCCCTCCCTACCCTAGACCCTCAGAATTGACCTCAACCCACAGAATTGGTTTCTCCCTTACTTATATCCTCATAATTGACTTCGGCCCACAGAATTGACTATGCCCAACATTACCTTAGGTCCTCAGAATCAGTCTCGACCCTCTGAAGCGGTCATCCTTATCCTTTAGGTCCTAAGAATCAACCTCTTTCCAAAACATCATGTGGTGTATATTCGATGGCTTTCACTTGTTCCAAGATTACTATTTAAGGGTCTCTATACACACCACATTCTTGGACCCCCTAAGTCTCTCCTTAGTTCCCTAGAACCTCCCCATTTCACTACGAATACTGGGTCATACTTCGAGTACCAATACAGAGGACATAGGATGCTCTCGAGCCCTATTTGACTTCGGTCAACTCTATCGTCAGAGCAAAAACTCAATGAATCTTTGAAGGGATATGAATCCCTATTCCAACGGTCCACCTCGTGAGCGAATTGGCATAACCAATTTGACCCCAATCAACTTCATCTTTAGAATAAAATCTCTTTGAATCTTTGAAGGTCACTGAAATACCTTTCCAACGATCCTCCCCGTGCGTGAAACAGCATAACCATTTGGATGAACGGTATATTTTCCCTTGAAAATTGATTATGTCACACCCCACTAAATTCTGGCGTCGACCGCCACCAAAACAGAGTCGGGTGTGAGTAAATTAAATATCATCCTTAGCATGTGACAGATATAAGACATAAAAATTTTAATCCACAAGATAATAAATTTGATCAATTCCAAAAAAAATAATAACATCCAACTAATAAAACACCAAAGTGCGATATAAAACCCATCACATGCAATCTCCAAATATCTCAATAATTAAATAATTTAAAATTCAACTGAAATCTCAAGACAACTTTGGAACTGAATGGCCCAATATAACTCAAATGTAGTCTCATAATAAATACGATGGAATAGAAGAAAATCTAACTACTAAAGCAATAAAATAGCTCCAGCTGCATCTCCAAAAGATCTCCAATAAATCCTATGCATCTACTCTGAATTAATTCCTGAAAAGATTAGTCAACGCATGTGTTAGAGCCAAAGCCCCAAGCATGAATACCGGATAATCCTCTCAATTAGGGTCCTTGAACCCAGACAATAGTGATATATATATCAATCATAACAATGGAATATTTTAATTAAAAGATAATTAATTGCCAAAAATAAATTACTAACTACCCGCAAGGTTTCTTTAAAGTGTGCCACACCAATATTATTTTAATTTATCCGTAATTCCAATAATATTAATTTAATTAAATGAAACACGAAGATGATTTAGCAAGATACACTTCCCCTTGTCAAAGTCGTCGTTTGACCCGTTTTAAACTGCCCGCCCTCGTGATATGATAAGGTTCCACCCACACACCCGCCCCCTTGTCAAGGCCACCAACTGATCCATTTTTATCCTACGATCCTCGCGATATGACAAGATTCCACACACGCCACGACATAAATCGCCCTCTGACCCATTTAAACCGTCATCCCTGGCACATTATGTCGCCAATAAATTTTAATACCTTTTTTAGTCCAGCGGTATTAATTCCCAAAATTTCTCAGACTCATTATTCAAAATTTTACTTCCCCCACCCTTAAAAGCGATGTGAAAATCCTCAAATACTCCTTAGTCCCAACTAGGAGTTTCCAAACACAAATTCGTCCTATCCTAAGTATAGGATGACTATAAAAATTTCACTCCACCTAGACGCCAATCCTAGGCTAATGTAGTGACGGTATAATGTAGAAAATCAGGCCCTACCCCAAATTATATAACCTGCATAGACTCACACTAACTAGTCCCATACTTAGAAAGCATAAATCACAACTAATGTCTGCTTAGTAGTCCCACCTAGCAAGTATGCTATAAAAAGGGTGAAAACAAATTAACTACATTACCCAACGTTCTCGAGATATCAACATTATAATATTTCCATAAAGTGGCACAATTAACAATTTATAACAATATTCATAACAACACTAAATTCCCAATTTCTTAATTTTAATTAAATGGTTGAAATCAAGGACACATAAATATTGTGATTTTTTTAGAATAACAACTACATGCAAGTCTTATCATTATTATTATTTCCCAACACAAATAACCAAATCAAACTAGGGTTTTCCCATGAAATAACAAAATTTACATTCTAAGGGCTCCTCTACATGCCTATACCCATAACATAATCGGCGACCCAAACACTACCCAAAGAACAACAAGGCTATGAGTATTAGGTAATATTAATATTTCTTGCAAAACAGTCCCAATATTTATTTCTTTAATAATTACATTCATAAGTTATTTTAGAAAACATGAATTTAATGGAGGTTACAATAAAGACATATAACACTAAGGGAAAAGAATAGGACAAACATTCCTAAAACTGATTAGAGATTTGAGTTCCTCTCGAAAAATGGATCAAAGACTCCTCTTGAATCAACTTGGCACAGATTAGTCTACACCTTCAAAACTTGAGCTTAAAAATGGTGTTAATGAAGGTTAGGGTTTGGAGGTAGAAGATGATGGAAAAATAGAGAGTCTACTGTTCAAGGGTTTGTAGAACATATGTTTCAAAAACCTAGCTCCGAAGACCATTTATATAATTAGGTTGAAGATTTGTAAAATCATAGAATTCGTCCAAACAGAAACCTGTTGCACACGAAATCTGAAGGGGTCGATCGATCGACCCCCTGGAGTCGATCGATCGATCACTCAGTAAATTTGAAACTTTTGAATTAAAAATGACTTAAGGGATAAACTTTAAAAATCAAGTTTAAGTCTGATTTCGAAATCAATTGAAATTTTAGTTTCCAAATATATTTAATTAATAAAAATCCAAAAATCTAAAATTTTATTTTTCTCAAAAATTCCCATTTAATTAAATAAATCAATTATAAAAACACGGGGTGTTACACCTCACTCCCAAAGCATACCTCAAATCCATCAGCATCAATGATCTCAGCAACATTCTCTAGCAATCACCGAAGTTTCCTTATGTGAAATTCCATTCCATCTTAAATTCCTATCATTTTCACACCCAATTTTGTAAAATCTCATTCTCTCTCATCCAACATGCATCTCAACATTCAAGGGAGTTAATCCAAGACCAAGATCAAGCTTCAATCCTTTAAAGAATGTCTAAATCCTTCCCTCTCGCTTTAAATTTCTTATTTTTGCATTAATTATATAAGTTCATTATTTAGCTTTTACTTTAGTTTATACTTAGTAGCATCTCACATTTTTATTAGTTATATTCCACATACTCTATTTTCTATTAAAAAAACTCAAAACAAACAAAAAGAGGGTTATACCTCTAAATTCCAACGGGTATCCATCACAATTTCTCAAAACTAAAACATATTTTCTATGCACACACCTATAATAAAATCCCGATCGAATCTATGGGATAAACCCCACCCCAATGCTGCATGCGAACTACATGTACATTAATGCCTTTATAGGTTACGTAGGCGTTTCGGGTTAAAACCCGAGACTAGAGTCCAATTTTATAAATTTCCAATCTTCTAACATTTTATCCAAACATATATTATCATTTCATCATAACGATAAATACCATGATAAATGCATAGATTATGTCTTTAATATTATATTTGGGAACACTCCTACGGATAACCTCACTCTATCTCTTCCATGGTATGAGTTGAGAAATTTTGAACTCCATTATACACACACACACACACACACACACATTTCACGGAGAAATAAAAGAAAATAATAACACAAGCCCATTTCATAACACAAGCCCGAATATTTGAACTATTGATTTCGTAAGCATCAGTTTGTCTTTGATGCCGCTCTCTAGAGGCAGCGACATGTTCTTTTTCCTGTTTTATTCAAAATAGGTTGGCGACTCCATCTCTTTACATTCACCCCACTATGATGACGGTTGAAGCGCTCCGAGAGTAGGAGGGAGCAAGACCTTTCTCCTGCCCCTTTCCCCCCGCCCCAGCGGGAGGAGGAGAGGACGGACATATCAGGGATGGCCACAGAGATCACTTAGGAGATATTGGATATCACGAAGAAAAATACAGTTCCCTCCCTGAGATGGAGGGGCCCAATGGCCAGGCTAGTATAATGTTGATGGGGAAGTGAGGTTCCCCCACTATTGGTCATTTTATGTCACAGCGAGTGAAAACGAGGTAATCTTTTATGTATGGGGGTGCCTCTATAAATATCATGCCTATTAGCTCATTTTATGCAGCTAATATCTCTAAGGCAAGGTTGATACAAAAGCTATTAGTAATTTCTGGTTATGATAACCAGACTTCAAAATCCATTGGGTATGTGAACGTTAGGATTATGATGAGGAATCTCACATCACACATTAAGTTCCATGTGATAGAAAGTGACATTTCACACCATATTCTAATAGGAAGGGTATGGATGCACAACCATGGCTTAGTTCTTTCAATGTATCACTAATGTGCCAAAGCTAACATAAAGGGAATGGAGATAAATATCTGAGCAACCAAGAAGACAAGAGGAGTCACACTTGGTAGATGTTATGTTTTACACCGAGCTGGTAGAGGTTACGCACATTTTAATACCGCATATGGAGGGAGTCAGAGTTCCCTCGATTAAATAGAGGTTAGGGTTAGTGAACAACCATGTTGAAGTAGGGGCAAATATTGGACAAAGGGTTAAAGAAGTACACAACGTCATTACTAAGCCTCAAGCTATCTCCAAACGGTTAAGATATAGAATGAGGCCAAGAATTGATCCAATAGATCACGAGGTGAGGTGGCAAAGCATTCTCAGTAGATTTTTTGGGACAAGGTTGGAAGAAGATGAAAGGTATTGAAAGAGGAACGAAGTTGCATCGCCCAACCGCTAGTGCAAGGAAGTATATCTGGAGGACGAAAGGGTGGTATATCGCATTTTAAGGTGTGCATGGGCTGCTGAAGAAGCCAAAGAGGAAGATGACCTAGAATATGAGTGTTTCCTATGGAGAATCAAGGGTAATGTCTTATCATTGATAATTCCAACATTCATTGTAATACCCGTTCCCAATATTTTATTATTTTTCCTCACAGAAATTGTAATATGAAACGTTGGGATTTGGATCAATATAATTAGGTTTATATATGTATTTGACTATTTTAGTGTCTTGATGATAATTATGAAAAGTTATGTGGTTAAAATATAAAATATTGGAAATTTTGGAAGCTGGATGGTTCGAACAAATCCAAGGTTGTTCAAATGAGATGAGGATATCGTTTGAACGAGGTTCAGGTGGTTCGATGATTATTCAAGGTCATTCAAAGAAGATATCGAATGAGACCCAACTGCATACCTGAAGAGACTCGTTAGAAGGTCATTCGAAGTCCTGTCACGTTCGAACGAGAGGCCATTCTTGTTCAAAAGAGGTTTCCCAGAATTTTTAAATCAAGTTTCCCTTGTGTGTTGTCGCTTTTTTTATCCGGTGAGCACAGATTGGGAAAAATGGGATTTTAAGGTTTGGTTATTTAGAGTGGGAGGAAGAGAGAGAGAGTGGAGGGTGGGTTTTCCCCCACCATTTTCAGCATTTATCCACTTCCCTCTACCAGAAACCACCATGTAACCACCCTATGCCAACATATTTTGGAAGTATTCCACCATATCCAAGACCTACATACCCATTTCCATGATTGTTGAGTAGAGCTACAAATTTTGGAGTGTTGTTGGTTTTTTTAGAGAAGATGAAGATGGAAGAATATGGAGATTGAAAAGGGTTTTTAATGGAGCTTTCATGGAGACAAGCTTAGTAGAACTAGGCAATCTCTCAAAGCCCACCTTTGGAGGTGGGATGTTGCCACATTCTTAGACATTTCATCCTACCATTATTGGAACTCCATTTGATATGGGAAACTCTACTCTTAGCATTAAAACTCTATTTGCATATTAATAGTCAGAGGCATATGAATAAAATGATGGGTTTTTAGTAGATTTGGTATTTAACATTTTTATGTAAAAAAATGTTGCAAAATGCTATTTTGTTAGAAAGTAAATCGTGAACGAATATTTCAAAGTTGTCTTGAAATTTAAGATTGGAATTTCTATGAAATGGTGTATTTCTAGAACTTTGATGCTAAACATTTAATCGAATAAAATGTTTTAAAAATGATATTTATCTTGCTAAATGTTTTGATGAAATGATGTTCTAAAGTTTCTTGGAAAAATAAATATTTTATAAAAGTTAGAAATATGTTTGAGTTTTGAAGAAATAAAAATGTCCTTTATGTCTTGAAAGCTATATTTTGCAAGTGTTATGAATTTCTAGAATAAATTATGTATTCAACCCATTTAATAGGATTATTGGAGTTAAAATCCTTCTTTGCATGCATGTAAACTTGTAGTATTTGATAATGAACTCATAAACAAGTTTAATGACGGTTTAAGTGGGTTTAAATATCAAATACTAAAAAATAGAAATTCTAGTCTCTCAAGTGTGTGATAAAGATGTTGAAAGTGTGATAAATATAAGGTTGTAAGACTAGATTATTAATAAAGGAAAATTATATTTTCTTATAAAGTAGTCTTTAAATATATTTGGGTTTCTTTGAAAAAGAAAGTGAAGAAATGTCTAACTTGGAAAATGGTTAGAAAAGGTGTTGAATAAGTGTTAATGGGTTAAAACATTAAGAAGTTGGTTTGTATAACTTGATAATATTTTGGGGAGATTCACAATTATAAAATTGGAAGAAAAGGACAAGTTTGGAAATAAATGGGTAAAAAATGTTCAAAAGAATGTTACACAAAAAGGTCCTAAATGAACATGATTTTGAAATGAAATCAATGTTAGAGCAAAAAGGACAAGAAATGATAATTTTTAAAAGTGTAACACAATGCGTGGTGAAACCCCGATTTTTTACTTCGGCTAGGAAAAAGAAAAAATGAAATAATGTGGACATTTACAAAATGTTAAGATACATTAATAAGACCTCGGATGACAGCAGGATAATTAAAGAGGGTCCGAAGCCCTAGAGTGAAAGACTTAAAATCACTAGCCAAAGCATATGGTAGCTTAGGTGATGGTATGGAGCTCGGTAAAGTATGGGAATATTGGAAGATTCTGAGAAAAAGATAATGAAAATGGAACATGCCAAGAAATGGGTTGGGCGGTAAACATATGAAAATGTAAGGACAAAATTTTCAATTGAGAACAAAACACGCTTTAGTCATAAGGAGTTTTTATTGTCACGATCCCACACAGACTATGATGTGTTGAAGTTTATTGAAGACGTTGCGGCAAAGCTTCAAGGAATTAATTATGCCGAATGTTTAATTGGTGCAATTTTATTCGTCTTCAAGTTTAATTTCATTCTGAGATCATTCAGGTATGAATGCGTAATTTTAATGGGACTCGAAATTTATTTTAAAAGTGTTTCAAGATGTTATTTTATTAAGAAAAAATTTTTAAAATGTTTTTAAAGTGTTTGAAATGCTTTACACTTCATTTTATTCTAATTGGGATGAATTAGAGCCGTGTTTAATTAGGACTCAAATTTGCTACGTCATTCAAATAACATACACTGTAGTTCAAACGAGATGCCAGTGTCGTTCGAACGACATGGTAATCTCGTTCGAGCGACAGGTCATGTCATTCGAGCGAGAAGCCACCTCAAGAAAATTATATATGGCGTGTTTTGCTTCAGATTTCGTAAGTGTGCTTTCTGGAAAAAATAGTTTTTGAACCAAAACATTTCTTCACATTTTTTTCTAAGGTTTTTAAATCTAAACACATCCTTAGAGTTAAATTGATGAAAGTTTATCCATCTTCAAGTTTAATTGCATTTCGAGATCACTCTGGTATGAATGCGTAATTTTAATGGAAATCGAAATTTATTTTAAAAATGTTTAAGGATCTTATTTTATTAAGAAAATCTTTTAAAGTGTTTGAAATGGTTTACACTTCGTTTTATTCTGATAAGGATGAATTATAGCAGTGTTTAATTAGGATTCTAATTCGTTGCATCGTTCAAATGACATACATTGTCGTTCAAACAAGATGCCACCGTAGTTCGAACAACATGGTCATCTTGTTTGAGCGACAGGTCATGTCGTTCGAGCGAGGAGATGCCTCAAGAAAATTATAAAAGGTGTGTTTCCTTCAGATTTCATAAGTGTGCTTTTTGGGAAAAATAGTTTTTGAACTAGAACGTTTCTGCACATTTTTTTCTAAGGTTTTTAAGTCTAAACACATCCTTGGAGTGTTCAAGATCTGAGTTTTCATTCCTTTATGCAATAGTGATCTTGTTTGCACTAAGAATAAGGTTTTGTTCTACATTGATTATTTTTGGTTTTGCTGAGAAGAAGCGACGGAGTTTGTGTTCCGATTCCGTAGACGTTACAAGCCATATCGGTGGACACCGAGACATACGTGGATGCGTGTGTTATGGACAGGTATCGTGGAAGAAGTACTTTCTCCATGGGCACTGTGAGAGGAGTGGTTGAAGATCGGAAAAGCGTCAAGTCTCGTGGGGATCGAGTCGTTGAGTAAGACTTGTGTCTATTCATTATAATTCCACATTCATAGTTATTGTCTGGCTTGGTTCGTCCAAGCTTTTTTCCCATTCTGGTTTCCTCGTACATCCGAAGTTGTGAGTATTATTTACTTTATTTTACTAGCTTTAATCACTAGAAGGATGTTTAGAATTAATAAAGATAAAATTCGATTAAGTTAAAGTTGGTTCACAACTTGGTGTGAATTAAAATTTTGAAAAAGGTTTTTCGTAAAAATAAAATTGTTTTGTCATCCATAAAACACTTTCTACATTAGAAATAAAAAGGGACCCACAAAAAATACAACCTAACTTGAATAAATTAATAAATGTTCTTGTAAAGGATAACATGGACAAGTAATATTAATATTGGTGAATGTCCATAAAGTAAAGGAATGATAGAGTGAAGTGATTAAATGAGTGGTGAAGCAACCTAAAGACATTTAACACATAATTCTCACAAGGGTGTGTTTATGAAAGGTTTACAATGGAAGATAAGTATTTTCTAACATGCTGTTTGCGTGCGTTGAAATGGAGATTATCAAAGAAAATACTACATGAATCGGTGTAAATGTAGGGGTAATTTCGGGAAAAGAAAATTATTTTTCTTAAACAATGTGTATTGTTTTAAGTATTTAACCGGGTGTGTTAAATTAAGAAATAAATGTCAAGTTAAGTAAAATGGATTTCTTTTACAAAATTAAGGTAAATTATTCGGGGTAAACAACGTTTTTGGAATAAAATGGTTTCATGCATTAATGTACATATATGTGTATATATATAAGGCAGTCACATGTGCACATAGGCATAACGTGTTAGATTCTTCTTTCTGTCGTTCGATTCTATACTGCATTATTGTATATTTCCCAATGCGCATTAAGCTCACTCCCTCATCTTTGTTACGGCATGTTGGGTGCGGTTTTGTATTTTTAGAGTGTTATTCATGTAAGTACTCTCTTTATTTTACGTTAGTTACTCTGTATGATTGGATCCATAGGACGCTTCCCATGGGTCCCTCACGTAATGTGATTTAAATTTGAATTGCATGCTAAGTGAAACATTAAATAAATAAAACTGGATTGGCAACATTATATAAGTTGTTTCACTTCACACCTATCGCTCGAGTCGAACCAAGTTGGCCAAGAGTAACCCATAAATCTGAATCGGAGCATTACATTCATGAATTTATTGAGGACGTTAATATGAACCAGAATGTATAACCGATCACCCAAAGCCACAAGTACAAGATTTGGAGCAAATTGACTTGGATGGGGCTAGAGAAGGTCAAAGGCCAATTTTCATTTCGAAAGAGCTGGATGCTGAGAAGAAATGGGGGATGCTTGAGCTTATTCGTGAATACAAAGACATTTTAAGTTTGAAGTACGCAGAGATGGTTGGGTAAGATCAAGAGGTGAGTTGACAAAAATTGAATGTTATGCCTTTAGCCATACTGGTAAAGCGAGCAACTAAAACATACAAGCCAAAGATAGATCTCAAGATCAAATAGGAGGTACAATAGTTATTGGCAACTGGGTTCTTTAGGCCAATTTAACATCCAATTTGGCTCTCCTGTATTTTTCCAGTGGGGAAGAAGCATAAAAATTAAATACGCATATGTGTTGATTTTAAATATCTCAACATAGCTTGCCCAAACGATAAGTTATCTCTGCACTCTATTGATATAGTCTTATAGATTTAATGGCAGGTCATGAAATGTATAGCTTTATGAATGGATATATGGGACATAAACAAATTAATATGGATCGAACTGATGCAGAGAAGATAGCATTTAGGACTCCATTGGGTAATTCTATGCATAATGTCATGCCTTTTGGGCTGAAGAACGCCAGAGCGACCTAACAAAGAACTATGATGGCAATATTCCATGATTTATTTCATGACATTTGGAGTTTTATATGGATCATATGGATATCAAGTCAAGAAAGTAGGAATCTCACTTGATTAATCTAATGAGAGTTTTCAATAGGTTTAGGAAACATATGTTGAAGATGAGCCCACCCACTCAAACGTGCCTTTGGTGTAAGAGTGGGAAATTCTTGGGCTTCGTTGTAGATCTCTAAGGTGTCAATATGGACTAAGATAAGTAGAAGGCCATCCTTGACATGCCTTGATCAAGAACAATGAAGGAGTTTAACGTCTTCCTTGGGAAGGTTTCATAACTCAAAAGATTTGTGAATGGCTTGGCTGAGATTACTCATCCTTTGATGGATCTGTTGTGCAACACCGTGAAGCTAACTGGTAGGAATCCCATCAAGAAGCTTTTGGCAAGCTTAAGAAGTTACTCTCTTTCCCACAGACTATGATTCGTCTAAGGGCTGGAGTACCATTTCAACTTTACCTTATTTCCACCATGAAATCTATCGGTGCTTTGTTGGCAGAGGAGATTGACGAACAAGAATGCTATATACACTATCTGAGTAAAACCATTCATGGTCTAGAGGCAAGGTATAATAATGTTGAAAAGAATTATTTGGCTTAGGTGTTTCTTTCTCAAAAACTTATACATTATATTCTATCTTTCACTATTCACCTTATGACAAGATGTGATCCCATTAATTTTTTTTGGCACAAAAAATTATAATTGGGAGGGCATCACAGTGGTTCTTTTATCCTCTCAAAGTATGACTTGAAGTGTGTGGTTCCTCGAGCGGTCAAGAGTCAAGCTTATGAAGATATATTGGCAATTTTTGCCTCCGGGATATTTGAGCCACCACATGAAAGCATTTCGAGTGACATTCTGCAAGCCAATTTATTGGAAGCCAACTTTGAAGAGTGGACTACGGAGGTTAACTGCTCAGAAGGAGAGGGGTCGGGAGTCCTACTTTTAAGAGGAAAAAAAATTAAATTTGCATGTCATTAATTTGGATTTCTCTTGCTATAACAATAAGGCAGAATATGAGGATTTAGTGTTAGGATTTTTAGAGGCTCCTTGAAGAGGCATCCATTCGCTTTGCATTAAAGGATATTCTAACTTACTGATCAAACAGGTGATTAGAGAGTACGTGTTGAAGCATCTCAACTTGGCACCATATCGAATCCAAGGGTTAATCAGCCAGTTCCATTAAGCCAAAGTAGGAAGGCATCCTGGAGTGATGAACAGACACCCTAATACCTATGTCATCATTACATAAAAAGTGGCCATGAATGGTGAGTCAATAATTGTGGTGATCCAACAAAGAATGGCTCCATCGGTCGTTCTGGCGATTTCGCCAAGTGAAGATAACTCAGACTGGAGAGGTGAAATTAGGAGGAAACTTAAGTCTAGAGAAAGAAAGATCACGCTCAGAGAGTTGGCGCATTATTTTTTCAGCCAAGGGAATTTATACTTCAAAAAACGATTAGAGGATGGTTGACGACGTGGATCGGCCCAGAGGAACTAGAGAAGAGGTTGAATAATACCTACAAGGAGAATTGCAAGACTACTGAGATCCTTCTATACTGAATAATTCAAAGAGAGGGGTATTTATGTCCAATGATGAGGCAGGATGTAACAGCGATACAAAGAGAATGTGTTATGTGTCATATTTTATTCCAGGTAGCTCAATGAAAATTTGTGGAGACTCAAACATCTTGGGGGAAGCCTTATATTTATTTTAACAAAGATGGAGTTATCCTTATAGAGAAGACTGATGCCATGGGGATTAGAAGAAGAGCCCCATGATTTTACATTCAAGAGGAACATCTTCATCGCAGAGGATACTTCAACAGACCCTTGAGGTGCATCACAAAGGAGGAGGCTGGGGGAAGTCCTTAAGTAAGCCCACGATCCATATAACATTAGGGGAGCAAAATTATATGATCAACTTATGGCTTTGGGCTATTACTGGCCAACTACGGAGAAAGATTCAGCTGAGTTTGTTCAAAAGTGTAAGGTGTACCAACGACACAAAAATATTATTCATGCCCCTTTCGTAGACATTCATTCTCTTACAACTCCCTATCCATTCCACACCTAGGAATTTGACCTGGTAGGGCAATTAACCCTTCTTAAATGGGAAAAATTGGGTACTTATGGCAACAAAGTTTTTAACAAAATAGGCATGGGCAATACCATTGAAGAAAGAAACAAAAGGAGATGTGGCATAATTCATTAGAGAGTACATAATTTGTCATTGTGCCCTTCCCAAAGTTATTTTGTGTGATAATGGAACTCCATTTATCAATAAGTAGGAGACCTTGATCACAGGCAAATATTCGATTATACACCACACTTTAATGCACCCTACCTCAAAGGTGACCGTCAAGCTAAAGCAATAAGCAAGACCTTGGTCAAAACTTTGGTCAATATCTTAGGCTACTGACCAATCTCTAAGACAAAAGAAGATAAGCCTTTCAAGATTAATAGCAAATAGTTGAAAGTTAATCATTTTAGAGTTAATTAGCCTATTTTGAGTTTCAGTTCCATTTTTTTCAGGCTTAGATAGAAAATCTTGAAAGATGTTTACAGATTGTAAACAAACCATTATATACAAGAAATTTCACAGTTGTATTATAAATGTAAGTGTTGAAATTAAGTAAAGGAGTAAAGAGTGAGCGCATTTGAGAATGACAAAATATTACTTCATTTGTATTACTATTTTAATAAAGTTACATTATGCATTGGACTATTGTCCAAAGATACAAGAAAACAAAAATAATCCATAGCCTATGAGAAACCACAAGTCTGGAGAGGTAAAATAACCTCGGGAAGTATAGAGGCATCTCGAATACAAGACTACTAAACCTTCATGGTAACCTGGAGCTGGGTCTAAACTTGAGATATTTGATCCGGTACTACTTCGCGATCAATCAAAACCTTGTCTAAGGATTTTTTGGCTACCTTAACATTGTTATTAAGCACCTCGACCAAGGGATTAAGCTTTCTAAGTCGTGCGTCTTGAATGCGTTGAGCCTCCACGCTCTTGAAATACTGATCACGTTGAGTCTCTAGGCAAGCATCCTTCAAGAGTTTTAAATTATTTATCATCGAACTAAAGTTGAACCCATCCCTAGCCAATTACATCAAATTAAGAGGGAAGAGTCCCCTGAATTATTTTTTGTATTCAGATCATTTGCCCTTGCGCCATGGTTGGGTAGAGGGTTACAATTGATGTTGGGTTTTGGTTTAGTTATAGTCGTTATTTTCCCCTGATCGATTAAGACTTGGATGACAAACTTCATTGCTCGTCATATGGTGGAATTCATAGTAGAGATCAATCTTGAAGACTTCTAACAAGGAATCAAGTAAGGGTTTGGGGTGGTTTGGGGTCTCGAGGCTTGAGGAGACCTTTTTTCTTAAGATCCTTATAGATTTTACCTATGGTAGAATACAGGGATGGAATGGGTGTTGAACCCTCTTAGTATTCTAAGCTGCAGGTATAGGTGAAGACGTTAGGATTTAAATAGAATTGATAATGTTAATGCTTGGTTTATTATCCCTCCTATTTTGTGGATGAAAGGATGTTCCTGTGGCTATCGATCTCACTCTTAGGTGGTCCATTCATGACATCATATTTTATTTTTTCTACCATATACATTAAGGCTTTGAAGTTGGGTAGGTATTATGTCTTTAACTGGTCCCAATAGGGTTGAATCGGGTTTTTCTTCACAATGGCAACTTGTTCTTCCTCTAAGGGTCAATTCACCATCTGACCAGCTTTGTCTTTCCAATGGAATATAAAAGTGACCACTTGCTCATTAACCTCTTGTTTTGTCATTTCTAAGTCTCGATGAGTAATCTCTAACTCATTATTGTACATGTATTACTTTACGAATTCCTAACATATATCACTTCAGTTGGTGGTCCTCCCATCATCAATGGATAAGAACCACTTAAATGCTCTTCCTGATAAGGTGTGCCAAAAAATTTGCTCCATGACTTATTCAGAAGCCCTTAGGGTTGCATGGATCGAATGCACAATTTCAGGTAGACTATCAAAAATCATATTCCTATGAATTTGTTAATATCCGACATCTTAAACTTGTCAAGTAGCCTGGGGTTGATATAAAGAGGCAGACATTGTATGCCTACAAGGTCGTCGATGGGTCAGAGATTCCAAAAGTTCTGTTAGAGTGTTTGGAAAACCATTTTGAGGAATCCAGGGTTGGTTGGAACCTCTTCGTAATTAGTCACAATTGTGCTTTCGGTAGTTATGGTTAGGGGTACTGGTAGCTTATACCATAACTTATGGTATTATGATGTTAGTAGGGTGAAAATTTGATCCCTATCCCTCAGTGTTATCCAGTTCGTTTCAGAGGGAGGACGGCTCCTAACCTAAGATATACATTTTTCCACTTAGAACGGTTAGGCTAGCCAGAATGCCGACCAGTGATGCTATTTTTTTGTTCTTCATTTTTTTAAGATTAAGAGATGTCAATGTTCGAAAGATATGACTTTTATCCCTTGTCTAAAATGGTGATTTCAAAGTTACGTGAAACTATGGAATTAGGATTCTTTGAATTAGGTTTATTCTAATAGGAACAATCATGAATTTAAATAAGCATATTTTTTTTTTGGTTTTGGAGTAAGCTTGAGTTATGATCCATTTCCTACGATAATCATCACTTGACTTCTAGCCCCTAGTTCGAAGATGTGAAAAGAGAGTGGGTTCTTTGAATCTTGGAGTCCCATCATATGTTAGGAAACTTTCATGGGGGATACAAAACCATTTTTGGGAGATGTCATCGTTTGGCGAATCTCTTGACCTATTTATCAGGTCGTGTCGTAGAATTTTATTGCATAAGGTTCAAGGCATTCGTGAGGAAAAGGCTCCCTTTTTATCTATGACTCCTCATGATATACCTCAGGGGTACGTGTGAGAGGGTCATTTTAATATACCCAACTGTATGTGAATCTAGCCCAGTATACCTCATGGAGATAGTACATGGGAGAGCTGACTTGATATAGTCGATCTACATGAGTGATTTTCACTAATAACATACCACTCTAAATACATCGAGGGTACGAGGCCAAGAAGAGTGGAAACTATTTCTAGAGACATGTGTTGGTTAGACCAAATCATGTATCTAGGTTTCCTAGGGTAATGGGGTATGTAGTTATATGCATATATTATGCTTATAAAGTAGTGTGTGTCTTTTTGGAAAGTCTTTTAGTTTTTAGAAAGAGCCATTCTCACTTGAGATTATTATGTATCTTGGCATACATGGCATAGACAATGTTCAACAGATGCCTAGGATGTAACCTTATCCCCACGGGAGCATGCAATACCAGTGTTTATCTACCTAGTTATGTATTTAAAAGAAAAAAATGAATGGTAATGAACATAATATACAGGATTGTATAATAAAAACATGTTGGACTGAATATAAGTCTACATTATGTTGAGTTTAGTCCTCTTGAATAAAAGTCCCTTGTGGAATACCATTGTGAGAACTCAGACCTGAGACGGCAATCCTCTCTCCTTCCCCCACGCTCGTTCAGGCATCCTTTTGGCATGGAATATAGTGATGGCAAGCGGTCTGCGTATTTAACTAGAGTCTCAAATGTCTGGGGACTACATTATGATTGGGAAGGTGTTAAGCATCCGCTTTGCCCTTTTGGTCTCAAATGTAGATGTGAAGTGTTTATATTAGCATGTTATAGTGAAAATGATATAATACAGTGAAAATACTTAGTTTATACCTAGACTGTGCAATGTAGTGTGGGATGTGTGTGTCAATCATATAGGCAAATGATAAATATGTGCAACGTTGTACTTATTCACTCGGACGACAGTCTGAGAGATCATGCATACTCGCAACGAGTGATTCAAAGTCCACGTAGTTCATGAACGAGTCAAGAGAGATTTCACCTCATATAGAGGCTTGATGGGAGAGATCTAATATTTCATTGATCATTCGGGATTGTTTAAAAGTGAAACAGAGTTGGATCTAAATATTTATTCAATTTGAGTTCATGTGAGAACTTAAACAAGGTTGGTTCACCCATAAATTCATTTGATGATGAAGAAATGACCAAAACTCCACCATTAAGAACAAAATAGTCGATAAAATCCCCGAATCTAGTGATCCTCTAACTAATATGAGAACACTCCATGATTTTAGGACTTTTGTTTAGATTTTTTATAATGAAAATAACAATAGATGAATATATACAAGATTTAGCATGATTTTAAGAGATTGGGCTTATCTAATATGCTTACTTATCTTTCATAGGCAGAATCAAAGTCATCGCAGTTGGGGCATGACCTTTGAAGAAAGATCAAGCCTTGTAGAACAAAGAAACATAGATAAAGTAGTTGGGTCGTGTTGTGGCACAACACCACCCAACTTCAAAATAAAAGAGTGAGACCATATACCTGCAAAGTTACACATATTCCTTTTCATTTAGCTAGCGTTCTTGATTAGGATTGACCTTTTTAAAAGTGGATCTAAGGATGCTTTTAAGGAAATATCACCTCAACTTAGAAAAGGGGAAATGGTTTTTTTGGTTTCTTTTGGGCTTGGATGATGAAGGAGAAGTTAGGGATAGAAGTTAAAACATTAGATCTTAACTTAAAGTGGTTTTAATGATAAATGGGGAGATTTTGGGGGGGTTATTTAGAGAGGAAACTATTTCTAAACATAATGATTTGCATTTTAAAAAGATGAGTTAATGCCTCCAGTTGGTAGGTGAATGCGTCCTTTTATAGGCAAAATCCCAGATTTAATGACTGAATAGTTTGTACTATTTGCGCATGAACGATTGGTCAAGTGCATTTCACCTCGGGCCTTTGGTCCCATTCTATTTTGTCTTGACTCTTTTGGGTAATTTTGTGGCTTGTTTTAGGTTCTTAACCTTTTATAAAGGTTCTCGTGAGTTTGGGATGTCTTTGGGGATTTAGAAGACCATGGTACGTGTGTCTACCTTTATGGAGTAGAATGGGGTGTCTACAACACTTAACACCAAATGTTCGTCTAAATGAGGTCTTCAGAAACTTACTCCTAAATTCGTTACGAATGTCAAGTGGAATAATTTCTCTTTAAACCATATGCTAAGCATAAGGTCTCACGCTAAAATGTCCCTAAATTCTCATTAAGTCAACCTCATGCATGGGATGTATCATAGAGAAAATCCAAACAAGGAACCCTACTGGTACACTTCGATTGATCCGAGTCGGTCGTCTGGAACAAAGGAGCAAAACACCCTAAGCGGTCGTCATTGTAGAGTATATAAATCCTAAAAAAGTAAAGCTATAAAGTAGTCAAAGAATGAAATGTAGAACCTGGAATGCTCTGATACCAACTGTGATACCCCTTTAAAATCATAAACAGACTAATCATGTCTAATACAAAAATTGCGAGAATAAAAAACATTTGGTAAAATTCTTAGCATAACAAAAAAATAAAACTAAACAAGTATTATATTGAGCGATAATTAACCTACTAAACAAGATAAAACTATCTTTAATACCATCCAACTAACGATACAATATAACACCAACAATGGAATGAAAATGTGTACCAAATATAATAATCATATTTTATTACAAGTCCGCATGTACAATCTCTTACATGGAAATAGCAAAAATACAAGAAATGGATAAGGCACACTACTCCACTCCTACATCCTAGGAATGAGTAAAAGAATGTCACTAAAAGATACTCTTCCAACGATCATCCCAAGTCTATGGTAGAACAGTGTCCTAAGACAGTAAAAACAAATTTAATAACAACGTAAACAACAAGTTTATAAACAATAAGAATTTAACTTTAGTTGGGCCACATAAATAATAATTCATCTTCCTCTCATTTTAAGTGAATTTTAGGTTATTTAAGTTACCCAATGCAAACAACCTAAAATCGATATGCGGTTTTACCTAGAAATCCGTATGTCACCCTTTTAATTAAAGTTCATCTATTAGTTCCATATTCTTCCGTATTCTTTACTTTCTTATTCTTAATCTATTTTCTTTCTTTAAAATTCGTTTATTTTACAAAAGTCTCTTATCTTAAGCGTTTATTTTATGGTAATCTCTTATCTTAAACACATCTCACTAGCTAATGAAAACATCGCTAATAACCTCTAGATATGATAATAAACTTGTGTCTTAAGTCCTTGAGTCTAAAGAAATATCATGCCATTATTGTAATATATACATATCTAGTATATTTTTTAAATAAATCTTGAGTCATAAGTTTATACACCTCTAGTATAAATCATATCCATCTCTAGTATAAGATGTAAGTCGATATGTCCCCTCAAGTACCGCAACATAAAATCACATAAAGTAGAGGAAAAGTAGTCTCTACGTCTAACTTCCACATAAGTATGGTCCCCTACACATACAATTTAAATGGAATAATCTCGAGTCTAAATATAAAATAAACGAAGGCATATCACCTTCGAGGATCACTCGTGCATACTAGGTATAGTTATAGATTATTCCCAACCTATAACCTTAAAGCCATCAGCAAGGGATAATCACTTCACTTTCCCATCACATCCCATGACCTCCATACCTAAGGCTATATGATATAACTCCCCCGTTTTGTCCTGGCTCATGTATGCACGTACGTCAGCCATAGGATCGATGCAAAAGGACAAAGGAAAATCCCATCTCATCATCGGGGTACTAGCGTGAGCAACGTCATACGTGCCCCCTCCAAACCCTACTAGTATGTCACATATGAGCACTCACACACCACTGTATGCTTCTACACATAAAGAAAATAGGAAAGTATGAATCTACACAACTGGGCCAAACAAACAAGTATAAATCCCTACTCAACAAAGCTACACATAAAGTCTTTTAATATTATTATCTAATACTCATGTTAACTATAGTCAGTTATTTCTAATCATAGCCAAAAATCCCAAGGCACTAACCTATAAGTTACATAATCATTACAAATCACTCATAAACTTATGTCTATTTATTAAAAACCCCCAAAAAGAGCCCAATCAAAACCCTAACCCAAAAACCACAACACAAATCACCAACCCATAATTTTAGTTGTGCGCATTGTTGGTAAAATATTCTTAAGAAATTCATAAAAAATTCAAAAAATATATGAATTTAATTCCCACACTTTTTGTAATTATATTATATACAATTTCATTGGTCGAATCTCGTTCGAATGACAATATAAGTCATTCGAACAAGAGTCCTAATCGCATTTAAACAAAAGCCTAAACTCGTTTTAACAAGTTTGACACAAAGCTCATCTTATCAATATGCCAAAACTTCCCATTAATAATACAAAACCTAAATTTAAATCATCTAAATAGCCTAAATTCCATCCTCCTTCAATTCTAAGGTGTATAATAACAATACTAACCTAAATCAACCAGCTGTAGGTGAATTAAACCACATCTAAGGATCAATTTCAAATTTATATAACTTAGAACCCTATGTTCATATTCTACCTTAAAAAAACACATATTTAGATCAATTGCTCAACTTAAAAGAAGGGTTTTTTACTTGATTCATTAACATGATTTAGTTTTTAACAATTAAAATGAGATTACAATATCATATTCTTGATATTTAACAACAAGTCATTAACGTGAGTCTTAAGTTTAATTTATCCATTAGTCAAATTTTGAAAATAAATTTTAAGTGATTAGAAAATAAATTATACACGTTTTTAATCTAGATTACAATTACTACTACCACCATAACACAATCCCAAATAAATTTGTAAATGATAAAAACTTGCATATGGAATAATTGACGAATCAATGTCCCAAAACCTCTAAATTCGTCTTCCTTAGTGCCTCTTCTCTCAACCTCTCTAGATTTTCTCCAAATGTCTAACATGTGTTTATGTTATGTCTAATGCCCACATAACTTAGCCTCCCACAAAATTAACCTTATTCCCTATATACCCAATGAGTCCAAATATCACTCCAAATATCCCAAAACACTACTCAGGCCATTTACTAACCTAATAGACTAAAACCCATTATGTTAAGTAAAAATTGTGCATTCTAATTGTCCCAAAATTCAATCAAAAATATGATACTAAAAAAACTAATAGTTATATGCTATGAATCCAAATACTAATTATTTAATTATTTATTTATAGGAGGGATTATTTATAGAACTCCCTATGCAGAGGTACGTTATTTAAGAAGGAAAAAATGAGATCATTCAATGTTACATGGAATAGGTTAATCAACATAATTGAAAGATCGAGTCTGGTAGAACCGGAAAAACTCAAGCCACCATCGATTAACTTGACTGGGAAGGTTCCTAAAGAAATTTCTCCCAAGAACATAGAGACCGTAGAAATTATACATGATTAAGCACGTTGCAAAATAGCTCACCCGAGGGAGCATGTTGTGAGCAACCACTAGTTTGCACGACCAAAAGTTCTTATGAGTTGTAGAAAGATGTTGAAGCTGAAAGCATTATCTGGCATAAAGGAATATTAATTTTACACAAGATCCCGTGCCGTTAGAATTTATATAATGTATTTGGTTGTATGGTCATCATGATTTATCAAAGTAATACTTTTGTCCATGTTTTTAGACAACTTTATACCATGCTTAACGATTTTATCCCCCATTACATGACTAATGGTGGTTTACATGGGGAAGCATCCAAAAAAGAGAAAAAGGGGGTCAAGGTCCCATAAAATTAGGATTAAGACTATATAATGTACATTATGTCACTGAAGATGGACACAAGACTGATAGCGGGAAAAGACAACAACACTCAGACAGAGAGTATACACGGAAAGAAGAGAGATTTTTTAATAGACTTCAATAGACTTGAAGAGATTCCAAGAGAGTTTAAAAATTGTAGATACTTGGAGAGGAGAAGTTTTGGTGAGATTGAGCATTTCTAAACATTGATTTCCGTTCTAAGTGAAATAAAACTCGAGCTCGTGAGGACGTAGCCTAAGGTGGGTGAACCACATTATTTATTGTGTTTTATACAGTTTATTTCCTCTTTAAGCTTAATTTTCCATCATTATTGGGCTTTTTCATCATCACTCTTGTAATGTATAATTTCACATCACCATAAATAAGGGTTATGCCTCAGTATACCATAAACACCCAGGTGGTAAGAGAAATTTCTTACAACTCAAAGAGAAGTTCTCTTATACATTTGGTAACTTTGTTGAGGAGGTATTATTTTAGAGATAATGAATGAAAATATAAATCGTACTCTTCCATTTAACAATGCTCACCATGAGGAAGAACAGGCTATTGTTACACCTGCTACTGAGGTTCCTCAAGTCACTATGGTTGCAAGGAATGTCATTAGGGGGCAAGCTTCCACGAGCTTTATTTTGGGTCCCAACAAAATGACCAATCTCATGGTCAAGTTTATAGAATCCATTCAAAGACAACAAGGAATAAAGATGTTCTGTTCCACGATGGATCCTAGCTCCTTAATTTCACCAGCGATGCAACTAGTTTCTCCTTTAATGGGAATTGTTGTAACACCTCCCAGTCCAGTTATTTCTATTATAGATGGTCAATCTTGATTCTTCTATAGAACCAACCATTAAAGCTCAAGTTGTCATTACTTCTTTACCGGTGGTTACTCTGCCATAGGCCAAATTAATGAAAACATCCTCACCATCTTCTTTAACCATTGAAAAGGTCAAGAGGAAGATAATGATGATGATGTTTCCATCATCATCATTAACATTTGGTAAGGCAACATCTATTTATTATGATTTTTATACTCCTTACGTGGAGAAGTACAACGATGAACCTTATCGTGAGGGGTACATTCCTCTAATCTTTGAGAATTTTAATGGGAAATTAGGCAACTCGGAGGAACACTTGAAGATATTTTTTGAGCATCTAGGTGCACATTACAATAACAAAAAGTTGCATTAAAGGAGTTTTCAAAACCTCTCGCTAAAAAATCTTACAAATGGTATTCTCACTTATCCCCAAGGAGTGTGGCTACATAGGAGGATATGCATGTGCAATTTCTCTAAAAATTCTTCTTGGGGAATGATGAGTTTACTCTGGCCCAACTTTTTCGAGATAAGAAAAGGACAAGTGAAGACTTGATAGCTTACATCAAGAGGTTTAGAGAAACATCTATAGATGTATGAGAAACTGTAATAGAGGGAAAACTCCTTTAAATTTATGCAGAAAGTTTGCTACCAAAATTCATTTATCACTTGATAAATGAGACCGTGGAAGGTGCGTTCAAAGCCTTCATGAGAGTAGCCCAAAATAACACTTTGATCATTAATCATCTCTCAGTCATGACCAATATTGCATGAGAGGAGTTCAGTTTCCATGAGTCAACTATGCTGATGGGGGTAGAGAAGAAGAAGAAGAAGAAGAAGAAGAAGAAGAAGATGATGATGATGATGATGATGATGATGATGATGATGATGATGATGATGATGATGATGATGATGAAGAAGAAGAAGAAGAAGAAGGGGAAGTTTGATCGTGAGGATCCACCTCCATTGACTTGCAGCGTTGAAGAGGCAATGAATCATTACAACACCATATTAGGTGATGGTTTAGTTTTTCCTCCCAAAAACTCTCCTCCTTTTTCTCCAGGGTTAAATATTCAAATTGATCCAAATTACTACTAGATCCATTAGCGCATTGGTCATCCTACATTTTTATGTTTTACGTTGAGAAAGATCATCAACAAACGCTTATTAGTAGGGACTTTTTATATTCCTTAATGCAATGTTAATAACAATCCATTTCCAACTCATGAATCACACATGGTTGCTTCATATTATATATGAAAAATAAGGTTGAACGAAAGAGGAAGAAGGATTCTAAGATATTTATGATAGTAGTGTGAAAAAAATTGCTAATGTGGTTCTTTACTATGATGAACCAACTGGCGGAGATAGTGAACAAGATTATCAAGCAGAGGAGTATAAGGTGGACCCCAGCCTGGAGTATTAAGTTGTGTCGAAATCACCAATTTTTTTGCAGTTCTTTCGATCATCTTGGGATACCACTAGAAAGCAAGTTCGAAATTACTCAGGATATTTTGGACATAGACAAGGTAAATGATGTTCTATCGGTAAGGATGAGGGGACCTATGGACAAGTTAATACGAAATTTTATGTATAAGTTCATTTTCTCTGATGCAGATAGATAAATGAGGTTCTCTCACAATATACCTTTATACGTAACAACAAGCATCAATGGAACAACATTATCTAGAGCTTGTTAGATGGAGGTGCTTTGGTAAACCTTATGTCTATATTCTTATTTTATGCTGTTAATATCTTAGAAAAAAGGTTGGTTTCAATACCCCTTTTAATCTCATATAATGACAACAAAACTTCCAAGCCCATTGGTTATGTAAATATTAGAATAACCACGGACAAGCATCAACCAAGTGTGCTTCCACTTTTACAAAAGTCTTTTTGGTAGCTAGTATCATAATCTTTGTTCCTTTGACATTGTCTTTTTCACATTGATGGTATGTTGAAGGAACCAAACCATGATTGTGCATCCAAACTCTTCCAATCAATAAATGGTTCCCTCTGTCAAAAGGAGGTTGGGATTTATAAGGAATCAAAGGTAAGAGTTTGAATAAGCTCTGCAAGTTGAACCAGAGAGTCAGTTATTACTAAAATACATTTTATCTCCCAACAGCTTAGAGATAGAATGAAGTCAAGGATAGACCCGATGGGAGTGCAATATTAAGGAAAATTCACCAACCATGATAGAGCAGTTGGGCGACTGTGAAAAAAGGAAATAATCATCAATTTCTATGCAATAATGAAAGAAGTTGATTCTCAATGATGGAAGGGTGATATATCACCTTTGAAGGTGTGAGTGGGTAGCCAAAGACTGTGAAAAAGATGACCCAAAATATGAACATTTTTTAATTAATAATGAAGGACAATGTACTATCATTGATAATTCAAACATTAAAGAATACCTGGAAGAGGTTGAAGATGATCTTGAATGCATGAAATATCTTCCTAAACCACAAGATTAAGATCTGGAGAAGGTGGATTTTGTTAAGGATATTGATGAACCACGAGAAATATTTATTTTGAAAGACCTAGGAGACACAAAGAATTTGGGCTTAATTAAGCTCATTCGGGAATCTAAATATATTTTTGCATGGACCTATACAGAGATGCCAGGGTTGGATCAAGAATTGGGCTGCCACAAGTTGAATGTTCTGACTTTAGCAATACCAATCAAGTAGTCAACTAAAATGTACAAACCGAAACTAGATCTCAAAATCAATGCTGAGGTTGAACAATTACTAGCAACTAGATTCATTAAACCAAATCAACATCCAATTGGGGGTTTTTTCATCGTTCGAGTGGGGAAAAAGATAAAACACAAATTCTAATTTATGTTGACTTTAGTGATCTTAATAGAAACTTTACCTTTAATTGATAGTTTAGCTGATTCAACTGTTGGTCGTGAGATGTATATCTTTATAGATTTCTATGTGGATTGCATCCAGATAAAGATGGACCCGGATGATGCGGAGAAGATAGCTTTCAGGACTTCTTTAGGAATTTTCATGTACAATGTAATGCCTTTTAGTCTAAAAAATTTGGAGGCAACTTACCAAAGGACAATGATGGCTATTTTTCACGACCTTTTACATGACATCATGGAATTTTATATAGATGATTTAGTCATCAAATCAAAGAAGGAGGATTATCATTTAGTTGACTTGAGAAGAGTTTTTGACAAATACAGAAATTACAAGCTAAAGATAAACCCACTTAAGATTTTTATAAGGAAGAGGGTCATAATCCCCACAAATATTATTAAAATTCATAAAGAAATAGTTTCTCTATTGGCATTTATAAGCTCTTGGGAGTAAGGACTAGTACTATAAGTTAACTGTTGAGCCCAATAAGTCTACTTAGAAAAGCTATAAATTTGGGGATTTATATATATCCCCATTACATTAAAGAAAGGCTTGAAAATAAAACTTGGGAATTTATAAATTTTCCCATTATAATGCATCTCCAAACTAGGATAGGAATCCTACATATTGAATATCTCTTTTTATCTTTAAAGGATGGAACATTCCATTTATTCATATTTAAGTACCCTTTAGTGCTCCTCGAACGGTTTTTGAAATCTTTAAAAAAAATTATTTTCTATTGAAAACTCCATGATTGGCCATTGAATCAGCTGCCTAATTGGCCTCTTTAAAACAATGCATGAATACCTTATGAAACCGTCAAAATATCTTTGATGATTGTTTTAATCCTCTAAGGAATTGTGCCTTTTCAAATTAAGAATATCAATCAACACTTTAGAATCTGATTGTACATCAATATTAATCATCATCCTTTATTTGTAAATTTTGAAACCTTGAAGGGTAGCCTTGGCTTCTGCTACATTATTGGTATCAACACCTCCATAATCTGAGAAAGCCCATATCAAATCCCCTATGAAATTTCTAAGAATGCCTCCAAATCCATAGATTCCAAGATTACCTTTTGATTCTCCATCAGTACCCAGTTTTAATCTTACTGTAGCAGGCCTTTTCCAGTAGATTAGGAGAATTTTATTTAAGGTTTTGTTACAATTTAGATTGAAAAAATGGATCTCAACTCTAAATAATACTTTTCGTATTTCAGTGGATGATTATTTGCAATGGTTTGAAGTGATTAAATAACATGATGAATTATTTTAGAAGGAGCTATTTTAATCCCTTCATGTATAGCTTCATTTCTATGTTTACACATCTCCCATAATATGCAAGAAGGAATAACTTTCACAAGGAACTTTATCACCTCATTATTAGGACTTCCCAACCACCATTCCATGAGCATGCTTTTAAAAGATCTGTAAGATAGATGGATACCAATTAAGTCAGTAAAGAAAGACCATACTTGTTTGGCAATGGGGTCATTGATGAACAAATGTTCCAACTCTTATGAGTTCCTATAACAACATCTGCAAATTGGAGCAATGGAAATACCAGTTTCTTTATTCTTTTCCTCAAGAGGGACAATATTTAAGAAACATCTCCATAGCAGGATATACATTTTGCAAGGAATGCTTTTATCCCAAATACATTTGAGAACCATTGAGGACAATTTTATGCTTTGATCATTTGATGAGTTGATTTGAGACTAAAATTCACATCTCTAGTTAAGTTTTAGACCTTTTCCCCCATTAACTTCAATTATATGATTTTCAACTTCATTTATCTGATTCCTGAAGCTTTGCGTTTCCATTGAACCATAGAAGCCAGGCACTTTTTTGTATTTACATCTCATGAAATTAGCCCAGAAATTGTTTCCTTTGATATAATTCTAAGTCACTCTCCATTTAGATCCTTTTGCTATATCTTCCATTCTTCTAATCCCTACACCTTCTTATTCTTCTTTATTGTAGAATAACTCCCTCCATTTGACCCAGTGGTATTTGCTTCTATACTCTTTGTGTTCACCCCCAAAGAATTCATTTAATATCTTGTCTATTTTCTTGAAAATAATTTTGGGTGGTTGAAGAGCACCTAGAATATGGACATGTGTAGAGCTTAGAACTGACTTTAAAAGGACAAGTCTTCTAGCATATGAGAAGAATTGTGATTTCCATCCAACTATTTTATCTTTTATACTTTTAATCAAGCTTTTAGAGTGGATTGCGTTTCTCCTTCCTTTGAATAGAGTGCAGCCTAGTTATTTAATAAGACTTTTCCTCATTGCTAGACCTATTACTATTTTAATACTCCTAATCCTTCTGACAGTGGCTTTAGCAGGAACAATGAATTGACTTTTGGCCTTACTTATCAAATGTCCTGAAGTTTTAAAATAGTCATTGAGAAATTTAATTAAGGCATTGAGGCTTATTTTGGCACCATTAGAGAATATAATAATGTCAACAGCAAAAGCTAAATGACTTATAAGATGACAATTTTCGGGATGAGAAAAAGGACCTATCCTGCCAATTTGCATAAGAATTTTGAGCCCCCTACTCAACACCTCTGCAGATAACACAAATAGACTTTGGGATAAAGGATCCCCTGTAATAACCCGGATTTTTTTAAATGGGAATTTTTAAATTAATTTTGGAAATCGGAGAAAAATGAAATTTTGGATTTTATAATTTAAAATGATGATTTTTTATATTTGAAAATAAACTTTCAAACGGAATTGGAAATATAATTAAAATGGAGTTTTAATTGAATTTTTATTATATAGAAGAGTCCTCAAAACATTAAACTCTCTAAGAGTCCTCGAAACATAAAACTATCTAAAAAAATATTTAAAAATATTGGACCGTCCGTTTGAGTTGAAATTTTTTATACAGCTTCCTCTTATCTTCAGAAAATTCTCCCAAAAAAATTCGTCCAGTTCCAATGATCCGATCATCCCAAATAATTTTTTTAGTGTTTATATCTGATTAGAACTCTTTTCTTAATCAGACTCTTAATCCTTTATATATTAACAAATTCTTGGCTTGACTTTTCAAATCACTTTTTCTCAAACTTTTCAACCAGACGACTTATCCAAAATTACTCCCTTTCATCTACAAACCATAACCCCAAACTTATTCAAGATTATAACCTTAGATTAGAAGGCTTATTTGGTGTTTTCTCGAGTTTGGGCATGAACGAGATTTGATTATTTTCGCGAGAGGAACGTGATGGTGCGATAAGATTTTGAGGCTGGATTTATGTGATGATTTTGAGGTGCGTGACTTACACAATATGCTCCAAATTCTCTCGAGAGTATTCCTTTTGTTTTTCTGTGTCGATTGCACTCATGTTGAATTATTATATTCATTTGAAATCTGAAAATTGTTTGAATCTAAATTTTGATTCATTGTGGTATATTATATTGTGATTTGAGCACCGTGTCATGAGATTTTAATATGGCACAGAGAATGGGCACCCGTCAATAGTCCAAAATCCATATATGCTTAAGAATGCATAGGCGCGGTGAGGTGAGAGGCCTGGTGACCCATTGATGTGTTGTTGAGAAATTAATATTGATATAATGCTGGAGTATTGCATTTGATTTGTATATGCAATTCGTATTGTTGCGATTTATTCACCGTGCTAATTTTTTTTGAGCATCTATTCCTGTCATATTGTGTACTTCCCCATATTTTCTTTTAGTTGGCAGGTTAGTGTGGATTGGGACGCTATGGACTATTTGGAGAATTATTTTAGAGCATGGATTGGAAGATGTATTTTCGTTGTAATAATTAGTGGTGTAATTTTTAGTAGGAGAAATTTATAATTGAGAGACATTATTGTAATCATTATTGTGAAAATATAAAAATTATGAACTTGTATATTTTAATTGTGGAAATTTAGATGCTCTATACTCATTCTTGATGGTTTTAGTTTAGTTTTATCGCAGTGGCATGTCGCCTGTCTCTTTTCGGGCGCGCGGGGTGTTACAGAATGGTATCAAAGCTTAGGTATACGATAACCCTAGGTTCTTGGGTTTTGGGTCTATCATGCGGGTTAGACATGTTTTTTTTGGAGATAGAAATTTTTGGTGATAAGTCGTGTTAGGTATCGAGGTTAGATGTGAGGTATTTAAAGTTGATTTTTGGACACAAGATTTATTTTTGGTGATTGTTGGTGTGGACTGATTTTTTAGCATTAGGCTGTGTCGAATTTCGAGGGCAAAATTCTTTATTAGTGGGGAAGTATGTAACAACCCGGATTTTTTTAAATGGGAATTTTTAAATTAATTTTGGAAATCGGAGAAAAATGAAATTTTAGATTTTATAATTTAAAATGATGATTTTTTATATTTGAAAATAAATTTTCAAACGTAATTGGAATCGGAATTAAAATGGAGTTTTAATTGAATTATTATTATATAGAAGAGTCCTCAAAACATAAAACTATCTAAAAAATATTTAAAAATATTGGACCGTCCGTTCGAGATGAAATTTTTTATGCAGCTTACTCTTATCTTCAGCTAATTCTTCCAAAAAATTTCGTCCAGTTCCAACGGTCCGATCGTCCAAAATAATTTTTTTAATGTTTGTATCTGATTAGAACTCTTTTCTTAATCAAACTCTTAATCCTTTATATATTAACAAATTCCTGGCTTGGCTTTTCAAATCACTTTTTCTCAAACTTTTCAACCAGAAGACCTCTCCAAAATTACTCCCTTTTATCTACAAACCATAGCCCCAAACTTATTCAAGATTTCAACCTTAGATTAGAAGGCTTATTTGGTGTTTTCTCGAGTTTGGGCAAGAACGAGATTTGATTATTTATCGCGAGAGGAACGTGACGGTGCGATAAGATGTTGAGACTGGATTTATGTGATGATTTTAAGGTACGGTACTTACACAATATCATCCAAAATTCTCTCGAGAGTATTCTTTTTGTTTTTTCTGTGTCGATTGCACTCATGTTGAATTGTGATATTCATTTGAAATCTGGAAATTGTTGGAATCTAAATTTTGATTATATTGTGATTTTAGTACTGTGTCATGAGATTTTAATATGGCGCGGAGAATGGGCACCCGTCAATAGTCCAAAATCCGAATATGCTTAAGAATGCTTAGGCTCGCTGAGGTGAGGCCTAGTGACCCATTGATGTGTTGTTGAGAAAGTAATATTGATATAATGCTAGAGTATTGCATTTGATTTGTATATGCGATTCTTATTGTTGCGATTTATTCACCGTGCTAATTATTTTTTGAGCATCTATTCTTGTCATATTGTATACTTCCCCATATTTTCCTTTAGTTGGCAGGTTAGCGTGGATTGGGACGCTATGGACTATTTTGGAGAATTATTTTAGAGCATGGATTGGAAGATGTATTTTTATTGTAATAATTAGTGATGTGATTTTTAGTAGGAGAAATTTAAAATTGACAAACGTTATTGTAATCGTTCTTGTGGAAATATCAGAATTATGGACTTGTTATATTTTAATTATGGGAATTTAGATGCTCTATACTCATTTTTTATGGTTTTAGTTTAGTTTTATCGCAGTGGCATGATGCGTGTCTCTTTTCGAGCGCGCGGGGTGTAACATCCCCTTGTCTTAAACCTCTTTAGGACTTAAAGAAACCAGTAAGCTAACCATTTACTATAATTGAAAACCAATTTGAAGATTTGCTTCTCGAAACGATATCAATAAACCCTTCAGAAATCCCAAAACTTTGAAGAACTTTGATTAGGAACCACTATGAAACCCTGTCATAAGCTTTGGTCATATCCAACTTGATAACCACGTTGTCTCCTTCATTTTTCCTATCAATCAAATTCAACATTTCTTGACCTAAATGGATATTATCAAGAATATTTCTTCCCTTAATAAAACTTGAATAATATGAAGAAATGATGTTTTGCAAGAATTCCCCCAATCTTTGGAAATTATTTTTGAAATGTTCTTATTACTGAAGTTGCATAGGCTAATAGGTGTGAAATACTTACATTTCATCGAATTTTTAATTTTTGGAATGAGACATGTGTTGGTTGCTCCTTAACTTTTGGGGATGTCCCTTTCAAGAAAAAAATATTACAAAACTTCCATTTACTCTTCCTTGATTATGTGCCAACATTTAACAAAAAAGATTCCATTAAAGCCATCTAGGCCTGCTACACTGTCTAGATTTAGAGATTTAATTGCCTCATGAACTTCCTCTTCCTCTGGAATTTTGGTCAATGAAAAGTTCGTATCCGGGGTAACTGATTTTGGGGATAAAGTCTAACATGTAATTAATGTCTTTAGTACCTTCATCTTAAAGTACTTTATTAAGGTAGTCTATAAAAACTTCATTCATTTGATTTCTTGATTCCACTGAAATTTAATTCTCAACTTTAATCTTGTGGATCCACAATTGTCTCTTGAATTATTCATAACAGCATGGATGTATTTTTAATTTTTGTCCCCATGTTTGTTCCATTTGATTCTAGAATTTTGGCTCTAATATTTTTCTTCACAGTTTAAGGCCCAATTCAATTTGGATTTGTCTTCTTGCATAGCATCTCTATTCTCTTAACTTGGATCCATAGAGTACTGTTCTTCTTTAATCAATAGCTCATCCTCCATAATTGCCACTTCTTGAAAAAATATCTTTAAAATTATTCATGTTTCACTCTTTTAGATCATTTTGAAGCTTCTTTAGTTTGAAAGCAAATGAGTTAAAAGGTCTACCTTCAACCACCACACCCCATGAATTTTGGACCACGAATAGAAATTCCTTGTAATTATACCACATACTCTCAAATTTAAATAGTTTAATCAATTGGTTTCTAACATTGCAGAAGGAAACCAATAGAGGTGAATGATCTGAACAGTTCTTGTTTAAGATCTTCACTAAAATGTAAAGGTACCTGTCAAACCACTTTTGGCTGTTAGACCTCTATCAAGTCTTTATAATATGCCATTTGTTGAATCCCTATTATTGAACCATGTGAATTTTGTTCCAAGCTCAGAATTTTGAAGGAAACTATTGAACTCCCTAAGTCCCACATTATCAATTTCAATTCCACCTACTTTTTCAGAGCTATCAGTCACAATGTTAAAGTCCCCAATTATTACACAAGGTTCACTTTTAAGTTGATTAGAGTTAGCCTCAATTTTTCTCCATAAATCCATTATTTTACTTGTTGAACTATAGTAAGGAAGATGTTGGAGGGAAGCATAGGGTGTAAAATTTTAATGTGGATATCATGTTCTCCATTTTTTATGAGACTGTATTCAACATAATATCTCCACAACCACCATATTTTATTGTTACAATTATCCCATCCTCCATCAAAATTCAAAATCCTTCTTAAGTCTTCTAATTTATATTGATCTAACATTGGCGCCAAAATGGCAATGAAAGGAATCTTATAAAACTTACATAGTTTTTTAAGCCTTCTCTTTGTATCTTTGTTCCCTACTCCTCTACCATTCCATATGATTATATTGATCGTTTCGACATGGGGAGGATTGGTTTTTATTTTTCTTCATAGTATCTCTTGTTATTCTTTTGAACATGGGGTCTGCAGGTTTGGATTTCTTATGATTTGCTTATTGGTTCCCCTTTGGCAGTGTGCTTTCCAAGTCTTCAATTAGGGCCTTATTCTTTTTCTTTAATCATTTATCCTTTTTCTTATTAGACTGTTGAATTCTATGATCCAAATCCTTAGAAAATACGATGAGTTCTTCCAGGAAAGGAGTATCCCTAACTGTATACTATTCTGAATCTGTTAGGGACAAAAATGTCATGTAGAGAGTTTTTAAATCTCTCAAGGAGTTCAGTTACTCTTGCGATAAACTGGTTTCTTCAATTACCCTTTTTTCCTCTATATCTATCACCACTGATTTGATTTTGTCTATGTGTGCTTGGATCACTTCATGGGGCATTTTCTTCCTTACTTCTTTGTTTTGGCTCTTCTTATGACTTATACCCTTACTTTTTTTGGATCTCTTCTTCATGATTGTCTTCACATTTTTCTTGAACTGTTCTTGCATTGACTCATTGCACCACTTTTTGGATAGGCTCTTCTTGATTTCCCTTTTCAACCTCTTCTTGAATAAGTTGGAATTTTCTTACTGATATACTTTAGGAGGGATAGTTGAGTCTCTTAGAAGAATTTTCCATTCATTATTTTGATTTCTGCTTGTTTGATTGTCTTCTCTGCCCCCTTGGTTGCTTGGGAATTGAAAATACATTTCTCTTCTTTGTGCCCTAGTTTGAAGCATCATCCATAATAATCTGGGATATGTTCGTAGATAATATCTTGCCAAAAATCATAATCTTCATATCCTAGCCAAATGTGATTAGGTCTTTCTTTTAACGGGTCTAGTTCAATAGCCTATTAACTGTTAAGGTTGAAGCATCGAGTTTTAATGGTTTGCCTACTACCTAAGAAATTGAATATAGTGATTCTTTTGCAAAGGAATGAATAGAAATGCCAGGAAAAGAGATCCAAAGTAGAACTACAAAACTTTATTTATCCAATATAAATTTGGGTGTAAATTTAAAAATTCTCATTATAAATCTTCCAATGAACCATTGTTATTTCATCCATAATTGCATAAAGTCTTCTTCTTAGTAAAGTCTGATCAAAACATGTTTATGATCCAGCCGTCCAATACTATATATAGACTTTAGAACAAAAGATTCAAAGTATTTTCACTTTAGAACAAAAGATTCAAAGTATTTCCAGATGATGTCTACGCCTCTTTTTCCATGTGAGAATTTTTCAGCAATTTCAAGTTTAAAGGGATCAAGTAGTTTTTGAATGTCTTCGCATGAGAACATGATAGTTAGTTCTCCTCTACATTTTAATTGGGGTTTCAGCGCCATTCTTAAGGGTGATGGAGAAGAGTTAAGGACACTAACAAAGGATTTGGACTAAATAGTTGAAGCAGGGATTGGATCAGGAGGTTTTGGATCATATGGTGTTGGACGTGTTGTTTGACATGCAAACCCTAAATAGGGTTAGAGTTTCCTAAAACGAGAAAGTGGTGGCTAGAGAGAGAGAGAGATTTCCCTAATAAAATTCTTTCAGTGTAACTAGTGGAAAATACTTGGGTTTTGTTATTGATCAGCGAGTACAGATGGACCTGAGCAAACAAAAATCCATTATTGACATGACCTTTATAAAGGCACATAAAGATCTGAAGAGTTTCCTAGGAAAAAAAATTTACTTGAGGAGATTTATGCCAAGTTTGTCTGAGGTAATCCACCTGCTGATGGAGCTATTGCGAAAGACCAAAAAGTTCAAATGGGAGGAACCACACCAGGAAGCTTTTGACTAGGTTAAGATATTGCTCACCTATCCTAAAATAATGATTCCACCTAAGGCAGGAGCGCATTTGCAGGTTTATCTAACCTCTATTATAAGGTTGGTGCTTTATTAGCACAAGGTATTCATGGACAAGAGAATTATATATACTATTTGAGTAGGTTTATTCATGTCCCTAAGGTAAAATGTACAAGCATGGAGAGACATTATTTGATAATAGAGTATCAAGATTTGATTCTAGGGTTGCTTAAAGTCCTTCGAAGATGCATTCGTTCGCTTTGCATCAAAGGAGATTCCAACTTGGTGGTCAAATAAGTGAATGTTAACTACACAGTGAAGCACCTCAGTCTAGCTCCTTATCAAACATTCATACATAGATTTATTGATCAACTTTATGATGTCAAAATAGAGAGACACCCAAGAATGTTGAACAGACATGTTGATGCATATGCCACAATTGCACAAAAGATAGTTATGGAAGATGAGTCAATAATTATGGTGATCCATTATAGGACTGCTCCATCTTCTGTGCTCTAGCTATTTCCTATAGACGATGCCTCATATTGGAGAGGAGAAATAAGGAAGTAGTTGGAAATAAGAGATGGTTCGATGAAGATCCCCGAACTATCACAATTCTTACTTCTTTAGGAACCTTATATTATAAAAATATTGGTAGTTGGTTGGCCAAATACCTTGGCCCTAAAGAAGATCAAAGACTGTTAAAGGAAACTCATAAGGAATATTGTGAGACCACTGAGAGTTCTCTCTATAAAAGAATACACATAGAGGGGTATTTTTTGCCTACGATGAAGCAATATGCAGTAGTAAAGAAGTGAGATTGTAAGAAGTGTCAAATATTCTTTCAACGAGTTGAGCGCAATTTTTTGGAAGATTAAACGGACCGAAAGTAATGTTACAGTGATTTTATCAAGGATGGAGTTAATCGAGCAGAAAAAGCATATGTCATAGAACTTAGAAGTAGATCCCCAAGTTTCTACTTGATAGAGGAGAATCTCTATCGATAAGGGTATTTCAACAGACCTTTATGATGCATCACCACAAAGGAAGGAGAAGAGGTTCTTAAACAAGGCCACAATCCAGCTCACATTAGAGGAGCTAAGTTAGATGATCAACTTATGACACTTGGCTATTATTAGGCAAAAATGAAGAAAGATTCAAATGAGTTTGTTCAAAAGTGAAAAGTTTACCAATTGCATGGCAATTTAATCCATACTCTATCGATTAATTTGCACTCATTGGCAACACCTTATCCTTTCCATGATTAGGTATTTGATCTTGTAGTATAATTAAACCTCCATCAAGGGGAAAATTATGGATTCTCATGGAAACTAAGCTCTTTTCAAAGTGGATAGTATCTTTCAAAAGGGAAATAGTAGGAGTGGTGACACAATTCATTAGAGAATATATCATTTGTTATTTTATTTTTCCTAATGTCATTGTTTTGGATAATGGCACTCCATTTATCAACAAATAAGTGACAAATTTGAGTGGAAAATATTCAATTATTCACCACAATTCAACAGTGGCTTATCCCAGAGGAAATGGTCAAGCAAAAACTTTAAATAAAATTTTAGTAAACATTTTAGTCAAAATGATGGAAGATTTTCCTGGTGCGTGGGATGACAAGATACCAATGGTACTTTGGGCATATTGAATAACTAAGAGAAAGCCAACTGTTTAACACATATTTTACATAGTTCGTTTTACATTTGAGTATGTCGTATATAGCTACAACCGTTAAAGAATCTTCAAGTGCATACACACAGTAAGACAGATCCGAATATCAAAATTTTTTAACAATAAGCCTCGACAAGATTGATTTTGGTAATGTTGATGTTTAAGTTCCTTAATGTTTCATTTAAAGTGTTGGGATATTTTTTCTAAAAATGTTTTTATCAACCTGAAGCATTTTATTAAGTCAAAATAATTTTTCTAACACCTGTAGGTTGAGTTTTTAAAAAAAAAAAAATTTCGCTGAGATCATTTAAGCGGCATCTAGTTGTCATTCAAACGACGGCTTGAACATCTCGCGAGAAGCTCGCTTGGTTTGTACATTTAACGACTACGTACTATTTTTTATCTATTTAGTCACTAGATAGGTCACGCGATCCAAGGATCAAGTGACATTCAATGGCATTCGAGCGACATCCACTTCCCCGTCGACTCAATTTTGTTATAAACACCTGTTTTGTGATGACTCTTTCTTTAAGACTTTGGCAAAAACGAAACTGCAATCTACAGAATTTTCAATCATCATTTTTAGGGTTTAAAAACTTTGTTTTTTAATTCACAAATAAACCCAATTACTTTAGTTAATTATTTTGGAACCCAAGACACGATCTTGTTGAAGTTTCTCTTGTAAGTAAAATTTCTCTACTATTGACTTGGTGGTTCTCTAGGGAATTTCTGGTTGACAACTACGGTCACTTGGGAATGCTTGATCGTGTTTCTTGTTGAAGACAAAGTTGTGGTTCTTGTGTATTTATTTTGCTGTAGATTCATTGTTCGTTCTAGGTTCAGGCTTATGTGAGTGTTCTGTGGAATATTCATTGCAGACTTCATTGTGTATGTAAGTTGCGATTTACTCTGCATAGTGAAATAAAAGGTTTTACCCGAAAGGTTTTTTTAAAATCTGTGTATCCTGTAATTTTTGTTTGTGATGGCATAATTTATCCACATAGATGCACGTGTTAGGGTTTAATTAATTTGGATCTAAAATTGACAATTACTTAAATAAGTTCTTAACTGGAAATTTACGATTCACTGAGCTATCGATATCACACCACATTCACAAATTGGTATCAGAGCTCTTCAAGCAATCTTATCATTTATAGTTGGTATCAAAGAAGGTTGCTCCAAGTTATCGAGTGATATTGATTTTTTATTTTTTAGTCTCATACCTTTTGGCTACTCACGTTATTAAATTGGTATCAGAACAGGTTTCTCTAAGAAGGTTGATCTTTTTTCTGTAAATTTTTGTGATATTGATTTTTTTGAAAAGTCTGATTTTAAAAATTTTCAATGTTTTCAAATGAAAACTTAAATAATCGGTTGCCAATTTTTGACGAGTCTAATTATGCCTATTAGAAAGCCCGCATGAAATCTCATTTAAAAGCTATCAATATACGAGTTTGGGTTGTTTGTGAAAGAGGGTGGACTCCTCCCACTGTTACCGTTAATAATGTCACTAATTTTAACTTGTGACTGACTAAACTGAGGATTAGTTTCAATGGAGCACTTTTAATTCTCGTGGGCTAAGTGCAATTTCTGGAGCCATCACCCCTGACGAGTTACGATGTATCATGACATGCACCATGTCAAAAGAAGCATGGGATATTTTACAACTTATCCATGAAGGCACGACTGCAGTAAAAGAGCCTAATTTGCAAAATTTAACTCCAAATTTGAAATGATTACTATACTTGAATCTGAGTGTTTTGAAGAGTTTTATGCACGTTTATCTGATATTGTCAACACTAGTTTCAATCTTGGTGAGCACATTCCTGATGCACGAGTGGTTAAAATGATTTTGAGATTGTTTCCTAAACTTTTTATCCTAAAAGTGATTGTGTTGAATTCCTTAGGAAATATGAGTAATCGTAAGTTAGAAGAACTGGTAGAAGACCTTCAGACATATGAAATTGACATGCTTCCTAATACTGTCAAGCCTAACGATTGAGAGATAGCACTTAGAGCCTAGTCTAGGAAGAGTAAGGAAGTGTCCAAGAGAGATAAGAAAAAGAAAATGAAATTTTTTGAGTCCAAGTCTGAGGGGGAATTTGATTTTGATGATGTGGCCATGCTGCTAAAAATTTCAAAAAGTTTCTCAAATTTTCAAAAGAAAATTCTTCCAATAAAAGGTTTTTTGAGAAACTTAAAAAGAAAGATGAGGCCAAAGAGAGTGGTGAGAAAGAGAAAGAGAAACAAAAAGAGAAAGAGAAAGAGAAAGAGAAAGAGAAAGAGGATGAGGATGAGGATGAGGAGAGATGTTTCGAATGTGAGGGTAAGGGTCATAAAGTGTTTGAGTGTCCCACTAGGCTAAAGAGAAAGGGCAAGAAGATTGCCATGCTGGCCACTCTTAGCAAACGATTTCGGGGATGAGTCTTCACATGGGATGTGTGTCACCTTCTTGGCTAGTCGTGTTAGCATGCGGAGTTTGCCTCACGACGATGAGGGTACTTGTGCACGAGAGAGCCCCGAGGATGATAGTTTGAGTGTTTCGAGTGAGAGTGAGTTTAAGAGTGAAGGTGAAACTGAGCTCCAAATATCATTTATAGATTTATATGTCAATAACTTAAAGACGAAGAAGTTGAATAGGGAGTTAGGTCTTAGGGTGTTAGATTTGGAAAGAGATATAGAAGTTTTGAGGGGATTTGAGACATCGGCGAGTCAACTCGAGAAGGTGAAAGTTTCTTTGAGTGAGAAGTTGATCATCATAGGTCCAGAAAAGTGTTAACTTGAAGCCCGTGTGGTCCAACTAGAGAGATATCTCGAATGATCTCGGGAAGTAAAGTTCACTATAGAGGACACATCTAAGAAGGTTGGTAAGATGATCCTCGGTTTCGCTTTGGATAATGTTGAGAGACTAGGAATAGGTCATGACGGTGCATTTTCTTCTCACGTTGCACCCAAGCCCATTCCCCAGTTTTTGATTGATCCATATGGCTCTCAACCCAACCCACCTATTCATCCCGTTCTGAATAGGAGAGTGCATCGTAGACGTTTTGAGAGAGGTGTTCCTAGGCCCGTGTATGTTTTCACCCATTGTAAGAAAACAGGACACCTTAGGGAATTTTGTTTTAAGTGGGTAATGTGTCGCATAAATTTTTTCCACGTCAAGATACTACACATGCACCCACACATGATGCTTCCGAAGAATACATGAGAGAGTTTGCACATATTAAGGAACAAGAAAAGTTTTTGGTCAAGACTTCACATGACTTGATGGATATTTTTCATAGGATGTCACCACCTTTGGAAAACTCCACCGCACCCAGCGATTGAGGTTTACCACGTTTGATAGCATAAGATGATTTTCATGATGATATTTTATACCTATTCCTAGTGTGTACCATTTTTGATATATTTTTCAAAAAACCAAAAAGATTTTCGTTTTTGAAAAATTTTGGAAAAATGCAAAAAGATTTTCTATTTTTATGAGAACAATTGAAAAGGCCAAAAAGATTTTATTTTGGAAAAAAAATTTAAAAAAAAGATTTTTGTATTTTGTTTTACACCATTTATGAATGGACATTTAGGATGGCTAAGTCACAATTTCATTCCATATCCATGTGACTATTTGACAGTGTTCAATAAAGGATATGCATCATTATTTCATTTTATGCTTTATAACGTTTGGAGTCATTAAGATGTAATTTGAGATTACTTTCTACATGTTTGACTCTTAGTATCCTTTATTGAATACTTTCACGGATTTGTTTGATTATTACACTTGTCTATCACATGTCAGTCGAAATGTTTCCATCTCAATCATGTCTTTAAAATGAACCAAATCCTATAAAACTTGCCAATGAAAGTAGTGCATGTAAGAACCGTTTCCCCTGAGGACTTTGTTTAATATGATGAGTGAACGGGGAAGGGCTACGAAAGGTACATATATCCTTTGCGATTAAGCCACCATTTAAATTGGACCTAAAAATGTGTGGCATTGTAAAAAGTTGCCAAGGTCCAAAGAGGTTGAAAAGAGCTCGAAAAAATTTAAAGGCAATAAAAAGATAAATATGCCAAAAGGGGGCCATTAGGTTTTAGATCACCTCATTAGAAAAATAAAAGATTTATTATTTATGAGGGTGTTTGGTTGGAAATTAAACAACGGGATTGCACATCCTGACAAAGTCTTGAAAAAACATTACATAGTTTTAAACGTTATTGGCGTGGAAATCATACTGGACTTTGATGTATTGATAGATTGAGTCAATGTCATTTAAATCCAACACTTTTGACACCTAAGGGATATTTAGAGATCATTCATTAGGAGTATCCATATACATCGTGCACATATGTTATGTTTGATTGCATTGATATTCCTATCGAATGTGTCCGCACCCATTCATTTCGTATCCATGATTTGGTTATCTTAGTGTAACTTCATGGTGAGTACTTTATTTTGTAAATTATTTTTTCATTTTTGTTTGAAAATTTTGAAAAATAAAAAATAGTTAGTGGGGCTTTTGAGTTTATCCTTGATGATTGTAGTTGATTTGCTATGCTTGTCGTGACTCTCCATGCTTATTTTTGTTTATTCTTTTTCTTGTCTATTTCAGACAAATTGGGGGGTATTATATTTGTATTGGACATTTGATTTGATAATTCAAATGTTTTTATTTTGTATCGGCATATAAATAGGGGGAGATTTGTAAGGAAATATTTTACATAGTTCGTTTTACATTTGAGTATGTCGTATACAAATACAACCGTCGAAGAATGTTCAAGT
Organism: Sambucus nigra; assembly: GCA_949130495.1. NCBI lineage: Eukaryota > Viridiplantae > Streptophyta > Magnoliopsida > Dipsacales > Adoxaceae > Sambucus > Sambucus nigra. The sequence goes on along the minus strand of OX422221.1, from coordinate 360,377,606 downwards.
GCATAAACTCAACAAGACGAATCTACATATCAAAGTTCTTCAACAACAAGCCTTGACAAGATTGATTTTGGTAAGGCTTATGTTTAAGTTCCTTAATATTTCATTTAAAGTGTTGGGATATTTTTTCTAAAAATGTTTTTATCAACCCGGGAATTTTATTAAGTCAAAATTATTTTTTCTAAGACCTCTAGGCAGAGTTTTAAAAAATAAATATTTTTCAGTGAGGTCATTCAAGCGACATTCGGTTGTCATTCAAATGACAACTTGAAGTCGTTCGAATGAGGCTTTAAGCGACATTGCATCTCGCACGAAGCAATCACAAGAAGCTCGCTTGATTTGTAGATCTAACGACCTCGTACTGTTTTGCATATATTTGGTCGCTTAGATAGCTCGCGCGATCCAAGGATCAAGAGGCATCCACTTCTCGTTCGAGCGACCCCACTGACTCAATTTTGTTATAAATACTAATTTTGTGAGGACTCTTTCTTTAAGACTTTGGCGAAAACGAAACTGAAATCTGCAGAATTTTCAGTCCTCACTTTTAGGTTTTAAAAACTTTATTTTTCATTTCAGAAATCATCCCAATTACTTTAGTGAATTATTTTAGAGGCTAAGACACGATCTTATTGAAGTTTCTCTTGTAGGAAAGATTCTACTACTGACTTGGTGGTTCTCGAGGGAATTATTGGTTGACGACTGCAGTTACTTGGGAATGCTTGAGGGTGTTTCTTACTGAAGACGGAGTTGCGGTTCTTGTGGATTTGCTGCGATAGATTCATTATTGGTTCTAGGTTGAGTCCTATGTAAGTGTTCTGTAGAATATTCATTGCAGATTTCATTGTTTATGTAATTTTTTACTCTTCATAGTGAAATAAAAGGTTTTACCCGAAAGTTCTTTTTTCCTGAAATTTGTGTATCCAACAATTTTTGTTTGTGATGGCATAATTTATCCACATAGATGCATGTGTTACAGTTTTATTAAGTTGGATCTAAAATTGACAATTAACTAAATAAGTTCTTAATTGGAAATTTTGTATTCACCGAGCAATCGATATCACACCGCATTCACAAATTGGTATTAAAGCTTTTCAAGTGATCTTATCATTTACAAATAGGTTACACACCTTTCTCCTTGGTCTATAAAGATGAAGTAATCCTTTTAGTGGAGTTAGAAGTGTCATCTTCCAGACATGCCTTGTGAAGCAACATGCTTCCTCAAAGTAGGCATGTTTAACTTGAAAAACTGGATAAACATAGAGATAACGCGAGAAAACACTTTTAAGTTTACACGAAGCAACTCTCCAAAGCTTATGAGAACCTCGTGAAACCAAAGAAGTTTATGGAAGGAAATTAGGTGTTAAAGGTTATTGTTAATCATATCAAAGGACTTCCGTTGCCCAAATTTATATCAATTTAGGAAGGACCATATGTTGTCAGAGAAGCACATGACTTAGGTTATTGTCTGATTTCAAAAATTAAGGACAATTAGCCTTTCAAAGTGAATAACGAGTGGTTGAAAGATTATCATGTTTGAGAAAAGACACTTGTAATTATTTTCTTTCTTGAAAAATTCAAAGAAGCATATAAATTTTTAATATTTATAAGTTAACTATTGAAAGCCAAGAATGAAATGCACACATGAGATCCAAGAATGAACGTTTTTTTGTATTTCAAATTGGGTAAATTACAAGTCAAAAAATGGGCGATTGCCCAAAGATACAAATTTTCAATGTACCCTGACCAGAATCCTAAATAAAAGTAGTGAAGCAGCTCTCTCTAACTGAGACAGTAATGTTTTAAGAAACCTTCCGTTGATGCTTAGACATGGCCAAAATATTAACTTTTACCTCTACCTTTTATCTAAACACGATTTCATGCTTCCTTTTGGCATTATCCCAAGACTTCTCAGCCAGAACTACTGTTCGATCAAACTCCTCAACCTTAAGAATAAGCTCTCTTAAACATTTCTTCTTCAGCCTTAAGATCCTCTACAACTTTAAGATAGCTAGAACGGTAGCCTACTAGCTAAGGATCTTTCAGATCACTCAACTTGTTGATCAGCCAAGAGAAATCAAAACCATATTTCCTCAAATCTTTGAGGTTCCCTATGAAGAAATTTAGCACATACCTCTCTAAGGAAGATGCTAAAACATGCTCAATCTCAGCTACAACGGCATTCGTCCATAGGAGATGATAGGACATCATCAAGTTGTGTGGTTTTATGCATTCACTAGTGAAAGTTTCAGGGTGAGAAATTAGAAGTTGATCGAGAACATAATGAAGTGAGTGTTGAATGATAGTGCTATTCTCAAGTACCTATCAATCATACTGAGTTGGTTCCACACTTGGAAAAAGAGTCTTAAAACCAAACTCACTTTCCTTAGTTTACACATTAGTCGTGGAACCTTGATCATCATGAGAAGACTAATAAGAATGAGCTAGAACAGACAGATCCACCTCAAGAGAATACATAATGAGAGGATGTTCCTCAAGAGGGCTCCTTTCTATAATAGGATGTAAGGATAGTTGAAATATAAGAGTTAGCTAAAAACTTGGCAAAATTGGTGATGAGTCACCAATTAGGTGTATCTAAATTTTGAAAACAAAAACTTAGTAGTAAGCTACTAATTTGACTTACAACGTGTAATTTTTTAACAAAAACCTTAGTAGTAAGCTACTAAGTTGACTTACAAAGTGTAAAATTTTGAGAAAAACCTTAGTAGTAAGCTACTAAGTTGACTTACGAAGTGAAAATTTTGCAAAAAAACTTGTAGTAAGCTACTTAGTTAACTTGCAAAGTGTAAATTATTTTAAAGAAACATTAGTAGTAAGCTACTAAGTTAACTTACAAAGTGTAAATTTTAAGGAAAAAAATTAGTAGTGAGGTACCAAGTTGACTTAAAAAGTATAAATTATTTTAGTGAAACCTTAGTAGTAAGTTAATAAGTTTACTTAAAATGTGTAAAATTTTGAGAAAAACCTTAATAGTAAGCTACTAAGTTGACCTACAAAGTGTAAATTATTTTAGAGAAACCTTAGTACTAAGCTACTAAGTTTACTTACAAAGTGTAAATTGTTTTCAATAAACCTCAGTAGTAAGCTACTAGGTTGACTTGCCAAGTGTAAATTTCAGAGAAACCTTAGTGGTAAACTAGTAAGATGACTTACAAAGTGTAAATTTAGAGTGAAACCTTAGTAATAATAGATTTAAGTCATAAGGAAGTTTATAAAGAGTTACCTCATCAACAGAAGAAATAGGAGGAACCACATCCCCTAAAGATTGAACTGGTGCATATTACTAGAAGAAGCTTGAGGTTACACTATTGCACCAAGGGGAACTAAAACTGGATCAACCTCAGTTGAGGGAGCTCTCTGGTCTTTCTCTTCACTCTTGGTAGGCTAAAACACCACAAATCGGAGAGGCTAATAAAAGCTTTTCTTAAAAACATGTAGAGAATAACATTTTATTTTAAAAGGGAAATTACCTCAATAATGGTCTCACGAACAAGAGGAAGCACAATTGTGTTTACCATGCTCACCTACCGTTACACATTAAGTTAATTGTTGATAATTCAACATACTTAGATAACATAATAACATCAACAATAAAGATTTTTCCAAACCTACTTCAACTGAAATAGTTGGAGGGACCACAGTCAGAGGCAACTCCATTGTAGTTAAAGGAGTTGAAGGAATGGAAGACTCAGCAGCTGTACTTAGAATTACCACTATCTCTTTATTCAAAGGCATTTTTCTAGCTGTAGTAGTAGCACGCTCATAAGGAGAACTCCTAGAGTATGTAATCCCAATCATTTCAGAAGGCTTTAGCAGAGGAGGTGCGACGAAGTTATATTCAATGACTGGAATTAATCATTGTTTGTATAGAGGGATATCATCAATATTTATAAAGAACTTTGGAGATAAAGGATAATCCTACAAAAAGAAAAACCAAGAAAATGTTATACAAGATACTTCTTCCTTAAAGAAATAAGTTTAACACTTAGAGAGAAGACTTACTCGCAGAGATTTCTTAGGAAAAACATCATGCATGGAAACAACTTCCACAACATCATCCGATTTATCATTTATAGGGTTCTTAGAGGAAACTTATAGAAGGAGTTTTAGTTATTATTACACGTTCCTGGATTAATTTTTTCCTAAAATGTTTCTTTTGTTGAGCAGGCACATCAGCTGAAGGACCTTCCTTCATTGGAGAATCTTGTTTTCTATAAACCTATTAAAAAGTAAATTCATCAGTAGGGTGACATATTTATAAAGCAAATAAAACATCATTTGTACTAATTGAAATGGGATCCATTCTAGATAGAACATCAACTACCATTAAACCTGACTTTTCTACAAGATTTGGATTTGGGGGGTAAAAGCCTTTAGGGATGCACAAGCCACCTCGAAGGAACCACGAGTTACTTTTGATTTCTTGGGATTTTTGGATTGTGAGGGACCTTCATTCAATGAAACTTTTCTTTTTACACCAAAGCCCACTTTCTTAGTTTTCTTGCCCTTTTCCCCCTTTAACAATCTCACTGACTATGGGCAAAGGAGGAAACTCTGTAGGTAGCTCAATATTGGTGGTGCTCAGCTCAAACTCCACACCAGTAATGGAGTTATTCCTAAGGCCTAGTTCATTAGGCCCAAAATATTCCACAACAGGATAAATTGGTTGACTCTTCACGAAAGTTTTAAACTGCCTTAGCTCGAACAGCCAGAAATAACAAAGCCAACCCATCGATACATCACTATGACTTCTTTTATGAGTGATGATAATTTGGTTATTAAACTCAGAATAAAGAGAAAATACACTACGATGAGCGAAGTCAAGTCATGTGCATAAAAGACTCATCGATTATGTTATTTCGACAAATGGGCAAGGGACACCTTGGTAAAAATAATATTGTCTAGCACAATGATGGGGGTTGTTAGATTCACTCTCTTTCTCCAAATCAATAAAGGAAAGAAGACATCTAGGTGTAATTACAAGTACCACAACCAATGAAGGATCATCAATTACATTTTCCTGAGAGTGGATTGAATGAACCGTGTGAAGATTCATTTTTAAAAAAAGACCATATTTTTGCATGAATTTCCCCGGAGTAACGTCTATTAACGAAATCACTATAAAAATCAATCAAAGGGAGACGGTCTTTATTACTTTTTTTGTGATCCCAATACAACAATCTTGGATGCCTAACTGGAATCTTGTTAGCTGGGAGCTCAGCTCGAAAAATCTTGGAGAACCTATTGTATAGGAACCCCATCAAATGGATTGTGTTGTAAAGCTGGAGACACCAGGTGTACTAAAAAAATGGTCCATATCAAAAAAAGTCTTTCCAACCATGTTTATAAGGAGCATAGCATTATAGAAGCCAAAGGAATAGTGAATCCATGAGGCAAACTAACTTCAAAGTTTATCAAGTCCCTTAGTGGCTGGTCATTGGTCTTACCATGAAGGAAAAATTAAGAAAGCATACATAAAAGGTAGGAAGCTAGATCTGATGGCTAATCTTTGCCTAGATAAAAAGGTGCTTCGGGTATTATACCCGTATCTTTATGTTCCTTTGTTGGCTTTAAAGGAACCTTGTAGTAATGCTTAATTTATTTACCAAAAGTGGCCTTCGAAGAATCACCAATTCACTCACAGAACAGTCTATTAAGTTTGATCCTAGCTTCAACCTCCTCATCATCCATTAGTTCATCATCGTAAAGCGTAGTACTATAATGCTTATCCATATTTATTCACACATATCTTTACGTGTGACTATGAGCTCACCCCAATATGTCACACAAGTGAGAGATATATAATTCCACCTTGAAACCAACAGGTGGAGTGCATAGTTGTTTTTATAAGGGTAAAATCCCAAACCAATAAGATGCATTAGAAATATTAACTTGGAGAATAGTTTTCTCATATTTTTATATGAGAAAAACCCTCAAGGAACCACTTGGGGACTCAAAATCAATTTTGGAATAGGGGAAATCTCCCCTATTTAATCAAGGTATTAATATACCATAAGGAGGAAGATCTCCTCCCTTGGATTGATTTTATGGTTGATCAACTAAAAGCAATGGATCTTCTATACTTTGAAAATGTGCAGAAAAAGCCCTACCATTTTAACAAAACTTATAGTTGTCTCCAAAGTAAGGATCACAATGATAGTTGTTAAACAAAGCTTATCTTTTTACTACTTCAAATCATGAAGATCCACTTAAGGCCTTACCAGATACCTCCATGGTTTTTCTTGACTACGCCATTGTCGAACAAAGAAGATAATAATCAGAAGAAAAAAGATGAAGTACTGGGAAAGGACATAATACGATCGTCAAAGAAAGAGGAAAAGATAAAATATTTTAAAACAGTTTCTCTCTCTACAAGGGTTGGGAATCTTGGGTTTCAATGGCGGAAAGATAAGAATTAGAAGGGTTTTAAAGAAGTGAAGTAAAAAACATTACAGGGCTTTCTCTTTTATAACTATTGAAAATACTTTTGACGGTTCATAAAATAAAATGACCGTTTGAATTTGGGGGCAAAATGATGATTGCATAACCCAATGCCTCAGAAGTTATCTCATGGCTACACATGGCAAAAAGGTGACGGCGATGTCAGAATTAGCAATTTTAGCATTTAATATGAAGATATACAAATGACCAGCTCACATGTCTGAAGTGCAAGTGGGCAGAAATTAACACGTGTACATACAAGATTCTTCGACAAGAGGTTCTTTAGTTGAGTTTCATTGCACAAAGGTTCCTTGGTCCAGGATTTAAAATGGATAAGTCATGAATAACGAACCATGAATATTTGAGATGCTTTGATTTATGTATCCAAAGTATTTCAAAGTTACAAATTACTTGAATGAGGTGTTTCGTATAGAAACATCTTGTTTACATAATAACTTTCTCTATGAGGGGTAAATATTTGAGGGAATTATTTGTTGAATTCCATACTCAGAGATAAGTTACTTCAAGATGTCTAAAAATGAGTTCATTCAATGTTACATGGAAGAGGTTAATCAGAATACTTGAAAGATTAAGTCTAATAGAATCGAAGAAGCTCAAGGCACCATCAATTAACCTGATTGGGAAATTTCCAGAAGAAATTGCTCTCTAGAACACAGAGACTAAAAAAACTCTACACGATTATGTTGCAAAACAACTCACCCGAGGTATCATGTTACGAGAAACCACCAGTTTGCATGGCTAAAAGGGCTCATGAGCTATAAAAAGATGTTGGCACTGAAAGCATTATCGAACATAAAGGAATATTCCTTTTACACATGATCCCATGCCAAAAATATTTATATAATGTATTGGGAAGTGTGATCAACACGCTTTATTAAATTAATACTCTTGTCCATGTTTTAAGACAATTTTATACCACACTTAATGGTTTTGTCCCCCATTACATTACTGGTGGTGGTTTCCCAGCAAAAGTGTCGAAAAACAGAAAAAGGGGTCACGGTCCCACAAAATGAGACTAAGACTATATATGCTACATTATTCCATTGTATATGGACACAAGATTAATATCATGAAACGAAAATAACACTCGGATAGAGAGTTACATAGAGAGCAGAGAGATTTCAAAACAGTCGTCAATAGACTTAAAGAGATTCCAAGAGAGTTTAACTACTTCAAATACTTTGAGATGAGAATTTTTTGTGATATTGAGCATTTCTAAACATTGATATCCATTCGAAGTGAAATAAAACTCAAGCTCATGTGGACGTAGCCTAAGTTGGGTGAACCACGTTATTTGTTGTATTCATTACAGTTGATTTCCTCTCTTAAGCATATTTTTCCCTCACTATTCAGTTTGTTAATCATCACTCTTGAAAAGAATATTTTTATATCACCATAAATAAGGGTAACGCCTTAGTTTACCATAAACACCCACATAACAATATAAATCACCACTTCTTGTTGCAACCCAAAGTACTTCGATCGATGGAATTCGACGACACTAAGGTGATAATCCAAATAAGAGAACCCTCGATGCCAAATCCTCGACCATTCCATAGTCTCCCATTATATTTTGGTATATCTAATTATCTAATTAATGAATTGTCATATATTAAGTTTGATTTCCAATATAAATAATGTTACACATATAAATAGTGATATCACATGTCACAGCAAGCACACATAATTAATTTTCACAATTAAATAATGCATAGAAAATACGGGCTTTACAATCCTCCCCCTTAAATAAGAAATTTCATCCTCGAAATACGAATTCTCCATATACCTACTTGAAATTACAAGGATATCTTACCCGTAGCATCCACACTACCATAAGTGAATCTACTCCCTCTACGACCAAATACATATTAAGATCTTCCTCATCATAATTTTATTTTAGCTACTATTTTTCACTAAACTAGTTCAACTATTGAAACACCAACTTGTCCTGTAGTAACCCTCCTGTCAGGTACCCGTGATAAACATCGTGCACATACGGATGGTGATCTGGTAAGCTCAAACGACAACAACGTCATAATTCCCCTCATCGAAAAGATAATCAAAAACTCCATATCGGGTTTCTAACTCCCATTTGGAATCCCGAACTTCACAATTCCCCTCATCGAGATGATAATCAACAACACTTGGTACTTGTTCTTTTGACCCCACGCCTTACCTCCGCTCATCTCTAAAAACTACTTTTACTGCTTCAGCAATATTCATTTTCTCACAATGAACACTACTTCCTTTGAAGTGTCCATAACACATCCCCAAATGAAGAACTAGCTAGCTTTTAGCTCAAATCAACTTGATCAATCTAAATAAAATGATCCCAACTGAATCCATGCCCTCTTTGGAATCCGCTGAACCCTAAAAAAATCAATGGGTCTACTCTCCCACTTCTACGCTGGGATTTCGAACGCTACAACTCTTCAAACATTTCTGGTGCTCTACCTTCTCGATGTTAAAAAAAAACTTCGGATTAACAATTACAATGCGAAAAAATTTCAACATTAAAGACCTTGATTAATCATACATTGAAAAGAAAAATAAGAACTAGGTTTAAAAAATAAATTGGGGTTTCAAGAAATAATACCATAGTGAATTCTATATTGATTTGTATGAGGAGAAAATGTTTGACTATGACGATGATGTTGCTACCCATCCAAGGTCTCTAAAAATCTTGCTTAACTTTATGTAAATATTGTATTTTCTACTGCATGACCCTCCCAAAATCTAGGCAGATGTGTGGGAATCTTTTGACATGGAAACCCTTCCTTATGAGTAAGATATTGTTGTCTCTCTCTAGGCCTCTTCACAAAAAAATGAATAGTATTTTCTCTCACCCTTTTAAAACCCTAATAATGGTCAATAATGATTAAAACCCCTTCCCACACCTTTATATATAAGTATAAAAGGTGGGCTTGGTTCAAATTGCATTTCTTGAGAGTATGGAATTGACTACTTGGGTATTTGAACTACACTAGGGCCCTAAGACAAATAATTAAATTGGCTTCCAAATAAGTACTCAAAAATACCAAATTATATTTACCGTAATTTATTTCCTTTATTTATTTAATCATAATTAATTCCAATAAATAATTATGATTTCACTCTAACCTAATTATCTCATAAATCACTCAATATTATGAGTTCTAATTTGCAAAGTTGATTATAGTAAATAATATGATTCCCCGCATTAAGCTTTTGATGCCCACTTTGTCAAATAAATTTAATTTAATTGACTTTAACCAAGGTTCTAAAAAACGCGGGGCGTGACCAAGGCGTGGAGGCCAAGCCTCAAGCCTTATAAGCCTAGGCGGGCCTTAGCGTAAAAAGGCGTGAAAAGGCGTTTAGGCATTTTTTAATATACTTTAATATTTTTTGACTATGACAAGGCTATTTAAAATAGTAAATTGGTATATACCTTAAAAATATGTCTAAATATTTGTAAATTAAAATACTATCTTTTTAACATACAAAAAAAAACAAAAAAAAAATCATCTTTTCACGCCTTACTTCTAAAAAACTCGCGTTTTTTTACGCCTTACCCTGAAAAAATGCACGTTTTTTCACGCCTTGTCCCAAAAAACGTTGACCATCGTTGACCACGCCTTGATCCACGCCTAGGGCCAAAACTTGGCGTATCTAAAAAGCCTCGCGCCTAGGCGCATTTTTTAGAACACTGACTTTAACCAATATCTGATCAATTTCCTTGATTCTCAGACTTAACTTATTTTATTACTCCGCGGAATTATAAATAATCCACTAATCAAGTTTATTGGTGAAAAAAAATCTTATAAGTCTATTAAGGGGGTATCGGAATCCTAGGTATCCCCGGACGCATATTCCTCCAAATTAAGGTCTCGAACTTAAACATATAACTGTCACCCAATATCCAAGGATCATTAGATTCAGTCTATAATTGAATCGTACCCATAGCAATCAAACCAAAAACTATATAAACATTTCAATCCTCTTAAATATCGGAATTAAAAATCTATGGACCCTTTGCAAATGGTGTGCGATTGCCTAAGTTTAAATTAAATATTCCTTAAACGCAGATATCATGGGTGGTCATGTTCAATCCATTCTTGGGATGTACCGATCATAATCCTCTGTTAAACTATCGTACAAGTTCTCAAACCTTCACACAGGTATCGTAGCGTGAGATAGATTACTTAGGATTGCATCGCAACCATTCCAATAGGATGTCAACTTCCTACCTAGGTTGTGAGTTTTTTTATAGTGCTAAAACCAGGAATCCAATCTCCTTGTGATCAACCCGAAGTTGCTTTACTGGAACCCCTACTCAGCGCTATTGATCGACATTAATATGAAATAATATATTTAAACAAATATAAAGCATTCTCGTCACCATGATTATCATTTCAAAATGAAATGAAACACTTTTACTTAAAAGTAATTATCATACACGGTTTTAATAAATCCTAACAATCTCCCATTTAGTCTAAAATCCATATATCTAACTCCCAATCCATCTACATGACTATTTGTTGCCTATCGATAGAAGGACTAACCATGTGTTATTTTATAAAACCTTGTGATAAACTTGTCACCCGCTTTTTCGATATCTCGAACTAGGTGAAACCTACAATTAATATGTTTAACCATTTTATGGATTACGAGTTCTCTCGAACTTGCAATCATACATCTATATACACTGAAAGGTATAATAGTTAATTGCACTTAAAAGAACCTCACCAAGTAACTTAAGAAGTAACATATAGCCTCTTTAGTTATCTCCAAAGTAGCAACAACTTAGGCATCCCTATCGGAGTCTACAATCCAAGAGTGCTTCACACTCCTCTAGCATATAGTTTAACCTCCTTGGGGAAGCATATATTTCGAGGTAAAAAACCTTGGAATCATTATTTGACTGAAAACGGTCTTTGCACCATAAAGGTATAAGACTGTTAGACCAAAATATGTTGACCATGTTGAAGGCATAACATATTTAGGTCTAGTACATAATATAGCATTCCTATGACTGCCTATCATCGAAGAATTGGGTGTATTCATCATTTCTTCCATCCATCAAGTTCCTTAAGACATTAATCCCCAGCCATAATGATTTCATTCATAAAAAGAAACATTTCCCCTAGAATCCTTATGGTAATCCAGTGTGTATAACATTAGTATAATCGACTTGGGATAAGCCCAACATCCTTTACAACTGATCTGGAGGAATCTTGATCATAACGATGTGTATGTCTTGTCCTAAGTACTTTATACCAAATATTTGGAGAACCACACTCGTATGTTATAAAATACTTCCAACTTGTTCCTAATTAGGCAGGAATTATCCACAAATTGTACTAGAAATACCACCACATTTTTGTCAAGATTCTTATATAAGCAAGTACTTTTGAGCTTTCATCAGAACCAAAACTTGATTACATGATCAAGACGAATATCATAAGACCTTGTTGTTTTCTTACATCTATAAATTAATATTATAAGCTTAAATTACTTTGCTTTTCCCAATTTTTTAATATGTACTTGTCAAGACAATCTTTTAAGAACGCAATCTTAACATTAAAAGAATCTCAACAGACTTTAACAATGGCTATCACAAGAAGGTTTGCTCATAGCCAATCACTATATTAATTAGTAAACCCTTTTGCATGCCTTGACTTGAAAGTTTGCACCTTCCCATCCAACTATCTTTTAATTTCTTACAGGTCCACTTGTGCTCGATGGGTTTTACCCTATCCATAAGTCTACAAGTCTTAAAAACTGACCCGAATACATCTAAAACTTTTGGCATCCATAGTCATAAGTCAAATCAAAAGTCTTTGTCTCGGAATACTTCATTGTACTTCTCGGGACCCGATTTGTGTTTATCTGGGATCTCAACGAAATAATCACCCAAAACACTAACCACTTGGGATGAGTCATGATTCTCCCACTATGACGTTGAAACACTTCCTATCTAGTATAAGCCACGCGTGTACCTTAGTCATCGGTAATTTCCCCCTCTATGATGAGGTAGTGTATTATCGATATCAAGTTATATTTCATCTTGTATGGGTGGTCTAATAATATTTGTAAAATGATGTTCCTTTTAATCTTATAAGTCCAACTTACACTTGGGCCCATGGTTTAATACATAATCTTCTTACAAAAAACGAGCATTTATCCAATTAATGACCTTCTTATTATTAGGAATACGATATAAACTTACTTTATGACCTTTGGGATAACCAACAAAGAGAAATACCTCAGTTCTTAATTCCAACTTATTTTTCTCATTCCAAAGCATGAGTACCGGGCACCCCAGATCCAAACATGCCTTATAATGACCTTGCGCTCACTCCAGTGTTCAATAAAGTTAAAGCGATCGATTAAGAAGAAACTAAATTAGACTGTATATGTCTGTATCTTACAAAAAAATATCCCAATAAGAATGTTACAGTCCTGAATAACTAACCATAAACCTTATCATATACTAAAGACCCTTACTCCTTCATTTCATCTATATCATTCCTATGTGGAATACCCAGTGTAGACAACGGGGATAAAATTCCACACCTACGATAAAATGATCCGCTAATTATCTCAAGAGGTAAACACATCTATGATCATATCATGCAACTTGGATTAGTTTACCCCACCCATGCTCCACCTTAGCCTTTCACACTTTGAAATAATCAAAAACTTCAGATGTATGGTGGTTAAGGTAAACATGTCCATACCTTCAAGTGATCATTAATGAAATCGATGAATCACTCAAAACCACCTCTTAACCGAATAGTCATTGAACCAATATAATCGAATTGAACCATGTCCAACACATATTTGGCTTTTTTGCTCTTGGCCATGAGGTTACTTTTAATAATTTTACTTTTTAAACGTAAATCAAGACTAGAATTGCCTCAACTTCCAATTAACTCAATTGTACATTTTAAGCCAGTCTTCGTAATACTTTTAGAACCAAATAACCTAAGCGTGAGTGCCAATATAATGCTTGGTTATGTTAGGAAACTTTCTCTTTAATGATTTTCCATTAAATTATTCAATTCAACATTAAACAGTATTAGTGAGACAAAACTTATAATGTATAAATTATCTCCCAATGTAGCAAAACAGATAAAAGATATCATATTTTAACAATGCAATTTTATAAAATCAATCGAATATATGTTCAGAAACAATTTATAAAATAGAAACCAATATTTCTTAAAACCATAAACATTAGTAATTATCCTACATTAGCTTTATGTCCTCACCATTATCTGAAACATATCCTACTACTTATATTCTTGCCTTATTATTTTGCCCATAACCAGGAACGTTATCTTTTAAGTAATTGCTTAGACACTAGGAACCTCTGTAATGAGTTGCAATCCCAATTACATACCAGACTTACTGTAAATCGGACCATAAACAACACATTTACTATTAATAGTTTAATCATTACCTTCTCCTTTTTATTATAGACCAAGGAAAAAAATTGGATGCCATTGCTGTAAAACTTCTATCTACTTGGAGTGATAATGGATGCCATTCGAATATATCACTACTACAGAGGAATATGAAATTTGCTTAACCCAAAAGGTTATACCTAAGACTTAGCCTTATCCTTATATTTCTCTTTTAGGAAAAAAAAAAGGTAAAGCTCTTCTCATACAAGTAATGCCAATCTTTGGTTACCAATGATCCTCACTATCAGATTTTGTAATGGTACTGGGTTTCCCCGCCATGTCGAATCCAGAGAATCCTTAGTTCAATAAATGATGGAGATCATATCAAGAACATGATTCTTACTTTAGTGTCATTAACTAACATAGGTGTTATCAAATTCTCATCATCCAATTGTTTAAAATCAAATACGGATATATAGAAATTCCCTCGGGGGGTACTGAACACATATAACACTTAATTTAAAAGAATCACCAGATATTTAGAAAATACTGTGATGCCATTATTAAAACCATTCGTGGGTGGTGGGGGTATCCTAACTAATGCAAGGAGTTAATCACATCACAATTTTGAAATATTAATGAGAATTGTGGGTTAAAACACTTTATTATCCTCTTAAGTTAGAACAATGTCCACGTACATTTTCAAATCCTTGAAACATATTCCATTTAACGCTTAAAGACTTCAACCAATGAGAAAAGGTTGAATTCATTACTCAACTGCCAATTTTTAAAATCAATCCATCGGATATTCTAGTTCATTTATGAGGTGAGATTTCTCGTGGGGAGCTTAAATCCCCCAACTTGAACCAAACAGATTTTTATCTTTCATTATTCTATCCAGACAGTCCAGGACCCTCTATCTAGCATAATGAATAGCCGACGACTTTTGGTCCCACTCCTAATAACAATGACACTGTGGGGGAGGATATCAAAAGTTTTATCTAAGTGTATAGCACCGATTCACTCCTCGAAATAGAACCCACTTGTTATGAACTTCCACGTGGGGGGATCAAAATCACTCAAATTTTAATTCTCATAATTATCACTCAAGAGTTTTAATGAATCCTTAATGCCTTATTAATTCCATCGATGATTGGATTAGTCTAAATAATGCGAGGAATTAATCACATACACTTCATAAAACACCGATGGAAACCGTGGGGGTTATGTTAAAACCCATCTTCCACTTACTATTTTAAAATTTTAGGATTTAAAAAACAATGGGTGAATTATCCAAACAACTCGAATAACTCGGGTAAGATAAACATACCTAGCATGATTGGATAAAGGATCACAGCTAGAGATCATAGTGAAGGAGAATCCTACCACGAGGATGTCAAGGGAAGATTAGTACAATCAAACGAAGAGCTTCAGCAACAAGTTCCAGAGACTTGCACAATACCATTTCTTTTTCCTTATAAATGCAACCCTTACCCCGAGGAAATGGGACATGTAACTCTTCTTATTAGTGTAGGGGGCTTGAATGTAATATCTGAATTAGAGATATCTTCCCCAATTAATAGAAGAGACTCAAGAGAAGGAAATAACATGAAGACAACGAAGCAGCTTAGCGAGGCAGCTCAATGATGCATCTCATAAAGGAAACTTTCTTAGACATCTCTTCTTTATCTTCCGTTCCTACTTAGTCAAATAGTATCTTTTAAATACATTAATTATTTATTTTGTAACTATTGTAATATTGAGTGTGAGGTCAAACGGTACTCACGAGAGACCATGCCTGGTAGGGTTTGGGAGAGCTTACATGCTCTATCGAATGACCTCATCGTGGGAACTTCAGAGGGACTTGGTTTGGAGGATTAATAAGCGAGGCAGCGTTAAGGCTTGACTTGAACATATTAAATAAACCAGGTAAAACACCAAGAGATTTGCTAGTGTGGAAGCTTGTGCAGAGTAACCTTGAGTTCCATCATATATTGTTCTTCGAGCCAAACAGCCCTCTACCAAATGCCACATCTACTTTAGGTGATGTCATTAGCCAGCTAAACACTGTCCAATCCAAACTTGAGTACACCATTTTGGTATTGGGATTGTTAGACAATTTGGTGCGCCAACTCTGTTGTGATAGTCCTCTGATCCACAGCTTATAGGCAGAAGGCATGTCCTGGCATTTAATGATTATGACATACGGTGTGCTAACCCATCAAGCATTTAATGCTTTGACGTAAAGTGTGACGGGGATGTCTTTCACACTATGGAGTATTGAGACATCTCGAGAAAGGTGTGGTCTATTTATTGTCCTCAACCACTTCTGAGAATGGGAATTCTTTTTACAAAGTTTCATGCTTGAGAGAGAATTGATTAAAGAGTTATTGCAAACCAGAGTTTACTCACCCACTATTGTCATTTATTGTGAAGCTTTCAATACCTAATCGGAGTGATGTCAGAGATTGTTGGTGTGTTGGTTGCCTGCTAAGGTGTATCCAAGGTTCTTACTTTTATCTCCCTTTAAATGAGTTGTTTTCGGGTTTCCTTTATCATCATTTGAGTTATACACGAGAGATTTGTTAGTTATATCTAAGTGTTCGTTTGTCATTGGTAAGAGTACTTGGGTTATCATTTATCATCATACCTATAGGGGTTACACCTCTACTAGTATTACTATACTCCTAGACTTTAAGGGGACTATCCTCTTACAATCAAAAAAAGAGTAAAAGGAAAGGCAAAAGGCCTCGTGGATGTAGTCCATTGACGAACCATGTAAATACTTGTGTTATGCATGATTGTGAGATTGGATTTATTCCATTTGGTATTAATTGTTTGGGATCATTCATTATAGGATAATTGCAACTAAAATTAGCATTGTTTGTGGAAAACGAGTTTTCTTTTCCTAAGTCAGTTAGAACAAACAAAAACCCATGTATCACCCTCACAGTGTACCTCTGCCATTTTATGGCAACCGGCAGGATGGGCTTGTAGCACCCAGGGTATGATCTGAAATACACCCCAATAGGTGTAGAGATGCTCCTCATGTGCTTTATCACCCAAAAGAGCAACACTCTGAATAAAGCAATGAGCAGCCTAGAGACACTCAGATCTTGTGGCTAGTTGACGAATACAAACAGCGAGTCCATTGGTAGGAGGAAGACACATGCCTTAAAGAGGAGTAAAAATCATGTCTATAGTGTCAACTGGAAAATATGGAGTGAGATCTCCACAGAGGCAAATGCAAGTGCCACGTCCAGACCCCTAACCCTCAGGCGAGTAAAACTCACATCCAAGGAAAGAGTTCACATTATAGAAAGGATAATTACGAGCATGAGAGTCTCCCAACAAGACGAGATCAAGAAGTAGGATATCGTACACATGATATTCGCTACCTGGTCAGGAAAGAGATGGATCAACCCCTACTAACTGTGGGGCTAGATCTACCAAAGAACTGGCCGAGAGGGCTCTCATCGCCTAAAATTAATCCCCTTTCTTAAGGGCAATTAAATAACCATATCTACCAAAGATGTTTTCAATTCCAAGGTCCAAAATACATGATCGAAAAATTGACCCCATTGACCATGTACATCAGTAACCTTGTGGAATCACCAAGATGCTATTATGTGAAGCATATTCCCTTCCACCATGGGAGGATATTGAGCAGAAATGGTTTGATAAATTTCCACATAGGTTGGTCAATAATTTTAAGCAGTTCACTGAAGCCTTCACTACTCAGTTCATCACCAATAGTGCCCATTTAAAGAGAATGACTTCTTTCCTCACTATGAGGAAGAAACCTTATGGGATTATTCTAGGAGGTATTGTGAAACTTATAATGAGGTTGAGGATTGCATAAAATAGGTCATTGAGGCCTCATTCAAGATAGGGTTTCCAATTACATCAGTCATTCACTAAGAAGGAGGCAGACACCATCAACGACCTCATGTCTTGCATAGAAAAGTATGTGAAGGTAGAAGATGTGGTTGTTGATGTCCAGAATGACAATGAGCACTCGAAGACGACCAAAAATGGTGATAAAAAGAATTCCCCTAAGATAGGAGGGAAAAATAATAACGAAGGATCAAAGGATGGAGACAAGGAAGATCCTTACAAGACTTTACAATCAATCAACAATGTGTTCATGGAGCCAATTTACAAGAACTTTATCAAAATCAAGGATTAATAGTACATCAAGTGTCCAAATATGATGGGGGAGACCCAAAAAATAAAAACAATGCACTTAGGTGCATGCACCATAAAGAGAATGGCACAAAATGAAAATCTAGAAGGCCCTCAAGTCCCATTTGGAAGAATCGGCTCATGTCGGATATTTGAGCAACTACATGGATAAGAATGGGACTAAAGTCATTATTTATGCCAGTGAGAATCCGGGTGATATCCTAGAAGACAAATCAGGGAAGGAGTTTGTTTTCATTCATAATTCCTTAACTCTAAAGAAGATTCAAGGCAACATTGTTAAGATGGAACTAAAGAATGTCACCCTGGTAATGGATGTGAGACTTCTTATGTAATCTTAACGGAATGACTTATATTGTTAAATGCCACCAAACACAAGACCAATTTTATCTTATTATCCTAAGACATGCATCTAAGTGATAAGGTAGATAAATAAAATATGCAATCACACGAAAACTGAGGAAAAATCCATTTTCAGGGAAAAACCTTTGATATCATCACTTTAGAAATTTTATAAGACATTCGACTTTCAATACTACATAATATAACCCACATGCAAAATGCAGAGCCTTAGCAGAATCTCTAAAGAATACTACTCCTTCCTGAGCAGTCCACGGGTGGCGACTTACCCTCAGTATCCACTGATTAGCCTTCAGCATTCAGTCTTTAGCCGTGATCCTTTCGGGTTCACAAGTCATCGATAGAGATGTTCTCTCCACAACGTATTTCAGAACTAAGGTTCAAAACTGATTCACATAATATACTTAGGGATGTGTTTGTGAATCAAAAGTGTTTTCATAAACAAAAATGTTGGAACCATTTGCAATAGATATGTAGAAATCATTTTGGTAAAAGTCTCACGAATTTTGGAAACAAAACAGATATTTGTAGGTCATACACATAATTCGAGGTGGCAGCTTGTTCAAACAAAAATGAGGCGCGTTTGAACGAGAAATGCATTTCGTTTTGAACGAAACATAGTTCATTCGAACGAGACTCCAATCTTGTTTGAACCAGCTTCTTACGAGCTTCAAACGAATTTAAACATAAGGCCTTTATTGGATGTTCATTCGATGTAAGATCAAACGACAATTCTAACTACAAGGAAAATTTGTTTGAACGAGAAGCTAATATCGTTTGAACGAGGTTTAAAAAAATTGTTTTTGAATAAAAAATCCAGCCTCGGTTTAAGTAAAAAAATCTCAAATATAGTTTATATATAATTTTAAACACCAATTGATTTATATTTTTGTGGGATATAGGGAAGTCTTTAAACTTGGAGTCTGTTTTTCGTGACGGTACGTGACAGTTTGTAACAGGATACGCCAATTGTGCCATGGAGAAAATAAAATGAACAATAATACTAAGCTGAACTATTTGCCCTTACAGATCTCCCCCTTTATTCTGGTACAAAACTATACAAACCTAACCAAAATCCAAATTACATAAAATAATTTCTAAATGATAAAAATAACCTTCCCAACCATAGAAATGGAATGGCATGAGATTCTTTGTCTTCTTGTGCTTACTTATCTTTTAGATCTTATCATCAATGACCAAGGGAACCTACACACATGAAGCAAAGAAAATAACTTGTGACGCATCGAGTTTGAAATAGAAAACAAAAACTCAAAAAGAAACTCATCATCAAATCAACAAGTCTCCCCCTTAATTTGTTCTCCCTCTTTTTGTCCGAAATAGACAAAGGAGTAGAAACATAATCATGAAACCAATGCATCACATATAAAAGAAGACATCATCACAAAATATATAAATAACGCACATGCAATGATAATTTCAAATGCGTTCACTTACTATTTTTGAAATTTTTCCAAAATTTTTCTCAAGTGTACAAATACAACACACCATGGAGAAACACAAAAATACCCGAATTATGGAAACGAAATGTAGGGGAGTGAAAATATTCCATAAGTTAATCAACATAGGCAAACATAACACATGTGCAAGAAGGATTGACACACCATTAATGAAAGATATTAAAGTCTAGCTTAGGTGTAAAAAATGGTGAACTCATGTGAAATTGACTTAAGCTAATCAGCAAATCAAGACCGTAAGTTATTTTCACACCAATGATGCCCAAAACCAAGTAATGTTTTTTCGAGATTTTTATAGGTTGTGCAAACCCATTGATCTTCGACTTAACTCACTCAAAATCTCACATACAGCAATTATACGCTCAATTATTTTGAAGAAATTAATGCTCATTTGTAGACAAAATGGTCTGGCATTTCTGTTTTTATGTGCCTCTAATCTTTCTAGTCTCTTTTCATTTCAAATGGGGGATTTTAATGAAAATACTTTTTCGTACGTCGCCCCTTTCCATTGCGTACTATATAACATTTTTTATCGAAAAAACTATTTAAATTTGGGCAATGGTTCTTACATGCACAACTTTTTATCTCGTTTTTCACATTTGGTTCGTCTTCAAGCAAAATTGAGATGAAAACACTATGATCGACATGTTATAGGTAAGTGCAATACTCATATAAGCTCGTGCTCATGTGCATTAAAGGTGACAAAGAGTCAAACACGTTGCAAGTTATCATCAAGTCACATCTTAATGACTCAACACATTATAAGGCGCATATATCTAATGATGTGACCTCTCAAAACACTACAAAACAGTCACGTGGATATGGATGAATGGGTGACTAGGACATATTTAACGTTCATCCATATAAGGTGTTTATTAAAAAAATGCAAAACTCTTTTTTTCTTTTTGAAAAAATTTATCAAAATAAAATCTTTTTGCCTTTTTTCACGTTTTCAAAAAAACGAAAATCTTTTTGTATTTTTCAAAAAAATTCAAAAAAATAAAAATCTTTTTGGATTTTTCAAAAAATATCAAAATGAAAAATATAAATATAATGATCGTACACACTAGAAATAGGGATATAAGATATGAGCATGAAAATCACCTAATGCTAGATAACAAGTCTCAACCTTAATCATTAGGCCCGGAGAAGTTCTCCAAAGCAGATGACATCCTATGAAATACCTCCATCATATTTTGTGAAGTCTTGACAAAATACTCTACTTGCTCTCAAAAACTCTCAAAATCTCTCAAGTGGTGCGCGTGAGCATGCGGATTAACATGTGTGAAAGTGCGTGTGAGAACTCATATGGGAATACATGTGCGAGCATACTGAGGAACATACTTATAAGGCACTCTCCCTTGCTTAAAACAATACTCTCTAAGGTGACCTCTTCGTTTGCAATGGTAACAAACATAAACGGGCTTGGGTCCACCTTTATCAAATGTCTAGGACGATCTCTCCTAGGTGGGTTAGATCTAGGGCCTTAAGGATCCAACACAAACTCGAGAACCGGCTCGAGTGTGGAATGGAAAATGGTTGCACTATCATAACCTATTCCTTGCCTATCGACGTTACCCAAAGCGGGACCGAGGAGTATCTTTCCTACCTTCTTAGATGTGTCCTCTAAAGTGTCCTTGACCTCCTTGGAATGTTTGAGATCGCTCTCGAAGTTGATACACAGGCTTAGAGTTTCTCATGAGTCTCCAATGAAGATTGAAGATTGAAGATCTCCCATAAGACTATCCACAGTGTTGTCCAATTAATTTTTTCCTGACCTAAAATGATCAAATGATCACATAAAGAAACCCTGGCCTTCTCGAGCTGACTTACCAACGCCTCACACTCTCTCAAAACTTTCACCTCTCTCTCCAAATCTAACACCCTAACAGAAAAATCTTTATTTAGCTTTTTTCATTTTCAAAGTCTCGGTGTAAATATCACTAAACGCCTTTGGAAGACCACCTTCTCCCTCACTCAAATTTCCATCCTCACTCCCACTATCCCCAGAATGAATCGAAACATCATCAAGACTCTCATGTTTAGATATGTCCTCATCGGCGTGGTACAAACTAAAAATGCTAACGTGGCTTGTCATGAACGTAATGCACGGTTCATGTGGTGATTCTCCTCCTAAATCAACCGACTCGGCGTCACTATTGCTAAGAGTGTCTTTATTCGCAACTTTCTTACCCTTTCTCTAAAGCCTAGTGGGACACTCATGTGCCTTATTCCCTTTATCCTCACATTCAAAACACCTTATCTCTTTCTCTTTCTCTCCCCGCTCATGCCCTTATTTTTATTTTTATTTTTATTTTTCTCAAAAGTATTTTCTTTGGAAGATTTTTCTTTTAAATATTTGAAAACTTTTCGAAATTTTTCGTAAATAGGTCCAAGTCATCAAAATCAAGATAAACCTAAAATTCGGACTCACTCACTTTTTCTTTCTTCTTTTTGTTAGTTTGAGTGTTTAAAGCAATCTCTACTTCCATAGGTTTAATAGTTTTAGGAAACATATCAATATTATATCCTTGAATATCTCTGACAAGTTCTTCCAACCTAAGAGTGTCTAAAATACCTAATGAATTAAGTACGGTGATCATAGGAATAAAGCGGACAGGGAGATACCTCAAAATAAAACTAGAATTAACTATGTCCGATAAACGCGCATAAAACTCATTAAAAGACTTGAACAGCATGGCAATGGTCTCAAATTGAGTGGTCAAATTTTGTAGCTTGGATGCCTTTACAGCATTGGTACCCTCGTGTGTGAGCTAGAGAGTATCCTAAGCTTCTTTTGACATGGTGATCGATTGCGACCGAACTCGTCAGGGGTGACTAATCCAGAAACAATAGTTAAGCCGCGAGAGTTAAAACTACTCTATAGACACCACATTTTAGGAATTCCTAAGTCTCTTCTTAGGCCCCTAGCATCTCCCCATTTCACTACAAACCCTAGGTCATACTCTAAGTACCGATTTAGAGGCCATCGAGCGCTCTCGAGCCCCATTTAAATCTTCTCATCTTTATTGTCAGAGTAAAAGCTCTTTGAATCTTCGAAGGGCTCTAAATCCCATTTCTAATCGTCCACCCCGTGCATTAATCGGCATAACGACGAACGGACCATTTTACTATCAAAAATCGATCTGGAGGCCACCGGGCACTCTCGAGCTCCTATTTAACCACAATCAACTTCATCATCAAAGCAAAATCTCTTTGAATCTTTGAAGGGCACTAAAATCTCTTTCCAATGGTCCACCCCATGCGCAAAACGGCATAACCGTTCGGACAAACGATCTGTTTTCCCTTAAAAATTGATCCGAAAGCCATTGAGAATAATTTAACCAAGGTCATCTCTTCAGCTCAAAGGAGACTGAATGAATCTTCGAAAGGCACTGAATACTCTTTCTAACGGTCTGCTTTGTGAGTGAATCAGCCTTACGGTACGAACGAACGACTCATTTTACTCTGAATAGTCATTAGGAACTTTCGAGCCATGGTTGACCAAAGTCAACTTCCGAACCAAGCGAAGCTCTTTGGAATGTCGAAGTACCTCGCATAACTTTTCCAATAGTTTTCCCTGTGCATGATTCTGACTTACCGTTTGGATAAATGATCCATTTTCGTCCGACAATCTCCCATCTAAAGGACCGACGAGCGCTTATGAGCCCCATTTGACCCAAAGTCAACTCTCAAACCCGGGAGTGACCTAAAGGAATCATAAATGACTTTGAATTACCTTTCAAACAGTATGCCCTGTGCATGATTTGGATCAATATATTGCATTCTACGACCATTTTTCCAAAAAAATATTCATGAGGCTGCCAATTCACAGGTATATTTCCCTACCTATCGGAAGTGTGTCTAGTGTTACCTACCGATTGTCAGGTCTAGGGCTTTACCGATTGACAGTCCCCTGACCTTATAAATAGAGGGCAAGATCTCACTCCCAAGGAGACCTCAGATCCATCAACATTGATCAAGGGCGAAAAGTAGCGCGTGTCAATACGCTAATCGTTATTTTATGTTCACTGCCTCAATACAAACAAACCTAAGTTACGACTGCACTTGCGATACAAGTATAGCGGTAAGTCGGGTATCTAATCCATATGGAATGTTCGACAGATTTTAATCGAATTATTAATTCAGGAATAAAAGGGTAAAAGGTGACGGGTGATTGTAAATAAAAGAAAAGAATAAGTTAAGTCTGCACAAAAGTAAAGCGAGGATCGGGATATCATCCAACCATATGGATCGAAAAAACTACTAAACAGAATTCTAGCTCGAGAGCAATTTAATCTAGCATCCTCAATTAATCATAAACTTCACATAATAAGGAATTTAAGCCAAAGTTGCGTGAATAAATATTTAACGGAAAATTGGTCGCACGCGGATTAAACTCATATTATCGCTATAAAGACTAACATTGCATGACAGAGAAAGTTAAACGCGTAATAATCCAACTTTAATTTATGCGGGTTCAATTAGACGCAATTCTACTCAAAATTTAATTTTCGGAGCTCGGGGCCCGTTAATGGCGAAACAAAATCCCGACCCTATTTATCTAAGGACAAACATAATTAAACTAAATTACAACTAATTAAACTAGGAAAGCAAGAAATAAAGCAATTAAACTAACTACAAAGCATGGAAACTAATTATCTAGGCAAGGAAAATAAAGAATAAAACTATATTAAAGGAGATGCTAATGAATAATTCAATCTTACAACACTAAATGGGTGGAAGAGAAGAAGATGAGCTCTCAAAACCAAACCCTAACCTAAAATGTCTTCTAAAACTAAGTATATCTGATATTACAACAAAATTCCCATATATAGTAAGTTGGGAGAAAAGAAAATAATAAAGAAAAGAAAAGAAAAATATCTCAAAAAAACAGGGGATCGATCGATCGATGGAAAAAAATCAAGCCCACTGTCTCCCACGATTTCAGAAATAAAGGGGGATCAATCAATCAATGGTTTTGATCGATCGATCGATCAAGCAGGTGTGAGCCCCCTGCATTACTTTTCCTTCTCTTCTCCCCTCGTTTGGTTTCATTATTTTTCTCTTCCGCCAAAAGTGTCATAACTTCTTCATTAGAGATACGAATCGCGCACCGTTCGCAGCCACGCGAAGCTTGCGAGGAGGGCTACAACTTTAGTGAGATGATGGGCCAGGTACCCAAAATGTGAATTCACTAAAGTACCCTTGAACGTGCGATTGTGCATGGAACTTGAGCGGAATGCATTCAAACTCCATACTTAGTACCTAAATACCTTCAAAAGCCCAATTATACCTCATATATCATCTTAACAATATAAACCGAGGTTATCTGGTTAACGGGATTAAATATAGAGATTAAGGCACTCGAGGGGGATAAAATGTGTAGGTTCGAGAGATGAAATACGCAATATTTATGTATTATCACACCCCCTAACTTACACATTGCTAGTCCCTAGCAATTAAATAGGATGCAACAAGAACTATAAGCAATCCAAAAGCAGGATAAGTACAAAAATATGGTATAAAAGCATAAGGCCACTTTCGCGGGCGATTCGATTGCCTTTAGCATATGCAATAAGCCGTTAAACCCCTAGGTTACCCTAGTGGACGAGTGTCGTCTCGTGAGGATTTTCAGGGACGAAACTCACAAACATCAAATTTCCTCAAAATATGCCCAATCACATGCGACGAACTCAACAACAATTAGATATTTCAACATATTATTAACCAAGCAAAAGAGAAGTTTGCCTATCAATCCACAACTATCAACATTAAAAGAATAACTACATGCAATTGAAACCTCAAATGTGAGTGGGGTGTATGCACATGCGAAAAGCTTTGACTCGATAAAAATGCCTATAGCCCGGATAACAATTAAAGCATGCTTCCACTCAATCCTCTCTGGATATTACACTCATCAAATGAACTCACTTGAAACAGGGAGGTAATTGTTGATGTAAAAAACTAGATCATTCTAATTCTTCAATCACAGATAAATAAATAAGACAAAGATTTTTAAAGTGGTTCGGCTAGGAATAAAGCCTACGTCCACTGTTATGTTATTGCTGAGTGTTTGTGGAATTCTTGATTACAAGTTCTCTCAAGAAATTCCGGTCCCCTTGAATGAGGGTGATACAAGGTATTTATAGCCTTGAGGCTGTACATGAAAGGGTCGATACATTAAATGATATACATATGAAAGGGTAATACATTTAATGCCCTTAGACTTGTGCGTCAAGGATAATCATTTAATGAACCAGTTGGACTGTTCGTTATCTGGCAATCAATGCTGTGGCCGAGATGCAGCTCGGACCGTCTGAGTAACTCGGGTATGTTGATCTTCCTGGTATTCAAGAGTTCCTCGGAGAGGTATGTTCCTCGGAGAGGTATGTTCCTCGGAGCCTGTGAGTTCCTCGGAGAGGTCTGTTGTTGCCATGTAGATAGCCAGGTGTCTTCGTATGATTGGTCCACGTCAGCAGATTAAATTTGGTATCAACAGTAATATACAGGACATTCGGGCATAATGAGTAAATGTAAAGGGAAACTAGGTCGCGCACATGTCACAATTGAAGAACGCTATATAGAAAATAAAAACGATAATCTCAGTGAAAGATACCACACATATAAAAGAGGCGAAATGAATTTTCACAAATTATCAAAACTATTTAAACCTTTGAATTACATTTACTTAAGATCACATAGGACTTTAATAGGGTTGTAATGTAGGCTAGGCTAGGGTATGAAATGAAAGAGATGTATATACGGATTCAAAGGTGTTTAGGGATGAAACTCAGGATACTAAATACACTCGATTAAACTAAAAGGAAAGAAAAACTAAAAGGAAAGAGAGAATAAAAAGCTAACTATGTACAACCTACCATTTAGACTCCTAACTAACTATACACTAGAAGTCTAAATTTTTGAGGGTCCACCCAAAATACAATTTGACTTTGGAGGATCAACGTTGGACTCTCCCTTTTATGCATGCCTCCCAAAAAATAGGAATTTCGTTCAAACAACGAAAGGCATGTGGGTGGTGAAAAAGGTGAACCATCCTCAATTAAAAATTTGGGAGGGAGGATGGGAGATTTGGATAGGACGGGTGACAAATACACAAGGGGAAAAAAAAACTGAATTTTCTCCCGAATATTTTTCAATTAGAATGGGAGGGGGAACACATGGAGGCAAAGATGCCTTAATGGAGAGCAAATCGAGCAAGTACTCCTCGTCGGTGAATGGGTTGAATGTTTTAAAGTTCGGCACCGATTCATTGGGCACTTGAGACGGTGTGATAACGGAGAATGAAAAGGAGGAGGAAAGAAATTCAAACTCATGAGATGAGTTATCATCACTCAAAGTTGGAATTTCGAAGGATATAGGATCATTTTCAATGAAACTTTCTTCTTTGGGATCCAAAGACGAAATCATTTCATTGAAAATGGATACTACATCCATTTCATCCTCACTTTCAATATCTATTAAACCATGGGCCAAGTCAAGAATGGTGTGTTCCAAAGTAGGGATAAAATCCTCATTTGGTTCAAAACATTCCTCAACTTCAAAAGTCTCGAAAGAGAAATCATCGTCGGATTCGAATAATAAATCCAACTCATGTTCCCAACAACAATTTTCTTCCGGATAACGGTCTTCATACATCTCATTCTCAAGCATGAGCAAACCCTCGCCAAAAGTCATAGGCCGAGGTGCGGATTCTTGGAAATGAGAAGTTTGAAAATTATTATCGAAACTATACTAAAACTCATTATTATTAGAATTTTGAAAGCTATAGCTTTTAACTTCAACATTCCTATTATAAGGAATTAGAGGCCCAAAATCATTATCATCCTCCTCAAAATACATGCACTCCAAAGCTTGACTTTTGTAATACTCGCTCAAAGTCATTTTTGAATTGGCAGTTTTTTGGGACTCTAAGTATTGATCAAAAGTCATACGAGTACGGGGATTTTGAAAATTATCATAATGAATACCGAAAAGATTGGAATAAGATATGCTTACCCCAACAAAGGCTCGAGATGGCTATTTCCAAAAAGATGATGTGCGCAGGGAAAAATTCAAGAGTTTCTAGGCGCTTAAATGTAGAAATCCTGTAAAAAAAGTTAAAACAAAGAATAAAATACAAAAGAAAAAATACTACGAAATAATAAGACAATTACAATCTATAACAAAACACTCCCCGGCAACGGCACCATTTTGATCAAGATCGAAAAGTAGTGCGTGTCAAGACGTTAATCGTTGTTTTATGTTCACCGCCTCAATACAAACAAACCTAAGTTTCGACTGCACTTGTGATACAAGTATAGCGATAAGTCGGGTATCAAATCCACAGGGAGTGTTCGACATATTTTAATCGAATTATTAATTTAGGAATAAAAGCGTAAAAGGTGATGGGTGGTTGTAAATAAGAGAAAAGAATAAGTTAACTCTACCCAAAAGTAAAGCGATGATCGGGATATCATCCAACTATACGGATCGAAAAACCTACTAATCAGAATTTCGGCTCGAGAGCAATTTAATCGAGCATCCTCAATTAATCATAAACTTAACACAATAAGGAATTTAAACCAAAGTTGCGCGAATAAATATTTAACAGAAAATTGGTCGCACGTGGATTAAACTCGTATTATCACTATAAAGACTAACGTTGCATGACAGAGAAAGTTAAACGCGTAATAATCCGATTTTAATTCGCGTGGGTTAAATTAAACACAATTCTTCTCAAAACCTAATTTTCGGAGCTCAGGGCCCGTTAATGGCGGAACGAAATCCCAACCCTATTTATCTAAGGGCACAACATAATTAAACTAAATTACAACTAATTAAACGAGGAAAGCAAGAAATAAAGTAATTAAACTAACTACAAATCATGGAAACTAATTATTTAGGCAAGGAAAATAAAGAACAAAACTATATTAAAGGAGATGATAATGAATAATTCAATAACTAAATGGATGTCACCCCAAGAAGAGAAGAAGATGAGCTCTCAAAACCAAACCCTAACCTAAAATGTCTTCTAAAACTAAGTATATCTAATATTACAACAAAATTCCCATATATAGTAAGTTGGGAGAAAATAAAAGAAGAAAGAAAAGAAAAGCAAAATATCTCAAAAAAATAGGGGATCGATCGATCGACCCATTTGGTCGATCGATCGATGGCAAAAAATCAAGTCCACTGTCTCCCACGATTTCAGAAATAAAGAGGGATCGATCGATCGATGGTTTTGATCGATCGATCAATCAAGCAGGTGTGAGCCCCCTACATTCCTTTTCCTTCTCTTTTCCCTTCTTTCGGTTTATTATTTTTCTCTTCCGCCAAAAGTGTCATAACTTCTTCGTTAGGGATCTGAATCGAGCACCGTTTATGGCCACGCGAAGCTTGCGAGGAGGGATACAAATTTAGTGAAGATGATGAGATGGGTGCCCAAAATGTGAATTGATTAATTTCCCTTGAACGTGAGATTGTGTACGGAACTTGAGCGGAATGCATCCGAACTCCATACTTAGTACCTAAATACCTACAAAAGTCAAATTATACCTCATATAGCATGTTAACAATATAAACCGAGGTTTTCTGGTTAACGGGCTTAAATATAGAGATTAAGGCACCCGAGGGGGCTAAAATGCGTAGATTCGAGAGATGAAATATGCAATATTTGCGTATTATCAAGCATCAGTGATCTCAATAACATTCTCTTGCAATCAGCGAAGTTTCCTTTTGTAAAATTTCATCCCATCTTACATTCCCATCCTTTTTATACCCAATTTGGAAAAATCTAATTCTCTCACATCCAACATTCATCTCAACATCCAAGGGAGCTCATCCAAGATCACGATCAAGCTTCAATTCTTCAAAGAAGGTCCAAAATCCTTCTCTCTCTCTTTAAATTTCTTATTTTTTCATTAATTATATAAATTCATAATTTAGATTTTACTTTAGTTCATACACATTAACATCTCACCTTTTTATTAGTTATATTGCAAATACGTTATTTTTCTATAAAAAAAACCAAAATAAATAAAAGGAGGGTTATACCTATAAATTCCAACAGGATTATCCATCACAATACTAAAACACATTTTCTACACACATACATATAATAAAATCCCGTTCGAATATATGGGATAAACCCCATACTTATGCTTCATACGAACTACGTGGACTTTGATGCCTTTATATGCTATGTACGCATTTCGAGTTAAGACCCGAGACTCGAGTCCAATTTTCTAATTTTCTAATTTTCTAATTTTCCAATTTTTTGAAATTTTCCCATCTTCGCATTTTCATATTTTTCATCCATACGTTATTTTAATAAATATTATTTTTGTGATCCTTATTAGCTTTTTATCCAACATATATTATTGTTTCATTATAGCGATCAATATTTCGATAAACACATAAATCGTATTTTTTCTAAATATTATTTTTGGAACATTCCTATGGATGATCTCACTCTATCTCTTCCCCGGTATGAGTTGGGAGATTCCTATCTCCATTATATATACAAGCACACACACTTGACGGAGAAATAAAGGAAAATAGTAACACAAGCCCATGAGAGACCGAAAGGCAAGATGGGTGCCTAACACCTTCTCATTCCGTAACTTAGCCCCCAAACCTTCGAACTATTGGTTTCGTAAGCATCAGTCTGTCTATTATGCCGCTCTCTCTAAGCGGCGACATGTTCTTTTGCCTATTTTGTGTAAAATAGGTTTGTGACTCCATCTCTTTACATCCACCCCACACCGACGACGGTTGAAGTGTTCCTAGAGCGGAGAGGGCGCGAGACCTTTTTTACCCCCCAACCCCTCAGGGAGAGGAGATGGAAATCGAGGGATAGTCACAATGCCCGCTGGGGACTTTCATTCATACGAGGGCTAGACTCTATTTTCATGGGTGCTTTTATTTTCTCCTTGTGTACGTATGCACCTACCTGTATGTTCCCTTTTTTTCCTCTATTATTTCTTGCACATATATACCTCATGCTTATATCACTACTCACCCAACACTAGTAGATACTCTCCATGTACACTTCACACTACGTGCACCTAGGATCACTTATATCCACATGTTTCACACACTAATTAGAATATCCATGTTTAGGAGTCACTAACACACACCTCCACTCATAACACTTGTATATATTCATGCTCACTCACACTTGTCACACCCCACTTGTAGTTGATCCATGTTTAAGTTCACTACCACACACTCACTTGTAGATATTCACACACCACTCACTCTCACATATCCATGCTTAGTATAATCTTCATGATCTATGTTAGATTTACTTGTAGATATTCACACTACGTGCACCTAGGATCATTTATTTTTGGATTTTTCAAAATTTATGATTTTTTTAGGTTTTTGGGCATTTTTGAAAATTTGTGAAGTTTTAGAAATACGCACTTGTGACCCCCCTAACTTAGACTTTTGCATTGTCCTCAAGCAAAAAGGACTAAAATCTAACTCATAGTGAATAATAAGTGCGAAAAAATAAAACAAACAAATATGAAAAAATGCAAGCTTGTATTATAACAATGAGAAACCTGTGTTACATGAGAAATGGGGAAACAACTGTGAAATTCTTACACCAACTAACAATCACACCAAAATATAAAAACACTCAAAGATCATGGTGGAGGTGGATGGGATGTGCTTGGTGCATTCGGATCATAAGGGTCATAATAGAAGGGGGGAGGAGGACCGCCGAAATTGAGTTGGTGAAGGTTGACTTGGAGTTGGTACATCATCCGGGTGTCCCTTCGATAAGCCGCTTGGTATTGATTGTATTGGTTGATGAACCCGTCGAGACGGGACTCAACCGCCGAAAGCCGACTATCGAAGTTTGCTCCCGGGGGCTCGAAATCGGAGTCCTCATCATCATCCTCAAATTCTTCCTCATCGACGTCCATCATCGGGTCGTCATGAGCTTCCTCGGGCACATCTTCTTCGAGAATGGGACGGTCGGGGTGAGCTACGCGCATTTGGCGTTCGCTTCGAGTGGTGGACGTGCCGCCGATGGGGAGAGGAAGTCGAATTTGTTGCCCGGAGTCATCCACTCCAGCTTCCATCAAAAGCTCCGTGATGAAACGGGCATAAGGTAGTGCAGTTTTGCCATATTCATCATAGGCGGCATTGAGGATATCCGCATAGAAGAGCTGGGCGAGGTTGATGGTGCTCTCGGGGTCCAAAAAATAGTAGAGGAAGTTGGCATGCCGTAACTGAACCACTGAGTCATTAGTGGTTTGGTGGATGGCCCCACAAGCAATGAGGTGCGTGAAGCGAACCGTGGCGGCCAAACCACCAATAGGAAAGGATTCACGCGCCCATTCCACCCCGGGTGCCATGCGGGCAATGCATTCTTCTTTTGTGTGGTGGACACCATTGTTGGGGTATTGGAAGGGCACGGGGAGGATCACCCCTTTGGCACGCATTTTGCGTGCGATGATAGCCGCCGAGAAGGGAATAGTGATACCGTCAAGGTATACCTCGTGAAGCGTGGAGGATTTGCGAACCAAGGTCGCATAAAATTGGCAAATGGCGGCATCAAACACGTTATTGCTCGTAGGGGCGAGGAAAGAGCACCACCCACGGCGAGCAAATAGGGCGGTGACATCGCCCGGAAGGTGGTCCCAATCCAAGAAACGTTCAATGTGAATGGGGCGCGTAGCCGAGAAGTATTGCTCAGCCCAATGACGTTCTTGGACACATCGAAAGACCCCCTTGCCCAGGTCATTGAGGATGGTGGTATCATCATATTTCTTTGGGCGGAGGTTGGGGCGGCATTGGCGCGGCATATTGACAGAAAGAGGGAGAGAGAGGAAGAAAATATGGGAGAGAAAAGATTGAGGGAGATGGTGTTGGTGTGAGAAATGGAGGAGGGGTGATGGGGTATTTATAGGTGTGAAGGGGTGGGGTTTTGGTGGGAAATATGAAAGGGTGGGAAGGAGAGGAGGGAAGGGGTGAATTGGGTTGAATTGGGGAAGGAGGGAAGGATTTGGAGGGAAAAAAATGAAGGGGAAAGAAGGGGGAAAGAATGGAGGGAAGGGGATGAATTTGGAAAAGAAGGGGGGAAGAATCTGTCAGGTACCCCGAACCAGTTCGGGTGTACCTGCGAACCGGTTCGCCCCCCCGAACCGGTTCAGGTTGGGGTTCGGGGTAGCAAGCTGGTTCGAACGCTGGAATTCACTCTTTTCTCCATTTCAAAGTTCTCTCTCATCCTCTAACTTATGCATAAGGCCACTAAAAACCTTCTAGACCCTAAGGCTCCCTAAAAAAATCCTCGAATTCAACATCGTGATACGTACTAGCTCCCTCGAAATGCGTGCTACCCGATCTCTTATGTAACTCAGGCTCCTGACTCCTAACTAACCTATTCACAAACGACTCCTATACACACAATTTCACCCCATACGCGTCGGGGGTGCGACGACCTTACTTTCTCAGTTCAATTGATCCCGTAAACGGGGTCCGACAACCAAATTGTGTCGACCTCATACTCACATGTCTCTAGGTATGGTTTTAGGCGTTGTCCATTGACTTTGAACGTGTTTTCCCCTTTTGAATCTTCTAGTTCAATAGCGCCATGGGGAAAAACGTTCTTCACGACGAACGGGCCGGACCATCGTGACCGCAACTTGCCTGGAAAGAGGTGAAGCCTAGAGTTGTAGAAAAGAACTTTTTGCCCGGGATGAAACTCTTTTCTTCGAATGATGCTATCATGAGCAAGTTTCATCCTTTCTTTTGATATTTTGGCGTTCTCAT
Source organism: Sambucus nigra (assembly GCA_949130495.1). Classification (NCBI taxonomy): domain Eukaryota; kingdom Viridiplantae; phylum Streptophyta; class Magnoliopsida; order Dipsacales; family Adoxaceae; genus Sambucus; species Sambucus nigra. The sequence goes on along the minus strand of OX422221.1, from coordinate 360,343,915 downwards.
ACGCATCATTGCGTAGTTCTTCTAGTTCATTCAATTGAAGCTTACGGGCTTCACCGGCTTTGTCCAATGCATAGTTCAATTGCTTAATTGCCCAATACGCTTTGTGTTCGAGATCAACAGGAAGATGGCAAGGTTTGCCATACACAAAACGGAAAGGAGACATGCCAAGTTGGTTCTTGAATGCGGTACGATAGGCCCATAGTGCATCGGTCAATCTAAGGGACCAATCTTTTCGGGTAGGATTGACGGTCTTTTCAAGAATGTTCTTAATCTCCCGATTCGCTAGCTCGGCCTGCCCATTCGTTTGTGGGTGATATGTTGTCCCAACCTTATGGACGACACCATACTTTCTCATGAGCTTCTCGAATGGCCTATAGCAAAAGTGCGTGCCATTATCGCTAATTATCGCTTTAGGTGCACCGAAGCGAGAAAGTATGTGTTCCTGTAGGAACTTTATTACCACCTTGTTGTCATTAGTCTTAGTAGCTATAACTTCTACCCATTTAGAAACGTAGTCTACCGCGACTAGGATGTATAGGAAACCAAATGACGGGGGGAAGGGACCCATGAAGTCAATACCCCAACAATCAAATATCTCAATGATGAGTATGGGGGTAAGGGGCATCATGTCGCGTCGAGAAATGACTCCCATTCGTTGGCACCTATTGCATGACTTGCAAGCATCATTCGCATCCCGGAATATTGTGGGCCAATAGAGGCCGCTTTGCAAAATTTTAGCGGCCGTCTTTTTCGTCGAGAAATGGCCTCCACATGCTTTCGAATGACAAAACTGGATGACCTTCGGGATCTCGTCATCCGGTACACATCGTCGGATGATTTGGTCGGCGCAATATATAAAGAGGAAAGAATCATCGTAAAAGAACATGCGTGACCAATTAAGAAACCTATTCTTATCTCGCGGTGTCCAATCGGGAGGGACGGCTCCCGTGACGAGGTAGTTCCGTATGTCCGTAAACCAGGGATACGAAGAAGTAGCAAATAGTTGCTCATCCGAAAAATGCTCGTCTATGGGTATGGGATCACTAGGTACGTCGGACGAAAGCCGAGATAAATGGTCGGCAACGACGTTTTCTACTCCTTTTTTATACTTGATGGAGAGATTGAACTCTTGTAGGAGTAGGATCCACCTTATGAGGCGGGACTTGGCGTCTTTCTTCGCAAGTAAATACTTTAAAGCCGCGTGGTCGGTGAAAACAGTAATGGGAGAACCAATGAGATAGGAACGGAACTTATCGAGGGAAAATACTACCGCTAGCAACTCCTTCTCCGTGGTAGAATAGTTGAGTTGAGGTCCGGTAAGAGTCCGGCTAGCGTAGTAGATGACATGAGCTTGCTTATCGTTACGTTGGCCCAAAACGGCCCCAATCGCGTAATCGCTTGCATCACACATAAGTTCGAATGGTAAGGACCAATTTGGAACTTGCATGATGGGAGCGGACACGAGCATATTTTTCAACTTATCAAAGGAGCTTTGGCATGCCTCTGTCCACTCAAACGGGTTGTCCTTCATGAGTAGGTTGCTTAAGGGCCTAGCGATGGCGCTAAAGTCCTTAATGAACCTTCGATAAAACCCCGCGTGGCCCAAGAAAGAGCGCACGTCTTTCAACGATTTCGGTGGGGGAAGATCAGCTATGACATCTATCTTATCCCTATCAACCTCTATTCCGTTGGATGAAACAATGTGACCAAGAACTATTCCCTCGGTGACCATGAAATGGCACTTCTCCCAATTCAGCACTAAGTTTTTGTCCACACATCGGGTAAGTACTTTCTCCAACTTGTCCAAACAATGATCGAAAGAGGTGCCAAAAACGCTGAAATCGTCCATGAACACTTCGAGTCCTCTCTCGATCATGTTGCTAAATAAGCTCAACATGCACCTTTGAAAAGTCGCGGGTGCATTACACAAGCCAAATGGCATACGTTTGTAGGCAAACGTACCAAAAGGGCAAGTGAAGGTCGTCTTCTCTTGGTCAAGTACATCTACCTCAATTTGGTTATATCCGGAATAACCATCTAGGAAGCAATAATAAGGGTGGCCCGCAACTCTCTCAAGCATTTGATCAATGAATGGTAAGGGGAAATGGTATTTCCTAGTTCCCGCATTGAGCTTCCGGTAGTCAATGCAAACGCGCCAACCGGTGGTGGTGCGTTGGGGAATAACCTCTCCCTTAGCATTCTCAATCACAGTCATACCCGACTTCTTCGGGACGACTTGAATAGGGCTCACCCATTTGCTATCCGAAATTGGGTAGATAATCCCGGCATCTAATAATTTGATGATCTCGGTTCTCACAACTTCTTTCATGTTGGGGTTCAGTCTTCTTTACATTTATCTAGAGGGCTTAACATCCTCTTCGAGATGAATCTTATGAGTGCAAATCAGAGGACTTATCCCTTTCAAATCAGCGATACACCAACCAAAAGCACTTTGATGCTTCCTCAGAATTCTTAACAATTTACCCTCCTGCCCTTCATCTAGGCTAGATGAGATAACAACAGGAAATGTCTCATCCTCTCCTAGGTATGCATATTTAATATGGGAGGGGAGTTTCTTTAGTTCGAGGGTTGGAAATTTTTCACTGGAGGGAGCCATATGTGTATCCCTCGGAGGTAATTCCTCGAATCTAGAAACCCAATTAACCTCTCTCACGTCCTCGTCCGACGTACTCTCTGTAATACCCCGTACTTTTGGCTATATTTATTTTTGGGATTAATTAATTAAATGCGTATTAATTGATAATTAATCCGGGTTAAAAATACTAATGAGATGCGAATTGGTATTTGATTAGGTGCATATATGATTATATATGTACTTGGTATTATAAAATTTGTCGTGGGATTTATATACGCCATTTTAGAAATTTTGTTGAGACGCGTGGGACCGCCGCGTCACGGTATAATATTTTGATAATAAAAGTGAATTTAAAATCTATAATCCATATGGTCGTTTTGAGTGCGCCAACGCGTCCGGAAGGGTCGAGATAGTCAGAAAACACTAGCCGGGGGTATAGTTTGGGTCCCGGGGTATTTTTAGGCCATACCGGTAACTTAAAGGGGTATTTTGGTAATTTTACATTTTGAGGAATTAAAAGTGACGAAAATTGGTTAATTAAATCTGATGTGGATATTGACCCACTAAGCCCATAACCAACCCATATTAACCCTTTAAGCTACGGAGGCTAACATTAGGTTTACAATCTTCCCCAAATCAAACCCTAGCCACCTTGAGCCACCATTGGAGAAGGAACTTAGAGAGAGAGGAAACTCTGCAGAATCTTCACCAAACCTACACCAAATCAGAAATCAAACCAAGGCAAGTGGTTTAATTATGTTTAATTTCAGCAAATGTTCTTTCCATGTTAGAAAATTTGGATTTATGGTTTGTTCTTGATAAATATGAAAACCCATGTAGTTTAGATCATAGAACTTGAAAAATTGTGAAGAGAATTGCATGTAGAGTAGTTTGGAGACAATTAATCTGATGTTAATACATGATTGGGTGAAAGAAAAACGAATTAAATTCTGGAATTTGATGTTGATATATATCTAGGGTTCATGTTCTTGATGATATTGGGGAAAAGTATAAAATCTTGGGATTTAATGATGTTTAGGATGCCTTATTGCCTTAAAAGACGTTAATTTATGACCTAAGCATGTTTTAGTATGATTAGAGGACTTAAATCATTGTTAGAACGAACTTTGGAGAAGGATTAAAGTGATAAAAATGGTGAAAAACGAGATGGGAAAAATCTGGGCCGAAACTGGTAGCTCGTTAGAAGCAGCCCCCAGGTCGTTCGAACGAACTCGTTCGAACGAGCTTCTAACGAGTTGACAAGTCGTTACTAACGAGAAGGGATCTCGTTCGAACGAGATATCGTTAGAAGGAACAGTTCGTTCGAACGAACTGGGATCTCGTTCGAACAGCCTCGTTCGAACGAGACTTCTAACGAGTTGACAGAAGGATCTCGTTCGAACATCCTCGTTCGAACGAAACTTCTAACGAGTTGACAGTTTGGTCCTTTTAGAACTGTTTTGACTTTTGGAGTCCCGGAAACTGGTTCAAGGGTAGAGTTAGCATTCCTTTGATGATATAGTGATAGAATTGGGACTTTTGGGCAATTATGAGAAGTAAATTATATGCGAGAGTTGTATTACATGGACGGTTTGGGATGAGACGTGAGTGTCTATTACGACATGAGAAATTATAGCGCGTATAATCACAAATCGGATTAGTATAAATTATTATAATTATAGTTAGTACGAGAATGCGATACGTACTACGATTAAAATACGGTATTACTAAGATGTGTGTTACTTAGTATTAGTATATGGATTGTGTGTATGACATACCTACCATACTTGCTATCACGGGAGGTTGCGTTCACTTAGGACCCTCTAATCCTTGTGTGCCTACGGGGGGGATATAGACTGGTACCTCGATGAACATAGGTCATAGAAAGACTTATTGTGATATTAATAAGTCCGCTGATCATGGGAGCGTAGGTATGTGCGTGACCCATGTGATGGTGACTGTGTTCGCCTCCATTATTTGTGATGTTGTTATCGGTAAACTATGCCTGAGAGATTCGGAATATGTAATCCTTATGTACGTGATGTACCGGGATGGATAGCAGAGTATGTGTGCACCACAGCTTAGTTCGCGGGGTGCTTGTATTGTATATTTATGATATGAATAATATACATTAAATTAATGGGAATCCTCATGTTAATGTTGTAAAAATATTACGGTATTGTTTCGAGATATATAATGAGTTAACTGATAGTTATATATATGGCATATTTAGTAACTGAGTTTACATTAAACCCCTATTTAATTACGAGCGTGGTTATGTTAAATGGAACCGAGTAATATGGGTAGAACCTTTGGCAGTCTAGCTAGTTATGTTGTCACTTAGCTAGTAGTATGGGTCGTTATAGATGGGTACTTACGTTAGGAGTGCACAGTTAGACGAGAGGTGAGAATATCATGCGAGTGTACGTCCTAACATGTACTTTGCATTTAATGTTTTAAATGTTTTTAAAGCACTTGCAGGTTTTTAAAATATAACTCCACATTCGGGCTCTGACCCGTTTGCTTTTCAAATCTCTTTTTCTTTGTAAAACCATTTTAGGTGCCCAGCCACAAGGACACCAAGCATAGGATACTCATTCAGGTGACGAGCTGTAGCTGCTTGTGGAAGCTACAGGGATTTGCATGTAGACGCTTCTATCTTTTGGATTCCAGAGTCACCATCTATCAGTTGTAGGGCATGTTGCCCATTTCTTTAGAGACATCTTTTACATTTCAGTTTTCAGACTTTAGCATGTATTGTTTCAGTTTATTTATTTCAGTTGTGGGATTGTAGTGAGGAGTTTTCCTCCAGACTTTATTTACTCTATTGTGATGGTTATTCATTTTACTTCAGTATGGTGAATGGTGTTATTTATTTCTTCATTACATTTGTTGCATGTTAATCAGACTTAAATTAAAATTTGGCAACTTGCTTTTTAAATACTAGGTGGTTAGTAATATTAAAATGTTTTCGACAGTGATGCTATTAACTGAGCCAACTTGGCATTTTGAATTAATTTAATAAAGGAGTAGCTACCCGGTATTTAATTAGTCGGGGTGTCACAGGTGGTATCAGAGCATCAGGTTCTAGTGTCCTTTAGGATCTGTACGGCTATTATGTCTCCGCTACGTTTTCTTTGATATAAAGCCCTATATTTTAGGACTGTTGTACTCTTTTTGTGTATGCTTCGTTCTTCAGCTATTTTAAGTTTATAAACTGCGAACTTATAAACTTTGTTCTTATTTCAGATGCCTCCACGACGTGCACGACGAGTCCCCAGGAATGCAATGCCCTAACCCCAGCCCGCTCCAGTTCAGGGCATGATGAACGCCGCTGAGGTTGCTGCTATAGTAGCCCAAGCGGTAAATGCCGCGATTGCCGTGATTCAGCAGGCACCGCCTCAGGCGCCGGTTGCCGCGCCAGCACAGGTTAATGCATTCCCGTCTGCTTGGGAGCGTGTATGAGACGCTTTTCAGAAAGCGCATCCGCCAGAGTTTGCAGGTAGCTCAGATGTGGTAGTCTCGAGCCAATGGAGGAAGGACATACAGAGGCATTTGAGGATGCATGAGTGCACTGATATTCAGAAACAGGTGCTAGCTACTTTCAAGCTAGTAGGATCTGCACTACAGTGGTGGGAGTCTATTACCACCGCGGAGGAGAGGGATACCCTCACGATTCAGGAGTTCTGGGTGCGGTTCGACCGCAAGTACTTTCCGTCCGCAGTTCATACAGAGATGAGGAGGAAGCTGATGAGTTTGAAGCAGGAGGGCAAGACAGTGGCCGAGTATGAGGCCGAGTTCACTAACCTGTTGAATATCGTACCAGACGAGATTCCAACAGAGAAGAAGAAGATAGAGAAGTTCACCGACGGGTTGAATTGGAGGATCCGTCAGCATCTGCTAGGGAACCTATCGTTGGCCACGTATTCTGATGTGGTTAACGCTGCATTATTGCACTGCCAGGACCACCGTTTTCATATGGCCGAGGGCAAGCGGTCGGGGGAGTCTAGCCATCAGGGCAGGACTGGAGGACATGGTGCCAGCAGGGCACAATCTGGCCAGGGGCAGAGACAGAATGAGCAGGGTACCCAGCAGGGGGATAATAAGAGGTTCCGGTCAGGGAACTACAGGCAGGGTCAGGGAGGTTTCCGTCAGGGCCAGCAGGGGCAGAATGGGCAGCAGTTCCATCAGGGCCAGCAGGGCCAAGGGAGGAACGGTAACGGCCACCAGGGCCGGGGACAGCAGGGGCAGAGGGGAGGGAACTTCCCAGGGAAGTGCTTTACTTGTGGCAAGACTGGCCATAAGAAGCAGGATTGTCCTGATAGGGGCAGGGCCCCACAGCAGCAGCAGCAGGGTGCTCGCCAGGAGCCACAGAGACCTATGTTTCCCGCCGCTCTTCCCGCACCGCCACAGATGGCAGCATTGCCACCCATTCCAGAGTCCCAGCTCAGCAGGGGCAGCTACAGTATGGACGTGTCTACAACGTTCACCAGGCTGCAGTTCCACAGGCACCGCCCGCGATCGAGGGTACGTTTCCTATCCATGGCACTATGGGTCGGGTGTTATTTGATACGGGTGCTACACACTGTTTTATAGCTACACACTTCGCGAAAGCTTTAGGATTGTTAGCTACGGCAGAGAGCACAGTGACGTGTGTCGACTCACCATTAGGGAGTGGGTCACTAATTTTCTTTATATGCCGAGGAGTGGGGGTAGAGATTGGTGGTTTAGTATTGCCTGCAGACATGTTAGTGTTAGACATGCATGTTCACGATGTGATCATCGGTATGGATTGGCTCGTAGCATATAGGGCCATGATTGATTGCTTCAGCGGGAGCATTGTTTTTGCCATTCCGGGGCTAGAGATGTTTATAGTGGCGATGCCTCGCCCAGAGGGAGGATCGACCGCTCATCTGTATTACATAGAGGAGGATACCTCTAAGGAGGTTGTTATTCCTTTAGATTCGATCCCGGTTGTCAGGGAGTATTCGGATGTGTTTCAGGAGATACCAGGCTTACCACCCAGTCGTGAGATAGACTTCGTTATAGATTTGCTACCGGGTACGAGACCTATAGCACGCGCACCGTACCGTATGGCTCCAGCTGAGATGAGAGAGCTACGGGATCAGATAGAGCAGCTGTTGGGACAAGGCTTTATTCGCAGGAGTACCTCACCTTGGGGCGCTCCAGTTTTATTTGTGAAGAAGAGGGACGGTTCACTGAGATTGTGTGTGGACTACCGAGAGTTGAATAAGGTCACGATACGGAATAAGTATCCGTTGCCTCGAATCGATGACTTGTTCGACCAGTTGAGAGGAGCTTCTTTCTTCTCGAAGATTGACTTGAGGTCGGGATACCATCAGTTGCGTATCAGGGAGGAGGATGTCTCGAAGACCGCGTTCTTGTCGAGATATGGTTCTTACGAGTTTCGGGTTATGCCTTTAGGCTTGACCAACGCTCCAGCAGTGTTTATGGACTTAATGAACAGAGTGTTCAGGGATTTCCTAGACCAGTTTGTCATTGTCTTCATTGATGATATTCTGGTTTACTCTCAGACAGAGGAGGAGCACGCCGAGCACTTGAGGCAGGTTTTGCAGACACTCCGTCAGAACGAGTTGTATGCAAAATATGAGAAGTGCGGGTTTTGGCTGAAGGAAGTCCAGTTTTTGGGGCATATCATTTCCGACCAGGGAATATCTGTTGATCCGGGGAAGGTGTCAGCGGTGAGGGAGTGGGGGCAGCCCATGACACCGACTGAGATTCGTAGTTTCTTGGGTTTAGCAGGATACTACAGGAGGTTTATTCGGGGTTTCTCGGAGATAGCAGGTCCTTTGACACATCTTACTCGTAAGGGTGTGCCATATATCTGGAGTGATGCCTGTCAGTTGGCATTCGATGAGTTGAAGGACAAATTGACCTCAGCACCTGTGTTAGCATTGCCGAGACCGGGAGTTGAGTATTTGGTTTACACCGATGCGTCGTTGCAAGGACTGGGAGGTGTATTGCAGCAGGAGAGACAGGCCATAGCTTATGCTTCCCGTAAGCTTAAGCCTCATGAGAAGAATTACCCCACGCATGATTTGGAGTTGGCAGCAGTGGTATTTGCCTTACGGATTTGGAGGCACTACCTTTTGGGGGAGAAGTTTCAGCTGTTCACGGACCACAAGTCACTACAGTATTTGTTCACGCAGAAGGAATTGAATATGCGGCAGCGTAGGTGGCTTGAATTTGTGAAGGACTACCAGTTCGACATCCAGTACCACCCGGGTAAGGCTAACGTGGTAGCAGACGCGTTGAGCCGCAGGCCAGCAGATGAGGTGGCAGAGGTGTGGAAAGCTAAGTGGAAGGAATTGGGACACCAGGATGCAGTGGCCCGATCTTTCATGTCTGTAATGACCGTTACACCGCAGATTATCACGAGGATAGTACGGGCACAGGCTAATGACTCGTTCTGTCAGGAGCAGATAGTTCGATTACTTGCAGAGGGAGCCGAGTCCTATACCGTTAGCTCAGACGGGGGATTGCGCTTTAATGGGAGATTGGTAGTTCCGGAAGGGGAAGAATTGCGGCACGATGTGATGGCAGAGTCGCACGGCTCACGATTCCTGGTACATCCCGGAGGGGACAAATTGTACCAAGACATGAGACGACAATATTGGTGGAGCGGTATGAAGAGAGATATCGCTGAGTTTGTCTCGAAATGTGCCACTTGTCAGCTCGTAAAAGTAGATCATCAGAGACCGGCAGGATTGCTACAGCCGTTGGAGGTTCCGGTGTGGATGTGGGAGAGCATATCCATAGATTTTGTCACAGGGTTGCCTACGTCGCAGAGGGGTCACGACTCCGTTTGGGTAATTGTGGACAGGTTGTCCAAGGTCGCTCACTTTTTACCCGTAAGGACTGACTACACTACGGGACAGTATGCCCAGCTCTTCATTTCAGAGATTGTGAGACTTCACGGTGTGCCCCTAAATATCGTGTCTGACAGAGACAAGATATTTGTTTCGAGGTTTTGGGAGAGTTTCCAAGAGGCAATGGGCACGGAATTGCGGTTGAGTACGGCTTATCATCCGCAGACCGATGGGCATACAGAGCGCACCAATCAGATGTTGGAGGACATGCTACGCATGTGCATTATTGACTTCGGGGGTGGATAGGAGCAGTACCTTCCACTGGTGGAGTTTTCTTACAACAACTCCTATCAGTTTACTATTGGCATGGCTCCGTTTGAGGCGTTGTACGGTAGGCCTTGTCGTTCCCCGGCATGTTGGTTAGAAGTGGGGGACAACAAACTGCTTGGGCCGGAAGTGATTCAGGATACTTCGGTAAGGATTGAGATGATTCGGAGTCGCATTCGGGTAGCTCAAGACAGGCAGAAGAGTTATGCTGATGCGAAGAGGTTTTTCAGGGAGTTCCAAGTGGGGGACCAGGTTTTGCTCAGGGTTTCTCCGATGAAGAGGATTATGCGATTCGGGAAAAAGGGGAAGTTGGCACCGAGGTATGTGGGGCCGTTTCCTATTATTGAGCGGATCGGACCCGTTGCGTATAGACTTGGACTACCGGAGCACTTGCATCGGATTCACGACGTGTTCCATATTTCCTCGCTGAGGAAATACCTTAGAGATAATTTGGCTCATTCTCACATTGTTGTGGAGGACATCGATCTCCAGCCGGATAGCTCCTACGAGGAGGGGCCAATTGTTATTTTGGACCGAAGCGAGAGGAAACTGCGGTCAAAGATAGTCCCGTTAGTGCGTGTTCAGTGGCGACATCACAATGTCGAGGAGTCCACATGGGAGCGCGAGGATGAGATGCGCGAACGTTATCCAGAGCTATTTTTAGCAGGTACTTTCTAGTTTCGAAATTTCGGGACGAAATTCAGTTATTAGGGGGGAAGTATGTAATACCCCGTACTTTTGGCTATATTTATTTTTGGGATTAATTAATTAAATGCGTATTAATTGATAATTAATCCGGGTTAAAAATACTAATGAGATGCGAATTGGTATTTGATTAGGTGCATATATGATTATATATGTACTTGGTATTATAAAATTTGTCGTGGGATTTATATACGCCATTTTAGAAATTTTGTTGAGACGCGTGGGACCGCCGCGTCACGGTATAATATTTTGATAATAAAAGTGAATTTAAAATCTATAATCCATATGGTCATTTTGAGTGCGCCAACGCGTCCGGAAGGGTCGAGATAGTCAGAAAACACTAGCCGGGGGTATAGTTTGGGTCCCGGGGTATTTTTAGGCCATACCGGTAACTTAAAGGGGTATTTTGGTAATTTTACATTTTGAGGAATTAAAAGTGACGAAAATTGGTTAATTAAATCTGATGTGGATATTGACCCACTAAGCCCATAACCAACCCATATTAACCCTTTAAGCTACGGAGGCTAACATTAGGTTTACAATCTTCCCCAAATCAAACCCTAGCCACCTTGAGCCACCATTGGAGAAGGAACTTAGAGAGAGAGGAAACTCTGCAGAATCTTCACCAAACCTACACCAAATCAGAAATCAAACCAAGGCAAGTGGTTTAATTATGTTTAATTTCAGCAAATGTTCTTTCCATGTTAGAAAATTTGGATTTATGGTTTGTTCTTGATAAATATGAAAACCCATGTAGTTTAGATCATAGAACTTGAAAAATTGTGAAGAGAATTGCATGTAGAGTAGTTTGGAGACAATTAATCTGATGTTAATACATGATTGGGTGAAAGAAAAACGAATTAAATTCTGGAATTTGATGTTGATATATATCTAGGGTTCATGTTCTTGATGATATTGGGGAAAAGTATAAAATCTTGGGATTTAATGATGTTTAGGATGCCTTATTGCCTTAAAAGACGTTAGTTTATGACCTAAGCATGTTTTAGTATGATTAGAGGACTTAAATCATTGTTAGAACGAACTTTGGAGAAGGATTGAAGTGATAAAAATGGTGAAAAACGAGATGGGAAAAATCTGGGCCGAAACTGGTAGCTCGTTAGAAGCAGCCCCCAGGTCGTTCGAACGAACTCGTTCGAACGAGCTTCTAACGAGTTGACCAGTCGTTACTAACGAGAAGGGATCTCGTTCGATATCTCGTTCGAACGAGATATCGTTAGAAGGAACAGTTAGTTCGAACGAACTGGGATCTCGTTCGAACAACCTCGTTCGAACGAGACTTCTAACGAGTTGACAGAAGGATCTCGTTCGAACATCCTCGTTCGAACGAAACTTCTAACGAGTTGACAGTTTGGTCCTTTTAGAACTGTTTTGACTTTTGGAGTCCCGGAAACTGGTTCAAGGGTAGAGTTAGCATTCCTTTGATGATATAGTGATAGAATTGGGACTTTTGGGCAATTATGAGAAGTAAATTATATGCGAGAGTTGTATTACATGGACGGTTTGGGATGAGAAGTAAGTGTCTATTACGACGTGAGAAATTATAGCACGTATAATCACAAATCGGATTAGTATAAATTATTATAATTATAGTTAGTACGAGAATGCGATACGTACTACGATTAAAATACGGTATTACTAAGATGTGTGTTTACTTAGTATTAGTATATGGATTGTGTGTATGACATACCTACCATACTTGCTATCACGGGAGGTTGCGTTCGCTTAGGACCCTCTAATCCTTGTGTGCCTACGGGGGGGATATAGACTGGTACCTCGATGAACATAGGTCATAGAAAGACTTATTGTGATATTAATAAGTCCGCTGATCATGGGAGCGTAGGTATGTGCGTGACCCATGTGATGGTGACTGTGTTCGCCTCCATTATTTGTGATGTTGTTATCGGTAAACTATTCCTGAGAGATTCGGAATATGTAATCCTTATGTACGTGATGTACCGGGATGGATAGCAGAGTATGTGTGCACCACAGCTTAGTTCGCGGGGTGCTTGTATTGTATATTTATGATATGAATAATATACATTAAATTAATGGGAATCCTCATGTTAATGTTGTAAAAATATTACGGTATTGTTTCGAGATATATAATGAGTTAACTGATAGTTATATATATGGCATATTTAGTAACTGAGTTTACATTAAACCCCTATTTAATTACGAGCGTGGTTATGTTAAATGGACCCGAGTAATATGGGTAGAACCTTTGGCAGTCTAGCTAGTTATGTTGTCACTTAGCTAGTAGTATGGGTCGTTATAGATGGGTACTTACGTTAGGAGTGCACAGTTAGACGAGAGGTGAGAATATCATGCGAGTGTACGTCCTAACATGTACTTTGCATTTAATGTTTTAAATGTTTTTAAAGCACTTGCAGGTTTTTAAAATATAACTCCACATTCGGGCTCTGACCCGTTTGCTTTTCAAATCTCTTTTTCTTTGTAAAACCATTTTAGGTGCCCAGCCACAAGGACACCAAGCATAGGATACTCATTCAGGGGACGAGCTGTAGCTGCTTGTGGAAGCTACAGGGATTTGCATGTAGACGCTTCTATCTTTTGGATTCCAGAGTCACCATCTATCCGTTTTAGGGCATGTTGCCCATTTCTTTAGAGACATCTTTTACATTTCAGTTTTCAGACTTTAGCATGTATTGTTTCAGTTTATTTATTTCAGTTGTGGGATTGTAGTGAGGAGTTTTCCTCCAGACTTTATTTACTCTATTGTGATGGTTATTCATTTTACTTCAGTATGGTGAATGGTGTTATTTATTTCTTCATTACATTTGTTGCATGTTAATCAGACTTAAATTAAAATTTGGAAACTTGCTTTTTAAATACTAGGTGGTTAGTAATATTAAAATGTTTTCGACAGTGATGCTATTAACTGAGCCAACTTGGCATTTTGAATTAATTTAATAAAGGAGTAGCTACCCGGTATTTAATTAGTCGGGGTGTCACACTCTCATCGAGTAATTCTCTCACCCTTCCAACCTCCCTCTCGAAGTGAGTATACGTCCCCTCACACTCATAGCTCGTCGCTAAACATGACTCTAAAGCGTCGCCACAGAAATTTTCCTCAAAGTACTCTTCTACTACCTCATCTATGAGGCTCACCGCGTGAAGATCATCTTCCTCCCCTGCATTTTGGGCTATGTGGAAGATGTTAGTATCCAAGGTCATGTTCCCAAAAGTGAGTTGCATTCGCCCATTTCTTGTATTGATGATTGCATTAGCCGTAGCCAAGAAAGGGTGCCCAAGGATGATGGGAACATGATTGCTCGAGTTGAAGGAGGGTTCTGTGTCCCAAATGACAAAATCTACCGGGAAGTAGAAAGTGTCAACTTGGACGATCACGTCCTCTACTATGCCTCGTGGGATCTTCACTGATCGATCCGCTAATTGGAGAGTGACCTTTGTGGGCTTGAGGTCGCCCAAGTCAAGTTGCCTGTAAATAGAGTAAGGGAGGATGTTTACACTTGCCCCCAAATCAAGTAAGGCTTTCTCAATTCTATTTTCTCCAATGATGCGGGATATAGTGGGTGCACTGGGATCTTTGAATTTAGGCGGGAGATCATTTAGTAGAATGGAGCTCACGTTCTGGGCTAGAAATACATTCTTTTTTACTTTCATCTTCCTTTTTACCGTCAACAAATCTTTAATAACTTTGCCATAAGCTGGAATTTTTTTGATGGCATCAAGAAAGGGTAAATTCAGCTTTACTTGCTTAAGTACTTCTAGGACTTCATCACGTGGATTCCCCTTTTGAGCGGGAATCAACCTTCGAGGAAATGGTGCAGCGGAGGGTGGTTTCACTACCACATCGGTCTCACTAGTGTCTTCCTTCTCACTCTCGTTCAAGGAGACATCTTCGGCCTCTTTCGTGCCGGGCGAAATCTCCTTGTCTTTTGTTGTGTCGTGTGGAGGAGGTGATAAATCAACAACTCTACCACTACGAAGAGTGGTCACTGCTTGACATTTCTCCTGATGTTCAGTGGATGTGGAGCTAACACTAGTTTGACCTTGGGGAGGTCGTTGGCCTTGGGCAAGAAACTTGCCCTTCTCTTGAACACTCAATGAGGATTGTATCTTTGACAGATTTGCATTTATGTCGCCGATCAGACGATCATATTTGGTATTGGTTGCAGTCTGACTTGCAATGAATTGATTCATGGTATCCTTAAGAGTTCTCCGCTGTGGCGGGATATAATTTCCATGGGATGGTGGTGCTTGCACATGTCCTTGCATGTGTGGAGCTTGTTGAAACTGTTGTGGTGGAGGAGGGGAAACATGCGAAGGAGGGTTCATTGCGGCATGTTGTTGCCCGTAGCTAAAACCGGGATGGTTTTTCCACGAAGGGTTGTATGAATTCCCATGCGGGGCACCGAAATTACCCTTAAAACCTCTTATACCACTAACTTGCTCCTGCAACATTACTTTGTAGGCGGGTATCATCGGACATTCCTCCGTTGAGTGTCCCGCCTCACAAATCGCACACACCTTCACGATAGGGTTTGGAATGGGTCCAGCTAGTCCTTTTCCATATAACTCGCATAGGTCTCGCAATCCTTTCTCAATGGTGTCCAATCGATAATCCGTCATAGAATTCTTATCTACGTGGAATAGGCCGGATGCCGATGGAGCAGTGGTGGGTTGTCGATTTCGATTTTGAGCGTTCGAATCAGAGGTATCCCAGGACTGGGTAGTCTCGGTGACATACCTCATGTGAAGATCAGCATCGTGGGCATCGAGATCAACAAACGGACCGCTTCCCATAGTTTCAACAAGTTGTTTAGAGTTAAGGTTTAACCCATTATAGATAAAGGAGATGATTTGCGATGGATCAAATCCATGATGGGGGCATGAAGCCACTAACTCGTTGAAACGTTCATAACATCGATGGAATGGCTCATTTTCATGTTGCCTAAAAGCTTGAATTTGAGCCTTGATAGAGATTGTTCGATGTGTTGGGAAGAATTTCTTGAGAAATTTAGACTGTAGCTCATTCCAGGATGGAATTGAGCTTGGAGGTAAAGACCATAGCCAAGCTTTAGCTTTATCTTTAAGCGAGAAGGGGAAGAGTTTGAGGCGGAGTACCTCTTGTGTGCAGGTTTGATCATTGAGAGTATCACACACGTCCTCAAATTCCCTTATATGGAGGTATGGCTTTTCAGAATCCATACCGTGGTAATGTGGTAGCATCTGGATCATCCCATTTTTGAAACGGAACTGCCCGGTATTATACGGGAGTATAATGCATCCTGGAGTGACAGTGCGCTCAGGATATAAGAATTCTCTCAACGGGCGGTACGGAAGCTCGTCCTCACCGGTAGGTGCATTACTATGCTGCGAGATCTCTCTCTCACTTGACGATTCGGCGCTCTCACTGGGTGTGCACGACGTGTGTCCTACGAATGAGAAGGGAGTGTTACTAGAGACTGAATGCGACGATGTGGGTGGTGGGATCCAAAACTGTGGGGCGTTCGGAGTGTGGGGACTATCAGGATTATACTCAACAAGTGGATTTTCGTGAATGCTGGTTGGAGTATTATGGGGTGTGGGAGTGGTTTCAGAATTTTGCATTAAGCTTAGGAGAGAGGATAATTGTGAATCTTTTTGTTTTTTTTTTTTTTTTTTATCAAAGCTTTGGATTAACTCGATCTAATCCTAAGTCTACCTAGTTCCCCGGCAACGGCGCCAAAAACTTGACACGACTCAGAATGTGTCTCTAAAGTGTGTACTCTCTAGGCTCAAGTGTAAGCCTGTCGCTCAAGTAATAATCCGACAAGTCGGGTATCGATCCTCAGGGAAAAAGGACAACGGAGTTGTGACGATGGAATCAGACGGAGGAATCCTAACGATGACTCTAAAAAAAAGGAAGGAAAAGATTTGATTTTGGTTTTTGGGATTGATTAACTAAATGCAATTATGAAATTAGGATAAACTATGCAACTAACTAAATTATCTAAATGAGGAATGAGGAATTAAATTGAAACTTTTTTGAACCTAAATGATAAGAAAACAGGATGGGAATACAATCCCCCAACCCTAGTGTAGTGCAGTGACAACGTCAATCATAAATTTATCCAATTAATCCAACCCGGAATTTAGTACTCCCAAGCATTATGTATACGAGGTTCAAGCCCGCGTCATACCTAATCTGAGGATGAGTAAATCGGTATCGCGATAATTGCACTCAAATTGTACTTTATATCATCACGAGTACCCAAGGGCAAACGAGATATAAAGATCCACAATTATTATGTAATTACGCAATACAATCAAAATTAATCGTTAAATTCATCGGATTAACGTTATACACATGCACTAACACATCAGGTTGGGTTCATGCATCCCAACCTTTAAAACCTAGTCGGACATGTTAAATGGACTAATGCATGAAATGGTAACGTTGCATGTGCATGAAATCATGATGAAACTAGCTAGAAGCATGTAAATACGTATTATGAACGCAAAAACAAATTGAATCGATTACGAAACTAAACATGCAAGAACAATGACAAGAATCTTGAATCTTTAATTAAAACTTGAAAAACAAACCCTTAACAATTGAATCTTGAAGTAAATAATTCCTTTGATGTTCCTAGATGTTTCTCCTTCTTCTTCTCTATCAAAAACTGAGTAAAACTACTCTAATGGCTGCTCCTGAGTTGTTACCTTCGTTCCCTACAATTTTTGAGAAGTTAAAACCTAATAGGAGACTTGGGAACCAATCAGCATAAAAGGCAAAATTCGCGTATCAGGTACCCCGAACCGGTTCGGGTGTACCTGCGAACCGGATCGCCCCCCCCCCCCCCCCCCCAAACCGGTTCGGCCTGGGGTTCGCGAATGTGTGCTGGCCTGGAGTTTAACACTTAGAATTTTTCTGACTTTTCTCTTCTTTTCTTGGATTTTTCTTCAACTTCAACTGAGCATAACTTTTCAACCGTAGCTCGGATTTGGGTGCCGTTTCTCCAAGTGTTCTCGTTGTTCCGAGCTCTTCAAATTTATAGTTGACTTCTCCTTCCGGATCTGGCTGCAAAATTACCAATTTGCCCTTGAACTTGCCTTCTTAGCTTTTCTAGCATTTTCTTGCTTCCTCCTTTGCACTGCTTGCATAATTAACCTGTAAAACCAATAAGAGAAGCACAAAACACGAAATACTCGCCACGAAGGTTAGTAGCATAAATGTGAATCAAATCCATATATGTTACATCACTTGGGTTCACAAAAGTACCGAAATTAGGGGATAAATATACAATATTTATGCCCAATCACTAGGCAAGGAAAATAAAGAACAAAACTATATTAAAGGAGATGATAATGAATAATTCAATAACTAAATGGATGTCACCCCAAGAAGAGAAGAAGATGAGCTCTCAAAACCAAACCCTAACCTAAAATGTCTTCTAAAACTAAGTATATCTAATATTACAACAAAATTCCCATATATAGTAAGTTGGGAGAAAAGAAAAGAAGAAAGAAAAGAAAAGCAAAATATCTCAAAAAAATAGGGGATCGATCGATGGCAAAAAATCAAGCCCACTGTCTCTCACGATTTCAGAAATAAAGAGGGATCGATCGATCGATGGTTTTGATCGATCGATCAATCAAGCAGGTGTGAGCCCCCTACATTCCTTTTCCTTCTCTTTTCCCTTCTTTTGGTTTATTATTTTTCTCTTCCGCCAAAAGTGTCATAACTTCTTCGTTAGGGATCTGAATCGAGCACCGTTTATGGCCACGCGAAGCTTGCGAGGAGGGCTACAAATTTAGTGAAGATGATGGGACGAGTGCCCAAAATGTGAATTGATTAATTTCCCTTGAACGTGAGATTGTGTACGGAACTTGAGCGGAATGCATCCGAACTCCATACTTAGTACCTAAATACCTACAAAAGTCAAATTATACCTCATATAGCATGTTAACAATATAAACCGAGGTTGTCTGGTTAACGGGAATAAATATAGAGATTAAGGCACCCGAGGGGGCTAAAATGCGTAGATTCGAGAGATGAAATATGCAATATTTGCGTATTATCAAGCATCAGTGATCTCAATAACATTCTCTTGCAATCAGCGAAGTTTCCTTTTGTAAAATTTCATCCCATATTACATTCCCATCCTTTTTATACCCAATTTGGAAAAATCTAATTCTCTCACATCCAACATTCATCTCAACATCCAAGGGAGCTCATCCAAGATCACGATCAAGCTTCAATTCTTCAAAGAAGGTCCAAAATCCTTCTCTCTCTCTTTAAATTTCTTATTTTTGCATTAATTACATAAATTCATAATCTAGATTTTACTTTAGTTCATACACATTAACATCTCACCTTTTTATTAGTTATATTGCAAATACGTTATTTTTCTATAAAAAAAACAAAATAAATAAAAAGAGGGTTATACCTATAAATTCCAATAGGATTATCCATCACAATACTAAAAAACATTTTCTACACACATACATATAATAAAATCCCGTTCGAATATATGGGATAAACCCCATACTTATTCTTCATACGAACTACATGGACTTTGATGCCTTTATATGCTATGTACGCATTTCGAGTTAAGACCCGAGACTCGAGTCCAATTTTCTAATTTTCCAATTTTTTGAAATTTTCCCATCTTCGCATTTTCATATTTTTCATCCATACGTTATTTTAATAAATATTATTTTTGTGATCCTTATTAGCTTTTTATCCAACATATATTATTGTTTCATTATAGCGATCAATATTTCGATAAACACATAAATCGTATTTTTTCTAAATATTATTTTTGGAACATTCCTATGGATGATCTCACTCTATCTCTTCCCTGGTATGAGTTGGGAGATTCCTATCTCCATTATATATACAAGCACACACACTTGACGGAGAAATAAAGGAAAATAGTAACACAAGCCCATGAGAGACCGAAAGGCAGGATGGGTGCCTAACACCTTCTCATTCCGTAACTTATCCCCCAAACCTTCGAACTATTGGTTTCGTAAGCATCAGTCTGTCTATTATGCCGCTCTCTCTAAGCGGCGACATGTTCTTTTGCCTATTTTGTGTAAAATAGGTTTGTGACTCCATCTCTTTACATTCACCCCACACCGACGACGGTTGAAGTGTTCCTAGAGCGGAGAGGGCGCGAGACCTTTTTTACCCCCCAACCCCTCAGGGAGAGGAGATG
This sequence comes from Sambucus nigra, assembly GCA_949130495.1. Lineage (NCBI taxonomy): Eukaryota > Viridiplantae > Streptophyta > Magnoliopsida > Dipsacales > Adoxaceae > Sambucus > Sambucus nigra. The sequence goes on along the minus strand of OX422221.1, from coordinate 360,324,224 downwards.
GAAACCGAGGGATGGTCACAATGACGACTCTGCTGGGGACTTTCATTCATAAGAGGGCTAGACTCTATTTTCATGGGTGCTTTTATTTTCTCCTTGTGTACGTATGCACCTACCTGTATGTTCCCTTTTTTTCCTCTGTTATTTCTTGCACATATATACCTCATGCTTATATCACTACTCACCCAACACTAGTAGATACTCTCCATGTACACTTCACACTACGTGCACCTAGGATCACTTATATCCACATGTTGCACACACTAATTAGAATATCCATGTTTAGGAGTCACTAACACACACCTCCACTCATAACACTTGTATATATTCATGCTCACTCACACTTGTTACACCCCACTTGTAGTTGATCCATGTTTAAGTTCACTACCACACACTCACTTGTAGATATTCACACACCACTCACTCTCACATATCCATGCTTAGTATAATCTTCTTGATCTATGTTAGATTTACTTTTTATACTTGTACATTCTTCCCTATTAGCGTAGTAGTCATGACAAATGAAGATACTCTCTCCATAATATACTAATCAAGAATAATGCATTTTGCGCACTACATCACCAAAGAGAGAGTCCGTTGACCAAATTTTGTCTCGTAACTGAGGGGTCACTTCGTGATGGGCGCTGGTCTAACAGGTCATAGTTAGCCTAAACGATATGAATCTCACCTTCCATTGTCCAGTACCTTAGACGTATATTGAACGGTTCCCCCCACATCGTACCACTTGATCGAAGTCATGACGGGAGGTATATCGAAGGGAACTCGTTCACATTTGTTGAGTATATCGAATTCTCTCACACCCGTACTATCCTCATGAGGTATATAGTGAGGCGATTCATGTACACTCGGGTATATCAAATGGCTTATCCGCACGTACTGATTGCCCTCAAAAGCAAGGCATGTATCGTGGAAGTCATGCCAAATGGGAGAACCCTTCCAATTAACCCAACAACTACATACCCTTATATAGGCGTCAAACCTAGGGCACTCATATTTAGCTTGTCAGTTACTACTCGGAATTCTGTCGAAATGTCGGGTCAGTATGCCGTCCAAATTTTCACGCGATTTCATCTTTTTCATGAGCCTAGAAACAAGTCCAACCATGTTTCTACATATTTTTCAAACCCAATTTTTCCAGGATCGGGTCCCATCCGACATTTATTTTTGCATTTAGGTAAACCTAATACAAGTGAGAACATATTAAACATAATAATAATCATGTTGAGACCCCTTTACTCATTTTTTTTTCCTCTTTACCAAAAGTGTCAAAAACATTTTTCCCCTCTTTAGTCAAAAATACCAAAAGCATTTTTTTCTTCCTTTTACCAAAAATATTTTTCATCCTTTTCACCCAAAAACATTTTTCCTCCTCTTTTCCAAAACAAAATGTCAAAAATATTTTCCTCCTATTCAATAACAGTTTCCCCCTTTCTCTTTCAAAAATAAATTCTAATTTTTCTCCTTCTTAGGTCGATCACATAACCGACCCTTGGCATGGCTCCCTATTATCTTCAGTCTTCCGTTGAACCATATCGAGACTCCATAAATTCCCTCACTACTTCCTTCGAGTCAGGAATACACCTTCATCCACTTTCCATGGAGAACAATGACTAAGTACCGAATGTGCATCCAGATTTGATGACAATTCTAGCCTAACTCACTGTCAACCGGATTTGAGGACGGTTCTGGCCTAACTCACTGCTAAGATTGAAAATCTTCAAATTGAGGTTCATGAGATGTAACAAAACTGGGTCCCTGTTCCCGAAGAGCCTGAGGTCCTCTCCCTCACGCTATGGGTCCTCCCAAACTTGAGCCTATATGGGTCCCTGAAGAATATCAACACATGCTCCTCCTGCTAATGGGCCACCGCCAGCCCAACTCCTTATACCAAATCTTTCCCAGCCAAGGGTTAACCTACCCGTAACTTTTAATTCGAAGGGGAAAGAATTGAATAAGGTCAAGAAATACCTCAAGATGTTGACCAAGACGTTCGACCAAGTCCGAATCTCCGGGAACTACATGGATTACACCCATATGTCTCCATATCCTAAAAGAAGGCTATCGAAAAAGTTTAAGATACCCAAAATCTAGAGTTTAGGGGTAGTGGACTCCTAATTGTTCATCTCCTAAGTTACCATCGAGTCATGACTCTCCTCGGTGCCTACCGGGAAATAATGGACCAAATGTTCCAAAATACTTTGAAGGACATCGCTCTTCGTTGGTTCTTATCTCTCGAGGAGTCCAGGATTTGCAATTGGGAGGATGTTTCTCATGAATTCATGTCAGAGTACAAGTATAACGAAAAGTTGGAGGTTACCCGCCATGATTTAAAACTACTTAAACAGAACCCTGGGGAATCAGTTAGTAACTTCATAGCAAGGTGGAGAGAGAAAGCAGGCACCATGACCAACCGACCTTTCGAAGAAGAGCACGTCAGTATTGTAAAGAATAATTTCTTACCCCATGTTTGAGCGATGATGGGAGGACAGTACTAGCCTTATTTTTTATCCTTTTGAAAATCAGGAGTAGAGATTGAATAAAGTCTTGCCAAGACAAAAGTTTAACCAAAGAAATCATTCGGACAGTTCACTCCCAGAAAGTATGAGAAGCCTGCCAATACTGCAGTTTCAACCATCAATAACTTCTCCTAGCTTGACACTTCATGGGCACCAGAAAGTTGCCCTAACCCAGTCAAAAAGGAATATATCGATCCCATTTAAGCCAAAATCTTATCAAGGTATTGGACCATCATCCATTACCAAACCCACTTCCCAAAAATTTCAAACCAGATGCCCATTGAGATTTTTACCAAAGTGCCGACCATACCACTGATCAGTGTTTCCATCTTCGAAATATAATCCAAGGTCTGATTGATCGGGGTATCATCTCCCCACCAGTCAATCCTAAACCAAACATTACCCATAATCCATTCCCAAATCATGCAAATGCAATCTTCCTAGAAGAAGACATAGAATTTTATCCATCTACCCATATCATACCTAGTAAATCACCTATCATACCCATATATTCTCTTAAACCCCTCCAAGTTTACCCATACTTTCTCCTACATCCTACCTGCTTTGCTAATCAGCCCATGTCACTTCTTACTATAGCGTGCATTATTATTCACACCTATTTTAGAGGAAAAGATATGGAATTATCAGTAGTTTTGAACCAGCTCAACCAGCTCTTAGAGTTTAGGCAGAAATTTCCCTCTAAGATGACCATTAACTGCAAAAAAAAATCAGTACACCATTCTTGGAAGCTCAAAAATGGGATCGAGAGTTAGATAATTAGGCAGTACTTGAAAATGAAGTTTGTTTAGATGATGTGGTCCAGATCATGGCAGACTTATTCTGATCGATCGGTGAAATTTAAAGTATGTCCGAGCTACTTGATCCTTTGAAACTATAAGGGTGCTTGGTCCCTTCACTATTACATATCCCCATCAAATGGGAGGATCTATACGAAGAAGCCACTGAGGTTGTGGAGTTCATTAACTTTTCATGGAAAGATGATGTCGTTACCACTAGATGGGGGGAACAATTCGATAGTCCAGATGAAGTGCAAAGCCCAGAAAAGGCTAGCCCAATTTTCAACATATGTGGAATGATATCATTTGAGGATATTCTAGGAGAAATCAACAAGGTGGTTGAACAACCCAAGATAGATCAGGAAATAGGGTTCCCATTTTTTCCCTCTTCCGTGAACCATATGACTAGATCAGGGAGGCATTACTAAGTTCTAAACCCACAATAAATGACCCTCGAGTAGAGGAAGATCCTCGATCAGTTGAAGAAGACCCAAGCTAACATCTGTTTTTGGGGACTCTTTATATCTTCCCAGCTACATCAAAATTCCTTGATCAAACTACTTACCGGTTCCACCTCCCCTCCTTCCACCACGCTAGAAGAAGTAGTGAATCTGGTCGAATCTCTAACCTCTACTATAATGATCTCCTTTTTCGAAGGAGAAATCCTTAAGAATGGTCTAAATCATAACTATGCTTTTAATATCTCGATCAAAGTCATGGGAAAGATCTCCCCACTTTTGCTTGTCGATAATAGATCATCTCTTATTATTTGTCCACTGACAATCTTCAATTGTTTGGGACTGAAAGTGAGTGACCTTACCCCAACCTCTATCGCGGTGCACACTTATGATAATATCATTGAGACGTGATGGGATCCATAAAGATTACAATAGGGGCTGGACCTATAAATCCCGTTGTTAAATTCTAAGTCATCGGCATCTCAGCTTGTTTCAATCTATTACTTGGATGACCATGGATCCATAATATTAAGGGTGTGTCGTATTCCCTCCATCAGAAACTAAAGTTCTTTGTCAATGGGCAGGTCATCACCATCTTGGGCGATGACAAAAACACCATGAATGCCAGAACTAATAATTTGGTACTAGAGATATAGCACGGGGTGAATGATATGCTTAAGTCAGGTTTTCGAGTCAAGCCACTTCTTCTCCCAGCAGGGGATTATTTCAAAGATAGGGTTTGTCCAAAGATAACCCCCATGGAAACGTCAATGTTATCCAGATGTTCAAGAACATGTAATTCATTCCTGGATTGGGGTTAGGATGACGATAATAGGGGACACTTGAACACGTTGTATTGAAGAAATCTTTTCCTCCTTGCAGTTTGGGTTATCGACCATGAGAAGAGGAACTCATAATGCTCCGCCAACCTTGGCTGAAGAGAAGGATAGAAATCACTAAGACTGTCTCAAGAGATTCCTTAAATGGAAGATTCATAAGAGAGGATGAATATTTCCCCTTCTGCGGCTTTCTCGAATCGTGGTATGATCATGTGGACAAGAAGATGAAATCAGGAATGGAGATCTTTTTCCAAGACAGCTACTCATAGGGGGTGAAAATTCCCAGCATCATGTGCGACCACTCATTGAGAAGACTATAGCTGATACTGGAGATTCTGAGGGAAGCGACTCTAAGGATTCACTCAACTCATAGACACTGGGGATTACACTCTACATGATCCACTCAAGCGCTACATCATCAGATTCATCCCACCTGATTAAAGTTTCCAATACACCTCTCCTCAACTGGCATGTTATACCAATTCCACCTGCTAAAATATAACCCAACCTAGATGTTTATCCCATTTCCTCTTCTTTTGTTGTTCTTCCTTATTCTAATGTAATCGAGACCTCCTTTGATGAGGTTCTCAACGCTATTTTTCCAAACAATGAAATAAATAAATATTTTGAGTATCTTATTATGCCTTACATTGTTTTGATGCTAATCAAACTCTTGATAATGATGATTTTGCAAATGAACAATTCTTAACTGATCTTAATAAGGTCAATAAAACATAACATAACCACGTTCAAGTTAGTGAAGATGAAATTGCTCTTATTAATCTCGATTCTAGTAGCCAACTATGCGAGATTAGGATATAGTCTACCCTTAACGAGCATGAGCGCGCGCAATTTAAAGAATTATTGAAGGAATTTATGGACGTATTTACATGGTCTCACGAGGACATGCCTGGCAATGATCCTGATATAGATCAGTACGAGATTTTGACTCTTCAAAAATGTAAATCGATCAAATAAAAACTTATAAAGCTACGCACCAAATGTTCACTCAAAGTTAAGGAAGAAATGGTCAAACAGTTGAAAGTGGGTTTCATTCATATGATCGAATATCCCACATGGCTATCCAACATCGTACTCGTGCCAAAATTCGAAGGAAATGTTTGCATGTGTGTTGACTACCGAGATTTGAACAAGGCCTCTTCGAAGGATGATTACCCATTATAAGGGAAAATTTCCAATTGATTCTATTTATTGTGTTGGATTAATTCCGAATAAAACTAATTGAGTTGTAGGATAGTAGTTTATTATATCCTTTCAAGCCTATGATGTTCAAGTTGAAGACATAGCAGCCAAGCCTATCGTGAAGATATCATTAGTGTCAATTTTTGTGCTAAGTTTATACGTCATCAACATTTGAATTCCAAGGTCTCTAAAGGTATGAGTGCATTTAATATAGAGAAAGCCTTGGATATTTTTTATGGGTGTCCTATTATTAAAGTTGTCATAACAAATTTTTATTTTTCTCAGAAAATCGTTTTAAAACTATATATAAAAGTTTTTGGGATTAAAAAGATTTTTTGGATTTTCTGAAAAGTCATTTGAACAAAATTGGGATCCTGTTCGAACGAGATTCCCAGATCATTAAAATGAGATATCGAACGAGCCATCTAAGAAAATCAGTTCATTTTTTCTGAAATGTCATTAGAACGACATCTTTCGAGCAAGTTTTATCTAACGAGATTTTTGCCTATTTTCACTCTGAAATCTCGTTCGAACCAAGTCGTTCGAACGACATTCAAAAGTCGTTCGAACGACATTCAAAAGTCGTTCGGATGACCTGGCGGTTTTTGTTAGTTTTTGACAGTTTGTTAATTTAATCTCCCATTTCCCCACTAACTTTTTACATGATTTAATGTGTTCGTGAACAACATTTTTAGTGAGACTTTTTCATACTTTTCAAGTGCTTTAGAGAGCAAGATCTTTTCACCGAAAAAAAGTCCCATTTGTGTTCTTGATTTTCGTTGTTTAATTCTCATCAAAACATAAAGTTTACACCCATAAAGTAGTATGATCCAAGTTTCTTAATATATTATGTTTTGAGATCATCAAGTTAGCACCGGCTTTTATTCTCATCCCAAAACAGAAGGTTTCCTACGGAGGAGTCTATGTTTATTATGATTCGTTGTGTGCATACGGAGGAGAGTCTTTCGGATGTTTGATGATATTTGAGCCCCATCTGTGGATTTCGAGATTGCGGTGGATTCTGGGGTTATCAACTAGGTGAAGGTGTAAGCAATAAGAAGCGTCACTGCTTGAGAGGGAGTCGAGTCGATTAAGTAAGTCTTTTTTCTTATTTTTATAAAACCATACCTACTGGATTTATTGGTTGGGTCGTCCGAGGTTTTTCCTAGGGTGGGTTTTCCTCGTACATAGAGGAGTTGTGTGTTTGTTTCTATTTTATATTGCAAAATCACTTAGATGCATTCGTAGGTTTAAAAAGATAAAAATTGGTTTAATCAACAATGGTGTAATTTTGGTGCTAATTATGTTTAGGTAATTTTAGTTTAATTCGAGTCAAGAAATTTAATTTGAAAATATTCATGCTTTGTTTGTTTGGCATATGTATAACTTGAATTGGGTTTATTTAATTTTTGTTTGAAGGAAAATTAAATATTTGTTTAGTTGAGTTTAATTTTAATTTTGTAAAAATTAAATTTTAGGAAAATTAATTGTTTAATTTGAAGGAAATTTTAAGTTTGGTATATTGTGTGAACCATCTCGTATTTAGGATTTTAAAATTAGGGTATCAAAGCATATACTCTAAGAAATCACATTTCCAGATTGTTATCAGAGCAGGATCGTTAAATTATTGTGTTATGATCCTTTTGTTTATTTTTGGGTTTAAAATTGGAAAATTTAGCTTTTGCAAAATTTTTTGTTTTTGATGGTTCCAACTACGCATATTGGAAAGCGCATATGAGGTCGGCACATAAATCCTTAGATGAGTAGGTTTGGCTATCGGTCGTTAAAGTTTGTACCCCACCATGTGTACCCCACCATCATGCCTAGAAAGAGAGGTTTATGTACCTAAACCCGTAGAAAGATGGAGTGAGACTGAGCTTAAGTTAGCTAATTTTAATTCATGTGGTTTAAATGCCCTTTCTATTGAGGTCATACCGGATGAGTTCCACCGGATTATGATGTGTGAAACGTATAAGAAGACATGGGATATACTCCAAGTCACCCATGAAGGAACAAGTGTCGTTAAAGCTTCGAAACTCCAAAACCTCACCACTCAATTTGAAACCATTTTAATGCTAGAAAGTGAGGCGTTTGATGAATTATATGCGACATTGTTAGATATTGTGAATTCATGTTTTAATTTGGGAGAAAAGATACCCGAACCCCGTGTTGTAAAGAAAATTTTGAGGTTATTACCGGATATATTTATTCCCAAGGTGACCGTTTTAAATTCTTTAGGCACTTTAGACTCTACGAAACTTGAAGATATTGTAGGTGATCTTCAAACCTATGAACTTGACATGTTTCCCTCCAAGGATGGGAAGAAGAAATACAAGGGCATAGCTTTGAAAGCCCGAAAGGAGGAAACATCAGTTTCTGATGACGAGTTTGAGATTGACTCGGAAGATATGGCTTTGTTAGCTAGGAGGTTTAAAAAAATTCTCAAGACTAATAAAGAGAAACTTAAAAATCATTATAAGAAGCTTGAGAAGTCTGAGAATAGTAAAGTCGAGAAATTACCTAAAAATCATAATGAGAATCTTAATAGGGACGAGTCAAATAGATGTTATGGTTATGAGGGTTATGACCATAGGGCATCCGAGTGCCCTACTAAACTAAGGAAGGAGGGTAAGAGACCTAAGTCCTTTAATGCCACCCTTAGTGATATTTAATCGAAGGATGGACTCGATTCCCCCATTGAGCGTAACTTCATCGTGTTCATGGCAAGTCATGTGAGCACTGATAATGAATCTTCCAATGAATATATTCCTTTACATGACACTTTCGAGGCCATTATTTGTGAATCCCAAAAGTTTGATGGTATAGAGAATGGAGAAGAAAGTGAGAATGAAGAAGAGGAAGAGGAGAGTGAACTTTAAGTAGCCTTTCGTGAGTTGTGTGCGGAATCATTAAAATTAAAAAGGGAAAACTTGAAGTTAGAAGCTAAAATGAGAGAACATGTCATGGCTAATGATGAGAGTGTTTTGGTTGAAGATTTTAAGACACGGGAGAGGAGTACGTAGAAGGTGAAAGATATGGCCTTAGAGGTTTAATGGAGGCTACGAAAAAAGAGCTTCATTAGTTTAAAGAGAGTAGGAGTTTACTTGAGTCTCAAATAGTAGAACTTAAAGACAAATAGAAAGACTCAAGTCGGGCCAATTTTGATTTGGAGTGTATGTCGTAGAAATTAGATAAAATCTTAGGGACCGTCCAAATCAAAGGACTATGTGGTATTGGCTTCAATACTCAAGATACTTCCTCTAATAAAGCCAAATTCGTAATTTTGAGAGAATCGTCTAGGAACAATAGAAATGATCAATCCCGAGGTTATACTTCACATTGTGTTTTCACTTGCACACATTGTAGTCAGAAGGTGCACCTTAGGAAATTATTTTTTGATCTTAGAAATGGTCCTAGAAAGTCAAAGGGTGAAGTCATTGTGACACCCCGCTTATTAAAATAAGAGATGGCCATCCCGTTACTCAAATAAAATTAGGAATCATAAATGGTCCATTCTTAGCATCACTATCGTATAATAATAGTACGAGACAACCACCAAATACTTTAGAAAAATAGATGTCAATTAATTTTGTAAGTTTAGTAAAAACAATGTCGACAATCCAATATACAAAAGAAGGTGGATATATATAAAGACATGTAATAGTTATATAACCATTCACCAAAACATAACCGAATAAGAGGTCAGTTAACAAACTAATACACAAGGTTTCATATAAAGCATTCCAGCAAGTCTGAACAATAACTGGGGCAACACGCTCGAATATACAGACTGATCTTAACTAGATTATACAAAAGATTGAGGAGTCTACTACAAAATCCTATAATATCCGTAAAATGTTGTATCCCCTTGACAGTGGGAAGGAAAGATCATAGTTGGCGCCCTTGTGGCGGAGAACCTGAACATATATAAGAACCACACAAGAAAGACGAATATAAACGGATCAGCGCCCGGTTTGATATGATATACGTGTGAATAAAATGCATAACAGTTATGAATACTAACATCATAAATAAGTTAAATTGCTCTTCATTATAAGAATCATCCTCACCTTTCATCTAAGTGCACATCCTAGCACAATACCAATTCATTAAGTTAAACTACTCATCAATTTAAGAGAAATAGCTAAATTCCATTTTAACATACTTAATCTGCCAATTCATAAAGTATAACTTCACAAGTCCATATAACATCGGCGTCATATACCATAAAGTTGATTTATAGATTCATTAACTCACACATATGAAATGCCATAACCGTGGAAACAGTTACAATCATAATATAACGGTTCTAAGACCATCCTTTCGGGAGTCACCCCACTGGATGCGCCCCTAAATGCTATCATCTTTTAGGGCCTATAATCAAGACAACCTGGGCACCCTAAATCTTGTCGCATGGGAAGCGGCCATATACCTTCGACAGTGATTCATAACCATACCCAGAATAACCTCACTTCGAATAAAACAACCACACAAAGAAACAATCGGTCCTATGGCTGAGGAGTATATTTTCCCTACATTCACTAGCCAGGGTATTTACCTCATTCGCATAACTTCCCTTATGATAGAATTTAGAGATATATGTATATGCATGCCATAATCACAAGATATGCCAATTTAAAATGTACATTTCTTATTTCCCAAACCAAATGAGCATAACGATATAAGCTACAAGGTTTAATTTCCCCCATAGTAGTCTCCAAAAGTTCCCAACAACACTACCCAACTCTCCCTTAGTCCTAGACTCATTTACTAGATAAAATGAAACACTAAGCTCTAATAATTAATCCCCGAAATAAGCTCGAATACTCCCTTACTAACTTAGGATATTAATCCCCCTAACATAAGACCCTAATACTCTTTATTACTTCATAAAAGAAGGTTCCTAAGCCTTAAACCTAAAAGAAAAGGACTAGAAACCAAGCTACAAAAAGTACCTAAAACAGCAAGATTTTTGCATCGATTCGCCTAGGGCCGAATAGATTCCCCCTGATAGAGAATCGATTTACTCAAAAAGAGAATCGATTCGACTGAGAAAACTAACCTTTTGTATCAGCCCGAATTGATTGGGCCATAAATCGAATCGATTTGGCTCCCCGGACTTGTAGCCATCAAGTTTAGCGAATAGATTCGCTGAGGAGGGAGAATCGATTCGCCCTGGTCGGATTTCCCAGTTGGGGCTACGGGATGGATATGAACCCTAAATCCCCAGAACCTATTTCTTCCACTTCTCTCAACATCATCAACTAATAATTTCACCAAACCATTCCTACACAACAACTAACTAATATTTCCAACTCAAATCATATCTAAATCAATATTTAAGGGTTTAAACACCAAAATCATCAAAATCCATAAATAGTTCAATCTCAAGAACACAACTATATATACAAATTATTCACACTCAATCATACATATTTGCAAGTTAGCAACTTGCCTCAAGATTGTAGCCTCGGATTCTCTTCTCGTAGCAACGATTCCAAGCCCCAAATCTTCAACTCTCTCTTTTCTCTTTTCTTTCTCCCAAGCTCTCTCTCTCTCTCTCTAACTCTCTCTAGGTTTAGAAACACAAATGAGAAATAAATGTTCTTGCAAGACTAAAATACCCAAAGCATCCAAAATACATTAAGTCCAACATTAAAAGCTATTACACACTTAAAATGACTCGTAACATCATAATTAAGTTATAACCGGTCAAAAGTACCCCGGAACCCAAAAACACAACTTGGTACTTAATTTAACTATCTCAACCATTTTCGGACTAACATGGCCTCTGGCATCCGAAGTATCGTTCAATATTTCATGTTCCAACATCATATTAACTCTTTAATAATAATCTGATTGGAATATAAATCATAACCATTGCTTAAAGCACAACGACGCAATAAAATATAATGTTACACTATTTACGTTCACTTAACAGTAAATATGCAAAACTCAGCAAATATTATCTCTTAAACCACTTAAAGTAATATTTACTTCAACTTTCTTTATTTTATATGATTAACCCACACGGCGATTTAATATAAAATAATTACTCGTAAATAAGGGGTATTACATACTCCCCCCTATAAAGGAATTTTGTCCCCAAAATTTAGGCGTACCTTGTAAAAAGAGGTGTGGGTACTTCTCTCGAATATCATCCTCTCGTTCCCAAGTTGATTCCTCATCATTGTGGTGTCCCCACTGTACTCGGACCAAGGCTACCACTTTCGATCTTAGTCTACGCTCTCTGTGGTCTAAAATAGCAACTGGTTGTTCCTCATATGAAATATCGGGTTATAACTCGATATCCTCCAACGGAATGTACCAATAAGCTCCCTCGCATGTTTTATACTTCTTCAAAGATGAAACATGGAACACTTTATGAATTTATTGTAGGCATTCCGGAAAAGCAAGTTGATATGCCATGGGACCTACCTTTGAAATAATGGGAAAAGGGCCTACATAGCGCGGCGTAAGTTTGCCTTTCTTCTCGAATCGCATTACACCCTTCATCGGGGATACCCGCACTAACACTTGATCCCCAGTTCCAATTCCACATCCCTCTGATTCGCATCGACATAGCTCTTCTGACGATCTTGTGCAATTCATATGGGGTTTCGAATAAGCTCATTCTTCAAAGAGGTGTCTTAGATCATTTCAGGTCCAAGGAACTTATTGTCTCCTACTTCCAACAAATAAACAGGTGATCGACATGGTTGGCCATACAGTGCCTCATACGGTGCCATACCTATCATGAATTGGTATGAATTATTGTATGCAAATTCGACCAATGGAAGGTATTATTGTCATCCTCCTCTAAAGTCAAGTACACAGATTCGAAGCATATCCTCCAACATTTTGTTGACTCTTTCCATTTTCCCATCAGTTTGGTGATGGTATGATGTACTCAACCTCTATTCGGTCCCCATTTCCTCTTGGAAACTTCACCAGAAGTGGGATACAAAAAATTTGTCTCCGTCCAACACTATATTGATAGGCACCCCATGAAGTTTCACAATTTTCACGATAAAGAGTCGGGCATAACGTGTCGTGTCATAATCCATCCATACAAGTAGGAAGTGTGTCGATTTAGTAAAATGATCGATAATTACCCAAATAGAATCATGACCGCTTTACAATGTCAGAAATCTAGTGATAAAATCCATTGAGATACTCTCCCATTTTCACACCGGTATTTTTAACGGTTGTAACAATCCAGTCGGTCACTGGTGATCCACCTTCACTAATTGACAAGTGGTGCATTGGGAAACAAATTCATAAATGTCCCTTTTCATACCTACCCACCAATATAGACGGCGCATGTCTTGATACATTTTGTCTCCCCTGGGTGTACCATAAATCTTGAACCATGGGATTCCGTCATGATAGCACGTCTAGAGTATCCCTTATCCGGGACTATAAGTCTTCCATAAAAACATAACCCACCCTTCGAACTAATAGAGTAGGACTCCGCTCCCTCGGTAAACAAATTGCATACCCGATCTTGACAGTCTTTATCCTCTCCTTGCACTTTTATGACTCGCATAACAATAGAAGGCATAACGGTCAACACTGACATGCATGCTCTTGGTACAACATCATCCTGGCTAAATTCCTTCCATTAATCTTTCCACACCTTCACTAGTTCCCCAACGGTTTTACAACTTAGCGCATCCGCTACTACATTTGCCTCACCTGGGTGATAGTCAATATCGAATTGATAGTCCTTCACAAATTTTAACCACCGACGTTGTGGTATATTTAGATATTTCTATGAGAACAAATACTGTAACGACTTGTGGGCCATGAAAAGACTAAATTTCTCACCCAGAAGGTAATGCCTCCATATCTTCAAGGAAAACACTACCGCGGCAAGCTCCAAATCATGCATGGGATAATTATTCTCATGGGGCTTAAGCTTGCGAGACGCATATGCAATTGCCCTATGCTCATGTTGTAAAAAAACTCCCAAGCCTTGTAGAGATGCGTCCGTGAAGACCAAATACTCTACTCCCGATCTTGGCAAAGCGAGTACAGGAGCAGAAGTCAATTTATCCTTCAACTCATCGAAAGCTAGCTAACAGGAATCATCCCAAAGAAATTGTACTCCCTTTCGAGTTAAGTTCGTTAAAGGGGCCGCAATTTTGGAAAAACCCTTAATTAAATGGCGATAATGACCCGCCAAACCCAGAAAATTATGGATCTCAGTTGGCGTCGTGGGCTGGCCCCATTTTTTCACTGCTGCAACTTTGCTTGGGTCTTCAAAAATACCCTCAGTCGTCAAAATGTGCCCTAAAAACTGCACTTCCTGCAACCAAAAGCCACATTTCTCGAACTTAGCATAAAGTTGATGATCCCGTAGTGTGTGCAGAACCAATCACTGTTGGGCATGATCAGCTTCAGTCTGAGAATAGACTAGAATATCGTCAATGAACACTATGACAAATTGGTCTAGGAAGTCTTAAAATACTCTATTCATAAGGTCCATAAATATGGCAGGAGCTTGGTTAGCCCAAAAGGATGACCAAAAACTCATAAGACCCATACCTAGTCAAGAATGTAATTTTTGACATGTCCTGCTCTCGAATTCATAATTGATGATACCCATTCCTCAAATCTATTTTAGAGAAGTACGACGCTCCTCTTAATTTATCTAACAAATCGTTAATTCGAGGTAACAGGTATTTATTCCTGATGGTTACCTTACTCAATTCGAAGTAATCGATGCACAATCGAAGGTAACCATCCCTTTTCCTCACAAATAACACAAGGGCACCCCATGGCAATGTGCTACGCCGCATAAACACTTGCCCCAAGAGTTGTTGAATTTGATCCCTTAATTCCCTCAATTCCAAAGGAGCCATACGGTATGGAGCTCTCACAATCGGCCGAATTCCTGGCGCTATGTCAATGAAAGACTTAATCTCACGACTTGGAGGTAAGCCCGAAATTTCATAAAAGACATCTTCAAATTCTTTAACAACAAGAATTGAATCTAGGGAAACAACTATTTCTCATAAAGTCTCCCCCTTAATATAATACAAGTGCGTGCTCGAGCCTCCCTTCGAAAGTGGCATAGCCACTAAAAATATTTCTTGCCCCGGAATGGCAAAAACTATACTCCTCCCATAACAATTTACCATAGAGCAGTATTTACTAACCAGTCCATGCCCAAGATAACATCATACCCAACCATGTCCAGGACGAGCAAATCGACCTCAAATCGCAAATTACCAAGGTCTTTCCAACCCCTTTACAAACAAAAAGTATAAGTGAACCGTCCCCCATGGAAGACTCCACACTAGTAAAAGTACTCTTGGCAGACTTGATCAATCCCATCGAACTAGCAAAATGCCTAGTGATAAATGAGTGCATTACGCCCGTATCAAATAACACTCGACCCACATACCCATGAAGGGAAAACTTACCCTCAATAGCTAGCGGTGCAGGCGATGCAGGCGGTGCTAGAGGAAGCAAAGAATCATGAATATTATACACACGCCCATACTGCCCCTATTGTAGAGGTACAGCTAGAAAAGGTGCTGGAGGCTGTGGATATGCCTTCTAATTCTAAGAACCTCTAGGTAATTGTCCCTCATTTAACTATGTACAAGCTCTCCTCATGTGACCTTGTTCACCGCACTAAAAATAGCAGCCCGCAAAATTTTCAAGATGCCGGCCCCGATTGTTGTTCTGAAATTACCCCGCACCTTGGTCCTGATGGCCTCGACCTCTATTATTCCCTCTGCTTGCTTTACCGAGTTGGCCTAACTGCTGCTGAGCACCCTAACTATGCCTAAAACCACCTCCGCCAAAGTTGAAACCCCCAAAATTTGGTTTCTTAGACGAGTCCCCTTGCTGGAGATCCCGCTCTTTCTACTTATTCCCAGACTATTATGATGGTGGTAGTGCTCCACTAGCACCATTTCGTCCATGTTTACTATATTAATCGGAATCTCCCATCTTCTTACTCCCCTTCAAGTGAAGGCGGTGATACTAGCAATGAAGTAAAGCTTTATTCATCACATCACCAAATATTTATAAAACTAGATTCCCCAAAAGGTGCTGCCTTATCCTCCAATTCAAACCCCCGATAAATTTTGAAATCCTCCTTTTTTCTGAACTTACTTCATCTGGCACAAAGTTCACTAGATGTGTAAATTCCTCTTCATATTCTGCAACTGATCGCTCCCCTTGAATAACATCCTGAAGCTTCCTCCTCATCTCCTTCTGGATTGTTGGAGGAAAATACTTTCTATCAAACAGAACCCAGAATTCTGAGATAGTTATGGTATCCCTTTGTTCAGGAGTGGTCACCGACTCCCACCATTATAGAGATGCTCCTACGAGTTTAAAAGTGGTGAGAATCGGTTTTCGCTCCCCGCTACATTCCACCATTCGAATATGGAGTTGTATATCTTTCTTCCATTAATTTGCCACAATCACATCAGTGCCACCCTAAAATTTTGGAGAGTGACCTTTCAGGAAGGATTCTTTAACTCTTTCCCATGCAGACGGTCCCGTATGGGCTTGAACCTCAGGTACGACCGGTTGTTGGGCTTGTGGAAGCTATTTTGCCATAGTGATCATTGCAGCGTTGACTGCCTAGGCAATAATATTAGCCACCTCCGTCGCATTCATCGTTCCCTGCAGTGGTGGGGGCTATATGTCCTCTTCTACTCGATTTACCCTTATTGGGCGACCTCGTCTAGGTGGCATCTGAGATAAAAAGTAACTGAATTAGAATATAGCTAAAACTATTTATTCTTGTAGAAGATCGCAAACAATCACAAACAAAATGTCCTAGTGATAGTGCTCTATATCAAAGAACGCTAAAGTAGAACGTGATAAGTCCACAGAGATCCTAAGGAATCTAGAACCTAATGCTCTGATACCATCTGTGACACCCCGGTTATTAAAATAAGAGGTGGCCAGCCCGTTACTCAAATAAAATTAGGAATCATAAATGGTCCATTCTTATCATCACTGTCATATAATAATAGTACGAGACAACCACCAAATATTTTAGAAAAACGGATGTCAATTAATTTTGTAAGTTTAGTAAAAATAATGTCGACAATCCAATATATAAAAGAAGGTGGATATATATAAAGACAAGTAACAGTTATATAACCATTCACCAAAACATAACCGAATAAGCTATCGGTTAACAAACTAATACAAAAGGTTTCACATAAAGCATTTCAGCAAGTATGAATAATAACTAGGGTAACACACCCGAATATATAGACTGATCTTAACTAGATTATACAAAAGATTGAGGCGTCTACTACAAAATCCTACAACATCTGCAAAATGTTGTAGCTCCTTGACACTGGGAAGGAAATATCATAGTGGACATCTTCGTGGCGAAGCACCTGAACATATATAAGAACCACACAAAAAAGACAAATATAAACGGATCAGGGCCCGATTTGATATTATATACGTGTGAATAAAAGGCATAACAATTATGAATACTAACATCATAAAAAAGTTAAAGTCGCTCTTCATTATAAGAATCATCCTCACCTCTAATCTAAGCACATCCTAGCGCAACACCAATTCATTAAGTTAAATTACTCATCAATTTAAGAGAAATAGCTAAATTCCATTTTAACATACATAATCTGCCAATTCATAAAGTATAACTTCACAAGTCCATATAACATCGGGGTCATACACCATAAAGTTGATTTATAGATTCATTAACTCACACATATGAAATGTCATAATCATGGAAACAGTTACAATCATAATATAATAGTTCTAAGACCATCCTTCCGGGAGTCACCCCACTGGATGCGCCCCTAAATGCTATTGATAATACGCAAATATTGTGTATTTCAACCGTCAAACCTACACATTTTATCCCCCTCGAATATCTTATTCCCTATATTTATGATCGTTAACCAGACAACCTCGAATTTCTACGTTAACATGTTTTGCAGGGATTAATTGAGCTTTTATAGGTATTTTGACGCTAAGTGTGAAGTTCGGACGCATTTCGCTCGATTTTTCGTACGCGATCGCACGTTCAAGGGCATTTTAGTCTTTTCATAGCTAGGGCACCTGGCCCATCATCTTCACGGAAGTAGTATCCCTCCTCGCAAGCTTTGCATGGTCGTGAATGGTGCGCAATTCTGATTCAGAACGAAGAAGTTATGGCGATTCTAGCGGAGGAGAAATGCAAACATGCCCAAAACAGGCGGAAGGAGTTGCAAACCTGCTTGATCGATCGATCGATCAAAAGGATCGATCAATCGATCCTTCAGTTTTTGCAATTCGTGGGGAGATAGTGGGCTTCATTTTTTATCATCGATCGATCGATCACAAGGGATCGATCGATCGATCCCCTGTTTTCTGCAGATATTTTGGCTTTTAATTTCTTTTTCCTTTTATTTTCTAATTTAATTCCTTTTACTATATAAAGGATTTTTTTTGTAAAAACAGATATAATTCATTTTAGGTAGTTTAGGTTAGGATTTTGGAGGTTTGAGAGCTCATTTCTTCATTTCTTCTTGGATTGACACCCATTTGGGCTTGTAATTTGTTCTACCATCATCCATCTCCATTAATATAGTGTGTATTTACTTTAATTTACATTCTTTGTTAATTAGATTCACATGCTTTCTTACTTGCATTCTAGTGTAGATTTGCCGCGTTTATTTACTTCTTTTATTTACAACGTTTTTATCATGCTTTCTAGCTAAATTAGTCTAGGTTGTGTTTGAATGGAACTCACTCGGGTCGACGCGTTGCTTTGCTTTGGTGATGGTGTTCATGGGTCTATTTTGGGTACGTTTTCCTAGTTATTACACCTAGGAGATTTGATGGGGCATATCATGTATGTCCCGTGCTTACGACCTTGCGTGCACAATCTCCGGGATATTTGTTGGTGCCAAAATCTTATTAAGCTTTTATGCAATATAGGGGCGTCACAACCCTTAGTAAAATTAACTGTCGAAACGAGACGCAATCGTAATAACTCGTCGACCCATGTGACCATTTTATACTAATTAACTCGGATGACGGATATTCGACGCAACCTATAATTTTTACCGCTTTGTTAATCTTGTTTCAATACACTCGCCCAGATTAATATTTCCCTTTTTCGCATCTTTTCCTTTTTAGTTTGTAATCATCTTTTTCACTTTTATTTAGGACTACTAAACCATATAAATTCTAGCAACTCGTCTCAATGGATCTTTCGATACCCGACTTACCGTTGTGCTTGCCTTGCAAGTGTAGTCGTAATTTAGGTTTTTGTATTATCGCGGTAAAACAAAAACAACGACTGTGTCCTTACACGAACACACATTTCACGCGGAGATCAAAATGGCGTCGTTGTCGGGGACTTGTTTATTTTAGACTTTATTTGATTTAGTATTTCGGAGTATTTTCTTTTTATTTGTATTATTTTCTAGCCCTTTTGCAGGATTTCCACATTTGAGCACTTAGAAACGCTTGAATTTTTCTCGCGCGTGCATATCTTTGTGGAATTCGCCATTTCGAGCCATTTTGGGGGTAAGCATGTCTTATTCCAATTCTTTCGGTAATCATTGTTATAATTATCAAAATGCTCGTAATCCTATGACTTTTGGTGAATACTTAGAATCCCTAACAATTTCAAATTCAAATATGACTTTGGGCGAGTATAACGAAAGTCAAAACTTTGATTTTGGGCCTTTACCTCCTTATAATAGGAATTTTGAAACGATTTGCAATAGTTTTCAAAATTCCCATAATAATGAGTTTTTGTTTAAGTCCGACGGTAATTTTCAAAGTTCCCATTTTCATGTATCCATATCTCGACCTATGACATTCAGTGAGGGCTTGCGTATGTATGTGAATGAGAAAATTGAAAATCGTTATCGGGAAGAAAATCATTTGTGGTAACATGACTTGGTTTTATTATTTGAGTCCGACGACGATTTTTCTTTCGATACTTTCAAAGTCGAAGAATGTTTTTAACCAAATGAGGTATTTGTGCCTACTTTAGAACAAACCATTCTTGACTTTGCCCATTGCATAATAAATATTGAAAGTGAGGATGAAAATGACGTAATATCCAATTGAAATGAAATGATTTCTTCTTTTTGACCCCCAAAGAATAACATTTCACGGAAAATGATATTATTTCCTTCGAAACTCAATCTTCATGCGATGATGATTTATCTCATGAGTTTAAATTTCTTTCCTCCCCATTTTCATTCTCTGTTATTACACCGTCACAAGTACACAATGATTCGGTTTCAAACTTTAATGTTTTAAACCTTTTCGTCGATGAGGAGTACTTGCTTGATTCTCCTTCCATGATCGCATCTTTGCCTTTGTGTGAGCCACCTCCCATTCCAATTTCAAAATCATTGGGAGGATATTCAGCTTTTCTCAGTTCCCACATGTTCTTGTGACCCGTTCAATCCAAATCCCCCATCGTCCCTCCAAAAATTTTAATTGGCGTTGGTTCATTTCTTTCGCCTTACACATGCCTTCCGTTGTTCAAACGGAATTCATATTTTTCGAAAGGCATGCTTGTATGTGAGGGTACACCAGTTATCCTCCAGATTCAAATCGTTCTCATGGTGGACCTTCATCTATTTAGACTTCTAGTGTACAGTTAGTGTGAAGCCTAAATAGTAGGTTGTATATAGTTAGCTTTTTATTCTTTCTTTCTTTTTTTTTAGTCTAGTGTAATTAGTTAACTTTTGGTTATTTGTTTTTGCTATGCTCGGTACTAACTTGTTTTATAGATTCTTTGGACTTGTTCTTATGGGGATCGCTGCAATGTTGGGTAATATCGCTTTTTTCCTCTCTTTAACTTGGTTCTTAATTTACATTGAGGACAATGTCAGATTTTAAGTTAGGGGGTGTGGGATATTCTATCCATTTCTTTATTTAGTCCATGTTTTTGCTCACATGTTAATTACTTAGTATGCTTTTCTTAGAAAAAATCAAAAATTTCAAAAAGATTTTCTTTCTTTTTTCTCCTTTTTGGGGCATTTTGCCTTTCTTTCCGATGATAAATTTCAATAATTGCCCGATCCAATAGACAACCCAACGATGCATGTTCTCGATTTTAGAAGTTATTAGACTTTAGTCTCGATTATTGATATTGTGAATAACTTCATGAATTAAACTTTAATCCCATGATCACATGCACTTTTCTTGCTTTATTGATTTGGTTTAAGATTTTTATAACTCGATAATATTTTGTTGATTTGTAAATACTTACATCGAGTAAGCTTTGTACCTTTCGTCATTTGTGAGTGTATACACTATTCTTCCCTCTTTGAAAAAGTTGAATTCGTCAATAATCTCTCTATTATTTCATTTGATCGTTCGTTAATTGAGTTCATATTTGAAATGTGTTACTTGATCATGATTTTCATATATTATTTTGACTCGATAATTGCATAAACTTTTTGAAATGATCATAGGCCATCTTTGTTATATCACCCATATTATCCTTGACCTCACCTTAAACGTTTCCCCTCATCAACCCCTTTGAGCCTAAATATTAGCCTTTCGTTTCATACCCCAAATTCCATAACTAATTCCAAATTGGAGTTTTAAACCATATATACACCTTACATACCTTTGTTTGGAATGTTGCTTGGGATTGAATGTTGTTGTTGTGTTGCGGTTGCAATTTAAGCATATGAGAGTGAGAAAAGTAAAGAAAAAACAAGTGAAAAAAGTGAAGAAAAAAAGAAAGAAAAAGAAAACAAAATAAAACATGAGAAAAATAAGAAAAGAAAAAGAAAGAGAAAATTGTAAATGTTGTATATAGTTCAATAAGCTTTGATTACTCTCCCCGATGGTATATCTAATGCTTGTTTGAAAATTATTTTCCAATTTTGATACTACCCGCATTTTCCCATTATCCCGAGTTTTCATCCCGAACACTTTGAATTCGTATATACATTCCTTCGTTGCGTACCCTAGCCAAACCTACATTACAACCCTATTAAAGTCTTATGTGATCTTAGGATGATGTAATTTGAAAGTCATAACAGTTTTGATAATATCTGAAATGCATTTTGCCTCCTTTAATGTGTGGTATCTTTCATTGAGATTACAATTTTTAATTTCACATATAGCGTTCTTCATTTGTGACATGTGTGCGACCTAGTTTCCATTTACATTTACTCTCTATTGCCCGCATGTTTCGTGTGTTTCCTCCCTGTTTCGAGTGAATTCTCTTGATGAGTGTAATGACCGTGAGGATTGAATATATACATGCTTTAACGTTTATCTGATTTGTTTAAGTTTTTTCCAAATCACACTTTGCATGTGCTCGCTCCCCCTCCCACATTTTAAGGTTTCAATTCTATGAGGTGCATTCTATAATGTTAATGATTCGGGCAATTGTTTAAATATGTTCAATGTGCTAATAATGCGTATGAAATCCTTTTCGTTATTATTGGGCTTGTCTCATGCTGGGTTGGGCATATTTTGAGGAAACCATTTGATGTTTTTGGGTATCATCCCTGAAAACCCTCATGAGACGACACTCCTCCACCAGGATAACCTAGGGGTCTAACGGCTTATTGCATACGCTAAATGCAATTGAATCGTCCGCGAAAGTGGCTTTATGCTTTTATACCATACTTTTGTACTTATCCTGATTTTGGTTTGCTTGTAGTTCGTGTTGCATCCTATTTCATTGCTAGGGACTAGCAATGTGTAAGTTAGGGGTGTGAGAATACGCAAATATTGCATATTTCATCCGTCAAACCTATGCATTTTAACCCCCTCGGGTATCTTACTCCCTATATTTATGTTCGTTAACCAAACAACCTCAGATTTCTACGCTAACATGTTTTGCATGGGTTAATTGAGCTTTTATAGGTATTTGGATGCTAAGTGTGAAGTTCGGTCGCATTCCGCTCGATTTCCGTACGCGATCGCACATTCAAGGGCATTTTAGTCTTTTCATAGCTTGGGCACCTGGCCCATCATCTTCACGAAAGTTGTATCCCTCCTCCCAAGATTCTCCTGGCCCATAATGAAACCCGACGCATGTTGAAATCATCGTAATAGACATTATAAGAGCATGTCATCTCTAAGTTTTCAGGGTGAGAGGTGAATTAAACACTTCTGGGGAGAGCCATATTGCAAAATGATGTGACAAGAAGCAAGAAGTATGAAAAAGAAAGGAAATTTGGATGGGCGAAGAAACTACTCCACCATTACCCCTTATTTATACTTAGAAAACTTCACCAAAAATAGATGTCTTGGAAATCTCGAAGGAAAATCTGCCCCACTAAGGACCAAGTAATTGAAGAAAGTGCAATCAAACCCTTGGATTTATTGGACTGGACTGACATGACGATAGGCAGGACAAGGGGTATGCCGATCGGCCACCCCCTATTTTTGGAAAGTTCCCTTTTTCTTTTTTTATCAAAATCAAAAAACTCAATGAAAATAATTTTTATTCTAAGGAATTCAGAATTTCCTTATCCATTTATTTTTACTCATCCTATTTTAAAATAATATTCCTCTCAAATTATTTTAAATCCTTTTTATGGTCTCGGCAGCAAAGTAAAAAGTGCATATGCATTAAGTCACTAAAGCAAAAAAAATTAACAAAATCTCATTTCATTGCATCTATATTGCTTTATTACAATTTTCCTTGCAGGAAAACACGCAAACAATGGGACTCAGCCCGAACCCCCCCCCCCCCCCCAAAAAAAAAAAAAATACTCTCCCACACACACACACACGCCTTCACCACCTACATTCTCTCTCTCTCTCTCTCATTTTCTCTTTATCTTTCTTCTCTTTCTCTCTCTCTATCTCTAAGAACCTCCGTCCCTGTGGCATATGCGCTTCCCCCATCGACGAGATGACGAGCCTTCGCTCCCTTAACCAGACCCCTCCCCAGAGGAGGCAGATGGCACAAAGCAAGAAGGAACTGGGATCGACTCCCGAATATGAGCAATCACGGAAGCCACCCAATTCCGAATAACCCGAATATTCTGCAAGAAAAATAGAAAAGAGAAAATCAGTCAGTCTGAGGCAAATAAAGAAATCAGAAAATCAAAAGATAAATAAATGAAAGGTATACCGCTAGCTTAAGAATGTCCTCTATCAGCCCCAGCTCCTCCCGATCCATCGTATTGGGACGATGCAGCATATGCATCGACCCTCCGTCTCATCGTTGGATGTTATAATAAGGAGGATCCAATATCACAATAGGGACCTCTGATGTCGTCATCACTGTCGATGTCAACGCACCACCTGCACTATGGGCAGACCACACTGGTTGACTCGAGCCTACCGGGGGGAAGGCATAACGTCATATATTTTTGGCGGCATTAGCCAGCTTGACACGAAATCCAAATAATCATAAGTCATCACCGTGTGGGTATACAACGAACAAGGCTCGCTGACCATCGCCGCCACCCTCCCATCCTTTGACATATCCCGCTCTCTCCTCATGTACATCGGGGGCCTTGCTGGTGACACCATCACCTTATCCTCTACCACCTACGGACTATTCTCTCCCACAGATACCAAGAGTATCCAAACTCATGCGCCAATAGATGACACAGCTTCACGTTCCCCCCGGTCACCCCCGTGTGTTGGATGGCCATCCCTTAGGGATAGAAGGTCACCTACAAAATTTCCAGCAAAAAATTAGTATCTGAAAAGATCATCAAGGAAAAACGGTCTCGAAAAGAAAGAAATATTTACCCGCACTCATCAGGAAATTCAAGACCTGACGCACCGCCTCTAAAGAGAAGAATCGTCTCGACTATCGGTTGGGATTCAGCCACCAGTAGATCGAACAGAAGCCCCCAATGGACTCATTTTTCAAGCTATAAATTGGGTGTTAAGCCCAACCACCTCATAGAACCACGTCTGCAAAGGATAAAGAGTTATCAATAAAAAGAATAAAATGCATAAAGGAAAATACAAATGTATAAAGGAAAATGCTAAAAATAAAGAATACCTCCAAAAGATATGTGGCGCCCGTGAAGGTCTGCCGGAAGCACCAGATGAATGAGTTTAAAGAAAAATAAAGGGTCGCCAAAGTCAGGCTCCCCCAGTCAAAGAAAGGGATATTCGAAAATACCCTCAAAATGGAAAAAAACAAATTTTCCACTCCTCGCCACTAAAAACCCTCCCAACAACAACAGAATAAATAGGCGGCCCATCTGAGCACCTCAGTCTCGTCGATCCGGCGACTCAATAACACTTCCCTCAAAAGAGACAGACGGATGGAGTCCCCAAATACTATCCTCTCCCTATCACCCAACGTCGCCTCCACCACTGTCGCCGTCACTCGTAAAGTTCAGTCTGCCTTTATCTGAGCCCCATCACAATCCAGCCCCAACAGCTACTGTACGTCGATGGGAGTCACCGTCATCTCCCCGAAACCGAAATGCGTGGTATGGGAAGTGTCCCGCCACCTCTCCCCCAAAGCTCATAGAACAGCCATAGAACGAGGTGTCTCGTTTAGTGCAGACACCAATCTACCAAAACCACTTAATAACACCACCCAATGCACCACCGGTGAAAGGTGCTCCCAGACATCCTTGAGCCCCGTCGTCCTTGGAGAATGCTCGTTCGACGTAGAGATATCAGTGTGTCAAAGACAAAAGGAAAAATCCTTATCAAAATAAGGAATTAACACCAAGAAATAAGAAAATAATACCAAAGGTCATTAACACTTACATAGCCGCTAGGGTTCACCACCTTAGAAAATCGATGGCGTGCCAGCTCGTGCAAAAGAGTTCGCTCATCCACAACTGGCTCGAACAAGTCGAAAGCATTCTTACTACACAGCGCTAGGGGCACCCTAGCCCGCCACTCCAAGTTCACCCAGTCGTCAACATTCAACCACGCAATATGGACCTCACTTCTTGAAAAATCATACATTTCTTGGTTTTGGAACACTAAAATAGTTTGCCAAAAGAAAGAGAAGAAGAGAGAAAGTCTAGAAGTTGTGAAAAATGAGCAAATCTCGCCCTTTTTTATAGAAGGCTAAGGGCTTGCCAATCGATAGCTCCCAGTAACATACCAATCGGCACTGTCCATTCACCTGCTCGAAGTACCCCAAAAGACCGTGCCACTACCGTTTGGCACCTCTTAAACCCTATCAATCGGCACCCTCCCTTAAATTTTGTACAAAAAATGTCAAAAAATCCTGAAAAATCCCCAAAAAATTCCTAAAATTGCCAAAGGAATTTTAGAATAGTTTTTACCAAGAAAAACATTTAATACCACACTTACTTCCCCAGTAGGATGCTGATACCAAAAAATCAAATGTATATCTCCCTAGTAACGTCTCTAAAGGACACCGCAGAAATTAAAGAAAAATTCCCCAATAAGGAAACATCCAATCCTCGGATTAATACCTTTTCCCCAATAAAGTCGCTTCTACTTAAGCCCTTAAAATTGGCTTCAACTCGCAGAATTGGTCATCCAAACTTAAGCCCTCAGAATTCGTTTCGACCCTTAGAATTGGTCGCTTTGACTTAAGCCCTCA
The DNA here is from genome assembly GCA_949130495.1 of Sambucus nigra. Taxonomy (NCBI): domain Eukaryota; kingdom Viridiplantae; phylum Streptophyta; class Magnoliopsida; order Dipsacales; family Adoxaceae; genus Sambucus; species Sambucus nigra. Next base: position 360,297,890 of record OX422221.1, on the reverse strand, counting down.
TAATTCGCTTCGACCCTTAGACTTGGTCGATACCACTTAAGCCCTCTGAATTGGCTTTGACCCTCAGAATTGGTCGCTACAACTTAAGCCCTCAAAATTGGCTTCGACCCTATCAGAATTGATTGCTTTAACTTAAGACCTCAGAATTGGCTTCGACCTGCAGAATTGGTCACCCCTACTTAAGCCCTCAGAATTGGCTTCGACCCGAAGAATTGATCACCCCTAATTAAGCCCTCTTAATTAGATTTGACCCTCAAAATTATCCATCCCTACCTTAGGTCCTCAGAATTGACCTCGGCCCGTAGAATTGGTCGCTCCCTACTTAAGGTCCTCAAAATTGACCACAGCCCACAGAATCGGTCGCTCCTTACATTAGGTACTCAGAATCGATTTCGATTGGCATAATTGGTCATTTTAACTTAAGGTCCTCAAAATTAACCTCTGCCCAAAGAATCGATCGCTCCCTACCTTAGGTCCTCAGAATTGACCTCGGCCCACCCATAGAATTGGTCGCTCCCTACTTAAGGTCCTAAGAATTAGCTTCGACCCTCAGAATTGGTCACTCCCTACTTAGGTCCTAAAAATTGACCTCGGCTCGCAGAATTGGTCGTTTCAAATTAAGGTCCTTAGAATTGAGCTCGGCCCTCAGAATTGGTAATCCCTACTTCAGCCCTCAGAATTGGCTTTGACCCCAGAATTGGTCGCTCCCTAACCTAGGTCCTCATAATTTACCTCAGCCCATAGAATCAGCTATCCCCAGTATATCCTTGGGTCCTTAGAATCGACCTTGACCCTCTGAATCGATCATCCTCATCCCTTAGGTCCGCAAAATCAACCTCGTTCCAAAACATCATGTGGTGTTTATTCGATGAATATCACTTATTCCAAGATCACTCATCGAGGTGATTTGTAGACACCACACTCTAGGACATCCTAAGTCTATCCTTAGTCCCCTAGCATCTTCCTAGTTCACTACAAATCCTAGGTCATACTCCGAGTATCGATCTAGAGGCCATCGATCACTCTCAGGCCCCGTTTGACTCCGATCAACTTTATTGTCAGAGTGAAATCACTTTGAATCTTCAAAAGGATCTGAATATCCTTTCCAACAGTTTGGCACAAGAATAAATCGGCATAACGGTTCGGACGAATGGACCATTTTACTACCAAAAATCGATTTGGAGGCCACCGGGCGCTCCCGAGCTATTCTTTGATCCTAGTCAACTTATCACCAGAGAAAAATATCTTTGAATCTTCTAAGGGTACTAAAACCCCTTTCCAACGGTCTACCCCGTGCATGATACAACATTACCATTTGGACGAATGATCCATTTTCCCTCAAAAATTGATTCAAAGGCCACTGGTCACTCCTGGGCTCCATTTGACCAAGTTCACCTCTATAGCTCAAATGAGACTAAATGAATCTTTAAAGGGAACTAAATAACCTTTCCAACTATCTTCTATGTGCATGAATCAGCCTTACGGTATAGACGAGCGACCTATTTCACTCTGAAAGATCACCGGTCGAGCCCTGGTTGACCAAAGTCAACTTTTCGAACCGAGCGAAGCTCTTTAAAATGTCGAAGTACCTCATATAACCTTTCCAATAATCCTCCCTATGCATGATTCTGACTTATGTTTGCATGAATGATCCAATTTTGTCCGATAATCTCCCATCCAAAGGATTGACGAGCGTTTTCGAGCCCCGTTTGACCCAAAGTCAACTCCCGAACCCGGGAGAGGCCCAAAGGACTCATAAAGGTCTTTTAATTACCTTTTTAACAATATTCCCCATGCATGATTTGGATCAATGAATTTTACTTTATGACCATTTTTCCAAAAAAGTATGCACGAGACTCCTAATTGGCAAGTCCATTTCCCTGCCTATCAGTAGTGCGTCTAGGGTTACCTGTCGATTGTCCGAGCTAGGGCTATGCCGAATGATAGTCCCCTGACCTAATAAATAGAGGGCATGAGCTCACTCCCAAGGACACCTCAGATCCATCAACATCAATGATTTGAACTACATTCTCTTGCAATCAGCGAAGTTTCCTTATGTGAAATTCCATCCCATATTACATTCCCATCCTTTTTATACCCAATTTGGAAAAATCTCATTCTCTCACATCCAACATTCATCTCAATATCCAATAGAGCTCATTCAAGATCACGATCAAGCTTCAATTCTTCAAAAAAAAGGTCAAAAATCCTTCTCTCTCTTTAAATTTCTTATTTTTGCATTAATTACATAAATTCATAATCTAGATTTTACAAAGTTCATACACATTAACATCTCACCTTTTTATTAGTTATATTGCACATACTTTATTTTTCTATAAAAAAAATAAAACAAACAAAAAGGGAGTTGTACCTATAAATTCCAACGGGATTATCCATCACAAATTTTCAAAACTAAAACACATTTTCTACACACACACATAATAAAATCCCATTCGAATCAATGGGATAAACCCCATCGTTATGCCACATGCAAACTACATGGACTTTGATGCCTTTATAGGCTATGTAGGCATTTCGGGTTAAAACCCAAGACTCGAGTCCAATTATCTAATTTTCTAATTTTCCAATTTTCCCAAATTTTCCCATCTTCGCATTTTCATCCTTTTCATCCATAAGAGTTTGACCAACATATATTATCATTTCATTATAGCAATCAATATTTTGATAGACGCATAAATCGTATTTTTTTCTAAATATTATTTTGGGAACATTCCTATAAATGACCTCACTCTATCCCTTCCATGGTATGAGTCGGGTGATTCCGATCTCCATTATATATACACACCTCTTAACTCGTAGCCCTTGGCTAGGAGTTATGAAAAGTGAGTGGACTTTTCAAAGTCCCTGAGTCTCACCTTATTCTAGGAAACTTTCTTGGGGGATACAGAACCTTGTCAAGATATATCACCATTTGGAGAATCTCTTGGTATATTTTATTTTTTGGTTATGTCCTAATATTCTACTACATGAGGTTATGCAAGGCTTTCCATGAGGCTAGATATGCCCTTATTTGGTTATGATCCCTCACGATATACCTTGAAGTATGTGTAAGAGGGTCATTTTTATATACCTGAATGTATGTTATTTAAGCCTCCTGATATACCTCGTGGGGATAGTATGTGGGAGAGCTGACATGATATATACGTGAGTGATATTCACCGGGAACATACCACTATATATACATCGAGAGTACGAGGCCAAAAAGAGTGAAAGTGAGCTCTAGGGACCCGTGTAGGTTAGACCCAAACCTTGTACCTAGACTGTCCGGGGTGATGGGGTATGTAGTGATATGCAGATGTTAAGCAGAGAAGTAGTGTGCGTCTTTTGGAAAGTATTTTATTTTTGGAAAGAGACATTTTCACTTGATATTATTACGCATCTTGGCATATATATCACAAACGGGGATTAAGGGACACCTAGAGTGTAATTTTATCCTTACGAGAGCATGCAATACCAGTGTTTTTCTACCTAGTCATGTATCTAAAAAAGAACAATTAGCAAATAACAGAATATACAGGAATGTACTGGAATAAAATTCTAAAATAATTATAGATCTACATTAAATTGAATTCAGTTCAATTTTTAAAAAATGATCCCCAGTGAAGTCGCCACTGTGAGAACCCAGACCTGAGGCAGTGCAACTCTCTGGCCCTGTGCGCATTCATTTTTAGACAGATGTGGAGATGGGTTCTTTAGTGGTGATATGTGTCATCAATTTATTCTCTTTGAAAATAATGGAATCACCTATCTATTTTATACAAAATAGACAAAAAAAGTGGTAGGTCTCCGTAGATACCCACTGATGGCAAGTGGTCTACGTGTTTAACTAGAGAGTCAAAGATCTGTGACTAGTGTTAGGCACCCGCTCCGCCCTTTGTAAAGTGTTTATATTATCTTGTTATAGTGTAAAAAGAAACAATCAAATAAAATAGTTAATACGTAAATAGACTGTGCAGTGCAGCGTGGGATGTGTGCGTAGATAATATAGACAAAGGATAAATATGTACAAAGTCAAACTTCTTCACTTCGAAGATAGTCCAAGTGAGCCCACGTATTCGTATGAAGCAATTCAAATTTCATGTAGTTCGTGTACGTACAAGAGGTATTTTATCTTTTATTGAGGCTCGATGTAAGAGCTATAAACTTTCTTTGATGTTTCAATGTGTTTTTATAGCGAAACAAGGTTGTATCTGAAGATGTAACAATCTTATGGTCATGAAAATATTTGGATGATATGGGTTTACTCATAAAATCTTTTTAATAAAGAAAGAATGTCGAGACTTCCAACATAAGAATAAAATAGTAGGTAAAATCACTGAATCTAGTGATCCTCTAACCTATATGAAATTATTCCATGATTTTGAATATTTAATTTATTTTTTGTGCATATTTATAGAAATAAAGTGTAAAAACTATAAATATATATAAGATTTGACTTGAGTTTTATGGAATGAGTTTCCCTAATATACCTATGTATCTACCATAGGCAGATTCGAATTCAAGATAGTTCAATCATGACCTTTAGATAAAATCCATGTATGGAGAAGAAAAATATGAAGGAAAAGATTGTTATGGCTGGTGTTGCAGCACAACACCACCCTTGTTGAGTTTAGACTTCAAAATAAAATAGTCAAGAGAATCGTACCTATGATGTTATATGTTTGCCTTTCCGTTTAGACAACATTCAGTCTTGAAATCAACCCTTTGGAATGTAGATCTAAGGTTTCTTTAAACATAATTACCTTTTGGAAAGGAAAAAAAGTATAAAAAAAAGGTTTTTTTGTCTTTTACCAGTTTATACGGGAAAAGGAGCTTTGGATTAGTAGTTGACATCTTGGATTGAGATGGTTTGGAAGGCAAAAAAAAGAAAATTTTAAGGCTTTTCTAGAGAGAAAGAGGTCTAAAATATAAAGGCATCATTTAACAAACAGCGTACTGTGTATCAAATAGTTGGTGAAGCCCTTTTTTAACAGTCAAACTTATTAGGACTCGTAACCGATAGGTCCTCTGATAGGACCTATTGGTCATGGGGCATTACACCCCATGATTGATAGGTCATGCACGCATGTTTTTATTTTGGGTCTAATTTCAGGGCCATAATTCAATTTTTTGGATTATCCTTTTTGGGATTTCCATGGGGCATTTATTTGGATGTTATTTGGGCCATCCTTTATATGGACAAGGTTCTGGGCCTTTATTTGGAATCTGAAGGTTGACATATTGTATCGTACTTTTTTAGAATCATTGGGGAGCGAAATGGGGTGTCTACAAATGTATTTACATACTTTTTACAAAGTATCGTCATCTTTATAATAAAAACATATTATATAATTATACGATATCTTCACAAGATCATAATTAAAATAAAAAGGTTACATTCTAGGACTAAATATAATTGTATTATAGTTTACATACTTTTCTCCCAAATGTATCCATTTTTGGAATGAAAATGTATCTATACAGTCTTACAACACCTAAAATTAAGAAAAAGTAAATTGTTAGTAATTTAATTTCTTATAGTAACCATGGATCTGATGTTTATATTTTAATTTTATATATACACCTTATATGTACTTGTATAAAGTGTAACTAGATAGTAAATGTGTTTAAGGTTAATTAATTGGAAATATGGTGTTCTTAGGATAACACAGTGTGTGGCCATCCCCGATCCTCACAGTGGGAAAGGATCCTTAGTCCCGTGCTTCCCTCTCGGGAGCGCTTCGACCGGCGTCATTGATGAGGTGAAAAATGTAGAGAGATGGAGTCGCTAGTCTATTTTACTCAAAACAGACAAAAGAAAAGGGAGCCATCCCGAAGGACAGCATCCAAAGACATACTGATACATACGAAGCCAAAATGATTCAAAAAGGGTCCGGAGGCTAAGTTACGAAATGGGAAGGTGTTAGGAACCCATTTCGTCCTTTCGGTCTCTCATGGGTTGTTGCTATTTTCCTTTATTTCCCCGTGATGTGTGTGCATGTGTATACGTAGCGGAGATAGGAATCATCGACTTGTATCATGAAAGAGATAAAGCGAGTCATCCATAGGAATGTTCCTAAGAAATAATATTAGAAAATAGGATTTATGCGATTATCCTAGCGTCGATCATTATAAGGAATGATAACACATGTGGAATAATACGCCACTAAGAACAAATATATGTATATGTAAATATATAGAATCTAAGAGAGTTAAGTTTAAAGAACGTGGAAAAAGTAGGAAAAGGACTCGAGTCTCAGGTTTTACCCCGAGACGCCTACGTGGCCTATAAAGGTTTCAAAGTCCACATAGTTCGTATGCAAAATGAGGGGTGGGATTTATCCCATGAATCCAACCGGGAACTTCTCTTATTTGTGTGTGTGTGTGTGTGTGTAAGAAAATATTTTAGTTGTGAGAAAAGTTTGAGAAGAGTGTGAGAATTCCCGTTTGGTATGAGCAAATCCTCTTTTTCTTATTTTTTGGGTTTTATTTATATGAAAATAAGAGGTGTGAAATAATACTAGATAAAAAGTATATTAAGATATGTGAGATGAGAGAATAAAAGTGCTAAGTAATAAAACAAGTTAATGCGAATTTAGGGGAATTTAAAGAGAGAGTTGAAAGAGTTGGACCTTCTTGGAGATCTTGAGCTTGATCTTGGATGTTGGAGAGAAGCCCTTGCACTTGGATGATGATGGAGGGTACTTAATTCACCAAGATTGATGGAAAAGGTGATGAAAGGTGAAGGTAGGAAAGGGATTTGGATGGGGAAATCACGTTGACTTCGAGAGCGGTTTTCTGAGCTTGCTGAGAGTAATGGATCTATGATTTTCCTCCTCTTCTAAATGAGGTTATGACCTCCTTTTTGTAGTCCCAGGGCATTGTTGATCGACATAGCCCTAGTCCTGCCAATCGACAGGTGTGTTTAGGCACACTGCCAATAGGCAGGGTTTGGAACCTGTCGTTTGGCAGTGTCTTTTAGGTTCCTTAGGAAAATCGGTCATAGAGCGCGAACCGTTGATCCAAATCGCACACGGGGTGAATCGTTGGAAAGGTATTTCAGAGACCTTAGAAAGTCCTTTGGACTTCTCTGGGGTCCGGGAGTTGACTTTGGGTCAAATGTGGCTCGGAAGCGTTCGTCGGTCCTTTGGACGCAAATGGATCGTTCGTCCGCGTGGTAAGTCAGAATCGTGCACGGGGTGGACTGTTAGAAAGGATAGGAGATGTACTTCAACATTCCAAAGAGTTTAACCTGGTTCAGGGAGTTGACTTTGGTCAACCAGGGCCTGGAAGCATTCGGTGACCTTTCAGAGTAAAACGGATCGCTCGTCTGTACCGTAAGTCAGAATCGGGCATGGGATGGACTGGTGGAAAGGGGATTCAGTGCCCTTCTAAGATTCATTCAGTATCAGTCAATCTGAAGAGTTGAATTTGGTCAAATGGAACCTGGGAGCGTCCGGTGACCTCCTGATCGAGTTTTGGGAGAAAACGGGTCGTTCATCCGCATCGTAAGTCAGAATTATGCACGGGACGGACCGTTGGAAAGGGATTCACTGCCCTTCAAAGTTTCATTCATTCTCATTCTAGCTGAAGAGTTTTGACTTTTGGTTAAACGGAGTCTAGGAGTGCCCGATGGCCTTTAGGTCAGTACCCGAGGAATGACTTGGGTTTGTAATCGTGAAGGGAGGTTCTAGGGAACTAAGGAAAGGTTAGGGGGTATTAGAATGGGGTGTCTATAGAGCTCCTCGACGGGTGATTTTGGAAAAAATGAAAGCCATCGAATAGACACCACATGATGCCTTTAAAAGAGGATGATCGTGGGGTCGAGGTCGATTCTGAGGACCTAAGGATGAGGATGACCGATTCTGCGAGTCGAAGTCAATTCCGAGGGCTTGAAGATGAGGGTGATCGATTCTGCAGGTCGAAGATGATTCGACGAGCTTAAATATGAGGGTGACCAAATCCGCGAATCGAAACCAATTCTAAGGGCTTAGAGATGAGGGTGATCGATTATGCGGGTCGAAGCTAATTCTGAGGGCTTAGAGATGAGGGTGACTGATTCTGTGGGCCGAATCCAATTCTGAGGGCTTAGAGATTAGGGTGAACGATTCAGTGGGTCGATGCCAATTCTAAGGGCTTGGAGATAAGGGTGATTCATTCTGTGAGTCGAAGCCAATTTGGCGGGCTTAAAGATGAGGGTGACCAATTCTGCGGGTCGAAGCCAATTCTAAGGGCTTGGAGATATGTGTGACCAATTTTGCGGGTCGAAGCCAATTTTGAGGGCTTAAAGATGAGGGTGACCGATTCTGCGGGTCGAAGCCAATTCTGAGGGCTTGGAGATGAGGGTGACCGGTTCTGTGGGTCAAAGCCAATTATGAGGGATTAAAGGGGCATGATGGGGATGGTCTTAAAGGAAAGATTTAGGTCAATTCTGAGGACCTACAGCAATGACGAGGGTGACCAATTTTGTGGGTCGAATCTAATTCTGAGGGTTTAGGTTGTGATGATTGATTCTGCAGGTCGAAGCTAATTTTGCGGGCTTAAGTTGGGGATGACCAATTATGTGGGTCGAAGCCAATTCTGCGGGCTTATGTTAAGATGACCAATTCTGCGGGCCGAAGCCAATTCTCTGGGTTTAAGGATGAGATGACTAATTCTGCGGGTCGAAGCCAATTATGCGGGCTTATGTTGAGATGACTAATTTTGTGGGTCGAAGCCAATTTTGCGGACTTAAGTTTAAGATGACGAATTCTGCGGGTCGAAGCCAATTCGACGGGCTTAAGTTGAGATGACCAATTCTGCAGGTCGAAGCCAATTCTACGGGCTTAAGTTGAAATGACCAATTCTGCGGGTCGAAGATAATTCTGAGGGCTTAATTTGAAATGACCAATTCTGTGGGTCGAAGCCAATTCTGCGAGCTTAAGGATGAGATGACCAATTCAACGGGTGAAGACAATTCTGCGGGCTTAAGTTAAGATGACCAATTCTGCGGGTCAAAGCCAATTCTGCGGGCTTAAGTTGACATGACCAATTCTGCGGGCTTAAGTTGAAATGATCAATTCTGCGGGTCGAAGCCAATTCTGAGGGCTTAAGGGGGGAAGTTCTTGGGCAACTCTACTGGGAAAATTACCTCGTGATTTTGATTTGAGCTGGGGAGCCGATTGTTGGGTAAATCCTTGTGTCTTTTGGAGATTTTATCGAGGGAATACCCAATATGATGCTCGGGAAGCGATTAGGTGGTCTGGGGTTTGAATGTATTTCTCAGGAATATTTTTGAGACCTTTGGGAAATAGGATATGATCCTGAAGTTTTGGATATTTTGGAGGTCCTCTAGGGACGTTTCCGGGGAGAGATTCGCTGGGAAATAGGGGTTTTATTTGGGGGAGTGTGAAATTTTCTTGGTGAAAATGCTCTAAGTCCTTTCCGGGATTTTTAGGAATTTTCTGAGGATTTTTCAGGGTTTTTTGGTATTTTTTGGGAATTTCTGTACGAAAATTTAAGGGGGGTGCCGGTCGGCATGGTGTGGAGGGTGCCATTCGACAGTGGCACAGACTTTTGGGCTGCCTCGAGAAGGCAAAGGGTCAGTGCCGAAAGGGTCCGGAGGCTAAGTTACGAAATGGGAAGGTGTTAGGCACCCATTCCGCCCTTACGGTCTCTGATGGGTTGTTGCTATTTTCCTTTATTTCCCCGTGATGTGTGTGCATGTATATACGTAGCGGAGATAGGAATCATCGACTTGTATCATGGAAGAGATAAAGCGAGTCATCCATAGGAATGTTCCTAAGAAATAATATTAGAAAATAGGATTTATGCGATTATCCTAGCGTCGATCATTATAAGGAATGATAACGCATGTGGAATAATACGCCAATAAGAACAAATATATGTATATGTAAATATATAGAATCTAAGAGAGTTAGGTTTAAAGAACGTGGAAAAAGTAGGAAAAGGACTCGAGTCTCAGGTTTTACCCCGAGACGCCTACGTGGCCTATAAAGGTTTCAAAGTCCACATAGTTCGTATGCAAAATGAGGGGTGGGATTTATCCCATGAATCCAACCAGGAACTTCTCTTATTTGTGTGTGTGTCTGTGTGTGTAAGAAAATATTTTTGTTGTGAGAAAAGTGTGAGAAGAGTGTGAGAATTCCCGTTTGGTATGTGCAAATCCTCTTTTTCTTATTTTTTGGGTTTTATTTATATGAAAATAAGAGGTGTGAAATAATACTAGATAAAAAGTATATTAAGATATGTGAGATGAGAGAATAAAAGTGCTAAGTAATAAAACAAGTTAATGCGAATTTAGGGGAATTTAAAGAGAGAGTTGAAAGAGTTGGACCTTCTTGGAGATCTTGAGCTTGATCTTGGATGTTGGAGAGCAGCCCTTGCACTTAGATGATGATGGAGGGTACTTAATTCACCAAGCTTGATGGAAAAGGTGATGAAAGGTGAAGGTAGGAAAGGGATTTGGATGGGGAAATCACGTTGACTTCGAGAGCGGTTTTCTGAGCTTGCTGAGAGTAATGGATCTATGATTTTCCTCCTCTTCTGAATGAGGTTATGACCTCCTTTTTGTAGTCCCAGGGCATTGTCGATCGACATAGCCCTGGTCCTGCCAATCGACAGGTGTGTTTAGGCACACTGCCAATAGGCAGGGTTTGGAACCTGTCGTTTGGCAGTGTCTTTTAGGTTCCTTAGGAAAATTGGTCATAGAGCGTGAACCGTTGATCCAAATCGCACACGGGGTGAATCGTTGGAAAGGTATTTCAGAGACCTTAGAAAGTCCTTTGGACTTCTCTGGGGTCCGGGAGTTGACTTTGGGTCAAATGTGGCTCGGAAGCATTCGTCGGTCCTTTGGACGAGGAAACTTTGGACGCAAATGGATCGTTCGTCCGCGTGGTAAGTCAGAATCGTGCACGGGGTGGACTGTTAGAAAGGATAGGAGATGTACTTCAACATTCCAAAGAGTTTAACGTGGTTCGGGGAGTTGACTTTGGTCAACCGGGGCCTGGAAGCATTCGGTGACCTTTCAGAGTAAAACGGATTGCTCGTCTGTACCGTAACTCAGAATCGGGCATGGGATGGACCGTTGGAAAGGGGATTCAGTGCCCTTCTAAGATTCATTCAGTATCAGTCGATCTGAAGAGTTGACTTTGGTCAAATGGAACCTGGGAGCGTCCGGTGACCTCCTCATCGAGTTTTGGGAGAAAACGGGTCGTTCATCCGTATCGTAAGTCAGAATTATGCACGGGACGGACCGTTGGAAAGGGATTCAATGCCCTTCAAAGTTTCATTCAGTCTCATTCTAGCTGAAGAGTTTTGACTTTTGGTTAAACGGAGCCTAGGAGTGCCCGATGGCCTTTAGGTCAGTACCCGAGGAATGACTTGGGTTTGTAATCGTGAAGGGAGGTTCTAGGGAACTAAGGAGAGGTTAGGGGGTATTAGAATGGGGTGTCTATAGAGACCCTCGATGGGTGATTTTGGAATAAATGAAAGCCATCGAATAGACACCACATGATGCCTTTGAAAGAGGATGATCGTGGGGTCGAGGTCGATTCTGGGGACCTAAGGATGAGGATGACCGATTCTGCGAGTCGAAGTCAATTCCGAGGGCTTGAAGATGAGGGTGATCGATTCTGCAGGTCGAAGCTGATTCGACGAGCTTAAATATGAGGGTGATCGAATTCGTGAATCGAAACCAATTCTAAGGGCTTAGAGATGAGGGTGATCGATTATGCGGGTCGAAGCTAATTCTGAGGGCTTAGAGATGAGGGTGACTGATTCTGTGGGCCGAATCCAATTCTGAGGGCTTGGAGATTAGGGTGAACGATTCTGTGGGTCGAAGCCAATTCTAAGGCCTTAGAGATAAGGGTGATTCATTCTGTGAGTCGAAGCCAATTTGGCGGGCTTAAAGATGAGGGTGACCAATTCTGCGGGTCGAAGCCAATTCTGAGGGCTTGGAGATATGGGTGACCAATTTTGCGGGTCGAAGCCAATTTTGAGGGCTTAAAGATGAGGGTGGCCGATTCTGCGGGTCGAAGCCAATTCTGAGGGCTTGGAGATGAGGGTGACCGGTTCTGTGGGTCAAAGCTAATTATGAGGGATTAAAGGGGCATGCTGGGGATGGTCTTAAAGTAAAGATTTAGGTCAATTCTGAGGACCTACAGCAATGACGAGGGTGACCAATTTTGTGGGTCGAAGCTAATTCTGAGGGTTTAGGTTGTGATGATTGATTCTGCAGGTCGAAGCCAATTTTACGGGCTTAAGTTGGGGATGACCAATTATGTGGGTCGAAGCCAATTCTGCGGGTTTATGTTAAGATGACCAATTTTGCGGGTCGAAGCCAATTCTCTGGGTTTAAGGATGAGATGACTAATTCTGGGGGTCGAAGCCAATTATGCGGGCTTATGTTGAGATGACTAATTTTGTGGGTCGAAGCCAATTCTGCGGGCTTAAGTTTAAGATGACGAATTCTGCGGGTCGAAGCCAATTCGGCGGGCTTAAGTTGAGATGACCAATTCTGCGGGTCGAAGCCAATTCTACGGGCTTAAGTTGAAATGACCAATTCTACGGGTCGAAGATAATTCTGAGGGCTTAATTTGAAATTACCAATTCTGCGGGTCGAAGCCAATTCTGCGAGCTTAAGGATGAGATGACCAATTCAACGGGTCGAAGACAATTCTGCGGGCTTAAGTTAAGATGACCAATTCTGCGGGTCAAAGCCAATTCTGCGAGCTTAAGTTGACATGACCAATTCTGCGGGTCGAAGCTAATTCTGCGGGCTTAAGTTGAAATGATCAATTCTGCAGGTCGAAGCCAATTCTGCGGGTCGAAGCCAATTCTGAGGGCTTAAGGGGGGAAGTTCTTGGGCAACTCTACTGGGAAAATTACCTCGTGATTTTGATTTGAGCTGGGGAGCCGATTGCTGGGGAAATCCTTGTGTCTTTTGGAGATTTTATCGGGGGAATACCCAATATGATGCTCGAGAAGCGATTAAGTGGTTCGGGGTTTGAATGTATTTCTCAGGGAAATTTGAGACCTTTGGGAAATAGGATATGATCCTGAAGTTTTGGTTATTTTGGAGGTCCTTTAAGGACGTTGCCGGGGAGAGATTCGCTGGGAAATAGGGGTTTCATTTGGGGGAGTGTGAAATTTTCTTGGTGAAAATGCTCTAAGTCCTTTCCGGGATTTTTAGGAATTTTCTAAGGATTTTTCAAGGTTTTCTGGTATTTTTTGGGAATTTATGTACGAAAATTTAAGGGGGGTGCCGGTCGGCATGGTTTGGAGGGTGCCATTCGACAGTGGCACAGACTTTTGGGCTGCCTCGAGAAGGCAAAGGGTCAGTGCCGAAAGGGTCCGGAGGCTAAGTTACGAAATGGGAAGGTGTTAGGCACCCATTCCGCCCTTACGGTTTCTCATGAGTTGTTGTTATTTTCCTTTATTTCCCCATGATGTGTGTGCATGTGTATACGTAGAGGAGATAGGAATCATCGACTTGTATCATGGAAGAGATAAAGCGAGTCATCCATAGGAATGTTCCTAAAAAATAATATTAGAAAATAGGATTTATGCGATTATCCCAGCGTCGATCGTTATAAGGGAATGATAACGCATGTGGAATAATACGCCAATAAGAACAAATATATGTATATGTAAATATATAGAATCTAAGAGAGTTAAGTTTAAAGAACGTGGAAAAAGTAGGAAAAGGACTCGAGTCTCAGGTTTTACCCCGAGACGCCTACGTAGCCTATAAAGGCATCAAAGTTCATGTAGTTCGTATGAAAAATGAGGGGTGGGATTTATCCGATGTATCCAACCAGTAACTTCTCTTATTTTTGTGTGTGTGTGTGTGTGTGTGTGTGTGTGTGTGTGTATGAAAGTGTTTTAGTTGTAAGAAAAGTGTGAGAAGAGTGTGAGAATTCCCGTTTGGTATGAGCAAATCCTCTTTTTATTATTTTTTCGGTTTTATTTATATGGAAATAAGAGATGTACAATAATACTAGATAAAAATTATATTAACATATATGAGATGAGAGAATAAAAGTGCTAAGTAATAAAATAAGTTAATGCGAATTTAGGGGAATTTAAAGAGAGAGTTGAAAGAGTTGGACCTTTTTAGGGATCTTGAGCTTGATCTTGGATGTAAGAGTGCAGCCCTTGAACTTGGATGATGATGGAGGGTATTTAATTCACCAAGATTGATGGAAAAGGTGATGAAAGGTGATGTTTGTAAAGGGATTTGGCTGGGGAAATCACGCTGACTTCGAGAGGGGTTTTCTGAGCTTGCTGAGAGTAATGGATCTCTGATTTTCCTCCTCTTGTGAATGAGTTTAGGCCCTCATTTTTATAGGCCCAGATCATTGCCGATCGACATAGCCCTGGTCCTGCCAATCGGCATGTGTGTTTAGGCACACTGCCGATAGGCACGGTTTGGAACCTGTCATTTGGCAGTGTCTTTCAGGTTCCTTCGAAAAATCAATCGTAGAGCGCGAACCGTTGATCCGAATCAAGCATGGGGTGAACTTTTGGAAAGGTATTTCAGAGACCTTCGAAAGTCCTTTGGGCTTCTCCCGAGTCCGAGAGTTTCCTTTGGGTCAAATGTGACTCGAAAGCGTTCGTCGGTCCTTTGGACGAGGAAACTTTGAACGTAAACTGATCGTTCATCCGCATGGTAAGTCAGAATCACACACGGGTGGACCGTTAGAAATTTTAGGAGATGTAATTTGACATTTCAAAGAGTTTGACCTGGTTCGCGGAGTTGACTTTGGTCAACCGGGGCTTGGAAGGGTTCGATGACCTTTCGGAGTAAAATGGATCATTCGTCCGTACTGTAAGTCAGAATCACGCAGGGGATGGACCGTTGGAAAGAGGATTCAGTGACCTTCGAAGATTCATTCAGTCTCGATCAATCTGAAGAGTTGACTTTGGTCAAACGGAGCCTGGGAGCTTTCGATGACCTCCTGATCGAGTTTCGAGGGAAAACGGATCGTTCGTCCGCACTGTAAGTCAGAATTGCGCACGGGATGGACCGTTGGAAAGGGGATTTAGTGCCCTTCAAAGATTCATTCAGTCTCATTCGAGCTGAAGAGTTTGACTTTTGATCAAATGGAGCCTGGGAGTGCCCGATGGCCTTTAGGCCAGTACCCGGGGTATGACTTGGGTTTGTAACGGTGAAGGGAGATGCTAGGGACCTAAGGAGAGGTTAGGGGGGTATTAGAATGAGGTGTCTACACAGTGATTTTTTTGTCTCCTTACTGTAAATGAAAAAGGAGTCTATGGGGTTGTTGAGAAATCACCCTAAATAAAAGCTTATATTATATGAGTTCCGCCTTAATTTTTAGCATCTAGTTAAATTCTCTCCTTTTTATTTTTTGTTGGCCTGCATTCTTAATATATTCTCTAGCAATCTCATTTTGACCACTTGACAGCTCAACAACTTATACTTATATCGATTTTGTTAATTTTACACAATTTCGTTTTTGATTTTTCAAATTTTTGAATCCAAACTTTGTAGGTAATCATATAAAGCTTTAGGGTCCTTTTGGTTTATGTTAAAATATATTTCATCGTGTTAAAAATAAAAGGTGAGTGATTAGCTTGGTGATTTTATTTTCACCATCTCCATTTGGGTGGGCTAGTTTCATTAGGTGAAAATTTTACTATTTTACCAATTTTTATTTGGATGGTCATGAGTAATATGGTGAAAAAATAAAATCACTATATTACACTCAGACTTCAAATGCACACAAAAATGGTTATATTTAATTGTTTTATTTTCATCACACAAGTGTCGTGGCCACAAAAAATAAATTAATATGTCCATAACACATAAACTCAAATTTGATCCATCCCCACACACCCAACCCCCCTCCACTCACATTTATTATCTTTGCACATTGTATTTCTATACAATCACCTTGAACAAATTAATCAAACAGAATATTGTCCAAATTCAACAAAAAATAAGTAAACTAACATTTAACAATGTCTTCATATGTATTTTTTTGTTTTGTAAACCTAAACAAACAAAAAAATTGTTCAAGATACCAAAATACCTACGAATTACCTCATAAAATGACATATTGCTTCTAAAAAAATTTCTTCTCCTCGTCGAGTACATTCATAAACAACACCGCTCGATGTGGATTTGTAGAAAGGTTGTCCACCACCATCAACCTCTTAGGTTGAGTCAACCCCTTTATCTTTAGAACCTCTTGCTCAATCTTGTCATTGTCATCGGCCTCCTTAAAAAGAAATTTTTTGAGGGTGGACAAAGGATGGTTGCTTCACAAAACTTTGAGAGATTTTCATGTAAGAGATCATTGCTTGCACTATAATTGGAGGAAGTACTACCACATTGCCTCTTACATTTTGGTTTTAATCCACCACCACTACCATTACTACATGTAGCGGAGGAGAACTACATTGCGTTTAATTTATGTGTCATCATCCAAAATCATACCCTCCGCTTCTGTCGCAGCCTCCTCTTCATCAACATGTTCCGCGGTATCTATTGCAGATATTGCATAATTTCCTCTTGCTCTTTCACCTCGAAAAATATTAACTAATGCATTGAAGTGTGGAAATATATTGTCAAATGTAATACCTGATAATTTTAAATGACTTTCAAAATGAGTTATATTTTAAATTAATGGATTAATTGAATTTTATTATTAATTAATTCATTGGGGTTTTATCCGAATTGAGGATATTAAAATGTATGATTCTGAATATTACTTAAAGATATTTAGGTAATATATGAATGTGATGATTATTGATAACGGATGTTCGGTAATTTGGATTTTTAGTCAGACGCGGTATGGGAAGTGTCGGGACTAATTTTTTAAATTAAAAAGGAAATTTATTTTCTATCGACCTTATAGTCATTTCGACTGCGTCGTTGCGTCCGGAAGGTTTGAAATAGTCAGAAAAGTCTATGTGGATGTTGAAATTGGGTCTCGGGTCATTTGAAAATGAATGGATAACCCAAAAGGGCATTTTAGTCATTTTTATAGGGGGTGAATAGTGATTTTGGATTTTGTCATATTATAAGTATTTGAAGATTAAGTGTACGTGGGTTATTCATCTCATCTACACAAAATATAGAAGTCATCTTCCTAGAGAGAGTGAAAGGTTACTTGGGAAGGAAAAGAACTAAGAACCAAGGGTCACCACCACCAATCACCACCGGAGGTTGACCAGAGAAGGGAGAACCACCTGAGATATACTACACCAAAGGATCAGACCTTCATTAGAGGAAAGTGTTTGATAATGGAAATCTAAGTTTGTATATTGTCCATGTTAGAATAGGTTATTGAAAGAGATGATTTTTCATGTTTGGAAGAAATAATGGAGTTGTTAAATGGATTTCTGGAAACTAAAAATATATAGGAATCAAACTCATGTTGTAGGAAGTTAGTAATCCACGAAATAATCATGAATCTGGTTACGAAATTATGAAAACCATTGATGTGTTCTTGAAGATATTATGTTGATAATTTTCTGGAAAAAGTGGATATAAACATACTTTTAATTCAATCTCTTGATGATTCTAGGATGTTTAGATGATTAAAAATCATTTTTATATGTTGCTATATCATGTAGTAAGGATCATAGGTCATTTGGGATGTTAATATGAAGGTTTGAATGATCTAAAATGGCTAAACTCGTAGTTGCAGAAATGCAAAAAAAACTGGGCCGTTACCTGAGTGATAGATCGATCGACCCCCTGCCTTCGATCGATCGATCGACCTCCCCAGGATTGTTAAAGTTGCTCCTTTTTAATGTTGATTCTTACCCCAAAACTTTGTTAGATATTTTATGATTGTTAATTGGATATTATGGGACTTAAAGAAGATTAGTAAGCCCTATATAATATTTGAATTAATTTGATTGGGATTTAATTGATGAAAATAATTATAATTAATTTAAAGGAATTTCGATTGCTAGATTCATTTGTTGGATTCTAAGTGGTATGCATGAGTATTAAAGAAAGGACCAGTAGGGGTGATTGAATATAACACCTGGGTATCCTTAAGTTTATAAGAGGGTTTAATCCTAAGTGAAAGAAGATGTGTTTATAAGAGATTTGAAACTATCGATTTTAACCCTAAATAAAGGGAGAGTTTAATTCGTAGTAATTCGGGAGATATGATGATATGGACCAGTAGGACATTAGTGACCTCTTACTGAATTTATGTAGAGGAAAAACCTATTTAAACCTTGAATATTGAGTGAGGATAATTAAATTAAGAAGTAAAGTTATGATATATTAATACGTGGGATGTAAAGAGATATACCGCTACGTATGGGAATAATCTAAGGGTAATGTGAGTACCTTGTTGATAGTATATTATAGGTATGATAATGCCTATTTGATTGATTGATGATTATGTGTATGGCATACCTAGATTACTTGCTATCGACGGGAGGTTTGCGCTTGAGGGAAGTCATATCCTGATAAATCCATGGGATCTTTGATTTTTCGCTCAAGAACATAGGTCTATGAAAGACTTATCGAGGAGTTCATAAGTCCGATGACTGTGGGTACGTAGGTATGTGCGTGACCCATGGATACGAGAACTATGTTCGCCTCCAATTTATATGTTGTTGTGTGGGGTTCGAGGATTCCTTATCGAACCTTTTGTCTCCTATTCGGCGACCAGCGATGATGGGACATGATATCAGAGTAATGCATTGCACCGCAGCTGTGACTCGGGGTGCCGTATTATATATGAATATATATATATATATATAATGAATTAAATAAATGAATGGTTATATTGTGGTTAAAATATCTACTGTGTGATAATTGTAGATAACAGTGAATTGAGAAAAGAATTGAAGTAAGTTAATGACTATTTATCGAAGAGCTTAATTCATGTTAATGATAAAATGATTCATATAAATGAGAAATATATAAGAATGACTATATAACGTATGGTATGGGACATACGGGGTTATGATATGGGAATGGAATCATATTATGGAATTGGTAAAGAGGAACCATTAACTAGGAGGTTAATAGGAAACGTTAAGTGTGCACTCTAGATGAGAGGTGAGAATAGAAAGTGAGAGTGGGATACTAACATGTACATAATAAATGCTTTATTGCACTTGTTAAATACTTGCTGTTTTTAAAATCATTTTCACAATCGGGCTCTGACCCGTTTCCTTGCATATTTTCTTTTCTATTGTACCTTCTATATCTGGTGTCCAACAGCAGGGACGCCAACCTTAGTGGATTATGACGAGCTATGGATCTATGGAGTTTTGCTTAGACGCCTATCTTCATTTGATTCACAGTATTCTTTTGTGTAGGTCATGTCTCCCGAAGGATCTCAGTTATCACTTTTTATCGGAGTCATATACTATTGTGTTCTTGTCATTTTAATACATTTGTTATGGTTGGGATTACTGTAATGGATTAATATTATTTCGGAATGTTTATTCCAATTATATTTAAATTCGTTTGTGTTATCTGTTCGGTTATCAGTGTTGTAGATTAAAATGTGTTGTGTTATTGTTAAACTATTAATGTTTTTGTTGAATTAAAATTTGGAAAGTTTTTAACACTAGCTTAATTGGGTATTGAGTGAGTTGTAAATGTTTTCGACAGTGATGCTAAGAATGAGCCAACTGTATATTCTGTTTTAAATTGGTATGGGACTGGCCACCCGGTATTTAGTTAGGCGGGGTGTTACAGGTGGTATCAGAGCATCAGGTTCTGGTGTCCTTTAGGGTCTGTAAGGCTTATTGTGTTTTCAGATTAGCGTTCTTTGATGTAGAGCCCTATGAGTAGGATTATTGCTTGTCTATTTACGCCTACGATCTTCAGCTATTTTGTTATATCAAATACTGATGGTGTACTCTCATTTCAGATATCTCCTAGACGTGCACCTCAACCCGCTCCAGCTGAGGGTATAATGACTGTGGGTGAAGTTGCTGCAATCGTCGCTCACGCAGTCAATGCAGCTTTAGCTGCTGTTCAGCAGGCTCCAGCACAGGCACCAGTTGTGCCACCCGTGCAAGGGCAAGTGTTTCCTACTGCATGGGAACGAGCGAGGGATGCCTTTCAGAAGGCGCACCCACCTGAGTTTCAGGGAGGATCAGATGTTGTAACTGCTAGCCAATGGAAGAAAGATATCCAACGGCACTTGAGAATGCTCAAATACACTGAGGTTCAACGTCAAATACTAGCCACATTCAAGCTAGTAGGGGCAGCTTTGTAATGGTGGGAAGCTACGACCACTATGGAGGAGAGGGACACAATGACTATCCAAGACTTTTGGATACAGTTTGATGGGAAGTAATTTTCCTTCCGCCATCCAGACAGAGATGAGGCAAAAATTACTTAATTTGAAGCAGGGAGAGAAGACGGTGGCGGAATACGAGGAAGAATTCGCGCGACTAACTAATTTGGTACCAGCAGAAGTACCCACTGAAGAGAGGAGAATTCTAATGTTCACTAATGGGTTGAACTATAAGATTCGCCAGCATTTATTGGGGAAACTTTCACTACTTACGTATGTAGATGTTCTTAATGCTGCAATGCTTCACTGCCAGGATAACCGCTTCCATGCTCAGGGCGTTAAGCGGGGGTTTGGGTCAAGCCTGCAAGGCAAGACTACTGGGGGCAGTTCTAGTGGGACTCAGCCAGGACAGAATCATCAGCGTCAGGGTGAGCAAAGTTCCCAGACAGGGGACTATGCTAAGCATTTTTTATCTGGAGATTCTCGATTTGAGGATAGAGGTAATGGGCAAGGACAGCAGGGCCATTAGGGCCAGAGACAGGCTCATCAGGGCCAAGGGAAAGGAGGTAATGGCCAGCAGGGACGGGGTCAACAGGGGCAAAGTGGTGGAAAGTTTGCGGGAAAATGTTTCGTGTGCGGCAAGTATGGCCATAAACGATAAGATTGTCCTAATAAAGACAAATTCCCTCAGCAACAAAATGCTCGACAGGAGCCACAGGTACCAGTGTTTCCACCAGCTGCTCTTCCAGCTCTAGCTCCGGTGCTAGCACTACCTCCCATTCCAGCAGCACCAGCGCAACAGGGTCAGTACGGGCGTGTTTATAACGTCCATCAGGCAGCGAATCAACAACCACCACCCGCGAATGAGGGTATGTTTTCTATCTAAGGAATTATGCAGCATATATTGATGTTTATTGCGATTAATATTGTGTGGGCTAAAGGGTTGCTAAACTTAGCTTATAGCATTGTTATTTATGTAGACTCACCGAGGGGTTGGGGACATCTATATCTTTCATGTCAACACGTGGGTCTGATTTTATTCATGGGATTACTTATTTTAGGCATGTTCGAGCATGATGTGACTATCGGCGTGCATTGACTTGTGGTATATGAGAGCGTATGTACTACTACTATCATTCATCTTGTCTTCTATAAGAGAGTAGATTCGTAGACTCTATTTGAAATCAATTAAACCTAAATTTTTTTTAAAATCGATAAACCTGATTTTTACATACTATTGACTAAGGACTTGAGGAGTTTCGATGACCGACTACTTTAGGTAGTAGTGTATCGGGGGGGTCCTTGTTTGAATTTTGCTTGCGAGACACCCCATGCATGAAACTAATAACCGTTGGGAGTCGAAATAAGTTAGGTCTTTAGGATATGAGTTTATAACCTTTGTAATAAATATTATTATGAAAGTGGTACGATAGGGTGTATGGGCGCCCTGGATGGTTGAATGGTAGTAGTTTTCATAACTGTGAAACAGTGAGTAGTTGTGACTTCAGGATGTATTTACTTGATGATTGAGGATCACTTGTTTTTCCCAAACTTTGTCACGGGGATGGTATATGGAAGATTGGGTAAAGTTTATATTCGATTCAGTTGAAACTATATGGTGAGGCTGGGCGTATAACATCAATAGGGATTTTTGATAATGTATTGTATGGGCGGTACGTCTTAGATTTCTTGCGATGTGAGATTTATACTCAGAGTTGACCTTACCGATATGATTTATATTCCTGAATTTCGGGACGAAATTCTGTTATAAGGGGGGAAGTATGTAATACCCCGTAATTTTAAATGACTTTTAAAATCAGTTATATTTTAAATTAATGGATTAATTTAATTTTATTATTAATTAATTCATTGGGGTTTTATCCGAATTGAGGATATTAAAATGTATGATTCAGAATATTACTTAAATATATTTAGGTAATATATGAATGTGATGATTATTGATAATTGTTGTTCGGTAATTTGGATTTTTAGTCAGACGCAGTATGGGACGTGTCGGGACTAATTTGTTAAATTAAAAAGGAAATTTATTTTCTATCGGCCTTATAGTCATTTCGACTGCGTCCTTGCATCCGGAAGGTTTGAAATAGTCAGAAAAGTCTATTTGGATGTTGAAATTGGGTCTCGGGTCATTTGGAAATGAATAGACAACCCAAAAGGGCATTTTAGTCATTTTTATAGGGGGTGAATAGTGATTTCGGATTTTGTCCTATTATAAGTATTTGAAGATTACGTGTACGTGGGTTATTCATCTCAATAAATAGAGAAGTCATCTTCCCAGAGAGAGTGAAAGGTTGCTTGGGAAGAGAAGAGTTTACTTGGGAAGGAAAAGAACTAAGAACCAAGGGTCACCACCACCAATCACCACCGGAGGTTGACCGGAGATGGGAGAATCACCTGAGATATACTACACCAAAGGATCAGACCTTCATTGGAGGCAAGTGTTTGATAATAGCAATCTAAGTTTGTATATTGTCCATGTTAGAATAGTTATTAAAAGAGATGATTTTTCATGTTTGGAAGAAATAATGGAGTTGTTAAATGGATTTCTGGAAACTGAAAATATATAGGAATTAAACTCATGTTGTAGGTAGTTAGTAATCCACGAAATAATCATGAATCTGTTAAAGAAATTATGAAAACCATTGATGTGTTCTTGAAGATATTATGTTGATAATTTTCTAGGAAAAAATGGATATAAACATGCTTTTAATTCAATCACTTGATGATTCTAGGATGTTTAGATGATTAGAAATCATTTTTATATGTTGGTATATCATGTAGTAAGGATCATAGGTCATTTGGTATGTTAATATGAAGGTTTGAATGATCTAAAATGGCTAAACCCGTAGTTGCAGAAATGCAGAAAAAACTGGGTTGTTACCTGAGTGATCGATCGATCGACCCCCTGCCTTCGATCGATCGACCTCCCCGGAATTGTTAAAGTTGTTCCTTTTTAATGCTGATTCTTATCCCAAAACTTTGGTAGATCTTTGGTGATTGTTAATTGGATATTATGGGACTTAGAGAAGATCGGTAAGCCCTAGATAAGATTTGAATTAATTTGATTAGGATCTAATTGATGAAAATAATGATAATTAATTTAAAGGAATTTCAATTGCTAGATTCATTTGTTGGATTCTAAGTGGTATGCATGATGATTAAAGATAGGACCAGTAAAGGTGATTGAATATAACACCTGGGTTTTAAGTTTATAAGAGGGTTTAATCTTAAGTGAAAGAAGATGTGTTTATGAGAGATTTGAAACTATCGGTTTTAACCCTAAATAAAGGGAGAGTTTAATTCGTACTAATTCGGGAGATATGATGATATGGACCAGTAGGACATTAGTGACCTCTTACTGAATTTATGTTGAGGAAAAACCTATTTGAACCTTGAATATTGAGTGAGGATAATTAAATTAAGAAGTAAAGTTATGATATATTAATACGTGGGATGTAAAGAGATATACCGCTACGTATGGGAATAATCTAAGGGTAATGTGAGTACCTTGTTGATAGTATATTATAGGTATGATAATGCCTATTTGATTGATTGATGATTATATGTATGACATACCTAGCTTACTTGCTATCGACGGGCGCGTGAGGGCAGTCATATCCTGATGAATCCACGGGATCTTTGATTTGTAGCTCAAGAACATAGGTCTATGAAAGACTTATCGGGGAGTTGATAAGTCCGCTGACTGTGGGTATGTAGGTATGTGCGTGACCCATGGATATGAGAACTATGTTCGCCTCCAATTTGTACGTTGTAGTGTGGGGTTCGAGGATTCCTTACCGAACCTTTTGTCTCTTATTCGGCGACCGGACATGATAGCAGAGTAATGCATTGCACCGCAGCTGTGACTCGAGGTGCCGTATAATATATGAATATATATATATATATATAATGAATTAAATAAATGAATGGTTATATTGTGGTTAAAATATCTACTGTGTGATAATTGTAGATAACGGTGAATTGAGAAAAGAATTGAAGTAAGTTAATGACTATTTATCGAAGAGCTTAATTCATGTTAATGATGAAATGATTCATATAAATGAGAAATGTATAAGAATGACTATATAACCTATGGTATGGGACATACGGGGTTATGATATGGGAATGGAATCATATTATGGAATTGGTAAAGAGGAACCATTAACTAGGAGGTTAATAGGAAACGTTAAGTGTGCACTCTAGATGAAAGGTGAGAATAGCAAGTGAGAGTGGGATACTAACATATATATAATAAATGCTTTATTGCACTTATTAAATACTTGCTGTTTTTAAAATCATTTTCACAATCGGGCTCTGACCCGTTTCCTTGCATATTTTCTTTTCTATTGTACCATCTATATCAGGTGTCCAACAGCAGGGACGCCAACCTTAGCGGATTATGACGAGCTATGGAGCTATGGAGTTTTGCTTAGATGTCTATCTTCATTTGATTCACAGTATTCGTTTGTATAGGGCATGTCTCCCGAAGGATCTCAGTTATCACTTTTTATCGGAGTCATATACTATTGTGTTCGTGTCATTTTAATACATTTGTTATTGTTGGGATTACTGTAATGGATTAATATTATTTGGGAATGTTTATTCCAATTACATTTAAATTCGTTGTGTTATCTGTTCGGTTATCAGTGTTGTAGATTAAAATGTGTTGTGTTATTCTTAAACTAATAATGTTTTTGTTGAATTAAAATTTGGAAAGTTTTTAACACCCGCTTAATTGGGTATTGGGTGAGTTGTAAATGTTTTCGACAGTGATGCTAAGAATGAGCCAACTGTATATTCTGTTTTAATTTTCTTATGGGACTGGCCACCCGGTATTTAGTTAGGCGGGGTGTTACATCAAATATCCCCTTTACATTTGGGTGCCTCGACAAAATAAATAAAATGAAAGGTCTAATTGATTATTGAGAAAAAATACCCAATTAAAAAAATAGTTCCCAACTAATAAAATAATAAAAAAAAAACAAATAAAAAAATTGTTCCCAACTAACAAAAAACAACTCCCAACCATAAAAAAAAAGTTAGTCGCCAACTAAAATAAATAGTTCCAAATTTATAAAAAAAATAGTTTTAAATTTAGAAAAACAACTCCCAACTAATAAAATAACAGTTCTCAACTAAAAAGAAAAAGTTCCCAACTAATAAAATAATAGCTCCCAACTATAAA
Organism: Sambucus nigra; assembly: GCA_949130495.1. NCBI lineage: Eukaryota > Viridiplantae > Streptophyta > Magnoliopsida > Dipsacales > Adoxaceae > Sambucus > Sambucus nigra. The sequence continues at coordinate 360,272,432 of OX422221.1, read as the reverse complement.
AAAAATAGTTCCCAACTAAAAAAACTCTTCCTAGTTTCAAAAAAACATTTCTCAATAAAAAAATGGTCTTCAATTTATAAAAGTAGTTCCCAACTAATTAAATAATAATTCCTAATTATGAAAAATGGTTCCAAATTAGAAAAACAGTCCTAGTTAAAAAAAATATGTTCCCAACTATAAAACAACAGTTCCAAACTATAAAAAAAATAGTCCCTAAATGTAAAAAAATATTTCCCAATTAAAGAAAAATAATTGTGTATTTAAAAAAATAGTTCCAATTAAAAAATGACAGTTCCCAACTATTAAAAAAATTCCCAACTAAAAAAATAGTTCCCACTTAAAAAATATAAAATCCAATTAAACATAATGGTTTCACTTTAAACAACCCAAATAATATTTTTATGTTAAATTATATTATCATTATTATAAAATATAATTATAAGCATCACATTACCTTGCACTAACCTTCATGCACCTTCTTGTCACACATAATCTTTTGCTCAACATCATCCCATTCAAATCCACTTTTATTGCCTGCTACCATTTCACTGAGTGTTGTGGATTATTTTTTTAGGTACTTGGCTCGGTTGAGGATGTGCAATTTTGCTTTCTTATCAAAAACTAAGAAACTTAGCCAACATCTTAAGCTCTAGTTTTCGAAGGTAGCCCATTTTGAATCTTGTGTCTACCTTATAACTGGTCACACTCAACTCTTACAAAGACATAACTAAGTGCTTATCTTCTGCGCTTGTGCATCAGTTTTGAGGACCTCCTTAAAATGAAGAATCGGTAGCCTTGTGCTAAAAAGAGTTAAAAAAATCTGATCACCAAATAGTAATTGTGTAATTACACAATCTAACATGTATTACATAAATCTCACTATCAAATATAGTATATATATATATATATGTAACTACCCTCACCACCCCATCCCAATGTACTTATACACAGTTGTTCAAATATTGTATGATTGGTATTTTATCAAACACATGGTTGGCACATATTACAAAAAACATAGAGGGTTTATACTTAGAATTTGAACTAAAAATAGAGATCTATAAATGGTTTCCAAGTATAATAATAATTATACTTAGAAATCCACGCATTGAAATCTTTCTTTTTTCATTTAGAGGTTTTGGAGATCATCTTAAGATTATCCACTCAAATGATTCAAATTCAATAACCCATTTGTTGTGAACTAAAAAAGAGAAATAAATCATACTCGGCCACCAATGTTTTGAACTATAAAACTCACAAATGAACTATTTTTAACAAAAATCCCCACAAATCAACCCCGCTAAATCATTGAATTTTTTTAAATCAAATTACTATTCAAAGTCAAAATGTGTTTGTCATTAACCAAATGAATTAGCATTATGTACCTGTTGTTATAAAACTCAACTTATCATATCTATGCTGGTTTAAGAAATGAGATCCAAAAGATTATAATCAAATAACTATTGATTCCTATTAGGGTATATAACAAGAATATTAATATGAATGAAATCTCAGTTCGCTAATAAAAAGAAGTCTGGTGCAGTTCATAATCAAGTCTCGGTCTGTTACATAAATGCCATACATAACAGGAATATAAATCAAAATATAATAATGCATCATATAAATGCTAGTTGTAATAATATGTTGCAAATATAAATGTTTCCACCCATTAATCCACTCAAAATAACAAAATCAACATTAATCAATGTACTAAAGATCCTTAAATGCATAACAAACCAATTGTTCTCAAACATTCACATTTTACTTGTAAGATTATCCCTCTGTTTACCCCGCTCTTTTGATTTGCTTATGTGTGTACAAGGCTCTCCATTTGGTTCTATTTTGATATCTCCCTTGGTCCTCAAGTTTTACCTGTACCTCAATATATGCTCCACCCAAGGGTCCTAAACATTTTTGAAAATAAGTACAAATTAAAAATCAAAATTAACACGTAGTACCTACATTTTTATATTTAAAAGTGACACGTAAATGCACCTTTGTACCTTAAACCACTTCCAAATATCGTACATCCAATTTTTAGTAACTGGTACTGGTTTCTTATGTAAGTGGCTATAATACACTGTACTTTATGATTATTTAATTTTTGTTAATTTCCGTGTGCTTATAATTATTAATTTAATTGAAGGAAATTAAATTGGGTTTCGATAAAAATTAATTAGCGAGATAAAGGATTAATATTTATTATTATTATTTACTTGCGTGTGATAAGTAAATAGATATGTGATTCATTATATGTCACATATGAGTGAAAGCGATGGTTTTTAATATATGTCGTTAGAGCGTTACATTAGCGGATCGATATATTTTATGGGTGACGCAAATGGTACGCACGTGTCGGACCCAAGTAATGAGATGTTAGCATATTTGGAGTTGTGTGAGTCGAATGACCTTTTTGAGTGCATCGGTGATTCGGAAATGGTCGAATTAGTCCAGAATAGGTACACGGGTGTTATAATTGGGTCCTATGGACTTTTTAGACATAGCAAGACCGGTATAAAGGCAGCATGGTCTTTTTACACCTAGGGTTAAATGGGAAAATGTGATTAAGGTGAATTAAGGAGGTATTTAAAGGTAGGAAATATGTATGGCAACCCACCTTTGACATTCTACATACTTGAGTTAGAGAGAAAATTTAAGAGAAGAGAAAAAAAGGAAGAGAATGAGAGAAATACTTGGAGAAGAGAAGAGATGGGCTCATCTTTGAATTTAATCCATCACCAATGCAGAGAACTTCGAATTAAATCCATAAAGGACTGAATTAAATCCACAAAATTAAGTAGTTACTTGCTTTAAATTGCATTTGTATGTAGTTAATCACTTTCATGGTTAATGATTAAAATTTGGGTTTTAAAAATATAAAGACTGAAACTTTGATTAATTGATCTAGAGATGTAGGTGATAATTGATCTCTGGTTTAATTTGATTTCTAAGTTGGTATTGATCATATAAGAAATTTGAAATTAAATCTAGGTTTACCATGATGAACCTGTAAAACAATGTTAGGATGTTTGAATTGATGAAAACTCAAAATTGGGAAAATTGTGGGTTTGATAGATTGAAAGTTTGATTTAGATTCCTAGTGTTTTGATTCGGCACTCAAGGTTAATTATGTGTTATAATCCTTCTGAAATGTTAGTGTTATGATTGGGAGAGTTAATTTTATGTTTGGGGTGGTTTGGGTCCTCCATTGGAGGGTTTGGAAGAGAAAATAACGGAGGAAAAAGATGATAGGTAACCCAACAAACTGAACCAGATCGCTGGGAGAGAGAATCGGTTCTCTCAGCTGAATCGGTTTAGTCTGCTAATGAACGATTTCGGTTTGCTGGCCTGCCCACTTTTTCTTCATGTGTTGATTTGACCCATTAGAGCTTGAGGAATGACCATAGGGGCTTTTGATGTACTGTGGAATTATTGGGCAATGCTTTCCATGGCTTGGTACGTATGATAGTCCAATGAATAGCTGGCTCGGGTGAGAAGAATAGGGAATTCAAGTATGTTAACATTTAGATATCGAATCGGGAAGTTGGTTCAAACTTCGAGATTTGGAGACTAGTGTGTTGTGAGATATGCGTACGAGCTCGGTACCTTATATATACATGTTATAGTGATGTGTATATGTATGTGTGTGTGTGTGTGTGTGCTACTTGTTTATGTCAAACATACCTACTCGGTAGTGCTCTCATAGGAGGTTGCGCGTAGTGGGCATTCCACCCTGGCATTGACTAACAGGTATTGAAATGATTCCCTGGATCATAGGATTGTTGCATTGCCACTATCCATATGTGAGGGAAAGTATTGGTTTGGATACCAGTTGGGTGCAATATGGTATGGTTACGACCCCTGGACGTATGTCCGTGACCGCCTCCATTGTATGTATTTACTCTGGGTTCGGTGGTGAGATTTCGACCTGGTGTCTCAGTGTGATGTGTGATGCCTAGAGCCGAATAGCACATGAAGGATGTATCCGCGATTTCCATGCACTAGGGATACGATTATACGTATATAGAGAGTGATATATATTTATGTTAATTTGATATAGTAAATATTTACTTATAGCACGAGTGTAGCTATGTTATATTTATTATGTGAATATGTATATATAACAAGTGTGTCGCTACAATACTATTTATGAACGTATACCTAGTAAAGGTAGTTATATTTAGCTAATAGATAGTATTAGCGGGGTTGGGCTTGTATAGCGGTTATATGTCCTAGTTAAACTGGGTATTTTAATTAGGATACTAAATGAACAATTTAGGTTTCAACTGTAGTTGATATGTGAGGTTTTATCTCATGAGAGTTTGGCCAATTAATTATGAAAGTAATACTCTACAAGTTTTATCGATTTAAAACGATTAATTACTTGCAAAATATATTTATACTTTTCGATCTTTGACCCACGGGATAATTTTTCTTGTTTTCCTTTTTAAAATCCCAGTTGTGCAATAGCAATAGTCAGGACAGCAGGGATAGATCCTTTTCTTGTCGTTGTAGTAGCTATGGACGCTACAGGATTTGACTTAGCCACCTCAGCTTATTCTATGCGGATATGATCTTTACTATTCCAGTACTTCATTTTTGGCGTGTTGCCCGTAGTTGAGATAGGAGATTATTTATGTCAGGATATTTTTTAATACTTAGTTCTTATTTAGTTTTATTTAGATGGATTATTACCATTTGGTGATTGATGGTTTATTCGATTTAGCTTTATTATTTATTTATGCATGGTGATTTATCTGTTCATTTCAGTTGTATGGTTTCATTCGTATTATATTTATATTATTGTTATGATAGTGGTTCTGAGAATGAAATCATACTGAGATTCCTATTTTATTTTAGTAGACGACTGGCCACCCAATATTAGAATAAGTGGGTTGTCAAAGTTGGTGTCAGAACATCAAGTTCTAGTGTCCTTAGGATCTGTGCGAAGTCACTACGTTGTTAGCGTTGAGTATTTTTTATACAGAGCCCTATATTTAGGATTTTTGTTTCATATTGCACATTTACATTCTTCTGTTATTATATATATTTTAAAGTTAATCTCATATAATTCAATTTGGTTTCAGATGCCAAACGCCAGGAGAGGTAGACTAGTATGTGCCACAGGGAGGGCCGTAGAAGGAGAGGCTCAACCGTAGCCGCAGGCCACTCAGGGGACTATTATCACAGCAGAGGTCCTAACTATAATCGCACAGGCGGTTAATGCTATAATATCCTCCCTAACACATCATTTTCCCCAGGCATAGCCACAGCAACCAGTGGTCGTACCAGTTCAGGCTCACTCAGTGTCGTCAGTTTGGGAGCGAGTCAGAAAGGCCTTCCAAATGGGCCATCTGTTGGAGTTCTAGGGGAGTGTGGATGTTGTAGCTGCTAGACAATAGAAGAAGGATATATAGAGGCACTTATGTGTGGTTGAGTGAAGTGACACTTAAAAGCATGTAGTATCTACGTTCAGATAAGTTGGGGCAACCCTTCAATGATGGAAGTCAGTTACCACAGCGAAGGAGGGGGATACCATGACTATCCAAGAGTTATGAGTGAGGTTCGATCACAAGTTCCTTCCTTTAATAGTTCAGACGGAGATGAAGAGAAGATTTTTAAATCTCTCACAAGAGGGCTGGATTGTGGCCAAGTACGAGGAATATCTCACTCACCTGGAGAACTTTGCGCGAGATTAGGTGAACACTGGGGAGAAAAGGGTCCTCAAGTTTAAATATGGGATTACTTGGAGGATTCTCCAGCATTTATTATGGAACCCGGCATTTGGGCTTACACTGAGGTCATTAATATCATGTTGCTCCACTGTCAGAACCATCACTTCCATCTGACGGGAGTGAAGAGTACAAGAGAGTTTAGCTAGCAGGGCAAGACTGGGGGTAGCAGTGCCAGCTGGGTGTCGTAGCAGTAGGGGATACAGTAAGAGCGGGGTTCCCGTCAAGGGGACTCTGCCAAGAGATTCTGGATGAGTAACGTTATATTCAATCAGGGCCATCAGGGCTAGAAGGATGCTCTTCAGGGTCAGTAGGGCCTAGGTTATCAGGGATGACAGGGACATCCTCATCAGGGTCAATAAGACCAGAGGCGGGTAGACTTTACTAGGAGGTGTTTCGTATGTAGGGATCAAAGACACATGAGACATACATGCCCAAACAGGGCTAAGGGTCAGGAGCAGGGTACCAAGCTGGGGAAATATTTATCACAGTTTCCAACCCCACCGAAAGTTCTAGCATTATCGCCTTCGCAGGGGCAGTGGCAGTTTGGATGTATGTAGCACATTCGAGGACCAGTTTTACCGCCAGTGCCGCCAGTGATTGAGGGTATATTTTCTATCTATAGACACATGCGGTAGGTTTTGTTTGATAAGGGTGCATTACATTCGTTTTTTAGCACTAGATGTTTAGTAGATTTAGCCTCAAACGTCATTATGACTATAGATTCATCATTAGGTGGTGGGACTCTCATTCATTCCATCTGCAAGGGAATGGGTGTGAACATGGGGAGGCTATCTTAGTAGTGGATCTGCTCGTTTATTATTTAGGCAAGTATGATGTTATTCTTAGTATGGACTAGTTAGTGACATATAGAGCGATGGTGGAATGTTACAGTACGATTATTGTGTTCGCTATTCTAGGGCTTGACATGTTTCTTATGGATATGCCTCATTCGGAAGGACGGTCAATCATGCACCTATATAATATTGAGGAGGAAAGTTCTTAGGGTATAGTCATCCCATTAAATTCGATCCCTATTGTTATGGACTATGTTGATGTGTTTTAGGAGATTTTACGGTTAGCACTGAGTCGGGAGATTGAGTTTCTGATCGAATTGACATCGGGGACTAGGCCGATAGTGTGAGTGCCATATAGTATGGCTCCTTCAGAGATGCGGGAGTTAAGGGATTGGATACAACAGCTATTGGGGCAGAGTTTTATCCGTGGGAGTAAATCCCCATGAGGTGACCCAGTTTTGTTTGTGAAGAAGAAGGATGGGTCATTGGGATTTTGTATCGATTAACCAAAGTTGAACAAGGTCACAATTTGGATCAAGTATCTATTTCGCGTATCGATGACTTGTTCAATCAGCTGACATGATAAAACCTACTTCTCTAAGATTGATTTGAGATCAAGATACCATCAGTTGGATATCATGGAGCATGATGTCCCTAAAACCACAATTTTGACAAGATACGGGTCTTATGAGTTCAGGGTTATGCCATTCGGGCTAACCAATGCGCCATCATTTTTTATGGATCTCGTGAACAGGATGTTTAGGGATTTCCTAGATCAGTTTTTCATTGCGTTCATAGATGATATCTTGATTTATTCTCGGATAAAAGGTGAGCACGTGCATTTGCATATGGTTCTTCAGACTTTGTGAGACCACTAGTTGTATGCCAAGTTCAAGAAATATGGATTCTAGTTATGGGAAGTGCACTTATTGGGTCACATTGTCTTCTAGAGAAGGATTTATGTGGATCCGAATAAGGTGTTAGTGGTGAGGGAGTAGGGCTAGCCCATGGCACCGAGGGAGGTTCATAGCTTTCTAGTATTAGTAGGGCACTACCACTGGTTCAACAGAAAATTTTCAAAGATTGCGGATCATTTAAAGAATTTAACTCATAAGGGAGTTCCATTTATTTGGGATGACCACTCTCAGTTAGCTTTCGATGAGCTAAAGGATAAGTTGACTTCATTGCCTGAGCTCGCATTGCCTAGGGGAGGAGTGGAGTACTTTGCTTTTATTAATGCATCCATATAAGGACTTGGGGGAGTTCTACAGCAGGATGAGTGGGCCATAGCTTATGCATCTCGTAAGCTTAACCCATATGAGAAGAACTATACCACACATGATTTGGATTTATCGGTATTTTTCTTTGCCTTCAGGATTTAGAGGCATTATCTATCGGGTAAAAGTTCAGGTTGTTCACGGAACATAAGTCACTTCAGTATCTTTTCACGCAGAAGGAGCTGGACATGAGGCAGCGAAGGTGGCTTGAGTTTGTAAAGTATTATCAGTTTGATATCTAGTATCATTCAGGGAAGGATAACATAGTGGCAGATGCATTGAGTCATATGCCAGCATGGTAATTAACAGCATTGTGAAGGCGGAGTGGGATAAGTTTTGTCAGGAAGATTAGGTAGTCCGAGCATACGTAGAAGTGATGATCGTCACACTCAAGATCATTTTGAGGGTTATGAAGGCATAATCAGGGTATCCGTCTTGTTAGAAGAGGACTCAACAGTTATTAGAGGGTGGAGTGAAGTCTTACTCAGTCAGTTCTAGGGTGGCTTACACTTCAATGGGAGGTCAATTGTTCTAAACGGTGGCGACTATAACATGCAATTATGGAGGAGGCACATGGGTCACGGTTTTTGGTAAATCTCGGAGGGAATAAGATGTAACTAGATATGAGGAGGAAGTATTGGCGGGTCGGTATATAGATGGACATAAAAGAGTTTGTCTCTATGTGTACCACTTATCAGATGGTGAATATTTATCATTAGAGACCAGTCGGGGTTCTACAGCCGTTGGAGATTCCGATGTGGAAATAGGATAGTATTTCGATGGAATTTATCATAGGTTTACTAACATCACAGAGGGGTCGTAATTCCATCTGGGTCATTGTGAATCGGTTAACAAAGGTAGCTCATTTCTAACCAGTAGGGTGGATTATACGATAGGGCAGTATGCACAGTTGTTCATAGCAGAGATAGTGTGATTGCACGAGGTGCTGCTCAACATTATTTTAGATCTGGATAAGATCTTTATGTCCCACTTCTGGTAGAGCTTTCAGGAGGCAATAAGGATGGAGTTGTATTTTAGTACAGATTATCACCCACTAATCGATAAGCAACCCAAAAGGGTGAATCAGATATTAGAGGATATGCTGAGGATGTGTATTCTGGACCTTAAGGGTAGCTAGAAGCAGTAGTTACCTTTGTAGAGTTTGCTTATGACAGCTTGTATTAGTTCACGATTGGCATGGTACCATTTGAGGCTTTGTATGAGAGATCTTGGTATTCGCCCACTTATTTATTAGAGGTGGGAGACAACAAGCTTATCAGTACATATTTGATTCAGGAGGAATCAGCGAAGATTGAGTTAATCAAGGTACTATTCGGGTAGCTCAGGACCGACAGAAGAGTGATGCCGATACGAACCTAATTTTTTTAGAGTTTGATGCGGGTGATTATGTGTTACTGTGTGTGTCTCTTATGAAGGGAGTGATGTGGTTTGAGAAGAAGAGGAAGTTGGCTCCTAGGTATGTGGGGCATTTTCTCATCATCAAGAGGGTAGGGCCAGTTGCACCTAGGCTGACCTTACCGGAGCATTTGCAACAGATTCACGACGTGTTCCATGTATCGTCATTAAGGAGGTATCTCAGGGATGACGTGGCTTATTAGCATATAACATTGGAGGATATGGACCTACATCCAAATATTTCTTATGAGGAGAGGCTTGTCTCCATTGTGGGTCGTAGTGAGTGGAAGCTTCGATCAAAGGTGGTACCGTTAGTGCGTGTACAGTAGGGACACCATAATATTGTCAAGTCGATATGAGAGTGTAAGGATGACATGTGGGAAAAGTATCCATAGATCTTCTTAGCATGTACGTTCGAATTTTGGGGACAAAATTATGTTGTTAGAGGGGAGAATGTAATACCCCATACTTTTATGATTATTTAATTTTCGTTAGTTTTCTTATAATTTTTAATTTAATTGGGGGAAATTAAATTGGGTTTCGATAAATATTAACTGGCGAGATAAAGGATAAATATTTATTATTATTATTTACTTAAAAGTGATAATTAAATGGATATGTGATTTATTATATGTCGTGTATGAGTGAAAGCGATGGCTTATTATTATATGTTGATAGAGTGTTACATCGGTGGTTCAGTATATTTTATGGGCGAGGCATGTGGCATGCACATGTCGGGACCGCTTAACGAGATGTTAAAATATTTAGAGTTGGGTGACTCGAATGACCTTTTTAAGTGCACCGGTGATCTGGGAAGGGTCAAAATAGTCCAGGATAGGTACCGGGTGTTATGATTGGGTTCTGGGGGCTTTTTAGACATAGCAGGACTCATATAAGGGTAGGATGGTCTTTTTGCACCTAGGGTTAAATGGAAAGACTTTATTAGAGTGAATTAAGGAGGTAATTAAAGGTAGGTAATGTGTATTGAAGCCCACCTTTGACATTCTGCATACTTGAGTTAGAGAGAAAGTTCAAGAGAAGAGAAAAGAGGAAAAGAATGAGAGAAAGGCTTGGAGAAGAGAAGAAAGGGACTCATCTCCGGATCCAACCCATAGCCAACATAGAGAACTTCGGATTAAATCCATAAAGTCCCGAATTAAATCCATATAGGCAAGTAGTTATTTACTTTAAATTGCATTTGTATGTAGTTAATCACTTTCATGGTTAATGGTTAAAATATGGGATTTAAATATGTAAAGATTGAAACTTTGATTATTTGATCTAGAGATGTAGGTGATGATTGATCTCTGATTTGAATTGATTTTTAAGTTGGTATTTATCATATAGGAAATTCTAAATTAAATATGGGTATACCATGATGAACCTGTAAAAAAATGTTAGGATGTATGAATTGATGAAAACTCAAATTAGGAAGATTATAGGTTTGATAAATTGAAAGTTTGATTTAGAATCCTAGGGTTTTGATTTGGTATTCGGGGTTAATTATTTGTTAGAATCCTTCTGGGATGTTAGTGTTATGATAAGGAATGTTAATTATATGTTTAGGGTGGTTTGGGACCTCCATTGGAGGGTTTGGAAGAGAAAAACCCGAGAAAGAAGATGCTAGGTAGCCGAGCAAAATGAACTGGTTCGCAAGGGGAGCGAACCAATTTTCTCAACCGAATTGGTTCGATCTTCCAGTGAACCGGTTCAATTTGATAGTCTGCCTAGTTTTTATCCATGTGTTCTTTTGACTCGCTAGAGCTTGGGGAATGACCGTAAGGCTTATAAGGTACTGTGAGATTCCTGAGAATACTTTCCAGGGTTTAGTATGTGTGATAGACCAACGAATCGCTGGGTTCGAGTGACGAGAACCAAGAATTCATGTGAGTGAACATTTAAATATTTAATCGGGAAGTTGGTTCGAACTTCGAGATTGGGAGACTAGTGCACAATGAGATATACGTATGAACTCGGTACCTTACATATATACATATTAGAGTGACGTGCATATATATATATATATATATATATATATATATATATATATATATATGTGTGTGTGTGTGTGTGTGTGTGTGTGTGTGTGTGTGTGTGTGTGTGTGTGTGTGTGTGCGTGTGTGCTACTTATTTATATTAAACATACCTACTCAATAGTGCTATCGTAGAAGATTGCACATAATGGGAAGTCCACCCTAGCGTTGACCAGCACATGTTGAATTGATTCCCCAGATCATAGGATTGTTGCATAGCCATTATCTAAGTATAAGGATAGGTATTGGTTTGGAGACCGGTTGGGTGCAATGTGGAATGGTTGTGACCCTTGGATGCATGCTTGTGATTGCCTCCATTTTATATGTTTACGTTTAGTTCGGTGGTGAGATTCCGACCCGGTGGCTCAGTGTGATGCGTGATGCCTGGAGTCGGATACACACGAGGTATGTATCTGAGATGTCCATGCTCTGGGGATACGATTATATATATAGCACAAGTGTAGATATGTTATGTTTATTATGTGAATATGTATTCATAGCAAGTGTGTCGTTACAATACTGTTTATAAACGCATACCTAGTAAAGGTTAAGAGTGCGCGTAATCTTAATGGAATAACTTATTTAATTAAATGAACAATCACAAATCCAATTTTATCTTATTATCCTAAGATATGCATCTAAGTGATAAAACAGATAAATAAAATATGCACTCACACGGCAACTGAGGAAAAATTATTTTTCAGGGCAAAACAATTTATATCAACACTTTAGAAACTTTACAAGACAGTCGACTTATAATACTACTTGATACAACCACAAGTATAACGCGCAGTCTTCACAGAATCTCGAAAGAATACTACTCGTTTTTTAGCAGTCCATGGGTGGCGGTCCACCCTTGGTATCCATCGATCAGCCTTTAGCCTTCAATCTTCAGCCGTAATCCTTCCAGTTTCACTAACTAAGGTTTAAAACTGATTCAAAAAAATATATTTGGGGATATGTTAGTGAATCCAAAGTGTTTTGTAAAACAAAATGTTGAAAAACTTTTGCAACAGATAAGCAGAAATAATTTTGGTAAAAGTCCCATGAAATTTAAATCCGAAACAGGTATTTATAAGTCGTGCACAAAATTCAATGCGGCAACTCTTTTGAACAAAATTGAAGCTCGTTCGAACGAGATTCCAAATTCATTTGAACCAGCTTCTAACGAGCTTCTAACGAATTCAAATAGAAGGCCCTCGTTGGATATTCATTAGATATAATATCAAATGACCCTTCAATCGAAAAGCCAAATTCGTTCTAACGAGAAGCTATTCTCGTTTGAAAAAGGTTTAAAAAATATATTTTTAAATAAAAAATCCAACCTCGATTTTTATAAAAAAATAAGCATCCCAAATAAATTTTATGAATAATTTTAAACACCAATTGTTTTATACCTTTGTGGGATGTAGGGAAGTCTTGAATGTTGGAGTCGGTTTGTCGTGATGGTACGTAACGGTTTGTAATGGGATACGCCAAGCTCGCCTAAAATATAAAAAGGACTATACAATGAGCAATATCATAAATCTTGTTATTATAAATCTCGCCCTTTGGCTATTCCGTTACAAAACTATACAAACCTAACCGAAATCCAAATTACATAAAATACTCTCTAAATGACAAAAATAACCTAATACCCTTCCCAGCCCTAGAAATGGAATGGCATAAGATTCTTTGTCTTCATTCTTTTCTTGTGCTTCCCTTGAGCTACTTTGACTTCATCTAGTTAGTCTTGATTTTCGCATAATGTACCTACACACATGAAGCAAATAAAGTACCGTGACGCGTAAAGAGTTTAAAATATAAATAAAACGATTAATTAAGTTCTCCCCCATAAATCAAACTCAGTAAGTCTCTCCCTTAATTTATTCTCCCCCTTTTGTCCAAAATATAAAAAGGAGTAAAAATATAATCATTAAATCAAAGCATCACGTATAAAAGAAGATATCATCACAAAAGATATAAATAACGTACATGCCATGATAATCTAAAATGCTTACATTTACCAACTATTTTTGGAAAAAAATTCAAATTTCTTCAAAATAAAAAATTTGCAAAAACAACACACCATGAATTAACACAAAAATACCTCAACCATGGAAGCAAAATGTAAGGGTGTGAACATATTCCATAGGTTAATCAACGTAGACAAAAATAACACATGTGCACGAATGATTGAGACACCACTAACGAAATATCTCAAAAATCTTCCTTAGATGTAAAAGATTGTGAACTCGTGTGAAATTGACTTAAGTTAATCAACAAATCAATACCATTAGTGATTTTCACAACAATGATGCCCAAAACTATGTAAATTTTTTTCCAAGATTTTTATAATTTGTGCAAACCCATTGATCATCGACTTAACTCCCTCAAAATCTCACATATATCATTAATACTCTCAATTATTTTGAAGAAATTAATGTTAATTTGTAGCGAAGCATCAACGTTCAAACAAAATGGCTTGGCACTTCTGTTTTTATGTGCCTCTAATATTTTTAGGCTCTTTTCATTGCAAATGACGGCTTTTAACGCAAAGACTTTATCTTTCGTAGCCCATTTCCATTGCTTAAAATATAATAGTTTTTCTGAAAAAATGATTTAAATTCGAGCAATGGTTCTTACATGCACAACTTTTTATCACATTTTTCACATTCGGTTCGTTTTAAAGCAAAATTAATATGAAAACACAATGATGAACATGTGATGAGTAAGTGTCATGCTCATATAAGCTCGTGCTCATGTGAAATAAAGGAGACAATGAGTCATACATGTAGCAAGTTATAATCAAATCACAACTTAATGACTCCATACATTATTAAGCATATATATGAAATATTGTCATGTCTCAAAACACTATAAAATAGTCACGAGGATATGGAATGAATTGGTGACTCGGACATCTTTAATGTTCATCCATATATGGTTTAAAAAAATTACATAACACTTTTTGTCTTTTTCAAAAATTTTATCAAAATAAATTCTTTTTGCCTTTTTCATTTTTTCTTAAAAACTAAAAATCTTTTTGTATTTTTCAAAAAAATAAAATTCTTTTTGGATTTTTCAAAAAATATATCAAAATAAAAAATGTAAGTACAATGATAGTACATACTAGCAATAGGGAAATAAGATATGAGCATGAAAAACACCCTATGCTAGAACATAAGTCTCAACCTCAATTATTAGGTCCGGAGGAGTTCTCCAAAGGAGATGACATCCTATGAAATACCTCCATCAAATTTCGTGATGTCTTGACTAAATACTCTACTTGCTCTCGAAAACTCTCAAAATCTCTCAAGTGATGTGCGGGAGCATGCAGAGTAACATGTGGGGGCGTGCATGCAGGAACTCATGTGAGATCATACCGGGGAACATACCTATAAGACACTCTCCCTAGCTTAAAATAATACTCTATAAGGTGACCTCTTTGTTTACAATGGGAACAAACATAAACGGGATCGGTTCCACCTTTCTCAAAACATCTAGGACGAGCTCTCCTAGGTGGGTTAGGTCGTATAGTAGGTTAGGTCGAGGGCCAAAAGTATCTAACATAAACTCGAGACCTGGCTCGGGTGCGGCATGGGAAGTGGATGCACCATAATAACCTATTCCTTGTCTCTCGGCGTTACCTAAAGAGGGACCGAGGAGCATCTTTCCAACCTTCTTAGATGTGTACTTTAAAGTGACCTTGACTTCCCTAGCATGTTCGATATCTCTCTCGAGTTGGGATACATGGGCTTTAAGTTTCTCATGAGTCTCTAATAAATATTGATGATCTCTCGTAAGACTAGCCACAGTGTTGGTCGAATTGGTATTTTCCCTACCTAAAACAATCTACTTCTCACATAAAGAAATCTTCGCCTTCTCGAGTTAATTCATCGACGCCTCACACTCTCTCAAAACTTTCACCTCTCTCTCCAAATATAACACCCTAAGAGACAAATCTTTATTCACCTTTGTCATTTTTAAAGTCTGGGTGTAAAGATCACTAAACGACTTTTGGACACCACCTTCTCCATCACTCTAACTATCTCCAAAATTAATCGAAATATCATCGAGGCTTTGACGTTTGGATATGTCCTCATCAGCGTGGGATAAACTAGAAGTGCAAACGTGACTATCCATGAACGCAACGCAAGGTTCATGTGGTGATTCTCCCCCTGAATCAACCGACTCAACGTCACTATCGCTAAGAGTGTCTTTATTCGCAACTTTCTTTCCCTTTCTCTTAAGCGTAGTGGGACACTCATGTGACTTGTGCCATTTACCCTCACATTCAAAACACCTAATATCTTCCTCTTTCTCTCCTCCTCTTGTGCCTCATTCTTATTTTTATTTTTCTCAAAAAAAAATTCTTTGGACGAATTTTATTATAAAATTTTGAGAAACTTTTTGAAATTTTTCGCAAAAGGGGTCAAGTCATCAAAATCAAAATCAACTTTAGATTCAGACTCACAAACTTTTTCTTTCTTATTTTTCTTAGTTTCAGTCTTTAAACCAATACCTATTTCCTTAGGTTTAATATTTTTAGGGAACATATCAATCTCATATGTTTGTAAATCTCCTACAAGTTCCTCTATCTTAAGAATGTCTAGGATCTCTAATGAGTTAAGGACGATGATCTTAGAATAATACGGGTAAGGAGGAACCTTAAAAAAAATTTAACTACTCCCGTCTCAGGAATCTTTCCCCCAAACTAAAACTAGAATTAAATATATTCGATAAAAGCGCATAAAACTCATCAAAAGACTCGGACTCTAGCATGGCAAGGGTCTCAAATTGGTGGTCAAATTTTATAGATTGGATGCCTTTACAGCGTTGGACCCTTGTGTGTGAGATGGAAAGTATCTCAAGCTTCTTTAGACGTGGTGCACGTCATAAGCCGCGAGTGTTGAAATTACTCCACTTAAAATCATACTCTTTCCATTGAGAGACGGGTTTAGGGCCATCAATATTATCAATAGTGACTATGGGTGGTGTCCACCCTCTTTCACATACTAACCAAATACGTTCATCAATAGCTTTCAAAGCTAACCTCAATCTAGTTTTACAATTATCATAATTGATACCATCAAAGATGGGCATTCGATTATACAAATTATCCATTAAAATTCTGCCTTTTCCAAGATCAACAATTTTTTTTAAAATTTTATATCATAGAAAATATTTTGCAAAAAAGGATCACACCGTATTTTTGTGTAACCTAGTCTGATACCAATTAAAGAGTGCGCACGATCTTAATGAAATAACTTATTTAATTAAATGTCCAATAACAAATCCAATTTTATCTTATTATCATAAGACATGCATTTAAGTGATAAAATAGATAAATAAAATATGCAATCACACGACAACTGAGGAAAATCCCTTTTCAGGACAAAACCTTTTATATTAGCACTTTAGAAACTTTATAGGACAACCGACTTATAATACTACTTGATACAGCCTCGAGTATAACGCACACTCTTCGTAAAATCTCTAAAGAATACCACTCCTTCCTGAGCAGTCCACAGATGGTGGTCCACCCTCGGTATCCAATGATCAGCCTAGAGTCTTCAATCATGATCCTTCCAGGTTCACAAGTCAGAGGTAGAGTTGATCTCTCCACAATAAATACATCTCAACTAAGTTTCGATTTACAAAAGTGTATTTGGGGATGTTTTTATGAATCCAAATTGTTATGTAAAACAAAAATATTGAAAAATTTTGCAACAAATAAGTAAAAATCGTTTTGGCAAAAGTCCCACGAAATTTGGAAACAAAACAGATATTTATAAGTCATGCACAAAATTTGAGGCGGAAGCTCGTTCGAACAAAACTAAAGCTTATTAGAATGAGAATGAAAACACAGCTCGTTGGAACGAGACTCCAATATCATTTGAACCAGCTTCTAATGAGCTTCAACTGAATTCAAACAGACGCCCTTGAAGGATATTCGTTCGATATAAGATCAAACAACCCTTCAAACAAAAAGCCAAGTTCGTTCAAACGAGAAGCTATTCTCGTTTGAACGAGGTTTTAAAAAATATGTTTAAATAAAAAATCCAGCCTCGGTTTTTATAAAAAAAATAAACATCCCAAATAAAGTTTATTAATAATTTTAAACACCAATTGTTTTATACCTTTGAATGATGTATGGAAGTCTTGAATGTTAGAGTTTGTTGGTCGTGACGGTATGTGACGGTTTGTAACGTAATACGCCAAACAAGCCTAAAATATAAAAAGGCCTATAGTATGAGCAATATCAAAAAACTTGCTCTTTCAAAGGTAGTTATACTTAGCTATTAGAGTGTATTAGCGGGGTTAGGCTTGGATAGCGGTTATATGTCCTATTTATACTGGATAGTTTAATTAGGATTATAAATGAACACATTAGGTGTGCACTATAGTTGAGAGGTGATGTTTTATCTCATGTGAGTGCGACCGGTTAATTATGAAAGTAATATACTACAAGTTTTATCGATTTAAAATAATTAATTAATTACAAAATATTTTTAAACTTTTCGATCTTTAACCCGCGGGCAATTTTTTTTTCTTGTTTTCATTTTTAAAACCACAGGTGTGAAGCAATAGCAGCCGGGACTGCAGGGATAGATTGGTTTCTTGTCATTGCAGTAGCTATGGACACTATAGGATTTGACTTAGCCGCCTCAGCTTATTCTATGTAGATAGGATCTTTATTATTCCAGTACTTCATTTTGGACGTATTGCCCATAGTTGAGATAGGAATTTATTTATGTCATGATATTTTTTAGTACTCATATCTTATTCAGTTTTATTCAGATGTATTGTTATTATTTAGTGACCGATGGTTTATTCGGTCCACTTTATTATTTATTTATGCATGGTAATTTATTTATTCAATTTAATTGTATTGTTTCATTCATAGTATATTTATATTATCGTTGCAACAGTGGTTCTGAGAATGAAACCATATTGAGATTCTTGTTTTATTTTAGTAGTGGATTGGCCACCCGGTATTAGAATAGGCGGGTTGTCGTAGTGGCATTGCAACCTCATCACAGCGGATGACACGTCCCCATAATTTCTGCTGATGGTTTCTCCTGAATGAATAAATTTATTTTTAATAGACTTATTCTTAAAACGATGTAAAGTGCATACATAAATATCGCTATCATTTCATCAACACAAACACTCCCAATATCCTTTAGTTTGCTAATGCTACAGAGCATTTTGATAAACTTACGAAAAGTATACCTATTAATATGAAGTTGTTACTTGCACGCTAAGTCACTCTCCTTTGTTAATTTGTAGAAATGAATCTCACGTGCAAGGGAGCACCAAAGGGACGCTAATTTTGGCATCCGGGTCTCATAATCATGAATTCCTCTTTGGAGGAAAAAAAATCGATTATAATATTCAATAGAGTCCTAAAACTCTTGTGTAATAATAAAATCCTCCTCCTAGTAGACAAGATAGTTCGAGTCATTTATATACATTAAAGCAGCCCAATAAAATTTAAATATTAACTAATAATTCACACAAGGAATGTATGTACGGAAACAAAATTAGAGTTTAATTCTTTAAGTAATAAGGGAGATACATAAACCAATTTATTACCACCCTTTTAAATAATCATGAAAATATGCTATATGTCTAGTTTTAATAAGTAATCACCAAACTAAGAAATGTATAAAACTAACTAATAAATCAAATGTATTTGAGCACTCATAATCTCACATCATTTTCACCAAATTAAGAAAAACTCGTACAAATGAAACTATGTAAGTACAAATATATAGAAATGCCATTTTGTACATATTATGATTGTGTGTGTAGATACTAAAATAACATATTTACGCTAAATTAAATCAAGAAACTATATTCAAAGCTTTACCTATTCAGAATTAGACTCACACCATGGCTTAAATCAAATGTATTGGCGGATCAACAATTCAGTGTAACATGTCTTCATCGTTAAAAAAATTCATATCTTGAACCAAATTAGGGGGAAAAATCAACATATATTGATTGAGATTGTTCAATAAATCAGATCAACATGTCTTTATTGTTCAACAAAATCGAATCTAGAATAAAATTAGGGCACAATATCATTATGTATTGATTGAGATTGATCAATAAATCAAATTAACATGTCTTCATTGTTAAACAAATTCAGATCTCGAACTAAATTGGGGAATCAATTTTTTCAAATTCGAAATCCTTACCTTCATATTCAAATTGAGAAAACCATGAACGAAAATGGATATTTCATCAATCATGAGAGAAGAAGAGTTCGGATCTGACAGTGTTCATCGATCGGGGGAGATGGATAGTTCAGATATAATTTTTTGCAATGTCAAGAGAGAGAAATTATTAAATGAATATGTTGGGAGTTCTTTTGTGTTAAGAACATAGTCTAATGGTTGTAATTGGAAATATGAAAGGTTGGTTTGGTAATAAGATAAATTTAATTATTTTCACCTATCGAATTATTCACTTTATCCATCGTTTAACATGGTTAAAGTGTCACTCCACTTTTCACCATATTCATTTTATTTCACCTTTTTAAAAGACCAACCAAACACATATTTTACTTAGGTGAATTTACTAACATGGTGAAAAATATTACACCTTAAATTAAACGGACCCTTGAGGAAGTTACTTTGTTTATTCTAACTTCGAGACCAATGGTATGTTTAATGGAATTTATTTTTAAGACTAGTCTTAAATGAAAAAAATTACAAGCATAAGGCAACTAAATACCATTATTTGCAAATGAATAAAAACATAAGACACCAATAGGATAAGATGATTAAACTATATATTTGAAACATAGTCATTCCTATTGTTGGGGTTTTATCCTTAAAACCATGTTAATGACATTTATTTTATTAATAAAGGATTGTCAAGTTCATTTTGAAATATGAATGTTGTTTGTGGGAATGCATTATATTTATTTTAAATATTATATATATATATATATATATATATATATATATATGTCGGTCAATTAGACTTAGTAGGAATTTTGGTGAGTTGGGTTCGGTCGATCACATAAAATCAAAATTCTGATTCTAGTAAAATTGAACAATTCACATCCCAGATAGAGAGTTGACATCCTATCGATAAAGATGCATGTATAGTCTTAGTAGTTTGTCTTGACTACGGGAACACGTCTGATGGTTCAGGATTTTGTATGATAGTTCAAAGAGGAATGTTCGAGTACATTAGCGATGTATTAAATAAGACCAAAGGTGATATTAAAGTTTAGGTGATGATTAGATTAGACTTTCACAATCTTATAAATTTGCAAACAGTTCATGTATTTTTTATCCCGATGATTATAAGGATCGGAATATTAACATAATTATTGCTTTGATTGTAGCGGGTGAGATTAAATTTATTGGGTTAATAAATCTTCGTAAGTTGACAATCGTTGTCTTAATATGTTTGAGATCATATTCCAGAGGAATTCGCGTCTGAGAGGTATACTGAATTGTGATACCCCCTTAATAAACTTATAAGTTTTTATAAGGGAATTATCCGAACAAATAGAAAAAGTTGATATGTGTCTAACAGTCGTGATAGACGATCATATCTTAAAGATAAGAACAAAAGGGGATCCGATTAGCGGAGATATCGGCCATTAATCTACTTGACCAGATCGCATTTGTATCCCAAGGCTATATAGTCCTGCAGAAATCATTATTTTTATGTTCTCTATAAATGTAATCATCTACCATGGGAATAAGGGCATATAATTCTTATTATTGTGATTTGAACAATTAAAAGAAAGAGCAAGACCACTGTGAGCGTAGGCACATTGTCGAACCACATATATCTCATGTTGTGTGATTATGTGATTTTTCTTTATTACTTGGATTTACTATGTTGAATCATCATAGTGAAATTTTACCATCTACAATTGGCATCGTCTGTAGGAACAAGTTTCCTTTCTTTAGTCAATTAGAGGCAATGAGCAGTTATATCTCACCCAGCTAGCACACCTCTTCCATTTAATGATGAGAGTCGAGATGAATAAAATGGGCCCCCACTACCTAAAGTTAGGTATGAGGTTCACCCTAATAGGAGTCTTAATACTCCTATACCATGAAAAGTGACTCGCAGCCGAAGTCCACCAAGATTTCATGGCTCATAGATTATTGTGAAGGACGACTCCGTCAACAAGAGGAGGTCACAATCCTCCAACATTAGGAAAACTCACATTTACAATACCGGATAAAAAGGATAGAGAACGATCACCATAGGGACAAGTGATAATATTACTCCTGAAGACCTGGCCCTTGAGCTAGCAAGACTCGCAGTTGAGGAAGGATTATGCACCTCAATGAAGAGCACAAGCAAAGGAGTCCCTAGAGAGTAGCAACTAAAGAGGCGGACGTAACAAGAAAGATATTTGTGACCTCCTCCGTCGAGAGATGAATGATCACCCCACTCATTGAGGATCCAGGTCCACCAAGGAATTAGCCAAGAGGGCCCTTATCAGCCAGATGAAGTATTTGTTCTCAAGAGCAATTAAGGAATTGGAGACTCCCAAAAAGTTCTCCATCCCTAGATTCAAGATCTACGATGGGAATACTGATCCCATCAATGATGTTCGCCTGTACCGGCATGTGATGACCCTCTGAAACAATAATGAAGCTCTCTTATGTTGCATATTCCCCTTTAGTCTGGGGGTATCACACAAAACTGGTTCGAAAAGATCCCACACATGTCGATTAAAGGCTTTAAGCAACTCGTAGAGGCTTTTATCGCGAGGTTCATAACCAGTATTGCTCATCCAAAGAGGATGGACTCACTCCTCACCATGAGAAATAATCCCTAGGAAACCTTATGGGAATATGCCAGACGAGACTGGGAAACCTACAATAAACTGGAAGACTCCTTCGATAATGTTGTTGTGGCATTATTTAATAATGGTATGCTGAGCAACTCTATGTTGCCCCAATCCCTTACTAAAAAGAAGGCCAACACTATTGACGATATTATGTCCAGGATAGAGAAATCTATCAAGGTAGAAGATGTGGTTGTTGGAACTCGGCACGATAACGGTCGGTTAAAGACGGCTAAAAATGAAGACAAAGAGAATGTCCCCAATAAGGGGTACAAGAAAAAATCGTTGGATCTAAAGATAATGACAAGGAAGGCTCTACCAAAGCCTACCAGGCAATCAACAGTGTTTTAAAAAAAATAATCTATAAGATCTTAAATAAGATAAAATACAAATAGTTCCTTTAGGTGGTGAGGAAGATGACGGGATATCCATCAAAGAGGAACACCGCACTGAGATGTGCCTGTCATAAGGAGCATGTGTACAAGGCAGGGAGTTATAAGGCTCTTAAGTACCATTTAGAAGAGTTGGCCCCATTTGACTACCTGTATGACTATGTCGAGAAAAAGGGTGCAAAGCACTAAAACCTGACAACGTCTTAAACAACGAGATGGTTTAAGAGTTAGCAGTCATCGACGGTGCATCGAGTTCAAACTAGATCCAAGGAAATACTGTTCGGATCAAATTAAAAAAAGTCATTATGGTGATAGAGGCTTTCTAGATTAACCCTGCCAAAACTCCAATAATTAAATGTCAATGACTAGAAGATATCGACTATAGCACATAATATTTATCGTGGAAGACTTGGTCGTAGTCAAGATTTTGTATCATGATGCGCTAGTAATCACTTTCAGAATTACCAAGTGGGATGTGGATAAACTATTATCGACCAGGGAAGATCCTCCGAGGTTATGAACATAAAGGTGTTCAATAAGCTCAATCATAACATGGAAGATATGAAAGAATCATCCATCCCTTTTGTCCGCTTCATTAGAAAAATAAATATGTCACTAGGGAAGGTTTTATTGCGAGTTCGAATTGGGAATATATTCAAGTTAATCGAGCTTTTAGTTACAGACATTAATTCTCTTTACAACACTTTCCTCGGATGAGGATGGCTTCATGACATGGATATTGTCCCTTACACTTATTTGGTAATGCTTTATCACTGCCATAAGGCCTAACCAAGAAAAAAAGAAGGAAAAAGTGGTCGCGAATGAGGCACCAAAGACGAAACTACTACGTCCAAATAGCAACTAAAGTATGGCGGACTAGGATGGAATAAATAAGGGTGGACCTCGAAGAACGAGTCATAAAACTATTGCAAGAAGTAATGTTTGATGGCTCATGCTCGAAGAAGAAATTTTGATCGGTAGTTCACTCACCAACTGCAAACAAGAAAAACTGATCTTTCTGCTAAAAGAGAATGAAGACATATTTTCTTAGAAACCTTACATTATGCTAAGGATTGATCTTGAAGCCATGTCCTATTAACTTCACGTGGACTTATGATTCCCTCCAATCACACAAAAGGTATGCCGAACAGCCCTAGAGAAGGCAAATGCTAAGGAAGAATAAGTGTGGAAACTTATGGAGGCTAGGTCCATTATACAATTTTGATTCCCCAAATGGCTCTCTAATTAAGTGGTTATCAAGAAAATTAATGGAAAGTGGAGAGTCTACATAGACTTCATCAAACTCAACAAAGCTTGTCCCAGCGATAGTTTTTCTATGCTAAAGATTGACTAATTGGTCAACTCTACAACCAGACATGAATGTATAAGTTTCCTAGATGCATACTTAAGGTATCATTAGATTCCTTTGTTAGGCCTCTACTAGGAGAATACTTCATTCATTATCACTCTTGACTTATACTAGTACACAGTCATATCATTTGGGCTCAAGAACCCATGAGCAACGTACCAATGGTTGGACACCAATATGTTCCAACATGAGTTATGAAGAGTAAGTATAAAACTAACCACCTGCAGGACCTGGCAAAGATGTTTGAGTCTTAAGATACTACAGGATGAAACTCAACGCTTCCAAATGATCCTTTAGAGTACAGTCTGGAAAATTTTGGGGCTACCTGGTCAATTATAGGGGGATCGAAGAAAATCCCGATCAAATTGAAGAGATAAACAATGTTAAGCCAACAAAGACAGTTAGAGATGTTCAAATATTGATCGAAATGTGGGTTTTTCAACCGTTTCATCTCTAAATTCTTCGAGAAGTGTTGACTATTCTTTCAGCTTCCTAAAATGAAGAATGATCAAAGGAACTTAAAGAAATTAAGTCTTATTTGAGTCGGACACCTCTACTTACAGTCCTAACTCGGGGGACCCAATCTACCTATATCTTGTGATGTCCTACCATGCGATTAGCTCAGCCTTAGTATGTGAAATAAAGGGTGACATGATACAATTTATTATATTAACAAAACGTTACTTGACGGATATATGTCCAAGTGGAAAATTTGTCTCCCTCTGGAAAATCTAGCTTAATCTCTCATTGTCTCCTCTTGAAAGTTTAATTACTACTCCAAAGCCCAATCAATCATAGTCATCACTTCATTTCCACTCAAGGAAATCCTTAGAAAGGTGTAGCTCTCTGAATAGATGTCCAAGTGGTCAATAGAACTGGTGAGGTGCGTTATCCATTATTAACCAATTAATGAAATCAAAGGGCAAGTTTTAGCAGATTTCATCATTGAATTCACTAGAGGGCAGGAGCCGGAAGAAGGGTGAATGTTCGACCATACAACTAGTGAATAGTTTGACCCATCGCCTCTTTCCTCGTGCCAGATTTTCTATTTGGGTAGATTCGAAATCTTAGTTTAGGAGGGACCCTTTAGGCGTTGTGGAAACCCTTCTGTGTCATTCAAATTTGGTATTTAGAATTTCAGAACACGGAACCCGTAGTAGTGTGTAAGATGAGACAAAGGCGGTTGTTAAGAAAAATAAAGCTACACCAGAAGAAGTGGAGGTACAATTGACTCAATACTGCCAGGATGGCTTGCCAGAGGACAAGAGGTTTAATGGAAAGAAATGTATGCTTCTATCTTGCACAAACAGACAATTTAATTAATGATAGTTAGAATAAATTGGAAACACAAAATGGAAAATAATAACTTTGTAATTATTTTGCTTATGATGTAATACGTATGAACTCATACACAGGTGGCAACAGTTACGTATTTTTGTTTGCCCATAAAGATTCGCTTTTCATCATGGGAAATAGGTTTTATTAGCTAATATATTCATATGTTGTTTGAACGGATAATTTTTCACTTCTATTGATTTTTGCTATATGACCCATATTTATTGTTGGTAATCCTCTTATTAGTCCCTAGCCTTCCTTTCCTAGAGCCCGCCACCATTAATTTGACTGAAAACTGATATAACTTGTGCATAAGCGTAAATAAAACAACGTCTAGAACAAATTGGGGTTTCCATTCCTCTCTTTTATGATCTCGCTCTCGAAAGTCTAGTAATGATTTGAATTACATGGAAAGAAGGAGCACCTTTGAAAGTTAGGGTTGCTCAAAAGACACCACCACCCATATTAGAAAAAAATAATAAACAAAGTATCAAAATAAATGCTTTTGCATCATACACCCCTGAGAAAGTAGCCATATGGTCTTGCTATGAGGGCTCGTGCTAAGGAGTAGCTTCAGATATTTACTTATTCTCAATCTCAGAGTGGCCAAACCAACAAATAATATAGTGTGTTAACGGTTTGGTGATGTCCGCGATCTCGGAATCAACTATGCCATCTATATGGTCAACATTGGAGCGAACCTAACTGACTGTGTTGGGTCAAAAGGCAAAGGAATATCAAGTATGTGGGTGCCCTCGAAAGGGACATATAAGCCACATTGAACTTATGGTGCAACCGAAAATCGACAGGAATATGGGTTGTAGCGCCTAATCTGAAGATTATGACCCCAACCATGATGTGTTTCTTTCTTCAGATAACTCATACTAAATCCCTTGGTGATAAAAGTAAAAAATAAATAAATAAAAAAGACCCGACATCGATAAGGATCCACATATCCCTTGTAGGCAAGGCACGTGTGCTGAGAACTATCAGTATTGATAACGATCATGAGGGCAGAAAACTTAAAAAGTAAGAGGACACCACGGAACTATCTGGGGAAGCTCCATAATTGATGGACATGGAAGGAAAGATACCCAAAATAAGTTAAAATGTAGACAACCCCAATCAATCGATTAACAATGTTATTGAAAATAAACTTTATTGTGGTTATTAAGATATCCCAACTCCTAGGATCATTTGTCTCCTTCCACCCTCCTTTTGACCACCTACATCGATTATTGGGTGGAAAACTGTTAAAAACTGATGTGAGAACAGTTGTGAAGTCACCACAATTTGCAAAAGAAGTGTCTTGTTAACCCATTATCCCTATCGAAGGTGATATTGCAAAGGATGTCATGGAGATGAACCACCTCTTTAAAGTATGAAGTGGTCACATGCGGAGCATCTATCATTTGGTTACAATGAATAAACTAGGTCATCTTAGAGAAACGACCAACCACGACGAAGATGGGATCGTGTCCATCCAATGTCATGGGAAGACCCATAATAAAATGCATAGGCACATCCTCCCACACTTGGCGTGGAATTGGCAATGGAGTATACAATCCCGTAGATGAAATCTGACCCTTAATCGTTTGTAATACGATGAATAAAGTTATTTGAGTCACGTTGCATCGTGGCCCAGAATCCTCTCCGAGAAGGTAAGATCGCTTAAAACCTCTGATACCGATTTGTGAATGTTATGTGATATCGATTATATATGTCGACTCGCAAATTTTAAATTTTAAACTTATTTAATTAGAGTAAATTTTTAGAGAACCCTAAAACACTCATCTAGGTAGGTAAATCAAACCATCACAAATAAATTGCTAACACATAGATTTCAGAAATAAAATCAGGGAAAACCTTTTTATTTCACTATGAAAAAGTAAATAGCAACTTACATACACATTGAAATCTGCAATGAATATCCGTAGACACTCACATAGACACGCGTCCTAGAATCAGCAATGGATCAACCACAGCAACCCATAAGAACACGCAGCTCTGAATCAGCAAGGGACACTCGCAAGTACTCCCAATGACACGCAATCATCAGCCGTAGATTTACCCTATCTACAAGAGAAACTTCAACAAGATCGTATCTTAGGTTCCAAGACAATTCACTAAACTATTGGGATTTTTGCGAATTGAAAAATAAAGTTTAAACCCCTGGTGAAGAAGACAAAATAATTCTACAGTTTGCAGTTTTTGTAGTCCGAAAAATGTCAGGTCTTCTTAAGAAAAAAATGACTCATTTAATTAGGTATATATAACAAAATTGAGTCGATGGGTTTGCTTGAACGAAAAAATGATGTCGCTCGAATGAGATGAGTTTTCGCTCGACGAGGACATCGCGCGACATTGCATTATTGCTTGAATGACACTGTTTTGTCGCTCAAACGACCTGAACGTCAAAATAACTTTTAATAAAACTCCGCCTCAACACTTAGAAAAAATTCTTTTGATGAAAAACAACGCCTTAGGTGTTTAAAAGCAGTTTAGAAAAATTATCCCGACACTTTAAATGAACCGTTAAGAAACTTAAACAAAACCTTCCCAAAATCTATCTCGCAGAGGCTTTTCTGTTGAAGAATGTTGATACTCGGATCCATCTTGATGCTTAATTGAACTTGAACTTTTCTTCGATGGTTGTAGCAGTATAGGACATGCACTAATTATAAACCGGACAATAAAATATGTCCTTACAAATCTCTCCCTATGTCTATGCTGGTACAAAATAAAAACATATGAATTATCAAATCAAATGTCCTATACAAATATAAAACCCTCCCATGAACCCAAAACTGAAAAGGTACTAAAAATGTAAGTCTTAAACTTTATAAAAAAAATCAACTTGAAATATTCAAATCACCAACTTTTCTCCGTCATCATCGGGGGTGTGCAAAATAGTGATCTTCAACTTTTGTACCTACACACATGAGACGAGAAATAAATACCTTCGTGGCGTATTGAGTTTGATATGAGATAAACATAAATCAAAATAAAGATCGAATCTCAAATCTCCCCATAATTTGAATCCCCCCATTAAATCATAATTCGTTCTCCCCCTTTTTATTTGTCTGAAATAGACAAGGAAAAGAATAAATAAAAATAAACATGGAGTGTCATGATAAGCAAAGAAAACAACTACAATCATCAAGGATAAACTTGAAAGCATTCACCATCTATTTTTTATTTTTCAAATTTAAAAAAAAAAATCACACCATGAATTTACACTAAGATAACCAAATCGTAGATACGGAATGAATGGATGTGAACATATTCAATAAGTAAATCAACTCAAACATTCATAACAAAGGTTCACGATGAATATGGATACTCCTAACGAATGAACTTCATAATCATCATTAGGTGTAAAAATTATTGAATTCAAATGACATTGACTTAATCAAATCAACAAATCAAAGGCTAAAATGATTTCCACACCAATAACGTCTAAAACTATGTAACGCTATTTCAAGACTTTGTCAGAACGTGCAAACCTATTGATTTATTTCCAATGAAACCCCCTCAAATATATATTTCTTTTTCAAGTTCTTTTGAGGTTTCTATTTTTTTCTCAACTTAGAGAAATCTTATTGGCCCCTTTCTTTTGGCATATGATTATTTTTATTGCCTTAATTTTTTTCTCGGGCTATTTTAAACAATGGCTTTCACGACGTGATTATTATTCACTCACATGCCTTTCCTGTGTTCACTCATCAATCTTTCATATTAAACAAATTACTCACGGACAATGGTTCTTACATGCACTCTTTCATTATCAAGTTTTATCGCATTTGGTTCGTTTTAAAGACAGGATTGAGATGGAAATATTTTGACCAACATGTGATAGACAAGTACAACAATCAAACAAATCTGTGCAAGTGTGCATTAAAGGAAATCATGAGTCAAACATGTAGAAAGTAATCTCAAATTATATCTTAATGACTCCAAACATTATAAAGCACGTGGATGAAATGATGTATCATCTCAAAACACTATCGAATAGTCACATGAATATGGAATGATGTTGTAACTTAGTCATCCTAAATGTCCATCCATAAATGGTGTAAACAAAATACAAAACTCTTTTTGTCTTTTTCCAAAAATTTATCAACATAAAATCTTTTTAGCTTTTTCAATTTTTTCTCAAAAAATAGAATTTTTTTTGTATTTTTTAGAAAAAAATCAAAATCAAAAATCTTTTTGGTTTTCTTGAAAAATATATTAAAAAAAATAACTACAAAAATGGTACATACTAGCAATAGGCATAAAATATCATCATGAAAATCACACTATGCTAGCAAATAAGTTTAAACCTCAACCGTTAGGTGCGGTGGAGTTTTTCAAAGGTGGTGACATCCTATGAAAAACATCCATCAAATCATATGAAGTTTTAACAAAAAACTCAACTTTCTCCCTAATATGTGCAAACTCTCTCATATAATCATCTAGAGCATCATGTGTGGGTGCGTGTGTGGGAACACATGAAAAAACTCTATGCGACACACTTCCCAACTTAAAACAAAATTCCCTAAGGTGTGCTCTCTTTTTGTAATGGGTACAAACATACACGGCCTATGAACGCGTCTCCAAAATCATCTAGGATGCACTTTCCACTTCGAAAACGGGACGCCTATGTGGGTTAGGTTAAGAGCCATACGGATCTATCACAAACTCAGGAACCGGCTCGGGTGCAACATGGGAAGTAGACTCACCATCATGACCTATTACTAATCTCTCAACATTACCCAAAATGGGACAGTGGAGCATCTTTCCAACTTTCTTAGATATATCCTCTATAGTGACTTTTACCTCCCGTGCACATTCAAGATCTCTCTCTAATTGTGACACACGAGCAATAAGTACACTATTTTCACGACCTATGACGATCAACTGCTCACTCAAAGTAATCTTCACCTTATCGAATTGACTCGTCGACGGCTCAAAACCTCTCAAACTCTCTATCTCTCTCTCCAAATCAATCACCCTAAGGCCTAACTCCTTATTCAACTTCTTTGTCTTTAAGGTTTCGGCATACAAATATCTAAACGCAATTTGGAGCTCACTTTCACCTTTGCTTCCACACTCACCATCACCCTCACTCTAAACACTCAAACTATCATCGGGACTCTCACGTGCACAAGTGTCCTCATCGACGTAGGTCAAAGTAAGTGTGCTCACGTGACTAGCTAAAAAGGCGTCACACGTCCCATGTGAATATTCATCCCCAAAATTATTTACCTCTTCCTCACTATCGCTAAGAGTGGCTGGCATGGCAATCTTCTTTCCCTTTCTCTTTCGCCTAGTGGGACACACAAATGCCTTATGCCCCTTACCCTCACATTCAAAACATATTTATTCTTCCTCATTCTCTTTCTCTTTTTCTTTCTCACCGCTCTCTTTGGCCTCATCTTTCTTTTTATTTTTCTCAAAAAATATTTTATTGGAAGAATTTTCTTTTGAAAATTTGAGAAACTTTTTAAAATTTTTGCAAGCATGACCACATCATCAAAATCAAACTTTCCCTCACACTCTAAATCACAAAACTCTCACTTTCTTTTCCTTATATATCTTTGACACTTCCTCTTTTTACCTAGACTAGGCTCTAAATGCTATCCCTCCATCCTTAGACTTGACAGTGTCAGGAAACATGTCAATTTCATATGTCTGGAGGTCTCCAACCAGTTCTTCTAACTTGAGATTGCTCAAATTTCCTAAGGAATTCAAAATAGTTACTTTCAAGATAAAACGTTTAGGCAAACGATTTCAAAATCTTTTTAACCACTCGTGCATTAGAAATGTGCTCACCAAGATTGAAGCTAGTGTTGGCAATGCCAGATAAACATGCATAAAAGTCATCAACACACTCAGATTCAAGCATGGTAATAGTTTCAAATTGAGTAGTTAAATTATGAAATTTATACTCTTTAACCACATTTGTGCCTTCATGGGTAAGTTGTAAAACATCCCATGCTTCTTTTGACGTAGTGCACGTCATAATACATCGAAACTCGTCAGGGGTGAAGGCTCTAGAAATTGCACTTAGCCCACGTGAATTAAAAGGCTCCATTTAAACTCATCCTCAATCCAAGCATTCACCAGTTTAAGATTGGTGACATTATTAGCGGTGACAGCGGGAGGAGTCCATCCTCTTTCAGAAACAACCCAAACTCGCTCATCGATTGCTTTTAAATGTGATTTCATATGGACTTTCCAGTAGGCATAATTAGACCAATCAAAAATTGGCAACCGATTATATAAGTTTTCATTCAGAAACATTGCAAAAAAAATTCAAAATCAGATTTTTCAAATAAAATCAATATCATAAAATTTTATGAAAAACAGGATCACTCGATAAATTAGAGAAACCCGCTTTGATACTAATTTGAGAAGGTAAGATCGCTTAAAAATCTCTGATACAAATTTGTGAATGCTATGTGATATCGATTATATATGTCGACTCAAAAATTTCCAATTTTAAACTTATTTAATTGAAGTCAATTTTTAGAGAACCCTAAAACATTCGTTTAGGTGGGTAAATCAAACCATCACAAATAAATTGTTGACACACAGATTTCGGGAAAAATGTCCAAAGGGAAAACCTTTTTATTTCACTATGCAAAAGTAAATCGCAACTTGCATACACAATGAAATCTGCAATGAATATCCTAAGACACTCACATAGACACGCAACCTAGAGTCAGCAATGGATCAACCGCAACACGTGACTCTGAATCAGCAAAGATCACCCGCAAGTACTCATAATAACACACAGTCGTCAGTCGTAGATTTACCCTCTCTACAAGAGAAACTTCAAGAAAATTGTATCTTAGGTTCTAAAATAATTCAGTAAACAATTGGGATTTTTATGAATTGAAAAAGAAAGTTTAAACCCTAAATGGAGAAGACAAAATAATTCTGCAGTTTGCAATTTTCCTAGCCTGAAAAACGTCTCATCTTCTTAAGAAAAAATGACTCATTTAATCAGGTATATATAACAAAATTAAGTCAGCGGGTTCACTCGAACGAAAACAGGATGTCGCTCGAACGAGATAAGTTATCCCTCGAACAAAGACATCGCGACAAATTGCATTGTCGCTAGAATGACACTGTCTTGTTGCTCGAACGACTTGAACGTCAAATAAGCCTGTTAATAAAACCTCGCCTCAACACTTTGAAGAAATTCTTTTAACGAAAAACAACGCCTCGTGTGTTTCCAAATAGTTTAGAATAATTATCCCAAAAGTTTAAATGAACCTTTAAGGGACTTAAACACAACCTTACCAAAATCTATCTCGCTGAGGCTTTTCTATTGAAGAATGTTGATATTCGGATCCGTCTTGATGCTTGATTGAACTCGAAAGTTTCTTCGACGGTTGTAGCAGTATACGACATACTCTAATTGTAAACCAAATAATATAAAATATTACACTCTTTTTTTAGAAGGGCCACAGTTCATGCTAAACCCTTGTGTCTTGTTCACCAGAATAAACCTCGTTAATAATCTTCTCATAAGAGAAGGGATGTGGATACATAGTGTCGTTCCCCGAAAAAGGAACCCACCCTGAATAACAAACTCACCAGTGGAGAAGAAATTGAGAGATACTCCATATTACCTTCTGCAAACTCGCAAACCACTAGGGCATTAGTGTTCTACTTTTACTTTCTGACAGGTGAGACATCTTTTAACAAAGTTATCAATACTATTCCTCATGCTTGGCCACTAATATTGTTTCGTTTGTACATGATACATTTTCAAGCTTCCAGGATGTATCATGAATTTGGAATGATGAGCTTCTTGTAATACCTCTTCCCATAATAACGAATCATCAGGTACATACAATTTATATTTAAATCATAGACTTACCTCCTTATTGTATGATACTTTTTGGGTCTTATTTCTGGTTTGTTATTTTATCACAAGATATCTTGGAGTTGTTGTTCTACAATATTCTTTATCGGGTTTGGGTAAGCAATGATATTGGTGAATTTTGAAAAAGGTGGGGTTGGCTGAAGATCATATTGCTTTATGGAAACAATAACATCATAAGAAATCCTCTCACATGGATAACCTCCCACATACTCGCTTGAGTTGATAAAAATCCCCTGAAAACCCATGGTATAACCCTAACCATAACCCAAGGCCGAATCGATTTGCCTCCCAGAGCCAAATTGATTCGTCGGGCAGAATTGGTTCGCCCTGGGCCGAATCGATTCGATTTTGGGAAGTATCCCTGATCTACCATTTTTTTCTATACCCCGAAAATCCAAATTCATTTATAAGGTTCTACCCACTTCACTTTCAAGGACTATAACCCTATTATGGTCAAGAAAACATGATCACATCATTGTATACCCATTCCCCACATGGTAACCCCCATAAATTCAAGAGGTTATCTAACAAAATAAATATCATAATTTTTACATAAAATTTCCAGAATAGTAAAACCAATAAATGGTTTGGAATCATATATAAACATAAATCCTATCACATGAATTCTAGTAGTAAATATCTCAATAAAACAATAACAATTTTGGGGTTGTCACCAAAGTGTTTAATTATTAAAATACAATTATTATTTTATTAGTCCTAAATAGTTCTAGATTCAAATTTATTTGTTTTCAATCCTCAAATCAATTTTTAACCCGAAATCGGTATGAGAAAGTATTCATCGGAATCAAGAAACAAATTATAATCAGTTTGGTAAGAAATGGTAAAGTTTGAAGGGTCAAAGTGTAATTGACCCACCTATTAAAGAGTAGTTGAACAAGAGAAGAACCTTTTTTTCTTGTTTAAAGTTTTACTCGTGCTGAATTAGAGGGCCCATATTATCATAGTTACAAAAACATGTAACGCTGTGATTAGATACAAAATATATGAAAAGGCATAAACATAACTTTGGGATCTACACTTAAAAGAATAAAAATTACATATTGAAAAGAGTAATACTAGAGAGAACCCTTTTGGAACTTTTTTTCAAACCCATTGATGTGTCAAGCACACATTGGATGGTTTTTCTAATGGACCCCATGTGAATAAAACAACACCCAATGTGTGCTTGACACATCATTGAGTTTGAAAAAGGGTCCATGAAATGGATCTCCCTAATGTTACTTCCTTGAAAAACTTCGATACACACTTGCTATAGAAAACAAATGAACAACATTATTCTAAAAATAAAGGAGCTCAAATTAAATGTTGCAAGCATTTAATTTCAACATTCAATTGTTAAACCTAAATAAAGTCTATATCAACAACTGGACGCTCTATGTTGATGGGGCCTTTACTCAAAAGGATCAGGAGTAGGAATTGTGTTGATGACTCCAGAACAGACCATGATCAAGCATGGGATCGGGCTTAGCTTTGAATCATCCAATAATAAGGGTGAATATGAATCTCCCATCATCGAATTGAAGAAGGCTTTATCTCTTGGCACGAGTCACCTTGATGTCTTTTGTGAATAAAATATGGTGTCTAATCAAGTATCAAGAGATTTTAACACCACATAGGAACGTATTCAGCATACTTACAGGTTGTGCAAGACCTAATTGCCCAGTTTAAAAAAGTTCACATACAACAGTTTCCTCGGGGAAATAACATTCATGCAAATGCTCTAGCCAGTTTCAGTTAAACCATTGATATTGACCTCAAAAGAACAATTGAGGTGGAATACCTCGCATAACCAAGAATCATAAAACCAAAGATCACTAAGAAAGTCAGGGTAAAATATTCAATTGGCCCGATAATAGCTAATTTCTAAGAGAATAATCAATTGGCCAACAAGAAGCATTAGCATAAGGTCAGGGTAAAATATTCTTGGTTCTACTTATCACCTGAAGGAAAGCTCTACATGCGATCCTTTATAACTCCATACCTCTAGTGTGTACACCTAAATGATGTCAAATAAGTCTTATATGATTTGCATAAAAAAATATGTGGAGGTCATACCGGAGGAAGATCTTTAACAATCAGAGACATAAAAAAAGGCTATTGGTGGCCATATATGTAAAAAGATGTGGTCTCATATATGTCAGGAAATGCAAGAAGTGTTAACAGTTCTCGCCTATACTTCACCAACCAGATAGCAACTTGAAGTCATTGAGTAGTCCATCATCTTTTACTCAATAAAGACTGGACATTGTGGGTACTCTACCTGCAACATCAGGGAATCACAAGTATCTCTTGGTCGGCACAGACTATTTCACTAAATGGATAGAGGTTAAACCTTTGGTGAACACACGGGACACCAATATTATCAGATTTATCGGGATGAACATTATGACCCGTTAAGGCATATCGAGAACGATTATCACCGATAATGGGACGTAATTTGAGAGAAAACTATTTCAAGACTTCTCCAACAACCATAACATCAAGCACGACTATAGTTCAGTGACCTACTCTAGGCAATGTGTAAATCGAGGCCTTTAACAAAATTATGTTCGACGGAATGAAGAAAATCTTAGAGAAAGAAAAAAGTTCTTGGATAAAAGAAGTTAATTTGGTCATATCAAACAACGCCTAGGAGGTTGGATGGGTAAATGCCATTTCCTTAGATTATGGGATGGAAGCTATAATTTCATTGGAAGTTGGCTTGCAGTCCAAAAGAAAAATGTTGTCGATTAAAGACTAGATGAAGAAATTATAAAGACTAATCTCGACCTGGATGACAATAAGAGAGAACAAAACCCAATTAAACTATCCTCTTATCAACAGTAGCTGGCCAAACAATATAATAAAAGGTGTTAATCCAAAGAAGTTTTAAGTGAGAGATTACGTCCTTAGAAAGGTGATCGATATGGCGAGAAATCCGTCAGATGGAAAGTTAGGTCCTAACTTGGAAGGAACCTTCAAAATTACCAGAGACGACCTTCAAGGCGGATATTAACATTTGGGGCAAGGAGATACCAAAGGCCTGGAATGCGACCAACCTAAAGAGAATTTATTTTTAAAAAATTTAGTTTTTTTTCTTAGATGATTTAAAGTTCAATTAATGAAATTATCTTTCGAGTTTTTCCAAATAGCAGGCCAACTGTGTTTATTACAAGTTGTCATTGTTGTAAATTTTTTCAAATTTATCTGATCAAACTCTGATCACCAGTTTAAACACCGATCAACTATTGGTAAGATTACATTTAATCAAAGCTCAAGGTTACATGTTTTCATCATTAACAAAAATGAAAACATCCCGAATTGCCCATAAAAGAAAAAGACCTACGGTGTATCCCTAGTCACTAAGTGTACCGATTATGGTCAGCTAAAATTCTGAACGGGTTGATGGCCCTGCAACTAGGTTTATTTTTACCACAGTTTGTCCTAGGCCTAAGATTGTGTGATGAAACTTTCGACAAGGTAAGGAAACAACAACACATGCTCAACATAAAGAATGGGAAAATGCAAAACATGGAATTAACAAAAAGGTTGATTGTCCAAATTACAAAATGGATATAAAGATGTGATAAAGATAGCCTTCCTCTCTGACAAGTCAGTAGCTAGGTGATCTCATCTCGACGGTTATCGCCAGGACTACGTTAAAACTCATCGTTACTATCATGAGACATGAAGTAGATCTTCACTAGTTGAAGAGGAACATCATTTCGAGGAATCTAACACTCATCACTCCTAGGGGGAGGATGCCGATAAGTGGGACATCCCAATCGATACCAATACTTAAGTTTAGAATTTTTGGGAACCTTCATAGTGGGTAGGTCATTAAGACAACCATGTTTACAAGCCAGGTAATTGGCTTTATTCAGGAACAAAGGGACATCCACGTGACACTCTGCCTAATTAAATACCGGGTGATCAGTCCTTTATTAAATTAAAAATAGAATATCTGGTTGGTTCAGTCTTAACATCACTGTCGAAAAATATTTATTAATTACTAAACACCTAGTAGTTAAAAAGTCAAGTGTCAAATTTTATTTTTTAAAATTAACATGCAACCAAAAATAATTAATTTAACCATTCACCATCTAAGAAAATCTCACAGCAATTAAGAATGATATAAATGAATAACTGAGTCTGGAGTAAACACATCTAGTCTAAATCCCAAATAGAAAAGTCAAAAAATGAAATAAATCCCCACAAATGAAATATAAATAAGAGTCTGCAGTCACTATCTCTGAGTATATCTGAATAAATGATAGGCAACATGCCCGACTGAAGTAAATAACTCGGAAAGAATCAAGGATAGATGTTGAGGCATCTAGTACCGAGGTCCTATAACTTCCACAGCAGTTACAGCACGTCAACTGGTAGAAACTCCAATGCTTGGCGTCTCTGTGGCTAGGCACCTAAAAAATGTTTACAAAAACAAGTAGATTTGGAAGAAAACGGGTCAATCGCCAAGTTGTAAATGGTTTAAAACACCAAGTGTTTAGCATGCATTAAACAGTAAATATTATATCCATGTTAGTTTCTAGTGCCCTCACTTGAGATTCTCACCTCTCAACTAATGTGCACGCCTAGCGTAGACTCCTAACCCATCCTAGTCATGCTATCCCATTTATCTAGTTTAACCCCAGTCCTTTACTGAATTGTCTAAGTCATTGTACCCAATTATAACACCTGAATAATACCTTCTTGTAATTATTTCTTTAGTTTAATCAGATTTAAATAACTCATTAATCGTTCAAGTTCCCATATAGTTGATCAATGTTAAATATCGTAATCGTTCTCATCTATTAAGTAGCACAGTAGAATAATCTCAGTGTATATACATATATATCCCAATTCATACATATATATACTAATACAACACCCCAAAAGACTAAACAAACGGTGCACACATACTCTGCTATCAGTCCCGGTACATCACGCACAGGAGGACTACGAATTCCGAATCACTCTGAAATTGTATCAACACATAGCAAACACAAGGAGGCGAACATAGTTCCCAGCCCCATGGGCTACGCACATACCTATGCACCCACGTGATCGCAACTTATCAACTCACAGATAAGTCTTTCCCAGACCTATGTCCTGAAGCAGCAATCAAAAATCCCCCCGAAGGCTCATCAAGATAAGATTGTCCCCTTCTTAAGACCTCCCGTGATAGGAAGTATGGTAGGTATGTCATACACATAAGGGTTCATACAATCGGTACACACAACCCATATAATTAATAGGATCATACCACCTAAATATTCCAGATTTCTACGAAATGTCATTCTTTACAATATTCACAACATTTCCATTACTACTATTCTCTCTATCGTATCACACTATTTATAATGGATATCACTAAGGAGTCCCTCTTATCTTTATATACTTTTATACTTATTGTTACTAGCTCAAGAAATGTGGTTGCCCTACATAACCTTAAGTTATTCATTATTCTCGAATTATTTTCACCAAATTCTAGTTCGTCCCGTAAAATTTCCAAAAATCTGAAATCTCGTTCAAAGTGCCCAGAAGTTTCATTCGAACGAAACTTCGAACGAACTTCACTTTGAAATATCGTTAGTAAGTCGTTCGTATGAGTTCGTTCGAATGAACTTTGAACGAACTAAAATCTGAATTTTTGTTGGAATTCTCGTTCGAACGACTTTCCAGTCCCTCAGATCGTTCGAATGACATTTACCCAGTTCGTCATCTACTTTATGAAACATGCATTTTTGCCCATTTTATTTCACCCAATTCACATCAAACTTTACCCAACTCAAAACTAATAGTCCTAAAGCCATTTTACATACATTTAGATGATCCCTAACATATTTTAACCATCATACCTGATTAAACCTCATATATGGGAGAAGGAATTTAATCAAATATAAAAAGCCCTAGTTTTACATCCTCAATGATTTTGCCCATCCAAAACACATAGTTAAATTCATTTTTCTTCATGTATCAACCCAAATTCATAGCCTCTACATATGGTAATTCATCTACGTTCAATTTCCTATCCAATAGCTTGCTTAATAATTCAATTTCAACCCAGATTTCATCATATCATGTGTATATCATCAATTCTACACTAACATCTATAATATATGCACTAATTAAACCAAGATAACCACTTGCCTTGTTGGGAAGGTCTGAATCGTTAATATTAGTGGTATTGATGTGTTCCTCTCATCCCGATCTACACGTTGATGGTGTTCTTGGTGAAAGATAGGTGGGTTTGGTCTTGGAGCTCCTAGAAATCTCTTCTCTTCTCCCTCTTGGACTCTTTTTTTTTTGCAGGTAAAAACCTTAACTTTCCCCACGTACATGCAGATATATTTCTCCAATTTTCGTCCATTAATTAGCCCCAATTTTTCAAAAGATAAAAATACCCCTCTGAGGTGTCGGTTTGTCCTAAACTATCCTGAAATGCAACTAAACCCTCGGGTAGACTTTTCTGACTATTTTGACCCTTCATGACACGTTGGTGCACTCGAAATGACCATTTGGGTGATGTATAAATGTTTTACTTTTTATTCTATTAATTTAGTCCCGACACGACTCACACGCGCGTCCCGACTTAAATTCCATAATTGTCGTATTTCTCCCTCGCGACAATTTTCATAAATTCACAATCACATTCAGAATCTATATTACTTTATTCGCTCAGTAATATTCAATATAATTCCCAGTAATAAATACTAACTCTTACTTGGTAGTTAATATTTATTTTATTCTGAATTAATTATTAACTAATTCTTCTCACATTTAATTCAATTAATCCCATAATTAAAATTAATTAAAATTACGGGGTATTACATACTTCCCCCCTAATTACAGAATTTTGTCCTGAAATTCAAAAATAAAAGGTATACCTGGTAATAATGACTCTAAGTATCTCTCGCGCATATCATCCTCGCGTTCCCAAGTCGACTCCTCGATATCGTGATGTCACCACTATACACGAACTAACGGCACCACCTTCGACCTCAGTTTCCTCTCGCTACGGTCTAGGATAGTGACTGGCCCCTCCTCGTAGGAACTATCGGGCTGCAAATCAATCTCCTCTAAAGAAATATGGATGTGGGCCAAATCATCTTGAAGGTATCTCCTCAGCGAAGATATGTGAAACACATTGTGAGTCCTATGCAGGTGCTCGGGTAACCCAAGCCTATAAGCCACTGGCCCAATCCGCTCAATAATAGGAAAGGGCCCTACATACCTCGGAGCCAACTTCCCTTTCTTCCCAAACCGTATTATCCCATTCATAGAAGATACTCTCAACAATACCTGGTCCCCCACACTGAACTCCCTGAAGAACCTCTTGGCATCGACGTAGGTCTTCTACCTATCCTGAGCAACATGTATCCGACTTCTGATCATATCTATTATAGCTAACGTATCCTGAATCACTTTCGATCTGAGCAATTTGTTATCCCCCACCTCTAACCAACAAGCAGGAGAGCGACAAGGCCTACCGTACAACGCCTCAAATGGGGTCATGCCAATGGTAAACTGATAAGAGTTGTTATATGCAAACTCTACCAGCGGAAGGTACTGCTCCCAACCTCCCCTAAAATCCAGAATACACATACATAACATATCCTCCAACATCTGATTAGTTCGCTCAGTTTTCCCATCTGTCTGGGGGTTATAGGTCGTGCTCAAGCGCAACTCTGTATCCATTGCCTCCTGGAAGCTCTCCCAAAAATGAGATAAAAAGGTCTTGTCTTGATCGGACACAATATTGAAAGGCACCCCGTGTAATCTCACAATCTCAGCGATGAATAACTGGGCATACTGACTTGCTGTGTAATCCGTTCGAATTGGTAAAAAGTGGTCTACCTTAGTTAATAGATCTATAATCACCCATATAAAATCGTGACCCTTCTGAGAAGTAGGCAACCCTATGATAAAGTCCATGGAAATGCTTTCCTATTTCCACATTGGGATCTCTAATGGCTGAAGCAACCCTACTGGCCTCTGTTGGTCCACCTTGACTAACTGGTAGGTGGAACACTTTGAGACGAACTCGTCAATGTCTCTCTTCATGCCGCTCCACCAATACTATCACCTTATATCTGAGTACATATTATCCCCTCCGGGATGTACCGCAAAGCTTGAACCGTGCGACTCTGTCATCATCTCATGTCGTAGGTCCTCCCCCTCTGGAACAACTAGACGCCCATTAAAGCGCAAACCCCCATCTGAACCCACAGAATAAGACTCATCTCCCTTGGCTAGAAGCTGCACAATTTAATCCCGACAGAATGTGCCGGCTGCCTGGGCCTTTATTACTCTCATCATAATTTGGGGTGTAACGGTCATGACAAACATGAATGATCGGGATACTGCATATTGGTGTCCCAACTCCTTCCATTTCACCTTTCACACCTCATCCGCATCACCTATTGGCCTCTGGCTCAACGCATCAGCTACTACGTTAGCCTTCCCCGGGTGGTAATGAATATCGAACCGGTAATCCTTCATAAATTAAAGCCACTTATGCTTATGCGTGTTAAATTCTCTCTGAGTGAACAAATATTGTAATGATTTGAAATTTGTGAACGGACGAAACTTCCCCCCAACTAATAGTATCTCCAGATCTGAAGAGCAAATACGACTGCTGCTAGCCCCAAGTCATGGGTGGGGTAATTCCTCTCATGAGGCTTAAGCTTATGGGAGACATAAGTTATAGCCTGATCTTCCTGCTTAAGTACACCCCCAAGTCCCTGTAGGGACGCATCGGTATAGATTAAGTACTCCACTCCAGGTATGAGCAGTGCTAGAACTGGTGTTGAAGTCAATTGGTCCTTCAGCTCATCGAATGCCAACTAACAGGTGTCATCCCAGATGAATGGCACTCCCTTGCGATTCAAGTTGGTCAATGGACCCGCTATCTTCGAGAATCCCTGAATAAACCGTCTGTAATAGTCGGCTAACCCCAAGAAACTCCACACCTCCGTCGGTGTCGTGGGTTCCCCCCACTCCCTCATCGCCGGCACCTTGCTGGGTCCATCGATATTCCCCTATCTGATACGATGTGCCCCAAGAACTGTACCTCTCGCAGCCAAAATCCACATTTCTCGAACTTGGCGTATAGCTCACTCTCCCATAAAGTCTGCAAAACCCTACATAAGTGCTTAACATGCTCCTCCTCGATCTATGAATAAATTAGGATGTCATCTATGAAGACAATGAAAAACTGATCTAAGAACTCTCTGAATACTCTATTCATTAAGTCCATAAATATTGTCGGTGCGTTGGTTAGCCCGAATGTCATAACTCGAAAATCATAGGATCCATACCACATAAGAAATGCAGTCTTAGAGACATCATGCTCCCTGATCCTCAACCGATGGTACCCTTACCTCAAGTCTATCTTCGAGAATAAAGTTGGTCCCCTCAGCTGGTCGAATAAGTCATCGATTCTGGGCAACGAATACTTATTCCGTATCGTGACTTTACTCAACTCTCGATAATATACGCATAGTTGTAAGGATCCATCCCTTTTCTTCACAAACAGAACTGGGGTACCCTAAGGTGAGGTACTCCAGTGGATGAAACCCTATCCCAATAACTGCTTAATCTGATCCCTTAATTCCCTCATCTCCGCAGGAGCCATATGGTAAGGTGCACGAGCTATCGGCCTAGTGACCGGCGCTAAGTCAATAACCAACTCTATCTTTATACTCGACGGTAGACCTGGTATATCCTGAAATATATATGCGGACTCACGGATGACTAGAATCGAATCAAGGGTAATCACAACTCCCGTAGAGGTCTCATCCTCTATATAAAATAAGTGAGTGGACGATCCTCCCTCAGGACGAGGCATCGCCACTAAAAACATCTCCTGACCCGGTATGGTGAACACAATACTACGACTATAACAGTCAATCATAGCCCTATACATAACTATTCAATCCATCCCGATGATAGGATAATACTCGTGCATCTCTAAAACAAGCATATCGGTCGATAGGATCAATCTCCCAATATTTATGCCCACTCCCGGACATATAAAGAATATCAATGACCCATAGCCTAACAGTGAATCTACATTAGTGATTGTGCTCTTCGCCTGGTCTAATAACCCCGTGGCACGTGCAAAACTAGTGGCAATGAAACTATGTGAAGCCCCCATGTCAAATAATATCCGCCCCAAAGTCCCCTGGATAGAAAACGTACCCTCAATCGCGGGTGGAGCCTGTGGGACTGCGCCCTGATGGATGTTGTAGACATGTCCGTACTGTAGTTGCCCCTGCTGAACTGAAACTACTGGAATGTCAGGCAAGGCTGGGACTGGTTCTAGCACTGGAAGAGCGGATGAGAAGATTGGCCTCTGGAGATCCTGGTGAGCACCCTATTGTTGAGGATACTTCCCCTTATCGGGGCATTCGAATCGTCTGTGTCCAGTATTGCCACAAGTAAAGCACTTCCCCTTAAAATTTCCCCCTTTCTGACCCTGTTGGCCTCAACCCTGTTGGTCGTTGCCACCTCTCCCTTAGCCCTAATGGCCCTGTTGAAACTGTTATTAGCCCTGTTGTCCCTAATGGCCATGTTGACCCTGGTGGACATGCCTAAAACCTCCCAGCTCTTGACGAAAGCCCCCTGATCTGAATCTCTTAGCAGAATCCCCCTGATGGGAAACCTGCTCACCCAGCCTCTGCTGACTCTGACCTGCTTGTTCCCCATTGGCACTACCTCCACCTGTCCTGTCCTGCTGGCTAGACTCACCTACCCGCTTGCTCCCCTTAACATGGAAGCAGTGATCCTGGCAGTGTAATAAAACAACATTAATTACATCGATATAAGACTGCAAGTAGAGGTTACCTAGAAGATGTTGTCGAATCCTCCAGGTCAGACCATCCATGAACATCTGAATTTTCTTCTCTTCAGTAGGCACCTCAGTTGGTACCAAGTTTACCAATCTAGTAAACTCCTCCTAATACTAGGCTACTGTCTTACCCTCCTGGGTGAGGTCCAGTATTTTCCACCTCATCTCAGTCTGAACAGCATAAGGGAAATATTTGCGGTCAAACCACACCCAGAAGTCATGTATAGTCATAGCGTCACGCTCCTCTGCGATAGTAGTGGACTCCCACCACTGTAACGCTGCTCGTACTATCTTGAAAGTAGCTAGTATCTGCTTCTGCACCTCCGTGCACTCGTACATCCTTAGATGCCTTTGTATATCTTTCTTCCATTGGCTAGCTGTAGCAACATCGGAACCCCTTGTAAACTACGAAGGATGCGCCTTCTGGAAAGCATCCTTGACTCGCTCCCATGCAGAAGGAAATGTGTGAGCTGGTGCTGGTGCCACCGCCTGTGCCCGTGGTGGGGCTTGCTGGACAGCTAGTGCTGGGTTAACTGCCTGTGCAACGATGGCAGCAACCTCGATAGCATTCATTGTACCCCGAGATGGTGCTGGTTGAGGCTCGGGTTAGGCATTTCTAGCCCAGGTGCACGTCTTGGAGGCA
Organism: Sambucus nigra; assembly: GCA_949130495.1. Lineage (NCBI taxonomy): Eukaryota > Viridiplantae > Streptophyta > Magnoliopsida > Dipsacales > Adoxaceae > Sambucus > Sambucus nigra. The sequence goes on along the minus strand of OX422221.1, from coordinate 360,227,885 downwards.
TATGAAACAAGAAAGAATTTATAAGCCCACGGTCATTAAATCTCAAATAGCTGAAGACGTAAACACATAATCAAGAATGCAACAATCCTAATAATAGCGCTCTACATCAAAGAACGCTAAGCTGAAAGCATAATAAGCCATACAGAGCCTAAAAGACTCTAGAACCTGTTACTCTGATACTGATGGTGGCACCTCACCTAATTAACTGCCAGGTGATCAGTCCTTTATTAAATTAAAAACAGAATATCTGGTTGGTTCAGTCTTAGAATCCCTGTCGAAAAAAATTTATTAATTACTAACCACCTAGTAGTTAAAGTCAAATTTCAAATTTTATCTTTTGAAATTAACATGCAACCAAAAATAATTAATTTAACCATTCACCGTCTAATAAAATCTCACAGCAATTACGAATGACATAAATGAATAACTGAGTCTGGAGTAAACACATATATTCTAAATCCCAAATACAAAAGTCTGAAATGAAATAAATCCCCACAACTGAAATATAAATAAGAGTCTATAGTCACTATCTCTGAGTACATCTGAATAAATGATAGGCAACATGCCCGACTGAAGTATATAACTCGGAAAGAATCAAGGATAGATGTCGAGGCATCTAGTACCGAGATCTTGTAACTTTCACAACAGTTACAGCACGTCAACTGGTAGGAACTCTTATGCTTGGCGTCCCTGTGGCTGGGCACCTAAATGATTTTTACAAAAACAAAGTAGATTTGGAAGAAAATGGGCCAGATCTCGAGTTGTAAATGGTTTAAAAACAACAAGTGTTTAAAATGCATTAAACAGTAAATATTATATCCATGTTAGTTTCTCGTGCCCTCACTTGAGATTCTCACCTCTTAACTAATGTGCACACCTAACCCTTCCTAGTCACGCTATCCCACTTATCTAGTTTAGCTCCAGTCCTTTACTGAATTGTCTAGGTCATTGTACCCAATTATAACACCAGAATAATACCTTCTTGTAATTATAACATTACTTTAATCGGATTTAAATAACTCATTAATCATTCAAGTTCCCACATTGTTGATCAATATTAAATATCGTAATCTTTCTCACCTACTAAGCAGAATAATCTTAGTGTATATACATATGTATCCCTATCACACACACACACACACACACACATATATATATACGGCACCCCAAAAGGCTAAACATGCGGTATACACATACTCTGCGATCAATCCCGGTACATCACGCACATGAGGACTACGAATTCCGAATCACTCTGGAATCGTATCAACACATAACAAACACAATGGAGGCGAACATAGTTCCCATCCCCATGGGCTACGCACATACCTATGTACCCACGTGATCGCAAACTTATCAACTCACAGATAAGCCTTTCCCAGACATATGTCCTGAGGCAGCAATCTAAAATCCCCCAGAAGCCTCATCAAGATAAGATTGTCCCCTACCTAAGACCTAGAAAGTATGGTAGGCATATCATACACATAAGGGTTCAAACAATAGGTACACACAACGCATATAATTAATAAGTTCATACCACCTAAATATTCCAGATTTGTACGAATTGTCGTTCTTTACAATATTCACGAAGTTCCTAAATACGACTATTCTCTCTATCGTATCGCACTACTTATAATGGATGTCACTAAGGAGTCCCTCTTATCCTTATATACTTCTATACTTCATGTTACTAGCTCAAGAAATGTGGTTTCCCTACATAACCTTACGTCATTCATTATTCTCGAATTATTTTCACCAAATTCTAGTTCGTCCCATAAAATTTCCAAAAATCTGAAATCTCATTCGAAGTGCCTAGAAGTTTCGTTCGAATGAAACTTCGAACGAACTTCACTTTAAAATCTCATTAGTAAGTCGTTCGAACGAACATTGAACGAACTAAAATCTGAATTTTCGTTGGAATTCTCATTGGATTCTCGTTTGAACGGATTTCCAGTTCCCTGGGTCGTTCGAACAACATTTACCCAGTTCATCCTCTATCTTATGAAACCTGCGTTTTTCCCATTTTTCTTCACCCAATTCACATCAAACATTACCCAACTCAAAATGAATAGGCCTAAAGCCATTTTACATACATTTAGATGATCCCTAACATCTTTTAACCATTAAACCTCATTAAACCTCATATGTGGGTAAAGGAATTTAATCAAATATAAAAAGCCCTAGTTTTACATCCTCAATGATTTTGTCCATCCAAAACCCAAACTTAAATTAATTTTTCTTCATGTATCAACCCAGATTTATAGCCTTTACATATGGTAATTCATCTACGTTCAATTTCCTACCCAAGAGCTTGATTAATAATTCAATTTCAACCCAGATTTTATCATATCATGTGTATATCATCAATTCTACACTAACGTGTATAATATATGCACTAATTAAATCAAGATAATCACTTGCCTTGTTGGGAAGGTCTGAATCATTGATATGAGTGGTATAGATGCATTCATCTCTTCCCGATCTACACGTTGATGGTGTTATTGGTGAAAGATGGGTGGGTTTAGTCTTGGAGCTCCTAGAAATCTCCTCTCCTTCTTCCTCTTGGACTCTCTCTTTTCTTTTGCAGATAAAAACCCTAACATCTCCCAGGTACATGCAGATATAATTCTCCAATTTTCGTCCTTAATTCGCTCCAATTTTTCAAAAGACAAAAATACCCCTCTAGGGTGTCGGTTTGGCCTAAAACTATCCCATAACCCAAACTAAACCCCCGGGTAGACTTTTCTGACTATTTTGACCCTTCCGGATACGTTGGTGAACTTGAAATGACCATTTCGGTGATGTATAAATATTTTACTTTTTATTCTTTTTATTTAGTCCCGACACGACTCACATGCGCGTCCCGACTTGAATTCCATAATGTCGTATTTCCCTCTCGCGATAATTTTCATAAATTCATAATCATATATTACTTTAGTCACTCAGTAATATTCAAGGTAATTCCCAGTAATAAATACTAACTCTTATCTTGCTAGTTAATATTTATTTTATTCTGGATTAATTAGTAATTAATTATTCTCATATTTAATTCAATTAATCTCACAATTAAAATCAATTAAAATTACGGGGTATTACATAATTCCCCCCTAATTACGGAATTTCGTCCTGAAATTCGAAAATAAAAGGTATACCTAGTAAGAATAACTCTGGGTATCTCTCGCGCATATCATCCTCGCGCTCTTAACTCGACTCCTCGATATCAACACATAACACACACAATGTAGGTGAACATAGTTCCCAACCCCATGGGCTACACACATACCTACGCACTCACGCAACTGCAAACTTATCAACGCACAGATAAGTCTTTCCCAGACCTATGTCCTGAGGCAACAATCAAAAATCCCCCCGAAGGCTCATCAAGATAAGATTGCCCCCTTCCTAAGACCTCCCGTGATAACAAGTATGGTAGGTATGTCATATGCATAAGGGTCCATATAATAGGTACACACAACCCATATAATTAATAGGATGAGCCACCTAAATATTCCAGATTTGTACCAATTGTCATTCCTTATAATATTGACGATGTTCCCAATTACGACTATTCTCTCTATCGTATCGCACTACTTATAATGGATATCTCTAAAGAGTCCCTCTTATCCTTATATACTTCTATACTTCATGTTACTAGATCAAGAAATGTGGTTGCCCTACATAACCTTAAGTCATTCATTATTCTCGAATTATTTTCACCAAATTCCAGTTCATCCAGTAAAATTTCCAAAAATCTAAAATCTCGCTCGAAGTGCCCAGAAGTTTCGTTCGAATGAAACTTCGAACGAACTTCACACTGAAATCTCGTTAGTAAGCCGTTCGAACGAGTTCATTCGAACAAACTTTAAATGAACTAAACTCTGAATTTTCATTGGATTCTCGTTCGAATGAGGTCGTTCAAACGAATTTTCAGTTTCTCGGGTCGTTCGAACAACATTTACCCGTTCGTCCTCTACCTTATGAAGCTTGCATTTTTGCCCATTTTTGTTCACCCGATTCACATCAAACTTTACCCAACTCAAAATTAATAGTCCCAAAGACATTTTACATACATTAAGATGATCCCTAACATCTTTTAACCATCAAACCTCATTAAACCTCATATATGGGTGAAGGAATTTAATCAAATATCAAAAGCCCTAGTTTTACTTCCTCAATAATTTTATCAATCCAAAACCTAAAGTTAAATTCGCTTTTCTTCATGTATCAATCCAGATTTATAGCCTCTACATATGGTAATTCATCTACGTTCAATTTCCTACCCAAGAGCTTAATTAATAATTCAATTTCAATCCAGATTTCATCATATCATGTGTATATCATCAATTCTACACTAACATGTATAATATATGCACTAATTAAAGCAAGATAACCACTTGCCCTGTTGGGAAGGTCTGAATTAATGAATGAAAGTGGTATAGATGCGCTCCTCTCTTCCCGATCTACACGTTGATGATGTTCTTGGTGAATGATGGGTGGGTTTGGTATTGGAGCTCCGAGAAATCTCTTCTCCTTCTTCCTCTTGGACTCTCTCTTTTATTTTACAGATAAAAACCTTAACTTCTCCCACGTACATGCAAATATATTTCTTCAATTTTCGTCCATTAATTAGCCCCAATTTTTCAAAAGATAAAAATATCCCTCTGGGGTGACGGTGATTGATCGAAATTAGTACTAACATTAGTACTAACATGCCTTGCCTTACTTAGTACTAACATGCCTTGCTTGATCGCCTCATTCTTCTGAAAGTCCTCCTCAACCTTGTTGAGTTTTTCCCTGAGGGAATGTTTCTCATTAGATAATAGCCTAATAATATCTTCGACCTCCTTAACTTCAGTCGGAGGCCGACCACCAAACATGCTTGCTCGCTGTAAGTCGTTGCCATTTTATGAAGTTTTTTTGAACAAAAAGGAATGCTTCGTAAGCTCATCCAGAAGCTTCCTGACCAAGGATCAGATCCAGTTCTTCATTGTCTTAGGTTAACAGTAGAAAGATCTAAGGGAATACATTCAGAAATAAAAGAACAAGTTAAAACATTTATAAATGGTCAAACATTAGTCAAGTAATAATAAGGCAAAAGAATAAATTTTCATTTAAAGTCAAAGGATAGGCAAGCCCTTATAACATACATATCAAAAGACATAAAAATACAAAAAAAAAACTAAGATAAATTGGACTAGCTCAGCCTTCCTTCTCTTTCACCTGCTCCTGATTGATCAAACCCTTTTTCGGGTCAGTGACCTCATTCTCTTGCTCGGCTCCATCCTTCTCTTAGTCGGTACTTGAGGCCTCATCCTCATCCAACATTAGAGGGGAGTCTGGATCATAGTCACTATAAATTTAGGCCTTAATAAAGACCTAAGCCTTAGCTAAAATCGAGTCCCAACCTTTTTTAAAATGGGATTGTGAATGAAACCTACTTGTTTCTTATCATAACTAAATGCACCATCAAACCCCTGGTCATAGGACTTATCTTTGGCTTTCTTCACCAGCTTTTCATTGGTCAACTTCGTCTTGACCATCTCAGGGTCAGTGGCCTTCTTCTTGACCTTAAAAGCTTTGTAGGCAGCTAAAACGGAACTTTGAGACTCTTGTAAAGTGCGATCAACATCGACATTGGCCTTTTCTTGGTCGGCCCTCCTATTAAAAATATCAACGAAGTCCACCAAAAAATGTAAGAAAAAGGTCGATCATAAGTTAGTACTGCAAGAATGTTCTAAGTAAAATATCTGACCAGAATTATAAAACTTACCAGAGATAGCTCTTGAGAAGTGTGAGACACCAGTGAGTCGATGGCCATTTTTTTGACCTACTCCCTATCCCTTTCCAAAATGGACCCCTCAGCAGGGCGGTGGCTAAGTCAGGGTTATTGGATACTGACATCATGACGTGTCCTTTTACTTTATTGGGGGCATCCACCTTCTTAGTGGGCACAATATAAGAAGTAGTAATAACAAAAACATATCCAGTCTTGCTCTTCTTCAAAGCATGCATTTTGTCGGGGGAATCCGACAAGGTAACAAGGCTGGACTTTCCCCCGTTAGGATTTTGGGGAAGTGGGGAGGTCTAACTCCTCTGCTAAACTAGGGATATTTCTCCTGGTGTCATCTCTTCCTCCAAGGTGGCATGAGTCATGGCAGGAATGGAAGCAACATCCATAGGCTTAATGGAAATTGAAGTGGACTCACTCGAACACCCTTCATTACTAGAAAGGATTGGAATTTGAGGTAATGTAACCACGGGCCTAACAATGAAAGATGTGGTGGTATTGATGCATTCGAGCAATAAGGATATCGATATAGGATGTTTACCTTCAAAGGTTATAACTCTCCTCAAGTTCCAAACCTTAATTAGCACAACAAAGTTGATGTGAGTAGCGTCAGGATCTTTTTTTCTTAGAAGCTTCTACACATAATTAGGAAAGAAAAAATTTAGAAAAAATTCGTATAAAACTTTCTCGACCAAAATAAAAACCAGTGGGAAATAAAAATTAACCAACTTTATGCTCTCTGTTGGGGCACTTGAAACCCCTATAGGGCTCATCACTCTGAGGAATTGGTGGATGCTCTGAGTGCCTCACAATAAAACCATGGGACTAGTATCCCTTATTAGAATCAGGGTCAAGTACAAGGTATTATCGTTTGTCTTTACCTATATGAAACAGTACCTAATCTCTAGGATCTCTATGTGAGTTTTCTACATCTCATTAATCCTATGAACCACATTTACAATTCTCCAAGTATTAGAGGTGCATTGGTCAGAAACTACTCAAAAAAATTATAAAATTCCAAAAGTAGTTAATTGGGGAGAAAAGTAATGCCATCCTTAGCAATGGATTGAGTGTGCAATAAATAACTACCCTCTACATTGTAACAGTCATCAGGCTCCACATAAATTCTCTAAATGAACTACACGTACTCGTGTATTGACATATGTAAAAGTGTATACATATGAACACTCAACTATCATCCCAAAATAAATATAGAATCCTAGGATCTTATCGTGTGCCACTACACATCCCAAAATCTCCTATATATCAAATTTCTTACTGCATTTTCCTTAGTACACTGTGGACTCTCGATCACCCCCTTGTCAATTATCCTTCCAATACTCCATGGACTCTCAATACTCCATGGACCAAAATATATACAAGCACAAGCATAAGTCAGGATAGCGTATTCCCTCATAATCTTACCATAATGGCTTAAAAACCATAAAAAATGGCGTAATAGCCCAAGCGACCATGGCATAACTCATGAGATAAGAGACAAAAAAACATAGTCAGAAAGCACACTCCATCTAGCGGTTGGTTTGGCTAAGGGATGCCTATGCATCCTCCAATGACAATAGCAATAGCAATAGCAATATAACATCTATATCAAGATTAAATTTTCACAAATTATTTATTATTATTCTACCCAATTTCTACAACCTAACATACGCATAAAATCATCTAATTACAATTTTTGTTAACTACTCGACATAAAAATAAGATCATATAAATATGTGTGAAACAAGGATGATATTTATATACCAGTATAACATACAAAAGATGCAACACATAACATTAAATATATGTATGCAATCAAGGATGAATACATGTAGAACACAAAATAATCACAGTAGGACGATCACCTACATCAATTCTCAAAATGATCCAACAAATCTGTAAGAAATTCCAGCTTTGTGAATTGTTGAAAAAATATTCATAAGATATTCATGAAAGCTTCAAAAATTATGAAAGATCTCCCACGCATTACTAATTAAATTATATAGGACGTACAGTAGGAATGAAATCAGACTAAAAATATACCACGCTGAAAATAACTTGAAAGGGACGAATTTTTTTCAGAAAATTTCAACACCTCTTTTACTCCCTCCGCCTTCCTCTCTAATCTTGAAATTCCTTAAAATTATATAAATATCCTTCCCCTTTGTATTTTTGTGCTTTATCTTCTTATTTAATGTTATGTAGCCTGTTATAGCCTTGGATCAACCCTTAGGTGTTGTAATATAACATATTTATATTAAGAGGTGATTAACTAGGGTTTTAAAAATGTTAATCCCATTTTTCTCACATAAACCTCGATTAAGGTATTTAAATGGGATCCAAATACATATATGTACTCACTAATAACTAGACCAAAGGGGTTCATATATCATGGACACTTATTTTAATTATTTTGGGTGTATTTTTCCCATTAACAAGTCCATAAATTAAGTCACCGCCAAAATTATCTAAATAAATCATAATTAAAATCTCACTACATAAAATAAACATAATTCAGTGCCAACTTTCCAACTAAATTCCTAAGATCAAAATTACCCCTAATATTTGAATCCTAATCCAACCTTAGACCCCAAAAAATCCAAATCTCAACTTAGGCATAAACACTAACTTATATAATTTCATAATCTTCTTAATCCAATGATCTCCAAATAAATAATTCATTTAACTAAAAATATTGATCCATAATATAATTCAAATAATAAAACTCAATCAATATATCTTAAGTCCAATATAAAATCCCAAAAGATATGAATTAAGCTCACATGTATCCTTAAAAAAGGTTATTACAAAAGGTTAGAGAGAGGGGAAATAAAACACTATTCATAATTTTGTGAATGGGTGAGGAGAGAGAAAGTGAATTCTCTCATATTTCATCAAGTTTTCATATCTGAAAGTATCCACACATGGAGCTTGATTTGAGTGGATCATATACTAAAAGATCTAAGGCATACTGCACATCTAAGGAAGGATTTGGAGCACAGAGAAGAATAATAACACCATCACCTTCATTAAATCTTTATCCTACATCGGATCACCTACAAGAACCGCAAAGGTATCGTGATCTGAACGCTAAATTTATTCTTTAGATGTAGTTATCTTTTTACATTCTAAAACACAATTAATCAGAGGTTTGGGGCATTAATATTTTTTATCATACCGATCCCCATCACATATAATAGACATGATATATAACCCGTTAAAAATATGTAGAACTATTAAACCCGAAATATCCATGGATACTAAAACATAAAGTATAGGAAATAATAAAACATGTGCCAACACAATCCAATAACCAACTGGCATATAAACGAGAGGGGAAGAGACCTTACATAATCATAAATAAGTATATTGTACATAAAACAACATGATTGGACATAACATATCACTGGTCTCTATAAGCAAGAGGTTGAAGTTTACAACCTGAAGGTACAACACCATAGCGGTCAGACCCAACGTAAGAAAATATCACGTGATCCCAAATGAAAGTGTAATGGAGCTAAGTACCACCATAGTCAAGTGAAAGGACACTAGCTACAACTACCCTTTACTCAAATACCATAACACATAGTGAGGCTAAATGAAATATTGCACAATACATAATATCACATTATAAAGAATCTAATACGTCCACCGTAAAATCATAGTCTAGGTACTCGCTTGACTTATTATTCCTTTCCCACTTGAGTATCCACTAATCGTGGGCAGTGGGTCCCTCATCCTGATGAGATATGTAAGGCACTTGACAGCCAAATCACACTACATAGTCATGACCTATGACAGTCACACATCATCCACAATTAACATAGGTACGTCATATCCCACTAGTAAAGTATATCCCGAGTCATATTTGAACACATGATATATCGCCACATAATATCACCACTACGTCTACTACACACATAGACAAAATCAACACAACAAAACAATACTCACCATCCCAATCGTTAAACACGTGGCTTTGCATCACGAGAACTAAGGCCTTAAAGATGTAAGTTGTATATGTATGAGTGTGTGTGTGTGTGTATATATATATATGTGTGTGTGTGTGTGTGTGTGTCAAAAACCGCAATGTTAAATTAAAGTGTTTTTCAATTGAAGAAAATATTTAATCGAGGGGGTAAATCTAAGTCCTCTAAACATTATACCTTTATGATTAACTCAGAGCAATGACATAAATGTTTTGGTATGAGTTTGATGAATCTTTTCGTAGAGCTCTTGGACTATAATTAAAATATGTTTTGTAAATGGAATATAACAATCCAAATGAAGTGGAACACACGAGTCTTACAGTTAATATTTACTAAAAAACTTAAAAAAAGAAGAATATGATGATAAATAAAATTAATGTAAATATTTATTATCATGAGAAAAAAGGAATAACGAAGAAAAAAGGCGAAAAAACTTACACTAAATATTTACATACTTACAACAAATCTTTTTAATTAAAAAAAAGAAAAAAGTGAATTTAAGCCTAAAGTTTGGGGTGATTTTAAATTTTAAACCCGATGTTTCAAAATTTTTAATGTTAATCCTATAGTTTAAAAATTGTTTAATTTTAACCCCACCATTACATCTCCGTTAGTATATGTAATGCAAAGTTGATTGTCTCACTAACTAGACTTTTAATTTATTGTGTCGACCAATTAGAAAACGCCACGTTTCTTACAAAAATAATTAATTAAAAAAAAACTTAAAAAGGTGACCCCTATGGAAAACAAAACAGAATATAAAAAATATAAAAATTATTATTTTTTAAATAACACCCATTTAAAAAAACTAAAAAAGATCTATCTCCACTACCTTCCCCTCCTCCACCTCCCCCCCCCCCCCCTCTCAATACCAGTCTTCCTGCCTCCATAATCACATCAATAAGAAGTTCTCACAAATGCATTCTTACACGTACAATTGATATATAAATACATGACACAAAATACACTCATATCGCCACACATTACACGCACATATATCCCATACAAACACACACACATACATACCTTACTTACACATACATAAATATAATACAACACTTTTATACACACATACATCTGCATATGCGCGCACACATACGAAGATATACACATACATTTGGACATATACACACATAAATACACATATACACATCCATACACACACGATCTGTGTATATATACTCAGATCAGTGTGTGTGTGTGTATATATATATATATATATATATATATATATTTGTGTGTGTGTGTGTAAAGAGAGAGAGGGAAGAGATACATGGGAGAAAGATCCTTTGTTGATCCTCATTGGGTGTGGTGAATGTCATGGAAAAAGGAGAAGTTATGGTGGGGAGGGGGGAGAAGGTGCAGGAAGGCATTGGTATTTTGGATTAGGAGAGATAGTGAGAGGATATGGAGAAGATAGGTGGATTTTGGGACTGTTAAGCGGAGTTTTTTGCGGTTGTAATTATTTTGTGAGATATTTTTAATTCTAAAGGGGTGCCAAGTGTCAAAAAGTAATTGGATAGGCTAAAAAAATTAAACAGGTTAGAAGTTTAATCAATACCTCCATTAAGTGACCTAACGACATTGGTACAACGGGTCTAATTGTTACAATTTTTGAACTCTAGTGTTAACATTGCAACTTTTAAAACATCAGATCTATAATTAAAAATCACCTCAAACTTTAGGACTAGACTTGCATTTTTCTTATAAAAGTAGCATTTTTTTATTTAGACCCACAATATCTTTCTAAATCCCCCTCTTTTATTAAACACGCCTTAATGGGCTTAAATCCTTTTAACCCACCCCAACAGACGGGGGCTATATGAAAATTAGTCTTTATAAGTGGAAAAAAACTACGGTCTTATCCTTACAACATTTTTAAACATTAAAGATTACCAAACTCGACCTCTTTAGATGGTGTAGAAGATGACTCCACAACCGACGGAACCCTTATGCATTTTGAGGGAAAAATTAATGGTTGTGGATTCAATCCTATTTAATGCCTATTTGAATTCTAGTTTCGTTTAAACCTGCATGTCATTCATTCCGATTATAGTATGGGTTCATACGAGTAAATGTTTTCGTTTGAGTCCATTATTCACCTTAAATTAGGCATGGGTTGGGATTCTCATGCTACGAACTGTATGGAAAATGATAGAGCCACATTATGTGTTTAGGAAAATAATCCAATGTAGTTTTTATTGTATTTGATAATATAAAATTTAGTAGATTAGGAACCAAATGCCTTCAAAATAAAAAATGTAGGTGTTAATTTCCAACATGTGATAACATCCAATGCACACATGCCAAATAAGAGTAGATACCACATAGAGTAATGAAATCACACACGCAACGCAAGATGTACGTGGTTCGACAATGTGCTTACGTCCACTAGGTTTAGGGATTCTTTTTACTACTTTGGATAATGTGTCACTAGAGTTGTAGTACTGCTCGACCTTACAATATCACATTCCTTTTTAATAGGGAGAGGGTTTATATTTATAGAGGAGCTTAGGAGTCCTAAATTCGGTCAATAATTAATCCTGAGTATTCAGACCTATCATTTATCACATTCAGCCATTGTAAGTGATGGACTTGAAGGAGTCTTCTGTGACTTAGACTCTTTATTAATTTTGGGCGTACGTGGCCTGGGTACTTGTGCTGACCACGTGCATGTGAGATTATGGAACCCACAATTTCCCCCAAAGCTCAGGGTCGCTATGAGTCGTTGGGCTTTGTTGATTCTAGGTCAACTGTTAATGTTGACAAGTTTTTACACTAAGGAAATAGTAATGTTCTCTCTTTAGAAGTTAATCTCTATCTGAAATCTCCGTTGGCTGTGTAACACCCCGCCTAATTAAATACCGGGTGGCCAGTCCCATACCAAATTAAAACAGAATATACAGTTGGCTCATTCTTAGCATCACTGATGAAAACATTTACAAATCACCTAATACCCAATTAAGCTGGTGTTAAAAAAATTTCAAATTTTAATTCAACAAAATTCATTTTTAGTTTACAAATAACACTACACATTTTATTCTAACATAATAATTACTGAACATATAACTCAAAAGAATTTAAATGCAATTGGAATAAACATTCCCACATAATAATCCAATACAGTAATCCCAACAATAACAAAAGTATTAAAATGACACGAGTACAAAAATGTATGACTCAGATAGAAAGGAGATAACTGAATTCCTTTGGGCGACATGCCCTAAATAAAAGATCACTATGAATCAAATGAAGATAGGCATCTAAGCAATATTTCATAGCTCCATAGCTCGGCATAATTCTCTAAGGTTGGCGTCCCTGCTGCTGGACACCTGATATAGAAGATACAATAGAAAAGAGAATATGCAAGGAAACGGGTCAGAGCCCGATGTGAAAATAATTTTGAAAATATCAAGTATTTAACAAGTGAAATAAAGCATTTATTACGTACATGTTAGTATCCAACTCTCACTTGCTATTCTCACCTCTCATCTAGAGTACACACTTAACGTTTCCTATAAACCACCTAGTTAACGGTTCCTCCTAACTAGTTTCCATAATATGATTCTATCCCATATCACAACCCCGTATGTCCCATACCATATGTAGTATAATCCTTCTTATACGTTTCTTATTAACATGGATTGTTTCTCATTAATATGAATTAAGCTCTTCAATAAATATTCATTAAGCAATTTCAATTCTTATCTCAATTCACCGTTATCTACAATTATCACACAGTAGATAATTTAACCACTATATATACATTCATACAATTCATTATATATATATACACATATATAATACGGCACCCCGAGACACAGCTGCGGTGCAATGCATTACTCTGCTATCATGTCCCAATATCGCTGGTCGCCGAATAGGGGACTAAAGTTTCGGTAAGGATTCCTCGAACCACAAATAACAACACATAAATTGGAGGCGAACATAGTTCTCATACCCACGGGGCACACACATACCTACGTTCCCATAGTCAGCGGACTTATCAACTCCCCGATAAGTCTTTCATAGACCTATGTTCTTGAGCGAAAAATAAAAAATCCCATGGATTCATCAGGATATGACTGCCCTCACGCGCAAACATCCCGTCTATAGCAAGTAAGCTAGGTATGTCATACACATAAATCATCAATTAATCAAATATGCATTATCATCTACCTATAGATATAATATCAACAAGGTAATCACACTACCCTACGATAATTACCATACGTAGCATTATATCTCTCAAATCCTACGTAATAAAATATTATAACTTCACTTCTTAATTTACTTATTCAAGAGTCTCACTCATTACTCAAGGTTCAAATAGGTTTTTCCTCGCTATATTTATTCAGTAAGAAAATCACTAATATCCTACTGGTCCACCTCATCTTATCTCCCGAATTACTACGAATTAAACCCCCCTTAAATAGGGTTAAAATCGATTGTTTCACGTCTTCTTATCAACTAGGATTAAATACCATCATCACATGGCTCATAGTCTATAGTGTTTCATTCACACTATATGACTTATCAACAAAATTAACATCCTCGCATCCTATAACATCTCTTCACTCCCGACGTCGTTAAGGTTCATGCGCGGAGCGTCTCGCAAAGCGAAATCCAAACAAGGAACCCCTCCAATACACTACTACTTAACTTTATCTGTCGTGGAGGTCCGTCAACTTCAAATACGCAACCACCTCATCCCCTCTTTCAACCAAATGTGGTCTGAACTCCCATCTCTATCCAGTAGCCATACCACTAAGCGCTTGTACTACACTCAATCCTTGCGCAATCAATAATGAGCTTAAACTCAGTCCTTGATGCTCAAATTGTAACCCTAAGCCTACCCAGGTGTTATATTAAATCTCCCTTACTGGACCTATCCTTAATCCTCATGCATACCAATTAGAATCCAACATATGAATCTAGCAACTAAAATTTCTTCCAAATTAATTATCATAATTCTAATCAATTAAATCCCAATCACATTCGTTCGATTCTTATCTAGGGCTTACTTATCTTCCCTAAGTCCCATAATATCCAATTAATAATCATAAAAAATATACAAAAGGTTTGGGTTAAGAACAAACACTAAAAAGAAACAACTTCAACAATTCTGGGGAGGTCGATCGAAGGCAGGGGGTCGATCGATCGATCGCCCAGATAACAACCTAGTTTTCTGCATTTCTTTTACTACGGGTTTCATCACTTTTGATCATCCAAAACTTCATATTAACTACCCAAATTCCTTATAAACCCTACTACATGATATAACAACATATGAGAATAATTTCTAATGCTTTAAACATCCTAGAATTATCAAGAGTTTGAATTAAAATCATATGTTCATCCTATTTTTCCATAAAATTATAAACATGATATCTTCAAGAACACACCATAGATTCTCATAATTTCTTCAACAGATTTACGATTATTTCGTGGATTACTATCTACCTATAGCATGAGTTTGATTCCTATAAACTTTCATTTTTCAGAAATCCATTAACAACTCTTCTTTATCTTCCAAACATGAAAAATCTCATCTTTTTATAGCTATCCTAACATGGACAATATACAAACTTAGATTATAATTATCAAACACTTGCCTCTAATGAAGGTATGATCCTTTGGGGTTGTTTAACACAGGTGGCTCTCCTCTTTTTCGGTCACTTCCGATGGTGGTTGGTGGTGGTGACCTTTGGTCTTTGGTTCTCCTCCTTTCCAAGCAAGCTTTTCTTCTCCCAAGCAACCTTTCACTCTCTCTAGGAAGATGACTTTTCAATTTTGTATAGAAGAGATGAATGAACCCACGTACAATTAATCTCCAAATACTTATAATAAGACAAAATTCGAAATCACTATTCATCCCCCTTGTAAAAATAACTAAAATTCCCTTTTGGGGTGTCTTTTCATTTCCAAATGACCCGAGACTCAAAACCAACATCCAAATAGACTTTTTTTGACTATTTCAACCCTTCCAGACGTAACGACGCAGTCGAAACGACTATAAGGTTGATGTAAAAATAAGTTTCCTTTTTAATTTAACAAATTAGCCCCGACACGTCCCATACCGCGTCCGACTAAAAATTCAAATTACGGAATTAATAACTCACCGCAATATCAATAACATCACATTCATATATTACCTAAATATCTTTAAGTAATATTCAGAATCATTCATTTTAATATCCATAATTCGGATAAAACCCAAATGAATTAATTTATAGTAAAAAAATTCAATTAATCCATTAATTTAAAATATAACCCATTTTAAAAGTCATTAAAATCACGGGGTATTACAGGCTGGTCAGAGGTCAATTTAGTAAATTCCCCAGTAACTAGAAAATTCTTGCATGTTAAGTGCCCTAGGGGCACACTTGTAAATATATATATTTTTTCGATGAGTCATCGCTTCAAAAACCGTCACACACGCGTGTGATCACTGCATTTTTTGGGAACTATGAGGCCATTTCTCACCACAAAATAACAGTTACCTCGCTTTCCTCACTTTCTTATTCATTTCAAAAACCTATAAACTTCAAAGGAGGGCTCTTCAATTTCTTTATTTAGCTATAAGAACTTTAAAAAACTCTCAACATTATTTCAATCGCTTTTTATACTTCTTTAATTTATTTTTTTAGTTCTATCATTTGGTTGTCATCTTTAACCATGGTGTACATTATTGACGAAAGCACTGTGGAAAAATTCAAACTTGACTATCAAATCTCCTAGTGGGCAATTGTAGGATTAGTTGAGGGTCATTGTGCCCTTTCTGAAGGCCATTGGTTGCCTTAAATATTTATTGCTGAAAGTGGGGTCACTTTTTCCAAAATTATTTATTTTTGAAGTTCTTCCAATAATTTGATGTGGTCCCAGCCCATGTCGCTCCAAATACTTAGAGGATCATAAATGGGGTTCACCGTAATAACAAGATATAAGGTGATCATTTTAGTATTAATGAAATTATGTATTGTTACCAATATGCAACAATCCATGAAAATAATTATTACATGAATACGAGGGGGGACAATTAAGACCTGGTCATGAATCTTCCCGATTCCAATAAAGATTACTGGGATCATTGATTGATTATGAAGTACTGAAAATATTCCAATAGTATTCAGACCTATCCTTTATTACATTCGGTCGCTATAAGTGATGGACTTAAGAGGGTCTTCCGTGACTTGGACTCTTCATTAATTTTAGGCGTACATGACCCTAGTGCTTGTGCCCAGCACGTGCGTGTGAGATTATTGGACCCCATAAAAAGTAATATGAGACATGAAATTGATTGTTTGGTGCTTTGGTTTTGCTTAAACATCGATGGAACATGCTAAAGATTGCTTCTGAAGTTTGTATCCAAATATAAACATAGACGTCGGAAAGGCAACAAGGAGGTTTAAACAAGATTATGAAGTATTTTTTAAAATTATTTTATGTGTGTTGAAAGAAAACTTGGGTTCAAATTGAAACATCTAAAAAGTAAGGGAAATATGACAAATAAACTCACATTAAATATTTATTGTGAATGTAATTATTGACAATCACAATTGAAACTAACTTATAGTACATATTTAGTTTGAGTGCTAATATTTACTATCATAAAGTATTATCAATTGCAACATACCTATTAACTTGCTCATCCTTCTTTCATTATTATTCAAAACTTTATGTTATTCTTTCTAGTAAATTTCCACTATAGAGTGTGTAAATATTTACTCAGAATGCTTTTATATTTATAACACACCAATATACCCTTTGTCTGTTTCTCAACAAAACACATACATACATATACACCTCACACACATAAACATACTCTCTCCCTCCATCCCTCTCTCTCTCACACAGACACACACACGCACACACACATAAACACACTCACACTCGCACACATAAATGCACATAATTGAACACATATATACAAATAAATAGACAATCACACACACACACACACACATATATAATCATAATAGACACTCGCACACAAATATACACATAAACACACACTAGATCTAGAGAGAGAGATTGAAATTGGTTAGGGTTGTATAGGTAATTTATACATTTGAAATTAGAATATTTTAAAAATAGGATTGAAAATGAAAATAAAAGTTAATGAAATTGAATTTAGAATTAACTAAATAAGTATGAGTGATATATAAGTATCCCTTATATAATTGGGATCACAAGTATTTAATCTCAATTTTAAAGATTCATTTGTAACCATTTTCATATATATATTTTTTTAATTATTGGTCATGTTTTAAGAATTATGAAACAAAGTGTCATTATGGAAAAGTATATAAAAAATACCTTAACAAAAAGCATTAAAAATTGAATTAAAGTAAAAAAAAAAAGTAAATATAAATAATGGAGTAATGTGATTACGTAACGTATGGATCCTAGAACGTGGATGTTGAGGTGAAACAAACACAAATGATTCGTTGGTTAAGTTATATGATGGGAATCCGGGGTTGAGAGTTTTGAACAAAGCGAAGAATAATGACAAATCTGGCGAAGAGAATAATCCTGGTCCGACACGGCGAGAGCCAAGGCAACCTGGACGGGTCAGCGTACACCACGACGCCCGACTACAAGATCCCTTTAACGAAACAGGGAATTGAGCAAGGGAAGGTCGCTGGAGGCCGCTTAAGACGGGTGATCTCGGACGAGGGGCGCTCCGTTAACTGGAAGGTCTACTTCTACGTGTCCCCGTACGAGCGGACGAGGGCCACTCTGCGGGAGATGGGGACATCCTTCTCCAAGAAGAGGGTCATCGGTGTCAGAGAAGAGTGTAGGGTTAGAGAACAGGACTTCGGCAATTTTCAGGTTGCCCACAGAATGAAGGCCATTAAGGAGACCAGACAGAGGTTCGGAAGGTTCTTCTACCGATTCCCCGACGGAGAGTCTGCTGCTGATGTCTTTGATCGCGTTTCAAGTAACACCCCTTTCCTCTCCGTCTCTTCTTTTTTCCCTCAAATATATATATAATATAATCAACCATTAACAAACCTAACCTACTTTCTCATCAAATGCACCTATTACTTCCAAATTCAAATTATTAATTTCTCCACCCCTTACCTTTTGCTGCAACTACTAAAACCCATTCAGCGGGATTCTTTCAATATTATTAATTTCTTATTCACAGAATAAAGATGGCATCAAAGTATTGACCCCTTACTCAATGACTTCTTTCACAAAAATTATATTATTTTCATTTATTCTGAGGTTTGGGGATTCATTTATTCTCCCAAATTTTAATACTCTCCATCTCATCCCTTATCTAAAACATAGCTAGCTTCCCAAATGTTACTCCAAATGTAAGATGGGTTGGGTTGAACCCACATTTAGCCTCCCCAAATGATCCCCTATGGAAGAATTAGGCCTTCAAAATCCTCCTTACTAGATAGTTTGGGTTTGTTAGGATTCTCCACCCCTGTTTTGCGAGAAGGGTAAGATTAAAAGCCTTGAGATCACAAAAGTCTAACCCCCTCTCTCTCTTAGATTTGTTTTAAGTTTCCCAATTAGAACCTCTTTCTTTTTTCCTTTGCGACCAGGAGAAGTTGGTCACTAGCGATTTGACGTCCTCACAAACACAGTCTGGGAGTCTAAAACAACTCATAGAAAAAAGTAGGGCAAGCTTGGGTGATCGCTTTGAATATGATTTCTTTCCCGCTTTTGATAGAAGGACCTCTTTTTGCTCTTGGACTTTTTTCCGGACTTCCTCCTCCATTCCCCCCCAAACCTTTTTTTTTTTTTTTAATTTGCCAACAACCGACGGTAAGCCTAAATATTGTTCATGTCTACTAACCTCCCGGTCCCTAATGCCTCACTTAGAGGTCTTTTAACCTCATTAGAAGTGTTTACTGAAAATCACGCTGCATTTATCAAAGTTAATTTGTTGACCCGATGCTAGTTCATGTATGTTAAGGATATTTATAATCTCCACCATCTCACTCAGCTTGGTATCCTAAAAAATGAATCTATCATTAGCAAAAAATAAATGAGGAACTTTGGGGCCATTTTTACTAGCAGCAAGATCCGTTATCCTACCCTCATTTTTAGCTCTCTCCAAAAGTGAAGAAAGAACCTCTTGCACAAAACATAAGTAGATAAGGAGATAACGGATTCCCCCTGCCTTCATCCCCTATTAGCTTTTATATGGCCCTTAGATTCCTTACTGGAAAGAGACCAATGTTACACAATTCATGA
The DNA here is from genome assembly GCA_949130495.1 of Sambucus nigra. Lineage (NCBI taxonomy): Eukaryota > Viridiplantae > Streptophyta > Magnoliopsida > Dipsacales > Adoxaceae > Sambucus > Sambucus nigra. The sequence continues at coordinate 360,207,896 of OX422221.1, read as the reverse complement.
TCAATCTTACCCATCTGATACTAAAACCTTATTTCATCATGATTTTCTCAAGCAAAGCACAATCCACCATATCATAAGCTTTACACATATCTAATTTCAAAGCAAATTCCCTCTTTCCTCCTTTATTCGTTTTGTGCAAAGTGCGGTTTATTTCAAATGCTGAAATAACGTTATCACTAATGAGTCTTCCCGGGACAAAGGCACCTTAGTTCTTCGAAATAATAAAATTTAAGATTCTTTTGAGTCTATTGGCCAAAATCTTTGAAATTATTTTGTAGATGACATTGCATAAGCTAATAGGTCGAAATTAAGACAATTTTTGATTTTTTTTGGGAATCAAAGCAATGAGGGTGTGATTTAATGTTTGGATAGGCCTAGCATTATTAAGAATATCGAGGATAAAATTTGTTATCGCTGGCCCAACAATGTACCAGTGTTCCTGAAAAAATAGGGCTGGCATACCATCCGGATTAGGAGATTTCATTGGGGACATATGTTTAAGAGCAAGATTTACCTTAGCATCCGTAAATTCAAGTAAGAGAGTGTCGTTCATTTGACTTGTAACGCGACTGCTAATTCAGCCGAGAATATACTTACGGGCGGCCAGGTATATAATATTGGTTTTGAATTAATCTTTGAAGTAGTTCACATCACATTTGACTATATTTTCCTCCTCCTTCACACAAATTCCATACTCGTCTCGGTGATGGAGTTGGATTTTTTTCTCTGTGTAGATTTGGCATGAAAGAATTTGGTATTTCCAACTCCTTCTTTCAACCACTCCACCTTCCCCCTTTGTTTCCATCGGAGCTTTTTAGCATCTTATAGAAGATTAATTTCGTTCTCCAAGACTTTGATAGCCTGGGGGTACTATAGTCAAGGAGAAGCTGAAATCTTGCAATACTCATCTTGTGTCTTAGGCAAAAGATAAGTATGGTTCTTTAAGCAAAATTCGTGAAGAGAAGAGAGCTTCTATTTCTTGGTGGCAAAATAAGTCTCAATCGGAGGATGGAACCCACTAAGATCCTACGTCTCCTGTATAATGTCACTATACTCATTATTTAAAGTCCACCAGGCTTCAAAGTGATAGGTATTATTTTTCTTCCTGGCCTTACCTCCTCCGTGAAGCTCAGACCCATGTCATTTCACATGGTAGACTTGATAATTCGAAAAAGAATTTTCCCACTCAATGTTTGCAAAGAATCTGTCTAGCCTTTCCTTTACCTTCTCGTTACTCCAGGTCAAGATTCTAAAAGGCGCAAGGCGTAGTGTTCAAGCCTCAAGCCTTAGGAGCCTAGGCTCGACTAGGTGAAGCCTAGACGTAAAAAGGCGTTTTCCCTTTTTTTATTATTTTAATTATTCTAAGGCTAGTAAAATAATAAAATAATATATACCTTCAATTTTGAAAATATATTTGTATGTTTGGTTGCAATCTTTCTCATATGTACGCTCCATAAATAATTTACAAAATGTATTTCTCAACATTAAGTAAGCTCCACTCATTTTTTCTTTTACCGACCCGAACTGTTCTTCACAACGGTATCCACATGGTTGAGTGAGTAGCTTTGAACGTGGATCATGGTTCAAAGACTCGGCCGAGTTGACTCGGAATCGCAGCTAAACAAACCGATTACGAGTCACGACTAAAAAAAAACAGAAATCGGCTGTATTTGGCAAGTAGCGGCGTAATATCGCCAATTCGGAGATATCTCGGGGATATTTCGGCCGAGACAAACAAATCTCGGCGAGATAATAAAATTTTAGCAAAAAATAAAGATGAAAAGACAAGAATAATTGAAGGGAGACATAAATAATGGAAGGAATCTTACCTGTAGCAGCTGATTTGAACGCATGTGTCACGGACTAGATTTAGGGTTGAAAAAAGCTTTAAAATTTGTACAATCTCTTTGCTTTCCAACCCACAAACTTTTCCTCTGAAGCCTTTTTGCTAGAAAACCCGTCTCCTTCTCCTCCGATTTGAGTCGGAATCACCATTATTTTAACCTACTTTAGTCGGTCGGTGATATTTTCAGATAAAAATGGGGGTTTCTCTCTCAAGCCGTGTTGTTTATTTTGAAAACCCACTTTTATGTTTTTAGGTCAATGGGTCCTCTCAAGACTTATGTTGGTTTTGGTTATTTTTTTAAGCTAAATGAGGTGTTAAAAATGTGTACATTTTTGTGTACACATTTGTGTATTTTCATTTATTTAAGTTTCTCTTATATATGTATACATTTTTTTTTCTATATTTTTATAAAAAAACGTTTATGGACAAAATGTACATTTTTGTAAAAAAATATTTTTTTGTACATTTTTGTAAATGAAATTACACAAACTATGTTTTTTTGTACATTTTTTTGTAAATGTACATTTTTTTGTACAAAGAATACAAAATACACAAACTATGTTTAAAAAAATGAATGTTTTTGTAAAAAAAAAATCTACATTTTTGTAAAAAAAAATTGTACGTTTAAAAAAATGTACGTTTTTGTAAAAAAAAATATATGTTTAAAAAAATGTACTTTTTTGTAAAAAAAAAATATATGTTTAAAAAAATGTACTTTTGTACTCTGCATAAAATTTATTGTAACGTGACTCGGCATTTTTTGAGTGTTATAAAAAAAAAAACTCTGCTTCTTAAAAAAAAAGATGCAAATGTCGTTTTTTAGTAGAGTTGATATTTTTTATAAATTTTGTTGGTAGATGATACTTGAATATGTCATTTTTTAACTCTATTTAAAAAATGACGAAACATTGTAATCATTTCTATTTATCTTCCATGTAAATTTTTAATCAAGTTTTATGTGGCATTAGATTATTTTTCATTATTATTATTGGTTTGTGTAAATTTCCAAGTTTTATGTAAATTTTTAATCAATATTGAATCAGACAACCCTGTCGCGCTTCCGTATAACCAATTCTATAATGCAATTCATATTGGATGATGGGTTTGAATGTATCTCATTGGTCCACATTATTAATCTTATTTTTTTAAAATTTTCTCTATTTTTTCCAGAATTTTTTGCGTTCTCTAAATAGCGTATCTTTGCGTATCGCCCGATACCACGACCGAGATGAAAATCGGGTGTCCGATACCAGGACCGATTCCTAGACTTTGAACCATGACGTGGATTGTTAAATTATTGTTTCAGAGGAGCGCCAAACCCCCCACTTCCTTCACATCGTCTATACACAAATAATTAGGCATCTTTATTTTTACCCGAACAGGCTCTATTTCTTTTCCAGACAATTTTGATAAAAAAAATACAAAATGGGGGGTTTTTCTCTATGAGTTAACCGCACAATTAACGAACTGCCACCCCACGACAGTGTAATGCCCAGGTCCGGATTTATGGGTTACCCGTAGTCAAACCCGGTCCGACCCGAGCGTTAGGTGTGAAGTGGTATAATGCTGCTAGTCCAATTTTATTTTAATTAACATTTCACTTGTTTAACATGCGATACCAATTTCAAATTAAACTACGTGAAAGACCCATGGGGAGCACCCCGAAGTCCAAGCATATAGAGCTACTAAGTAATAATAGAGAAGTACTTACCTGTATAATGCTCTCAAAATACGAAATCGCTCCCAACATGCCGTAACAAAGGGAGGGTATGAGCCAAATGCTCAGTGGGAAATATACAATTGCGGTATTGAATTGAACCGTAGGAAGAAGACTCTAACATGTTATGCCTACGTGCACATACATATACATATACATATACATATACATATACATATACTTGATGCATGAAACAGTTTGAATCCGATAATCTTATTTAACACACACACTTCAATGCTTAAAACCATTACACTTGGTTTGACAGAAAACCATTTCTTTACCGAAATTACCCTTTTTATTTTAACCAATATATATTAGTAATTTTTATTGAAAATCACCCTTTCAGCACACGCGTTCACTATGTTAGAAATAGGGGTGAAAATGAGGTGAGCCGAGTCGAGCTTAAGATTGCTCAAGCTTGGTTTGTAAATGTAAATGAGCCTAAAAGTATGTTCAAGCTCGGTTCATTTATCCTACGATCCAAGCTCGAACGAGCTTCTAAGCAAGCGAATATGAGCCGAGCTCGAGTAGCTTGGTTATTTTACACTAGTTTAATATGGATATCGATGATCGAGCCGAGCTCAATAAGACAACGAGCTTAAATTTTTGTTCAAGCTTGGCTCATTTATTTTACGAGCTAGTCTCGAACGAGCTTTTTTCCGAACGAACACGATCCGAGCTCGAGTAGTTTGGTTCATTTTACAGCCCTAGTTAGAAAATACTCATTTAGTCTTGATCTTGAAAACCTTTTATAACACATTCTTGTATTAATTATGGGTTTAACCACTTAGTTTGCTTAACCACCCATTTATCCACCTACTTTGCCTTTTTCCTTATCTTATGGACACTAATAGATTTACGCATTTACTTGTCCATTTCACCTTTACCAGAATATTTATTAATTCATTCATGTTAGGTTGTATTAACACATTTCACCACACAACCCATTTCTTGACATGTTCCTTATTCCTTTATCTTTTCTCGGAATTTTTCAATAACTGCATACTTCAACGGGCTCCACACTGCCGGCTATGCGCACCATATGCTCTGGCCAATTGTTTGAGTCTTTTACCCCAGGGCTCCGGGCCTCCTTAATTTTTCCGGTGTCATCCGAGTTCCTTTACATGTGTTTTTAACATTTTACAAATGTCTACATTATTTCACTTTTCCTTTTACACCGTCGAAGCCAAAATCCGGGGTTACACCTCAACTTGTGTTACACTTTGAAATTTATCATTGCATGTCATTTACACTTTAACCTTGATTTTATTCCAAAAATCATATTCATTTAGGACCAATTTGTGTAACACCGTTTTTCAACATTTTCATTCCATAAAAATGTTCCAAAACACTATTAAGTTACCCACACTAACTTCTTAAGTATTTTGACACCTTAACACCCTTTTTAACCTCGTAGTAATATTCTTCTTAATTGGAAACATCTTAATCTCATTATCTCTTTTTCAATTTCACAAGTGTTAATCTTTTATAACATTATTAAGTTACACACACCAACCTTCCAATGTTTAACCATTAATACTTATTCAACACCATTACTAACCATTTTTTCAAACTAGGCATTTCCTTACTTTCTATATTCAAGAAATCTAATTACACTTAAAGACTACTTTTCTAAGAAAATACCATTTCTTTTTGTCAACACATGTAGTCTTACAACCTTATGTTCTTTACACCTTTAATCCCATTTTCACAAACTTGAAACCTAGAATTTCTACTTTTTCTCGTTCCTTGTTTAAACCCAACTAAATCTTTTTTAAACTTATTTATACATTCATCATCCAAATACTACAAGTTTATATGCATGAAAAGATGAATTTTAAATCTTAAAATTTTATGAAATGGGTTAAACATATTTTTCATTTCTAGAAATTCATCATACTTGCAAAAATACACTTTCAAGGCATAAAAGATATTTAATTTCTTCAAACTCAACAAATGTCCATTTTTCATAAAATCTTCATTTTTGCATGAAACTTTAAAACATTATTTCACCAATGTTTAACAACATAAATTATTATCTTCAAACATTTTATTTTGTAAAATGTTGAACATCAATCTTTCTAGAAAATACACCATTTTTACAAAATACCAACCTTTAATATTTCAAGACTTTGAAATATTTACTCATTCTTTATTTCCAACAAAATAACATTTTTATTTCATAAAAATGTTTATTATTTTCTACACAACAATTTCATCATTTAATCAAATGCACCCTACTCATGTAATCTAACCACAAGACTACAATTATGCAAAATAGAGTCTTAGTACTAAGAGTAAGGTTTTCCCACCTCTAAAGGCTCCAATGGTGGTAGAAATGATGGTGTAGGAGGAGCACCCCCCACCTTTAAAGGTGGCCTCAAGGGGTTACCAAATGCATCCTCTAGCAATGCTCCAAATCTCCATCCAAGCTTCCAAGCAAAACCCACTTCAAACTCCATGGAAGTTCCATCTTCATCTTCTCCAAAAGCACCCAACAACACCTTACAAATTCGTAGCTCTTCTTCAACAATGGTGAAAATGGGTGTGTATGGTTCAAATATGGTGGAATACACTAAGGAAATGGTGGTTTATGGTTGATGTATGGTGGAAGAGTGGTGGTTTGTGGTGGGAAGAGGTGGAAGAACAACCCAACAGTGATGGAAGACCACCCTTCTTCCTCTTTTTCTCTTGTTGCATTTTTTTTCCAACAAATGGCCCAAACAAGCCTTATAAAAACCTCCTTAAAGACCAAAAATTCGATTTTCCGCAATCTAGGCTGGTCCGGGCTTGACAACACACCAAATCAAGGGCTAGAAATGTGACAGCGCACAAGGGCTATTTGATTAAAAATTCTTGAGGCACGTCGTTCGAACGACATGTAAACCTAGTTCGAAGTTTGGCTTCGCGTGACCTTCGCGCGACATGGAACTGTAATGCAGTGGGATCTCGTTTGAAGGTTTGCTTCTCTCGACCTTCGCACGAGATCCCTATCTCGCTTCTAACGACAGACCGATGTCGTTAGAACGACCCTTCTTTATATTCTTTTATTTTTCTTCAATTTTTAATCCCCAATTTTCTAATAATTCCCTTCACCTTCACTCCATCACAATATATATAAAATTTAATTGAATTATTGGGACAGGGTATTACAAACTTTCCTCGGGGAATTTTGCCCCTGAAATTCTCGATCCGTTAATCCTTAAGCTTATGGGGTTCACCAACTTCTATTCTAAGCCATAGAAATCCTCCAAGACAAAATCATCAAAGTTCTCAATACTAAGGCGACCCTGTGTGCCTCCATACGGGGTTTGTCACCAATTAATCAATATTCGACATGCTCTAACGCTCACCATCTCGCTAACCATGAACGTCACACAATCGACTCCGAGTCTCCACTCACTTGATCACGCCAAACAATTTCAAGTACTACCCAAGCTAGCTCCCAAGGCATGCTGGCACCTCCACGGGCGACCCCTTTCCAATGATCAACATTCTCCCAACGTGAACCTTAATACAACTAATCATCGTATTCATCACCAATATCAATTTCCTCTTAGGACCATGGTTCAAAGTCAAGACCGATACCGCGACGATCGGCCGAGTTGACTAGGTATCGGTGCCCACCGATCCGATTCCGAGTTACGAGTTGAGTTTTCAATTATTGATGTGAATCGAACCTATATAGGTAATTTCTCGGTAGTATCGGTGATATAGCAGTATAATCGGCCCATATCGACGATATCGCAGTAGAATCGGCCCATATTGGCGATATATCGGTTGAGATGGTATAAGTTACTAAGAATCAATCTCTCTCTCTCTCTCCAGTGTTGCGTTGGCAAGCGTGGTTTTTTTGGGGGGGTACGAAATTTTAATTTAGTGTGCTCTGTGTGTGTGTTATTTGGTCATCGTGTGTGGTTTTAATTTAGTGCATTGTATATGTGCCATTTTTTTTTTAAAGAATGCAAATGATCCAAATGTTATTTGTTATTATTTTTTATAATAATGTTCCAAATGTTATATTTTAATATGTTATTATTTATAAAAAAAACGTAAACGTTATTCTTTTACAAACAAATATACAACTGTAACTATTGTAAAAATAATATTTGTGTCCTCTAAACATTTGTAAAAATAGTATTTGCATCTTTTATGTAAAAATAGTATTTACAACACAAGTAATTTTTTTTTTGTATTTCTTTGTAAAAAAATAACATTTCCATCAATTTAAAAAAAACATTTGCTACCCAACAACAACAAAAAAATAACATTTACATTCCCTTTATAAAAAAAATAACATTTGCATCATTTTTTGCAAAAAAATAACATTTGCATCCTTTTTGTAAAAAACGATTGTACTAGAAAAATATAACATACTTAAAAAACACATTTGTATCCTCTTACTAAAAATAATACTAAGAATATAATAGTTGTATCCTCTTTGTAAAAAAAAAATTATCCTCTTACTAAAAAAGTAACATTTGTTTTTCTTTGTAATAACATAATATTTGTATCCTCCGTGAAAAAAAAATTGATTTATTATGGAACATTGAATTTGGCAAGTTCGCAGCATGTCAATATAATCAATTGTACAATGTTATGCATATTAAAGGATAGTTTTAAACTTATCCGATTGGTCCATATTGTTAATCGTATTTTTTAAAAAATTTCTAGATTTTTTTCGGAATTTTTTGCACTCTCTAAATAGTGTATCTTTGCGTATCGCTCGATACTGTGACCGATATCGCGACCGAGTTGAAAATCGAGTGGCCGATACCGGGATCGATACCGAGACTTTGAACCATGCTTAGGACTGCACATCCTGCGTCCCACAAATTTTCAGGCAATCCTGACTACACAACTCATATGAGCTCGCCAATAATCATACTATGATATTCCCTCACTCCAAGGAGTAATATTCTTATTAAGTCATCACCGTACGCCCGACTTACACCTTCCGCTGCGTCACTCTGATGAACATAGTACTACTACCCTTGGTGTCTCACCTTTGAGATCTCGCTAGAGCCTTGCTCTAATCCACTCATTGTGGCAAAGCAACATCGTATGCTAAGTTTTTCTCGATTCCCAACATTATACCGCATCCTCAAGTCATCATCTCGCTCTTTGCAACCCAAGCAACTGACTGTTGTGCCGGCTAGTCGAAAGTCTACTAATCTTAAAAAAGATCAATATTACGAGCAAACCGTGTGGCCGAAAGCGCAACCACCCGTACACAGAATTCTATACAATAGCAAGCATACCTCATATAGGGTGCACCCAGTTACCGAACTGCGTTGACCATACCCGGTCCACCGCCCTCTACTAGGTCAAATCTTGCCGTACCATGACATGGTACCAAATCCGAGTTACCACATATGTGAGAATATTGATCCCCGATTACCAAAGCCGAAAGGGACACACGGGAGTCAGAAGGAACAAGCAACCGTCCCGAGCAATTTTGCCCATAAGCGTCCGACTGTGATTTGCGAAAGCGAACCTACGCCATATACTTGAAGTCATGCCACTCATTCCCAAAGTTCTCACTGAGCACAAATCATAGCCACATACCCTGGCTTGGGTCACTAGCCGTGACGAATCGAATCACAACCATTCATTCTCGCAATACGAAAGTAATTTACGAATCGGTAGTCCTTTAGGAAGTCATTGCCCGACTTCCCTCCTTGAGAGCTAGGTCCTAGCTTTCACATCCTTGGCGTACATGAACCATTTAGATTGGCGGATACCTCACGCCCTTGTCTACATTGACCTTGTCTAATTACTAGTGACGACGTCACCAACCTCTACACCTGGGTTATTATCTGCCTTATCAGATCGTGATCGAAATCCCAAACTCCCATAGGCATTACTTAATTCAAGCGAGACACTTACCTAATCGTGTCTTTTGACCACGAGGTTGCCACCAAACTTACTTTCGGTTTCTACCCACACAAAATTTACGTGGCGACCATACTTGCCGCCCTTGGCCTTCTAAGGGTAGTAAATATCACACAGGGCTACACCTTCTAATCTGTACCGGCTTGGCAAGACGTGCCAAGAACTAGTTCTTACATTGCTAAGGCTACCCTAGCATATACCGTCGACACATGCCGACATTATAGTCATGTTTCGATGTCACCCCACCTCGGTTGCCATCTTCAAGTCTCCACATGATGTCATCACTTTAAGTCTCGAATACACGTCCTAGTATATCTCAAAACCGAGTATTTGGGAGGCCACACCCGATACGTACGCTATACGACTAGCAATCTGGGATCATCACCTGACCCTCAACACAATCATTACTAGGAAGCTAGCTTACTGCTCCTTCCAATCGGACTTAAATTGGTCTCCTAAGGACACCAAACACATTTCATGTAATCGTCCTCAAGACCCGAGAAGATTTCATCGTCCATACCTTTGTCATTGTAGGTGCGCTCCACAAACCTTTCAATACCCACATCACGATCATTCGGTGCTCGCAAAGACACTAGTCTACCAACTTCTGTCTATAGTGCACCTTAACTATCAAACACCTCAAGGCGTCACAACATTAAATCTCTATCCCAAAGACGCCACACACAGGCACCTCAAAATGCCTATGAACTATTCTCACACTAGGATTACCTCGCACCTAGCCAATACCCACATCACGATCATTCGGTGCTCGCAAAGACACTAGTCTACCAACTTCTGTCTATAGTGCACCTTAACTATCAAACACCTCAAGGCGTCACAACATTCAATCTCTATCCCAAAGACGCCACACACAGGCACCTCAAAATGCCTATGAACTATTCTCACACTGGGATTACCTTGCCAATACCTCGGCGGCTAAGACGAGTTTCCACACTTAGATAATAATCTTATCTTTCTTCCAAACGGTCGTGACTATAAGCCAGGTACCAAACTACAACTAATGTTACTAAGGATTATGGCAGGATACAGGACATCGCTTATAACCTATAAACCTCATGGTCTGCCTCATCTACTCCCCAATGAATGATCAACCATGCAACTAAATTGCCTCACTATGTAAACATCACACCATGGGCTAATCTACAGGTTAACACGACTATATAAATCTTGGTAGGATATGGGACGTCGGGTATTGACTAGGAAAACCAAGGCCTATACCACGGATGCCACACGGGATCCTATTCCTCAATACCACATTATAATCAAGATACATGAAACCCAAGTCCTCAACCAAGGAACCCAATACGTTCTCACCACAAAATCAATACTTATGAATGCTATTCTGTCATCTAACCTCCATATACGAAATATACAACCTTTACAGCTAGGTCGCAACGAACACTACTCATTGTTGCCACTACCAGGGCTACTCTCATCATCAAAGTTACCACACAATGCATCTCACACAAAGAATCACAGCATTGCCACTATTAGCCCGCACAACTTCATATGTTCACCGGATTACCATCAATTGCGATATCACCCCAAATATCGAATTGCCTAATCACTTTACCGACGTTAACTACCCCTAAGCGCCGCACCTAAGTACTATATACTTTTTAATCACCAATCATCAGTGCCTAGTCATGACACTCTCTAACAATCAATCTCTACCGTTGACTATATGCAACTCGTGCCACTTGCCCTATGGGCGTCATTTAACCCTATTACTATCTCAAAAGACTCTACGCTATCAACAATTGGAACAAAAACACCTCACACAAACAACCACGGTGTCACCACTATTGGCTTGCATGGACACCCGTAAATTACTACAGTTTTAATCAGAGGCCCGGAAGCGATTAGTTACTATTAAATTAATCGCGTGCCACTTGGCGCTAACTTACTTGTCGTGCTAACCTCTTTGAATTTACCGTCAAGGACACGAACTAAACCGTCACCAAACTAGCATGACCGACCCAAACTACCACCGACGTCGGAAAATCCAATACCGACCTCACCACGTCACACCCGAAAGGAACCTTGAACTTAAAGCTCTGATACCATTTGTAACGCCCCGACCCGGATTTATGAGCCCGGTCCAACCCGAGCGTTGGGGGTGAAGTGCAATGAAACAGCCTATAAAATGATGCGAGTCCAGTTTTATTTTAATTAACATTTCACTTGTTTAGCATGCGATTCCAATTCAAATTAAACTGCATGAAGGACCTATGGGGAGCACCCCAAAGTTCAAGCATACAGAGCTACTAACGTAATAATAAAGAAGTACTTTCCTGTATAACGCTTTCAAAATATGAAATCGCTCTCAACCTGCCGTAACAAAGCGAGGGTGTGAGCCAAATGCTCAGTGGAAAATATACAAATGCAGAGTATAAAATTGAACGGCGGAAAGAAGACTCTTAACACATTATGCCTACGTGCACATGCAATAACTTGTACACATACATATACATATACTTAATGCATGAAACAGTTTGATTCTGAAAACTTTATTTAACACACACGGTTCAATGCTTGAAACCACTACACTTGTTTTGACCGAAAACCATTTCTTTACCGAAATTACCCTTTTTATTTTAACCAATACACATTAGTATTTTTATTGAAAATCACCCTTTCAACACGCGCGTTCACCGTGTTAGAAAATACTCGTTTAGCCTTGAAAACCTTTTACAACACATTCTTGTATTAATTATAGGTTTAGCCACTTAGTATGCTTAACCACCCATTTACCCACTTACTTTGCCTTATTACTTATCCTTATGGACATTAATAGATTTACGCATTTACTTGTCCATTTCACCTTTACCAGAATATTTATTAATTCATTCAAGTTAGGTTGTGTTAACACATTTCACCACACAACCCATTTCTTGACATGTTCCTTATTCCTTTATCTTTTCTCGGAATCTTCCAATAACCGCATACTTCAACGGGCTCCACATTGCCGACTATGCGCACCATATGCTCTGGCCAGTTGTTTGGATCTTTTACCCCAGGGCTACGGGCCCTCCTTAATTTTTTCGATGTCATCTGAATTCCTTTACATGTGTTTTTAACATTTTACAAATGTCCACATTATTTCACTTTTCCTTTTACCTGGTCGAAGCCAAAATCCGGGGTTACATCCCAACTTTTGTTACACTTTGAAATTTACCATTTCATGCCCTTTACAGATTAACCTTGATTTTATTCCAAAAATCATATTCATTTAGGGCCAATATGCGTAACACCTTTTTTCAACATTTTCATTCCATAAAAATGTTTCACTTTAAGTAAAATTACCATTTTGCCCCTCTGTTTCCAAACTCATCTTTTACTCCATTTTCGTAAGTGTTAATTTGCCCAAAACACTAACTTCTTAAGTGTTTTTACACCTTAACACCCTTTTTAACCTCGGAGTAATATTCTTCTTAATTGGAAACATCTTTATCTCATTATCTCCTTTCCAATTTCACGAGTGTTAATCTTTTACAACATTATTAAGTTACACACACCAACCTTCCAATGTTTAACCATTAAATACTTATTCGACACCATTACTAACCATTTTTTCAAACTAGACATTTTTTTACTATCTTAATTCAAGAAATGTAATTACACCTAAGGACTACTTTCATAAGAAAATACCATTTCCTTTTTATCAATTCAAGTAGTTTTACAACTTTATACTTGTAACACTTTTAACCCCCTTTTCACACACTTTGAAGGCAAGAATTTATACTTTTTCTTTATTCCATGTTTAAATCCAACTAAATCTTTTTTAAACTTGTTTATACATTTATCATCCAAATACTACAAGTTTATATGCATGAGAAGATGAATTTTAAATCTTAAAATCTTATTAAATGGGTTAAACATATTTTTCATTTCTAGAAATTCATCGTACTTGCAAAAATACACTTTCAAGGCATAAAAGAAATTTAATTTCTTCAAACTCAACAAATGTCCATTTTTCATAAAATCTTCATTTTTGCAAGAAACTTTAAAACATTATTTTACCAATGTTTAACAACATAAATTATTATCTTCAAACATTTTATTTCATAAAATGTTTAACATCAATCTTTCTAGAAAATACACCATTTTCATAAAATACCAACCTTTAATATTTCAAGACTTCGAAATATTTACTCATTCTTTATTTCCAACAAAATAACATTTTTATTTCATAAAAAATGTTTAATATTTTCTATGAAGCACCGACACTCTCCCGGAAGCCACGAGCCAGCTTTGACACGAGTCCGACACGCGACACACTCCGACACGTTGGGACATGTTTGGACACGTTGTCGACACGCTGGGACACGTAAAAGGACGCTTTTTTATATTTTTTTTTCCTATGTGATCATGATTTTGCCTTATTTATTATTTTTAATGTTAAAGTGTGTTTGAATTTGTTTTATATGGTCAATTTTCTTAATTTCATGTTAAGAATGCTCTAATAATGTATTTTATGGAAAAAAATCTGTTTTATTTCATTAATATATATATTTAAATATATATTATATATTTGAACATATATATATTATATATTATACGTATCCTAGCGTGTCGTATTCTAGTTTTTGGAAAAATCACGTGTCGCGTGTCGTGTCGAAACACATATTACGTGTCGAGTCCGTGCTTCATAGATTATTTTCTACACATCAATTTCATCATTTAATCAAATGCACCCTGCTCATGTAATCTAACCACAAGACTACAAATATGCAAAATAGAGTCTTAGTACTAAGAGTAAGGTTTTCCCACCTCTAAAGGCTCCAATGGTGGTAGAAATATTGGTGTAGGAGGAGCAACCCCCACCTTTAAAGGTGGCCTTAAGGGGTTACCAAATGCATCCTCCAACAATGCTCTAAATCTCCATCCAAGCTTCCAAGCAAAACCCACTTCAAACTCCATGGAAGTTCCATCTTCATCTTCTCCAAAAGCACCCAACAACACCTTACAAATTCGTAGCTCTTCTTTAACAATGGTGGAAATGGGTGTATATGGTTCAAATATGGTGGAATACACTAAGGAAATGGTGGTTTATGGTTAGATGTATGGTGGAAGAGTGGTGGTTTGTGGTGGGAAGAGGTGGAAGAACAACCCAACAATGATGGAAGACCCACCCTTCTTCCTCTCTCTATCTCTCTTGTTGCATTTTTTCCCAACAAATGGCTCAAACAAGCCTTATAAAAACCTCCTTAAAGACCAAAAATCCGATTTTGCCCAATCTCGGCTGATCTGGGTTTGACAACACACCAAATCAAGGGGTAGAAATGTGACAGCGTACAAGGGCAATCTGATTAAAAATTCTCGAGGCACGTCGTTCGAACGACATGCCTATCTCGTTCGAGCGACATTTCAACCTCGTTCGAAGTTTGGCTTCGCGCGACATGGAACTGAAGGTCTGCTTCACGCGACCTTTGCGTGAGATCCCTATCTCGCTTCCAACGTCAGACCAATGTCGTTAGAACGACCACTCCATCACAATTTATATAAAATTTAATTGAATTATTGGGACAATGTATTATAGACAGTTCCAGCCAATGTTTTAAATTGCACGCTATTGCGTTTTGTGGTGCAAAAACGTTATATAGCGCATTCTGGTTCGCGCAATGCCCAAATACCGTACACTATTTTTTTGCGCAATTGTGCACAATTGTAGGTCTTTTTTTGCACAATTGCGCAATGGTGCCATATTTTGCACTATTTTTTGACTTACAAAAGTAGATCGTTTTGTGGTAACTTTTGCTTCATATGTAAAGGGTATTATTATCTTACAAGACTCAGTTTACAAGTAGAATGCTATTTTTCAGCTTTAAAAATGTAATTTTTCAAATCTCAGTTAATTTTTTTTTTATTAACTCTCAGTTTATAAAGAATGTTATTTTTCAAATCTCAGTTTAAAATCATAATTGTTTTATAAATTCAGTAGAAAATGTAATTTTTTTTATAAATCTGTTTAAAATGTTTTCTGTGTTAAATCTCAGTTTACAAAGACTGTTATCTTTTAATTCTCAGCTTTAAAAATGTTAGTTTTCAATTAGAATGTTAATTTTTTTTTAATATTAAATCTCAGTTTAAAATCATACTTAATTTTTATTTTTATTAAATCTCAGTTTTAACAAATATGTTATTTTCTTCGCAAATTTCAGTTTAATATGTTATTTATTTTACAAATTTTAGTTGAAATGTTACTTATTTTTACAAATTTCAATTTAAAATGATAATTCCTTTTTATTTTTTTTACAAATTTCAGTTTAAAATGTTACTTATGTTTTGTTTACAAATTTGGGTTTAAAATGTAACATTTATCACAAATCCAGGTTAAAATGTTACAATTTTTTTAACAAATTTCAGTTAAAATGTTATTTATTTTACAGATTTAAATATAAAATGTTACTTTTTAATAAAAATAATGTTCAATTTTTTTTTTTTTTTAAAATTCCTGTTTAAAATGTCACTTCCTTATAAATTTCATTTTAAAATGTTGTTTATTAATTTATTGTATATGTTTTTGTAATTAAAAAAATGGAATGCACGAATTGCTTGCGCGGTGCGCGACGTGACTTTGGAGCCAAAACGCGACACCTTGCGCAACCGCGATTTAAAACATTGGTTCCAGCTGAGGGTATTCATTGAGCTCGGCAGGACCGAGCTTCGGTTGCCGCCATTTTGTATCATAGGTTGAAATTTTTTTGTGCCTTTTTGGTTCACTGCCATTGGTACTCAAGTCTGCTGAAACAACTTTTCTTTTTACGCCACTTTTCAAGTCATTATTGTCACTCCTGGATAGATCTTTGAGATCGCCAGCTGCCCTCTTCCACCTTCTATGGGTTTTAGGGGTGAGTGAGTTTTTCATGCCTTGGGGAGTTTCCTTTTTTATTTATTTATTTATTTTTTATTTTTTGTGTGTGTGTGGGTGGGGGGGGGGGGGGGGGGGGGGGATGGATGGTAGGGGGTTTTTGGAAGGCAGGTGGTTGAGTGAGGAGAGGGAAAGGCTTGGGTTTGGTTTGTGCATGGTGAGTTTTCATTATTTGGGTTATGTGTATGGTTAGTATAGGGTTGTGGTTGGCTGGTATGCATCCATGGTTGATGCCGGTTTTGGTATATGGGGTGGATGGGAGTTGACTTACTTTACTGGTTTTTGCGTTTTCGTTTTCTGGCTCAGGGGTAAAGTAGTTTTGGGGTATAATTGAGGACATGAATTTGGTTTGTCCGCTTGGGCAGTGACGTGGTGGATGGGCGCTGGCATCTTTTGGATGGGCATCGGATTGAGTTTGGATTGATTTGGACACCAAGGAGTGGTCACGATACCAGTTATGGGGATTCTTGGGATTCAGCTACTTTTGTGCTCCTCAGCACATAGGTTTTGGATTGAAAACTAAGATGGGGTCGTGGCTTTTATAGGTAGCAGTGACAGTGGGTCGTCTGTTGTTTGTTTCGGGAGTGGCCTTGGGATGGGATTATTTAAATTGGTTTTAAACATAGTAACATGTTTGTCTGGGATAATTGTTGGTTGCACAGAAAAAAATATTCCCACTAGTATCAGGCGTGGAAAAATGTTTGTGCGGTTGCACAGGCGTGGAAAAAAGTCTGTGCTTGTCACCCACCGAGTCAGGCATTAACGTGTCTTCATCCATATAGTGCGTCTTCAGAATCTTTTCCAGACCACTCATCCTTATTTAATGAGATATGCCCCCCTGTTTTGTCTCTTTCCACTTGTGTCCCAGAAAATACGATCCAACCCCCTTTTGTCGCGCGTTTTGAATTTTGGATTTTTGTACTGTCTTTTTGGTATCGTCCCGGTCTCTCTCACTTGATTTTCCGACGACTTTGGGAGTATCGGGCGGTATCTTATCAGTTTTCTCCAATTGTGTTCTTTCCCCCCTGGGTTTCGGTTCATTTTTTTCCTTCCTGGTGTGAGTTTTAACCATTCACCATAGCGCAGTGGCATAGAAAGGTCTTCGTCAACTTCCAGTTTCTCTTCACATTCTTTATCATTGTGGCCTATGCAGCCACAAAAATAGCAAAAAATGGGCATCCGTCCATATTGAAAGAACACCTGCACTGCTTCTCTCCCCTTTATATTTATGCTTCTTTCCCCTTTATATTTATCATGGTGCTACTCAGAATGGATTTGTGTAGTAGAATTCTAATCCGAAGAAACTGGTCCCATTGCGTGCTATCTTGTGATATGTCTATCTCTTCAAATTTGCCTATTTTGTTTCCCAGTCTTCTTCCTGTCACTTCCTCCATTCTGTTCAGTGAAAGGTCGAAGATACGAACCCATATGGATGTCCTGTGGAATTCCATCTCCATGGATGTTCTCTCTTCGTCGAGCTCTTGTAGCAGAATTTTTGTCAAAAGACCACGATCTCCCGTATCAGCACTCTTCTTTTGTCAACAACGTGATTGAATTTGAACAAAAAATAGTTGTCGCCAATTTTTGTCATCTCCACTCCTTTGCTTGGCCGCCACGCTAATTGCATAGTTGTACGTAAAGCCTCAAAGCTTGGTATTCTTGTTGTGATCACTCTTCCTTCAAAGTATAGGCGACTCTTTTTCGTAGTATTTTCTTCCACTTTCTCCTCAATTTCTACACCTCCCGACTCTTCTTCTGTTAAGTCTAGTTTTTTTCATAACTCCGCCAGCCCTTCCGCCATTTTCGATTCTATTACAGCCCATAAAACAAAACACACCCTTCTGTCCCACAAGGAAATCTTGGGGAATAGCAGCCTTATACAAGGCAAGTAAACCACCTCCTATGAGAGTTTCGCACCCCTCAAGAAAAACTAGGAATAATGTTGTTAAAACAACCATCAACAAACTTAATTACCTAATGACATTCATGACAGCCCTGGGCCCACCTCATGTAAAATTATTAAATGCACCACTCTCACCAGTGGAACTCAAGGCGTGGTCAGTTAATGTTCTACCATTAATTAAAGTTTAGTGCCAAATTCATTCTTCTCTTGTTTCTTTCTCTTCTGTCCAATTAGGTGGTTGGTGAGGATGGTGCCTTGCATTTCACTAAGAGCACTGTGCCACTTATAATCTAAACACAACAATTTGTTCTTTTTTTTTTCATACACAAACAAACATACAACAATCCCTTCTCAAAATTATTTGGGGGAAATTACAGAGAGTCATTAAAGTTACAAGTAGAAATATGATTTTTCACTTTTTGCACATACATACCATTCGTATGTAAGTATAATCCATCTTCTGTTGACCAATAAGTAGGGGAATAATGCTGACCTCCCCTTTCTTCAGTTAACTGAAGGAGTACTTTTTTCATCAATTTAGTGAGTATGATCTCCATGATAAGTTAGTCGTCTCCACAAAATTTTATCAAAAATTTCAGCCATGATCATCAAAAGTTAAAACTGCCAAAAATGCACATATATATCAATTGTGTATTTTGCCAACGTCATGATTGAATTTTTTGATTATATTTGTTGTTCTTTTCATCTTGCACATCATCTCCACCAAATATGATTAAAAACACTCATTCATTTGCCCACTAAAAGGGGGTGGTTCATTTATTTTCTTTTTCCCTTTTGTCCGCAATGAAACTTGGTTGTATACGAGTATAACACGTGATAAAGGGTAAACTATTTATATCCATCAGAATATGGTCATTTGGTCCATATTTGTAGGCCATTCAGATTATTTATTAGACCTGTTACAAAGTTTAAATCCCTTAAGCTTAGCAGGTTAATAGCCCCCGAAGTCCTCATTTTCTTTATGCGCAAAGGAAAACACAATTAGCGAACTATATCCTGTATCCTCTTAGGAGGAACCCTTGTTTTATCCCCTCAACAAACTTCCATTCGATGTGCTAGATCCTGTATCCTCTCTTCGTAGGAACCAGATTATCAAAACAAAAGGAAAGTGCTTCAGATTAAATATAACTGTATATGACAAGTTGTCTGACCCAATGCTGTCTGGATCGTGGGTCGCTCTGGTGCATGAGACGGGCACGGGTATGGGGTTTGTTGTTTTAGCTGATACGCGGTATGGTGGGGGGATGCTTAGTTGGTTCACTACTTCCAATGATAAGGAGACTTAATGGGTTCTTTTAGTATTATAATCGTGAAGTTTGTCAAGATTCATGTCTCCACCAATATAAAAGTTCCTCAAGGATGTATGTAATGGATAATCTCGATATTCCCTAATAATATATTAACTAGATAGATATTGAATTATGTATATATTGGTTGAGAAGTTTTTTGCTTCCCATTTATTATATTTTTGAAATCAAAAGTTACTTACTAATAAGAGCTAAAAGCAGTGAATGTTAATTTTAGGAATGCCATTTTTGGAGATCAGGATTGAGAACCCACTACATTTCGGTTCGTGTGACCCTAGATTGTGGTACGTAGGGGGGTGTAGTGATTCCGGTAATTATGGTCTAACCAAGCTTAATATTGGAAATGCTCCAAGGAGAATCATCCTTATGTTGCACCCTCGATCATAACTTCCCAATATGCAGTTATTTGATGTCATTAGTGACGACAAAATGAAGTATATGTAGGGCTTTTTGAATCTGCCACTGTAATAGTATATACTAGGGGTGCACGCGGTTTGGGTTGGTTCGGTTTCATTACTAAACCAAAATCACAACCGAGGTGGTTCGGTTCCAGGATTTTGGAACCGGAACCGGAACCGGAACCGGAACCGGAACCGAACCAAACCGAACCGATGGTTCTTGGTTCGGATTGGTTCCCGGTTCTATTTACTTTTTGAAATAAAATATTCAATTATCTTTCAAAAATAGTTTTTAAATGTAAAAACAACATTTGTCCTTTCACAATGCTTCATATTATTCAAATATAGTTTTCAAATAATCCCTATTCTTTTATCATATTTTAATATTTAACCATTCCTTTTCAACATTAAAAAACAACAATGATATATACTCATATCACACTTAAAAACATCATAAATTTCACATTACACTTGAAAAAACAACATAGATGGTTCACATTACACTTGACAAAACAACATTAAAACAACACCCAAAGGTCATTTACATAACAGCACTAAAAGTCCTTAAAAAACAGCACTAAACAACTAAAAAACAGCAACATGACAGCATCAAAATAGCTCCCAAACAGCTTCCAAACCGCTCCCAAACAGCACCATTTAACTACAAATAAAATTAACATAAAATAAGCACACCTAAAAACAAATATTTAATCAAAAAAGGAGTTAAAAAAACACCATTTACCTTAAAATGGAGGATTTGAGAACACATTAACAAGATTGGGATCTTCCATAATGACTGAAATAAAGCACAAATACATTTAATAACAAAACACATATATAATGAGAATGTTTAATAACAAATAATGTTGAACTTACCGGACTCAAGATCACTCATTTCATCCCATCTCATCTCAACATTTATAGGAATTGGTGATGAACGTAACCAATCTTGGGCACATATTAAGCACTCCGCAATTCTAGAAGTTAATGAACTTCGAAATTGATCAAGTACACGCCCACCCGTGCTAAAAGCCGATTCCGAAGCAACCGTGGATACCGGAATAGCCAAAACATCTCTTGCAACTAAAGAGAGAACCGGATACCTAATGGAATTGAGTTTCCACCAACTTAAAATCTCACAGTTAGACACATCCTTTTCCACATCTTCTAAATATCTATCTACCTTGGATTTTGCATCAACATTTTCTTCTTTTTCTAATTGTTGAAAAAATTCCGATTGAAGAGATTTCATTTCATCGTCTTCCACAACTTCACCAAATTGATCAACCTTCATTTCATTCGAACTTTGAGTTTGACTTACTCTTATTGAGTGGGAACCCATACTTTCAAGCATTTGATAATGAACGAACATTCTAGTCAAAAGGTCTCTAATTCGCATATCCAAATTATTAACCTTTTCAAAGTGATACATTTTTGAGTAACAAAATTTCACATATTTCAACTTGTAACGAGGATCTAACACCACCGCGATCAATAACATCATATTAATTTTATCAATGTTCCCCGAATACTTATCAAATTTTTCCTTCATCTTGATTGCCATTATACTCGATGTCAAATCACTATTCTTGCTCCATTGGGACAAAAGTGCTTCAATTGCACAAATATCATGAAAATAATGATTGGTGGTAACATACAAAGGCCCCGAAAAACGTTTAGTAATATCATAAAAAACTTTCAAAAACTTTGCCAAAACCCTTGCATTTTCCCAATCTTTATCAATAGGAGCACCTTCCTTAAGATCGGAAGCAAAAGTTGTTTCATGATCATCCACCATCCTTTCAAATGCCCTTTGAAACTTAATTGATGTTTCCAACATGAGGTAAGTAGAGTTCCACCGTGTAGAAATATCAAGGCAAAGTGTGGTATTTGAGGACAACTTTTCTTGAAGCAACTAGTTTGAAATTGTGTTGCCCTTTGAGGTGAACTCCTAATGTACCTCATGGCTCCACAAATTCTAGCGATGGATGATTCCACCTCTTTCATCCCATCTCTCACAATCAAGTTTAAAATGTGGGCACAACACCTCATATGAAAAAACTCTCCATCTAAAACAAAAGCATTTTTTTTGAAAGTTTCTTTTTCAAGTGACCAATTGCAGTATCGTTTGAAGAAGCATTATCAACGGTCAATGTAAAAACTTTTTCTATGCTCCATTGAAGTAAGCACGACTCAATGGCTTGTCCTATTGCAATACCCTTATGACGGTAAAATTCAGATTTTTTTTTATGCAATTTCCAATTGAAATCAATAAAATGGGCTGTAAGTACCATATAGCTCATGTTTTGCAAAGAAGTCCATATGTCGGTGGTGAGACAAATTCGATTTGTTGCAATGCTCAAAGCTTTTTTCATATCATTTTTTAAACCAACATACAAATCCAAACAATCCCTAGCTATTGTAGTGCGTGACACATTTTGAAACTTAGGTTGACAAACGGCCATAAAAATCCGAAGACCCTCATGCTCAAATTTCCAAGAAATGAGTTTGCTTTCTTCTTCTTGCCCTTCATTCTTATCCTTTTGAAAAGCCAAGATCTTTTGTTTCTTATCATTTAAGGGATACTCGTTACATTTTGACAAGTGTTTCCACAAAGTGCTAGTTCCATTTTGACTAGAATATGCATATTCAGTTGAACAATAAGTCCACAAAACCTTATTGGGTTTACTTCCCATCTTCATTTTCAACCTTATTAAAATGGTCCCAAACATCAGATTTATAGGGTTTTTTAGAAGCTACCCGAGGTGATGATGGTGCTTGGGATATAACAGGAGGTGTTGCATTTGTTTGGTTAGTTGAAGCAGGTGCATTATGAGATGTATTTGTATTTTCACCCATACTTGACATCTGAAAAAAATAATGAAAAAAATGAGTTTTAGACTAACAAATTGAAAACATACCAAGAAATAATGATAACAAATGAGTTTAGACTAACAAATTAAAAACATACCAAGAAATTATACTGAAAAAAGTATTCAAAGATAATTTTAAACGTATTCAGACCCGAAAAAGTTTGTATTTTACGAATGGAAAAAAGTTTGTAACTCAGAAAATGAAAAAAAAAGTCCATAACTCAGAAAAATGAGGTCCGAAAATGAACTCAGTCGGTAATGAGGACCTGAAATCAGTCGGTATAACTGCTACTCTTCGTAATCAGGTCCGAAAATCTACAGCAGGTCCGAAAATCAGGTCTGAGTTCGTAACTCAGATCGGAGCTTGAGTTCGTAACCAATGAAAAAAAAACTAACTTCGGACTTGAGTTCGAAAATGAAATCAGAGCTTGACTTTGGACCTGAGTTCGAAAATGAAAAAAAAAACTAAGATCGAAAATGAAAAAAAACTTTGGACCTAAGCTTAACTCGGATCAGAGGACATACCGATCAGAGGACATAACAACGAAAAAAACTAAGATCGAAAATGAAAAAAAAATGTAACATAAGAAAATGAAAACATACCGATTTCATTTTTAGCGATGGAGAGCAGAGCTTGGCTTCATAGTTTTCTCATTAAGTCTGGAGAGGGAGAGCAAAGAAAGAGAGAGAGTAGAGATAGAGAGAGAGGAGCGGCTGATTGAATAAGGATTTGGAGACTAGTATTTATAAGCCTAGGTGTAAGAGTGGAAAAAAATGGCCGCCCATAAGGCCTTAGGTTTCTTTTTAGTTTTTCTTATTAGTTATTATATATATATTTATATTATATATTACATTATATAATCGGTTTGGATCGGATTGGTTTTTTTTCCCTGGAACCGAGAACCGAACCGAAGTCTCGTTTTTTTTTGAACCAGAACCGAACCATTGATAAAAAAACCCGAACCGAACTGAACCAATGCCATCGGTTTGGTTCAGATTTTCGGTTTCGCTGTGCACCCCTAGTATATACTCCCGAACCTGGCAAGCTCTTTTTATGGCCATTAGTGCATCCTGATCCGTCACACTAATCCCATATGGTGCTCTCGGGTTCTTAACATACCTGTAACACCAAAATTATTGTCATGTTTAACAGTTCATAGTTTCACATTATAGAACCATTGGAGACTAGGGTTTGGCCCAAAGGTCCTGGTTCCATTCCCAACATTCAGTTGTTGAGGGTTCGAGTCTTATCCCCTACCTCCTCCCAATCCACTCCCTCAAACTGTAATACAACTACCAAACAATAATCTCAGGAGAATTTTATTCCCATTGAAGCTTCATATCTCTGTTCAAATGAAGAAGGGTTCTTCTGGGTAAAACTCCCCTTAACTCGTGAAAATTTGTTGGATCGAAGATACACAGATTTTCCCACGAACATTACCGGAGTATACAAAACAATTTAATATCCAAATTGTTGGGGTACGTTGAGAAAATAAATCCCGTATTGGGGAATTAAAGCTTTGCATCAAAGTACGTCAAATCCTGGGATCCCCTCACCACCCATTCCTAATTTGTTTTAGGTTGACTGCCACGATTCTAGCTTAATGATCTCAAATATTTTTGGATGAAGCCTTATGAGATGACCTTCATTCGAACGTGTATGAAAGTACTATGGGATATACACACATGGGCGCTACAGGCTCAAAACTAAAAATCAAAACATTTTTACCATTATAAAAAAAGATGAACTTAGGTCATTTACAGTGCGAGGCGTGTGACGCCGACTACTGAATAAGATCTTCAAGCTATGTACCAATCACACAAGGCTCAGCGATCCAAAACATGACAACCCACAGACTTAAACATGCGTTCTGTCACATGGAATAAGCACACACTCAAATGAAGAGTTGACTTTACATTTTCCCTCTTTCTCTATTACGTGATAAATCACAACACTCAACACTCCCCTTAGGCGCTCTTTCACAGTTTTTAATGCTCGACTTCTGAAAAGAGAATGACAACACAACTTATGCTCCCTTCTCCCACGCATCCCCACTCCCTTTATATATCTCTTTCCTTCTATGTCATGAATGGTCCAAGGCAATATAAAATTTATCACTTGGGCGTGATAATGATAAAACAAAGGCAGAAAGCAAGATCAGGCATATAAATCATGAAGACAACTATGACTGTTGAGGCATAAAAGTGACATAAAACAAAGTCCAGGTATGCTAAAACACGCAAACAAACTCACAAACCCTATAAAACATAGCATATGATATAAACACGCAACGCAAAGTAATCTCTGCTATAAAGTAATACGAACCAACAGTAAACAAGGCACTCCTAAAACATCATCTACGCAAGAATATGAAGATATTAGGGTGTTCCAGAAATTTGGTTCAAATGGATCTGAATGGGATGAATAGCTAGAAGAAATTATCTAGAAACTTGTATTCCTTGAATGCACGAAACAATTTTATCTAGAATTTTTCAAAACAAACATCATTAAGCAATGATTAGAAAGTGTAAGGGATGTATGAAAATACATACACAACCCTAAACAAGGCTCTTTTGGCTCCCATTATTTGATGTTTATGAGTATACTGAGTGTTCTTGAGTTGCGTCCTCTTTTCAAGTGCCTTTAATTTCTAAATTTCTACCTTAAATATAAAGTGAAGTCTATGTATATGTGTCTATCTTGAATTGATTTGAGCTTTTTTCCACTATTATCAAGCAACAAAGGTCAACTTTTTAGTTCAAGGATAATGCGTTAATACCAACTACAGCCATGATAAAACAATTAAGTATAGAGCTCATTGTTTTAGTTTTCGTTCTCCTAATATAGAAAATGCATAATTGTGCTCATATTTTATCTCCATCGAGTGAGCAGCTTATGTAATAAGCAACATAGTAACACTTCCTTTCGTAAGTAGGTGTGCACTAATTTACTGCAATCCCATTAAGGGTAAAACTTTTGGGTGCTTGAAATTCTCCCTTCTTTTCCCCCATTCATCTAACTGTAGTTCTCATGGAGAGTTTACCAGTATTTGGAAAGAAGATTTTCTCATTTTTGGTATTCTTTACTCTATTCTTCTCACCTTTCTTATCAGAACGGTATTTTTATTTCTTTTGTCGGGCTAGTTTGGTTGTGTCTGCATAATGCTTAACTGACACTGGTACCATTTACCTTTTTGGTTGCTGCTAAGTGCAGCCTAAAATTAAGAGGGGCACCCACGTCTGCAATACTTCAATCATAAAGCACATTTTTTTTTATGCAAGCCTTGGTGCCCCACTTAATTTGGGGTGACATTAGCAAGCACCTTTTTTCTAATGCCCTTTTGCCTCCAATTGGGAAGTTTGTTTTCAGTAGCTGATGTTGCAACCTGTACATAGTCCATGGATAACATATCAAACTTCCATTATTATCTTTTTACATAAGATGTCAAGAGAGCACACCTAATTATATAATGTCATTAGTATAAAGTTTATGACATTCCACATTTATAAGAAGTTGATGAACCATGGGCATTGATAAACTAAGCAAGTTGAATGACCCACATGACTGCTTACATTAGTTTTGAGTAGCCCTTTTAAGTGTAAGAAATAGCATCTTTCATGTTTTATATTTCAGATTTTTTCTGTCATATTTTTCTGTAGTGAGGTAATATCTAAGACATTTCTGGTTGTTTTTAGGGTTCCACATCTAATTAAGTCTCGTGATCTAAGATGAGATCTGGCCTAAAAAATGTACGAATAAAACTTGAAGGCAACTTGGAAGAGCTTTGCTCTCTGTGTTAAGTTGGGAGACAGTGAGATTCTCATTTTCTTTTCTGAAAAAATGTTTTTTTCCCCTGAATGTAATTGTGAAATTATATATACATACAAAGAAACTATGTTTGTTTTTCCTGCATTGAGTTGCACATGATATACGCGAGGTGAAAGATAGGCATCCTAGGAACATGGGCATATATATATATATATATATATTATGTAAAGTTGCTTACAAAATGAGAGGTTGGTTGCCAAGCAGTTTGGTGAGCTCCATTGCTTACAAAATGAGAGGTTGGTTGCCAAGCAGTTTGGTGAGCTCCATTGTCTGTGACTATTTAAACCACCACAATAATTGTCACCTCATTTTGTGAACAACCTTTTGTATGTGTCTAACATCATTCTGAAAGATATATATATATATATATAGGGAGAGGTTCACAAGTGAACCTAAAAGATGAACTTTTTAATGAACCTTAACAAAAAATACTTAACAATTAATTAATTTTAATTTCTATGTTGTAATTGGTCCGCGCCGGCGGCAATAGACACGTGTGTTGATCGATCCCCAACCCCCCCCCCCCCCCCCTCTGGCAGCCTGCTGCCATAAGGGCTGCTATAAGGGCTGCCATGGTGATGGTGGTGGTTGGGGTGGGGGGGTGGGGTACCGGGGGGTGAGGGAGTTGGGATCGATCGACACGCATGTTCGTTGCCGCTGGCGCGGACCAATTACAACATAGAAATTAAAAGTAATGAGTTGTTAGGTGTTATTTTGTTAAGGTTCATTAAAAAGTTCATCTTTTAGGTTCACTTGTGAACCTCTCCCTATATATATATATATATATATATATATATGTTTGTATACAATTACTAACATTGGATTTAAATTATATGATAGAAATAAATTGAAATGCGCAGGTTTTCTTGAATCTCTGTGGAGGGATATAGACATGAACAGGCTTCACCATGACCCCTCGGATGACCTAAACCTGATTATCGTTTCCCACGGGCTAGCCTTGCGTGTCTTCCTCATGAAGTGGTTCAAGTGGACCGTTGAGCAGTTTGAGTACCTAAACAACCTCGGTAACTGCGAGTTTCGAGTAATGCAGTTGGGAGAGGGGGGTGAATACAGCCTGGCAGTCCACCACACGGATGAAGAGATGAAAGAGTGGGGATTATCCCCTGAAATGATAGCGGACCAGAAGTGGCGAGCTCACGCCAGTAGGGGAGCTTGGAATGAAAAATGTCCCTGGTACCTGGAGTCTTTCTTTGATCCACTACCTGAATCAGATGTTGAAGAAGATGTCGACAGCAACAAAACGAGTGATAAAAATTTGCATTTTTCAAGTGCTTGTAGCAGTTTGTGGAGTGGCAATGGTAGCAAAATTATTTGATTCTTTCGAGTAGGTGTTTTTAGAAGGTTCAGGAATTGGGTTTAAGATTGATTAAATTGGTGAAATTGCAGATTCTTTCGGTTCAGTGTATACTCCTACTCAGTTGCACCTCAGCTCACTGTACTTTTCATGGATGAAAAATGAAAAACATCAGAATGGTTTGCTGCTTGATTGTACACAATACTAGCATGTGCAAGTTCTGGAAATCTTATGATAAGTCATGGGGTGTGGTGACATCCTGCTTATCTCACGTAACCCTACTGAGTCGAGCAAGCTTTTTTTTTTTGCCAAACTTGACTCAGTATCGGAGTTGCACAATTGAAGTTGATTGTGATTTGATGAAATGTAAAATGAACTTGGAACTGTGCTTTCAATTCGTATGTTCGATTTTGAACACCTGAAACACTCGAGATACACTTGACATTGGCTCTAGGCATAGGCGGGTTAGGTCGCCGCCTAGGGCCCCTTCTGGGAAAAAAAATTTAGGTATATATAAAAAAAAAATTAGGTATAAAAAAAAATAGGTTTAAAAAAAATTAGTTGTAAAAAAAAAAGCCCCCCCCCAAAAAAAAATTAGTTATGAAAAAAATTAGAGTTATTACTTAAAAAAGTGCCTCCAAAAAGAAATTTGTTCTATTTAAAATAAACTCATACACTAAACCCAACAACATAATAATTTACTCACAAACTAAAAAATAAACCCACACAATAAACCCATCACCATAGGCCAACCCAATTCAAACTCAACCCAAACCCATTACTTATTCTATTCTAACCTTAACTCTTCTATTTCTCTCATCAACTTTCTTCTCTCACTCTTCTTCTCTTCCTCTCTTCTTCTCTCTCTCTCTCTCTCTCTCTCTCTCACACTATTCTCTTTCTCTACTAACCAAAGCAAGAATAAATCATCTCTTACCCACCCCATCCCCTCAAAATCTTTACCCCCCCCCTCCCACCACCCACCCAAAAAAAATAATTTTCGCCCCCCCTTTTAATTGAACTAACTCCATCAAAATAAGGGTTAACAATTTAGGGTTTCAATTTCTTCAATTTCAGAAAGTTAGGGCTTGATTGGAGATTGTTTGAAGCTTGTTTGTGTAAGTATATATTATTCATTGTTTTGTTACATTCCTACTATATGAATTTTTTTGTTTTACTACTGATATGTGTTGTATTTTTTTTTGTAGATTCCAATTTGTTATTTGGGCATTTACAAATTAAAACTTGAGATTGCTCTCAAATTGGTTACAAATCAGGTTCTGATTTTTTTTTAGATTCCAATTTTTTTTTGTTGAGAATCTTGTGATTTTGTGATTAATTTTTATTTTTACAAATTACACTTGTTGTTGTGTGAATGTCTACTAGAAAATATCCCTCCGGTCACGAAAAAAGAAAAAGACAAAAACAAATTGAAGAAGAAACATCAAAACTAGTGGGTTCATTAAATAAATATTTTAATAAACAAAAAAATAGATTTTGAACATCAAAATATAGAAGATTTTCAAATTTAAAATTAATAAAATCTTACCTTCGTTCTACCATGTCACAAGAAAGATTAAATGGATTAACCATGTTATCAATTGAAGAAGATTTGTTAACAACAATAAATTTTGATGATTTAATTGATAATTTTGCATCGAAAAATGCGAGAAGAACACATTTTCTTTAAAAAAAAATTAATATAAAGGGCCCCAAATTAATTGTTCGCCTAGGGCCCCTAAAAACTGACTATCTTACTGCCAAAAGTCTTATTTCTGGAACTTCGCATACAACTTATGCTCCCGTAATGTATGTAGTGCAATTCTTAAGTGCTCAACATGATCTTCCTCGGTTCGCGAATAAATTAAAATGTCAATAATGAAGACGATGATAAACTGGTCTAAGTACGATCAAAAGGCCCAGTTCATCAAATCCATAAACACGACATGATCATAAGTGAAACCAAATGACATGACTTTGTGCCCTCAACTGATGGTATCCCAAAGGCAAATCAATCTTTGAGAAGAATGAAGCACTCTGAAGTTGATTAAATAGATCATCATTCCTTGGTAAAGGATACTTGTTTCTCACCGTCACCTTGTTTAACTCATGGTAGTCAACACACAACCATAGTGAACCATCTCTCTTCTTCGTAAAAAGTACTGGGGCTCCCCAAGGTGACGTACTACGTTAATTGAAGCCTTGATATAACAGCTCCTTGATTTACTCCCTTAACTCCGTTATTTCTGTAGGAGCTATTCGGTACGATGCCTTAGTAATCAATGTCACACTGGGAGCCAAATCAATCATGAAGTCAATCTCTCGGGCTAGTGGCAACCTTGGAGCCCCCTAAAATATGTCAAAAAAGGCTCTGATGATCGAAATAGAATCTAGTGACATAGTAGAACCCCCTAAAATTTTCTCATCAATGAAGTATAGGTGCGTCATAGCTCCACCCTTTGGTCTATGCATAGGCACAATATATATCTCCTGTCCCGGAATAGTAAAAAGAATAACTCTACCACCACAATTTATATGAGCTCCATATCTGACCAACCATTCCATACACAAGATCACATCATAAGTTTGGTGTCTAAAATTAACAAGTCGGCCTCTAAACATAATCTACCAACACAAATCTATCTCCACATCATCATAATTCTCTAAGATGCGAGTAGACACACCCAATGGTGTAGTAATTGATAAGGCTCTAACGGAAGGCCTAGGTAGTAAGATAAAAGTCTCCATAAATCTACATGATACAAATGAGTGTGTAGCACCAGTGTCAAATAAAAATCTAGCTAGAGAGCCAAAAACATAAAATGTACCATCCACCGCCTGGACCTACCTCTGGTCTTCCTGTTGGGGGTTGTGCCGTTTGATAAACTCTCACATATTGAAGCTGGGGCTACTGGTGTGCAGTAGGTGGAGCGAGTAGTGCTGCTACCGGCTGTGGCCTGGACATTGGAAACTGTAGAGGTTACTATAGCTTTTGATGGGACCTAAAGCCCTATCAACCTTTCCCATATCCCTGTCCATAATGGCTCTAGCCCTGTTGGCCCTATCTTTGGCCCTGCTAGATGTGACGATGTTGTCACCGCATCTTAACACTCGGTAAAAATTGGGAAATATGTCCCCTACCTCCACATTAAAAAGATACACCATCAAATGGGGCTACGACTGCCCCTTATTGCCTCTACTGTTGTTGGTGTTGTGGATATTATTGCTCCTAGCACAGCTAGTGGGGCCCTAGGTGTCACGACCCCGACCCAAAATAGTAGGGAATGGGTGTCTTGACATGCCACCAAGGCATCCAATATTCTGGCCTTAAAATTTTTGTTTTAAAATATATGTAGCGGAAGTATAATCACATGGTTATGAATCGTAAAATACTGAAGGTGAAGGAATTACATCATCAGAGCTTTCTAAAGGGAACTTCATTTGTATTAAAATATCAACGAGTTACAACTTGACACAAAGAGCTAAACATGCTCTATCTAATTAAACAAACTTCTACTTAAGGTAACAAAAAGAGCTTTAAAAGCTAAATCTTCAACATAGTCCTTTTTCGTTCCATCCACGAACTTAATTATTTCCTGAAAAATGGTTATTTATACAACGTCAGCTAAAAGCCGAATGAGATTCAATCTCCAAATATTCCAAGGTTTTCAGAAAATAGATACCTATTCAATTTAGAACAGAAGGTATATACATAGAGATAGGAATTTCAAGTAATATATATAAAATAAATGACAATATATATATTCAGAATAAACAGTTCAGAACAGAACAGATAAAACAATTGAGCATGTGTCAATTATTCAGTTTTAGTGGCCATGTACACTCTAATACCCAGACAGATAGTGTTATCAAATGTTTCCACCCGATAACATCACAGACAGATAATCATGATTTCTGGAACAACGCCTTGTTTAGGGCACACCAACGATAAACCAGCTGGGAAGGTACCACCCAAATATTTCCACCCGGTAGTCAAGGCCAAAATAGTAAAAGAGTTTCCATAGGCCGAATCAATAATTTCATAATTCAAATCAGATGTTTATACGGAGAGATATAAACATATAACAAACGACGGAATCATCGGTATCAGATGCATTTTGAGAATAAAAGCATTTCACAAAAAAATACATAGTTTGCTTAATATAATATAATCAAAATGCGCAAGAAATTGCATAGAGTACTCACCTAAAATAGAGGTCGAAATTATAGATAACGAGTCTTCGATCGCACGTTAATCTAACAAATACGATAAAGGTTTAAGTATATGTTCTAAACAAGGTCCAATCTACATATTGTATTTTAATAGTAACTTGTTTCAAAGGATTACTAAAAAACCATTTTCTTAACTTTTAAAACTTATTGATCGTGATTAAAGGATTCAATTCATAGTTCTTCCTAATCAGTCGGTTCCCAGTAGAGATGGAGGGTCACAGGGGCACCGCTTAAATACCATCTCCTCTAGACAAAACATTTTCGGATTCATTCCCAGTAGAGATGGAGGGTCACAGGGGCACCACTTAAATACCATCTCGTCTAGACAGAATTTCACCGGGCATGACTTTGGAATTACTTAAATGGAATTCCATAATAACGAGCAATTACTTTTAAAAAAAATCATTTTTAAAAGCGTATATACAATTTCAAACAAGTTTACATGAAAATAAAATCAACTTGGATTTCTTCTAAACTTTAAGTTTTGATTAGTGAAGTCCTTAGTGTATTTTACCAGCATAACTACTAAGTAAAGCTATAAAACACAAAATTATAAATATAAAAATACATTATAACATTTAAATAAAATCATACCTACGAAATGAATTCTTTCTTCGAAATTATAGAACTCCTTCTTAAGATATTTCCCAAGCTTTCTATCACTCTTTCTTACTATAATTCTCATGGAATTGGTGTGAGTTTCAAATGAACCCTAAGGCCCTATTTATAGGTTTCCAAATGTATTACGGTGTTGACACGTGTCAATTGACTAAGCTTTTTGGATTGGTGATTCAACACCGAGGTGTCGCGATCTGGAGTGGTCTTGCAGTGATAATATCACCAAATGATGACAAGTGTTTTAGCTCTCTCTACAGATGACACGTGGAAGGTGGAAGTGACCAGCACGTGGTGGAAAGGTGATAAGGGTATAAGGGTTATTTCACACATGAAGGGTATTTTGGTAATTTCACACTATATATTTTGAATATTTCTTAGAGGTCCTTGAAAATATTATATTTACAAAATGGCCCATTTTATATTTTTATTTTAGTCCTTAAAGTTTCATAAAATTATATTTTCTACCCCAAAACTTATTATTTACCCTAAGATATGTCATAAGACTTCGATTTGATCCAATTTACAGTTGATTCTTCGTAATTAAAAATGGGGTTTGTTATATTGATAACCAATAATACGACATATCTAATAATACAACATTTATAAGATAATAAGTAACACAAGAGTGTAAAAACAAACTATATATAAAAGTGGGGTCATTACATCCTACCCTCCTTATAAAAAGTTTGGTCCCCAAACTTTACTTGCATTAATTTTCAAAAAGGTATGGATATCGCTCCTTTATCTCATCTTCCCGCTCCCACGTTGCTTCTTCAACATAATGATTCCGCCATAATACTTTAACTAGTGGAATAACCTTGGTTCGTAATATTTGATCTTTATGATCCAAAATTTCCACTGGATGCTCAATGTACGACAAATCTTCTCTAACTTGAAGAGGCTCATGACTTAAGATATGTTTTGGATCTGGGACATATTTCTTTATCATTGATACGTGAAACACATTATGTACACTAGAGAGTTCTGGTGGTAAGACTATTTTATACGCAACAGCTCCTATCCTTTCAAGGATTTCAAAAGGTCCTATGTATCTTGGGCTCAATTTCCCTTTCTTCCCAAATCGTATTACTCCCTTTATAGGCGATACTCGCAAGAACACATAATCTCCTCTTTGGAATTCTAACTGTCGGTGTCGATTGTCAACATAACTCTTTTGTCGGCTTTGAGCGGTTCGAAGTCGGTCTTGTATTAATTTCACCTTCTCTGTTGTGATCTGAATCAATTCTAGTCCCAACAGTTTTCTTTCCCCAACTTCTACCCAACATATAGGGGAACGACACCTTCTACCATAGAGTGCCTCATACGGAGCCATTTGAATACTTGCTTGATAGCTATTATTATATGCGAATTCCACTAACGATAAATGATCATCCTAATTCCCTTTTAAATCAAGTGCACATGCACTAAGCATATCCTCCAAGGTTTGAATAGTTCTCTCTGATTGTCCATCCGTTTGAGGATGAAAAGCAGTGCTAAAGTTCAATTTTGTTCCCATGGCTTCTTGTAGGCTTTTCCAGAAGCGAGACACAAATCTAGGGTCACGGTCAGAAACAATTGAAGTTGGGGTTCCATGAAGCCTAATAATTTCCCGCACATACAACTTAGCTAACTTCTCTAAAGAATGGGTAATCTTAATGGCAAGAAAATGAACAGATTTAGTTAACCTATCAATAATTACCCAAATAGAGTCATTACCATTTGAACTCCTCGGTAAACCTGTCACAAAATCCATGGTAATATGTTCACATTTCCACTCAGGGATAGGTAGGGGTTGCAGTAATCCTGATGGTTTTTGATGTTCTGCCTTTACTTGTTGACAAACCAAACACTGAGATATAAATTCTGCTATCTCCCTCTTCATGTTATTCCACCAAAATACTTCTCGAAGATCCCTGTACATTTTTGTACATCCGGGATGAAATGTGAATCTTGAGTAATGACTTTCCTCCAAAATTTGTCTCTTTAGTTGGGCATCACATGGCACACACACTCTATTTCCAAACCTCAATATATCATCTCGCATCGCAAATTCAGTTCTCTTACCCTCGATGACTTCTTCTCTAATCTTCTTCAGTTGTGGGTCATTTACTTGTGCAATTTTGATCCTCTCCATCAACATGGGTTGTACTTGTAAGTTTTTAATTATTCCTCCTTTGCTATAGATACGTACATCTATTTCCATACTTCTCAAATCCCTTAACAGTGCTTCCTGGCTTGTAATAAGACATGCTAAATTTGGTGTAGACTTCCTACTTAAAGCATCGGCTACTACATTAGCTTTCCCCGGGTGATAGTGAATATTTACATCATAATCCTTCATCAATTCTAACCACCTCCTTTGTCTCATATTCAACTCTTTCTGAGTAAATATATACTTCAAACTCTTATGATCGGTATAAATATCACAA
This sequence comes from Sambucus nigra, assembly GCA_949130495.1. Lineage (NCBI taxonomy): Eukaryota > Viridiplantae > Streptophyta > Magnoliopsida > Dipsacales > Adoxaceae > Sambucus > Sambucus nigra. The sequence continues at coordinate 360,172,617 of OX422221.1, read as the reverse complement.
GTCTCACCATACAAATAGTGCCTCCAAATCTTAAGAGCAAAAATTACAGCTGCTAATTCTAGGTCATGGGTTGGATAATTCTGCTCATGGGTTTTCAACTGTCTTGAGGCGTAAGCTACTACTTTTCCATTTTGCATTAGCACACATCCCAAACCATTTTTTGAAGCATCACTATAAATCACAAATCCCCCTGTCCCGGAAGGAATAGTTAAAATTGGGGCAGTTACTAATCGATTCTTAAGTTCTTGAAAACTTTTCTCGGCTTGATCAGACCATTCATATTTTACCTTCTTTTGTGTTAACCTAGATAGACGTTTGACAATTCTAGAAAATCTTTCAACAAATCTTCGGTAATAACCTGCTAATCTAAGGAAACTACGAATCTCACTCACATTAGTTGGTCTGGGCCAATCTAATATAGCCTCAATCTTTTGAGGGTCAACTGACACTACCTCTTTAGATATGACATGTCCTAGAAAAGAAACACTAGGCATCCAAAACTCACACTTCTTTAATTTTGCATATAATTTCTCTTTCCTAAGGATTTGTAATACCGTCTCTAAATGCTTTTCGTGTTCTTCAATACTTTTGGAATAAATAAGGATGTCATCAATGAAAACAACCACACACTGATCCAAATATTTCCTAAACACCCTATTCATCATATCCATAAAAGCGGCTGGTGCATTAGTTAGTCCAAATGGCATTACAAGAAATTCATAGTGACCATATCTAGTACGAAAAGCTGATTGTGAAATATTATCATCCTTAATCTTCAATTGATGATAGCCTGACCTAAGGTCAATCTTAGAGAATACTTGTGCACCTTCTAATTGATCAGACAAGTCATCTATACGAGGTAAGGGGTATTTATTCTTAATGGTTACCTTATTCAGTTCACGATAATCTATACATAATCTCATTGTCCCATCCTTCTTTTTCACAAATAATACTGGAGCACCCCAAGGCGATATACTTGGTCTGATAAAACCCTTGTATAAAAGGTCTTCTAATTGAACTTTTAACTCTCTTAATTCTAAAGGTGCCATACGATATGGTGGTTTTGAGATTGGTATAGTTCCAGGAACAAGGTCAATCGTAAATTCTATATCTCTATTAGGAGGTAGGCCTGGTAAATCATCTGGAAAAACATCCGTAAATTTCTTAGCGATAGGAATATCTTCTAAGCTAGGCCCTATTATTTGCAAACTGGTAACAGTTGCAAGAAATCCTTGACATCCCTTCTTAAGAAAACTATAGGCTTGCATTGCAGAAATAATACACATCGGAGATATGATGCCAGTTCCTTCAAAACTAAATTTTGGTTGGTGAGGAATTTGGAAAGTAACACTCTTCTCAAAACAGTCTACCTTAGCATGATGTGATGCTAACCAATCCATCCCCAAAATGACTTCAAAATCTTTAATGTCTAAAACTATCAAATCAACAAATAGTTTATGACTATCAATATCTATGGGGCAAGCCTTGTATACTAATTTACCCATCAATAACTCACCCGAAGGAGTAGAAACATGTAAGTTATGATTCAAGGGTTCGAGAAATTTATGAAAGTGATTTAGTATATGTATAGATATGAACGAATGGGTAGAACCAGGATCTATCAAAGCTTTAAAAGGCTGTGCACATATAGAAAGTGTACCTGACACTACCGCATTAGAAGCTTGGGTATCAGAAAGTCCGAAAACTCTACCCTGTCTGTCTTGATCCTTCTTTGCACTTGAAGGTTTTATCGGAACCCTTGCTGGGTTTGGGCAGTCTTTTATTTGATGTCCTTTCTGTCCACATCTAAAACAAGCTCCTGAATCCTTATAACAAGGTCGTCCTCCATGCATCTTTCCACATTGCTGACATGTCTGGTTATTATACTGTTTGTTATCACTAGATCCCCCAACATTGGATGTGTTCCTAAAGAAATTTCTATTATTTGGGTTCTTTCCTTTTCGTTCCCCAAACTTCCTCTTGCCATCTCTAATTCGATTGTACTCCACACCATCCCTCTCAGCTATTGTAGCCCTAGTCACGACATCAATATATGATGTTAATTTCAGGATGGAAATTCGACTACGAATATTCAACCTTAACCCACGCTCAAACTTCTTTGCTCTTAAAACATCAGTTGCTACAACATGACGTGCAAAATGGGATAACTCAGTAAACTTTGCCTCATATTGACTAACCGTCATATTCCCTTGCACCAGACTCATGAAGTCATCTGCCATTTCATCTTTCACCGTTTCTGGAAAATATTCCTCATAAAAGATTACTAAGAAATCATTCCAACCTATGTAAGTATTCCTTTCCCCGTGTATTCTCTTAGTCGTTCTCCACCAATGTTCAGCCTCCCCTTCTAACATAAATGTTGCAAATGACACCCTTTCTTCGTCGGTACACTTAAGAACATCGAGTATCTTTTCCATCTGCATCACCCAACTTTCTGCCTCGGTGGGGTTAGGAGTACCTTTAAAAGATGGAGGATTCAACTTCTTGAATTGTTCAATAGTACATCTACTTAGTTCAAGATTCTTTGGTATTCCATTGTTCACTTGCTGCTCCACAATCTTTGCCAGACTTTCAATTGCCTTGTATGCACCTTCCAGTCCTTCTATACTCAAATCACTAGTTCCCATTGATGATCTTCTCTTGGTCATTTTCTACAGTCATGGCCAAACGTAAGATCTACTATACTATATCAATATTGAAAACTAAAAGACCAACTATAAATAATATAACACATAGGGAGGGTTATCAGATAAATTAGATTTTTAATACTATCTCCTAAGAATGGAAACATAAAATCTATAACATTCGAAACCTAGGCTCAGTAGTCTACAGGTTCATAACCTATGCTCTGATACCACCTCTGTCACGACCCCGACCCAAAATAGTAGGGAATGGGTGTCTTGACATGCCACCAAGGCATCCAATATTCTGGCCTTAAAATTTTTGTTTTAAAATATATGTAGCGGAAGTATAATCACATGGTTATGAATCGTAAAATACTGAAGGTGAAGGAATTACATCATCAGAGCTTTCTAAAGGGAACTTCATTTGTATTAAAATATCAACGAGTTACAACTTGACACAAAGAGCTAAACATGCTCTATCTAATTAAACAAACTTCTACTTAAGGTAACAAAAAGAGCTTTAAAAGCTAAATCTTCAACATAGTCCTTTTTCGTTCCATCCACGAACTTAATTATTTCCTGAAAAATGGTTATTTATACAACGTCAGCTAAAAGCCGAATGAGATTCAATCTCCAAATATTCCAAGGTTTTCAGAAAATAGATACCTATTCAATTTAGAACAGAAGGTATATACATAGAGATAGGAATTTCAAGTAATATATATAAAATAAATGACAATATATATATTCAGAATAAACAGTTCAGAACAGAACAGATAAAACAATTGAGCATGTGTCAATTATTCAGTTTAGTGGCCATGTACACTCTAATACCCAGACAGATAGTGTTATCAAATGTTTCCACCCGATAACATCACAGACAGATAATCATGATTTCTGGAACAACGCCTTGTTTAGGGCACACCAACGATAAACCAGCTGGGAAGGTACCACCCAAATATTTCCACCCGGTAGTCAAGGCCAAAATAGTAAAAGAGTTTCCATAGGCCGAATCAATAATTTCATAATTCAAATCAGATGTTTATATGGAGAGATATAAACATATAACAAACGACGGAATCATCGGTATCAGATGCATTTTGAGAATAAAAGCATTTCACAAAAAAATACATAGTTTGCTTAATATAATATAATCAAAATGCGCAAGAAATTGCATAGAGTACTCACCTAAAATAGAGGTCGAAATTATAGATAACGAGTCTTCGATCGCACGTTAATCTAACAAATACGATAAAGGTTTAAGTATATGTTCTAAACAAGGTCCAATCTACATATTGTATTTTAATAGTAACTTGTTTCAAAGGATTACTAAAAAACCATTTTCTTAACTTTTAAAACTTATTGATCGTGATTAAAGGATTCAATTCATAGTTCTTCCTAATCAGTCGGTTCCCAGTAGAGATGGAGGGTCACAGGGGCACCGCTTAAATACCATCTCCTCTAGACAGAACATTTTCGGATTCATTCCCAGTAGAGATGGAGGGTCACAGGGGCACCACTTAAATACCATCTCGTCTAGACAGAATTTCACCGGGCCTGACTTTGGAGTTACTTAAATGGGATTCCATAATAACGAGCAATTACTTTTAAAAAAAAATCATTTTTAAAAGCGTATATACAATTTCAAACAAGTTTACATGAAATTAAAATCAACTTGGATTTCTTCTAAACTTTAAGTTTTGATTAATGAAGTCCTTAGTGTATTTTACCAGCATAACTACTAAGTAAAGCTATAAAACAAAAAATTATAAATATAAAAATACTTTATAACATTTAAATAAAATCATACCTACGAAATGAATTCTTTCTTCGAAATTATAGAACTCCTTCTTAAGATATTTCCCAAGCTTTCTATCACCCTTTCTTACTATAATTCTCAAGGAATTGGTGTGAGTTTCAAATGAACCCTAAGGCCCTATTTATAGGTTTTCAAATGTATTACGGTGTTGACACGTGTTAATTGACTAAGCTTTTTGGATTGGTGATTCAACACCGAGGTGTCGCGATCCGGAGTGGTCTTGCAGTGTTAATATCACCAAATGATGACAAGTGTTTTAGCTCTCTCTCTACAGATGACATGTGGAAGGTGGAAGTGACCAGCACGTGGTGGAAAGGTGATAAGGGTATAAGGGTTATTTCACACATGAAGGGTATTTTGGTAATTTCACACTATATATTTTGAATATTTCTTAGAGGTCCTTGAAAATATTTTATTTACAAAATGGCCCATTATATATTTTTATTTTAGTCCTTAAAGTTTCATAAAATTATATTTTCTACCCCAAAACTTATTATTTCCCCTAAGATATGTCATAAGACTTCGATTTGATCCAATTTACAGTTGATTCTTCGTAACTAAAAATGGGGTTTGTTATATTGATAGCCAATAATACCACATATCTAATAATACAACATTTATAAGATAATAAGTAACACAAGAGTGTAAAAAAAACTATATATAAAAGTGGGGTCATTACACTAGGTGCTACAACTGCTAGCGCCTCTCCTGACCAGGTCTAAAGTGTCTCCACTTCCCTTAGCTATTTTATCATGGCTCACCCCATATGTTTCTTCCCATGCTCGTCTTTGCCTTGGGCCCACTGAATTGGCCCAGTTTTTCTAACTTTCTCTTATGATCCCTATGATCTTGACAATGCATCAATATGGCGTCTACCTTATGTAACCTACCTGATGTTCCACATAAGTCCTCTCACAAAATTCCTCATCTTCTTCTCTTCTGTGCTAATCTCATATGGAGAGATTAGGACAACATAGTAAGCTCATGCTCATACTCGACTGCCATGCAGGATCCCGATTTTAGTACAAGAAACTCTACCCTCTTTTTCTCCCCGACTGATGGGGGAAAGTACTTGGCAGCAAAATGGGTTGAAAACTCATTGATGGTAAAACTCTCCCTATCATCGTCCGTATCCAAGCTCCCCACCATTGGAGGGCATCCCCAACAAGGTGAAAAATAACTAACAACTTATTTTATATCTCGGTAAAAGTCACAAACCTTAAGTACCTCTCGCTATCTTGGTGCCACTGCTGCACCATGATGGGCAGTAGAACCTACTAACATTAGTGGATTGTTCTTCGTGAAGGCTCCCCATACCTTCTCCCATACCAAAGTGGTCGGTACTTCCCATTGTGGTGACATGGAAGACATCTCCTGTCATGCTACTATCGATCCTGCCTAAACTGCCTAGCTAATCAATTCTGACAACTACTGTGTGCCAAGATGGTATAATACATGGGCATCGAAAACTAGAATACATGGCATAGTGGGCACCTATGGTGGAGGACCACGGGCTCGGCCTAGCCTGCTAGCTCTCTGTCCTAGTGAACTCTCCTATAGTTGGCATCTGCAATTTATGATGGGCACCCAATAAGTATGGAATCATAAATAAGAGTACAAGGAAATTTTCATATCAAAGAACGCTAGGCAGAATTCTAAGTGAACCTATAGCCCTCGAGGCCTAAGACCATGCTCTGATACCAATTGTAATACCTCATGTAATTAAATATTTAGGTTAATCAAGTCTAGATATAAAATTATACAAAATATTTAAAGCAATCAAATACCATTCTCTACATGGAGAGATTGAATGAAACAATATTACATATAATGTGGAAATAACATAATGATCCTCAATGTAAACCCATAAATAAATAATCATAGTCCATGAAAAGTCTGCATAAATATCTAAAAAATGATACCTCAATATAAAACTAGAAGAATATCCAAATCGTACGAGTCAAATAAGCCTCAACATACAAGCCAGATAGTCTCCAAAATAAATTAAGATCAAAAAGTAAAAGAAAATCAAAAGAAAGTAGAGACACATAATGTCTCTAAGCTGATATCTTGGCGCGAGAAAGATGAATGGCGTTGTCCACTAGAAACAACGAAGCTATATGGGAGGCCCTTCCATAACACCTGAGTTCCAAGTAAAAAGATGAGTTAAAACCCTAGCAAGTAACTTAGCCAAGAAACTCGAAGCAGTTATATGAATAGATGATAAAACCATAATTTATAATCTTAATGAACAACTCAACCCATGAATTTAACCATATGATGTATTAGAGACTATCTAATTCGATTAGAAAATCAAGCGTTCTTATTATTTAAGTAACACATAACCGACATGCATCCCTTCATCTTAACCATCTAAAAAATATGCGATGTACTAATTTAAACAATCACATAAGCCCCGGTCGATCGTTTTGCAGCGCCAGAATGACACATCACATTAGATCATAACCATTACATTTCATGCCCTGACGCCACCTGGTAATTGCATGGCCGAAAATTTCACATATCATTATATCGTAATATCACATTTCACACCCTGACCCCACCTGGTATTCACATGGTTGGGTAGTTCACATATCATAATACTGGGGTGTCTCTCCACGATGCCCACTCATTTATTTCCATTTCATATGTTTATTTAACATTGACAATTTTACACATCTTTTTCACTCTGAGAAATCTACTCAAGATCCAATTTCCCCACCCTTGGATCACATCATTTAAAATCATTATACATCTTAGTCCATTTTATAAGGGGTTAAAGAGCGAATGTCATTACATATAACCTTTTGTATAGCGAAGCATTACAGTAAGTATAAATTAGTTTGATTTAAAGGTTTGAGTCATAACAACTACCCTTCTATTAACCCCATGCGTGGGACATCTCACCGAAGTGAAATCCAAAAAAGGAACCCCCGATACACTTTAAATAGATTAGCTAATAAGATAAATTAATTAAGGTTTATTATTCGAGAGAAGATAAGAATTTTAAATATCGACATGTGAAATGTTTCTAACTAATTTAACACTATTATTCAGCAACCTAAAAAAATATTCTAAAATTCATCTTACTCCTTCCATCGTCTAAATATCATAATAGTATATCAACAATAACATGGTCTCAAACACGGTTGGTTTTGTGTTCTTGCACAAAAAAGGGACATGTAATTACTTTACAAAAGAGTATTACATCCTAAGGGGTCCATCAATACATATCAAGTGTCTCATGTCAATTATAATATTGTTACATTGGTTCACATAGCATTGATAAGGTCCTCGTGACCAATTTCATTAAATTGGGGCATGTGTGTCAAAAGCACTACTTTTACAGCGCAAGGTACAATCCTATAAAGAATGCAATTTTTTTGAACTTATCATCTCTAAATTAAACTTCGTATAGTATAATATCAAATTTAAATCTTCAAATCCTGCAAAAGAAAATGGGGTCCAAACTCTAAATATCGATTATTTTTTCTTTAAGGTCTATAAATAATTTTCACTAAATAATAGTGCTCAATAAGAAATTTCGAGTATAGAAAACTTTGTTAAATTCACCTATTCCTAATAAAATTTGAAATACGCAACTTCTTAGGTATTACTTGTTAATTTTATCAATAAAATTAATTTAGGTGAATTTAACAACTACGCGCATAAAAGGAGAGTAGTAGAAAGTCACTTGCCTAAAAAATGTATCCCAAAATTGTTTCGAGAGTTGATGACAAAAGTCCCTTTATAGCCCCCCTCGAAAATGGTCTTTAAGAATTCATTTAAAAAGATAAATAGAGGGTTGGGGTTTGATTAAAAAAAGGGTCATGAGGTTGGATGTGGAAATAAGAAGAAAATTTAGGTGAGGTGGCTTTTCCGAAATAAAGGGGGAAATAGGGGTTTTGATTGACTTCTACTATAGCCAGGACACTAGTTTGGCCTAATGTTAAAAAAGGGACAAAACAAAATAATAAACAAGAAAGAGAAAAAGAGTGTTGAATTAAATTCCTAACCATCGACCACTACCATCCGTTCACATCCCAAGGCAGAATCCAGTAAGAAGTGTTGGCCGCATTTGTGGGTGCTCGTATCTCTAAGGGAATAAATGCTGATGAGATAAATATTTTGTTTTATTTATTTCAGTGGAGAAAATGAAGGAGTAAAGTTATTTCGTTATTGATTGGAAAGGGGACAGAAGGAGTAGAGTTTTATACTCTACCGCGTCGCCAAATAAGCGGAATCCCCCAAAACTCCCCCAAAAAGCAATTAATTGGGTGCCCTGGCGGGACCCCATAACACAAGACAATACTTAATAGGCAGGTGAAAGAGTTAGTGGAATCCACATCAGATTTGGGGGAGGTTTTGGGGGAAATTATTGTACTCATATCATTATTCACCAAGTTATAGTATTTGGCTGATAACATCTCAGCCGTTAAACAAGGCCAAAAACCCAATACCAATACCTTAAATGCTCTACCATGACCCGTTCCTTAAATACGCTTCCATAACCCAGATATTTTGTTATCATTCAATTAAATACCAAATTTTAACCCCATACCTTTTATGACTACTAGTATACAATTCCATTTAATAAAGCCACTAACCAAAAAATTAAATTAAATACCAAATCTTAACCCAATACCTTTTATTAAACTAATTAAGTATTCAATGCCATTTAATAAGGTCACTAATCAAGTACTTAAATTAAATACCAAAGCTTAACCCAATACCTTTTATTAAACTAACTAAATATACAATTCCATTTAATACGACCAATAATCAAATAATTAAATTAAATACCAAATCTTAACCCAATATAATTTGTTAAACTAACTAAGTATACAATTCCATTTAGTAAGGCAATTAATCAAATAATTACTTAAACCTATTAAACTAGTTTGATTAATTAGACCCACTCCATTTAATTTATCAATTTAATTTATTAGTATTCAAAACCTCCACTTTACTTCCATTCGCTTTATTAATTCATTCCAAATTATTTACACGTAAGTCATTTAAATTTCTAAAACTTTAATTCGAGTGTTTTTAATTAGTTAAATTTAGCGGGGTATTACATGGACCTCTCAAGGAATTAAAGAATTTAATTAAATAAATTATCAGTAATGTATTTTAATACCGGGTATCTGTAACCTTAACATAGGGAGAGTTAAGTAATTACTGATAAGGATCTAAAAATATAATTTTGATTTAAGGAGTGGAGTTGCAATTATAATTATGTATTGATATTTATTATAATTAATGGACTAGGATTAGAATTCAAGTTTGATTAGGTTTTCTCAAGCCCATTATGAGCCACATCCTTATCTCTACTTAGGGTTCCTACCGTAGCCTATATACATGCACTTAAGACTCCTTTTTCCTCAAGTAATACGTCACTCTTGAGACTTAAAAACCACAATTCGAATTTGTGAGAAAGAGAGGCAGTAGAGAGAAAAAAAAGAAAGAACAGAAGGTGGTCATGAAGGAAGAGCCCACACTCTGCTCGTGGCTGTTCATATCAGGAATACAATAGAAGATCGTGAGGTACATCGAGCCTGCATTCTAGATCAACCATCATCACATACTATTCCTATCGAGACTAGATCAAACCAGAGAGCTCACGAAGGTAAACCCTAATTCCGTCTTGTAGGGTTTCACGTTTGTGTAGTTTTATTTGTAGTTCGATTTATACGCGTATTAAATAGACCTTGGGGATGTCACTCCAACACTTCAGGGATCACTCGCGTGTACTAGTCAAGGTTATAGGATGTCCCACCCCTATAACCCGAAATACATCAACAAGAGATAATCATTAATCTTTTCCGTCACTCGTATAGATCCCCATACCCTAGACTTTACAATGATCATAAATCGCTTATCCAATGACTATACGATGACAACCACCCATGTATCCCCCTCAGGACATGAGTACGTAGGCAGAAGTGTCTGGGACCAGGGTACCAATGTGGTTCGTGTTTTACGTTCCCCCATAAAGGAGATCCCCTTTAGTACATCACCCGCGAGCACTCACACATGGTATACATTGCACATAGAAACACACTAGAATTTACAACCCTTACTAACGGGCTAATGCAAACACATATATTGTCACGACCCCGACCCAAAATAGCATTAAGGAACGAGTGTCTTGACATACCACCAACGCAACAAATATTCTGATTTAATTGTTTCCTAAAATAAATGCAATGGAAATATTATCACATGGTTATGAATCGTAAAATACTGAAAGTAAAGGAATTACGTCATCAGAGCTTTCTAAAGGAAACATCATATATATTAAAAGTAACAACGAGTTACAACTTAAGAGAAAATTTAAACGTTATTACAAGAGAGCCAAACATGCTCTAAATAAACATTTTACAAAAAGAGCTCTAAAAGCTAAATCTTCAATATAGTCCATTTTCGTTCCGTCCATGAGCCTAAACGTTTCCTGAAAAATGGTTATTTATAAAAATCAGCTAAAAGCCGAATGAGGTTCAATCTCCAGACATTCTAGGGTTTTTAGAAAATAGATACCTATTCAAGTAAAAAGACAAGGCATATACATATATGGATAGGAACTTGCAGTAAATAGATATATATTTTGAAATGAAAGTATATATATATCTCAATTGGATAGCTCAGAATAAGACGAATGCAACAAATCAAATGTGATATCTTTTTTTTTTCTTTCAATCATATCATTTTGATGGCCAAGTACACTCTAGTACCGTATTCTTCTACCGTATTATACCCCGATAGTTGATGGTCAATCGAACTAGTTCGTCACAACGCCTTATTTAGGGCACACCAGCGATAACCCAGCTGGGAAGGTCAGTCAGTCAGTAAAGAGGTACCTTAGGCCGAATCATATTTTCAATATTCAATATCATTTTCAATAATCATTTTAATCGGTATGTTTATATGGACAAATATAAACATATCACAATTGAATCAATCAACGGTATCGCATGAATTTTGAGAATAATAGTAGTTCACAAAATATAGTTTGCATAATATCATATAATCAAGATACACAAGGAATGTCAGAGTACTCACCCAAAATGGAGGTCAAATTTACTGGTATTGGTCTTCGATCACACATTAATCTGATAAAGATTTTAGTACACGTTCTAAGGTTCAGTTTATACTATAATAACCTCTTCTTTTAAAGGATTACTGAATCCCTATTTTTTTAACTTTTAAAACTCATTCATCATAATTGAAGAATTCAATTCATAGTCCTTCCTCATCAGTCGGTTCCCAATAGAGATGGAGGGTCATAGGGGCAACACTTAAATACCATCTCATCTAGACAAAACATTTCCGAATTCATTCCCAGTAGAGATGGAGGGTCACAGTGGCACCACTTAAATACCATTTCATATAGAAAGAATTTCACCGAGCCTGACTTTGGAATTACTTAAATGGGATTCCATAATAACGAGCAATTTCTTTAAAAGAATCATTTTTAAAAGCGTATAATTTCAAACAAGTTTACATATATTGAAAGTAAAATCAACTTGGATTTCTTCTAAATTTTAAGTTTTGATTAGTGAATTCTTTATTGTATTTTATCAGCATAACTACTAAGTAAAGCTATAAAATAATAAATTAAAACTATAAAGATGCATTATAACATTAAGATTACCTTAAGATGAATATCCCTAAGAACTTCTTCTTAAACTTTCTCACACTTTCTCTCACTATTTTTTTTCTATAATTCTCAAGGAATTGATGTGAGTTTCAAATGATCCCAAAGGCCCTATTTATAGTTTTCCAAAGACATCACGGTATTGACACGTGTCTAGCTGACCAAGCCTTTACAACGGCGAGTCAGCGTAGAAGTGTCACGTATCAGAGGCGTCTATTTCACCGAACTGTGACACGTGTTTTAGCTTCTCCTCTAACGACGACACGTGTTTTGGCTTCTCCTCTAATGACGACACGTGTACGGTGGAGGTGTCAAAACCAAGCATGAGGTGGAAAGGTATTAAGGGTATAAGGGTCATTTTGCACCTGAAGGGCATTTTGGTAATTTCACACCATATATTTTCAATATTCCTTATAGATCCCTGACAATATTTTATTTACGAAAAAGCTCATTTTATTTTTCATTTTGGTCCCTAAATTTTTTTTTATTAAAACCAAGTCCCTAAAGTTTCATAAAATTATATTTCTACCCCAAAACTTATCACTTAGCTTAAGATATGCCATAAAATCTCAATTTGACCCATTTTACCGTTGATTCTTCAAATTTAAAAACGGCTTTGTCATATTAAGAACTCGAAATATCATATATGTAATAATATATCATTATTAGATAGTAAGTGTGACGAAATTGAAATAAGACAATTATATATTGGCATAAGAAAATGGGGTCATTACATCCTACCCTCCTTATAAAAAGTTTGGTCCCCAAAATTTACTTACATTAATTTCCAAAAAGGTATGGATATCGCTCTTTTATTTCATCTTCCCGCTCCCATGTTGCTTCTTCAACAGAATGATTCCGCCTTAATACTTTGACTAGTGGAATAACCTTCGTTCGTTATATTTGATCTTTATGGTCCAAGATTTCCACTGGACGCTCAATGTATGTCAAATCTTCTCTAACTTGAAGAGGCTCGTGACTTAAGATATGTGCTGGATCAGGGATGTATTTCTTCATCATTGAAACATGAAACACATTATGCACGGGGTAAGGCTATTCTATACGCAATAACACCTACCCTTTCAAGGATTTCAAAAGGCCCTATGTATCTTGGACTTAACTTTCCTTTCTTCTCAAATTGGATTACTCCCTTTGTCGGTGATACTCGTAAGAAAACATAGTCTCCTCTTTGGAATTCTAACGGTCGGTGTCGATTGTCAACATAACTCTTTTGACGGCTTTGAGCGATTTGAAGTCGGTCTTGTATCAATTTCACTTTCTCTATTGTGACCTGCATCAATTCTGGTCCCAATAAGTTTCTTTCTCCATCTTCTACCCAACATGCAGGAGAACGACACCTTCTACCATAAAGTGCCTCATACGGAGCCATTTGAATACTTGCTTGATAGCTATTATTATATGCAAATTCCACTAACGGTAAATGATCGTCCCAATTCCCCTTCAAATCAAGTACACATGCCCTACGCATATCCTCTAAGGTTTGGATAGTTCTCTCAGATTGTCCGTCTGTTTGCGGATGAAAAGCGGTGCTTAAATTCAATTTTGTTTCCATGGCTACTTGTAGGCTTTTCCAAAAGTGAGACACGAATCTAGGGTCACGATCAGAAACTATTGAAACTGGGGTTCTATGAAGCTTAATAATTTCCCGTATATACAATTTAGCTAACTTTTCTAAGGAATGGGTAATCTTAATGGCAAGAAAATGAGCAGATTTAGTTAACCTATCAATAATTACCCAAATGGAATCATTACCATTGGAACTCCTTGGTAGCCCTGTCACAAAATCCATGGTAATATGTTCCCATTTCCACTCAGGGATAGGTAAAGGTTGTAATAATCCTGATGGTTTTTGATGTTCAACTTTTACTTGTTGATAGATCAAACACTGAGATACATATTCTGCTATCTCCCTTTTCATGTTATTCCACCAAAACACTTCTCGGAGATCTCTATACATCTTGGTATTTTTGGGATGAACTGTGAATCTCAAGTAATGACCTTCTTCCAAAATCTGCCTCTTTAGTTGGGCATCACCCGATATACACACTCTATTTCCAAACCTTAATATATCATCTCGTATCGAAATTTCAATTCTCTTCCCTTTAATAATCTCTTCTTTAATCTTCTTCAGTTGTGGGTCATTTACTTGTGCAACTTTAATTCTTTCCATCAACGTGGGTTGTATTTGTAAGTTTGCGATTATTCCTCATTCGCTATAAATACGTGCATCTATTTCCATACTTCTCAAATCTTTCAATAGAGTTTCCTGGCTGGTAATAAGACATGCTAAATTTGGTGTAGACTTTCTACTCAAAGCGTCAGCACTACATTAGCTTTCCCCGGGTGATAGTGAATATTTACATCATAATCCTTCATCAATTCTAACCACCTCCTTTATCTCATGTTCAATTCCTTCTCAGTAAAGATATATTTCAAACTCTTATGATCGGTATAAATCTCATAAGTCTCACCATACATATAATGTCTCCAAATCTTAAGAGCAAAAATTACCGCTGCTAATTCTAAGTCATGGGTTGGATAATTTTGCTCATGTGGTTTTAACTGTCTCGAAGCATAAGCTACTACTTTTTTTTTTATTTTGCATTAGCACACATCCCAAACCATTTTTAGAAGCATCACTATAAATCACAAATCCTCCTGTACCGAAAGGAATAGTCAAAATTGGGACAGTTACTAATCGATTCTTAAGTTCTCAAAAACTATTCTCAACTTCCTCACACCATTCATATTTCACCTTCTTTTGTGTTAACCTAGACAGAGGTTTGGCAATACTAGAAAATCCTTCAACAAATCTTCGATAATAACCTGCTAATCCTAGGAAACTACGAATCTCTGTCACATTAGTTGGTCTTGGCCAATCTAGTATAGCCTCGATCTTTTAAGGATCAACCGACACTCCCTCCTTGGATATGGCATGTCCTAGAAAAGAAACACTAGGCAACCAAAATTCACACTTCTTTAATTTTGCATATAATTTCTCTTTCCTAAGTATTTGTAATACTATCTCCAAATGCTTCTCGTGTTCTTCAATACCTTTGGAATAAATAAGGATGTCATCAATGAAAATAACCACACACTGATCCAGATATTTCCTAAACACTCTATTCATCATATCTATAAAAGCGGCTGGTGCATTAGTTAATCCAAATGGAATCACAAGAAATTCACAGTGACCATATCTAGTACGAAAAGCTGATTTCGAAATATCCTCTTTCTTAATCTTCAATTGGTGATAGCCTGACCTAAGGTCAATCTTCGAAAATACTTGCGCACCTTAAAGTTGGTCAAACAAATCATCTATATGAGGTAAGGGGTATTTATTCTTAATGGTCACCTTATTTAGTTCACGATAATCTATACATAACCTCATCGTCCCATCCTTCTTTTTAACGAATAACACTGGAGCACCCCAAGGAGATATACTAGGTCTAATAAAACCCTTGTCTAACGGATCTTGTAATTGAACTTTTAATTCCCTTAATTCTAAAGGTGCCATGCGATAAGGTGGTTTTGAGATTGGTGTAGTTCCAGGAACAAGGTCAATGGTAAATTCTACTTCTCTACTAGGAGGTAGACTGGGCAAATCATTTGGAAAAAGCTTAGCTATAGGAATATCTTCTAAACTAGGCTCTTTTGTTTGTAAATCAATAACACTGGCAAGGAATCCTTGACATCCCTTCTTAAGAAAACTACAAGCTTGCATTGCAGAGATAATACGCATGGGAGATAAGATGCTAGTTCCTTTAAAACTGAATTCTGGTTGGTTAGGAATTTGGAAAATAACTCTCTTCTCAAAACAATCCACCCTAGCATGATATGATGCTAACCAATCCATCCCTAAAATGACTTCAAAATCTCTTATGTCTAAAACTATCAAATCAGCGAATAGTTTATGACTACTGATATTTATAGGGCAAGACTTACATACTAATGTTCCCGTTAATAACTCACCCGAAGGAGTAGAAACGTGTATGGTATGATTCAAGGATTCAGGAACATTAGGAAAGCGATTAACAAAATGCACAGACACAAGTGAATGGGTAGAACCAAGATCTATTAAAAACTGAAAAGGTTGTGCACATATAGAAAGTGTACCTGACACTACTGCATTAGAAGCCTTTGCATCGGAAAGATTAAAGACTCTACCTTGTCTGCCCTGATCCTTATTGTCATTAGAAGTCTTTGTTGCCGCCTTCCCTTTGTTAGGACAATCTCGCATTTTATGTCCCTTTTGGCCACATCCAAAGCAACTCCCCATCTCCAGGTAACACGATCGCCCTCTATGAATATTACCACAACGTTGGCATTTATCAACATTAAAAGGTTTGTTTACTAAAGTTGTCCTATATTAGGTATAGTCCTAAAGGGTTTGTTATTGGGGTTCCTTACTCTTTGTTCTCTAAACTTCCTCTTCCCCTCTCTAACCTGATTATATTCTTCACTATCCTTCTCATCTATTGTTGCCCTAGCCACCACGTCATTATATGATGTCAACTTTAGGATGGAAATTCAGCTACGAATATTCAACCTTAACCCACGTTCAAACTTCTTGTATCTTAAAACATCGGTTATCACAACATGAGGTGCAAAACGGGATAACTCAGTAAACTTTGCCTCGTATTGACTAACCGTCATATTTCCTTGAACCAGACTCACGAAGTCAGCTGCCTTTTGGTCTTGCACCGTTTCGGGAAAGTATTTCTCGTAGAAGATCACTAAGAAGTCATTCTAGCCTATGGGATTATTCCTTTCCCCATGTATTCTCTTAGTCATTCTCCACCAATGTTCGCTTTCACCTTCTAACATGAATGTTTCAAATAAAACCCGTTGTTCATCTGTACACTTAAGGACATCGAACATCTTTTCCATTTGCATCACCCAATTTTCTGCTTCAGCGGGGTTAGGAGTACCTTTAAAAGACGTCGGATTCAACTTCTTAAACTGTTCAATAGTACAACTACTTAGTTGAAGATTCCTTAGTGCTCCATTATTCACCTGATGCTCCACAATTCTTGCTAGACTTTCAATTGCCTTGTATACACCTTCCAGTCCTTCCATACTCGAACCACTAGTTCCTGAAATTGATCTTGCCTTGGTCATTTTCTATAGTCATGGCCAAACGTAAGATGTATTATACTAGCCCAAGATTGCAATTTAGAAGAACGATGATATATAAATAATTATATATATATATATATATATATTGTAATACATGTGGAGGGTTATCACATAAGTCGGATATTTAATCCGGTATCCTATGTATGGAAACTTAAAATCTATAACGTTCGAAACTTATGTTCAGTAGTCTACGGGTTCATAACCTATGCTCTGATACCACCTCTGTCACGACCCCGACCCAAAATAGTATTAGGGAACGAGTGTCTTGACATGCCACCAAGGCAACAAATATTCCGATTTAATTGTTTCCTTAAGTAAATGCAACGGAAATATTATCACATGGTTATGAATCGTAAAATACTAGAAGTAAAAGAATTACGTCATCAGAGCTTTATAAAGGAAACTTCACATATATTAAAAGTGACAACAAGTTACAACTTAAGAGAAAATTTAAACCTTATTACAAGAGAGCCAGACATGCTCTAAATAAACATTTTACAAAAAGAGCTTTAAAAGCTAAATCTTCAATATAGTCCATTTTCGTTCCGTCCGTGAGCCTAAACGTTTCCTGAAAAATGATTATTTATACAACATCAGCTAAAAGCCGAATGAGTTTCAATCTCCAGACATTCCAGGTTTTTTAGAAAATAGATACCTATTCAAGTCAAAAGAGAAGGCATATACATATATGGATAGGAACTTGTAGTAAATAGATATATATTTGAAATGAAAGTATATATATCACAATTGAATAGCTCAGAATAAGATGAATGCATCAAATCAAATGTGATATTTTTTTTTTCTTTCAATCATATCATTTTGATGGCCAAGTACACTCTAGTATCGTATTCTTCTACCGTATTATACCCCGTTAGTTGAGGGTCAATCGAACTAGTTCGTCACAACGCCTTATTAAGGGCACACCAGCGATAACCCAGCTGGGAAGGTCAGTCAGTAAAGAGGTCCCTTAGGCCGAATCATATTTTCAATATTCAATATCATTTTCAATAATCAATTTAATTGGTATGTTTATATGGACAAATATAAACATATCACAATTGAATCAATCATCGGTATCACATGAATTTTGAGAATAAAAGCAGTTCATAAAATATAGTTTGCATAATATCATATAATCAAAATACACAAGGAATGTCAGAGTACTCACCCAAAATGGAGGTTAAATTTACTGGTATTGGTCTTCGATCACACGTTAATCTGATAAAGATTTAAGTACACGTTCTAAGGTTCAGTTTAAACTATAATAACCTCTTCTTTTAAAGGATTACTGAATCCCTATTTGTTAACTTTTAAAACTCATTAATCATAATTGAAGAATTCAATTCATAGTCCTTCCTTATCAGTCGGTTCCCAGTAGAGATGGAGGGTCACAGGGGCACCACTTAAATACCATCTCATCTAGACAAAACATATCTGAATTCATTCCCAGTAGAGATGGAGGGTCACAGGGGCACCACTTAAATACCATTTCATCTAGACAGAATTTCACCGGGCCTGACTTTAGAATTACTTCAATGGGATTCCATAATAACGAGCAATTTCTTTAAAAGAATCATTTTTAAAAGCGTATAATTTCAAACAAGTTTACATATATTGAAAGTAAAATCAACTTGGATTTCTTCTAAATTTTAAGTTTTGATTAGTGAATTCTTTATTGTATTTTACCAGCATAACTACTAAGTAAAGCTATAAAATAATAAATTAAAACTATAAAGATTCATTATAACATTAAGATTACCTTAAGATGAATATCCCTAAGAACTTCTTCTTAAACTTTCTCACACTTTCTGTCACTATTTTTTTTCTATAATTCTCAAGGAATTGATGTGAGTTTCAAATGATCCCAAAGGCCCTATTTATAGTTTTCCAAAGATATCACGGTATTGACACGTGTCTAGCTGACCAAGCCTTTACAACAGCGAGTCAGCGTAGAAGTGTCGCATATCAAAGGCGTCTTGCAGTTTTATTTCACCGAACTGCGACACGTGTTTTAGCTTCTCCTCTAACGATGACAAGTGTTTTGGCTTCTCCTCTAATGACGACACGTGTACGGTGGAGGTGTCCAAACCAAGCATGAGGTGTCGAGCACGAGGTGGAAAGGTATCAAGGGTATAAGGGTCATTTTGCACCTGAAGGGCATTTTGGTAATTTCACACCATATATTTTCAATATTTCTTATAGGTCCCTGGCAATATTTTATTTACGAAAAGGACCATTTTATTTTTCATTTTGGTCCCTAAAACTTTCTTTATTAAAACCAAGTCCCTAAAGTTTCATAAAATTATATTTTCTACCCCAAAACTTATCACTTAGCTTAGGATGTGCCATAAAATCTCAATTTGACCCATTTTACCGTTTGTTTTTTAAATTTAAAAATGGCTTTGTCATATTAAGAACTCGGAATATCATATATGTAATAATATATCATTATTAGATAGTAAGTGTGACGAAATTGAAAGAAGACAATTATATATTGGCATAAGAAGTCATTGCATATATAACCCTCATAAATGGGTTTAGGTAATTCACGTGCACATACCGACCCCAAAACTATTGGGTCACACTTATCATCACTATCATAAAAAGGTAATACACACTTTAATTTTATATCCATTCCATACTATATTAACCCAATTTCCAAATCTAGGTATAGTATCACCCTACTATATACTAAAAAATATGCACACTAGCAATATCCAATCTCATATAACTCTAGCTCGATTTCTCTTGACTTCACATATAGGCATTATCTAACATCTAACTTATATAAGGATATCGAATACGTTAACTACCCCAATCTAGGGTTTCAAGCTTTATCGTAGTCTAAGGATGAATGTCCTACTCATACCCTATCAAACCCGACCATTCAATGCTTAGAATCCCTAATGAGGTCTAAATATCCAATTCTCTGAACACTGAGTTCATATCCTTAAAATTAGGGCTGTGTTTTTATTTCGAATTTTGAATTTTTCCAATTCGATTTATTTCGAATTTGGAATGAAATATAGTTTGCTATTTCTAATTTTTTGATTTTCAATTTTTTCGAAAAAAATTGGATCGAGATTTGGAAATAATTCTGAATTTCTAATTTTTTTGATTTTTTCGATTCGATTTTTCCAAAAATATGTCGATCCAATTTTTTCAAATTATTTCTTATTTTTTCAGAATTAAATTCCAATTTTTGATTTTTCATTTTTTTCCCGATTTTTTGAAAGTTTCTTATATCCCATGTCGGTTAGGAGAGGATGAGGGTTCCAAAGTAGTAATCTATAAAAGAAGATTCTCGTCCTAGTCTCTACACAAATAAAAAAATGGATCAAATCCTCATGTATTTACATATTGGGCTAAACATTTTTCTTTATTTCTTTAAAATGAGAATTTCGAGTAGATAAAAATCCTATTTTTTTTTTAAAATTTTGGAATTGTCAAAATTTCTGGATTTTTAGAATATTTTTGAATTTTTGATTTTTGCCAAATTTTTGATTTTTTTAAGTTCGATTTTTTTTAAATTATTGAAAAAATTGGATAAAAAATCAGAATAATTAATTATCTTCTAAAAAAACAGAATTTTTTTCAAAGAGGCATTTTGATCCGATTGACCGAAACACATGCCTACTCAAAATAATAATATACTATCACTTCTAAACGTATAGACATCCTAAAGGCTAAACGATACTAGATATACCCCCAAAATTCCAACCAAACAATCATAACTCAAAGCCCAAATCAAACTCACCAATCCATAATTTTAGCCTTGGCCACTCTTAGTGAAATATTCATAAGAACTTAAAAAAAATCCAAAAAACACGGACTCGGCGCACACGCATTCATGATTTAATTTCCTAAAATCCTAGTTGGTCGATCGATGGTCAAGGTCAATCGATCGATCACCCCTGTGTGTTGACATTTCCTCTTGTTACGGGATCCATCCTCTTCAACACTCAGTTTCTCTCAGTAGACCTCCATTAATTAACTCAAAAACTTCATCCAAGACCCCAACAAATATCCAAATGATAAAATTATATCAAACAAATAATTGAAACCGCTTTCTAACGTCAAATCCCAATTTTACATTAAGATTCACAGAAAATTTCGAACTCCCATTCAAGAACCTTAGTATTAACAATTCTTCAATTAGTTACTAATTTCAAAGGATTAATACACATAATCAAAGGGCTTGTAATTCGTTTATAATAGAAAACATATTCTAATAATTTTCTAACAATTTTAGTTCCAATTTATGGGATAATCAATTAATTTAAGAGAAAATATAACCTAACTACTATCTTGATTAGGTTAATACGAAATTTATCAATAAATCATTGAAATTAGATTTAAGACATGATTATATTCAGATATCAATGAATAGATACAATCTTAACACACATACAGTCCTAATCTAATTCTATATAAATTTTCCTCAATGATTTGGTGGAGAGAACCAAACCAAAATCTCCAAAATTATTTTAACAACCCGCGTAATTTTGGGCTATTTTAATTAATTTCTGGAAAAATAGAGGAAAATAAAGTTTTTGATAAAATTATTTTTAATGCTCAAATATGTTGGTTATTATTTTTTAAGGCGAGAATTTCAAACGGTTTCGAAAACGGAGTTAAAACGGATTTTAAAATGATTTTTAAATGTTTTTAACTCTTGGAGTTGTTTTGACTTCCAACTCTTCATTTCTTTGCCTTATTTAAAGGAGTCTTTTGGATTCCAACTCTTCATTTCTTTGCATTATAAAAGAAAGTCGTGGGCAACCTTTTTAACATACTTTTGGCACAAATTTTGGCAGCAAATATATTTTATATTCCTCTTCTTTTTAATTATATTTTGGCCCTTGAGATTTGTGAGTCCAACCTTAAATTAGAGGTGTTCTTGGGGCTATTTTGTTGGAGGTTCTTGGAGGAGATTTTGTAGATCTTTAGTGTTGATCTTGAGGATGTGATCATTGGTTTCTCATCATGGTTTGAGGTATGGGGTTTTACATAATATGCTCCTTAAATCTCGCGAGTGTCATTCTCTTTGAATTCTTGTTAATTGAACTCATATTTGAATTGTTAAATTCTTTGAAATCTGGAGAAATAATTGTTGAATTATTTCGATTCATGTGGAATTGTTCATGTTGTTGTTGAGCACATTGTCATGAGATTTTAATATGGCACAGAGTTTGGGCACCCGCCAAAATTCCTGTTTCCCGGGCTATGGCTTGATAAAGCATATACAGATGTGGTGAGGCCTGGTGACCCGGTTAAAGTGTTGTTGAGAAATTATATTGATAAATGCTTTGAGATTTGAATTTTGATTTGAATATTCGTACTCGTGTTGTTACGTTTTATTCATCGCTAACATATATTTATTGAGCATCTTTCCTGTCGTATTGTGTACTTCCCCATATTTTCTTTTAGTGGCAGGTTAGCGTGGATTTGGGCGCTATGGATTATTGGAGATTGATTTTATCTTGGATATTTTGGGAAGAATTTTTAATACATTTGAGAAGACTTGTATTTATTTATTTTGATGTATAGAGCATTGGGATTTATTTTTATTCGAGTTAGATAGTTGTAATTTTAATTCGAGAGACTTGTTGTAATTGAAGAGATTGAGATTAGGAGTGGCAATTTTTAACACGACACGATAACCCGACACGAACTCGACACGAAGTTAGCGGGTTAGGGTTGACGATTTCTTGACATGAACCCGAATATGACACGATCCGCTAACACGAATAATAAACGGGTTGGGTTAGTGTCAAACACGTATAACTCGAAAATGACACGAATAGACCCGCTTAACTCGTATTTTATGGAGAATATATTAGATAATTTATATATCTTGATAGGCATTCTATAAAATTCATGGAGAATCGGATGATAAATTATTTATGTGTTGAAAGAAGTTGAAATTAATTAAATTTAAGTTATTGTAGGCATATGATTGGTATGATTGGTTAAGAGAGAAGAACAAAATTATTTTATATTTTACTTAATGGGTTATGCGGGTCAACCCGAACACGACACGATAATAAATAGGTCGGGTTAGTGTTTGCTCATCTGACACGATTAGTTAAATGGGTCGGGTTAGGGTTGACTAATACTTGACACGAACCCGATATGACACGACCCGAACACGACACGACGCACACGAATTGCCACCCCTAATTAAGATTAGTGGATTTATATTATTGTTGGTTTATTTAGATGCTCTATACCTTGTCACTTGTAGATTTGGATTTATTTTATCGCATTAGCGCTCCATTTGCTCTCCCCGGGCGGGCAGGGTGTTACAATTATCCTCTTTTCTCCATGTTCCTTGTCTCTAGACTGCATGGCGCATCCCAATTTGTATTATGTAATAAATGAGATCCCAAATACCTCATTAAAACCTTAGTCCATAAAATTAGGTTGGACCCTAAATGGGCCTCCCCTAAACGAGCCCAAAATAATATTCAAATGACCTAAAAATTTAGTCAAGCCTTATACTAACCCAATATGCTCATTACCTAACATTTTAAACTGAAAATGGACCTTTTAGGTGTCCTAAAAGCCAAATGCCAAATATACCCCCCAAAATAACCAACAACTAAGTTATTTACTAATCAATTGATACGAGTTTAATTATAAATTAATCAATTAATGAATTATCATACATGAAATCCAATTTCAAATCCGAATTTATCAATATCATAACAATGTAAATAGTGATCTCTCTATCACATCAAATACATATAATTAATATCTAAATTTTTTATAATCAAATATTACACATAAAGATACGGGGTATTACATTCCTCCCCACTTAAACAGGAAATTTCGTCCTCAAATTTCGGCTTCATTATCTTCCTAGTTAAAAGTCTACGAATATCTCACTTACAGCGTCCTCCCACTATTATAAGGGAATCTACTATAATATGACCTAATAGACAGGTGGTTTTTTCTCATCATAAATCGCACTTGACTATACTCTAAAGTAACTAGTCTAATCGTTCAAAAATTTGGTCTCTCGAGAACTGTGTTCATCATGTACCCAAAAAACATCATTCACTCTTACGATGATAAGGTGATGTCAGATAACATCGGCCTCGCCTTATCTAGGACTTATAGGGTAACTTCTCATCGGGCTTCCTCCTGTTTATTGGTACTCGAACTCCACAAGTCTCACACCATAGAGATCAATAACAACACTTTCTCTCCCTCACCTAAAGCTCCAAACCAAGCTCCCACTCATTTTTAAATTCCTTATCATTTCATTAAAGTTCACACACTCTATGGTTAACCCCTTAGGGTTTCAAACACGGTATAATACGAATATATTGCTACTCCTACCACTAATTGATTTGGTCAAACGAACCCAAATGATCCCAAATAATTCCATGCCCTTTATGGAACTTCAGATTTTTCATCCATGTCAATTTTTTTACTCTACCACTTATATGTTGGGATTTCAAACATTATACCTCCATAAATGTCTCTGGTATTCTACTATCTCGACTGGCAGGAACACCCTTTCGAACTAAACCATACTAATACATCTTTCATCACACCAACAATATAGATTCCCCTAAATATTATATACCCAAATCACTTTTGGAATGTATAGAATTTCACGAAACACGCATTTATGACCCTCTCATAGAAACTTTTTCTCTTAAAATGTACCCCTCTTGTGTTATCGAATGCAAAAAGTACATATTCCTAATACTATTTGGATGCCTATTATCGATAAACTTCAATGCTAGGGCATAAATTACTCCTAATCAGGGATTTGGGTGTAGTGAACACCATTACCACACCCTTCCCTCTTCACCAAGATATCATCACAAATCACCGGGAACTACTCATTCAAACGGTCAAAAATCCATTAATGACGTGACCTCTCTATATTGTGCTAGAAAGCAACCTTCGAGATATTCTCTACCTGATTGCACCAGTAATGATAACTCGCTCCTGTTTCCATTTCAATATGGGAAACACTCTCCTTAACTATTCCAATGGGTTATTTCTATGTGATAATAAACCATATCTTTACCTTATCCTTCTCTTAGTGATCCACACATACCATCCAACTTTTGAAGTTTCCTCGAGGTAACACCATCCCAAATACTCTAATAGCTTAAAAATCATGGTGTATACTCCCACAAAAACTTTACTATCCCTAACTAAGTTAATCTCATTAAATTCCCTCGTAATGGATCCAAAGCTCGTGCCAACTCTAAGGAAGGACTAAAATTTTATGTAGCTGATAACTCAACACCTATACAAATAAAACTAGAAAAACCTTGAACTATCGGTGAAACCTCTATGTAGTTGTACTCCCCTCTAATGTACTCACATCCATATATAAAAGTGTGACATACCTTCTCTTGAGCCTAAGCACAAGTACCTAAGGAAAATCCTAGCCGAAAAATGTCATATAAAAGTTTACACCTGGTAGTCGATATAAATGTTAAAACATAGATATACACAAAATCTCACTAATAATACGATGATATTTCGTCTAAAATTCAACAAAGAGGCTAAAAATAAATCTGACTAAACAAACTATCTCGTCTCTATAATCACAACATTCAACATCCCCTTTGATGGGGTAACCACAAATATGTAAAGCTCAAAAAAATATCCATATACCTCATAATCATAGTATACACACACTTTGATGTTTAAACCTTTAATAATTAATGACTAACCATTTTTTGGTAGCATACCATGAGGTATCCGGGCCAGCTTATGCGCACCTCGACTAATCCCCATTCGAGGTTCATGGCTTCCGCTGGCCAAGCATTATTTTGTCAGTGCCAGGAATCGAACTGGGGACCAAACCCAATCCACCCCCAACACTGTCCCTGTGACAGACTTATACCAATGGGCCAAGAGGCTTGGTTAAAGAATGAATAACCATTGATGTTTAAACCAGAGTCATGTGCGCGAGCGCAAAATGTACCCATAACCATCCTCAGGAGGTACCTCAAAAAATTTGGTTGTCACTAAGGCATCTAATACCTAGGTGGACTCACTCTCCACAAGTGTAACATCTTCCCATAAAGGATTATAGAAATGGCATCACCATTGGATATCCTGTTGACTTTACTTCTTGGGTTGTTTCTGCCAAGATTTTCCTCATTTTCCTTGCTCTCACAGGTCATGGCTCCACTGGCCCTAATTCCACCGAACTTACTTACCAAAACAGATCACATCGTCTACTCTTGGAAATCTCTTGGGGTTAGATCTGCTTTTGTATCCCTTCTACTAGTGAGACCCCCTCTACTTTGGTCAACACTACACCATCTCTAGTAATTGGGCCCACTTTAACCTTGATTTTCATAATTTTAGAGATGCTATCCATCCCATAGCTATAACACTCATGTTGATATAGGAAGGCAACGTAAACAACCTGGGCACAGGTGTAAGGAATGGGTTACCTACTAACACTAATAAGGTTGCTCCCAACCCAAAGTTCCTTTCTCATACTGTAACTGATAATAAATGCTCCTTATTATCTTTCGTATCATTTTATCTCAGTGCAGAAAGAGAATGATTGTCAAACTCCTCTTCATATTAGCTCCCATATGGTGGCATAAATGATGTCTTCACAAACTTATTTATTATGTCGTTATGAATGATGAGTGAAAACAATTCCCCTCAAACCATCCACTTAACACTTTCTAAAGGTATTCCTTAACTTTGAATTGAAGTTGGCTTCATGTGTGGGAAATCTCGCAAGCGAATCCAAATAAGGAACTCTCCAGATACACTTGGTCTATCTGAGTCATTCATTAGGAAATAATGGCAAGAAACCCCCTAAATAATCATTGTTATAGAGAATACAAACCCTAAATGATAAATTCCTAAAGTGGTCAGGGAACACAATGCGAAAAGTGATAGACACACTCAATATCCCTAGGACATTAGAAGCTGGAATGCTCTGATACCAACTATGACACCCAATAAAACCTATAAATATATTGATTAGGTCTAATATAAAAATCATGGGAATAAAAAATGTTTGGTAACATTCTCAGCATAATAAAACAACCAAAATCGAATAAGTAATAACAAGATAATGAAATACTTAACAACAAAAATCCAAGTCTGATATTAATACAAGTGAACCAACAGTGGAATATAATATGCAACTCACACAATATCTGAATATAAGAACCATATATACCAGCTGACTAAATTTAAAAGTATAATAAGAGGACGAGCTACAATTGCTTGACTCCTACAACCTAGGAGAGGATGAGCAATACTTGCTCACCCCTATAACCTATGAGTAAATAATGGAACTTCACAAGAGATCCCCATCCAATGAACCCGGTCTACAGGAACCACCACAACCCATGACCTGTGAAAACATATATAATAACAATGTAAACAACAAGTCCATATAGAATAAGATTATAACTGAATTTGGGCTACATTATAGCTGCACATCTTCCTCGAATCTCTTAGTAAATTTTAAGTTACTAGTTACGCGACCCAAGAACCTAAAATAACATGAGGTTCTAAGTTCCAAACCCATATATAGTCCATATGATTAAATTTTTACCTTTTCAATCTTTAATCTTTACCATTTCAGCAGGTTAACCTCTTTTATTATAAATCACATGATGTAATGAGGTCTCAACCCTAAGGTACATCTCATTAAATAACCATTGTACCAATAACATTATCAAATCTCAATTCTAACCACATCGTGAAGTCTCACACTAATAATGTAATATACATATCTCTAGTGACATTAATACAAAAATTTGAGTCATGAGTATGTAGGTAGTCATCCATACGATAGGTCATACACATCTAGTACAACAATATCTAGCACTGCCACATAATAATCACATATAGTAGGAGAAAGAATCTACTCACATTTAACACCCATACAAAGGCACAACCCCCGACATGAAAAAATAAATGGGCTATTCTCATGGCCAAACATAAATAAGGCCTATCCGTATTGCCTTTAGGGATCACTCGCATGTACTAGGCTAGATTATAGGAGGTTCCACTCCTATAACCCATAATACATTAATAAGGGATAATCACCATACTTTTCCATCAATCATAGAAACTACCATATCCGAGACTATACGATGACCATCACGTGTATATCCACTGACTATATGATGACAAACCCTATGTATCCCCCTCGAGACATGCGTACCTAGGCAATACATGAGTACTTAGGCCGTAGTGTCGGGGTAAAATAACCAAGGTAAAGCCCGTCTCTATCACCGAAGTACTAGCTCGGTCCCTCTCGTACATTCCTCATAATGGATATCCCCTCTAGTAAGTCACCCACGAGAACTCACACATGGTATGTATTGCACATAGAAATACACAAGTATTTACAACCCTTACTAACTAGCTAAAGAAAACACATACATAACCCTCACTAATCGGTTTAGATAAATCAGATACTGGGTCACACTTAGCAAAAGCTGACCCTGGTTTAAGCCAGGATAACTATAAGGACATTAAGGTCCTTCGCGATCAAGGTGAGAAGGGTCGTCTCATTAAATATGAACATATGATGACCCCCTATTACCTTTCTCAGGTAGGTATAGGGGGTGGTCCTTTAGACGAGCTTCATAAGTTTAAATAATTTTCCTAACCAAGTTATGTCTCGTATTTTTCATCTGCCGCACTTGCTAACTACAAGACTTCTCTTTTTACAGAGCGACCAACATGCATTTCTGACTACTTTTGGGAGATGTCGGCCCCCAGCCTTACAAAGCTTATGGAAATATGTGGGGGTAAGAATGCACCCCCTTCCGCCCAAACAAAAAGGAATGTCGACACTTCAAAGGCCAATGCTACCAAAAAAAGGAAAGCTCCTACTGATCTTGCACATACCAGGCCGAGTAAGGCTCCTGCTAAGGACTGTAACATACCCATTTCTATCAATGATGATTTGGCTGCTCATCTATCGCAGCTCAAAATAGGAGACAGCGATATCGGCCATAGCCTGCAAGCTGCCGATGCTATTGGCACTATCATGACTGAGGAAGACAAGCGTTTTCTTCAGGCATTAGATGTCCCTCTGCTGGCCGAGTTTTCCATTCACAGGGCAGTTCAGGTATCAAAAATTTTCTTCCAAGTGTCATCTCTTCTCTTTAAAAGTTATTACTCATATGTCTGACCTTCTTCTACATAGTGTGGTATCTTTTCATCGCTTAGTTGACTGGATGTTGAAGAGGTTTCCCCTTATACAAAAGGATAAGGATACTGAGAAAACTGAGGCCGATCTGAAGGCAGAGGTTGAGAAGCTAATAGGAGACCTCAAGGAGAGGGACAACCAGATTACTCAGCTTAAGGAGGATCACCAGAAGGCTCTGAAGGCAAAAGATCAAAGTCTTAAATCAAAGGTTAATGTTGCTGCGAAGGCTGCTCTGAACGATGCTTCAGAGAAGATCATTGAAGACTACAAAGTCTCTGATGAGTTTGTAGGCTTTGGTTTTGATTATCTGTAGAGAGTCATCAGAGCGATCGGTCGATGGGCGGCTATGAAGTAGGGTGAGTCTGGGAGCTTAACTGCTGATGACTTTGTTGGTATCGACTTTACCGACCCTCG
The DNA here is from genome assembly GCA_949130495.1 of Sambucus nigra. Lineage (NCBI taxonomy): Eukaryota > Viridiplantae > Streptophyta > Magnoliopsida > Dipsacales > Adoxaceae > Sambucus > Sambucus nigra. Next base: position 360,142,741 of record OX422221.1, on the reverse strand, counting down.
GTTTGCTCAGGCTTTAAAGGAAGTGGAAGAAGGTGGTCCAATCGAGACCAGTCCTTTAGAGGCCACATATATTGAAGATGCTGCTCAACATGAAGATGACTTTGAGGTCACAAAACTTGGCCTTGACCAAACAAATCCAGCTGCTGATGGGTTGACTCTTTCCGAGGGACAAACCGAGCTCTGAGGGCCTCTCATGCTCATCATTAATTGTGAAGCTTTTTGTAATCCTTATTTTTGTGAACTCATGGTTTTAACTTTTCTTTTGGTTGAGCTGAATGTAAACTCTACAACGTCTTCTTATTATGAACTTAATGAGATTCTATGTCATTGTTTCCATTGCTCTTTTATCCTGATGTTTTGTTGCCCTATAATAACATAAGTCACCGATTTAATGATGTTTAACCTCACAATTTCACCAAATTAATGATGTTAAAGGTCTGAGGTCACCAAGTTAATGATGTTTATCCTTATAATTTCACGAAATTAATGATGTCAAAGGTCCGAGGTCACCAAGTTAATGATGTTTATCCTCATAATTTCACCAAATTAATGATGTTAGAGATCTGAGGTCACCAAATTAATGATGTTTAACCTCATAATTTCACCAAATTAATGATGTTAAAGGTCCGAGGTCACCAAGTTAATGATGTTTAACCTCATAATTTCACCAAATTAATGATGTCAAAGGTCTGAGGTCACCAAGTTAATGATGTCTAACCTTATAATTTCACAAAATTAATGATGTCAAAGGTCTGAGGTCACCAAGTTAATGATGTTTATCCTCATAATTTCACCAAATTAATGCTGTCAAAGGTCTGAGGTCACCAAGTTAATGATGTTTATACTCATAATTTCACCAAATTAATGATGTTAAAGGTCCGAGGTCACCAAATTAATGATGTTAAAGGTCTGAGGTCACCAAGTTAATGATGTTTATCCTCATAATTTTACCAAATTAATGATGTCAAAGGTCCGAGGTCACCAAATTAATGATGTTTATCCTCATAATTTCAAATTAATGATGTTAAAGGTCTGAGGTCACCAAATTAATGATGTTTAACCTCATAATTTCACCAAATTAATGATGTCAAATGTCTGAGGTCACTAAGTCAATAATGTTTATACTCATAATTTGGTGAAATTAATGATGTTAAAGGTCTGAGGTCACCAAATTAATGATGTCTATCCTCATAATTTCACCAAATTAATGATGTTAATGGTCTAAGGTCACCAAGTTAATGATGTTTATCCTCATAATTTTACCAAATTAATGATGTAAGAGATACATACACTAGTACAAAGATGTTTACAGAACACTAATACTTACTTCTCATTGATATTTTACTTCTTCATACTTTGATACCTGAATTACAAGAAAATAAGACAACTACAACATCATAAGTAATATTTCTTCAAATGGTCGGCATTCCAAGGGTTTGAGAAGGATTCTCCTTCTATATTTTCCAATCGGTATGTGCCTGGGATAATTTCATCAGTTACCCTGTAAGGGCCATGCCAATTTTGATGGAGCTTGTTGGGCTTTTGCCATGTCTTCTTCAAAATCAGGTCTCCCACAACTATCTGGCTCTCTTTCACCCTTTGATTATAAAATTTGGCAGTCCTTTGCTGGTAGGCTGCTTGCCTCACCTCAGTATCTTCTCTCCTTTCTTCAATCAAATTAAGATCAAGTATTCTCTCTATTGTATTTTACTGAGGGTCATACATCTGAACTCTATGAGTAGGAAGGCCAATCTCGGTAGAGATGACAGCCTCTGAGCCATAGGCCAACATGAATGGGGTCTCCCCTATAGAAGTCTTGATTGTTGTCCTGTAGGCCCATAACACGGCATATACTTCTTCAATCCATCTTCCCTTACCTCTTCTAGCTTCTTTTTAATCCCATTAAGGATCGTCCAATTTTTTACCTCTGTCTGCCCATTTTCTTGGGGTCGGTCGTGGGAGGAGAAGAATTGTTTGACTCCAACTCTTTCATAATATTTCTCTAAAGAGACATTCTTGAACTGCGTCCCATTATCTGAGATTAGGGTATTTGGGAGGCCATACCTGCAGATGATGTTTTTCCAGATGAACTAGAATGTATTCTGTTCTGTGATAGTGATCATCGGCTCGGCCTCTACCCACTTGGAAAAGTAATCTATCGATACAATTAAGTACCGATAGTTATTCATAACTCTTGGCAAGGGTCCTACCAAATCTATTCCCCATACTGCAAATGGATAGGGAGATGTGATAGAGGTCAGAAGTTGATGAGGTTGATGGGGAATGGTAGCAAACCTTTGGCACTTGTCACATTTCTTTACATATGTTGCTGCATCTTTTGCCAGCGTCGGCCACCAGTACTTCTGAGTTATGATACTTTTGGCTAATGATCTTCCTCCAATATGGCTAGAGAAGGAACCCTCATGTATAACTTTTAGGATATTCGGTACCTCAGATGGATGAATACATCTGAGCAAAGGGAGAAAAACCTCTTTTTTGTACAAAGTGTCTCCTATAACGGAGAATTTAGTAGCTCGTACCTCAGCTTTTTTCTCTCGGATTTTGATGAGGGGAGCTCCCCCTCTCTGATGTATTTGATAAGAGGATCCATCCATGAAGCTTCCATGCTTAGATTCGGGCAAGACTTGAATGTGTTATCTCCCTCTTCAATAGATGGATGAAGTAAGACCTCTACCGACACTGTTCTTCTAATGTCAGTTCTTGTAGTTGAAGCCAGCCTCGCGAGCGCGTCGACTTGGCCGTTGTCTAACCGAGGTATTCTCTTCAGCTTTATGTCTTTGAAGCTTTCCATCATCGATTTTAATCTATTCAAATATTTATCCATTCTCTCGTCCTTGGCTTTATACACTCCCAATATTTGATTTACCACAAGTCTCGAGTCACTATGGACTGGGAGTTGGCTAATATTAAGAGCTTGGGCTAAAGAGAGACCTGCTACTTAAGCTTCGTATTCAGACTCATTGTAGGAAGCATTGAAATTAAACCTCAGAGCTTACTCAATATCTGTGCTGTCTGGTGCTGACACTATTACTCCGGCACCACTTCCAATTTCACAGGACGCATCAATGAAGAGGCTCCATACATCATCATCCTTAGAGAATTTTCCCTTTGTCAGGGGTCCTTATTTGAAAAGATACCTTCCCACTTCATTCTTGGTTGTCTCTCCTCTAACTGTGCTTATCTCGGCCTCATCTTTGGAAGGGTCAACACTTCTTTTTAGCTGGCGGTCAATCTCATATTTTTTTCAACCTCGGCCTCATCCTAAGTGAACTCAGCCAAAATGTCAGCTAGTTCCTGCCCTTTAATTGCCACCTTTGGCTGATAGATAATGTCAAATTCTCCTAGCTCAATTACCCAAGCCATTAGTCTCCCTGATTTCTCAGGTTTGTGGATTACCTGTTTGAGTAGTGAGTCAGTGAGGATGACCATTGAGTGGGATTGGAAGTACGGTTTCATCTTTCTAGAAGCATGAATCAAAGCATAAGCCAACTTCTCCATCCTAGGATATCTCTTCTCAGATTCTTGGAGGTCTTTGCTGTTGAAATACACTAAATTCTGTATCCCATCCTCTTCTTGCACTATAGCAATGCTAATTGCCTACTCCGAGACAACTAAGTACACGTAGAATTTTTCTCCTTGTACTGGTCGGTATAGAAGTAAGGGAGAGGCTAGGTATGACTTAAGCTACTTAAAAGCTTTATCATATTCCTTATTCCATTCAAAAGCTTTTTTGAAGATTTTAAAAAGTGAAAGACATTTGTCAGTAGCTCTAGAAATAAACCTGTTGAGGGCAGCCACTCGTCCAGTAAGTCTCTGAACATCTTTGATAGTCTCAGATGTCTTCATTTTTAGCAAAGATTTTATTAGCCTCTATTTCCCTTTGGTTGACAATGAAGCCTAAAAACTTTCCTGCTCTGACCCTAAAGATGCATTTGGCAGGGTTGAGCTTCATCTTGTATGTATCCATGGTATCAAAGGTTTTTTCAAGGCCGACTACATGGGTGTTGACCTTTAGACACTTCGTCAGCATGCCGTCCACATAAACCTCCATAGACTTCCCAATCTGATCCACAAACATCTTATTCACTACAATCTGGTATGTAGTCCCTGCATTCTTCAGTCCAAAAGGCATGACCTTGTAGTAATAGGTCCCTTTATTTGTAATGAAGGCCATCTTTTCTGAGTCAATCAGGCCCATGAAGATTTTTTTGTATCCAGAATATGCATCCATAAAGCTCATCAGCTCATGATGTGCTATGGCGTCAACCATCTGATCAATTCGAGGAAGAAGAAAGCTGTATTTGGGACATGAATTTTTCAGATCGATTAAGTCCATGAACATCCTTCACTTCCCATTGGCTTTTAGCACTATGACAGAATTGGACAACCATTCTGGGTAGATGACTTCTCTAATGAACTCGACTTTTTTAAGATTCTTCACCTCGTCTCTGATAACGTTATACTTTTCATGAGAGTAGATCCTTCTCCTTTAATTAACTGGCTTGGCATCTTCCACTACATTAAGCTTGTGACACATGATCTTAGGGTCAATACCTAGCATATCTTCATGACTCCAGGCGAAGATGCCATGTCCTCTCTTCAGCAACTTAATTAGCTCGTCTTTGACCTCAGGGTTTAAGGCTTTTTTGACATGGATGGTTTTTTTTATCTCATCCTCATTAAGGACAATGGATTTTTCCTCTTCCGCGGCCTCCCCCTTTTTAAGATTTTTCTCATCTCTCGGATCAAGAATGTCAATGTTGTAAGTAGTGGTTTCTCATTTGTATGCCTCTTTTTCCTCAGCAGAGTTGAAGTAGCATTCACGTGCCGATGTTTGGTCACCCTGAACTTCCCCTACTCCATAAGAAGTCCGAAATTTTATCATCTGGTGGACAGTTGAAGGCACAACCTCAAATTCTTTGAGGGCCACTTGTCCAAGTATGAGGTTGTATGCTGAGAAGATATTCTCATCCATGACAAAGGAGTTGATTTTTTTAGTTAGCCATTTTGGCCACTCATCCCCCATTCTTATATCCATCTCATACATCCCAAATGGGTGAACTTTCTCTTCGTTGAAACCGATCAGTGGATGGTGGTAGGGTATGAGCCTTGCTCGGCTAAGTCCCAACGCCTTAAAACAAGGCTAGAACATGACATCTGTCGAGCTTCCTCCATCAACTAAGATCGTAGGCACCTCACATCCATGCACTTTGGTTATGATGACGAGAGGGTTATCATGTAGAGCTAGGATACCCTTAAAATCTAGTCTTGAGAAGCCGACTATTAGGGTGTCCATGTCCACCTTCTTCCTCTTCTCAGATTTTGCATTAATTGAAACCGAATACACAACCTTGACATTTGTAACTACCTTTTCCTCTACGACATGATCTTTTATGTTGGCTATCTCAGAGCCTCCTCCTGCTAGTCCCCCACATATCATACCAACACTAAAGGAGATCATGTTTAACCTCTTTACTGGGATAATGTCGTCCTTTAGTGGGAGGTCTATGTCATCATCGTCATCGTCTGAGGGATCATCACACCAGGAATGGGAATCTTCTCGACACTTGTCATTCTTTCTCTTCCTAGGGTCAGCTCGTCCACCCTGTGAGGCACCTTTATCTATATACTTCCTCAGTTTTCCTGCCTTCAGCATCTTCTCAATCTCATTTTTTAATGTGAAGCATTTGTTAGTTAGATGGTCGTGCTCTTAATGGAATTCACACTTTTTATTCCTCTTGTGAGGAGGAGCCTTTTGCTTCTCTGGACACCTTAAATATTTATCGCTCTTGATCTCATTGAGGATGTGTTCACCGCTTACAGTCAATGGAGTGTAGTCTGTAAACTTATCGTCAACCGACCTTTTCTTCCTATCTTTCTTTTTCTGGAACTTACTTCCACTACTATTTCCTTTCTCATACTCATACTTAACAACCATTGCTTCTTCAACATTCATGACCTTTCCACCTGCTGCCAATAACTCGACCATCTTTTTAGGACATCCCCAATCTTATCTTCAAGCCTTTAAATTGAGTCATTCCATGGCTTAGCAATGTCTACCTGGTCGAGGTTGTCCCCTGCCATTTCCAAGTGTTCAATTGGGGGTTCCCCCACTGTAGCACGACATCGACACTTGATCTCCCCCTAGCCCCCATCTCGGCCATATGGGTGTCGGCCACAATGGGGCCGATAATCTTCTTCTTCTTCTCTTCTTAATCCAGTAAGACTTCTTCACCTTGATAACCTCTACCTCATGTCATTAACTGGGTCGATCCCTTCAAAGGTCGACCCTCTGCTCAATCTCGATCAAATGCTGAGCCTCTTCAGTGAGCATCAAATCTCGTCTACCACACTGACCTCGGCTATGATGAACAGGTCATACAGTGTTGTTAGAAATCTCGCATGGTTCCCAATATTCCACTAGAGCATCATTGACCTCCATATCATCGTACTGTTCCTCAGGGCAAGGGTGTCCTTGCCTCCCCAGGTGTAAATGCCTAGGGTTAACAACGTCCCTCTGCCATTGGGGAGGAGGTAGATCTTTACGTGGTGCCTGGGATTGTTCTTATACAGTTGCTGGAGTGATCATCTCCGGTGAGATTCTTGGTGGCCTCATCATCATGTTTTGGTTGAACTTGGCGAATTGATCCTTTATATCTTGTTAACTAGCCACCAAGGACTTTAAGGCAACAGCCACCTCAGCCATCTCGGATCATGGTGGTGCTTGGCTGGAACCAGGCCCTCCACCACCAGCTGGAGGAGGAGGTGGCGGTAACTCTGGTGCCTTATATTTGAGCTGTGATTAAGAGATTGGTGAGCTTGAAAACCTTAATGGATATCTTTTAATGGTGAAATAATTCCACACAAAGGGGGAGGATTGGTTCAGCACCAGACCACCAGCTGGAGGAGGAGGTGGCGGTAACTCTGGTGCCATATATTTGAGCTGTGATTAAGAGATTGGTGAGCTTGAAAACCTTAATGGATATCTTTTAATGGTGAAATAATTCCACACAAAGGGGGAGGATTGGTTCAGCACCAGAGTCTCCGGTGAGGCCAAGCTTCAAGAAGGAAGAGATATAGCTTCTCGTTCCCACAGACGGAGCCAAACTGATGATGCTTGAAATAACAGTCCCAGATCAAGGTGTTGGAGAGCTCAAACTATTGTAACAATGGAAATAAGTAAGTAATATAGATATAGAAGGAGGTGAGGAGAAGAGGATAAACACACCGATATAAGTGGTTCAGCCTATCTAGGTCTACGTCCACTGTGCAGGTGAGTGATCTTCAATAATAAAATTGGGGCTCTAATGGACTTTGTGATACAGTGCACTCACTTTCTCTCTCTACTGTGTAATTCACCAGAGCATCCGTTAGGGTTTACAATCTCGATCCCCTATAAGGAAGGGGAATACAAGTATATATAGTGCTTGGGGGTGTAGTGTAGCCCCCAAGCATGCATTGAGCATGAATGTGATAACCTAGCCACTCTCAATGTGGAACTTGGCTATGCCACATGTAGATAATGATGATCGAATATTCCCTCACGTAAGGGGAATGATATGGTTATAACGGTTTTTCCCACGTGTTCGAAGTCTTCCATGTGCTTGTGTATGCTCGGCCCTGTGATGTCATCGATTGTAACCTCAGCTCAGCCGAGTACGATGTTGGTGAGTCTGATAGCTACGTTAGTCTGCCAATCATAAGTATGACCTCAAACTAATTGACTGGCCGAGGTTAGGTATTAGGCATAGCTATGGTGTCGGCTGAAGTAGAGTACGACGATGTAGAGGACATATTTGAACCCATAAGGTTGTTGCTGAACTCGGCTGCTGATGAGCCAAGGTTGATCAATGTGGAGTTGACATTATGAAGGACGACCTCTCTGATGGCTATTGTGAACTTTCTGATGACTTGGCTGTGAGGTTGGCCGATGTTGCTGCTCCGAGTACGAGGGTACACTTTGGGCATATCAATATACATTATCATTATTTTGGAAGAACTTCAGTTAAATTCTTACTCTTTATGAACTTTCTGGGTTTAATCCTCGTTGTCGAATATATTTTTCATAGGTCTTAGGACATTTTTGTCATCGTAGACTTGGATTAATCATTGGAGGAGTATCTCCATTGATATTATATTAATCATTTTTAGGATGTAGAAGTCGAACATTATATCTCATTTACTTATTTGTGTTTATCTCGAGTCAAGGATTGTACACGTGGGTACTTGTATTCAAAGATGGATATTGTATAGTTAAGACTTTATACTCTTGAGATGAATTTCTTTCTCAAGAGAGAGATTGGCATAAGAGATGTTGTATTTTTTTAAGCAGTTCATCATCTTGTATTATATTTTACTTTCTTCGCTTTATTTCATTCTACTATGCTGATGTTACCAAAAGTTTTTATTCCCGTGATTTTTGTATTAAAGATGATAAATATATTTATGGATTTTATTGGGTATCACATTTGGTATCATATCATTGCAGTTTCTAGTGTCCTAAGTCCTTGAGTGCATTCGTTCATTGTGTTATTTGATTACTTTAGAGCTTTACCATTTAGGGTTTGTACTTTTTAAAACGATAAACTGCTTGGGGGGTTTTGCACCGTTTGTCCGACGAATTATTCAAATAAGAACGAAGTGAATTGGGAGGGTTATTTATTTGGATGTTCTTTGTGAGACATCCCATGCATGAGGTTAATTTCGATCGAAAGTTAGGACTATTACGCATGAGACCTTTAGTATGTTCTTAGTGCATGGTTTGAGGAGAAGTGTATTCCACTCATCGTCCATAATATCATGAGGAAAAATTTTTTGAGACCTCGTCAGGGAAATTATGTGGTAGCTAGTCTAAAGGGGAATTCAACTTTCTATCTCTTTCTACACCAGGAGAAATGGATGTTAAAGCAGAGAGAGACTTTTGCATTTTTAGTGTCCATATAAAAAGATTTATTACATTAACAAAAAATCTGTGTAAAGGATTCTGTTAGTGTTATGGGATGAGTTGCGCCTAGGTGGTGGAAGTTTTCCTTCTACATTACCCTAATCATTACAAATATCCAAAGGATAGAGTTACTAAGGTTTAGAATATTGGGATCGAATTAGGTTAAAAGGACTAGAGATGGTGTAGTGTCATCTCGAGTTGGGGAGGACCTCACTTGTAGAAGGACTCACACTAGGGGAGAAAATGCCAAGAGGTTCCAAGAGCATACAATCAGGGTAATTATAGCCATTATAGCAAAGGTAATTATGACAAATGAGAACAGGGTTGAAGAGGACAGTTTTAGCAGAACCGACCTTAAAGCTAGGGCTATCACTATCACTAGTAGGGCTTCAAGTTAGATGGTTCCATTGGTGGGAATTATTACACTTGTGGTGAGAGAGGACACATATCTAGTATATTCCCTAGGGGAACCAGTTGATAGAAGTATAACCACGAGATTGTTATGATTATGTTTATGGCTCATGTGCACGAGTCTTATATTAACACTGGGGATTTCTCATTAATTTATTAGTAGTATATTTACTACAATTTTGAGACATAGAGATTTGTATCACCAAGTTTTCTTTATATGTGGATACCCTAGTGGGTGGGGGTGATGCATTACGTCGTGAATTTGAGACGTAGAAGTATGTTTGATTGACTTAGTATTCAATCGCTTTGTTAATTTAGACACGTGCTCTTATGATTTTACAATTAAGAATTGATTAGTTACCACGTTTTATGCTTATATCAACTACCGTGGGTAGGCTTTTATGTGTGCCACTTTGGAAAGGGGTTAATTCTTTTAGTTATGGCTAGGCTCGGGGGAAAGTTTAGGGAATAAGATTATTTTGTAGATATGAGGACATCAGAAGGGGATTTAGAGATTTACCAATATTCCAAAATTTTCCAGTTTAATTTATAGAAGTACTGAGTTACCACCCAAACTAGAGACTAATTTTAGCCTTAGTATTGGCATTAGCATTAGACTAGTTGTGAGGGTATTTTTATAGTTTTGTTGGAGATGATAGAGTTCCGTGGGAGTAGGCACCGTAGTTTTGATCTTAGAAGTTATACGATTAATATTTTATTTTAAAAAGAAGCTCCAGTCTCCTTCGTTAAAAGATAGACGATTCACTTAGTTTGGCTGGATCACAGGGAGTTGGTAAGGTCATGAAGAAGAACAATTGTTTATTATCGTGTATCGATGACCTATTGGGTCATTTGGGAGAAGTTCCCTTGTTATGACAAGTTCATCCTTGTGTTCGGTGATGAAATCTTATTGGAGTGGGATCATTTGTAGTGGTGGTGGTCCTTACATCCAATATTTAGTCAAGGTTGGTTCAAGACCAAACTTTGAACTTCGACCACAAGATGGTATGCAAGTTGTAATAGGGAGAAGTTCATTTTTTTCTTTTACCTTGGAATGAGATTATGTTTCCAATGGATATTTATTGTGTCAAAGTGTCTCAAGCTATGAGAGGTTGTTTTGATTAAGGCGCATGGTTTGTGGTATGTTTTGCACTTGAAGGGTAACCAAATGTACCATAAGTTGAGGAGTCAGTATTGGAGGTCAAGTGGATGGTTATTAGCATAGTTGGTGTCTATATGTGCCTCTCCCAGTAGTGTATGTAGGCCATCTAGGTCATTTGAGATAGACGGACCATGTTGATTAAGAGCTAAGAGTTAGAAAGTTATTAGTATTTGAATGTGTTCAGCCCACCTTAGAGAAGTGGTGAATATAATAGAGCGTTTGAATATTGCCAGAATAGGAAAAGGAGATTTTGGGTCAAGAAGAACTATAGTTTGGGGTTCGAGGAGGTAGGTCGGGTGCTTTTAAATATGTCCTCGAGGATGGGAATTATGAATTTTGGGTTCCAAAGGGATGTTGGCATCCTGATGTATAGGTCCTTTTCACGATATTGGATAGGGTGAGGTTGGTGTCATTTGACCTTAAACGATCACCAATAGTGTGTTCACAATGTCTTCCATGAATACCTGATGAAGGGAGTTCCTTTGGGACAAGTTGACGTTTAAAAGTTAAACTAGTTTGGTTTGAGTATTTGTGAACGTGATTAATCACAAGAGACCTTATTGTGTAATAGGTCGAAGAACGAGTGGATTTTGTATATAGTGTGAGGATGATACAGGAGAGATATTCTTAGACTTTCGAGTAGGAGTATAAAGATTCAAATTTCGATGACGAAATTCCTTATTTAAGGGGGGAAGAATGTAATACCCCATATTTTTTGTAGTGATTAATTAATTATTAAATTGATTATATATTCATGTGACATATGGTATGTCACTCATTATATTTGAGGCATTAGTTAAACCCTAGAAGCCTAAAGAGAGAAGAGATACACAAGGGTTAAGAGAAAATGGGAAGTTTTGATACTTAGATTCGCCAATCAGTCCATAGGTAAGTTTATATCGATTTAGAATCTAATTGGGACTGTGTTATGATTGTAGTTCATTAGATTTTGAACTAATATATTTTTAATATGATTTTTATCATCAAAAATCAAATTTAATTTTTTTTAATGGTGAAATTAAACCTCAATCTTATTTCAATAAAACAAGATAGTTTGATGAGAAATCATATGATTTGATCTTGTAATCCAGATTAAATTGATGTAGTTTGAATCATGTTAACGAGTCTAGTGTAAGCCCTCATGTTTTAATCTTAAATTGATACAAATCTGAAGTGAATTGGTTAAGAAAATGAAGTTAATATTTTAAACCCATGATTTGGAATTGAGGTTTATATCTACGTTAAAACTACTAAAACTTCTAGTAAAAGGTTTGTGATGTTGTCATACAACTTATATTGGAAGGAGAATGGGGTTTAGATCGATTAGAGGCCTTAAATGAAGTGCGAAAAGTGTAATACATTTAATGCCCTTTAAGCGTGTGCGTCTAAATAATAAGCATTTAATGAACCAGTTGAACTGTTGGTTATTCATCAATTAATGCTCTGTTCGAGATGCAGCTCGGACCGCCTGAGCGGCTCGAATCGCCTAAGCTTTCTGGTATTCAAGAGTTCCTCGGAGAGGTCTGTTCCTCGGAGCGTACAAGTTCCTCGGTGATGTCTGTTTCTCCGAGTGTATGAGGTCCTAGAAGTAACATGGTTCCTCGGAGCGTGTGATTATCTCGGAAGTGCTTGTTGTTGCCATGTAGATAGCCACGTGTCTTCATATGATTGATCCAAGTCAGCAGATTAACTTTGGTATCAACAGAAGCCCCCAATGTTTCATAGTTCAAAATTTGAGGAGTATGGAACAATCTTTCTCGGAATACGGTAGTTTTAAATAGTTCTTCCTGATTTTTAGGATCATCTCCCTTGTATTTATTTCTCCATCCCAATTCGTAGAATCATGCTTTTTTGGACTTTTCTGCTCGTTTCGGTTTCCGCGTCACTTTTCGTCTTTTTAGCCGCTGTTGTTCGCTTTGATTCCCACGCCAATATTTAATGCCTTTTTAGCCGCCGGTAATGTAATCTTCCTTTTTGTAATCATTACTTCGCCAGTTCCCAAGGCAAAGTATTTAAACTTCACAGAGACTCCCATCGTCTTCTATCTTTTCTGATTTTCATCTTTGAGTTTTTCATTGTCTTCTACTCTCTTGTGCGTTCATCTCTTCCGTCGTTCATTGTCAACAGCTTCAGTCTTTTTTCTGTAAGATCCTCTTTCTTCTTCTTCATTTCTTTTAATTCATCATCATGGTTTACCCAGTTGAGTCTCTTGACAAATTTCGATCTGATTTTTCCATTCCTTCTTGGGTTGTATTGGAAGAGCTTTCTGAGCCTTCTAATTATTTCAATTTGGCTGAGGGACATTGGTTCCCCGGTCTCTTTTTTGCTGAGTGTGAATTTTCTTTTCCACCAAAGTACTTTGATGTTGTTCCTGCACGAATAGCCCCCAACACATGGAGAATAGTTAATGGGGTGTATAAATTAAATCAAGTGCATGGAACTCGTATAGGAATTGTAATACATTTAATGCCCTTTAAGTGCGAAAAGTGTGCGCGTGTAAAGTGCACAGTCTTTGTTTTCGTTTCGCCAACTCAATACAAAAACCTAAGTTACTACTACACTTGCGAGGCGAGCACAGCGGTAAGTCGGGTATCAAAAATCCACAGAGACGAGATGTTAGAATTTAAGTGATTTAATACTCCTAAAATAAAAGTATAAAAGATGATTATACACAAAAAGAGAAAAGATGCATAAAAGGGAAATAGTAATCTAGGCGAGGGAAAATAAAGCTAGATTAAGAAAGTGAGTAAAAACTATAGGTTGCGTCGAATATCCCTCACCCGAGTTAATTAGTATAAAATGGTTACATAGGTCGACGAGTTATTACAAATGCGTCTCGTTTCGACAGTTAATTAAATCAAGGGTTGTCACGCCCCTAAATTTGCATAAAAGTCTAATACGATTTTGGTGTCAACAAATACCCCAGAAATTACGCACGAAAGGTCGTAAGCACGGGGCATACATGATATGCCCCGTCAAATCTCCTAGGCGTAATAACTAGGACAACGCACTCGAAATAGACCCGTAAACTCCATCACCAAAGCAAAGCAACAAGTCAACCCTAGGTGAGTTCAATCCGACACAACCTAATTTAACCTAGCTACAGAGCATGGTAAATGACATGTATTTAGGTGAAAGCAATAAATAAAGCAAGTAAACTAAATTAGAAAGCAAGTAAATTAACTACAAAGCAAGAAAATAAGGAAATACAACTTAAATTAATTGGAAGAGATAATGAATAGTAACCTTACAACACCCAAATGAGGAACACCCAAAGAGAGGAGAAGATGAGCTCTCAAAATCCAAACCCTAAACTAAGTATCTAAAATGAAATATATGCTCCAAAGAAAAGCCCCCAACATTCTATTTATACCCCAAAACAAACCCCAAACAAAACCAAGCCAAAAAACCCAAAATAAGTCAATTTTCGTCCATATCTGATGGGACCGGTCGACCTCATGTTTGGGACCGGTCGACCGCACTTTTGGAATTTGCCTTGGGCTGGAGGCAGCCCACTTTTCCACTTTGAACCAATTTTGACGCGTTGCACGGAAACGGCTATAACTCCCTCATACGGAATCGAAATGAGGCGTGGTTGGAACCGACGCGAAGCTAATTCAATTATCTACATGATTCTGTTTTAAAAAGCCTCCAAATTATGCAGTATGAAATTACCAAAATTCCCTTGAAGTAGAAGAAAATATCGAAACCTTCCGGAAATGGGCATAACTTCCACATACGGAGTCAGAATGACGCACGGTCAGTGGACACATAAAGATAATTTGATGATCTACATGTTGGTAACTTCATTCCATAAAAAATAGTGAGTTTGAAAAGACCAAATTGCCCTTGTAGTAGCATTCAACGACAGAACTTCTCTGAAATGCAACCGAACCTCACTTTTAGCGTTCCAATACCTACAAAAGTACAAATAACCTCTGCAAAGCATGTATATATCCAAATCCAAGGTTGTCTGGTTAATGAACATAATTATAGGCATTTAGGACCGTAAAAGTGCTAGAATGCATAAAGATAACGGGCGGAAATATGCAATATTCGATACGAATCACACCCCCTAACTTAAACATTGCTAGTCCCTAGTGATGAAACAAGCAAAACTAGTCCATAGAAGGAAATACAAAACGTATATATGCATCGAAATATAATTTCCACTTTCGTAGGGGACACGATTGCATTTAGCATATCAATAAGCCGTTAAACCCCTAAGTTACCCTAGTGGACGAGTGTCGTCTCGTGAGGGTTTTCAGGTATGATACCCACAAACATCATATGGTTTCCTCAAAATATGCCCAAACCAACATGCGACAAGCCCAACAAAAGCGAAAAAGATTTCATATGCATTATTAGCAAAGTGAATGAATTCACACAAAAGTTTGAATCATTAACATTATAGAATGCACCTCATAGAATTGAAACCTTAAAACGTGGGAGGGGAGCGAGCACATGCAAAGTGTGATTTGGCAAAAACTTATATAAACTGGATAAACATTAAAATAAGCATATATTCAATCCTCACGGGCATTACGGTCATCAAACGAATTCACTTGAAACAGGGAGGTAACACACGGAACATGCGGGCTAAAGAGTAATTGTAAATGGAAACTAGGCCGCACACATGTCACAAAAGAAGAACGCTATATATAAACTGAAAAATGTAATCTCAATGAAAGGATACCGCACACTAAAAGAGGCGAAATGCATTTTCACATATTATCACAACTATTATGACTTTTAAATTACATCAACCTAAGATCACATAGGACTTGTATAGGGTTATAATGTAGGTTTGGCTAGGGTACGAAATGAAGGATATATATATGTACGGGTTCAAAGTGTTCGGGATGAAAACTCGGGATAATGGGATAATGCGGGCAATATAAAAATTGGAAAACAAGTTCCAAAAAGGCATTAGATATATCATCGGGGAGAGTAATCAAAGCTTATTGAACTATATACAACATATACAAACTTCTCTTTCTTTTTCATGTTTTCTTTTGTTTTCTTTTGCTTTTTGCTTTCTCTTTTTCACTCTTTTTCTTCACTTCACTACTTTCTTTTCTTTACTTATCAAACTCTCATATGCCTAAATTTCAACCGACATCATAACAACAACATTCAATCCCAAGTAACAAACCAAACAAAAGTATGGAAATTGTATGTATGGGCTAAAACTCCAATTTAGAGTTGGTTATGGGAATGGGGTTATGAAACGAAAGGCTAATATTTAGGCTCAAAGGGGTTAACGAGGGTAAACATATAAGGGTGAGGTCAAGGCTAATATGGGTGATATAACAAAGATGGCCTATGATCATTTCCTAAAGTTTACGCAATTCTCGAATCAAAACAATATATGAAAATCATGCTCAAGTAACACATTTCAAGTATGAACTCAATTAATGAACGGTCAAATGAAAGAATAGTGAGATTACCGACGAATTCAACGTTTTCAAAGAGGAAAGAATAGTGTATAACACTCACAAACGACGAAAGGTACAAAGGTTACTCGGTGTAAGTATATACAATGCAACAAAAGATTACCGAGTTATAAAAATCTTAAACCAAATCAATATAACAATAAAAGTGCATGTGCTCATGGGATTAAAGTTTAATTCATGAAGTTATTCATAATATCAATAATCGAGACTAAAGTCTAATAACTTCTAAAATCGAGAACATGCATCATTGGGTTGTCTATTGGATCGGGCAATTATTAAAATTTATCATCGAAAACAAAGGCAAAATGCCCAAAAAAGGAGAAAAAATAAAGAAAATCTTTTTGAATTTTTTTAATTTTTCTAAGAAAAGCATACTAAGTAACTAACATGTGAGCAAAAACATGGACTAAAATAAGAAATGGATAGAATATCCCACACCCCCTAACTGAAAACTTGACATTGTCCTCAATGTAAATTAAGAACCAAGTCAAAGAGAGGAAAATAGCGATATTACCCAAAAGTGGAGCGATCCCCATAAGAACAAGTCCAAAGAATCTACAAAACAAGTTAGTACCGAGCATAGCAAAAACAAATAACAAAAAGTTAACTAATTACATTAGACTAAAATAAAAAGAAAGAAAGAATAAGAAGCTAACTATACACAACCTACTATTTAGACTTCACACTAACTGTACACTAGATGTCTAAATAGCTGAGGGTCCACCATAAGAACGATTTGACTTTGGAGGATAACCGATGTACCCTCACATACAAGCATGCCTTCCGAAAAATATGAATTCCGTTTTAACAACGGAAGGCATGTGTAAGGCGGAAGAAAGGAACCATCCTCAATTAAAATTTTGGGAGGGAGGATGGGGGGTTTGGATTGCACGGGTGACAAAAACAAGTGGGGACCGAGAAAAGCAAAAAATCCTCCCAAGGATTTTGAAGTTGGAATGGGAGGCGGCGCACACAAAGGCAAAGATGCGATTATGGAGGGCGACTCGAGCAAGTACTCCTCATCGGCGATAGGGTGGTTTAAAACATTAAAGTTCGAAACCGAATCATCGGGTACTTGTTCCGGTGTGGTAATAGAGAATGAAAATGGGGATGAAAGAAATTCAAACTCATGAGATGAATCATCATCGCATGAAGTTGGAATTTCAAAGGAAATAATATCATTTTGAATTAAATGTTCTTCTTTGGGGGCCAAAGAAGAAATCATTTCATTGCAAATAGATATTACGTCATTTTCATCCTCACTTTCAATATCTATTACGAGACGGGCAAAGTCTAGAATGTCTTGTTCCAAAGTAGGTACACGTACTTCATTTGGTTCAAAACATTCCTCGACTTCAAAAGTATCGGAAGCAAAATCGTCGTCAGACTCAAATAATAAATCCAACTCATGTTCCCACGAATGATTTTCTTCCCGATAGTGATTTTCAATTTTCTCATTTTCATACATACGCAAGCCCTCACCGAATGTCATAGGTCGAGGTGCGGATGCATTAGAATGGGAATTTTGAAAATTACCATCGGACTTAAACGAAAACTCATTATTATAGGAATTTTGAAAACTATTGCAATTCGTTTCAAAATTCCTATTATAAGGAGGTAAAGGCCCAAAATCATTATCATCATCATCAAAATTCCAATAACCTAAATTTTAACTTTCGTTATACTCGCCCAAAGTAATATTTGAATTTGCAAATTTTTGGGATTCTAAGTATTCACCGAAAGTCATAGGTTTGCGAGAATTTTGAGAATTATAACAAGGATTACCGAAAGAATTGGAATAAGACATGCTTACCCCAAAAATGGCTCAAGTGGCGAATTCCACAAAGTAGGTGCGCGCGGAAAGAATTCGAGCGTTTCTAAGTGCTCAAATGTGGAAGTCCTGCAAAATATTAGCAAATAATACAAATAGAAAGAAAATACTATCAAATATTAAATCAAATAAAGTCTAAAACAAACTAGTCCCCGGCAACGGCGCCATTTTGATTAAGTGCGAAAAGTGTGCGCGTGTAAAGTGCACAGTCGTTGTTTTCGTTTCGCCAACTCAATACAAAAACCTAAGTTACTACTACACTTGCGAGGCAAGCACAGCGGTAAGTCGGGTATAAAAAATCCACAGAGACGAGATGTTAGAATTTAAGTGATTTAATACTCCTAAAATAAAAGTGTAAAAGATGATTATACACAAAAAGAGAAAAGATGCATAAAAGGGAAATAGTAATCTAGGCGAGGGAAAATAAAGCTAGATTAAGAAAGTGAGTAAAAACTATAGGTTGCGTCGAATATCCCTCACCCGAGTTAATTAGTATAAAATGGTTACATGGGTCGACGAGTTATTACAAATGCGTCTCGTTTCGACAGTTAATTAAATCAAGGGTTGTCACGCCCCTAAATTTGCATAAAAGTCGAATACGATTGTGGTGTCAACAAATACCCCAGAAATTACGCACGAAAGGTCGTAAGCACGGGGCATACATGATATACCCCGTCAGATCTCCTAGGCGTAATAACTAGGACAACGCACTCGAAATAGACCCGTAAACTCCATCACCAAAGCAAAGCAACACGTTAACCCTAGGTGAGTTCAATCTGACACAACCTAATTTAACCTAGCTACAGAGCATGGTAAATGACATGTATTTAGGTGAAAGCAATAAATAAAGCAAGTAAACTAAATTAGAAAGTAAGTAAATTAACTACAAAGCAAGAAAATAAGGAAATACAACTTAAATTAATTGGAAGAGATAATGAATAGTAACCTTACAACACCCAAATGGGGAACACCCAAAGAGAGGAGAAGATGAGCTCTCAAAATCCAAACCCTAAACTAAGTATCTAAAATGAAATATATGCTCCAAAGAAAAGCCCCCAACATTCTATTTATACCCCAAAACAAACCCCAAACAAAACCAAGCCAAAAAACCCAAAATAAGTCAATTTTCGTCCATATCTGATGGGACCGGTCGACCTCATGTTTGGGACCGGTCGACCGCACTTTTGGAATTTGCCTTGGGCTGGAGGCAGCCCACTTTTCCACTTTGAACCAATTTTGACGCGTTGCACGGAAACGGCTATAACTCCCTCATACGGAATCGAAATGAGGCGTGGTTGGAACCGACGCGAAGCTAATTCAATTATCTACATGATTGAGCATTTTTAACTTTCGCATCAAATTGAGCATTTTTAACTTCTAATTCAAACATTCAAATTGAGCATTTTTAACTTTCGCATCTTTTTCATCTTGTTCAAATTGAAATTTTTTCATTTTAGTTGAGAGCTTGATGTTATATTTCTTCAACTTCAAATATTGTTGATAGAATTCATCAAAGGCCTCATGAATGTCATTGACCTCATCATCACTTTTCTCTAATGATCTAGGAATCAAAGTGTGTGAACCTTTTCTACTATAAGATGACGTATCACTAAGAGATCAATGACTAGATGCTTTGATACTATTCCTCCTCAAAACAGTCTCAAGTGACATCCTATCTTAACTTAACTTTTCACTCTCATCAAGTTCAACCATAAATCCTATCTCACATCCACGCTCTTCACTTCTTCTCCTTGTCTACATCTTTACTCTTTTCTTTCTTCATAAAATGAGATAGATAATCATTAATGCGATGTCCCATTCCACCACAACCATAAAAGTGGTCTTTATCTTTCTTCTTATTTCTTTTAGGTGGACTCTTCTCACCATTTGAGTGAAGTCTAGCGGATTTGTTGGGGTTAGTCTTAAATCTTCTTTCATTTTTGAAAAGATTCTTATTTTTTTTGTAAAATTTGCTAAACCTTTTTACAAATAAAGTCATGTCCACTTTAGTATTATCCTTTGGTTTTTCGTTAACCTTCCTGACACATTCTTCCCACTACCACAAATGCTAAATCCTTTTTCAGTTTTGACACACTTACATTTTCTTCTTGATCACAAATTTGACTACAAGTTATTCAAACTTACAAGTGTCGTCTCTAATATCATTAAGGATAACAACTTTGGTCTAGAAGATGGTATTTTCAATAATTCTTGAAAACATTATTCTCAAGAGTCTTCTCATCAAAATTAAATGAGTCATTTACAACTTCGGTTAAACTAGTGCAGTAGTTGTTAAAGCTGTCTTCCTCACGCATTCTGATTGTCTTAAACTTAGTCATAATGTTTTGCAACTTATCTCGTTTCATGCTAGATTTTCCCTCACGTGTCTTTCTCGAAATATACCATTCTTTGTATGTTTGTACTCTTTAGTACTCATGGACGTAAACAACGCATTCAATGCAATTGAATTTTAATTACAATCTACAAATTCAGAATTCGTCAATAAAAATCTTAATTTTTTCACTATCTCTGTGTCTTCCTCTATCAAAGGATAACTCCAACTACCTTCAACACTCATATATAATATTTCATGCTTGGATCTCCAACTATGTGCATTTTCACTTTCTAATGTCCGTAGTTAGATCCATCAAAATATAGTGGCCAATTCGTGGAGATATTATTTCAGTATTGATCCATTCTCAATCAGAAAACAAAAACACAAGAAAAATAGATTTGGGAGTAATGCACAACAATAGAAACAAACAAATATGCAATATCAAACTCTAACAAATTAATGTTTAGAAGAGCAACTTCTCTTATACTAATTAAGGACTGGTGTTTTATATATCGAGTGTTCTACTCAAATAAACTAGAGAGGGTGAATAAGTTTAATTATGAACTTTTCCCAATTTTAGCAAATTTTAATTTTCTTATCAATTTTAACAATCTTAGCACACTGATAAATTAGGTTGCGTGATAATAAACACGTGGATTAACAATTTGTAGCATAAATTAGGAAATCTAGTTCAATTTTAACAACTAAACACTAGATGCAAATCTTAAGGTCAAATTGATGAATTAAACTTGATCTAACTTAAATCTAAGTATCAGTATGTAACGGAGATGAAACAAGCAATGTAAAAAACACACAAACAATCCATAAGATAGATTTTATGAAGAAAAATTCCCACCAAGAGGTAAATAAACTTCGACGCACTTTAATCTCTCATTCAACTTGAAAAGGTTTTATAAATGTAAGAAATTACCTCTCTCTCGCGTATTCATGAGAAGTTACCTATGAACATTGAACTCTCCCCATTGACTATGAGTGATCTATCCTAAGCTCCATAGAATAAATAAGGCAGTAACATTCTCCTCCTTAAAGTATCATCACGCTTGAATACTCCAATTGTTCAAAGCACCTCCTCTTTAGAACTTGGAGTATAGATCTTCAATTCTGACGTGGAATGATTAGATTGAATCTAGGCTAAGTGGATATAATTTCAAAACACATTTAATTCCTTAAAAATCACAGATCTAGGTTTTCACTCAATTTTTGAAGGAATAAGTGATTTTGAACATAGAGAAGCAATTGATATGATCTCAACCTCAAAAATACTTTATAAGAGTTAGAGAACTAAAGAGGAACTCAAACATTCAAAAATGGAGGCAAACATACCTTATTTATATAAGATTTTAAAAAATTGGGTCCGTTATACACGGGGGGGGGGGGGGGGGGGGGGGGGGGGAGGAGGAATTGGCACTGTGTGCACGATTTTAGGCAAGGAAAAAAATTCATGCCTAAAATGTGCAACTGTGTACATGGAGCCAATTTGTAGTCATGCGCTCAATTTTAGGCAATGAATTCTTCATGCCTAGAGTGTTCATGGCCATGTGCTTGGGTCCAAATTGGGTCCGTTCGAACGTATCAAGGAAGCAAACCATTTTCCTATTCAAACTACATTTTGAAAAACACGGGTCTTTCCCAAAATTATTCACAACAATTTTCAAAGTATAAAATCACTTATTCAGTTCAAAAAAACAGTTTTATCAAAATATAGTGAAAAACGTGTGTTTTCATTACCATATATGTTCAATCATAATCCAAAGTGAAAAGGATACGCATTCAATGAGTTCATCAATGAAAGTCTTTCTATTGTAGAGGAGCCAAGTACATCTTCAAAGTTCAATGTTTATAAAGTCTAAGGAAAAAACTCTCTCTCTACCAAACGTCAATATAGATTCAAGCTTTTTGGCTTGAATAAATCAAGACTTAAAATGTTTTGATACTAAATAAATCTAGTTAATATGTTTATATATAAGACTACGTTATCACCTTTCAGTAGAAATATCATCCGAGACATGCGTATCTGAGGTATCAGGCACCAATGGCACTTCCTCCACCACCAACCGCACTGTTGAAACCTTAGTTATATTACCGGAGGGATTATCAGTTAGGGCCAAGGGAGGGACTATCATCGATTCAGGTAGTGGATGGTACATTTTATATTTATGATACTTTTTCTAGAGTATTTTTTTATACTGGAGCCACTCATTCTTTTGTTTCATGTCATTTTGTCGGTATTTCGGGGATGGTTTAGACATGTGTTGGGAAATTATCCATAGATACTCTGTTAAATGTGTTAGATCATATTATCGAGTATTGAGGGGGGATAATAATAATTGAACTTTGTAAACTACAATTTGTGGTTATTTTATTGGTTATATACACTCACTCATATGATGTTATCCTTGATATGGAGTAGTTTTCTACTTATGGGGATCAATTTGATTTTATGGGTAAAGTTATCATTTTTGAAATACCGGTCCAGGTGATGTATGTGGCTAGATTAGAGGGTGAAACTTCTACCCATTTATACTTTATTAATGAGGAGACATAGAAGGAGACGCAGGAGGAGACGAGTGTTTCTTTAGATATGATTCAAGTAGTTCATGATTTTTTTTTTGACATTTTTTAAGAGATTTTGGGTTTATCATCTGACTAAGATTGATTTTGTTATAGACTTAGCACCAGTCACAAAACTAATAGCCAGAGCATTGTACCATATGGCTTATATGCAGATAAGAGAGCTTAGAGAGTGGATTAAGCAGTTGCTAAATTAGGGGTTTATTCATCCACTACATTAAAAAATCACTATTTTTAAGTGTTTTGTATACTTAAAAATAACTTTTGCAATGGTTTATAACCGTCGCAATTAGCAGAGTTTCCATTAATTTGCAAGGGTTCAAAACCGTTGCAAATTGGAAATTATAAAGGTTCACTCGCCTTACCACATAGGTTTTTGCATTTTATCTCCTCATTAGTTTCGTTAGCATTTTCACCACTAATCTAACATTTTCTCTTGCAAAATGATCAAGTTCCCAACTAAACATTTTGAATGCATCGTAAACAAGATCCTCCATCATAGGATAGTCGGGGATAGGACTATTGCATTCAACATGTTTTGTAGGTTCTTTTTCTTTTCTTTTGACGAGTTTCCATTTCCCCATGAAAACACTGAAATGTGTAAGACTGACATAGTCCATAACGAATCAAATGAAAATGGATATCTTGAAAGTCCATCAATTTTCCATTTTCACATTTACTATATGGGCATGAAAATTTAGTTTGACCACCACCATTCTTCTCCACAAAATCAATAAATATAACAACCACATTGATGTATTGGGCCCTTCCTCTTTCATGTTGCTTTATCCACTCTTTGTTAAATTATAATGACATTTTGTATGCTGAGCTATGTCAATTGAAAATAAATGTAAAGTAATACCAATCAAAATGTAAACATCCACTTTATTAAAATATAAACATTTTCAGCAAGTTTTAGAATGGAAAACCCAAAATATAGGCATGCACATTAGAAACTCAAATGAAGCTAACATAGTAATTCACACTTATCAAGGTGTCAGTAAGTAAACTTCAGGCTAATGAATTCACAAAAGGGTTTTCCCCTTTTTGAATAGATTAGTTGTACATTTTCAACTACATATATAAAATCCACTCTTCAAATATGATAATCGAATGTTCTTAATACGTGTTACAGATTCATTAGTCATATTACCCAACTCCTCTTACCGCAAACTCAACAGTGAAATGGTAATGAAATACGCGAATTATTCATAGAATCCATTGATCGAGTAACAACAAGAATTAGATTCAAACTTAAATGTTTCACCAATATAAGGAAAAGTTAAAAAAATATCGCCCGTTACATAAAATTACTTAGATTTAGCACTCACTCCATATTTGCAAACAATAATAATAGCAGTAGTCATATCAAAGAACAAACTTTAACCCTTAACATCGTATTATATAAAAGAAATTAATGTATTTTGTTATATTACTAGTTAATGATTAGATTTTACTTCCCACAAAGAAAAATGAAAACAATATCCATTTCACGTAACTCCATTATGTTAGACCACTTACCAGGTAGTTGAACTACATAAGTTCGTGAAGACAAAACTTTATGAGAAATTAATTTTTCGGGGTACTTCAGAGTTCACGCGACATAGATAATTACAGGATCCCAAATGTACTAAACACATTTATACTCAACTCTAACAAATTTTTAACAATATATATTCAGTTCAACAAATAGGATCCTGTATGGAATTTAAAAATAATATATCCAAACCTCTCAGTGACAAATATATGTATCCCTTCAGTGGTTCTAGGTATTTTTCTAGGTTTCAATTTTAAAATATCTATGAATTAAAATTATCTATAAACAAAACAAGCACAAGTTATAAATATACAAAAAAAATCTATTATTTTAACCATAATATAGAAAAACTAAAAATGTTCAACTCGAAATATATAAAAATAAAACATGTTTGATTAATGTTACCCATTGATGATAGAGATGAATGTGGGAGAAAATCCTTTAAGAGAGAGAAAAAATACATAACACTATGAAAATATAAAATCAAAATCAAAATATACAAAAATACACACCTGACTCGCAAGCTTAAGAGACTTGATGATAAAAAACTCTGAAAATACAAAATCAAACTTCAGAAATTCAGAACAATTAAACCTTAACCCATATCTTAAGAGAGAAACATAGACAATATAAAGGAAATCAAACAAAAGATAACATAAAACTTGTGGATTCACATTACATATTCAATTCATCAAACATAAGACCTCTAGTAATGAAGATTCTAGTCTCATTATTTTAAACATATAAGGAGTTTAAAATTTTGAGTGACTTAACATCACTGGGGACAAAATATTATCCCATACCTCTTCGAATTAAATGCAAAATTTCAAAAATAAATGGTAAAAGCAAATTGCAACTTCTACAGTCTTTGAAACCCATCACCCCCCCCCCCCCCAAAAAAAAAAAATTATATAAATATTTTTAAATAAATAGACAATGAACTATTATTATAATTCATTATTCATGTTCAGATGTGTATTCCAAACATTCAAACCCTCATATTTAATATAACTTAACTGACAAATACATTAAAAACACAATAATGATGGTGAACAAAAGGTATCAACATAGAATTATTCCTAATACACGTTCAATAATACACGAAAAGCATAATGCACTTAATCTTTATGCATTAGAATTGGTACAAGCCTCAATAAGTTCAAACTTACTCAATCATTGAACTACTAAACTCACAACTTCTTATCAATTTATCCTTAATATTATTTTTCAACGTCACGTTAGTATGACAAGAATCGTAGTACAAAGAAATGGAAAAAGATCACATGTATGAATTTAAATCATAGAAAAATAACATGAATTGAAAGGTATATTTGTTATTGGATGTATGAATTTACTCCAGTTAACTCCACTTTTCGATTCAAATGTCTAGTAAGTAGAGGATAAAAAGATCAGAATGAAAGAAAGCCCCATTAAATATCAAAGAGAGCATAGGCTTATCCGTACTTGTTGTCGTGATTATTATGTTGGGCAGATTTTTGTGGTAGCAAGATGGAGAGGGAATCGTGGAGATTTTTATAAACATTGGAGGTGGTAAGTGAGTGAGTCAGACAATGGTAAGTTTTTTTTCGGTTTGATAGAGGAGCAAAGTAAACTACTTTGGAGTCAAACTCATTTTAACCCTTATCTTACAAGAACATGAGTGTCATGTGCATTATGTGCAAAAAAGCCATTTTACAATGGTTTTGAACACTTATAAATTTTATAAGTGTTGATAATTGTGATAATTTCTATAATTTTTTTAAACCGTTATAAATGAATGTTATAAAAAATCCATGTTTTGTAGTGGTCATAGTAATTCACCTTGGGGTGAACCAATGATGTTTGTGAAGAAGGGGGTGGGCTATTGAGGTTGTGTATTGACTATTACGAATTGAATAAGATGACAATAAAGATAAGTACCCATTACAAAGGATAGACAATTTGTTTGATAAATTGGAGGGAACATCTTTCTTGAGAGAATGGGAGGAGCATATATCTAAGCCTTACTTTTTGACTCGCTATGGGTCTTATGATTTTAAAGTGAACTCATTCTGGTCGACTAATGCTCCAATGGTGTTCATAGATTTCATGAACCGGGTGTTCAGTCCCTGCTTTTACCAGTTTATCATTATCTTTATTGATGATATTATGATCTATTCATGGACAGAGAAGGAGCATGCATACATTTAAGAACTATCTTGGAGACGTTAAGGGAACGCAAGACTTGTGCAAAAATTTTAAAGTGAAAATTTTGGAAGAGGGAATTCAAAATTTTGAAATATGTTGTTTTAGATCCTAGCAAAATATCAGTTGTATTGGATTGGGGGAGCCCAAGACACCTATTAATTTCTATAAATTTTTAGGTTTGGCTGGTTATTATAGGAGATTCAGCCATGATTTCTCGAAGATAGAAGGTCTGATAACCGAGTTGACCAAAAAAGGTGAACCATTTATTTGGAGTGAGATATGTCAGCAAGCATTCGACACTTTCGAGGAGAAAATGAGTACAACACCAACTCTTACCTTGCCTATATTTGGAGTGTAATACTTAGTTTCAGACCGGTGACCTACTTTTATTTCCCGTTTCGGGGAGAGTTTCCAGGAGGTGGTGGGGAGACAATTGCACTTCAATACGTCGTACCATCCTATGAAAAATAGATATATAAAAAGGATGAATCAGATTTGGGGGGATATGTTAAGAGAATGTGTCTGTCACATCCCAGTTTTTCGAGTGTGAGGGTTAACTTTATAATTACTAAACCATAAGTAAAATTGATATTTGTTTCAAAAGCTAAGACTGTTTTGCCAACTCACGGTGTTATAACCCAAAATCTCAACTGACAATGCTAAGTACACCGTGATAATTCACGGTGTTCTACCTCGTTTCTGACTGACCACTGATCAGTATCTCTATCCTATAATCAATACTATTCCCTTTATTCATATGATTCTAGTTAAAAGTGCTGAGCATCACCTATAAGTAACTAAAAAGGAAGGAATAATAAAAACTTTTCCCAGTAGATAGTTCTAGTTCTATAACATTGTAAATATGGGAATCTGTTTAAATATCATAACTGGATTTGATGGAAATATAAAACAGTGTATAGTAACAACATGAAATATCCATAGAACTAAAAGGGGTATACTGAAGGCTTCGATATATAAAAGAACTGTATGATGATTATAACCGGATATGGTGTTTATCGAGTTATAAATAATGGTTCAGACTATAATACGATAACCCATAAATTATCATTTATAGGGGTTGCAAATGCGTAGTCATACCATTCCGATATCTCCCAAAGCATATAATACATTTGGATAGACAATCGCAAATAATTAGGGAATAATAAATAGCTTGGCAAACTTAGCTAGAGTGGCAGTCATACATGTGTAGCAGTACACAACTAGGCACTTAACATCTTAGTCCTACAGGACAATTAGATTTACTGTGTGTATACCAGGGTCTAATTCATGAATCGTAAGGTATACTACTAAGGGTTTCACTGATAATGGTTATAAAATGGCAGGTTATACTACAATTAAGATAAAAATAACTGAAACCAGGGTTTAATAACATATAGGGGTATACTACAATAAGGTAAAATAATTTAAATCATTCTTTAACCAGATGCAGGGGTGTACTGCAATCCAGGTAATTTGCCTAAATCAATGGTTTTGATGAAATCACAGTTTGTCAGGGTTGGGCTGACTTGAGTTTAATCAGATAAAAGATCGAATCAATATTTATGGTATAGTTGAACTACAAAAGAGTACATAAGTGAAAATACGAGTTCAAGGCTATCACATAGTGATATAAATAAGCAATAATGTCAAAGACATGCGTTCGATATATAATAGTGAAATAGAATCACTTACTAGTGTTTATGGACATTATGTTGCCACTTATAGATCTTCATTGTTGTGTTCCAGTTCCTGTAGTTATTTCGCTAGAGGGTTTAAATGAGAGTGGGAATATTGGTGTTTGGAAAGAATGGTTTGGGTTTATGATATCTTACTTCGTTCGATTAATATGAATAAAGATTATTCTATGTCAAGCATTAATATATGAATTTTGTATATAATCCTAAATTACGTTCTCTTCTTCGTTGACAAATAAGTGATATTTTGAATTTAGTAAATAATTTTTATATGGCAACTCGATATTTGAATAATACAAATTTCTGAAATATATTCTTTATATAGAATCAAAGAATTCGAGTTGTCTAAATAAATTTGATTAAATAACGATTTTATATTTACTAAAATATTAACCCGATCAAATATATGATTTGACTATTTTAATAAAATTCACAATTTTCTATGAACGTAAAGACCTTTTTCTGGCACTGTCCGATATATGATTCCAAAATGTTAATTTTCAAAATTGATCCATGATGAATTTCTTAACCAATATTAATTCTAATCCGATACAGTGTTGATGTTTAAAATTTCTCGTATGTCATATTTTATATTATTTGAGTGTCAATACCGTTACAGATAGTTTAAAATTAATGTTTGTAACACAAATAAAATTAAAAACTCCCTTCTTTATTTGGATAATAAACCAGTGGTTATGCCACTTCTAATATTAGCCAAAACAACACAATAAATAGCCCCAAAACTGCATAATCATATTTTTAATAAAAAGGCCTCGTAATAGGGTATCAGTTTTTAACGCCATAACTTCGAGTCGTTTAAAATATTTTTAAAAGAAAGTGACTATGAGTCCAAATATATAAAAAATGTACGATTACTCGTACGTGTTGGGGTTTCGTGTTTACGATATATATATATATATATATATATATATGTATCAAAATTTTGTTAAAATGGCACCAACAATACCCAATCGATTTTCATATACCCGAATTCTAAATCCGATTTCGGGGATAAAATTCAATCGAAAAACCAACGATCCAATGAAATCTGACTCGAGACTATTTGATTCTGGATCTACAAGCATATATATATAAAGAGTTGTGATAGGATGTGCCCCAAGCGCACACACTAGAATCGAAAAATAGTAATGACAGATTTTCGACATGCATTTAATACGCCACAGATATTCATTTAGTGCTCTCATTCTTATTATTTTGAGGTCATAACATGTGCCCTAAGGCACATGCTATCATTTTCCATTAAAAAAAAGATAAAATGAAATTAGTAAAAACCCACCCTGTATTGGGAATCGATGCTGCCGTTGACTACCACCATGAAAAAGGTGGGATTAGCTGCTCCAAACGCGTGCGCGCACACAGACATACATATATCCATATATATAATAAAGGAGAAGGAAATTTTCACTATTCATGGCATGTCATAAGATAAAAATTATGACATGGCAGAGGAGACTTAGAACTTCACAAACTACATCTGATAGTCACAAGACTCAAGAAAAAGAATAGGTACTCACTAAAGTGCATAGAGCACACCTAATTAGAGAACAAGGCTCGATGGCACCCTAACCTCCCAACTACAAACAAGATATTGCACTTTATTTCAAATACCAACATCACCCTAACCTCATAATCTCCAACACGGGCTTATAGCCTTTATACTAGAAGTCTCACTTTTTACTTTTCTCTCTCACTTCTCTATTGTCCACGGACCTTCACGAACCTTCCTCTATCTCAAGTAAGACTCCTTTTTCATACACGCATGAAAAGCTGTGTAACCCCATCAAACACTTGAAACTTGAGTTTTATAAATTCAGAACCTCATAACCCATCTCACCTTTGGAACTAAGCTTTTAGTGGTGTTGTCTAAACATCAAAACTTCATGACCCATTGGTATGGACAGAAAACCTAGACCCCAGCCAAAGGGAGTCGTCTCACGAATAGGTATTTTCACACCCAGAGCTGAAATATCACGAACAAGTATTTTCACACCTAAATCTGAACACGAATAGGTATTTTCTTACCAAGAAACCTGTTAACGAAGATAAATGAGAGTTATGGCATTCTCATTTTGATTTCATTTTTTGTTTCTCAAATGCACTGTAGTGTAAATAAATGGGTCTGTAAATTAATGGGTAGAGATCAAATGCATTGTAGTGTAAATTTCATTACTATACTTATTTTTTACGGTGAATATTGGTTATAAAGGTGATTCTTTTCAGGTCCGGGGTGTGAAAAATATGTAAAGGTGGATCTCAAGAAAGATGCGTGTTGTCATAAATTCTGAGTTGATTTTGAGGATTTCGATTTGTGGCTATTGGATTTGTTGGTTTTGATTTGATTTAGTTTTCTGATATTAGATTTCTTTGTTTTGATTTTAATCACTTTGTTAGTTTTTTTTTGCGGATTTGAATCGAGTTGTTGGTTTTAAGGATTCTATTATAACCTTTGTTGATGAAGTATAAGAAAAATGAGATATTTTGACATCTTTTATACGATTTAGGTTTTTTTTCCTATTTTTAAATTTATTAAGAATACTCACCTATCTCTTAGGCCTGGGTGTCTCTATTTTTCTCTCTATGTTTTTTTGGCTTTGATGTTTCATTAAAAATAATTTGCAGGGATGATACGATTTGAGGTGGACTAAGAAGTTAGTATTGGGTTTAATATATGATTGGTGTTGGGTTCTTATACTTTTAGTTTTAGTTTAGTATTGGGGAACTGAGGAGCCGATCTAAATCTCTACAACACAGGTAAAATATATTTATGGGTTTTGATATATACTTCAGTCATGTACACTTTATTATCTTTCACTTTTTTAGACTATTTTATGGAGTTGTATTGATGTTATTGGTGGGGTGTTTTTCAATTTTCATTTCAGATATGAAGTGACTAAACTGCAAGAACTCAACTCGCGGTTGCAAATACGTTGAATAGGTACTCAATTGTTGAGTTTGTTGAGTAGTATCATATGAAGGTGGGTTTAGTATGAGGGTTGAGATGTGCTTGTTTTTACAACCCTGCCCATTTTCCTTTTCTTTTTTTGTTATTTTCTATGTATTGCGTTGGTTTGTTATTTAATGGGTAAATTCATGTCTTGGAAACTAATCACAACACTGGAAGAATGCAAACAAGCTCGGCTAAACACGTTTTTGAAATCGCAGGGAATCAGACTGTCATTTCTATGAAACAACTCAAATATTTATAGATTGCCTGAGTTGTCTTTATTTACAAAGCACTGTATCTCTATATTTATCCACAGTCTATATAATTTGATCCACTTTTTTCGAATATTTGAAAAAATCGATATTCATTCCTTTTTCCAGCTCAGACATTTTTTGTTCCAAGTTGTGGCACTGTAGTAATGCAAGAGTAATGGACTTCGTACAATAATAGACCAAAATTTAAAGTTGAAGATTCATGCATATTTTGTTTATTTTTTAGTCTAAATTTTTTGTAATTGCATCTTTTTAGTGTTATGGTGACATGAGCCCTTTGTAGACTCCGGCCCAACTAGCATTTTGGGAAAGCTTCTGTATTAGTTTGTTCTATTTTGTCATTCCACATCATACATGTTTAAATGAATTATTTTACCATGATACTTATATGTATCAAAATTTGAATATCATTGTGTTGTCATAAGTATTTATTTAACGTTAAAATAAACAAAATTTAGAAATATAAAATCAATAATTCAAAATGTATTAGAAGTTTTTGATTATTTTAAAAAAACAACTTCTATTCTTTTACGTTATCACATTAATCTATTTAAAATACCCACTCTCTTACACTATTAAAATACTCACTATTTTTTTACGTTATCATGTTAATCTATTTTTTTGAAATGAACATGACCAGTTCATGTAAGTAAATGTCTCATAAATAGGACTTTAGAATTGTAAATTTTGAATTAATATTGAAAAACGTACCACTTAAATCGTTTAATTCAAGATTAAACAGTTTAAATGGCTCCGAACATTTTTTTGAAGAAAGTCTTTTTAATCAAAACAAATAATTAACACAAGATGTGTATAAAAGATTATATGAATGAGTTATTTAAGGTATAGGTGTACCAGTTTTGAAAAACAAAACTTATATAGGTTCTAAATCAACACAGTCTCAAGAAGGTGATGAGAGGAAGAGTACGCATATAAGAACACAAGATTTTAACGTGGTAAAAATACACCCAATTGGGGAAACATTCACAGAGGTCTCTACACCTCAAAAGAAACATCCATTAACATAGAGTAACAGTTTACAAACTATATAATAAACCAAACACACAAGCATACCTAATCTAAGTTTTGAATGCCTACCAGCTCCTTTGGATTATTCTGACTCCTCTAAAGTGTAATACCCCATATTTTTATGGCTTTTAATTATGTGATTTAATAAATTAAATTGCATTGACTTATGAGATTTATTAAAATTAATTTGGGATAATTAATTGGAAAATAATCCGGATTTAAATGCTAGCGAGATGAGAGTTAGTATTTGATTATTATAATGTTGTTAAATATTACTGAGTGATTATGGTAATATGTAATTGTTGAATTTATTAAAACTGTCGTGAGTTGAAAATACGGCAGTTTTGGTAATTAAGATGGGACGCGCGTGTTAGTCGTGTCAGGACCCAATTTAATGAATTTAAAAGTATTTTATTTATATGTCATCCGTATGAACATTTTGAGTGCGCCAACGTGTTTGAAAGGTTCAAGATAGTCATAAAATACAAGTCGGGGGTTTGGTTTGGGTCCCGGGGCATTTTTAGGCATAACCGGCAATCCGGGAGGGTCTTTTAGTCATTCCTATTTTTGGGTGAATAGTGACCCACGAATTTTAGACAGTTAATATCAGCCAACACTTGAGTCCCTTAGGGTTTCTCAACCAAAAATCATAAACGACCATTAAAATGGAAGAGAAGTAAGTTTTCAAAGGAGAACCACTAATTAGAGGCTTTTTGCACCACCGTCACCACCACTGGATAGATTGGAAAGCAAGGATCATCCCCATACCGGCTACTTCATCGGACCAAAATCTTCATTATCAGGCAAGTGATTTAACTTGCAATAATTTAGCGCATATATCATCCACGTTGGGTTAGAATTGAAGAATAACCTTGAATATTGATAATTAAATGAATTTGAAGAGTTGAAATCGTAATTTGGGTAGGTTTTGTATGTAGATTAACTTTTGGGATTTTAGTAGCCACGAAATCATGATCCATGTGTAGAGAATTATGGAATTTTAATGAGTTATATGGAGTTCTTGAAGAAATAGGAGAACTAGGGTTTTATATGAAATTGATGCGAATTGATTCAAGAATTTGATGTCCCATTGTAATTTGATGATTATAAAACATTGAAAATTATGCAAACATGTTGGTATGATTATTAGTATACTTGGTTGGGAGTTTGGGACGTTATAATGAAGAATTAGAGGTGTAAAAAGAGGAAACCCGTAACTGTTAAAGAAATGCTGGGCAAATACCTGTTTGATCGATCGATCGACCCCTTTTCTTCGACCGATCATCCTCTTCTGATTTTTGGAAATTGTTTCCCTTTAAGGTTTAAGGAAAATCCCAAAGCCGATAATGATTTTTAGAGTGATTAAAATGATATTGGGGGACTTAGTTAAGGTCAGTAGGGTCTTAGATGAAGCCCGGGAAAAAAAATGGATTACCTTAGGGATTTGAATACTATTGCTTACAAGGGACTCCCGAGTGAGGTACGGTTAGAAATCGTTCAAATTGAAACTATAATGAGAATAAATGCCGAGGTAAGGATAAGAACAGTAACAGAGTGGCTTTAAGTTACTGAGATAACATTAGAAACTAATAGGAGACCTAGTAACCTTTTGGGATAGGTTAGATACTCAAATTTATACGACGAGAGAGTTATCAAGTAAAATATATATTTACGTAGGATGTGCGGGATAAAATTACTACGTGCGAGACTAAATAGATAGAATGTGTATATCTATATTGAAATATGATTTCTTAGATTGTGTGAATGCCTAGTGAATGGATTTCTTATGTGTATGACATACCTACCATACTTGCTATCACGGGAGGTTAGTTTTTTTTTTTGAAAAAGGACCCTCTTATCCTTGTGTGCCTTCGGGGGGATTTAGACTGGTACCTTCAGTACATAGGACTGTGAATGACTTATTTGTGAGTTGATAAGTCAGCGGACCATGGGAGCGTAGGTATGTGCGTGACCCATGGGTATGTGAACTATGTTCGCCTCCAATATGTGTGATTTGTATTTAGACGGTTCTTGAGTGATTCAGAACACGTGATCCTTATGTACGTGATGTACATGAATTTGATAGCAGAGTATGCATGCACCACAGCTTAACCTAGGGGTGCCATATATGTATTTATGTACTGAGAGTGATATACTTATGTACTTGTGATTGGTTCCTTGTTGCTTAGTGAATAACTAAGATATTTGAATGGGCTAAGAATGAGAATTTAATCAACACTTGAGATAAGTAATTTTAATGAATGCGAATATGGGTTATGAATATAACTGGTTTGGGTACTAAAAGTAGACATCCTATGGTAGAATGCGAAAGCGGAAGTGGTACAAGCTAGTTAATTAGCGGCTTAACTGGGATGGGTTAAGGGCATACGTTAGGCGTGCACATTAGTTGAGAGGCGAGAAACTCATGTGAGAGTATGCAACTAAAGTGTATATAATATGTGTTGTTTATTTGTAATTTAAACACTTGCTAAACTTTTAAACTGTTTTCTCCACGGGCTCTGACCCGATTTCCTCAAAATCTATTTTTGTTTTGTAAAAACATTTTAGGTGCCCAACCAAAGGGACGCCAAGCATAGGAGTTCCATTCTGATAACGTGCTGTAGCTGCTGTGGAAGATGAAGGATATTGGTATTAGGCGCCTTCATATTTATCCTTGGTTCCTTCAGAGTCATCTGTATCAGTTAGGGCATGTCTCCCATTCTTATTTAGAGGTGGTAGTTGCAGACTATCATTATTTCGATTATTGGTTTATTTATTCAGACTCTTGTATTGGAACTTTATTTACTCTGGCATTATTATTATTGGAGTGTTTGCTCCAGACTCAGTTGATTTCATTTTGTTGGTTATTCATATGAGATTGTTTATGCGATTGGTGGTTACTGATTTATTCTTGGTCATTTGTTAACTTAATAAATAAAATTTGACATCTCTCTTTTTAAATATTAGGTGGATAGTAATTAATTAAATGTTTTCGACAGTGATGCTAAGACTGAACCAACGTGATATTCTGTATTAATTTAATAAAGGAGTAGCTACCCGGTATTTAATTAGACAGGGTGTTACAAAAGGTACTGATGTTGAGGTTGCTCGCCTAGCTTTGTAACCGCTTCTCTTTTTAGCTTTATGTCGACTCTAAAGTCAAGAATCTCTCTACCAACACTTCTTTAGTGTTGTAATGTGACAAGTGTCAGTGGTGAAGTGCCTAATCACATGCATGCAACTCACACACACTTATACAGACAATATTCTTAACAAATTACAAATATCGTTCTAAGATATAATAAGGATTTCTGAATCACAGTTTGTTTGATAGTCTCAAACTACTGATCTTTATTTTTATCCACAAATCAAGAGGGAATCGTGCTATTAAAAAGAGCTAAGATCCTAAACACTTTATTTTTATTTCATATACAGAGTTATTTCACAAATTGTGAAATATTCATGAAAGTGTAAATCCCCAATCAAGATCTTAACTAGATCCGAGTGTGATTTTTCTTATAAACTGTAAACATAAATGGATTTATTGGTTCTGGTTTTGAAAACAACATGTAAGAGTAAAATCAACCAACAAATGAAGATTTCTTGAAAAAAGAAGTCAAACTAAGCAAGTTACACTTGAGATGTATCACACAATTTCAGATCTCACCTTTCTATGAAGAGAAAATGAGATCTAAACTTCGTGACTTGGTTGGACAAGAGATTAAAGAATAGAGAGGATGGATCTTCACTAATACGAACTCACTCAAACTCACAAAGGTTTTTTGAGAAAAGATTGGTCGGAGTTTGATTAGGGTTTTCTCTCTCTCCCTCTTTCTTCTCTTTTTTTCTCTCAATTCTCAAATGAAACAAAGACTGAAAACGTTTCCCACTTGGTCTCTATTTATACTACTCACAGAAGGATCTGGAAGGGTTGGACGATATCAATGGCTGAGATTAAATCTAACACAAACGTTGTAAATCAAATGGCTTAGGATGCACCGCCATTAAACGCGTTCTGATTGGTTCCCTAAACTATCACAAGGATTATTGTAAAGACATGTAGACCATCGATAACTAATGATCTAAGGGACATGATTACATCTTAAGGTTGTGAGAGGAAACAAACACAAATCCCATCGTTAACTGGCCAACACGTGTAAGGCAAGGATAAGCCCTCAAAAGCATGTTTATGAGTTTTAAAAACTCTCATTTTCCACCACATAAGTCTCTGCCGCTTTCAGATCCTACCCAAGCAAAGTTTTTAGCAAGAATTGATATTATAAATAAGCCCACAATATTTTTAAAACCAAATATTAAATGTTTAAAAATATTTTAAAATTTCTAAAAATCATTTAGAAAATCCCAAAAATTATTAAAAAAAATCATTTTTATGGGAATTAACACACACACCCCTAGATTATATTGAATGTAATGAATGAATGAAATCCTACGTGAAGTGTTGGTCTTCTACCTTTGAGACTATTAGAGGAATTGATATGTAGTGTTTCAAGCTCTTTGGTAGATAAGGATATGACTCAAATTTTGTCACTATTTCCAAACTAAACAAGTGCCTATATAATATAGACTCAAGGGAGTCAAAGATATAAGGTGCTTCAATCTCACCCTTTGGAAATCTGAGATAAAATATCCTCTGAGTCATCAAGTACTCGTAAGGATACAAAATATAAGAAAATCTTATTCCTATACAAAATTCTATCTACCCCATATCCCAGAAAAGAAAATTACATTACTCAACTAAATACAAACCAATACCCTAACAACAACATTCTGATAACACGAGGCACTGATATCTTGAAAATAAGATAACTAAGATCAAGAACTTTAGTTGAAGTAATCAAAATAATGTCCAAGTGGAGTCAAAGCTTCTCCCCCATTTTGTCTCAAATGGACAAAGGGTCTACATATAGACAAGAGAGAGAAATGTCAAAGCATAAACATAAATGATATATTACAATTCTACCATAACCATCCCAATTGATTTATGTAAGTATTCAAACCGTATATTTTCCAAGGGTTTGGTGAATAAATCATCTATTTGAATTCAGTTGGCTTTGATTCGACCACTGTTCTAAAAAACCTGCCTAGGCTTGAGGCTTGGGACAAACGCCCCGCCTTACGCTTTTTATGCCTTATTCTTGGTAAAACCCTCAAGGCGCACTTTTTTCTAAAAACATCAATGCTTTAGTGAAATGATATTTCCTTTTAAAGAATATTTTTACAAATCGGACTATTATCTTATCCAAAATAATCAAATTTTATTTTAATTTGCATATATTCAGACATATTTTTATGATATGTACAATTTTAGTATTTTAATAGCCTCGTTATGGTTAAAAAATATTAATTTATATTAAAAATGCCTAAACGCCTTTTCACGCCTGTTTACGCCTAAGGCCCGCCTAGGCTTCTAAGACTTAAGGCTTGGCCTCCACGCCTCGATCATGCCCCGCGTTTTTTAGAACCTTGGATTCGACTAACTCGCGTATAAAATGATGTCATATTTTAATATGTTTAGTACGAGAGTGTTGAACATGTTTTTTTGAAATATTAATCGCGCTTTGATTGTCGCAATAGAGATGTAATTGTTCTTCAATAATACCATAATCTCTTAACATTTGTTTTAGCCAAAGTAATTGAGCACATCAGCTACCTGCGGCTATATATT
Source organism: Sambucus nigra (assembly GCA_949130495.1). Lineage (NCBI taxonomy): Eukaryota > Viridiplantae > Streptophyta > Magnoliopsida > Dipsacales > Adoxaceae > Sambucus > Sambucus nigra. The sequence goes on along the minus strand of OX422221.1, from coordinate 360,104,619 downwards.
CAAATTCGACTGTGGATAAGGAAGTGAAATTTTGTTTCTTACTATTCCACCCTACCAAATTATTACCTATGTAATAACATGCTTCTAACGTACTTTTACTATCATCGGAACACCCATCCCAATCAGCATCGGTGTAGCCAATTATCGTGCAAGATGTGTCATTTGTGTACCAAAATCCTAAGTTGAGAGTTACTTTAGCATATTTTATAATTCTTTTAATGCAAAGTAAATGACACTCTTTAGGGTTATTTTGATAGCGGGCACACATAAACATCATACATAATGTCAGGATGGGAGGCAATAAGGTATAGAAGACATCCTATCATACTAAGGTATAAGGTTGAGTCGATGGATTTTCAATGTTCATCTTTTGATAGTTTAACCGAAGTACTCATGGGAGTCCTAGCATCTTTGACAGTTTCTAAATCAAATTTTTTTACAATCTCTAAAGTGTATTTGGTTTACGATACAAATAAACCATCTGAATTTTGCTTGACTTGAAGACCTAAGAAGAATTGTAACTCCATCCATTGAGGAGGTAGATCTAAAAACGATATTGTCTATGTATACTTGGGCTATAGTAATATTTTTGTCAAAGTGATTGACAAAAAGAGTTTGTTCATTCCCTCATCTCTTAAAACCGTTGTTTAGAAGGAAGGTAGATAGACGTTCATACTAAGCTCTGGGAGCTTGTTTTAACCCATAAAGATCTTTCTTAAGACGATAGACGTGATTTGGATGATGAGGGTCAATGAACCCTTTAGGTTGTTCTACGTAGGTCTCTTCAGTTAAGATACCATTAAAGAAAAAAATTTAACATCCATTTGATACAGTGTGAAATGCAAATAACATGCTATTGTAAAGAGTAAGCGAATAGACTCAAGGCGAGTGACTGATGCAAAAGTCTCCTAGAAATCTATTCCTTCAATGCGAGAGTAGCCTTGGGGAACTGATCTAGATTTATTGCTAATAATCATCCCAGATTCATTTATTTTATTTTTAAAAAGCCAACGTATGCCAATAACCCTTTTATTTTCTGGACGGGGTACAAGATACCATACATCATGAATGAAAAATTGAAGAAGTTCCTCCTGCATATCACTTATCCACAATGGGTCATTTAGTGCTTCATTAACATTCTTTGGTTCTATAAGTGAAACAAACCATGCATAATGAGCAAGAGTACGTAGTTGGGATCTTCTACGAACTGGCTCAGTAGGGTTACCAACTACACTTTCTAAAGGATGATCTTTGGAAACCCAGTTAGGCACTTCAGGGGTCTCAGTTGGTAAATAATCCTCTATCTCTAGAGAATCATAAGTTAAAATGTTTTCAAATTCATCCACTATAGTTGGTCCTTTGATCTTACTCTCTACATTAGTGTCACTTACAACCACATTAATGGATTCCATTAAGGTTTTGGTACGAAGAAAGACATGGTAGTCTCTACTATTTGGTGAATATCCTAAGAAAATAGATTTATCTCCTCTGGTTTCGAATTTAGACAAATGTTCTATATCCTTGCATACATAACAGGTACTACCAAAGGTTCTAAAGTATTTTAGGTTAGGTTTCTTCCCATACCAAAGTTCATAGGATGTTTGTTTGGTGTTTTTCCTTAGGGATACTCGATTGATTATTGTAACACCTCGTATTTTTGTGCATTTATTATTTAATTAATTCGAGAATTTAAAATTACTTGTGTGTCGTGATTTTAAATGAACTAAATATGGAAAAATATATTTAAATATTAATCGAGGAGTGAATGGTTAATATTTAGGGAAATTTATTTACTAAGTGAATGGTAATAAATTATTTACGTCATTTTGGGTATTAATGATGGGGTATGTACTTATCTCAGTTGGGAGTCGGTATAGACTAATTTGGGTGTGAGACATGGATTTTTATAAATTAATTCGGATGCCAATTCTGAGTGTACGATTGAGTCCGAATGGACCGAGATAGTCGAAAAAGTGTACCGAGGGGTAGTAAACGAGTCACGGGATGTTTTTAGGCATAGTCGGGCTCATACGGGGGCATTTGGGTCACTTGGGCTTGGTCCATTAGGCAAAAAATGGGATTAAGCCTAATTAAACAATTATAAGAAAAAGTAGAACGAATGAATTAAGTTTAGAAAATACGTAGTGGGTTAGGAAACCCTAAGAGCAGTTAAAGGCAAAATTGGGGGACAAAGGAGAGCCAAATCAAAGGAGTTCATCTTCAATCTTGGACATTCACAACTACAAAATCAGACTCTACAAACCCTAAGGCAAGTGGTTAACTTGCTATGACATTTAAATTGTATTTCAATTCATATTCATGTGATGTGAGAAATCAAAGAAATTCGTTTTGGGATTTAAAGGGTATAAACATGGGATTTTTGTAAACCAATATTCTGATTTCTGAATTGTGTAGAAATTCATCTGTAATCTGAGAGTAGTATATATATATATATATATATATGGTAGGATGTAATCCGGATGAACTAGAAACGAATTTGAGGCAGAGATTTGATGTTTAAATGGGCTAAGGGTTAAAATGGATTTTCCCCAAATTATGAAAACAGTAGAGAACGGACAATTTAATGATGTTTGTGGACAATATGGGGGCCCCTTATGAGGTTTTTGATATGTGTTATTGATAAGAAGGATTGGGTTTGCTGGTAGAAGGATTTAGGGTTTTTACATTTTCGCCCATGGCTGAAAAAGACCACTCGGAGAAGACGATGCCCTGTTCGATCGATCGATCGAGGGTCGGGGGTCGATCGATCGAAGGTATGCAATTTTTGGCAGTTCGGACAGTTTGTTTACATAAGGGAAAATTAAGTTAAAATCTTTTCCCATGCCTTATGTAATGAGAAATAAATATAGAGTTACAAACAAATTAATTGTGAGGGAAATTAATTGGGACTTGGGAGAAATTTAGGTTTGACACACTATGATTAAATTGTGAGAATAATATTTTAAAATAATTAAAGATGGATTTAGTGGGCAAGTCCGGGGTTAATGGTTGAGCGATACCAAGACGTTGAATTTATTTGAGTAAAAGCTAAATAATTTAGAGTCGGGAATTTAGACTCGGGTGTTGTTTATTTCGGGCCACGAGAGTAAGTCCGAATATATTGGTTGGGGCAACACCAAAAGTAATTAATGTGCAAATTAATTAATAGTTAGAGCTGGACCATAAACTCATAATAATTTGAATAGGCTTGTGTTACAGACTTAGTACACAGCATAGCCGGGATGTTTTATATTTATATATATATACGGTGTGTGATAGTATATATATATATATATATATATATATATATGTGTGTGTGTGCATTAATATCAGTGATTATATATTATTTTTATATACTCTAGTGCTATAGGGGGAGGTTGCGCGTAGTGGATGAATCCCCTAGCTTGAGGAGTAGGGTGAGTATATTCCCAAGTCACATCGTCCATTATATGGGTGAGGGGCATCTTACTTTCAGGGAAGGAATATGACCGCCTCCAACATGTATGTATTAACCAAGTTAGTGAGTGATTCTGACTTGGGGTAACTAGGTTATGTGATTTCACCTAGTGGGATAGCACTTTAGAGAATTTACATCCGAAGAGTTATTACCCGGGAGGATGCTATTATAAATTGTTATTTTCAGTATGTTTGTGAATGCTGTAATAAGACTATAAGTATATAATTAGGTAAATAATTATATACGGGCCAATTAATACAAAGCATGAGTTTTATTATATGTATAACATGTGTAGAAGTTATATGAATTTAAAAAGGGAAATGATTAATTAAGTTAATGTTGATAATAACTTAGAAATCATAATTATGGTACACTCAGTTAGAGTAGGGTGGTTGCAAGAGGCAATTCAGTTATCTAGTTAGGAGATAAATAACTAGGTAAATTAATTAAAGTGTTAGTAGTGCACATTAGAGGAGGGGTGAGGATGTCCTTAAGGGAGTGCGACACTAAAATATGGAGAGCATGCATAATTATTTATTACTGCAAGTTAATCAATTGCTAAATTTTTTTCAAATGGCTATAAAAACTTTTAAAAACCTTTTAGGTGCCCAGCCATAGGGACGCCAGGCTTGACTCATTTCAGGGATCCGTTGCTGCAACATATGTGGATGTTGCGGGAGTTTGATATACACCTCATTCTTGTTATTCCTAGTATAGAGACTTCTTATCAGTTATTCGAGCATGTTGCTCACAGTTTATTTAGTATTTGCCAGTCCTGTTGAGATTGATTACTTGTCCTTACTTTTGTTGGATTTTGAGCCGATGGTTTATTCGGTTAGTTAATTAATTGTGAATGGTTGTTTCAGTTAATTGTGATTATTATGTTATTTTGTTTCCGCATGAGTTTTTCACTTAAGTTAATGAAAGATAAAACTTGGCACCAGTCTAATTTTCTCACTTAGGTGGTTAGTAATTAAAAAGGCGACAGTGATGCTAAGAATGAACAAACTGAGAAATCTGTTCTAACTTAATTTAGGATTGTTCACCCGGGGTTAATTAGGCAGGGTGTCACAGATGGTTGTGCAAGGTGATGTCGATTTAGCCCTCTTCTCTTGGCAAAAGCTTTCCCTCACACTTACTATGGCCGTTCCTTCTTTCTGTAGCTTTCTAACCCTAATACAATTATTTTTGGCTGATAAATTAACTCCTAATTTTCGTCCATTATTTAGGCCTAACAATCCAATTTACCATAATGCCCTTTTTGGGTGCCGGTTAGGCCTAAACTTGCCCCGGAACCCAAACTAAACACTCGAGTATACTATTTCGACCCTTTCGGACTCAATGGTACACTCAAAATCATCATACGAGTTACTGAAAATAATTGATATATTTGTTCCATCAATTTAGTCCCGACACGACTCACACGCGCGTCTGACTTAATTCATTAAACTGTCGTATTATTATCTCTTGATAATTTATCAAAGTGTATAGTTCCATATTACATATCGCACAGTAATATTAAACTAATAAGTATTAACCCTTAGCATGCTAGTTAATATTTAATTTTATTAGATCCGGATTAATTAACAATTTAATTCTTCACATTTACATTTAATTAATCCCGCTGTAATAAAAATCCCTTAATTATTTAAATCATCAAAAATGTGAAGTATTACATACTTCCCCCCTAATAAAGGAATTTCCTCCTAAAATTCGGAAAAATAAGGCATACCTGGTATGAATAAATCTGGATATTTCTCACGCATATTCGCCTCACGCTCCCAAGTAGACTCCTCCATATTGTGATGTTGCCACTGCACCCGAACAAGTGGAACTATCTTTGACCTTAGCCTCCTCTCACTATAATCTAGAATAGCTACCGGTCTCTCCTCATATGAACTATCTGGCTGTAGTTCAATCTCCTCAATTGTAATGTGAGTGTGTGCCAACTCATCTCGAAGGTATCGCCTCAGTGACGAAATGGGGAACACATCATGGATACGATGCAAGTACTCCGGTAATCCCAATCTGTATGCCACTGGTCTGACCCTCTCTATAATAGGAAATGGTCCCACATATCTCGGAGCCAACTTCCCTTTCTTCCCAAATCTCATTACCCCCTTCATCAGAGATACTCTCAATAAAAGCTGGTCCCCCACTGCGAACTCACGGAAGAACCTTTTTGCATCGGCGTAGCTGTTTTGTCTGTCCTGGGCTACCCGTATGCGATTTTGAATCATCTCGATCCTGCTCGACGTCTCCTGAATTACTTCTGGCCCGAGTAGCTTGTTATCTCCCACCTCTAGCCAACAAACTGGGGAACGACAAGGTCTGACATATAATTCTTTGAACGGGGCCATGCCAATCGTAAACTGATAGGAGTTGTTATAAGCAAACTCTACCAGTGGAAGATACTACTCCCAACCTCCCCCAAAATCAAGGATACACATGCGTAACATGTCCTCGAGCATCTGGTCAGTGCGTTCAGTCTGACCATCGGTCTGCGGGTGATACGCTGTACTTAACCGCAACTCGGTACACATAGCTTTCTGGAAGCTTTCCCAAAAATGAGATACAAATGTCTTGTCTCTATCTGACACGATGTTAAGAGGTACACCATGCAGTCTCACTATCTCTGCAATAAATAGCTGAGCATACTATCCCACTGTGTAGTATGTCGTGATGGACAAGAAGTGGGCTACCTTCATCAACTGATCTACAATAACCCATATAGAATCATGCCCCCTCTGCGAAGTGGGCAACCCGATGATAAAATCCATAGAAATGCCTTCCCATTTCTAGGTAGGAATCTCCAATGGCTGAAGTAAACCTGGTGGTCTCTGATGGTCCACTTTCACTAGCTGACAAGTGGTACACTTGGATACGAACTCTACGATATCCTTTTTCATCTCGCTCCACCAATACTGTCGCCTCATATCCTGGTACATTTTGTCCCCACCGGGATGCACCGCAAATTGGGACCCATGCGACTCCGTCATTACTGCATATCGAAGGTCCTCCCCCTCTGGAACGATGAGCCTCCCATTAAAGGTCAAACCACCCTCAGAACTTACTGAATAAGACTCGGCTCCCCCGGCTAAAAGCTGCCTAATCCGATCTTGACAAAACGAATCCGTTGCCTGTGCCTTTACTATTTGCGTAATGATCTCAGGCGTAACTGTCATCACAGACATGAATGACCGGGCCATAGCATCCTGATATCCCAATTCCTTCCATTTTGCTTTCCACACCTCCGCCGTCTCATCGACCGGCCTGCGGCTCAATGCATCAGCAACCACATTAGCCTTTCTCGGGTGATAGTGTATTTCGAACTGATAATCTTTTACAAACTCAAGCCACCGGCATTGACGCATATTCAACTCCGTCTGCGTGAACAAGTACTGTAGTGACTTGTGGTCCGTAAATAAGCAAAACTGTTCTCCTAATAAGTAATGCCTCCAAATTCGAAGTGCAAACACAACTGCTGCCAGCTCTAAGTCATGGGTGGGGTAATTCTTTTCATGAGACTCAAGCTTTCGGGAAGCAAAAGCTATGACCTTCTCATCTTGCTAGAGTACTCCCCCAAGCCCCTGTAATGATGCGTCAGTATAAGCCAGGTTTTCCACTCCCACTCTAGGAAGTGCTAGAACGGGTGCTGAAGTTAACTTGTCCTTCAGCTCATCAAATGCCAACTGGCATGCATCGTCCCAAACAAACGGTACGCCCTTACGAGTCAAATTTGTCATAGGACCCGCAATCTTCGAGAATCCCCAAATAAACCGTTTGTAGTATCCGGCTAATCCTAGAAAACTCTGCACCTCTGTCGGTGTCATGGGCTGTCCCCACTCCCTCACCGCTGACACCTTACTAGGGTCTACAGATACCCCTTTTTCTGATACAATGTGTCCCAAAAACTGTACCTCCCGCCGCCAAAACTCACACTTCTCGTATTTGGCATACAACTCATGCTCTCATAGGGTCTATAGAACCATACGTAAATGCTCGGCATGTTCTTCTTTAGTGCGGGAATAAATCAGGATGTCATCTATGAAGACAATGACAAACTGATCTAAGAACTCTCCGAATACTCTGTTCATTAAGTCCATAAATACTGCTGGGGCATTAGTTAGCCCAAATGGCATAACCCTGAATTCGTACGATCCATACCTCGTCAGAAAAGCAGTCTTGGCCACATCCTGCTCCCTGATGCGTAGCTGATGGTACCCGGATCTCAAATCTATCTTCGAGAAGTGGGACGCTCCTCTCAGCTGATCAAATAAGTCATCGATCCGAGGCAACGGATACTTATTTCGTATCATGACTTTGTTAAGCTCCCGATAATCTATACAAAGCCGTAGGGACCCATCCCTTTTCTTTACAAAAAGAACTGGGTCACCCCAAGGTGAGGTACTCCTACGGATGAAGCCCTATCCCAACAACTGTTCTATTAGATCCCGTAGCTCCCTCATCTCTTCCAGAGCCATACGGTAAGGTGCACGTGCTATCGGGCGAGTGCCTGGTGCTAAGTCTATCACAAAATCGATCTCCCTACTCGGAGGCAACCCCGGTGTATCCTGAAATGCATCAGCAAACTCGCAAACGACCGAAATTGAATCGAGTGGAACCACGACTGCAGAGGTCTCATCCTCTATATAAAACAAATGGGTGGACGACCCTCCCTCCGAGCGAGGCATCGCCACTAAGAACATCTCCTGGCCCAAAATGGCGAACACAATACTCCTACTGAAGCAATCAATCATGGCCCTATACTCGACTAACCAATCCATACTAATAATGGCGTCGTACTCGAACATATCTAATACTAGCATATCAGCCGGTAAGATTAAACTGCCAATCTCTATGCCTACTCCCCGGCATATAAAGAAAATTAATGAACCATTACCAAGTGGTGAGTCTACACAAGTCACTGTACTCTCTGCCGTGCTTAACAACCTAGTGGACTTTGCAAAGCTAGTGTCTATAAAAGAGTGTGATGCCCCTGTGTCAAATAAGATGTGACCCAAAGTACCATGGATAGAAAACTTACCCTCCACTGTGGGTGGTGCCTGTGGAACTGCGGCTTGGTGGACGTTATAGACACGTCCATACTGCAACTGTCCCTGCTGCATCGAAACTGCGGGTAAAGCTGGAACTGGAGCCGGCGCTGGTAGGGCGACGGGAAAAATGGGTCTCTGGGGCTCCTGGTGAGCACCCCGCTGTCGAGGAACTCTGTCCCTATCCGAGCATTCCTGTTTCTTATGGCCAGTCTTGCCACAAGTATAACATTTCCCAATGAAGTTTCCTCTTCTCTGCCCCTGGTAGCCTCGACCCAGTTGGCCGTTACCACCTCTACCTTGGCCCTGCTGGCCTTGATTTCCTCCCTGCTGTTGACCCTGCTGCTGATTTTGTTGCTGGCCCAGTTGCTGGCCCTGTGGCTGGCCCTGTTGGCCCTGTCTCCAACCCCCAGGACCATGCTTGAACCCTCTAGAACGGAACCTCTTAGCAGACTCCCCCTGCTGGGAACCCTGCCTATGACTCTGCTCAACTGGTACTCCACTAGCATTACCTCCCCCTGTTTTTCCCAACTGGTTCGGCTCTCCCCCTCGCTTGCTTCCCTTAGCATGAAAGCGATTGTTCTGACAATGCAATAAGGCTGCATTCAGAAAGTCGGTATATGAGTGTTGGGAAAGGTTACCCAATAAATGCTGTCGTATCTTCCAAGTCAAGCCATCCATGAATATCTGAATGCACTTCTCCTCAGTAGACACCTCCTCCGGGACCATATTTGTCAATCGTGTGATCTCTTCCTCGTATTCCGCAATGGTCTTCCCTTCCTGGGTGAGGTCTAAAAGTTTTCGTCTCATCTCAGTCTTGACGGCGGAAGGAAAATACTTGCGGTCAAACCGCACCCAAAAATCACTGATAGTCATAAAATCTTGCTCCTAGATAGTAGTAGTGGACTCCCACCACTGTAAGGCTTCCCCTCTCAGCTTGAAGGTAGCCAAAATTTGCCTTTGAACCTCTGTGCACTCATACATACGAACATGCCGCTGTATGTCCTTCTTCCACTGACTCGCGGTAACCACATTTGAACTGCCCAAGAACTCTGGGGGACAAGCCCTCTGAAAGGACTCTCTAACTCTCTCCCATGCAATGGGAAATGGATGCACTGGAACTGGTGCCACTGCCTGAACCTGGGGTGGGGACTGCTGCACCACCGCTAGGGCTGCATTTACCGCTTGTGCAACTATCGTGGCAACTTCTGTTGCGTTCATTATCCCCTGAGCCTGTATGGCCGGCTCTTCTGGTTGGGCATGTCGGTCTCTTGGTGCACGTCGAGGAGGCATCTGAAATGAGAAAGAATATTATTTGTCCACAGTTATTCCAAAATTTCAAATAGCTGAAGACGTAACCGCAAAATATAAGATCACAACAGTCCTAAAAATAGGGCTCTATATCAAAGGATGCAAAGCTGAAAACATAGTAAGCCATACAGATCCTAATGGACACTAGAACCTGATACTCTGATACCACCTGTGACACCCCGCCCAATTAAATATCGGGTGATCAATCCTTTATAAAATTTAAAATAGAATGTTCGGTTGGTTCGTTCTTAGCATCACTGTTGAAAACACAATAACTTATTTAATCACCTAATATAATTAAGCTAAGTGTCAAAACATTTTTCTTATTAATTAAAAACCATTTATTTACTAAACCAAGTTATTTATTATAAAACATCCACGCACAATTAATTAATACAAATACTGAATCAGAATCGCATGCTGAAATAAATAAGACTGGATAAAACATCCCAGTTTAAAACTCTAAACCAAAACAATAGTAGCCATCAATCCAAATGAACATGAACGAGAAATAGAGTAATATAATCTCTGAAACTGTCTAAATAAGGGGAGACACATGCCCTAATGAAAATGTCATAATGAATAGGAATGAAATAATCGAAGCGTCTAAACAAAGTCCTGCAGCTCCCACAACAGCTACAGCATGCCACGCAATCCGAAACTCTAAGCCTGATGTCCCTGTGGCTGAGCACCTGATATAATACATATATACAGCAAGAGAGAGAGAAGATGCAAGAAACGGGTCAGAGCCCGATGTGTAAAAATATTTGTTTAAGCAAGTATTTAAAATTTGCAGTAAAGCTAGTATCAAGTACATATTAGTTCGAACTCTCTCTTGAGATTCTCACCCCTCTTCTATTGTGCACGCCTAACGCGTATCTAAATTTTCTCCTTATCTATACCTCCCAATATAACTAGTCTGAATCCATCCTAATAGTATTTACCCTCACTATTAGTCAACCCGTATCGCCCATAAATAACGTTATCCAATTAGCCTATGACGAAAAGCGATTATTACATTTTCCATTTTCATAATAATTCAAGTATACGATTAAAATTTTCTTAACAAGCTTTCATACCCACATTCATTATTATAAACATTAGATTGATTCACAACTCTCATACATATATACATATAGTCACATCTGCGCTATATATATATATATATAAAACATGATACTGCACCCTCGGGCTATATCCTATTAGTGCACCTAATCAACATACTGTACCCCCGGGTTAACACCCTTTAGTACAATTATTTAAATAATCTTGTACCCCCGGATTATCACCCATTAGTACACTTACAATACATTTTTGTACCCTCGGGTTATCACTTATTAGTACACTTATAATAATAAGATTCTGACACCCCCGGGTTATCACCCATTAGTGCCTTTAATAGTAATAATACATAATAGGCATACACACGTCCTATTATAAGAAATAGGTATTTTTTCTCATCTACATATATGCTTTTCTTACGCATTTTAATTTCAACATTCCGTAATAGTTATTAGGATTATTATCCCTCTCATAATCTCCACTGCATATCCTCTCCGTACCTAATTCATTAGAGTATTTAGCTTCTCATACTTCTTTCGAAATTCTGCCTTACTTAAGTTTATTATTAGAAAATATATTTCTCATTTCTGAACTAATAAACTTAACACTGGGCCCTAAAAGAAATCATCAAAACTTCACTCTGCCGCTCAAACGAGATGGCAAGTCGTTTGAACGACTGCCACATGTCGCTCGAACGACTTCGCGCGAGATTGCAATCTCGGTCGAACGACTTCGAGCGACTTCGAGCGAGAATTCGCTGTTCGTCCCCTGCCCAGATTTTCCAATGTTTTCCACCATTTTTAACCTCAAATCTTCTCATTCAACACTCCAAACTCCAAATAAACAGTTCTACATCGAACCCCATCAATAACATATGAATTCTAACATCCTTGAATCATCAATTCATTACGAATCATTTATAAAACGTGAAATCCCCAATTTAAATTTATCAAAACCCTAGTTCTTCCAATACATGTTCAAGAAGCCATAATTTCCAGATTTGTTCTACATATAAATTCCTTAAAATATGATTTCCAGTCTACATCCATTAAGGGTTTCAATCTAATAAATCACAGAATTTATTTACACTTTCAAATTCCTCAATTTCACCATTTTTATAACCTATAACATAATCCTAACAATCCTACACTAACATGAATCATATTAATACCGAAACATAGCAAGTTATAAACACTTGCCTTGAGTGAGTAGTGTGATTTCTAGATGTTGTTGGTATGGGTGTGTTCCCCTCGTCCTGATATACACGGTGGTGGTGGTGGTGGTTGTGCAAGGTGATGTTGATTTAGCCCTATTCTCTTGGCAAAAACTTTCCCTCACACTTCCCATGGACGTTCCTTCTTTCTGTAGCTTTCTAACCATAATACAATTGTTTTTGGCTGATAAATTAACTCCTAATTTTCGTCCATTAATTAGGCCAAAAAATCCAATTTACCATAATGCCCTTTTTGGGTGCTGGTTAGGCCTAAAATTGCCCCGGGACCCAAACTAAACACTCGAGTATACTATTTCGACTATCTCGACCCTTTCGGACTCAACGGTACACTCGAAATCATCATACGAGTTACTGAAAATAATTGATATATTTATTCCATCAATTTAGTCCCGACACGACTCACACGCGCGTCTGACTTAATTCATTAAACTGTCGTATTATTATCTCTTGACAATTTATCAAAGTGTATAGTTTCATATTACATATCGCACAGTAATATTAAACTAATTAGTATTAACCCTTAGCACGCTAGTTAGAGCCAAACCCTTCCCTGGACGAAGCAGACAACACCAATCAAGAAGGGACCAAAATTGCCTCCCGAATATGAGCAATCACTGAAGATATCCAATCCCTGATATCCTTCAGCCAAGTGGTTGAAACATTGATATTCTGCGAGGAAGAATGGAAAAGATCAAATCAGTCAAGCATGAGGAAAGAGAAACAAATTAAGAAAATAAAAAAAGACATACTGCGGGCTGAAGGACCTCCTCCATCTGACCCAAATCCTCTGAGTCCATCGCATGAGGATAATGTTGTAGACGCACAGATCCCCCATTAACTCACCGAAGGTTGTAACTAGGGGAATGCAGCCGCACAAAAGAAGGCCCTGACGTCATCGCTGACATAGTGGCACCACCTGCACTATGAGAAGACCCTATTTACTGACTCGAGCTCGCTCTAGGGAGAGGCATCACATCATATATACTAGGAGGCATCATCCAACTCGAGACGAAGTCCAAATAATCGTACATCACCATTATGTCAGTGTACAGTGAGTATGATTCTCCCATCATTACAGCCACCCGAGCATCATCAGATATCTCCCGTACATGCCTCATGAACATAGGGGCCTCGCTGGCAGCACCGCAACCTCATCCTCCAAAATCTACCGAACTGTCATCTCCCTAAGATACCAGGAGTAGACAAACTCATGCGCCAACAGGCGTCGCATTTGTGCATGTCCCCCAGTCACCCTGGTGTGTTGAATAGGTGCCCCCAAGGATAAAAGGTCACCTATAAATCCCTAACAAAAGTGAAGGATCAGTGTTAATAAAAGATCATCAAAAGAAAAGAACAGTCTCAAAGACAAAAGAATGCTTACCCACTCTCTCGTCAGGCCATTCAAGACCCTGCGCATTGCCTCCAGAGAAAGATTCTTCTTCGATTGTCGATTATACCTCTGCCACTGGAACATCCGGCAGAAGTCCCCAATGGAGTCATCCTTTAAAGAAATCAGTTAGGTGTTCAACCCAATCACCCCATAGAACCATGTCTTCAAAAGACAAAAATCAGCATTCAAGAAATCAAAAAGAAGTACATGAATGGAAAATGCGAATGCATAAAGGAAAATGTGCAAAATAAAGAATACCTCCAGAAGATACGTGTCCCTAGTAAAAGTCAATCGGCAGCACCGACTGAATGCATCAAAAGAATAGTAAAGGGTCGCTAAAGTCAGGCTCCCCCAATCATAGAAGCGGATGTTCGAAAACATCCTTAGAAATGGCAAAAACCACAAGTGGATGACGTTTAACAAGATAACAAAAGGGCCATCTGACGCAACTGATTCCCGTCATTCTCATCAACTCTCCTCCTCAGTAAAATCTCGTTCAAAGAAGACAAGCGAAGGGAATCTCGAGAAACCACCTTATCCACGTCACCCAGAGCCACCGTCACCGCCTCGGGCATCATCCGCAACGTCCTGTCCACCTCAATTTGTGCGCCCTAGCAATCCATCCCCAGCACCTGTTGAACATCAAAGGGAGTCACCGTCATCTCCCCGAAGCCAAAATGGAAGGTGTGGGTAATACCCCACCACCTCTCTCCCAAAGCACAAAGAACCGTAGTGGAGTGGGGTGTCTCATCCAAAGCCGACGCTAGCCTCCCAAAACCTGCAGAGGACACCATCCAGCGCACCACAGTAGGAAGGTTCTCCCAACCATCCTTAAGCTCTGTCGTACTATGGGAACGAATAGTCGAAATGGATACGTTAGACTATCAATAAATGAAGAAAATCCTTGTCAGATTCAAAAAATAAAGCAATCGCGTCAAGAAAAGAAGAAAAGAATACCAAGAGTCACGCAATACTTACATAACCAGCAGGGTTCACCACCCTCGAAGAGAGATGACGCGAAGGCTCACGCAGAAGAGTCTAATCATCCGCCACCGGCTCAAACGAGTCGAAAGAGTTCTCGCTACCCAATGCAAGGGGCACCCTAGCCCTCCACTCTAACCCTGTCCAGTTATCGGCATTAAGTCATGCCACATGGGTCGCACTGCTTGAGAAGTCAGCCATTTCAGACGTTAGGACGATTTGCAAAGGTTTATAGTAGAAGAAAAGAAGTCAAAAAGCGGTGAAAAATGAGGAGAACTCGCCCCCTTTTTATAGGAGGCTAAGGGTCATACCGATCGGCAGCCCCCTCTACCCACCAATCGACACTGAACCATTGACCTGCTCGAGGCACCCCAAAAGTCCGTGTCAATTCCGATTGGCACACCTCTATCCATGCTGGTCGGCACACCCTTTAAAATTTTGTACAAAAAAATCCAAAAAATTCAGAACAATTCTTAGAAAATTCCTAAAATTTCCAAATCCACTCAAACACCTTGTTCACCAAGGAGAACATTTTTTACAACCCCAACGGAATTCCAGATAATCATTCTCCCCAACAACTTCTCCAAAGGACACTCCAAATTTTTCCCCAGCTACAAATCCTTGGATCATTCACTATTCCCCAGCGGAACCTAAAATCAAATCTTTATCCCCAGTGGAGTCCCCAAATTTTCCCCTGATCTGGGATCATCACCTCAGTTAGGTCAGAATTGACCTCGGTCCTCGATCGTCACCTCCTTTAGGTTAGAATTGACCTCGGTCTTGGATCGTCACATTAGTTAGGTCAGAATTGACCTCAGTCCTCGATCGTCACCTCTCTTAGGTTAAAATTGATCTCAGTCTTGGATCGTCACCTTAGTTAGGTCAGATTTATACTCGTTCCTCGGTCGTCACCTCTCTTAGGTCAGAATGGACACCGGTCTTAGATCGTCACCTTAGTTGGTCTAAAATTGACCTCAATCCTCGGTAGTCACCTCTTTTAGGTCATAATTGATCTCGATCTTGGATTGTCACCTCAATTAGGTCAGAATTGACCTCAGACCTCGATCGTCACCTCTTTTAAGTCAGTATTGACCTCGGTCTTGGATCGTCACCTTAGTGAGGTCACAATTGACCTCGGTCCTCGATCGTCACCTCTTTTAGGTCAGAATTGACCTCGGTCTTAGATCGTCACCTCAATTAGGTTATAATTGACCTCGGTCCGTGGTCGTCACCTCTTTCAAGTTAGAATTGATCTCGTTCTTGGATCGTCACATTAGTTAGGTTAGAATGGACCTCAGTCCTCAGTCGTCACCTCTTTTAGGTCAGAAGTGACCTCGATCTTGGATCGTCACCTTAGTTGGGTCAGAATTGACCTCGACCCTTGGTCGTCGCCTCTTTTAGGTCAGAATTGACCTCGGTCTTGGATCGGCAGCTTAGTAAGGTCATAATTGACCTCGATACTCGGTCGTCACCTCTTTTAGGGACCTCGGTCTTGGATCGTCACCTTAGTTAGGTCAGAATTGACCTCGTTCCTCGGTCGTCACCTCTTCTAGATCAGAATTTACCTCGGCCTTGGATCGTCACATTAGTTAGGTCAGAATTGACCTCGGTCCTCGATCGTCACCTCTTTTAGGTCAGAATTGACCTCGATCTTGGATCGTCACCTCACTTAGGTCAGAAATGACCTTGGTCCTCAGTCGTCACCTCTTTTAGGTCAGAATTGACTTCGGTCTTAGATCGTCACCATTATTAGGTCAGAATTGACCTCAGTCCTCGTTCGTCACCTCTCTTAGGTTAAAATTGATCTCGGTCTTGGATTGTCACCTTAGTTAGGTCAGATTTATACTCGGTCCTCGGTCGTCACCTCTCTTAGGTCAAAATTTACCTCGGTCTTGGATCGTCACCTTATTTGGGTCAGAATTGACCTCGACCCTTGGTCGTCACTTCTTTTCGATCAGAATTGACCTCGGCCTTGGATTGTCACCTTAATTAGGTCAGAATTAACCTCGATCCTCGGTTGTCACCTCTTTTAGGTCAGAATTGACCTCAGTCTTGGATCATCACATGAGTTAGGTCAGAATTGACCTCGGTCCTCGGTCGTGACCGATCTTAGGTCAGAATTGACCTCGGTCTTGGATCGTCACCTTAGTTGGATCAGAATTGACCTTGGTCCTCAGTCGTCAGCTCTTTTAGGTCAGAATTGACCTCGGTCTTGGATCGTTACCTTACTTAGGTTTGATTTGAACTCCGTCCATGGTCATCACCTCCCTTAGGTCAGAATTAACCTCAGCCTTATATCGTCACCTCAATTAGGTCAGAATTAACCTTGCTCCTCGGTCGGCACCTCTTTTAGGTCAGAATTGACCTCGGTCTTGGATCGTCACCTTAGTTAGGACATAATTGACCTCGGTCCTCAGTCGTCACCTCTTTTAGGTAAGAATTGACCTCGGTCTTGTATCTTCACCTTAGTTAGGTCAAAATTGACCTCGATCCTCGGTCTTCACCGCTTTTAGGTCAAAATTAACTCGACCTTGGATCATCGCCTTAGTTAGGTTAGAATTGACCTCGGTCCTCGGTCGTCAGCTCTTTTAAGTCAGAATTGACATCGGTCTTGGATCCTCATATTGGTTAGGTTAGAATTCACCTTGGTTCTCGATCATCACCTTTCTTTGACAGAATTGACCTCGATCTTGGATCGTCACCTCAATTAGGTCAGAATTGACCTCGGTCGTCACCTCTTTTAGGTTAGAATTGACCTCGGTCTTCGATCGTCACCTTTCTTAGGTCAGAATTGACCTCGATCCTCGGTCGTCACCTCTTTTAGGTCAAAATTGACCTCGATCTTAGATCATCACCATAATTAGGTCAGAACTGACCTTAGTCCTTGGTCTTCACCTCTCTTAGGTCAAAGTTAACCTCGGTCTTGCATCGTCACCTTAGTTGTGTCAGAATTGACCTCGAACCTCGATCGTTAACTCTTTAGTTGGATCAGAATTGACCTCGATCCTAGGTCGTCACCTCCTTTAGGTCAGAATTGACCTCGGTTTTGGATCGTCGCACTAGTTAGGTCAGAATTGACCTCGGTACTCGGTCGTCACCTCTCTTAGGTCAGAATTGACCTCGATCTTGGATCGTCACCTTAGTTGGGTAAGAATTAACCTCGGTCCTCGATTGTCACCTCTTTTAGGTCAGAATTGACATCGATCTTGGATCGTCACCTTAGTTATGTAATACCCCGTAATTTTACTGATTTTATTTATTAGGATTAATTAAATTAAATGGAAATTAATTAGAAATTAATCCGAGTATAAATACTAGCGAGACGTGAGTTGGAATTTGATTATGATGATAATGTTGAATATTACTGGATATATGTGGTAACATATGATTATTGAATTTATGAAAATTGTCACGAGTCATAAATACGACAATTCGTAAAATTAAGTTGGGACGCGCGTGTCAGTCGCGTCAGGAATCAATTTAATTAGATTAAAAAGTAAATTATAATTTTATCATTCGTATGGTTATTTTGAGTTTGCTAACTTCCGAAAGGGTCGAGATAGTCAGAAAACACTAGCCGGGGGTTTAGTTTGGGTTCCGGAGCATTTTTAGGCCTAACCAGCAACCCGGGAGGGTATTTTAGTCATTCCTATTTTTAGTGAATAAGGACCTACGAATTTTAGACTGGTTTTATCAGCTAACACTTGATTCCTTTAGGGGTTTCACAACCAAAAAGAATCATGGCAGTTAGAGAAGAAGAGAGGAGAAGTTCCAAGGGCCATAACCACTACTTAGAGGCTTTTGCACCACCGTCACCACCACCGAATAGATCGGAAAGCAAGGATCATCCCCATACCGTCTACTTCATTGGATCGAAATCTCTATTACAGGCAAGTGATTTAACTTGCAATAATTTAGTGCATATATCATCCATGTTAGGTTAGAATTGGAGAATAACCTTGAATAATGTTAATTGAATGAATTTGAAGAATTGAAATCATAATCTGGATAGGTTTTGCATGTAGATTAACTTCTGGGATTTTAGCAGCCATGAAATCATGATCTATGTGTATAGAATTATGAAATTTTAATGAATTATATGGAGTGCTTGAAGAAATAGGAGAACTAGGGTTTTATATGAAATTTATGTGAATTGATCCAAGAATTTGATGTCCCATTGTAATTTGATGATTATAAAACATTGGAAATTATGCAAACATGTTGGTATGATTATTAGTATACTTGGTTAGGAGTTTGGGACGTTATAATGAAGAATTAAATGTGTAAAAAGAGGAAACTCGTAACTGTTAAAGAAAATTCTGGGCAAATAGCTGTTTGATCAATCGATCGACTCAAGAATGTCGATCGATCGACTGATCGATTGATCGACCCCTTTTCTTCAATCAATCGACCTCTTATGATTTTTGGAAATTGTTTCCCTTTAAGGTTTAAGGAAAATCCCAAAGCCAGTAATGATTCTTAGGGTGACTAATATGATATTGTGGGACTTAGTTAAGGTCAGTAGGGTCTTAGTTGAAGCCCGAAAAAATGGATTACCTTGGGGAATTGAATACTATTGCTTACGAGGGACTACCAAGTGAGGTACGATTAGATTTCGTTCGAATTGAAACTATAATGGGAATAAATGTTCAGGTAAGGATAAGAACAGTAATGGAGGGGCTTTAAGTTACTGAGATAACATTAGAAACTAATAGGAGACCTAATAACCTTTTGGGATAGGTTAGGTACTCAAATTGATACAACGAGAGAGTTATCAAGTAAAATATATATTTACGTAGGATGTTCAGGATAAGATTACTACGTGCGAGACTAAATAGATAGAATGTGTATATCTATATTGAAATATGATTTCTTAGATTGTGTGAATGCCTAGTAAATGGATTTCTTATGTGTATGACATACCTACCATACTTGCTATCACGGGAGGTTATTTTTTTTAAAAGGACCCTCTTATCCTTGTGTGCCTTTGGGGGGATTTAGACTGGTAACTTAAGGACATAGGACTGTGAATGACTTATTTATGAGTGGATAAGTCAACTGACCATGGGAGCATAGGTAAGTGCGTGACCCATGGGTATGTGAACTATGTTCGCCTCCAATATGTGTGATTTGCTTTGAAACGGATCCTGAGTGATTCGGAACATGTGATCCTTACGTACGTGATGTACATGGATCTAATAGCAAAGTATGCATGCACCGTAACTTAGCCTAGGGGTGCTATATATGTATATATATGTACTGTGAGTGATTTATATATATACTTGTGACTGGTTCACTATTGCTTAGTAGATGTGAATAACTAAGATATTTGAATGGGCTAAGAATGTGAGAATTTAATTAACACTTGAGATAAGTAATATAATGAATGCGAATATGGGTTATGAATATAACTTGTTTGGGTGTTACGAGTAGATACCCTATGATAGAGTATGAAAGTAGGAATGGTACAGACTAGTTAGTTAGCGGTATAACTAGGATGGGTTAAGGGAATAAGTTAGGCGTGCACAGTAGTTGAGAGGTGAGAAACTAATGTGAGAGTACGCAACTAACATGTTTATATAATGTGTTGTTTAATTGTAATTTAAACACTTGCAAAACTTTTAAACTGTTTTCACCTCAGGCTCTGACCCGTTTTCTTCCAAATCTATTTTGTTTTGTAAAAACATTTTAGGTGCCGAGCCACAGGGACGCCAAGCATAGGAGTTTCATTACATTGACGTGATGTAGTTGTTGTGGAAGTTACAGAATCTCGGTATTAGATGCCTTCATATTCTGTACTTGATTCTACTCAGGGTTACTCCTCTGTTAGGGCATGCGCCCATTTCCATTTAGAGATAGCATTCTCAAACTTTAAGTTTTATTTCAGATATTGGTTTATTTATTTCAGACTCTTGTATCGGGACTTCATTTTACTCTGGTATTATTATTGGAGTGTTTACTCCAGACTCTGTTTATTTCTTTTCGTTGATTATTCAATTGAGATTGTTTATGCGATTAATGGTTGTTGACTTAATTACTTGGATTATGTTAACTTAATTAATAAAATTTGTCATCTCTCTTTTTAAATATTAGGTGGCTAGTAATAAATTATATGTTTTCGACAGTGATGCTATAACTGAACCGACTTGATATTCTGTATTAATTTCATAAAGGAGTAGCTACCCGATATTTAATTAGTCGGGGTGTCACAAGTTAGGTCAGAATTGGCCTCCTACCTCGGTCATCACCTCTTTTAGGTCAGAATTGACCCGGGTCTTGGATCGTCACCTTAGTTAGGTCATAATTTACCTCAGTCCTCGGTCGTCACCTCTTTTAGGTCAGAATTGACCTCGGTCTTGGATCGTCACCTTAGTTAGGTCAGAATTAACCTCGATCCTCGGTCATCACCTCTTCTAGGTCAGAATTGACCTCGGTCCTCGATCGTCACCTCTTTTAAGTTAGAATTCACCTCGATCTTGGATCGTCATATTAGTTAGGTCAGAATTGACCTCGGTCCTCGGCCCTCTGTCGTCACCTCTCTTAGGTCAGAATTTACCTCTGTCTCGGATCGTAACATCCGTTAGGTCAGAATTGACCTCAGTCCTCAGTCATCACCGCTCTTAGATCAGAATTGACCTCGGTCTTGGATTGTCACCTTAGTTGGATCAGAATTGACCTCGGTCCTCGAGCATCTCCTATTTTAGGATTGAATTGACCTCGGTCATGCATCGTTACCTTATTTAGGTCAGAATTAACCTCGGTACATGGTCATCACCTCTCTTAGGTCATAATTAAACTCGATCTTGGATCGTCACCTCAGTTAGTTCATAATTGACCTTGCTCCTCAGTCGCCATTTCTTTTAGGTCAGAATTGACCTCGATCTTGGATCGTCACCTTAGTTAGGTCATAATTGACCTCGGTCCTTAGTCGTAATCTCTTTCAGGTCAGAACTGACCTCGGTCTAGGATCGTCACCTTAGTTAGGTCAGAATTGACCTCGATCCTCGGTCGTCACCTCTTCTAGGTCAAAATTGACCTCGGCCTTGGATCGTCATCTTAGCTAGGTCAAAATTAACCTCAGTCCTTGATCGTCACCTCTTTTAAGTCAAAATTGACCTCGGTCTTAAATCGTCACATTAGTTAGGTCAGAATTGACCTCGGTCCTCGATCGTCACCTCTCTTAGGTTAGAATTGACCTCGGTCTTGGATTGTCACCTCAGTTAGGTCAGAATTGACCTCAGTCCTCGGTCGTCACCTCTTTTAGGTCAGAATTGACTTCGGTCTTGGATCGTCACCATTGTTAGGTCAGAATTGACCTCGATCCTCAATCGTCACCTCTCTTAGGTCAAAATTAACCTCGGTATTGGATCATCACCTTAGTTAGGTCAGAATTATACTCAATACTCGATCGTCACCTCTCTTTGGTCAGAATTGACCTCGATCTTTAATCGTCACCTTAGTTGGGTCAGAATTGACCTCTACCCTCGGTCGTCACCTCTTTTAGGTTAAAATTGACCTCGGCCTTAAATCATTACCTTAGTTAGGTCAGAATTGACCTCCGTCCTCGGTCATTACATCTTTTAGGACAAAATTGACCTCGGTCTTGGATCGTCACCTTAGTTAGGTCATAATTGACCTCGGTCCTCAGTCGTCACCTCTTTTAGGTCAGAATTGATATCGGTTTTGGATCGTCACCTTAGTTAGGTCAGAATTGACCTCGGTCCTACATCCTCGGTCCTCACCTCTTCTAGGTCAGAATTGACCTCGACCTTGGATCTTCACCTTAGTTAGTTCAGAATTGACCTCGGTCCTCGGTCGTCACCTCTTTTAAGTCATAAATGACCTCGGTCTTGGATCATCACATGAGTTTGGTCAGAATTGACCTTCATCCTCGATCATCACCTATTTTAGGTTAGAATTGATCTCGATCTTAGATCGTCACCTTAGTTAGGTCTGAATTGATCTCGGTCCTCATCCGTCACCTCTTTTAAGGCATAATTGACCTCGATCTTGGATCGTCACCTTAGTTAGGTCAGATTGACCTCGATCCTTGGTCATCACCTCTTTTAGGTAAGAATTGACCTCAGTCTTGGATCGTCACCTTAGTTGGGTCAGAATTGACCTCGGTCCTCGAACATCACCTCTCTTAGGTCAGAATTGACCTCAGTCTTAGATCGTCACCTCAGTCCTCAGTCCTCGGTCGTCATCTCTTTTAGGTCATAATTGACATCGATCTTTGATCGTCACCTTTGTTAGATCAGAATTTACCTCAATCCTTGGTTATCACCTCTCTTAGGTCAAAGTTGACATCGGTCTTAGATCATTACCTTAGTTAGATCGGAATTGACCTCGGTCCTCCATCATCACCTGTCTTAGATGAGAATTGGCCTCGGTTTTAGATCGTCACCTTAGTTGGGTCAGAATTAACCTCGGTCCTCGGCTATCACCTCTTTTAGGTCATAATTGACCTCGGCCTTAGATCATCACCTTAGTTAGGTCAGAATTGACCTCGGTCCTTGATCGTCACCTCTTTTGACTCAGATTTTACCTCGGTCTTGGTTCGTCACATTAGTTAGATCATAATTGACCTCGGTCCTCGATCGTCACCTCTCTTAGGTCAGAATTGACCTCGATCTTTGATCGTCACCTTAGTTGGGTCATAATTGAACTTGTTCCTCGGTCATCACCCCTTTGAGGTCAGAATTTACCTCGTTATTGGATCGTTACCTTAGTTAGGTCAGAATTGACCTCCTTCCTCGATCATCACCTCTTTTAGGTCAGAATTGGCCTCGGTCTTAGATCGTCACCTTAGTTAGGTTAGAATTGACCTTGGTCCTCAGTCGTCACCTCTTCTAGGGTAAAATTGACCTCGATCTTGGATCGTCACGTTAGTTAGGTCAGAATTGACCTCGGTCCTCGATTGTCACCTCTTTTAGGTCAGAATTGACCTCGGTCTTGGATAGTCACCTTAGTTGGGTCAGAATTGACCTCGGTCCTAGATCGTCACCTCTTCTAGGTCAAAATTAACCTCGGTCTTGGATCATCACCTTATTTAGGTCAAAATTGACCTCAGTCCTTGTTCATCACCTCTTGTAGTCAGAATTGACCTCGACCCTCTGAATCAGACACCCATATCCCTTAGGTCCGCGGAACTGACCTCCCTCCATCATGTGGTGTCACCCGTCGAGGGGATCTGTAGACACCACACTTTAGGATACCCTAAGTCTCTCCTTAGACCCCTAGCACTCCCCCTTTCCACATCAAACCTAGGTCGCACGTCGAGTACCGATCTAGAGGCCATCGAGCACCCCTGAGCCCCATTTGACTCCAGTCAACTCTTTTGTCAGAGTGAAAGATCTTTGAATCTTTGAAGGTATCCAAATACCCTTTCCAACGGTCCACCCTGTGCACGAATCGGCATAACGGTTCAGACAAACGGACCATTTCACTACTAAAAACTGATTCAGAGGCTATCGGGTGCTCCCGGTCCCCGAATTGACCCTAATTAACTCCACCGTCAGAGGTAAAGCTCTTTGAATCTTCGACGGGAACTGAAATCCATTTCCAACGATCCACCTTGTACATTAAATAGCATAACTATTTGGACGAACGATCAATTTTCCCCCAAAAATCGATCCGGAGGCCACCGGGCACTCCCGGACTCCATTTGACCAAAGTCAACTCTTCATCCCGAACGAGATTGAATTAATCTCCAAAGGGAACTGAATACCCTTTCTAACAATCCACCCCATGTGCGATTCTGACGTACGGTATGAACGAACAATCCGTTTTACTCCGAGATGTCACTGAATGCTTTCGGGCCTCGGTTGACCGCAGTCAACTTTTCGAACCAAGAGAAACTCTTTAGAATGTCAAAGTGCATCTCCTAAACTTTCCAACAATCCACCCCGTGCGCTATTTTGACTTACCATACAGACGAACGATCCCTTTGAGTCCGGTAATCTCCCGTCCAAAGGACCGACATGCGCTTTCGAGCCACATTTGACCCATAGTCAGCTCCCGGACTCTGGAGTGGTCCCAAGTACTCTCGAAGGTCTCTGAAATATATTTTTAATGGTATGCCCCATGCGTGATTCATATCAATGGTTTGTGCGCTACAGTCATTTTTCCAAAAAAGTCTGCACGGGACTGCCAATTAGCAAGTCCTAAACCCTGCCTATCGACACAGTGTCAAGGGTGACATGCTTAAAGACACCCCCTGGGGTAGGCCGATCGACACCCCCCTTTTTCCCTATAAATAAGGTCCATGACCTCATTCCCAAGACACACAGCAAACCCATCAGCTTCAGTGATCTCAGCAACATTCTCTCAAAGTCAGCGAAGTTCCGTATGAGAAGTTCCATTCAAGCCTAAATACCCATCCTTTTCACACCCAAATTGGCAAATATCCTTCTCTCTCATCAAGATCCATCAACATTCAAAGGAGTTCACCAAAGATCCAATCTCAAGCCCCAAGGAAGGTCCAATTCCTTCTCCATCTCTTTTAAATCTCTTGTGTTTGCATAAATTACTTCAGATTCGTAATCTAGTTTCCCTTTATTTCATACACATTAACATCTACACTTTTATTAGTATATTACACATACTTTATTTTTCATAAAAAAACCCAAAAATAAATAAAACAGGGTTACACCCGTAAATTCCAAACAGAATTATCCACTACACTTTTTCAAAACCAAAAATACATTTTCTACACGCACACACCTAATAAAATTCCGTTTGAATCTATGGGATAAACCCCACCCCTATTCTACATTCGAACTACGTGGACTTTGATGCCTTTATCGGCTACGTAGGCATCTCGGATTAAAATCCGAGACGTGAGTCCAACTTTTCAATTTTTGCAATTTCTCTTATTTTTCAAAATCCTCAAAATCCGTCATTTTTATACATATATAGCTAATATGCTTTTTCACTTCTCATCCCACATATATTGTCGTTTCCCAATAACGATCAATATCTCGATGAACGCTTATATTCTATCTTCTACATTTATTATTATCTTGGGAATATTCTTGTGGATGACCTCACCCTATCTTTTCCATGGTATGGGTCGAATGATTCCAATCTCCATTATATAAACACATGCACACACTTCACGGGGATAAAGAAAAATATTAACATTTGACCATGAGATATCAAAAGGGCGGGATGGGTGCCTAACACCTTCCCATTCCGTAACTTAGCCCCCGAACCTCCGATCTATTGGTTTCGTATGCATCAGTTTGTCCTTGATGCTGCTCTCTTGAAGTGGAAACATGTTATTTTGCCTGTTTTGAGCAATATAGGTTGGCGACTCCATCTCTTTACATTCACCCCACACCAACGAAGGCCAAAGTCCCTTTTCGAAGAGAAGGGTGGGAGACCGCGACGCAGTTCTTCCTCGGGGGATCCTCCTCCTTCCCCACGGAATGAATGTCGCACTGACCGGGATGGCCACTGCTGTAACTAAGAATAAGTAATCGACTATGAGGAGACATCTGACCTCTTTGCAAAGTTAGAATCTATTCTTATGTGTAAGGACTACCCTCCAATTAACATAATTATAGTTTGGACAAAATAGCGATCTATAGTTGTTGAGTCTGTGTTGGAAAAGATTAAAGATCTTTTGACTTATCTAGATCATCGACGACACGAGTTTCCATGGATTTGACGATGAGATTTTTTGGAGAATTTTATGTTAGTAAGTATGTGAAATGGTTTTTACATTTTAGTTAAATTTAAATGATAATAATGGACATGATTGTATTCGTTATAAATTGGTTTTTATTGTGTAGAAAAACATAAAGTAGGCCTTTATTTTTTATTTAAAAAGAAATAAAAATAATTATTTTCTTGATCTCTCATTTGAACAAGGGATCCTCGTTCGAATGAGGTATCTATACAAAGATTTTCAAAAGATTACCTTTGATATATTTATTTCTTGGTACGATAAGTACTTTTTACAAGAGTTTAGTCAAGCAATAGTATCCCCTCATACGAAGCTCACATCATACAGGCTTTACTCGATTTCACAAGGACCTAAATGACAAAAGCTAGAGGATGGGACTTATATCTTTCTATAAAGATTATTGTTATGATCTTCTGTGGTGTGAAGGTTTAGGGTTTATATTTAGACTTGAAGTGAAACTAGCTAATGGAGGGAATTCTAGTAAGTTTGGAGAACTTTGGTATTTTGATTTTTGAAAAAAAAAATAGTCATTTTAAAGTGGAATAAGTACTTTCAGTTTTAATAGACTAAAATTCTTGGGGGTTTGGTTTAAAAACAGTTCAAAAGGAGATAGACTGAGGTGGCATGTTTTAGTCGAGAAGAAATGGTTTTTTTAGTGTTCAATAATGTTTAAGGATGAGGGGTTGGTTTATAGTTAGTTTGAGATATAATTGGAGTTTATAGTTTGATAATACAAGATGTGTTTCACTAATGCATCACTCCACAAGTCACATTGAGAATATACGGGAATCACTTTAATTTTGAGTGAGAATTAAAAGTTTTTAAAAAAAGGTGAAGAGATTTGTATTTAAATCTATTCTATAAAAAAATTGTTATTTACACTTCAATAATTACAACAGTATGCACATACGATTTCTCGAATTGTTTCTTATGTGTTTATGTGAACATTCATAAGATTTGTTTTCTTTTTATAGCATAAAAGTTACATGCAAAGAAAATAAACTGACATGTAAAAAATAAAGCTTCAACATATTATACCGAAAAATTTAAATGAAAAAATCTATGACTAATTTGTGGCATGTCTTAATTTTTTTTCCTTATAAGTTGTAGACATTTGCATTCATATTTATTTTGACGAAAATATATTGAGTTGTTTGCACTCAAATATATTCCAAAGTAGTCACATAAAACCTTTTTCATTTTTGGTGTGATTATGTGGACATTTATATAGATTTGTATTTGTTTTACCATATTTTTTGGAGAAGTTTTAAATGAAAAAAATATGATGAATTTTGTGGCACATTCTATTTTTTTAGATACAAATATAACGTTATATTGCCAAGAGTTATATACTTTATGACATACATATATATAATGTAATGTTCTAGTACATGAGGTGATATATACGATGAAATAGATTTCGCAATTAGTGTTTTCCATATATTTGTAACACCCACTATTTTTTCACATATGATCAGGGTGACACGCCAAAAATAGTCAATCAATTTATATCATTCTCGAAATAAATGATAAATAAATAGTAAAATAAATAAAAACCATTCCCGACATAATAATATTAATGAACAACAATATAAATAACTAAATTGTAATATAAATAAAACTCTCCAATAAAATTAAATCCACTATGATAAAATCTCCATGATACAAAAGTCTCAACTGAAATGTAAATAACCGGGAACCATCTTGGTTCATATATAAAATCCTAAATACAAATAACTACAAGAATGCCAAATGAAATGAAATAGTAACTCCTACTCTAAGGAAGATGAACTAGATATCCAAATCATTATAAGTCTGATTACTCAGCCATTTTCCTCATGTATCACAGTAAAAATATCCAGGGGAAAAGGTTTTACATATTTGAGTCAGGGACCGAAAGTTGAAATACATGTCTATATTACTTAACATTATAAAATATGACCCATTTACGCCCCATATCGTCACCCGTCGACACTCATACAATCCATACCTCACCTATCCTCTTAACTAGATAATTTTCTAATTAATTGTACCCAATCCATATCTTACCATACCAAGGATACTTTTCTACACAAGTAAAACATGAGGTATAAGTCAATAGTCCTAATGCACCAACGTATCTTACTTCCAACCTTACTAAGCTCCGGACGTGGAATGTCTCATAAATGAAATTTAAACAAGAAATCCCTTCAATACACTTATTCTTGTCTTAATTGGTCGTTAAGATCCGTTGGCCCAAGACTTAAAAAATCACTATAATAATCACCTCATAAACCTATCATCCAACGCTAAGTAACTAATGACCTTACACCCAAACAAAGAGTGTTTAGCCAACCCATACCATCTATCACTCTAACAGATAGAACAAAACAATGGGTATATACCCAAGTCATGCCGTCAATAATCCTGACAAATAAACCAAAACAAAGAGTGTCTCATACCGTCTTTCATCCTGAAAGATATTCCAAAACAAAGAGTATCTCATACCGTTTATGATCCTAACAGAGAGACCAGATCGAAGAGCATTTACCTAACTCATACCATTTATCATCCCGATAGATAGACCAAACACAATCTTCCAATGGTCGAGCGATAATCCCCACTCGAGCCCCGCATTTAATCCATACAATAAGTAACATTACTCTAATTAAATCTATCATTTAGTTAATGCCAATTGTTAATCATCATATACTCATTATGATTAACCCATCAGCGGTATATTTTAACATTTTCACAAGTTATGTACACCTTCTAAATAACATTTTACATATGACAATGTATTTTTGAATTAGCCTCATACCAATAATCAAGTCCCATATATACCTATACGTGTATATAAATAAATATACCAACGTAACCATAATCACCCAAAATCTAAGTAATGTGCCAAAATTCTAAATTTGGTTTAATCAAAATTAACCAACGGGCAAATTGGGTATAAAAATAGGTCACAAAAAATGATTCAATAAATAACACATTAGCAATGATACGAGCTCACAATAGCCATTTGAAATAGAAATAAAATTTTCCCTTAAATACAAAATAAAAGGGATTACAAAATTGAAAACGTATTTATTATTTTCTAATTATTACAAAATAATGGGGACATGCATAAGTTACAAATTTTTGGAATGTATCCCATAAATAGTTTATATATTTTTCTTTTAACTCCAAATGAGATTTATCTTGTGCTAACTATAAAAGAAAGACAGCCTATTGTGTTTTTTCCCTCAACTCCCTAGCTCTAAGGGAAATTTCCTCTAGACAAATGACTTCGAACCCCAAATCTTTTGAATTATTTTGAACCTTCACATAAATTTTCTCAAACTCTTTCCAATCTCTCAAAATCTCATTGGTTGTATGACGAAGATCATCATGAGCAGCATCTCAACAAACATAATCAACCCATCCAACAAGATATTGTTTCACCCTTCTAATATAAGAGGGGTATATCTTCAGTAAAAAGGAAATTTGAGCCTTAGTAAGAGTAAGAGAATATTCAAAGTTCTGAATAACTTTGCATGCCTAAACAAATTTTGTTTTTATTATATCCCTTCAACAAAATAGAATGAGGGAGGTGAAAGAAAGAATCATAAAGAACTTCTAAAGCCTTGGCAACATCAATGGTAGAGGAAGGGTAGTGCATCATAGGTTGACCAATGTAAATGCCATCTAAGACACACTTCTCCAAATCACGAATTGGATCCCCAAATAGCATGCGAGGATAAACAATCAGATCACAAAGGGGATCATCAGACAAGATGGAGTCAGACACCAAGGCTTCCAAGGCGGGCAGATCGAAGATAAGTCCAGTCAACACATAAAAAGTGTTGTAATGACATGATTAGTGGGGCATACAAAAGAATGTGAGTGAGGATTAGTATTGGCAGTGTCATATCTTGAGGAAGCATGGGTAAAACAATGCTAAGTAGACAGGAGATTCAACTTTATACTCTTAGTAGCATCGAAGAGATAATATAAAATACATGATCTTGACCAAAACTAAGTTCCCCTAGGATAAAAAGTGGAAAAGGGGTAGACCACTTATGGCAAGTAGTCAAGTGGAAAACGAGAAAGAATGAGGGTATGATCATAGCCAAGACTAGTTTTATCATATGAGGATACTGACTAGTCGCTTCCCATGGATGAGGAAGAAGAGGAGTTGACAGAGATCCAATATGGACCAAAGTGGGATACTGGCCAAAGTCATTGGCCTCAATAACATTTTTACCCTTGGATTTACCTTCATTGGCCTCAACCGTCGTGTTACTCGATGCTTCAAAATCTTTGTCCCCGGTTGTGGACTCTATGTCTACAATTTGAGGTTTAATAACCTTAGAATAAATTTCTTCATTAGGAAGAGCAACTTCTTCACAAGGAGGAAGATAAGGGAGAACTTTTTCATTCAAATCTTCGAAAAGTCTAAACTTGGTAAAATCAGTGACATCTAGAGGAGGCCAGACAAGTTCATTGAATAAGGTGGAGTAGTATACTCGGCTTAGACAACATAAAATTAGTTGAGAATGGGTGGATGTGGAATAGCAGAGTATGGATCTTCAGCAAAATCAATAACATGGTCTACATCCCATCTCCTCTAGTCATCCGCATCATCAAATGAAATTTGTTCAAAAGAGGTAGCAGTAGCAACCCAAGGGTCAAGTGTAATCTGACTATCAATTAGTGGTTGAGAAGAAGATGATTCGACCTCCCAAATGCTCTTTTGAACAATGTTATAATCTTCATTAGAGTCCATTTTGGGGAGATAGCATGATGAGATGGGAAAAGACGATAGCTCAGATGAAAAGCCAAGAGATGAAAAGATTTAATGATGAAAATCTTTTCACTACCAAGACATCTATTTAAGAGCAGTGATAGCATTAATGTAATGATTACCTAATTATCAATTCTAAGATACAAAATTCACTTTGGGTCGTCATAAAACACGTTAGATCGTATGGTAAATGATATGAGAAATATCAGTAGTCCATTAATTAATTCTTTCTGAAAATTAATTAGTTTGGGGGATATGTTTACACCTTATAATTTCCAGCCAATGAGGCATTGAGACATGGAAATATGAATCGGTTATTACACCTGGGAAATAAAAAATGCAAATATTCCAGATTAATAAAAATGGCTTAGCAAGATAATGATATGTTTTCGCTCAAAACATGGTGTAACTTTTCATAACTAGATTGGGGCATACTGTCACCAAGCCGAGGATATTTAAAAAATATAATTGCCCAACAGTTAGAGAGGCAGCTTCAAAGGCAGGTGAATCTATAAATAAGAAATTCAAAGAAATCCAAGGGAAGACTCTCCATCCAGAAAACCATTTTTACTCATTTAAACATTTTATTATCCATTCTTTTCTTTTCTTTTCTTTTCTTTTCTTTTCTTTTCTTTTTTTTAGTGTAGTTTTGGTATTTAATCATTCAGTTTCTTCTTTAAAGTAATTTGTAAGGTCGACTGTAGCTTAATACAAATTTCCTTTACCTTAATTAACTATTTTTATGATCCTTAGTTTTTAACTGTTTTACATTCCTTATTTTAAGTTGTTTTACTTCCTTTAGTTTTAAATAGCCTTATTGTCCTTAGTGTTAACTTACTTTACTGCATTATTTTAGTTACTTCAAACCTTGTTTTCATTTGTATCTTTCTATTTTCTAACTCCTCTTTAGTTTTAGTTAATTTAATTTACAAACTTAATTAGCCCTCACAAGAAAGTCTCATTAATTGAAGCATCAAACAGTTCACTAATCTCCTGATTATCATAGGCTAAAATAATCAATCGTTTGGCAAGACCATAACCTTGCATGGCACGTACGAACATAATAAAAAATACTAACATAAACCAAGCCAGCGAAACAACAATTTCCACCCAAGGCAGTCAAGAATTTTGTCGTTATCGCAAGAGTTCGGTACCAGCCAGAATTGGGAGGAATACTTGCTCGATGTGTGGGGGGAAAGGAGATATTTACCATTGAGAATCGAGGATTCGGATGTTTATAAATTATGTAAAAGGAAAACATAGTCAAATAAAGTTTATCCAGATAAAATTTTGGTAAGTTAAAATTTTCTAACATAAGTGCTTTGTGGTAGTTGTGTAAAAGGTGGGAAATAAAAGGTTTACTTAGGATAAACAAATGAAAATTTACCTTGATTTGTTATGGGGTAAGGGGAAGAAAAAAAAAAACACTGCATTTTTTCTTACGCTAACAAGTTAGAATGTTTTGAGTGCACGCACAAAAAATCCAAGGCAAATTTGTGAAATTAATATACTAATAGTTGAAAATTATAGAATCTTTCATACTTTTCATGGCAAATGTTATCAATGAAACACACTCTATATGTTATCTTAGCATGGTAGTATGTTCTCATGGTCATGTCTAAATATATTTATAAAGAAAGACATATGAGTAGTTCTTGAAATTATGACAAAGATCCTTTTCTTTTGGTATCTAAATCTTACTTTTAACACTAATGTATGAAAATATAAGTTTAAGTATAAGTTTGGGTTGAAATATGTTCCCTTTGAAAATATGAGTGTTAAAATCATATATGTTTAGAAACTCGATCTTGATTTGATATCATAAATGGATAAAGTCTACTTTGGGTATTTGTAGATAAAATCTTGAATAAAGTTTGGAAACGTGATTTTGATCTTGGGGAAAGATCAATGAATTTGTTGCTAAGACATAAAGAAGTATAGTTACTCAGTTTACAATTGTTAAGGTTCAAACTAAGAAATTAAAAGACTAAGTAGTGTATTATAAAAAAAAATTGGGACTCATCTGAACGAGCTGACAAGATAGGTAAATTAATAATTTTACTCTTAAAGCCTTAAATAATACAATCATATCCACATGTTTTTTCCTTTTTGAAATCCATATTCTAAAACATAAATGATTTTGTTTTAAAAAAAGAGGGTCTAAGTTTGAACTTGTAAAATTTTGTAGAAGGGGTGCTTTAATGTCTTATTGGCATAATAAATATTGGTAATGTTTTGCGATGATAACGAAAAATTGTGAAACCTAAAGAGCTCATTCGGTTTGAGGTTTGAAAGGGAATTTAGGATTCCAAAAATAAAAAATTCTTCTCATCTAGAATTATAATATTTGGTTGAAATTTTTGGGGAAACTTAGAATTCCCACAAAAATGGAATTATCCTTCCTCCTCTATAATGAAGAGAATCATATATTCTCTGGAATTCTAGCTTACTTTTATGGATAAAAATACCCTCTCACATACACATACACTCCCCTCTCTCTCACACACACATATACACTCTCTCACACATGCACTGACGCACATACACCTACATACACTCGCTCGCATACCCACTATTTCTCACACACATGCTCTCACACCACACACACACACTCTCTCTCTCTCTCTCACACACACACACACACATGCACACAATCCATAAACACACTCACATACACGCAAATCAAGTAGAAGGGTATTTTAATTAAATGATATTTATGACCATATATGGGGGAATAATTTTAGATGTCGGGAAAAGAGAAATCATGTTTGAACCAAACAATGGAAAGGAATTCAAGATTTTGGGAATTTAAAATTCCTGGAATCAAGGATTCCCATTCTCTTTCCAAACCTCAAACCAAAAGAGTCCTAAGGTTCAAACAGTGAAAGATATATGAAAAGGTAGTTACCTCGAAAGAAAATAGGGCCAAACACCCTAGGGTGAAGCAACCTAAAAATATTTGGAGTGACTTGGGTTTGATGAAGTAAATGTAAGTTGTTGGATAACTTAGCACTTGTGACACAACCAAGTTTCAAGTTAAATTGGTAAACTAAATGTTGTAGGTGAGTTGGGATCAAAATTAATTAATAACGTGGTATAAATTCGTTTAGTTTCATCAAAATTTAAATGAACAAAGGAAAGGTTTTTATAAGTTAAATATCGATATTTGACATATGTATTCCCTTATTTATCATCCTGCTCTCAGCCAAAAAGGTAACTCTAGAATCCATTAAATGCTTTAAACTACATGGTGATTAGTAGATTTGTTTAATGGTTAGTTTTATTACAATATCTTAATAAATCAATACATTTTATTAGTTTTGTGGCTTGTGACATTAATTATGGATTGTATTTTGCAATGTGCTTGAATAGATATGGATCATAATGATTAAATTATATTTTTTTAGCTCTAATGATAAAAGGCCCAATTGCTACATTTTGCTGAACAATGGGAAATTTAAAATGTTAAAATGACTCCACTGATTTTAGTTATGTGTTAACTTTGAGTCTTAATAAAAGTAGTTTAAAGTATACCCCAATGACACACCGTGGGCCGATGCTTGTTAACCTAATGAGCAGCTCAAATACAGGTGAGTATCCCAATTTGAGGTAAAAAATACGATCACGATTAACGGCTCCAATCTCATCATTAAACCAGTAAAACCAGCCTTATCATATGCAGGTAATCATATACATAACATATGAGTGTGATATTATGAAACATTCCATATAACCTCGATTATTTCTCTCAACTCACTCAAAACTCTCATAACCTATTGATTACCACGTACACAAAGAGACTAGTTATTTTCACAATATACAACAATAATGTGCATAAATATTCATCGATATCAAGGAATAATATATATATATTGCAATTTTATCATGTGTATATATGTCAAGATGAGAAGGGAAAATAGAGAGGGGCCAAATAATTCATAGATTACATTGTCAAATCTAATCTAATATATTTATTTAAAAATTGAGTCTTTAAACATAACTGTGCCACGTATCTAAAATTAATACTAGCTTATTAAGAGTTTATGATGACAACTTTCCTGTTTTCCCTTCCACATCCGACTTTTTTAACTCTTTATCTTCTTTTTATTCTTTTAATAACTTTTCTCTCTTCAATTTATACTTTTTGTTCTATACCCCGTTTGCCACTTTACTCATTATCTTCGACTCTCCATCTCCCCCTTTAATCCTTCAAACCCTTTCCTTTTCCATTATTTTCTTTCAAATCCTTACCTCCCCCTTTAATGCCTTATATATTTTTCATTTTATAAATTTTCTTTCCCCATTTAATCTCTTAACGCTAACCCTACTGCAAATTGGCGTCTCGCTTGTCCTTTTCCTCTCACTAAGGCTCTTTTTTTAAATTTATTTTTTATTTTATTTACCTTGTATTATCTCTTATCACAATCTACACATACAGATCCATCCCCCTCTAATGAATTGAAAATATGTTAACACAGTTCTTTGCACAATATCCACTACTCAAGATTTGGGTTCAAGTAAATCCTTGGTTTCATTTTATAGATCACGGGCATCCCTCGCTTCAGAAGAATATTATACCTAGGATGTCTGTGATCTATAAAATGAAACCAAGGTGTTTATGAGAAACACTGGGTGTCTCGAACCCAAATTTTGAGTTGTGGATATTGTGCAAAGAACTTTGTTAACATATTTTCAATTCATTCGAGCGGGATGGATTTGTATGTGTAGATTGTGATAAGAGAGAATACATAGTAAATAAAACAAAAAAAATTATTTTTTTTTAAAAAAGAGCCTTAGTGAGAGGAGACGGGGAAGCGAGAAGCCAATTTGAAATAAGGTTAGCCTTAAGGCATCAAATGGGGAAAGGAAATTTATAAAATGAAAGAGATATAAGGCATTAAAGGAGCAGGTGAGGAGTTGAAAGAAAATAATGGAAAATGGGACGGTTTAAAGGATTAAAGGGGGAGATGGAAAGTCGAAGAGAATGAGTAAAGTGGTATGCGAAGCATAGAACGAAAAGTATAAAAAAAATTATCAAAGAGGGACAGTACCCCCACCCAAGGACTAAACTTATATCTAGAGGATGGGTCCATTACTCTAGAATGAAAACTTAGAAACTTGGGGAGTTATATTTATCCCCATTACATGACTTGAAAACTTTTAAAAATAAAACATGGGGATTTATAATTCATCCCCATTACAATGATAGATAAAGATTATTTAAATTTGGGGATTTATAATAATCCCCATTACATTTTATTTATGATGGTTCTAATGCTTGGAAGAGTTTATCTATCCATATTGAGATGTCCTTTAGCCAATGTTGGAAGGGTATTGAAGCTCCAGAAATAATCATCCTTTTGATTTACTGAAGCTCTTGAGCCTAAGTAATCAGCTGCTGCATTGTTTTCCCTCTAAGTGTGGCTAATTTTGAAGTTTGCTGGATAATTGATGTTCTCAAAGATTTCTTGTGATGACCAAGGAGTTTTTGCTTTCTTTAAAACAGTGTCAACTAAAGCTTTGCAATCAGATTCAATGTATACATTAGAAATATTTAATTGAGAGATTTGTCCCTTCTTGTAAATCCATTGCCTCTGCATTAAATGATGTTTGTGTGCCTATAGACTTAGTAAAAGCATAAATTGAAGAGAGAGAAGTTATTAAAAGAATAAAAAGAAGATAAAAAGTTAAAAAAAGTCGGATGTGAGCGAAAAACAGGAAAGATGCCATCATAAACTCTTAATAAGCAAGTATTAATTTTAGACACGTAGCACAATTATGTTTGAAGAGTCAATTTTAAAATAGATATATCAGATATGCGATATTGGTAATTATATATATGTTGGATATTATTAAAAAATATTATAGTGTATGTGTATATTTCTCTGTAATTTTTCTTCACACAAGAACAATATACATTTTTGTTTTGACATATAGTCTGTGTATTTTCGTCATTGTAATTCTAAGAAAAAATTCTTCTCAAAGTCTCCTTATATTTGTTTTAATCATAGGTTTAGTTTTATTTTTGTATTATTGTGTTCGATCTCTTAATGTTCTATCTAAGAGAAATTATTGAGAATTATCATATTATTCTAAATGGTTTATTTTCTTGAGAATCAGGTTCATGTTTTGAGCAAAATTTATTTTCAATCAATAATGCCAATTACCGAAGATTGATGTAGGTGAAGAAGGAGAAACGTAAGATGCTAAAATATTATTTTAACATTACGGGTGTGGTATTTGAAATGACTTCATGATGCATGTTATTAAAGATCCATCATTTTCATTTTAGTCCTCCATGTTAAGACAAGTCAACAATTTTTTTTATTTTATCCATGGTGGAATTGGCATTATGTAAGGAGATAAGCAAAATGAATATTGCTTTTCTAATCAAAACTTTTTCAGTCTTATATATTTTTTAACATTGCAATTGAGTTATGAATATTGAGTTTCATTATGTTTGTCAATAACATCTCAGAAATTCATATATTCATTGGGTTATACAATTTTTATTTAATTTATTAGGCTGTGATATTTTCTAAAAGTAATTTGTAGCATCTATTATTAGTTTACAAGGGATCCGATATCAAATGCAAGATGATGTTGGAATTATTATGGGGTTGTAGTTTTTACAATGAAATTTACTAACCTTTGTTGATATTTGTTTGTATTTGAAAGGCGAATATTCAAAATGTAAGTATTTTTGTAAAAAAATCATATAACATCCTTTATTGCAGTAATACTTTCTCTCATGTATTCATACATATAGGATTTTAGAACTTTATCATTTATTTGTACAATAAAATTTACTAACCATTGTCGATATTAGTTTGTATTTGGAAGGAGTATATTCAGAATGCAAATATGGTTATAAAAAAATGATATAACATTCTAATTAAATTATATAAATTCTTAATTTTCAAACACGCTCGCATCGCACAAGGTTAAAAACTAGATATACCTCTAATGCGGTAGTATTATAACTTAATAAGGCTTTAATTCTCAAACCCAGCAAGGTAGTCCACATGGCATATCTCTCATCCAAATTGATCTCTCCCTTGTTTTCAACCCTCAGGCCTCACCATTCATTCCCCCTGATTGTTCATTCTCCAATGAGTTCTTATAGTATCCCTCTTATATAAATTTCTCTGATCAAATTTTTATTCTAATTTCTCATGTTCAAGTCCCGGTTCCATTGTCCATTTTTTTTGTTACCAGTTTGTCTAAACTCTCACAGGTGCATTCTCATGTTATTATATTATCACTTAATTTCCTATTTCATATGTTATGCTTTATAAAATTTTAAACCACTTTATATATTGGTTGATCATATCTCCATTATGTTAAAATTATGACCATTTTGGAACATTGAATTATTATCGTCGCAATAGAGGAACCGTTATGGCACATGGGGAGGAGTTTCCTGTTATCCCATGATTGTTCAAGTTTTACAACATAGTAAATTAATATTCCAGAATATGTAATATTTAATTGTTACTCTATAGTGTGAATAAAATAAAATACCAGAATATTAATGTGAACAATCCTGCACTGGTCTCACTATCAAAAGCCTTTAGCAATCTCACGATGTAAATTTTTTAACACTGTCAGTTGTAATACTCAACTCAACAAAGCCTTTTCCTAATTATTTGGGGTCGGCTACATGAATCCTATTTTTTCATTCCATTCTATCCAGTGCAATATCTTCGGTTAAACCACATGGCATCATGTCCTTTTTTATAATATCCCACCAAGGAAATTTAGGCCTACCTATGTTCTTGTGTAACCATCAATAATAACTAAATCACTCTTTCTTACAAGAGCATCCATTGGTCTACGCTTGACGTGTCCAAACCATCTAAGTCGATTTTCTCTCAATTTATCTTCTATAGGAGCTACTTTTACCGTTTCACGAATTTGTTCATTTTTAATTTTATCCTTTCGAGTTTTACCACAAATTCATCTTAGCATTTGCATCTCCGCCACACATTTTCTGCCCATTTTGTTTCTTGGTTGCCCAACACTCTATCCCATATAACATGGCGGGTCTAATGGCCGTCCTATAAAATTTACCTTTTAACTTCAAAGGTATACGCCTATCACACAAAACACCGATAGCACTTCTCCACTTAACCCAGCCTGCTATAATCCTATAAGTAACATCATCACTAATATCTCCATCTTTTTGGATAATCGATCCTTAATAACGAAAATGATCATTTCTAGGTATCTCTTGACCCTCCAATTTCACCATATCTCCATTTGTCCTCCTATTACTACTAAAATTGCACTCCACATATTCTATTTTAGTTCTGCTTATTTAAAATCCTCTTGTTTCTAAAGTTTCTCTCCACAATTCTAACCTAGCATCAATCCCCGTCTTAGTCTCCTCCACTAAAACAATATCTTCAGCAAATAGGATACACCATGTCACCTCATCTTGTATTTGTCCAGTCAACTCATCCACAATAAGAGCAAAGAGATAAGGACTTAATACTGAACCTTGGTGTAGACCTACCGTAATTGAAAATTCACTACTTTCTCCGACTGATGTTCTTACTGTAGTCATCGTACCATCATATATATCCTTGATCACATCAATATATTTGCGAGTCACTCCTCTTTTATGTAGAACCCAGCATATTATATCTCTGGGTATCCTAACATACGCCCTCTCCAAATCTATAAAAATCATATGAAGATCCTTTTTTTTTCTCTATACCTCTCCATTAATCTCCTCAATAAATAGATTGCTTCCATTATTGACCTCCCAAGCATAAACCCAAATTGATTCTCAAATACTATTGTCTTTAATC
Organism: Sambucus nigra; assembly: GCA_949130495.1. Classification (NCBI taxonomy): domain Eukaryota; kingdom Viridiplantae; phylum Streptophyta; class Magnoliopsida; order Dipsacales; family Adoxaceae; genus Sambucus; species Sambucus nigra. The sequence continues at coordinate 360,064,851 of OX422221.1, read as the reverse complement.
TCAATCTATATTCAATCACTCTCCGAAAGTTTCATTGTATGACTCATTAACTTAATACCACGATAATTTGAACAACTTTGTATGTCCCCTTTATTTTTATAAATAGGTACTAAAACACTTTTTCTCCATTCATCGGGCATCCTATTAGTCATTAAAATTCTATTAAATAATTTTGTAAGCCATGATACTCCATCCTCCCCTAAGCACTACCAAACCTCAATAGGGATATCTAGTCCTAAAGCCTTTCCTGTTTTCATCTTTTTTAGAGCAATCCTGACCTCTGTTGTCCTAATTCTGCGGAAGAATATATTTTCTCGAGTCTCCCCAAGTTCCTCTATATCTAATCTACTCCCATTATCTCCATTCAATAACCTCTCAAAGTAGTTTTTCCATCTTTCCATAATTCCATCGTCTTTGACTAGGACTCTCGAATCATCACTTTTGATACACTTAATATAATTAAAATCTTTTGTTTTCTTGTCCCTAAGTTTAGCAAGCTTATAAATACTTTTTTCCCCATCTTGTGTACCTAATTTTGTATAAAGGACATCATATGCTCTTAACTGAGCATCTCTTACCACTTTCTTAACTTCCTTTTTAGCCCATTTATATTTCTCAAAATTTTCTTCATTTTTATTTGTTTGCCATGTTTTAAAGCACTCCCTTTTAATTTTTACTATATTTTGTACTTCTTCATTCCACCACCAAGTTTCTTTAGACTGTGGCCCCTTGCCTTTTGATTCTCCAAGAATTTCTTTTGATATTCTCCTAATGCATGTGGCCATCTTATTCCACATTATGTTAGTCTCTTCTTCAGTATTCCATGTTTCTTCATTTAATAATTTATTTTTAAATAGTTCTAATTTCTCTCCTTTTAAGTTCCACCACTTATTTCGTGGGTTAATCTTCACTTTTCGCACTCGTGATTGATTTTTAATATTTATATCCAACACCATTATCCTATGTTGTGAGGTTAAGCTCTCTCTCGGGATAACCTTACAATCTTTACACATTAATCGATCTCCTTTTCTCGTAATGAAAAATCTATTTGGCTCTTATGCGTTCCACTTTTATAAGTTATTAAGTGTTCAAGCCTCTTTTTAAAACATGTATTTACTAGTACAAAATCATAAGCCATCGCAAAATCTAAGATAGACTCTCCTCCGTCGTTCCTATCTCCAAAACCATATCCTCCGTGCACTATCTCATATCCTACACGATCTTCTCCTACATGGCCATTAAAATCTCCCTCTATATAGATTTTCTCACCTACGGGTATTTCTTGAATTAGTTCATCGATTTGTTCCCAAAATTGTACTTTGGTGCCCTCATCTAATCCTACTTGAGGTGCATAAGTACTAACAATATTAATTATGTTTTCACCTAATACCAATTTTACAAGTATAAGTCTATCTCATTTCCTAATAACGATTATGATATCGTCCTTAAAGTTCTTATCTATTAATATTCCAACTCCGTTCTTATTTTTATGTTTTCCTTTATAATAAAATTTAAATCTTGTATTTTCTATTTCTCTAGCTTTCTCACCGACCCATTTACTTTCTTGTAAACAAGATATGTTAACTTTTCTTCTTATCATGGTATCTACCAACTCCATCCCTTTTCCTGTCATAGTCCCTATGTTCCAAGTCGCTAGCCTAAGTATAGTATCCTGGACTAGCTTCTTTACCCGCACACATCCAGCTTGTTACAGGAACCCTTGCATATTTATCGTCGCATCCGGGCGCCGATGCGACGCCCCTTGCCTATTTTTCGAGACATCCGGTGGTAGGCATAATTCCCCTTACCTATTTTTCGAGACACCCGGTGGCAGGCGCAACGCATCGCTCAAGGGGAATGCCCAAGCCTGATCACGTGTATTCATAGGATTCATGTTCATAAGGATTTGACAAAGTTTTACGCTGGCTGTCAACTACCTAACGCAACCCTCATCCTTTATCAAAAGTCATGCTATTGATATTGACACCCTGATATTCGTTACAGACACCCATTCATTTCATTATTTTGGTACCAAATAGAAATAGTGCTTTGATGATTTTGATGACCCTCGCCTAACAAGAGTTAGTAATAATAATCAACCAACATGAGCAATGTAAAGTCGCTGCCATTGATAGTTTAGATCCACTTTGAAGAAGGTCATAAAGACTTTCACAATTTATAGGATAGGTCAATAATTGAAACAATATAATGGTCCTACTGATGAGTTCAAATTTGGCCACCCTTAAAAAAAGCAATTTTGAACTCTGAATTTTGTTCCAAAAAAACATTTTGAACTTAATTTTTTTAGCAGCAAAAAAAAGAGCGAGGGTATGAAAAGAAGCCACAAATATTATTATTTTAGTATAAAATAATGATATAAGTTTCAAATATATCCCTTAAATTATCCTTTAAATAAAGTGTCGTCGTAATAAATATTATATATCCTTATTATACCTCTAATACGGTAGTATTAGAGATACAAATGAGGCTTCAATCTAACCTCTTCCCTAAGCAGCCATGTAATCTATTTGTCTCTTATTAAAGGAAACATATGACCATAATTCTTCCCCTTCCTTGGTTAGTTTTTGTCTTTTGGGTTTTCAAAGGTTCGCTTCCTGAGTCTCAAAAGTCCAGACCTTCCAGGGGAGATCAGATCTGATATATTATTGAGACTAGTCCCAAAATATCTCATCTTGAGAAATCGAGCTCTAGCATTTAGAGACTGAGCATATGATTCATGATGCTGGAGAACAACGGTATATTGTTATGCCCGCACATGTTGGGGAAGGGGGATACAAAGGTAATTTGGTTGATTTGTATTTTAGTGTGTTTATTGAGTGAGGCAATTGGTCGAACATATGGTGAGCTTTTTGTTGCTATATTTGAACTTTGTGTCCTCAGTAATTAAGCATGTTGGTTTGTGTTATCAATAACAGTAATGACAACATCTCTTTGATTGCATGTGCCGGAGTGGACCTGAGAAGAATTTGAATGATTGAGGTTAAGGTTTTTTATTTCTCATTCCACCCTAAATCACATCTTTTTTTCCTCTTTGATTCAGTATACATGAATGATTGAGGAAAAATCTGGTGATGTAATGGCTAGAAGGGAGTTTTTTTAATAGTGATCATTCTCGAATTCTTTTCGAATTGTATGTATATAGGTATGTGTATATATGTGCGTGATAATATTCATGCATAAGTTTTTTTTTTATTTTGTAAAGTAATATAGAAATAAAAATATTTTTTTCACTTTGGCTTAGTGAATTATATGTGGGATGATTCATATGGAATCTAGGAAGTATGGTTCCAGTGGTAGTCTATAACTAATCCATTAGATCTCTTTGTGCTTTGAGAAGCCAATGAAGAAGCTGAACAAATTGATAATAGGAAATTATTTTTACGGTTTATTTTTCTTTTCAATTTGTTATGACGTTTACCAATGAATCTATTACCTTTATGTATTATTTCAAAGAAAATTCCAATTCTTATGTTATTTTATGGTATACAATTATACTTTACAACATATTTTAGATGTATAATTTCATCGTTACTCTCTAATTAAAGGAATTATAAATAGTTATTACTTTGTAAAAATATAGATGCAAGCATACTAAAATTAGTCAACAATTATTTTTTGCCAAGTGCTTAATTGATGCTTAACTAATTTTATGAAATCAGTTTGGGTATGCTTATATACACATCAATGTAGAGTGAAAAATGGAGTCCACCCGCGCATCGCGCAGGTTGCATGCTAGTGTAGCTGTCATCAAATTCAACTAAAATGTGGTGCATTATCATCTAAGATGTAGTGCAAGAGAAGCGGAGCTATGAAATAAACATAATATAATTGAATTGAATTGAATTTATAGTATCGTATGACAATCATATATATACGAGTCAATATAATCTCCTTAATGAAAACTTTCTTAAATAATAAGGTTTTATTTTGGGGTAAATATTGTCACACGAGATATAAAACATATATATTGACTTATTTTTTAAATTATATACATATAAGTTTTTGTTTTAGGTTCTTTTTACATGGTATCTTGATGCCCCAATCAAATAAATCAATCAACATAGTATTTTTCACAATTGTAAAATATTTTTTATGCATTTAAGGTTCTAATTTAAGGATATCACGTTAGTCTGTATATGTTATAGCTTTGAAATCTAATGTAAAGTGGATATGGAAGTTTAAATATAATAGAGTTGTATATTTTTTTGATAAACTATAAGAATGTTATCGCATAATTTATGGTTAATTAACTTGATTTTTTTGTTCCATGGTTGATTAAAATATGACATTATAAACTTGACATAGCAAAACTTCATTCAACACAATGGAACAACAATTTATATATGTCATTTGTCCCGAATCATGCACACATATACCCTATATACTTATGCATTTTAGTCCCGTGGGGTACTTTAATACCTATAATTATGCTCATTAACCAGACAACTTCCGTTTTATGCTAACATGTTATTTGAGGTATTATTGAGCTTTTGTAGGAGTTACGGTGCTTAGTTTGAAGTTTGGGTGCATTCCGGTAAAGTTCCATCGAAGCTCGCACATTCAGGGGAAATTTAGTAAATTCACACTTTTAGAATTTTCGCCCAAAGTATTCAGGGAAGTTGGAGCTCTTAAATATACTTCGCTTGGCCACGAACGATGCATTAATCCGAGCCCTAACGAAGAATCAACGAAATTTTAATCGGAGAGGAATTATAAGGGAATTAAATAAATAACAAAATATAACAACTCAATAAACTCCATCCTTGTCCTTGTTCTCTTTTGCACAGCAGGTCTACGATTTTTCCATTCCGGGGTCTTGTCCAGTAAATATTATTTTCGTAAATGATAATAAGAGATGTTTTTTGGCCCAATCGAAATTACAGCTGGTCTGCAACAGTGGGTATGGACTTTGGCCATAATTCATTTCATTGCAGGTCTTGGCTACAAGAGAAGAGGTGGTTTGTTTGGACATAAACCATGGTTAAAGGTCTTGGGCTCAAAAAAGAAAAGTAGCAGTAGCTGGCGAGGTTCTATAGGATCGGTCGACCGGCCCTGCCCCACCTGTCGACCGGTGATTCATTTTTTGCCTTAGAAGTAATGCAATGTGCCTCTCATCTCTTACCCGGTCGACCGCCCCTGGCCAGTCGGTCGATCGGTCCCGGCTTAAATCTGGTGCTACCTGCTTCTTTCCTTTCGATTTTCTTTTTTCCTATTTTCTTTTATTATTTTTGTAACTTAGTATATAAGGAGACTCTTGTTTAATTTTGTAAGGAGATGTCTTATTTTTCTTTTCCTTTTAGCTGGAGCTAGGGTTAGACATTTGGGGATTTTTTTGGAGTTCCACTCTCCTCCATTTTCTTGTTGGGTTTTCACCCATTAATGTAAATGGGTACTATTCATCTTCTTCTTTGTTCATTTTATGCTTTATTTTCCTTTATGTATTTAATTTCATGCCTAGTTAAGTGTTGTAGTTTATTTAATTCTTCTTCGCTTTAAATAATTAGTTGTTTTAATTTATATATTTAATTATGATTAGTGGCTAACTTAACTTGTGTTGTGTTGGATTGAACTAATTATTTGGTTGGTTTACGATGGTGATGGGGTTTCATGAGTTCATTTCGATTAGGTGGTCCTAGTTATTACTCCTAGGAGATTTAAAGGGGTATATCACGTATGCTCCGTATTTACGACCTTGCGTGTGTAATTTTCGGGGTATCTGTTGATGCCAAAATCATAATAAGCTTTTATACGAATTTAGGGGTGTGAAAACTTTTTATTTAATTAATTGACGAAACGAGATTCAATTTTAATAACTTGTGAACCCACGTAACCATTTATACCAATTAACTCTAGGTGAGGGATATTTGTCGCAACCTATAGTTTTTATTCCTTTTGTTAATCTAGTTTAAATACACTCGCCTAGCTATCTTTTCCTTTTTGTTAAAAGTCACCTTTTACACTTTTATTCGAGAAGTATTGAACCAATATAATTCTAGTAACTTTTCTCTGTGGATTTTCGATACCCGGACTAGCCGCTATACTCCCTTAAAAGTGTGTAGTCATAGTTTAGGTTTTTGTATTAAGGAGGTGAAACGAATAACGACAAGCGTCTTGACACGACGCTACTTTTCACCCTTAATCAAAATGGCGTCATTGTCGGGGACTAGTTTGTTTTAGAATTTAATTGATTTAGTATTTTGTAGTATTTTTTCTTTCTATTTGTATTTTTTTTTTGTTAACAATTTTTGTAGGACTTCTACATTTGAGGTCCAAGAAATGCTTGAATTTTTCGGATGCACATCGCTTTGTGGAATTTGCCATCTAGAGCCTTCTTTTGGGTAAGCATGTCTTATTCCCCCTATGCCTATGACTTTTGGTTAATACTTACAAACCCAAAAAGTTGAAATATCTAAAATGTCTTGGGGTGAGTATCACGGGAATTTTGAGAATGATTATTCCGATATTGGGCCTCAAAATACTTATAATAAGAATGGTGAAACTAAATGCATTAGCTTTCAAAATTCTTATAATAATTATTTTGATTGTAGTTCCGATGATAGTTTTCAAAGTTCTCATTTGCAAGAATCCGCGCCTCGGCCTATGACTTTTGGTGAGGGCTTGCGCCTTCTTGAAAATGAAAATTTGAAAAACCGCTATCGGGAAGAAAATCGTTGTTGTGAGCATGAGTTGGATTTATTATTTGAATTCGACAATGATTTTTCTTTCGAGACTTTCAAGTCGAGGAATGTTTTGAAGCAAATGAGGATTTTATGCCTACTTTGTAACAAACCATTCTTAACTTGGCCCATGGTATAATAGAGAATGAAAATGAGGAAGAAATGGACGTAGTATCCCTTTACAATGAAATTATTTCTTCTTCGGCCCCCAAAGAAGAATATTTCATTGAAAATGATCTTATTTCCTTCGAAACTCAATCTTCAAGCGATGATGACTCATCTCTTGAGTTTGAATTTCTTTCGTCCCAATCTTTATTCTATATTGTCGATCCGATATAAGTACACGATTAATCGGTTCCAAAATTTAAAACGTTTAACCCATTCATAGATGAGGATTACTTGCTCGAGTTGCTTTCCATGAAGGCATCTTTGCCTCCAAGTGCGCTACCTCCCATCCAATTACAACACATTTGGAAGAAAATTCTGCTTTTCCCCCCTTGTGTATTTGTCACCCGTTTTATCCAAATCCCCTATCCTCCCTCCAAAAATTTTAATTGGGAATGGTTCATTTCTTCGGCCTTACACATATCGTCCGTTGTTTGATTTTAGAAAGGTATGCATGACAGGGAGGGTCCCTTGTTGATCCTCCAAAGTCAAATCGTATTTTGGGTGGACCTTCAAAAATTTCAACTTCTAGTGTATAGTTAGTTAGAAGTTAAGTTATAGGTTGTAAATAGTTAGTTTTTATTTTCCTTATTATTCTTTTTTCTTACTCATTGTCTAGTGTAGTTAGTTAAGTTTTTGTTATTTCTTTTTTGCTATGCTTGGTACTAACATGTTTTGTAGAATCATTGGACTTGTACTTTCATAAGATCTCTCCATTATGAGTAATATCACTATTTTTTTCTCTTTAACTTGGTTCTTAATTCACATTGAGGACAATGTCAGGTTTTAAGTTAGGGGGTGTGGGGTATTCTATCCATTCATTGGTAGTTTCTTTGATTTGATTATATGTTCTTGCCAAACATACTTTTCTTGTAAAAAATTAAAATTTTCAAAAAGATTTTCTTTCTTTTTTCTCCTTTATTGGGCGTTTTGACTTTGTTTCCAATGATAAATTTTAATAATTGTCCGATCCAATAGACAACTCAATGATGCATGTTCTCAATTTTAGAAGTTATTAGACTTTAGTCCTCAATTATTGATGTTATGAATAGTTTCATTAATTAAACTTTAATTCCATGATCACGTGCACTTTTCTTGCTTTATTGATTTGGTTTAATATTTTTATAACTCGGTAATCTTTTATTACATTGTATATAGTTACACCTAGTGAGCTTTGGGCTTTTCTTCATTTGTGAGTGTTATACACTTCTCTTTCCTCTGTGAAAACGTTACAGTCGTTGATAATCTCATTATTTCATTCATTGATCATTCATTAATTGAGTTCATACTTGAAATGTGTTACTTGAGCATGATTTTCAAAGTTTATTTTTACTCAAGAATTGCGTAAACTTCAGGAAATGATCATAGGTCGTCATTCTTATATCACTCATATTGACCTTGACCTCACCTTAAATGTTTTTCCTCGTCAACCCCTTTGAGCCTTAATATAGCATGTCATTTCATAACCCCAAATCTCATAACCAACTCCACATTGGAGTTATAAACCATACATATCACCTTTTGTACCTTTGTTTGGAATGATACTTGGAATTGAATCATCTTCGCGTTATGTGGTTGCAATTAAGCATGTGAGAATGAGAAAAGTAAAGAAAAGAAAGAAGTGAAAAAGAGAAAAAAAAAGAGAGAGTATAAAACAAAAGAAAAGGAGAGAAAAAGAAGAAAAGAAAAGAAAGAGAAATTTGTATATGTTGTGTATAGTGTTCAAGAAGCTTTGTTTACTCTCTCCATTGTTATATTCAATGCTTGTTATGGAAGTTATTTTTCCAATTTTGAAATTGGCCCACTTTTTCCATTATCCCGAGTTTTCAACTCCGAACACTTTGAATCCGTACATATTTCCTTCATTTCATAACTCGAGCCTAACCTACATTACAACCCTATACCAATCCTATTTGATCCTAGGGTGAATTCAATTCAAAAGTTTAAATAGTTGCGATAATCTATGAAAATACATTTTGCCTCCTTTAATGATGGTATCTTTCATTGAGATTACATGTTTTTCATTTTATATATAGTGTTCTTCATTAGTGACATGTGCATGGCCTTTTTCCATTTACATTGCCTCTTTGTGCCCGCATGTCCCGTGTATTACCTCCCATTTCATAGTTATTTCATTTGTTGAGCGTAATGCCCGGTGAGGATTGACTTATATGCACACTTTAATATTTATTATCCGTTTTATAAGTTTTCGCCAAATCATACTTTGCATGTGATCGCCCTCTCCCACATTTAAAGATTTCAATTCTATGAAGTTCGTTTTATAATGTTGATAACTACGGACTTTTGTATGAATTCACTCACTTTGCTAATAACGTGTTTGAAATCTTTTTCGTTATTGTTGGGTTTGTCGCATGTGATTGGGCATACATTTTGAGGAAACAATATGATGTTGGTGGGTTTCATCCCTGAAAACTCTCAGGAGACGACACTCATCCACTAGGGTAACGTAGGGATTTAACGGCTTATTGCATAGGCTAAATGAAATCGTTTGCCCGCGAAAGTGACTTTTATCTCTTTTGTATATATCTCCCGTCTTTCGTTCTTTTTATAATGCTTCTTGCTTTGAATTTCATTGCTAGGGACTAGCAAAGTGTAGGTTAGGGGGTGTGATTCGTCCCAAATCATGCACACGTATACCCTCTATACTTGTGCATTTTATCCCCCTCGGGTACCTTAATGCCTATAATTATGCTCATTAATCAGACAACCTTCGTTTTATGCTAACATGCTATTTGAGGTATTATTGAGCTTTTGTAGGAGCTACGGTGCTTAGTGTGAAGTTTGGGTGCATTCCGGTAAAGTTTCATCGAAGCTCGCACATTCAGGGGCAATTTAGTAAATTCACACTTTGGGATTTTTGCCCAACGTATTCATGGAAGTTGGAGCTCTTAAAATATCATTCTCGTGGCCGCAAACGGTACGTTAATTCGTGACCCAACAAAGAAGTTGCGGATTTTTATCGGAGAGGAATTATAAGGGAATTAAATAAATAACAAAACATAACAATTCAATAAATTACATCCTTCTCCTTGGTCTCTTTTACACGGTAGGTCTACGATTTTTCCATTCCCAGGGTCTCGGCCATTAAAGATTCTTTGACCAAATGATAGCAACAAATGTTTTTTGGCCCAATCCAAATTGCAGTTGGTCTTCAACAGTGGGCATGGTCTTTGGCCATAATTCATTTCATTGCAGGTCTTAGCTACAAGGGGAGAGGTGGTTTTGTTCGGACATAAACCATTGTTGCAGGTCTTGTGCTCAAAGAAGGAAAGTAACAGCAGCTGGCAAGATTCTGCAGGACCAGTCGACCGGTGATTCATTTTTTGCCTTCAAAGTAATTCACTGTGCCTCTCATCTCTCACCCGCTCGACTGCCCCTGGTCAACCGGTCTACCAGTCCTAGCTTAAATTCGGCGCTACCTACTTCTTTCTTTTCGATTTTCTTTTTTCCTTTTTTCTTTTATTATTTGTGTAACTTAGTATATAAGGATACTCTCGTTTATTTTCGCAAAGAGATATCTTATTTTTCTCTTCCTTTTAGTTTAGGAGCTAGGGTTAGACATTTGGGGATTTTTGTGGAGTTCCCCCGTCCTCAATTTTCTTGTTGGGTTCTCACCCATTAATGTAAGTGGGTACTATTCATCTTCTTCTTTGTCTATTTTATGCTTAATTTTCCTTTATTTGTTTAATTTCATGCCTAGTTTTATGTATTTCATTATGAATAATGGCTAACTTAAATTAGGTTGTCTTGGATTGAACTCACCTAGGGCTGATTTGGTTGCCTTGTTATGGTGATGGGGTTTCATGAGTTTATTTCGATCAGTTTGACCTAGTTATTATGCCTTGGAGATTTAACGGGTATATCACGTATGCTCTGAAATTACGATCTTGCGTGTAATTTCTGAGTTTGTTAACACCAAAATCATAGTAGGCTTTTATGCGAATTTAGGGGTGTGACAACTTTTGATTTAATTAATTGAAGAATTGAGATTCAATCTTAATAACTTGTGAACCCATGTAACCATTCAACCAATTAACTCGAGGTGAGGGATATATGTCGCAACCTGTAGTTTTTATTCCTTTTGTTAATCTAGTTTAAATACACTCACCTAGTTCTCTTTTCCTTTTTGTTAAAAGTCACCTTTTACACTTTTATTCGAGAAGTATTAAACCAATATAATTCTAGCAACTTATCTATGTGGATTTCCGATACCCGAACTGGCCGCTATACTCCCTTAAAAGAGTATAGTCATAGTTTAGGTTTTTGTATTAAGGAGGTGAAACGAATCACGAAAAGCGTCTTGACACGACTCTACTTTTCACCCTTAATCAAAGTGGCCCCGTTGTCGAGGACTAGTTTGTTTAGAATTTAATTGCTTTAGTATTTTGTAGTATTTTTTCTTTCTATTTGTATTTTTTTTTTGTTAACAATTTTTGTAGGACTTCTACATTTGAGAGACAAGTAACGCTTGATTTTTCCGGACACACATCGCTTTGTGGAATTTCCATCTCGAGCCTTCTTTGGGGTAAGCATGTCTTATTCCAATTTTTTCGTTAATCGTAATGATAATTCTCAAAATCCACCTACGCCAATGACTTTTGGTCAATACTTACAATCCCAAAAATTTAAATTATCTAAAATGTCTTTGGGTGAGCATTACCAAAGTCAAGTTATGGACTACGGGAATTTTGAGAATGATTATTTCGATATTGGGCCTCAAAATTCTTATAATAAGAATGGTGAAACTAAATGCATTAGCTTTCAAAATTCTAATAATACTGATTTTGATTGTAGTTCCGATGATAGTTTTCAAAGTTCTCATTTGTAAGAATTCACTATCGGTGAGGGCTTGCGCCTTCTTGAAAATGAAAATTTTGAAAACCATTATCGGCAAGAAAATCGTTGTTTGGAGCATGTGTTGGATTTATTATTTGAATCCGACAATGATTTTTCTTTCGAGACTTTCGAAGTCGAGGAATGTTTTGAACCAAATGAGGGTTTTATGCCTACTTTGGAACAAACCATTCTCGACTTGGGCCATGGTATAATAGAGAATGAAAATGAGGAAGAAATGGACGTAGTATCCATTTTCAATGAAATGATTTCTTCTTTGGCCCCCAAAGAAGAATATTTCATTGAAAATGATCTTATCTCCTTCGAAACTCAATCTTCAAGCGATGATGACTCATATCTTGAGTATGAATTTCTTTCATCCCCATCTTCATTCTATATTATCGATTCGATACAAGTACACTGTAATACCCCGCACTTTTATAGATATTTAAATTACATAAGTGGGTGTAATTTCATAATTAGAGGAATTACTGTGAATAGTGATTTTGGAATTAATGAGTGTTAGATTATTACCAATGTGTGTTACATCTACTTTTGGGACTAAGTAAATGAGTCAAAATATTTTTATGGCATGTCGCAGTTGGGTAAAGCGACGGGAAATATTGCACGTCGGAGAAAACACGTGTTGAGAAATGTTGGGTCCGATTAGTGAATTTTAGTTAAGTGACTCGGATGGAGATTTCGAGTGAACGGTTGGTTTCGGAATGGCCGAGTTAGTTAAAATAGAGTACCTGGGGTAGCGTCTGGGTTTCGGGGACTTTTGGACTAGTAGGGACTCGCAATTGAGTATACGAGTCAAAATTGGGTTTTATAAGGGATAACCCATATTTCTTTCTTATAAGGCACGAGAACGAGAGAGAGATAGAGAGAGAGAGAGAGAGAGAGAGAGAGAGAGAGAGAGAGAGAAAAAAGAAAAGATAGAAAAGAAGAAGAAAATAAAGGAAGAAGGAAAAGGGGAAAGAAAAGGGTATTTTCAGCCAAACTCCGCGGGATTCGACTCGAGGTCGTCGAATTTTATCCACGAGACCAGTGTTTACTTGCTTTATTCAATTGAGTGTGTGTATCTCATATTATAGTTGGTAAACTATATGATTTTTGGTTTGAAACCCTTGAAATAAATTTGAGAAAAATGAATTTGAGTTTACAAATTGATGCATTGTAAACTCTTGATGACTTCCAGTGTTAAACCCATGTTAACGGTATGTAGTTAGAAATGGGAAGAAATGATAAATGAGAGTTTAAATGGTTTTAGGGTTTAAATCCAAGAGAAATTGTTTTATCCCAAAAATTAATTGATGTTCTAGTTATAAATCAGTGTTAGGATGATTATAGTGTTGCTGGTTGATATTATAAACCACAAAAATGGAAGTTGGGATGATAATTGGGATTTTTGGAGAAGATGAAATCGCCCGAACTGTCAACTCCAGATAGGGCGACTCGATTCGCATTTGGACGAATCGATTCGCATAGGAAGACCTGTAGGACTGTCTCAGGTCAAATCGATACGACCTTCGACGAATCGATTCTCTTGGCCGAATTGATTCGCATTTGGGTGAATCGATTCTCCTTATCAGTCATGGAAAAAAAATTCCTTTAAGTTTATGGGGAGTTAAGTTGCAAATTGAATATCATAGGTGATGCGATACCTGTGGAATTAAAATAAGTTGTTGGTATACTTTTTTAATTATTACGAACCGGTATATTCGGGTTTATATATAAATCCTTAAAAGTGATTAAGGTGTGAGTTAAATCTTAAGTAAGAGAATACTTATAGGTTTAGTATCTTAAAGTGTGTGAATATTTATATACTATTACGAATGGGAACATTCGGGATTTTTGCTATCGCTATGAGAGTTTGGCAATTATAACCAGGGTATATTGAGAAGTGATATATATTATATATATACAGGTGTTGTTACAGTATATATATGATTTGATTATAAATATATCGGTATGTGAATGATATATTTATGTATACATATATCTCTAGTGCAATCCAGGGAGGTTGCGCGATGTGGGTGAATCCCCTGGCTTGCGGAGCAAGGAGAGTATATCCCTAGGTTATATCGTCTCTCATATGGGTGCGATAATGATTCCACTTTCAGGAGGGAATATGACCGCCTCCACCTTTTAGTATTTCTACCATGATCATGAGTTAGTCTGACTTGGTACCGGGGTTAAGTTGAGCATACCCGGAAGATGATGGCACTTTGAGACTGCATCCTCGAGTTATAGCTCGGTGGGATGGTTATTATGCTTATGGTTGTGATATAGGTATATATATGCTTGTTGTGTATAGTATATTGCTCGTATATGAAGATGTGAAATCATATAACTTAGACATGTGTAAAGTGTAAAATGAATAAGAGTTTATTCCTCTTCCGGGAGATTTATATCCGGATCAATACAAATGTGAATCGTATATTAAATTAGAATTATACATACGGCATTTTATATACTAAAGTGAAAATGATATTTTAAACTAGTGAAAGTTTCGGAAAATGAACGGTATATATATATAAGAACTATATATATATCACATTGATGATCATACCAACTAAAGCTTAGGTGATAGCTTACGGTATAACATATATTATATCACGCAGGGTAGGTGATAGTTATGAGAATTCAGAGGATGGGTGAAAGAGATTAGTTAGGCAGGGTAGCTTAACTGGGTTGTTTAAAATGTATGCGATAGGTGTGCACTATTAGAGGAGGGGTGAGGTGTATCTCATGAGAGTGCGATACCAGTTTAAATATGAGAGATTTTATATTTTAATAAATATAGCATTTGAAGCACTTGCTAAATATTTTCAAAACTCGGGCTTTGACCCGCTTCTCTATTTTCCCTCTCTCTTGCTATATATGTATATATATTAGGTGTCCAGACACAGGGATGCCTGGATGATGATTCTTTTTAGTCAAACGTTGTTGCAGCAGCTGTGGATGCAAGCAGGTTTATTTTAGACGCTTTTATCCTTCTGATCTAGATAGGAGGTATTGTAGAAACACTCGGGTTGATAGCCCAATTGTATTAATTTATTCTTTTACTGCATTTTAGTTTACGGCAATTCGATTTGGTTGTATTATCTTATACCGAGAGTAGGGCTGGCAATTTTTGACACGATAACCCGTTTACGGTAATAACCCGAAACTGACCCGAACATGACACGATTAGCTTGTATAGATTTAAGAGTACTTAAAATTTATACTCAAATCAAAATCAACGCGACCCGAAAATGACACGACTAACCCGAATTGCCACCCCTAACCGAGAGATCGGTTACCTTATTTCATTTCAGATGTGGTATATAAACTGTGTGATTGTTTTATTCGGTTGGTTTCATTAAAAAGATTAGTTAAATAAAATTTTGACGCCAGCCTAATAAGTTATTAGTAATTAAATTGGTCTTCAACAGTGATGCTAAGAATGAATCAGATGAGATTCCTATTTTAATCTGGTATAGGATTGATCACCCGGTATTTTATTAGGCGGGGTGTGACAGATGGTATCAAAGCATCAGGTTCTAGTGTCCTTAGGAATCTATGCAGACGTACTACACTTTCAACGTTGCTTTCTATTTGATATAGAGCCTTATCATTAGGATTGTTGATTCCTATTGTGAGATTTCATTCTCCTGCCATTATGTAAGATTATAGTAAATCTTTTGCACGCTCGCATGAGATTTGTATGTTGATCGATGAAGGGCGACTACGGAAGGTCATTACAAGGGCAGCAGGAAGCGAGGATAATGTGTCAGGGAGGCCAGAGAACTATGAGGGTGATTGTCAGGATCGAGAACTATGAAGTTGATTGTCAGGATCGATGCTATAGAGTCCAAGATACTGATAACCTTAGCATGGTCAGGGAGGCCAGAGATGGGGAACATTGTGATGTGGAGCTTAGAACCACATGCTTTGATCTTGCCCGGTAGGAGTTAAAGGACAAGAGTAGGGTGCCTAGATGGGGCATTGATTAAAGTAGTTTTGGGTTTGGTTAAGACAAGTGTACTACGTCTGGGAATCATTTAGAGCAGTTGGGGTGATTAGCAAAGTTGTTATTATGAGTTTCACCTCAGATGAAGGAGTTATATTTTGTGTGGTAAGATTGAGTCACAGTATTTTGTTAGCCCTAGATTCATGTGTGTGATTCGACTTTATTGGTAGTATCAGTAATATTATAAAGGGTATATCTATATGTTTTTCCGCAATAGCGGGGTTCGATTTTTCTTCATTCGCTGTGGAAGTGGGTGTTGGTATTTTGAGCTTATATTTGGTTTGCACTACTCGTTTTGTGTTTGTTATACGAGTATAGTACTATTCTGAGTATAACGTGTTCTTGGATGGTCAAAGCGATAATAGGCTAGTGATTGCAAGGCTATCGTATCCACGGTTCCAGGGTGGAACTGGTTGTTTTCGCAATATGTCACCTGGATATAGTTGAGCTCGCCTTTAGTATATATTTAGATGAAACTTTGATGAGTAGATGTTTCACTAGCAAAATTTTAGTGCATAGGGACCTTGTAGATGTGATTTAAGGTAGGCAGGATTTAGAGTTAAGATGTGAGTTTAAGCTCATTGTTATTCACGCAAATGACTAGTTAGTACAAGCGATTTATGGTTTGGCTCCTTAAGAGAAGTAAGAGTTATGACCATATTTTGTTGGTAGATGGGATATGAATATCCCAGTTATATGTTACACTGACATACCTCCACGACCGACAAAGTTAAGTAGTAGTATATCGGAGGGGTTCCTTGTTTGGATTTCGCTTGCGAGACACTCCACGCATGAACCTTAATGACGTTGAAAGTGGAGAGATGTTATTGAATGCTAGGATGTTGGTTTTGATGATATATTAGTTGAGAGTCATGTGATGATTAGGGGCTAATGGAGACGGAAGTGCCGTGGAAACGCATTGAAATATTTCTCGCACTGTAAGTAAATGGGTGAGATAAGGTTAAGGGAATTGATTTGAGGCTTATAACCATGTCGTGTCTAGGAGGCGAATTCTGAGGTAACATGTTTGTGTATGATGATCGTAACACTTGTGTAGAGTATAGGCGCCCCGATTAAATAGACTTTCCATTTCGCCGAAATGGAAGGACATAGAGGTAGAAGCGCGTTAGTATGGTTGCGAGATAGGATTTTGGAAGTCTCGATTGTGTGCCTTAGGCCGTTATATCTTGATGACCGGCGATGCGAGGTAGTAGTGTAACGGGAGGGTTCTTTGTTTAGATTTAGCTTTGCGAGACGTCCCACGCATGAAACCGAGCTAATGTCGGGAGTTAGGAAAGGTCTTGGCCGCTAGGGATATAGTTAGTATAGTACTCATTTACATGTGCAGGAAAACACATTGATCTTAGGGTTACCATAAAGTAAGGCCAGTGGGGCTAGTGGGGCAGATATAGGGATATTGTAGCGAGTTAACCACCAGAAGATTGGTGGGTTAACCTTGATAAGGATTAAATTTCCATGTGTAGGAAGAATTGAATCTCAAGTAAATCGGGTTGAGAGTACCCAAGTGTTAGCACCAGGCCGAGAAAAAAGTGAGGCCCATTTTTAGAGAAAGTGTTACGTGTGTGACGTTTGCAATAGTGGTGCAGATATGCACGGGTTATAGGGTGTGTGGGCACCTTGGTCAGTTGATTTCATATACCACCCGAGATAGAAAGGGTGTAGTATATAAAGCTAAAGAATATGCTTTGGGGCAGTTAAAAAGGAAATTAGAGTGTGTTAGATGGAACGTCGTGTGAGGTACGCAATAATCCAATTATATAGGTGCAACAAGAGTTGGCACACCTGAGATGAGATAGAAGGCTGGTGGGAGTAGTCAAGTGCTAGTGTAGTTTCCTTTTTGAGGGAAATTCGACGTCATGATGTAGACGAACGGAGGCTTAGAGTAGCGATTTTCTGATGGGATCGATACATTAGAGCAATGATTATAGGATCATTTTTCTTTATATGCGGCTATAGAAGCACTAGGTGCGATTTGTCGTTGTTGGAGTTAACCTTATGACCGATGTAGTGTGTTAGCATGTAGAGATTTAGTCAAGCTTGTTGTTAAGCTAGTGCGTTAGAGTATAGGCCTTGAGATAGGGGGGGTACCGTGAACGAGTATATGGTAGGGTACCATTGTGTTAGTACCATTCGACTTATGGGTACAAGTCGTATCCGAATTTTGAGGACGAAATTCCTTTGTAAGGGGGGGAGTATGTAATACCCCGTACTTTTATAGATATTTAAATTACATAAGTGGGTGTAATTTGATAATTAGAGGAATCACTGCGAATAGTGATTTTGGAATTAATGAGTGTTAGATTATTACCTATGTGTGTTACATCTACTTTTGGGACTAAGTAAATGAGTCGAAATATTTTTATGTCATGTCGCAGTTGGATAAAGCGACGAAAAATATTGCACGTCGAAGAAAACGCGTGTTGAGAAGTGTTGGGTTCGATTAGTGAATTTTAGTTAAGTGACTTGGATGGAGATTTCGAGTGCACGACTAGTTTCGAAATGATCAAGTTAGTCAGAATAGAGTACTCGGGGGTAGCGTTTGGGTTCCGGGGACTTTTGGACTAGTAGGAACTCACAATTGAGTATACGAGTCAAAATTGGGTTTTATAAGGGATAACCCTTATTTCTCTCTTATAAGGCACGAGAGAGAGAAAGAGAAGAAAGAAAAGAGAGAAAAGAAGAAGGAATGAAAGGAAGAAGGAAAGGGGAGAGAAAAGGGGATTTTCGGCCAAACTCCGCGGGATTCTACTCGAGGTCGTCGGGTTTTATCCACGAGGCAAGTGTTTACTTGCTTTATACAATTGAGTCTGTGTATCTCATATTATACTTGGAAAACTATATGATTTTTGGGTCGAGACCCTTGAAATAAATTTGGGAAAATTGATTTTGAGTTTACAAACTGACGTATTGTTAACTCTTGATGACTTCTAGTGTTAAACCCATGTTAATGGTGTGTATAAACGGTTAGAAATTGGAAGAAATGATAAATGAGAGTTTAAAAGGTTTTAGGGTTTAAATCCAAGAGAAATTATTCTATCCCATAAATTAATGTATGTGTTAGTTATAAATCAGTGTTAGGATGATTATAGTGTTGTTGGTTGAGATTAGAAACCACAAAAACGGAAGTTAGGATGATATTTGGGATTTTTGAAGAAGAAGAAATCGCCTGAACTGTCAACTCCGGACATGGAAAATCGATTCGCATTTGGGAAAATTGATTCGCATAGGAATACCTGTAGGACTGTCTCAGGTCGAATCGATTCACATTTGGGCGAATCGATTCGCCTTAGCAGTCATGGAAAAAAATTCCTTTAAGTTTATGGGGAGTTAACTTGCAAATTGAATATTATTGTAGGGGATTCTAGAAGTGATATTCAGAATCCTAAATAATGGAATTGAGGGTGAGTAAACCTTGGGATGAAAGAGAGAACCTTGGATTAGTTGAGTGTACAATCCGGGGTATGGATTTAATGAATGTTTAGGATCAGTACCATTCGAGAAAAGTCTTCGGCAAGTGTGTATAGATATATTTATGCGGTTAGAATAAATAGGGGTCGATTACACTTGAGTAAATCCTAGGATGCGAGTAGGATGGAATTGAGGATATGGGCTAAAGAGGATTGAGCGGCTATCTTGTACGTCTATTGATGATTATTATCATAGGTGATGCGATACCTGTGGAATTAAAATAAGCTGTTGGTATACTTTTTTAATTATTACGAACCGGTATATTCGGGTTTATATATAAATCCTTAAAAGTGATTAAGGTGTGAGTTAAATCTTAAGTAAGAGAATACTTATAGGTTTAGTATCTTAAAGTGTGTGAATATTTATATACTATTACGAATGGGAACATTCGGGATTTTTGCTATCGCTATGAGAGTTTGGCAATTATAACCAGGGTATATTGAGAAGTGATATATATTATATATATATACAGGTGTTGTTACAGTATATATATGATTTGATTATAAATATATATGTATGTGAATGATATATTTATGTATACATATATCTCTAGTGCAATCCAGGGAGGTTGCGCGATGTGGGTGAATCCCCTGGCTTGCGGAGCAAGGAGATTATATCCCTAGGGTATATCGTCTCTCATATGGGTGCGATAATGATTCCACTTTCAGGAGGCAATATGACCGCCTCCACCTTTTAGTATTTCTACCATGATCATGAGTTAGTCTGACTTGGTACCGGGGTTAAGTTGAGCATACCCGGAAGATGATGGCACTTTGAGACTGCATCCTCGAGTTATAGCTCGGTGGGATGATTATTATACTTATTGTTGTGATATAGGTATATATATGCTTGTTGCGTATAGTATATTGCTCGTATATGAAGATGTGAAATCATATAACTTAGACATGTGTAAAGTGTAAAATGAATAAGAGTTTATTCCTCTTCCGAGAGATTTATATCCAGATTAATACAAATGTGAATCATATATTAAATTAGAATTACACATACGGCATTTTATATACTAAAGTGAAAATGGTATTTTAAACTAGTGAAAGTTTCGAAAAACGAACAGTATATATATATATATATATATCACATTGATGATCATATCGACTAAAGCTTAGGTGATAGCTTACGGTATAACATATATTATATCACGAAAGATAGGTGATAGTTATGAGAATTCATAGGATGGGTGAAAGAGATTAGTTAGGCAGGGTAGCTTAACTGGGTTCTTTAAAATGTATGCGATAGTTGTGCACTATTAGAGGAGGGGTGAGGTGTATCTCATGAGAGTGCGATACCAGTTTAAATATGAGAGATTTCATATTTTAATAAATATAGCATTTGAAGCACTTTCTAAATATTTTCAAAACTCGGGCTCTGACCCGCTTCTCTATTTTCCCTCTCTCTTGCTATTTATGTATATATATTAGGTGTCCAGACATAGGCACGCCTGGATGATGATTCTTTCGAGTCAAACTTTGCTTCAGCAGCTGTGGATACAAGCAGGTTTATTTTAGACACTTTTATCCTTGTGATCTAGATTGGAGGTATTGTAGAAACACTCGGGCTGATAGCCCAACTGTATTCATTTATTCTTTTACCACATTTTAGTTTGCGACAATTCAATTTGGTTGAATTATATTGTACCGAGAGTTCGGTTACCTTATTTCATTTCCGTTATGGTATATAAACTGTGTGATTATTTTACTCGGTTGGTTTGATTAAAAAGATTAGTTAAATAAAATTTTGACACCAGCCTAATAAGTTATTAGTAATTAAATTGATTTTCGATAGTGATGCTAAGAATGAACTATATGAGATTCCTGTTTTAATCTGGTATAGGTTTGATCATCCGGTATTTTATTAGGCGGGGTGTCACATACACGATTAATCGGTTACGAACTTTAAAATGGTTAACCCTTTGGGAGAAAATTATAATTTTTCCCCTTGTGTATTTGTCACCCGTTTTATCCAAATCTCCCATCCTCCCTCCAAAAATTTTAATTGGGGATGGTTCATTTCTTCCGCCTTACACATGCCTTTCGTTGTTTGATTTTCGAAAGGTATACATGACAGGGAGGGTCCCCATTGATCCTCCAAAGTCAAATCGTATTTTTGGTGGACCCTCAAAAATTTCAACTTCTAGTGTATTGTTAGTTAGAAGTTAAAATTGTATGTTGTAAATAGTTAGTTTTTATTTTCCTTATTATTCTTTTTTCTTACTCATTGTCTAGTGTAGTTAGTTAAGTTTTCGTTATTTTTTTTCTATGCTTGGTACTAACATGTTTTATAGAATCATTGGACTTGTACTTTCACGAGATCGCTCCATTATGGGTAATATCACTCTCTGCCTTTATTTATCTTGGTTCTTAATTTACATTGAGGACAATGTCAGGTTTTAAGTTAGGGGTGTGAAATATTCTATCCATTCATTGGTAGTTTCTTTGATTTGATTCAATGTTCTTTCCAAGCATACTTTTCTTGTAAAAAATTAAAATTTTCAAAAAGATTTTCTTTCTTTTTTTCTCTTTTGTTGGGCGTCTTGCCTTTGTTTTCGATGATAAATTTTAATAATTCCCCGATCCAATAGACAAATCAATGATGCACGTTCTCAATTTTAGAAGTTATTAGACTTTAGTCCTCAATTATTGATGTTATGAATAGTTTCATGAATTAAACTTTAATTCCATGATCACGTGCACTTTTCTTGCTTTATTGATTTGGTTTAATATTTTTATAACTCGGTAATATTTTATTACATTGTATATAGTTACACCTAGTGAGCTTTGGGCTTTTCTTCATTTGTGAGTGTTATACACTTCTCTTTCCTCTGTGAAAACGTTACAGTCGTTGATAATCTCATTATTTCATTCATTGATCATTCATTAATTGAGTTCATACTTGAAATGTGTTACTTGAGCATGATTTTCAAAGTTTGTTTTTACTCAAGAATTGCGTAAACTTCAGGAAATGATCATAGGTCGTCATTCTTATATCACTCATATTGACCTTGACCTCACCTTAAATTTTTTTCCTCGTCAACCCTTTTGAGCCTTAATATAGCTTTTTATTTCATAACCCCAAATCCCAAACCAGCTCCACATTGGAGTTATAAACCATACATATCACCTTTCGTACCTTTGTTTGGAATGATACTTGGGATTGAATCATCTTTGCGTTATGTGATTGCAATTAAGCATGTGAGAGTGAGAAAAGTAAAGAAAAGAAAGAAGTGAAAAAAAGAAGAAAAAGAGAAGGTATAAACAAAAGAAAAAGAGAGAAAAAGAAGAAAAGAAAAGAAAGTGAAATTTGTATATGTTGTGTATAGTGTTCAATAAGCTTTGTTCACTCTCTCCATTGTTATATTCAATTCTTGTTATGGAAGTTATTTTTCCAATTTTGAAATTGGCCCACTTTTTCCATTATCCCGAGTTTTCATCTCCGAACACTTTGAATCCGTACATATTTCCTTCATTTCATAACCCGAGCCTAACCTAAATTACAACCCTATATAAATTATATGTGATCCTAGGGTGAATTCAATTCAAAAGTTTAGATAGTTGCGATAATCTGTGAAAATACATCTCTCTTCCTTTAATGATGATATATTTCATTGAGATTATATGTTTTTCATTTTATATATAGTGTTCTTCATTAGTGATATGTGCGCGGCATTATTTTCATTTACATTTACTCTTTATGCCCGCATGTCCCGTGTATTACCTCTCATTTCATAGTGATTTCATTTGTTGGGCGTGATGCCCGGTGAGGATTGACTTATATGCACACTTTAATGTTTATTATTCGTTTATATAATTTTTTGTCAAATCATACTTTGCATGTGCTCGCCCCCCCCCCCCCCCCCCCCCCACCACCACCACATACACACACACACATTTTAAGGTTCCAATTTTATGAAGTTTGTTCTATAATGTTAATAACTACGAACTTTTGTGTGAATTCATTCACTTTGCTAATAACGTGTTTGAAATCTTTTTGTTTTATTGTTGGGCTTGTCGCGTGTGATTGGAAATACATTTTGAGAAAACCATATGATATTGGTGGGTTTTATCCATGAAAACCCTCACAAGAAGACACTCGTCCACTAGGGTAACTTAGGCGTTTAACGGCTTATTGCATACGCTAAATGCAATCGTTCACCTGCGAAAGTGGCTTTTATCTCTTTTGTAAATATCTCCCGTCTTGTGGTTTTCTTAGAATTCTTCTTGCTTTGAATTTCATTGCTAGGGACTAGCAATGTGTAAGTTAGGGGGTGTGATTCGTCCCGAATCATGCACACATATACTCTCTATACTTGTGCATTTTACCCCCCTCGGATACTTTAATTCCTATAAGTATGATCATTAATCAGACAACCTTCGTTTCATGCTAAAATATTATTTGAGGTATTATTGAGCTATTGTAGGAGTTACGGTGCTTAGTGTGAAGTTTGGGTGCATTCTGGTAAAGTTCCGTCGAAGCTTGCACATTCAGGGGAGTCAATTCACAGTTTGGAATTTTTGCCCAAAGTATTCATGGAAGTTGGAGCTCTTAAAATATACTTCACGTGGCCACAAACGGTGCGCTAATCTGAGACCTAATGAAGAAGTTACGGATTTTTATCAAAGAATTATAAGGGAATTATATAAATAACAAAATATAACAATTCAATAAATTCCATCCTTGTCCTTGTTCTCTTTTGCACAGCAGTTCTGCGATTTTTCCATTCCCGGGGTCTCGGCCATTAAAGATGCTTTGACCAAATGATAACAATAGATGTTTTTTGGCCCAATCCAAATTGCAGTTGGTCTTCAACAGTGGGCATGGTCTTTAGCCATAATTCATTTCATTGCAGGTCTTGGCTACAAGGGGAGTGGTGGTTTTGTTTGGACATAAACCATGGTTGCAGGTCTTGGGCTCAAAGAAGGAAAGTAGTAGCAGTTGGAGAGGTTCTGCCCCACCGGTTGACTAGCCCTACCCCACCGGTCGATCGGTGATTCGTTTTTGCCTTCGAAGTAATGCAGTGTGCCTCTCATCTCTTACCCGCTCGACCGCCCCTGGCCAACTGGTCTACCAGTCCTGGCTTAAATTTAGCGTTGCCTGCTTCTTTCTTTTCGATTTTATTTTTTCCTTTTTTCTTTTATTATTTTTGTA
This sequence comes from Sambucus nigra, assembly GCA_949130495.1. NCBI lineage: Eukaryota > Viridiplantae > Streptophyta > Magnoliopsida > Dipsacales > Adoxaceae > Sambucus > Sambucus nigra. The sequence continues at coordinate 360,040,467 of OX422221.1, read as the reverse complement.
ACTTAGTATATAAGGAGACTCTAATTTATTTTTGTACAGAGAAATCCTATTTTTCTCTTCCTTTTAGTTTAGGAGCTAAGGTTAAACATTTGGGGATTTTTGTGGAGTTCCCCTCTCCTCCATTTTCTTGTTGGGTTCTCACCCATTAATGTAAGTGGGTAGTATTCTGTAATACCCCATATTTTTATTGCTTTTAAATTTAGGGATTTATTAAATTTAATTGAGATAAATTAATTTAATTTTAATCCGAAAAATTGTTTTAAATATTTACTAGCGTGACGAGAGTTAGTAATTATTGGAAATTATTGAATGTTACTGGATGAGTATAGTAATGTATGAGATTTATTTTATAAAATTGTCACGTGTGAATAAAATGACAATTATAGAAATTAAGTCGGGACGCGCCTGTGTCGTGTCAGGACTAAATTATTATTATATAAAGTGAATAAATTATAAGTTGCCCGTATGGTCATTTCGAGTGCGCCAAAGTGTCCGGAAGGATCGAGATAGTCAAAATAATGTACCCGGGGATTTAGTTTGAGTCTCAGGACGTTTTTAGGCTTAATTAGTACCCCGTGAGGGCGTTTTGGGCATTTCGTAATTATGGGTAATTAAATCCACGAATTTGCTAGGATTATATCAGATGGTAAGTGTTGTCTTCTAGGGTTAGCATAACCAAAAACTAATGACGACCATTAGAGAGGAAGAGGAGAAGCTTTCCAAGGAGTTCTAGGCCAAGAACTCCTCCGGTTGCATCGCCGTCACCGCCAAATGGTAGATCGCGCAACGAGGATCTCAACCACACCAAATTCTTCCACAAATCAGAACTTTGAATTTCAGGCAAGTATCTATCTTGCTTTAATCAAGTTAATGCATCCTTTTATATTAGTCTAGGATTGATTAGAATTAGTGTTCTTGAAAAAAAAATAATTGGAGACAAAAATTACATGTTGTAGAGGTAAAGATCATATTCTGGAAATCCATTTCACATGTAGAGGTTGAACCACGAATTTCCATGGTGTTAGTGATAGAAAATCTGGAAAAACGGAATGGAAGAAACTAAGTTAAAGAAAAATATTAGGGTTCTTGAGATTTATATAGATTTTACCCTTTTATTTTGTTATAGTTGATGAAAACTCACATGTTTTACGTAGGATATTGTTTATATGAGTATACAACACTTGTAGTATAAGTGGCTGGGAGTTTGGGACTGAAACATGATGATTTGGATGAGTTTGGGGTAAGATTTCCGTAGCCGGGTTTTCTGCAGTTTCAACATAACTGCTTGATCGATCGATCGAGTCCAGAACATCGATCGATCAATATCGATCGATCCACATTTCATCGATCGATCGACCCCTCCTGGAAAACTCCATTTTTTCTCGTGTTAGCTAAATCCGATTTTTATGCGTAGAAAATCTTGATTAGAGTTACTAGAACATAATGAAACACAAAAAGGACCAGTAGAGTCAAGATAAACCGCGCTAAATAGGATTTTAATGTGAAAGGGAAATGAGGGGTAAACGGGGATATATTCAAACTTAGGAAATCATACGTGTGTTGATTAAATAATCGAAATGTCTACGAAGTTGAATTAGAAGGTGAGCGAAGGCCTACTGAAATTGTACTTAGGTAAAGAGAATACTTCGAGAGACGAGAAGTGAGTTTAGAATAACTTAATTACGAGAATAAAATGAACGAGTCCGTTATACGAGATAATCGAGTAAAATGTGTAATAACGGATAAATTCTAATTATGGGTCGTGAGCGCACCCAATTTAATAATGTGGATGTGAATACATATATATATATGACGGTGTGATTGTGCATATATTATTTCTGTGTAAAAATCGTACCCGAGCTACTTGCTATCATGGGGGTTTTCGCGTCAGGACAGTCTTATCTCGTTTGGGCCTTTATGCGGGATAACGACTTGTACCCTAGAAGATAGTATCCTTGATTACAGGCTATCTAAGTGATAGTCAGATGGTCCTAAAAGACGTGAGGGTATGTGCTGACCTCTTAGGACTGGGAACTATGCTTCGCCTCCATTTGTATGTGTTTTGTGTTAATACAGTTCGAGAGTGATTCCGAACTAGCATACCATTAGTACGAGTGATACGGGGACTTGATAGCAGAGTATGCCAGCACCATAGTTTGTATGTGGGGTGAAGATAGTATATATATATATATATATATATATATATTATATGAGAAATTGGTATATATATCTACTTTCATATGAAAACTTTGCACCATAGATTTTTATGTGGGGTGCCATATATTACGTGTGTAATTAATATATATGTACGTATATCTATATGGGAACTTTACACTGTGCGTATAAGTAGTTAAGAAATGAATAAACGCTTCACTTCACTATAAGTATTCGAAAACTTTATAATGCTACGGAGTTATTCTAAATAACGTAAGAAATCTTGAAGAGATAGATTTTCTAATGTGAATATCATAACCTAAATTTCACATGATAAGACTTATGGAGAATAAGGTAGAGAGATATATGAGATTTTTAGTACGGTAGACGTGCGTGTAGATGAGAGGTGAGAATTCTCAAGAGAGTGTCGCATACTAATATGATCGTTGCATTAGCCGGTAAGCATTTTAAATACTTGCTAAACTATTTTACAATTCGGCTCTAATCCGTTTGTTGTTATCTCTTCTTTCTTGTGTGTATATATATATATATATATATATGTGTGTGTGTGTGTGTGTGTGTGTGTATTACAGGTGCCCAGCCACAGGGGCGTCATGCTTAGGATTCTTTGGATGGAACGTGTTGTAGCTTTTGTGGGAGTTGCAGGCCATTGCTTAGACGACCTCATTGTTGACTACACTTCTAGTTCTGTTTTATCCAGTTGGGCATGTGTCGCCCTTTTTCCTTATCCAGTTGGATTTTGTCAGAGAGTGTAATTCATTTGCTTTCAGTAATTTTACTTCGGGATTTATTTACTGTCAGGATGTTTTCCTTTGGTATTTTAAAGCTGGGATTTATTATTTGATTGTTAAATTCTTGAACGTTCATTTACATTCTTACTATTAATGTGTGTCTCTTAAACTGTTAATTGTCAAAGGTTTTATAATTGGATTCAATAAAAATGGAAATAAGGTTTTAAATGGTTTTGACACTTAGCTTAATTATTTAGGGTGTTTAATTTGAAAATTTAAATTTGCGACAGTGATGCTAAGAATGAACCAACTGTTCACCTTGATTTTAATTTAATAAAGGATTGATCGCCCGGTATTTAATTAGGCGGGGTGTCACATATTCATCTTCTTATTTGTCCATTTTATGCTTTATTTTCCTTTCTGTATTTAATTTCTTGCCTAGTTAAGTGTTGTAGTTTATTTAATTCTTGTTTGCTTTAATTAATTAGTTGTTTTAATTTACGAATTTCATTATGATTAATGGCTAACTTAAATTAGGTTCTGTTGGATTGAACTCGCCTAGGGTTGATTTGGTAGCTTTGCTATGGTAATGGGGTTTCATGAATTTATTTCGATTTGGCGGTCCCAGTTATTACGCCTAGGAGATTTAACGGGGTATATCATGTATGCTCTGTATTTACGACCTTGCGTGTGTAATTTCATGAGTATCTGTTAACGCCAAAATCATAGTAGGCTTTTATGCGAATTTAGGGGTGTGACAACTCTTGATTTAATTAATTGACGAAACGAGATTCAATCTTAATAACTTGTGAACTCATGTAACAATTTATACCAATTAACTCGAAGTGATGGATATCTGTCGCAACCTATAGTTTTTATTCCTTTTGTTAATCTAGTTTAAATACACTCACCTAGTTCTCTTTTTCTTTCTATTAAAAGTCACCTTTTGCACTTTTATTCGAGAAGTATTGAACCAATATAATTCTAGCAACTTGTCTCTGTGGATTTTCGATACCCGAATTGGCCGCTATACTCCCTTAAAAGAGTGTAATCATAATTTAGATTTTTGTATTAAGGAAGTGAAACGAGTAACAACAAGCGTCTGTACATGACGCTATTTTTCACCAATCAATATGCGTATAATGCATTAGGCGGTGAATACATTTCATTCTAACGGTACCAGTGGTAGATCCAGAAATTTGAGTAAAAGGGGGCCAAACAATATATATCAATTTTTGTGGGGGCTAAAACTATAAATATATTTAAAAAATCACAAAATTTTAAAATTATAAAGTTAAAATTTTAATTTCTTAGAAGTTTGGGGGGCCAAGGCCACCCCTCGCCCCCCTTGGATCCGCCTCTGAACGGTACGATGTTTTACTACTAATATATTTAAAAATGGTATCTCTAATTATTGATTTGACACATGGATGCCTATTTATTTCTATCTTCCAGGAGGTAGCATTTTATTTGAGGCCACGTGGCTAAAAATTTATATATACGAAAAGGTGGACTTGGTAGAATAGGAAGCTAAAGGGAGAAGGATCTTCAGCTGCTTTGGCTCTTCATTTGTCATCCGATTTATATCACCGCTCCACTTAATACATTTGATCAATGCTTACCACGTTCATTTAGTCGTCTTTAATTTATAGTTTATTTATCAAAACGATCTCTCGCTCTTCTCTGAAAGGACACCACTCTTTTACTCTCTCCTCCATTTGGTTTTCACTCTCTCTCTCTCTCTCTGAATTGACAAATCTCTAACCATAACTTCCCAGAACCCTAACGCACAAATATGTATATTTAGGAATAGCTGGAATCTTATCTGATTTATTTAGGTATTGAACTAACTAATGTTGCATGTGTTCAAGTTGATATTTGTAGAAACTTTCCTATACTCTCAGTTGATGTAAAAAATTAGATTACTCTAATTATTCAATCACAGATAAATAAGTGAGACAAAGAATTTTAAAGTGGTTCAACCTTATGAGAATGGCCTACGTCCACTGTTGCTTTATTGCTGAGTGTTTGGGAATTCTCGATTATAAGTTCTATCAAGAAATTCCGGTATGAATTCGGGGTCCCTTTACAATGAGGATTGTACAATGTATTTATAGCCCTGAGGTTGTAATGTGAAAGGGTAATACATTAAATGATATACATATGAAAGGGTAATACATTTAATGCCCTTTTTGCGTGTGCGCCTGAATGATAAGCATTTAATGAGCAGTTAAACTGTTGGTATCCTGCTTCGAGGTGCAGCTCGGACCGCCTGAGTTGCTCGAACCGCTTGAGCTTCTCGGTGCTAAAGAGTTCCTCGGAGCGTATGAGTTCCTCGGAGTAACATGGTTCCTCGGAGCGTGTGATCATCTCGGAAGTGCTTGTTGTTGTCATGTAGATAGCCACGTGTCTTCATATGATTGGTCCATGTCAGCAGATTAAATTTGGTATCAACAGAAGCCCCCAATGTTTCATAGTTCGAAATTTGAGGAGTATGGAACATTCTTTCCCAGAATATGGTAGCTTTAAATAGTCTTCCTGATTTTTAGGAGCGTTTCCCTTGTATTTATTTCTCCTTCCCAATTCGTAGAATCATGCTTTTTTGGACTTTTCTGCGTGCTTCGATTCCCGCGTCACTTTTCCTCTTTTTAGCCGTTGTTGCCCGCTCTGATTCCCGCGCCACTTTTCATCTTTTTAGCCGCCGGTAACGTAATCATCTTTTTTTGTAATCATTACTTCACCATTTCCCAAGGCAAGGTAATTAAACTTCACAGATACTCCCATCGTCTTCTACTTTTCAAATTTGTGTTTTCGAGTTTTTCATTGTCTTCTACTCTCTTGTGTGTTCATCTCTTCCATCGTTCGTTGTCAGTAGCTCTCCTCTTTTTCTGTAAGATCTTCTTCTTTCTTCTTCATTTATTTTATTCATCATCATGGTTTACCCTATTGAGTCTCTTGAAAAGTTTCGCTCTGATTTTTCCATTCCCTCTTGGGTTGTCTTGGAAGAGCTTTCTGAGCCTTCTGATTATTTCAATTTGGCTCAGGGACATTGGTTCCCCAGCCTTTTTATTGCTGAGTGTGGATTTTCTTTTCCACCAAATCCCTTGTGTCTGGAATTCTGTCATTATTTTGACGTCGTTCCGGCAAGAATAGCCCCCAACACATGGAGAATAGTTAATAGGGTTCATAAATTAAATCAAGTCCATGGAACTCGCATAGGAATTCCAGAAATCATGTACTGCTATAGATGGGCAGTTAATGATAATATTTTTTATTTAAAAACTAGATTTTTAAATAGAGCCTTAGTAGTCAATCTCCCTGATGCCAATAGGGATTATTTTGAACACGGGGTTGTCATAAAAAATTGGCAACACCCTCCATTAACTGGAGATGAGGTTTACCAGGGTCCCAGATGCCCTCCTTATGGTAATGGGATAGGTTATTTTTATTTCATTTTATTTATTTTGAAACCATGTTTCTTTTATGTTTGATAAAATGTGCCACTGATATCTCAATGTTTGTTTATTTACAGTTGATAACAAAAGAAAGTGCCCAAAGGAAGCAGATGTTAATGTAAGACATCTGAAACTTATCTGGAGTCTGCATCAGAGTGTTGCCGACGAGCACATTAGGTCGGCTTCGTATCTGCTCCAGTACAAGAGCTACACCACTTCTTTTACTGCTCGTCCAGTGATAAGTGAATCTGAGCCAGTACCAGCTTCCACAAGCTCATCGCTTGAATCCCATATTCCTTTAAGTGAAAGGATGAAGAAGAGAAGACCTCCTACCCTGTTTGAGAAAACTGCCTTCGGTTCTGGGGAGGCAAAAAAGAGTAGGATTGATGTCTCAAGGGAGGGGACGAAGAAAAATGATGCATCTTCCTCAGCTGCTGCAGTTGTGAAGGTTGCTGAGAAGCCCGCAGTGGCTCCGAGCAGGTCTGCTGCTCCTGGAGAGGTGATTGTGATATCACCGAACAAGGGTTCTTCCTTGGTTGAATCCGTTCCTGTTCCCCCGAGGAGGCTGAAGAAAAGCTCCTCGGTCAATTTGGCTGATACCATCACTCAACCCCCAGTTACTGGAACTGGGGTTCCAACTTTTGTTCCCCCGAGATCTGCCATGAGCTCGGTAAAGTCCTGGATCATTCCCGAGGTCCAAGGTACTGAAGAAAACCTTACTCGGGACATGGTCACCTCACTAGCTGCTCGTCACCTTGCTTCTGTAAGTCTTCTTACTTTCAACTTTTCATATTTCCTTTGTCATTTCTATTTCTAACCTGCTTTCTTTTTCTGTTCACAGTTGACGAGCTGCTTTAACATAATCCTGAAGAAGGATGAAGCAATTAAAGCTTCATGCTCCTCGTCCAGTGTGGAGGGAGCTCTGGAAGAGGCTATCAAGTCTTTGGAAGACTCTCCCCAGAAGTATGCCACTGATAAGGCTGTCTGGGAGAAGAAGTTTGCCTCCATCGAGCAAGAAAAAGCTCGAGCTGTTGATGCCTCCAAGGAGTTAGAGAAGAGAATAAATGCCCTGGAGAAGGCTAATAAGGAGCTTGAAGAGAAGCTCAACACTGCTGGAGAGTTTGAAGATAAACTCAAGGCTGCCGAGGAGGAGTTGGCTCGGCTTCGGGATGTACGTCGGCAGAAAGAGGAGGCAGAAAATAAATTGAAGGCTGCTGAGAACCTGCTGTCCGAGCAGCTCTCCTCGGAGAAATTGAAGAGGAAGATGGCTGTGAAGAAGTCCTTCAGCGCTGGCTGGGACAAGGGGTGGAACAAAGGGTTGGCTGCCATGGTATCACAAGTGGACTATGGCAGCCTGAAGTACTTCAGAGATGGATGGGTTGCAGCTCTCCAGGAAATGAAAGTTGATGAATCTTCTGAGCTTTTCCAACAACACATTCCTGGTTCCCCTCCAACCCCAGAAGACCTTGAAGAGGACGAAGCTGTCTCAGAACAATCTTCTATGGTGATGGGAGAGCATCCCCCAGCCATTCAGCCCGCTGCCGAGGAACTTCAACAGATCGTCAGTTCCTCCGAGCAATTGCCAGTGCTGCCCGAGCAACTATTATTCCCTCCGAGCAACCTACATCTTCATCCCAGCCTCCCGAAAAGGTTTTGGGAGATAAGGAGAAGGTGTAGAATTGTTCATGTTTATCTTTATTTTCTTTCTCTTTATCAAATGTAACCCAGAATATGTAACTCTGAACTATGATCTAATAAAACTTGAACTTTTTGCATACTGTTGTCTATTTTCTATTAATACTCTGCTTATATTTCTTATTGATGATTGCTCTTTCTTTCTCTGCTAGTTTCTGTCCAGGATGGAATTACTATCTGCCCATGATACTAAGTTGCTGCGACAATGTAATGAATACTTTAAGGCTGGTCATACAGACTTGAATGCAGCACAAGTTGTAGACATCCTCGGCCAAGATGCTTCAGAACAAGCAGTTGAAGCATATCAATATCTGAAGTGTCTACTCGATCGAGCAGTGGCTAATAACGTTGCCTATTATGAAATGATCGAGGATCTTCAAAGCACCGTCGAAGACCTTCAGCTTCAATACAAAGAATCCACCGCCTTGTTGCATGAGGGGTACGAGAAGAAGTACCAGCAGATCATTGCCGACAAGGGCTACGAGAAGCTTTTTGCTGGGTACGATGTAAGGGAGAGAACTTTGAGAGGTGAGGTCGAAGAATGCAGACCGATTATTGAGTTGCTGGAAAAGGAAAACAGCAACCTGCAAAAGGAGCTGTCACAATTGAAGTCTGCAGCTTCCACTTCTAGTGCCTTGATCCCAGTGACCGGCGAGGGATTTTCATTCTTAGAGGTTGAGAACGCCAAGTTAAGGGACGAGTTGGAGACTTTGAAGAGCTCTGGCACCTCTTCATCTTCTCGTGGTCGAGCAAGAGCTCATCGGGGACGAGCAAGAGCAGCTCGGGTTCTTGTCGAGGAACAGAGGACTCAGTCTACCTTAGAGAACCAGACTTTCCAATTAATGGCGAAGAACCAGGCGTTGTCTGATATGTCAAAGAAGATTAGGGACCTGGAAAAACAGCTCTCTGCGCAGAAGTCAGTCTTGGAGAATAAGGAGCTTTTCATCAAGAATCTCCACGAGCAGATGGAGAGGCTAACATATCAGTTCCACAAACAGCCCAGGGAGTTCTGGATGGCTGGATACAACGAAGCACTATTCCACTTGGACGATCGTATCCAGAATGCCAACAATGAGGGCTATAAGCAAGGCTGGCTGAATGCCTTAGGTGTGTTGAAGCTCGAACAAGGTCATTATCTGTGGGACTACCATGATCCCGGGCTGCTCGACTTGCCTGTGCCACCATACAAACTGGACATGAGTTGGATCCCTGCTCGGGCCATTCCTCGGAGATTAATTTCAAAGTATCTCGGTGACTACAATTTACATTCTCAAACCGAGGTATCTCGTCCTGAGCATCTCTTAGATCGACCATCCGTGATGAATGTCAGGATGTTGAAGGATCTCAACTTCATCAATTCTCCTCTGTCTTTAAATGATCCGCCTGCTGGCGAGGAACCTGTGTCAAAAGCAGAGGGGAAGAGACCAGTAGAATAGGAATTTTTGATGTAATAGTTAGTTGGCATTTCAATATCAATGTACTTTTCATTTTATTATCAATGTAATTTATTTTGAATTCAATGAAAGACTTTCATTTTTGTTTGCAAATCTTGATTGCTTTTGTCTTGTAATTATCAAACACTTTATATTTGTGCATATTTGTTAAAAAGATAACAATATTGTGTTGTTTGTCAACCAACTCAGTAACAATTAAAAACTTACAAGTATCAATACTGTTGCTCGATCACTTAATAATAAAGTAATGAGTATAAAAATGTTGTTTAAAATGTTTCCAACCAACCTAGGTTGTTAGATTCTCCATGTCGACCAACTACAGTTAGTGGGTTTTTATCCCCGACCAGTTATAGTTAGTCTTTTTGAAATGATTTTACCCATAAAATGTTTCCGACCAACCAAGATCGATAAATTTTGCTTGTCGACTAACTACAGTTGGTGGGTTTTTATCTCCGACCAGCCATAGTTAGTAGACTTTTATCGCTTTTTGGATGTAATCTTACCTCCCGACCAACATAAGTTGGCATTTGCGAGCATATTTTGTTTCTTAGCCAAACAGGTTGGCATTTTTAGGAATATTTTGTTTCCTAGCCAAACAGGTTGGCATTTTTAGGTATATTTTGTTTCCTAACCAACCGAAGTTGGCATTTTTAGGAATATTTTATTTCTTAACCAACCGAAGTTGGCATTTTTAGGAATATTTTGCTGAGCAGTCTGGAGCTTTGCCGAGGAGTGTGTAACACTAGTATTCCCCGAAAAATTCTCAATAAAAGGAAGAACTTTGGCAGAATATCTTCATTTTATTCATAATGATGGAACTGCATTACATGGGAATATACATCACTGATAATACTTGCGTAGGTGCTCTGCGTTCCATGCATTCTTAAACTCCTCTCCCTCTAGAGTTTCTATTCGATAAGTTCCTGGTCGAACAACTTCTGTAACTCGGTATGGTCCATGCCAATTTGCCTCCAGTTTATTGTGCTTTTGAATTACTTTCTTCAGCACATAGTCTCCTTCTTTCAGGTCGCATTTCTTCACCCTCTTGTTGTAAAACAAAGTTGTTAGCTGCTGGTATGCAGCATTTCTGATGGCTGCTTCTTCTCTAACTTCCTCGAGCATGTCTAAATCCAGTCTTCTCATTAAGTCGTTGACAGGGGAATTGAAATTCAGTACCCTGTGTGTTGGGAGGCCCAACTCGGCAGGTATAACAGCTTCACTTCCAAACGCCAGCATATATGGTGATTCTCCTGTTGCTACTCGGGGATTAGTTCGGTAAGCCCAAAGTACTGATTGTAGCTCGTTGATCCAATTTGCTTTCGCATCATCCAGTCTTTTCTTCAAACCATTTAGCAGCGTTCTGTTTGTTACTTCAGTTTGTCCATTGCTTTGAGGATGGCCTGGTGCTGAGTGGACCTTCAAAATGTTTGACTGGTGGCAATAGGCAGCCAACTCCTCGTTATCAAATTGTATTCCATGGTCTGTGATGAAAGCATGACGAAGACCATATCGACAAATGATGTTATTCTAAACAAATTGGTACACCTTCTCGTACGTCATATCAATGAGTGGCTCAGCTTCTACCCACTTAGTAAAATAATCTACTGCGACGACGAGGTATTTGAATCTTCCTCGGGTCGTTGGCAGTGGCCCAACCAAATCAATTCCCCATAATGCAAATGGCCAGGGGGAAGTTATGGGTGCCAACAATGCTTGTGGAGTTCTTCGGATGGAGGAAAAGCGCTGGCACTTGTCACATTTCTTGGCATAGGCTATACAATCAGCCCTCATTGTTGGCCAGTAGTATCCCTGCGTCATCACCCTTTGTAAAAGCGTCCGACCTGCTACATGTGCTCCACAGGACCCTTCATGGATCTCTTCAATCAATTCATTCACCTCGGAGGGATGTACACATCTCTGCAAGCCTGCCATAATTCCTCGTCTATACAAAGCACCATTAGTTAATACATACCGAGCAGCTTTAAACTTCAATTTCTTGGCTGCGAGCTTGTCAATTGGTAATTCTCCTTCTTCAATATATGCCCTGATGGGATCCATCCAAGATGGTCCTAAATCAAGGGTGATAAAGTTCATCGTCATATCTTCATCTATACTCCGACCAGCTAGCACTTCAATTGGGATTGTTCGTCGTAGCTCGGTGCGAGTAGCTAATGCTAGTCGAGCTAGGGCGTCTGCTCTCGCATTCTCCATTCTTGGTATTCTGACCAGCGGAATAGCGGCAAATTCTGACACAAGTTCCTTTGCCTTTGCATGATATCTGATCATTAATTCTCCTTTAACTGCATATACTCCCAACATTTGATTTACGATCAATTGAGAATCACTGAAGACAATAATCTGCTGTGCCTCCATAATTTTTGCTAAACCAAGTCCTGCAATCATGGCCTCATACTCAGCCTCATTGTTGTAAGCTTTGAATTGGAAACGCAAGGCGTATTCCATATCGACCTCATCCGGAGTGCTCAAAACTATCCCCGCGCCACATCCTGTAGTGCAAGATGAGCCATCTACATATACGCTCCATATAGGTAACTCGTCTTCAAATTTCTGATCAGTTAGAGTTCCTCAGTGAAATATTTGTTGCTTCATTTCATCCTCCCCGGATATTTCTCGCTCTTCGTCGATCATTTTTTCTTGCCCTTTTACCAACCGGAGTTGGTCTGAGCTTGAATTTAATGATTCTGTAACATCCACTTACCCTTTTACCAATCGGAGTTGGTCTGAGCTAGTGTTTGTTAATCCTGTAACATCCACAGGTTGATCAACGAGCAACTCTTGTTTCTCGTTCGGAGTCCTCACAACTATCTCTGCGTCATATCCTGTAACATCCACACGCCCTTTTACCAATCGGAATTGGTCTGAGCCTGTGTTTGTTGATCCTGTAACATCCACAGGTTGATCAGCGAGCAACTTTTGTTCCTCGGAGCTATCAGGATAGGTCAACTCCGCTATAAAATCTGCTACAGTCTGCCCTTTAAGCGATGATCTGGGTTCATAAACTATATCATATTCACCGAGCTCTATTGCCCAGTACATCAATCTTCCTGATTTTTCTGGCTTATGCAGGGCTTGCCTCAATGGCATATCAGTATATACTACTATGGTATGAGCCTGGAGGTATGGCCTCATTCTCCTACTCGCTTCAATTAACGCCAGTGCTAACTTTTCCAGCCTTGGATAACTGATTTCTGCTCCTCGGAAGGCCTTACTTGTGTAGTAAATTGGTTTTTGCACTCCATTCTCCACCCTGATCAACGCCGAGCTAACTGCATTCTCGGACACTGCAAGGTACAAATACAATTTTTCTCCCATCACCGGCCTGGACAACAGTGGAGGTGTCCCAAGTATTTCTTCAAGTTTTGAAAAGCCTTCTCACATTCATCATTCCACTCAAAAGTCTTTCGGAGCGTCTTGAAGAATGGGAGACATCGATCAGTTGCTCGCGATACAAATCTGTTGAGTGCTGCTACTCGTCTTATAAGACTTTGCACCTCTTTCTTCGTCGTTGGAGATCGCAGCCCTAATAGAGCTTTGATCTTTTCAGGATTTGCTTCAATGCCTCGTTGATTGACGATGTACCCGGGGAACATGCCTTCTCGTACTCCAAATATGCACTTCGTCGGGTTCAGCTTCATTTGATATTTATCTAGTTGGTCAAAAGTTTGACTTAAGTCAACTAGATGATCGGCAGCTTTCTTGCTTTTCGTCAGCATATCGTCAACATAGGCTTCCATATTGCAACTGATTTGTTCAGCAAACACCTTGTTCATCAGCCTCTGATATGTCGCACCTGCATTTTTCAAACCAAAAGGCATAACATTATAACAATAAGTTCCTCTAGGGGTAATGAAAGAAGTACTCTCCCTGTCTTCAGGTTTCATTTTGATCTGATTGTAACCAGAATAAGCATCCATGAAGCTCAGCAACTCGTGTCCCGAGGTAGCATCCACCAGTTGATCAATTCGGGGAAATGGAAAGTGATCCTTTGGGCATGCTTTGTTGACGTCGGTGAAGTCTACACACATCCTCCACTTGTTGTTTTTCTTCTTTACCATTACCACATTAGCTAACCAATCTGGATATTTAACATCTTCAATGAAACAAGCTTTCTGGAGCTTCTCGACTTCCTCCTGTATAGCTTGATTCTTCTCGGGACTGAATACTCTTCTTCTCTGCTTCACAGGCTTGATCTCCTTATTCACATTGAGCTCGTGACATAAGAAGTTTGGGTCTATCCCAGGCATATCTTCATGACTCCACGCAAAAGTTTGTCTTCTGCTTCTAAGGAAAGTTATCAATTCCTGTTTTAATGAGGCTTCCAACGATGAACCTATTTGAGTAGTTCGCTCAGGGTGCTCGTCGTCCCGAATGATGTTTTCAGTAGTTTCCACCACTTGACCCTTCACGAGTTGCGACTCATCTCAAGGATCCAATGTTTCAATTTCTGCACCTTCATCCACTTGATAGGTAGTAGTTTTTTTCTTTGATTCTTCCAGTTCTTCTTGCTCGGCGGATGAATAATAGCATTCCCGAGCTACTTTCTGATCACCTTTCATAACTCTGTAGATGGTACAGCCTCGAACTTCTTCAATCCTACTCTTCCCATGATAATATTGTACGATGATTGGACATTCTTATCCATCATGAAGAAACGTATTCTTTATGTCCGACAAGCAGGCCGCGTACCAATGAATATATCCAACTTGATCGTCCCAAGTGGAAATACTTTCTCGCCAGCAAAACCAATGAGGGGTCTGTGGTAAGGCTCCGGTTGAGATAGCTTTAGATTTAAACTATCGAAGCACGAGTAGAACATGATGTCTGCCGAGCTACCATTGTTGACCAGTACTCTTGAAATCATGACCTCCTTCATTCTCATTTTGATCACCAGCGGGTCATCATGAGGATATAAAACACCTGCAAGGTCATTTTTTGAAAAACCGATGACCAATTTCTCCTTGTTCACCTTTCTCGAGCGATCTTCCTCAGCTAGATTTATTCGCTGAATGTACGAGCAAGCTTGAGCCTCACCGAGGTAAGCTTTTCTTTCTGCAGTAAGGTCTCCTCCTCCTGCATCTCCTCCTGTAATAACATTACAATCAAATGACCCAAACCGTATTGAAAATACCTCTCGTTCTGGCTGCCTTGGTTTCTTGGTAAGATCGGGATCATCCTCTGGATCAACTTCATGGTTTCTCTTCTTGTTCTCCTCTGCTCGACGAGGAGATCTAGACCTCTCTAGTTCGATCGTTGTTTCTTCTTTCGCCTCCCCGATCAACATACTTTGCTAGCTTTCCTCGTCGGATGAGTGTTTCAATCTCATTCTGAAGAGCAATGCAATTTTTGGTCATATGGCCATAATCCTTGTGGAACTCGCAATATTTTTCCCTATTCCTCGTGTCAGGGTCTGCCTTCATTTTCTTTGGCCAGTTTAACTCCTCGTTGTTCTTAATTTCTTTCAGGACGTGGTTGATATTTGCCTTCAAAGGTGTGTACTTATCAAATTTCCTCAAGACTTCCCATGACGACCTATTTTTGGATTGTTTGTCACCACCATTGTTCTTATGTTCTTTCTTCTTAACTTTATCACCTTCCACCTTGGTTTCTTTGGCGTCCATATTCTTCTTCGCAGACATAGCCTCCTCGGCATTCATAATCTTGGACGCTTTTCCCATCAGGTCCGACATGGTTCGAGGTGGATCTTTGGCCAAAGTGTAGTACAACTTGTTTGGCAGTAGTCCACTCATCAAAGCGGTAATCGTTGTCTTCTCCTCATAATCAATGACTTCGAGTTTCTCGTTATTAAAACGAGTTATATAATCTCTGGTACTCTCACCAGCTTTTTGTCTAACACTTAACAAATGTGCTACTCGTTTAACTGGCTTTGCTCCAAAGCAGAAATTTCCAATTAATAACTCGGCCAGTTGAAGAAAAGTTGAAATCTTACCCCGAGGAAGATTATTATACCATATTTGAGCAGATCCGGTAAGTGTTCCCGAGAATGCTCTGCATCTCATCTCATCTGAAACAGCATAGATGTCGGTTGCAGCTTGGTATTGTTCTATATGAAGGACAGGGTCAGTCTTTTCATCATACTTGGAAGTCACAACAGGTGCTTTGAACTTTGATGGTGTTGGAAAATCAACAATGTCCTGGACAAAAGGTGTTCCTCGAACAAAGGTTCGTTGTAGAGGGTTCTTGGCCTTAGCCATTTCCCCTAATCTATCCTCCAGCCTCTGAATAGATCCTTTCCATGCATCATTTCCTTCCTCGGGCCTATTGATTCGAGCAACTGATCGCGTTGAAGTGGCTTCCTGGGATTTATCTTGACGAGCAGCTAGTCGGTCATAGGATCTATCTTGACGAGCAACGGGTCGCGACTGAGCAGATCCTTCCCTTAAATCTGATGGTCGTCGAAAGCTCCTCGACGCTGCATTAAGAGGACTTTTGTTCCTCCTAGGGCCTAATCGGTCGAAAGGAGAAACCCTACTTAATCTTTCCAATGCGCTGGTCCTTTCTGGGGAGAGGGTGACATGTTGTTCAGTATCTGTGGCCCGCACTGACGAAGTTCGTCCAGGTTGATAAGAAAAATCTTCAGACTCCTCATTGCGATATGAATTAGTACGCCTAGTACGTGAAGAAGGCGCACGGGTATTTCTTTGAATGCTTCGTGGTCCGGAATGGGCTGATGCACCGCCATGGAGGGTTTGGATGAGTTGTCGCATTGTTTCTTGCATGACGGTCTGGCCCTGAGCCAGATTTGCCATTATTCCAGTCAGATCTGGAATAATTGGTGGAACAAATGGATTTGGAGGGGTTCCAGCGTTTCGATTGCTGGATTCAGGAATATCAGCCATTGGTAATGGATTGTTTTTGATGAAAAACGATATTATCAGTCGTTTCCCACAGACGACGCCAATCTGTTGATTTAAAAAATTAGATTACTCTAATTATTCAATCACAGATAAATAAGTGAGACAACGAATTTTAAAGTGGTTCAGCCTTACGAGAATGGCCTACGTCCACTGTTGTTTTATTGCTGAGTGTTTGGAAATTCTCGATTATAAGTTCTATCAAGAAATTCCGGTATGGATTCGGGGTCCCTTTACAATGAGGATTGTACAATGTATTTATAGCCCTGAGGTTGTAATGTGAAAGGGTAATACATTAAATGATATACATATGAAAGGGTAATACATTTAATGCCCTTTTTGCGTGTGCGCCTGAATGATAAGCATTTAATGAGCAGTTAAACTATTGGTATCCTGCTTCGAGGTGCAGCTCGGACCGCCTGAGTTGCTCGGACCGCTTGAGCTTCTCGGTGCTAAAGAGTTCCTCGGAGAGGTCTGTTCCTCGGAGCGTATGAGTTCCTCGGAGTAACATGGTTCCTCGGAGCGTGTGATCATCTCGAAAGTGCTTGTTGTTGTCATGTAGATAGCCACGTGTCTTCATATGATTGTTCCATTTCAGCAGATTAAATTTGGTATCAACACTCCCTTTGGTTTTGTTAGATTTGGTTTGAAACTCAATACTTTGACAATTTTTGTTATTTTTATTTTTAGGAACCACTTGGTAATTTTAATTTCATGATTTAGTCGTTATTCTTTGCTATACAATAGAAATTACTATATACACGACCCTTTCTATTATTTCATATATTATGTTTCAACGCCATTCCTACAAAATATGTTTTGTATGTGAATTTTTTGTTATATCAATGCAGAGAAATGGAATTACAATTTTCTACAGTGCCATAACCAAAGGGGTTTACCTATTTTCTACCGCTTGATCAGAAATAGAAAATTTAAGCGCATATATTTGAGAAGTTTATAATATGGAAGTTTTTATAATTTGAACTATATTTCTCATAAAGTTATGTTTTATTTCAGATCTATACTATCCACACTTTGGAATTTCAAATGCTTTATATTCATGGCTACCTTGGGGGTAAATCACCTTGTTAGGTATAGTTCTCTTAAAAGCCTTTTTATATATTTAATTTTAATAATTATATAATTATATGTGTGATACCTAGGGAAAATTTCCTATAATGATATTTCAGGCAATATAAATTACTAACATTAAATATGGTTAAATAATGTTATGTTTCTTTAGTTGGCTTTGGTTTTATTTATAAATTGATTATAAGAGTGGACGGAGTTTCTACAATTTTTCGATCATTTACACATCAAGATCCAAGTATGTGGTTCCTCTTTTGTATATACTGGTGTTATTTAATGGTAAGCTTTCCCGTTGAAGCCGTTTTCTCTTGATATTTGTAAAAGGAATCAGTATATATATATATATATATATATATATATATATGTGTGTGTGTGTGTGTGTTTGTGTGTGTGTGTGTGCGTGCGCGCATTGTTCGATGAAATGCAATGCAAAAGATCCAAGTACATACTTCCTCTTTTCTATATGCAGATTTTTATTGTACACACATGTATTATGACATTTTCACCACCAATATTGTTACTTTGAAAGCGTCAATTGATTTGTTCTAATTCTTTAGCCCAAATTTAGGAAGTCATTTTGCATATCTAGCTTAAGAAAACAATCAGTGGTGGGGAAAGGTATGCACTAGATCCATATGCAAGAGGTTAGGTATATTATATTTGAGTTTGGGTAACTCTTTATTCTCCAGGAATGCGCACGACATTAAAAGAGTTTTAAATCTCTTAGTCCTTGTTCAAAAGTCTAAACTCATTTAAAAAAAAGTAAAAAATTTATTTTGGGAGATTTTTTTATAAATTCATATTCTATGGATACACTATAACATATATCCGCCTAACTCTTTTAGTTTTAGTTTAAATTGGAACTTTAGTTCACTTTTGCTTAGAAATTGATATTGACTCGTGAGTTTTGTTGAATTTGTCCATAATCAAATAGCGTTATTTTATATTCATGACTCTCTCTCAACAACGCATAGGTGATACATATGACTTCCTAAAAAATTTAGTTTCTTCCAAAGAGTGGTTCTCAAACGAAAGTGAGCATTTAAGTCGGTGAAATAATGGTGATTATATTATTAAACTCTAACGAGTGAATTATAATTTCCCTTGGTTCATTGTGTTGAAATGGTCGTTGTTATAATAGTGGCATACATAAGATGACTGTGGGCTTTTTTTCAATTATTGGTGGTTCTATTATAATTTTTTGGTCATATGAGTTCAATATGCAATGCTATTGCATATTATGTGTCTTTAGAGTCCCAGTGAATTACTCCATTCTAGGATCATCGTCTATACAAATGTTTAACTGGAAGATAATAAACGTGTAATCATAATGCATGGCATTGTTTAGTCACATAACGTACTATGAAAGATATTGTTTATTTTGCACAAATATTTTATAACATATATAATGTTATTGATAGTTTTTTTACATTTATATGCATAATGTTTGACAAAATAACTTATAACAGTGACTATATCGTGCCCGCTCATCGTGCGAGATTAGAATTTCGTGTCGATAATATTAACAAAAAAAGGGAATATTTTCAACTTCCAAACTTTAATTGTGCCCCTACAATTTTCATTTATCAAACCTTTGCACTTATATTTATGGTTCCCCTAGTTGACCATTGCGGACCATAAGAAATGACCAAAATGTCCCTGATTAGTGTCCAATTATGCATAATGTAGTGATGGCTAAGATTTCATTTGCTATGATCTGTAATGATCAACTAACAAAACCGTTGAAAAAATGTGGATGACAGTTCAATAACTTAAAACTTTGAGGGGCAAAGAAAATGACCACTAAAAAGCAAAAGGAAGCGAGGCGAGGTGGAGAAGTTGAGTAGGATATCACAGTATGATCTCTGAAAATATAGCTATATGTCAGCAGAATCAATGATTGTTTTCTCTACGATATCAATGCAAAATCCAACAGACCTTCCCTCAGACATGGCCTCAGCAAGCTTTGCTCGAGCTTTTTCATGGCGACGCAAAATTAGGACAATATTTAGAACAGCCCACCTCACTTGAGAATTTGCTTTCTTTTGTGTGAAACCCAAGCTTTTAAGTAACATATCCAACTGTCACACGAGGAAAGATCCCATTAGCAATACTTACTGACTACTTGGAGAGAACTATTTTCATTTTATGTAACATGAATTTATTTCCTCGACATTGTTAGCATTATGGGGTGAGTTTACTTTTATAGTCTCAATCTCTCAATCTTATGTCTGAAGTGTGAATTTGTTATTTATATTTAATTTCAATGAAATCTCTTAATAAATGTTTGGGACAACATTTTACTTTGCCCACCAAGTAGTTTATATGATTAAACATTACCCACTATTTTATTTTCATTAGACTTTACACATTAATATTGTCGCTTTAACGACTTTCATGTATACCCCTTATACCCCTATTATCGAAACTTTATATTTTTTATCTTTGTAATCAGTGGCACATGGTAATTTAATTTAAAATATGTTTGAATACCTTAAAGGCATATATAAAAGGCATATAAAAGGTAAAAGGTAGACATAAATAAAACATTAGAATTTGGAGGGTTGTGGATAATTGATCAAAATCAAGGGAGGCACGTGGTATTTTGCAAAACCTAGGAGGTGTGGCTAAGTTTCTAACAAATATAGGTGTTTGGAAAAAATGTACTCAATATTCTAATAAGCCTATAATTTTAGAGCCTGCGTCTTAAACCAAATCTAAGGCTTCTTGTTTAGGGGTGCTAAAAGTTAGTGAATTTTGGTATTTCTATGAAGCGAAAATCTTCATAGGCAATGTTTGCATAATATTATTATATACTAATTTACAGTCCCGCGTAATGTGCGAACAGTTTTAAAAAATAAAATTAGAAAGCATATAACATTAATTTCAAGTACCTCAATATATAACACATTTCTTTTAGGTTTTTTTACTATAATATATTACTAATTTTTTATTTTAGACGTTAATCCAAATTAATCAGTTTATTAACCTTTAATACATTTTTGTCGCTAAATGTAAAAACTTCACCACTAAAAATGATCTTTGATGATATTTAGCGACGAAAAATGTACAAAAGTCAAATAAACTGATTAATTTGGACTAAAGTCTAAAGTAAAGAATTAGTAATGTATTAAATTAAAAAAAAAACTTTTTTTTACGATTTACTTTTATATATCACTTTTATGTATCGCATAATCCCTTAAAATCAAACCTTTCCTTTTTAAATATCACACTATGTAAAAAAGTGTAATTTTTAAAAGATGATCTATCCTTATTGCAGTTCGTTTTCATTAATGTTTTGATTGCACGTAGTTTAAATAACTATGATCATAAGTCAATAAGAAATAATAAAACTCCAAAGTACAAGATTATTCCCAAGATATGGCATAAAATGCATCCATTAATTTTAACATTGATATTTTATCATTATAGCCTACCAGGGCCAAGAAAAATTTGATTTACAACACACTTGTTCAATTTCATCCTCTCATTTCATATTGCTATGGTATTACTAATACAAATGTTAATATTTGTATGACAAATATATTATTACTTAATACATAAATGTATGGAGGTAAGGCTTGTCTACATCTGCCCCTTCCAGACCCTGCAGTTAAGCGGGAGCCTTGTGCATTGGTACGACCTTTTACTTAACACACACACACACACGCGCACACACACACACAGATATATATATATATATATAACTTTAACAAATATAATTAGATGAATATTTTTATTTAACATATCAAGTAAAAATATTCACTTCTCATAAGATAATAATTGAGAGATTAATGTAGCAAATTGAACTATTATTGTCTTAAAAAATAAGCATTAAGAAAGAAAAAAATTGTGTGTGGCATTTCAGTCCACAAGATGTACATCATGAAAACCATAGGTGATAAAAGTCTACTTAGATTATTTCTAAGCAAACAGAGTCGAACAGTAAATAAAACTCACACAATCACACAACACAATGTAAACGTGGTTTGGCAACGTGCCTACGTCCATTGGGTGTTTCTTTATTTGTATTGATTAATTCGTAATAACAGGAATTACATGCCCAGGGGTGAGGGTTACATTTATAGGGAATAGAAAGAAGATGAGTTGTGTGAATTTTAGGACTCCTGGATGTAGTTGCAATGTCATCGAACAAATTCAAGGTCGAGATCCTTTATGATTGTATTCTCTTTTGTTTTTATCTTCAAGTCAGGATCAGTGTCAGTTATCTCAATTTAGTCGGACGATTCAGATAGTTTCCCCACAATTTTCCCCAAAGCTTTGCAGCCTAGTAGGGGTGAAGAGGTTTGACCGTGAGTGATATTTAATGTTGGTCAACAGTGATGTATGATTCCCAGTTGAAGATGAAGTTGAAGAGCACTAACACTTGTAATTTTTTGAAGTAAAAATTCACTTTGTTCGGCCCATTAAGTCCGTAGGGCACACTTGAAATTTTCCCCAACTTTTTAAGGGTACGCTGGTAATTTGCACGCTGAGGAGACTAAAAGGAAAGAAGCGTCTTTGAACCGTCATCTAGGGCTCTGTTGAAAATGATGAATGCTTTGGAAGTTTAACAAAACAATTCAAAAGACTTGTCCTACCGCCATTTTGCATCTCCACCTTCACTATTCAAGACGTCGGAGCACTCAGCATTTTTCTTCACCTGTAAGTCTCCTTCCCTTCTCGTTTTTATTTTATCTACAAACTATCATATGTTCTTCTTAATTTCTTCATATTTTTATGTCGTTTTCCTTCTTGGATTGAAAAAAATGGTGTATGCGGTGAAAGATAGAATCATAGGACAGTTTAGGAAGAGGTTTTCTATTCCCAACTGCGTAGTGATTTAATGTGCTGAGAAAACAGGCGATTGTTATAATGTAGCCATGAGGGCACTGGATACATACTTAATCTGTTATTGAGGGTGGGATTAACTTCCCCTCAAAACCAACTATTTATGGAGTTTTATGAGTTTTTTAGGGTAGTGCATACTTAATTTAGACCAAACACATGGAGGATTGTGAATGGGGTGCATAGAATCAATGAATTATACCTTATCCAAATCAAAATTCCTAAGATTAGGTATTGCTACTCATGGTTCAAAACAAACGGCAACACCTTATATTAGAAGGCGAGAAAGGTTAATAGAGTCCTCATTATGAATCTTCCCGACTCCAATAAGGGTTATTGGAGTCATGGCATTATTGTAAGGAAGTGGCAACATCCATTAATTCCTAAGGGTGATGAGCTTTATAGGGACTTTAGGTGTCCCAGTAGTGGACACAAGATAGGTTGATTGTTTCTGCTTCATTGCAATTTGTTATCATAAACCAAGCTCCACACAACACGTTTGCTAACATCCATTTTTATTTGTTTTGTGTGGAATATTATAAGGAAAAGGAACTCGCTACCTCTCATGTCAATTCAATCGAGCTTATTAAAGTTAGGAGTTTGAAGAGGCATTTATTTGTTGGTGTCGAGCATCCCAGATCGGCATCCTTGCAGCTCGAGTACGCTAATACCACCACTTATTTTATTGCTAGGCATGTGAATACAATTATTGAGATCCCAATCCTCTCAAGCAATGAGGGGTCTTCAAGTGGGTCAACCTCAACCTCCTTTGAGTCTGTAGACGTCAAAGTTATCACAGTTATACTTTCGGCCACCTCAAATAAAGAAATGGCCCCGAGTAAAAGAATTCCCACTCTGTTGGATAAGTCCAACCTCCCCACTTCTCCAAAGTCTCGGACTTCCAAAAGGAAGGAGGTCGGAGGTTCATCCGACTTTGTTAACCTGTCGGATTCTCCCTACAAAAATAAAGCTCAAAATAATAGCAAGATCGGTGTTGGTTCTTCCGCCGTTTCCATTGTTCCCACCAAGAAGGTGGATGGCCCCTCAAGAGGAAGGGTCACCAAATAATGTCGGTGGCCAAGAACCCTGACTTGGCCCTTGCATTGCTGAGGGGTCGTTCTGGAGTTGGATAAGAAGCAGGACGGTAGGTTGACTACCGATTAACTCGTTTCTCACGCCGCTAAGGCGTTAACTCTGATAAGCCTTTGTTCCTTGTTCCAATTTTTAACTTGTGACTTCCTATAGTAATAACTTGTGATATCCTTTTTCTTACGGTTTGTGGATAACTTTGTCGATATCCTCGACAAGAGGGCCGACCAGGCCTAAGTCAATGACGACTTGGAGCACTCTTTGACGAAATCCCAAAAGGCCTGCAAGGATGCTAAGAAGGTTTATGAGACCGAGAAGAAGGCCACCGTGATGGAGATGGACAAGTTGAGGTCAGATAATGAGTAGCTAAAAAAGGTTGTTGAGGAGAATGTCTCGAGACTATCCGAGGCACTAACAGCTAAAGACAAGGCCTACGACCAACGGTTTGTGGATGGCTTTGGCCAGGCAAAAAAGCGGTTTCCTTACATCCGTAAGTTTAACTTTAAAAAGGGTTAGGACTCAGCCTTATCTAAAACTGAGGTCCCCCCTAAGTTTGAACTTTATGGGGATCACGATCCAGTCTCCCCACTACAGGACGAGGAAGAGGGTGAGTCCTCAGGCAGTGGTCAAGCAACGGATGGGAACGATCAGGAGAAGGAGGTTGTCAACCAGGACTATGTTCTTATCACTCAAGAGCAGGTGAAGAAAAAGGAAGGCCAAGCTAGTTAGATTTAGCTTAGGTTTCCTTATTTTCATTACCTCTCTATCTTTTGGCAAATATGTTATAAGGGCTTTCCCCATTCTTTGACTTTTTAATGGAAGATTCAATGTTTGCCTTGCTATTATTTATCCAATTATTGATTTCTTTTGTTTTATATCTGCACGCTTTATTTTTGGTCTTTGTAATCAAATAATAACTTATATGTGGTGCCAACACTTCAAGAAAGTGAATATATTGATGTAATACTTGGTCGGCGAGCTTCGAGCCGAGCTCCCAGGGCTTTTATTGTTGTTCAGCAAGCACTTCATAAGATGGAAAGCGCTTATGACAAGCAATCTCGTTTGGTTGTTGGTCTGCAGAACAAAGTCAAGGAGGTCGGGGATATTGTCGAGCTACTACAGAATGAGAAAAAATCCTTAAAGGAGAAGATTGGCAAGGCCGAAGAGGAGTTCAACAAGAATGAGGCGATCAAGTAAGGCATGAAATGCCAAATAATGAAGTTGAAATGCTCATTTAGGAAGGGTCCTCGTGTAGTTTAGGTTGCTAATTACGACAAGGTTTGGATGGATGTCCCTTTACACCTTAATAGAGCTAAACACGTTGCTTATAAGAATGGTTGGCTCCACGATTTAGCCATTATGAAGGTTCCCAACGACTCTGAGCTTTGGTACTGTTACCAAGTGGAGTGTTCTGCTTATAGTCATCCTCCTTTGGAAGTGATGAGAGTTGGATTCCTCCTGATGCAGTTCCCCCGTAGCTAGTAAAGGATTACTTGTTGGCTCATGATAGTGACGATAGTTTCAACCTAACCCAGATGATTGTCATTGATCTCAAATCACCGAGCTAGTGACGCGCCAGTGACAACAGTCGTTTTTATGTGTACATCCATTTTTGTGATCGCGTTGACCTATGCAT
This sequence comes from Sambucus nigra, assembly GCA_949130495.1. NCBI lineage: Eukaryota > Viridiplantae > Streptophyta > Magnoliopsida > Dipsacales > Adoxaceae > Sambucus > Sambucus nigra. The sequence goes on along the minus strand of OX422221.1, from coordinate 360,015,402 downwards.
TTTTGTTAAATGAATGTTGTGAATGAAATTGTAAGTACTTCATGTCTTGCATTTTCCCATCTTTAGGGTTGAATATGTATTTATCGTTTGCCTTACCTTTTAGAAAGTGTCGTCACACAGTCTTAGGCATGGGACAAACTATGGTGAAAATGCACTTGGTCGTAGGTCTATCCACCACCCGTTCAGGATTTGAGCCAACCTAAGTCGGAACACTTAATGCCTAGGGATCCCCCGTAGGCCTTCTTCTTGCCTAGGCAATTCTTGATGTTTTCGTGTTTGACAAAAACATGTAACCTTGAGTTTTGATTAATTGTAATATTACTAAAGCATTCGTGTTGACGACGTGAGTTTAATCGAGTATTTGAACAGACGACCATAACTTGATCGACTAAACTTGAATGAATTAATATACATTATTGCTATAATGATAACTCGTAAATAAACAGAGTTGGACTGCCATTTGGAACATTAAGAAAGCTAATTGCATTAACTGAACATTAAATCATTCAATATACAGAACTTTGAAATTTAAACAAAGCTAAAAATAAAATCTCCTAAGATTGATCGCATTTCAGGCCTAGGAATATCCCTGACCCCATTGTTTCTAAATGGTAGGCTCCTTGGAGGTCATCTCAAATAATTTTGAAGGGTCCCTCCCAGTTGGAACCTAATTTGCCATCTGATGGCTTCTTCACGTTGTCGATCACTTTGCAGAGGACGTCATCTCCGACCTAGATCGTCCTTAGATTGATGCCTTTGTTTTACTGCGTGGCCAACTGATGTTGATAAGAAGCCAGTTGGATCAAAGCTTGTTATATCCGTTCCTCATCTAGGTCGGGCTCGGTCCTTATAATCTCTTCATTGAGGCTTTGATCGCCGACGATGGCCTTCATGTTCGGCAAGCCAGCTTTCAAGGAAATTGTGGATTTCATTCCATAAGCTAAGGCGAAGGGCGTTTCTCCCATTGACCTCACGGTGTGGTACGATATGCCCAGATGTAAAGGAGCTCGTCCACACAAGAACCTTTTTCCTTCTCTAATATTTTCTTTATTCTGTCAAGCATTATTTTGTTAGAGGCCTCAGCCTGCACGTTGCTTTGGGGATAAGCCACTGAACTGAAATAGTGTTTAATGATGTGGTTGTTGCACAAGTCTTGGAATGGTCCACTTTCAAATTGCGTTCCATTGTCGGTGATATTTTTCTCGGTACTCTAAAATGGGTCACGATGTTTCTCCAGATAAATCTGATCATATTAGTGTCCCTGATATGTAACAACCCGAGGCTTTAGAGACGATAATTTATTTATTTTGGGAGAAATAAATATTATTTTATTTGAAGAAATGTTAAATTGGCATTTGAGGTCAAAATTTGAAGTTGTTAGGAAGTGTGTCGAATGGTAATTCTGAGGGTGTAGTCGTGTCTGGGAGGGACAAGAAAGTCAAAATGACTGTACTTGGGGTCCATTTAGGTTCCGAAATAATTTAAGCTCGTTTGACTCGAATTAAAGTTACCGAGTCATTTAAAGTGTGTATTATCATTTAAAGTGTGTATTTTGGGAGATAAGGCTTTAAAGCCTTCGGGAGAAACAATTCTCCTTAGAGAGAAAGAGAAATAGAAAGAAAGAAAGAGAGAAGAAGAAAGAAGAAGAGAAAGTAGAGATTTTCGGCCAATACGCGATCTCGAGGACGAATCAGACCCTACAAACTTGAGGCAAGTGATTAAACTTGCTAAATAATTGTTGTGTACCATTTATTTCATGATTTGTGGATTAAATTTATGGGTTATAGGTTTAGTTTATCAAAACCTAACTTTTTGGGAAAACCTTAGATTTGTAGTGTATAAATGGATTTGAGGTTAGAAATTAGTTTAAATGTGTTTATAGATGATTATTGATGTTATATATGTGATTGGGTTGAAGAGAAATGAAGAGGAACTGATTAAAATGAATTTTGGGATTTTTGGTTTACTAAAAAGTAGCCATTTTCGAGCCTTCTGAAGGGCCGAATCGATTCGGCTCCTTACCGAATCGATTCGGAATTATGCAGTAACCCAAGTCTAAGTGATCGAATCGATTCGGACCCCAGCCAAATCGATTCGGCCTGAGACAGAATCCCAAGTCTGATGATCCGAATCGATTCGCCTTGGAGGCTGAATCGATTCGCAGGGCCGAATCGATTCGGAATTGGCCCGAATCGATTCGGAAACAGGGATGTTTGAAAGTTATTAAATTCATATGAAAATGAGAATGAACTTAGGGATGTTTGAAAGTTAGAATCAAAATCCCAAAGGGGGATAATTTTAAAGGTTCATCCAATTTAAATTGAACCATATTATGGATTGAGAATATAAATGCTAATAAATGTGCATACGGATATAGAATTATCCTTAATGATGAATAATTTGGGAGATGTCTCACACAATGAGAAATGCTAATCGAGGTGCATTAGAATAGAGAATATCCTTAACATAAATCGAATTGAGAGACAATTCATAATTAGAAGCGACATGTGAGCTTCAAGCGAGAAATAGTATAGTGTATACTAAGTAGGGAAGATGTGTGAGAATTGACGATTAATATATCGAGAGGGAAATATACTAAACAATAATATTATTTCGACTACGCCTAAGAGCGTATTATGAATATGTAAATGATGTGATAGGTATAACTTATATGATAGTATATCTTTATATGATGTGGTGATGTATGTATACCTTATGTGATGGTATATATATATATATATATATATATATATATATATATATATATATATATATATATATATATATATATATATATATAGTGAAGCATACCCCCTCCTTGCTATCATTGGGAAGTTGCGTGCGATGAGGTTGAGCATCTTGGCTCGATGAGCAGGGTGTGGATATTCCCCAGGTCATAGTCGTCCATGGTGATTATTATGTGATATACAATATTATTTGGGGGTGAGAAGTCGTGGGTATGTGTCGTTCTCACTTGCCGGTTCGGAGCTATGGTAGTTTTCCGGGACGTTGTGTTGCGTGAGTTGATCACGAGGTGGGTGTCGTTTAACCCCACCAGGTGGTTCCCAGTTTGCTACGAGGTTTGGGCAACTGGAAGATGATAGCATTGTTAGCCTGCGTCCTCGAGTTATAACTCGGTTGGATGGTTATTATATTATGGATGTGATTGGTACTTGGGTATCGAGGGCATAATGTACCTCAACGACCAACATTGCCAAACAGTAGTGTAACGGGGGGGTTCCTTGTTTGGATTTCGCTTTTGCGAGACGTCCCACGCATGAAACGCAGTGTAATGTTGGGAGTGAGGAGAAGTTAGTCCTTAATGCTCATATATATATAGTATATACTTCTCGACGATCGACAATGCCAGAAGTAGTGTATCGGGGGGGTTCCTTGTTTGGATTTCGCTTTTGCGAGACGTCCCATGCACGAAACGTCGTGTACTGTTGATAATTGGGAAAAATTAATTAATTAATGGAGTAATAAAAATTTGGGTTACATGCATCATTCATTGAGGGCATAATGAATCTCGAAAATCAATACTGTCAGGAGTAGTGTAACGGGGGGTTCCTTGTTTGGATTTCGCTTTTGCGAGACGTCCCACACACGAAACGTAGTGCAGTATTGAGAATTTGGAGAAGTTTAGTCCTTAGCACTTAGATGCTAATAACTCATCTATATAATTGTATATTGTTGGCATAACTAGAATATGAAAAATTCTAGTAAAGAAGATGTTTATGTTTATTGTATGTTGGATTGGAAAATGGGTATGTAAACCCTATATGTTAAGTAAGTAAACAAATGAATGAGAACCCTAACATTAAAAGTTAAAGTATATGATTTAGATGGAATTCAGAAAAGTGTAGATTGGGAGATGTTAGATGGTTTTAATTGCCTACTTAGATAGGGGCATTTATTTGGAGATCACGTGCATACGCTTAGTTGCGCGCTTTAGTGGAGGGGTGAGTTGGATTATTATAGAGAGTGCGACTCCATTAAATCATGTAATAATGCATTTATAATTATTATGCATTTTAATGCACTTGCTAAAAATGTTTTCAACTCGGGCTCTGACCCGTTTATATTTTCTCCTGCTATGTATATATATTGTATTACTTTAGGTGTTCCTCCGCAAGAACGCCATTGATGTTATCCATCCAGTGTATTCGTGGAGTTGTGGCAGTAGCGGACTGTTGAGGCATTTTGTTATGGTCGATTCCTATCTTTTGTATATCTAGATTAAGATTCAGTTGTATCTTTGGGTCTATACTCCAGTATTGTAGTTTAACACTTTATATTGTCCCTTCTCAAATTATTGTATTTTCTGTGACCCGACAGCATATTCGGATAATTTACTTTGTACATTTTGTTGTACTCTTGTATTCATTTCTTTACATATTGTAGAGTTTGTTGTATTACTCATCATAGTTAGATGTAGTTTTTGTGTTATTGGTTGCATGGTTAATTTTATTTGGTGTTAAATAAAAGTTTTAAATTTTTGGCAATCCGCTTTTAATGGTTTCGGGTAGTTAGCCTTATATTATTGTGTATTGTTAGTTGATGTTGAGACTGCGCCATCTGAGATACCTGATTTAATGTAATATAGGGCTGGCCACCCGTTATTGTTTTGAGCGGGTTGTCACAGATGGTATCAGAGCATCAGGTTCTAGTGTCTTTAGGATCTGTGTGCGTTACTACAATCTTCCGTAAGCGTTCTTGATGTAGAGCCTTATTATTAGGATGGTTGCATTCATGCGTCCATATTTCTTCTGTGATTTGAAAACATTTGAAAGACGTTCTGATACAATTGTTCTTGTTTCAAATGCCACCAAAGAGAGGTCGTTCAGTCAGAGCAAATAAAGGGGATGTGGAACCCCAAACGCCTCAAAGGAACATGACTACAGATGAAGTTGCCAACATTGTGCCACAAGAAGTAACTGCTGCCATTTCTATGATGGCGCAGTGACCTGCCGTTCAAGCAGCCCAAACCCATTTAGGACTGTCTTTATGGGAAAGAGTGAAGGAAGATTTTAGAAAGGGGCTTCCTCCAGAGTTTACCGGGGGAGTTGATGCAATGGCTGCAAGTCAATGGAAGAGTAGTATGCAGGGTCACCTCCGTATGGTTGAGTGTAGTGAGGTGCAGAAACAGTTTTTATCCACCTTTAAGTTATCGGGTGCAGCTCTTAAATGGTGGGAGTCTGTCACCACATCAGAACAGAGAGATACTCTACTTATAACAGATTTTTGGGAACTTTTTGATCGAAGGTATTTTCCTTCCCCAATTCAAAAGGAAATGAGGAGGAAACCGATGGATGTGTTTCAAGGTAATAGACAGGTGGCAGAATATGAAGAAGATTTTTCTAGATGGGCGAAATTAGTACCTGATGAGGTAAATACGGAAGAGAAGCGTATATCGAAATTTACTCAAGGTTTAGATTGGAGAATTCGGCAGCATTTGTTAGAGAGTCCTACGTTAGTGACTTTCGTCGAGGTAGTAAATGCGGCATTGTTAAAGTGTCATGAATATCGTCTTCGTTCGCAAGAGGGTACGAACTTTGGAGATTCTAGTTCATCAAGTAAGTTGGGCGAAGAGGGTGCCAGTAATGCGAGTGGGAATAAGTCAGACTATAGAGAGTCGCAACGACATTTTGTTCCTCAAGGTGGGCCGAGAGGAATTGCGGGTAGATGTTTCTTTTGTAAAGAAATAGGTCATAGAAAGAGAGATTGTCCTAAAAGAGGTAAAGGACCGTGTTTTGATGAAGTTTTGGAAGTGCAACCCCTACAGCAGATTCGAGGTCATTTTAGACCAGGGGACTTTATGTGGGAGCCCAATGATGACAAAGGGCAATCGGACTAGAGATGGATGATGTAAGTTATTTTCCTTTGTGAATAGGAATATTAATATATGAAGTTTTGGGTATCGTATGGGAGATACTTAGGAGAGGGTAGTGCCATAACCCTATTATGTGTGTAATGACCCGAAAGGGAATTTTGAGCGAGATAGGCTCTTATGTTATTATCTTTTGAGAGAATAGATACTTTTGTGATGTGCTCAAAGAGAGCTATAAATCTTGTTATGAATGTAAGAATTGTTATTGTGTGTTAAGTAGTAATGATAAAGCTACTTATTTTTATATAGTCATGATAGATTTATATAATTGTTGTATTCCAGATATGGAAGAGCCTAATAAATGGCTATATATTGATATAATATAAGATATGATTTCTGAAAAGAGTTCAGAATTTGTGGATTATTGGGACGCGGGAAAGTTTAGCTCATAATTATGCTAATTTTTGTGAGCTACATGTTGTTATATGTATGATGATTGATAAGACCTTGTGCTATGAACATAAGGTACTTTATATAAATATCGTATGATATAAACTATTTTCAAAATAAAACTTCTTTTTATAGGCCTTTAGGTCATATCAAAATGATTTTTCACTAAAATATTTTCAAACTCTAGTCCGGATTTAACAAACTCTCAATCCCCGACGTCGCTACATAGTAGTGTATTGGGAGGGTTCCTTGTTTGGATTTCGCATTTGCGAGACGTTCCCCGCACGAAAGTGGCGAATGTCAGGAATTGAGAGGAGTTATTTCTTTGAACCATTTAAAATATTTACTCTATTAATATGCTAGTATAATTTATACATCTTTAGAATTATGGAACTTTGGAGGCAAAATGAAGCCTCATTTTGATTGGTACGAGTAAAGCTCGAATAAAGGGTGTATGGGCGCCCTAGTTGTTGTAATTGGATTTGTAAAACTTAAAAATCAACTTAAAATAAATTCGTCGTGGGAAGTTAGAGGTTTGAGTATAGGATTAGCGAGGAAGAGTGAAATAGGAACTAGTTGAGCTTTGGAGTATTAGGCTTAGCTGAATTTCAAGGACGAAATTTTTGTAAGTGGGGAAGTTTGTAACAACCCGAGGCTTTAGAGAAGATAATTTATTTATTTTGGGAGAAATAAATATTATTTTATTTGGAGAAATGTTAAATTGGCATTTGAGGTCAAAATTTGAAGTTGTTAGGAAGTGTGTCGAATGGTAATTCTGAGGGTGTAGTCGTGTCTGGGAGGGTCGAGAAAGTCAAAATGGCTGTACTTGGGGTCTATTTAGGTTCCGAAATAATTTAAGCTCGTTTGACTCGAATTAAAGTTACCGAGTCATTTAAAGTGTGTATTATCATTTAAAGTGTGTATTTTGGGAGGTAAGGCTTAAAAGCCTACGGGAGAAACAATTCTCCTTAGAGAGAGAGAAATAGAAAGAAGGAGAGAGAGAGAAGAAGAAGAAGAAAGAAGAAGAGAAAGAGAGAGAAAGTGGAGATTTCCGGCCAATACGCGATCTCGAGGACGAATCAGACCCTACGAACTTGAGGCAAGTGATTAAACTTGCTAAATAATTGTTGTGTATAATTTATTTCATGATTTGTGGATTAAATTTATGGGCTTTAGGTTTAGTTTATCAAAACCTAACTTTTGGGGAAAACCTTGGATTTGTAGTGTATAAATGGATTTGAGGTTAGAAATTAGTTTAAATGTGTTTATAGATGATTATTGATGTTATATATGTGATTGGGTGGAAGAGAAATGAAGAGGAAATGATTAAAATGAATTTTGGGATTTTTGGCTTACAAAAACGTAGCCATTCTCGAGCCTTCTGAAGGGCCGAATCGATTCGTCCCCTTACCGAATCGATTCCGAATTATGCAGTTGCCCAGGTCTGAGAGACCGAATCGATTCGGACCCCAGCCGAATCGATTCGGCATGAGACAGAATCCCAGGTCTGATGACCCGAATCGATTCGCCTTGGAGGCCGAATCGATTCGGAATTGGCCCGAATCGATTCGGAAACAGGGCTTTTTGAGGGATGTTTTTCTAGGGAGAATGTCATTCCGTTTCGTTCGAGGTTATCGATTGGGAACCTCTATAGGAGTTATGTGGAGTACGTTTTGGAGAGTTTTAGAGAGTTTCCCTTATAAGATATTATTGGAGTCATGTTGACTTAAATTGAGGAATACCGATTATAGATTATGGTATATTTTAAGTGGGGAAGCCCACTATTGATGAAAATTCTATTTGGAGATAATTATTAAATTCATATGAAAATGAGAATGAACTTAGTGATGTTTGAAAGTTAGAATCAAAATCCCAAAGGGGGTAACTTTAAAGGTTCATCCAATTTAAACTGAACCATATTATGGATTGAGAATATGAATGCTAATAAATGTGCATACGGATATAAAAATATCCTTAATGATGAATAATTTGGGAGATGTCTCACACAATGAGAAATTCTAATCGAGGTGCATCAGGATAGAGAATATCCTTAACATAAATCGAATTGAGAGACAATTCATAATTAGATGCGATATGTGAGCTTCAAGCGAGAAATAGTATAGTGTATACTAAGTAGGGAAGATGTGTGAGAATTGACGATTAGTATATCGAGAGGGAAATATACTAAACAATAATATTATTTCGACTACGCCAAAAAGCGTACAATGAATATGCAAATGATGTGACAGGTATACCTTATATGATGGTATATCTTTATATGATGTGGTGATGTATGTATACCTTATGTGATGGTATATATATATATATATATATATATATATAGTGAAGCATACCCCCTCCTTGCTATCATTGGGAAGTTGCGTGCGATGAGGGTGAGCATCCTGGCTCGATGAGCAGGGTGTGGATACTCCCCAGGTCATAGTCGTCCATGGTGATTATTATGTGATATACAATATTATTTGGGGGTGAGAAGTCGTGGGTATGTGTCGTTCTCACTTGTCGGTTCGGAGCTATGGTCGTTTCCCAGGACGTTGTGTTGCGCGAGTTGATCACGAGGTGGGTGTCGTTTAGCCCCACCAGGTGGTTCCCAGTTTGCTACGAGGTTTGGGCAACTAGAAGATGATAGCATTGTGAGCATGCGTCCTCGAGTTATAACTCGGTTGGATGGTTATTATATTATGGATGTGATTGGTACTTGGGTATCGAGGGTATAATGGACCTCAACGACCAACATTGCCAAGGAGTAGTGTAACGGGGGGTTCCTTGTTTGGATTTCGCTTTTGCGAGACGTCCCACGCATGAAACGCAGTGTAATGTTGGGAGTGAGGAGAAGTTAGTCCTTAATGCTCATAGATATATAGTATATACTTCTCGACGATCAACAGTGCCAGAAGTAGTGTATCGGGGGGTTCCTTGTTTGGATTTCGCTTTTGCGAGACGTCCCACGCACGAAACGCCGTGTACTGTTAAGAATTGGGAAAAATTAATTAATTAGTGGAGTAATAAGAATTTGGGTTACATGCATCATGCATTGAGGGCATAATGAATCTCGAAAATCAATACTATCAGGAGTAGTGTAACGGGGGGATTCCTTGTTTGAATTTCTCTTTTGCGAGACGTCCCACGCACGAAACGTAGTGGTATTGAGAATTGGGAGAAGTTTAGTCCTTAGCACTTAGATGCTAATAACTCATATATATAATTGTATATTGTTGGCATAACTAGAATATAAAAAATTCTAGTAAAGAAGATGTTTATGTTTATTGTATGTTGGATTGAAAAATGGGTATGTAAACCCTATATGTTAAGTAAGTAAACAAATGAATGAGAACCCTAACATTAAAAGTTAAAGTATATGATTTAGAGGGAATTTAGATAAGTGTATATTGGGAGATGTTAGATGGTTTTAATTGCCTACTTAGATAGGGGCACTTATTTGGAGATCACGTGCATATGCTTAGTTGCGCGCTTTAGTGGAGGGGTGAGTTGGATTATTATGGAGAGTGCGACTCCATTAAATCATGTAATAATGCATTTATAATTATTATGCATTTTAATGCACTTGCTATAAAATGTTTTCAATCGGGCTCTGACCCGTTTATATTTTCTCCTGCTATGTATATATATTGTATTACTTTAGGTGTTCCTCCGTAAGAACGCCATTGATGTTATCCGTCCAGTGTATTCGTGGAGCTGTGGCAGTAGCGGACTGTTGCCGCATTTCGTTATGGTCGATTCCTATCTTTTGTATATCTAGATTAGGATTCAGTTGTATCTTTGGGTCTATACTCCAGTGTTGTAGTTTAACACTTTATATTGTCCCTTCTCAGATTATTGTATTGTCTGTGACCTTACAGCATATTCGGGTAATTTACTTTGTACATTCTGTTGTACTCTTGTATTCATTTCTTTACATATTGTAGAGTTTGTTGTATTACTCATCATAGTTAGATGTAGTATTTTTTGTTATTGGTTGCATGGTTGGTTTTATTCGGTGTTCAATAAAAGTTTTAAATTTTTGGCAATCCGCTTTTAATGGTTTCGGGTAGTTAGCCTTATATTATTGTGTATTGTTAGTTGATGTTGAGACTGTGCCATCTGAGATACCTGATTTAATGTAGTATAGGGTTAGCCACCAGTTATTATTTTGAGCGGGTTGTCACATGATATTTGCTAAAGGTTCAGCTTTTATTCACTTGGTGAAATAATCCGTGTCGACCAGGAGATACTTCTAATTTTCAGGTTTTATAGATAAGGGACCCACAATATGTAAATCCCACTGAGCAAAGGGACACGGGCTACTCAATGACTTTAGGTCGTTGGTTGGTTGGTGAAGAATGGGAGAGAACTCTTAGCACTTCTTGCACTTTCTAACATAGAAGACTGTGACTTTCTTCATGTATGCTACCAATATCCTTCTTTGATGACTTTGAATACCAAAGATCTTCCCTTGGCATAGCTCCCACATATCCCGTCATGAAGTTCGTAAGTTCGTACAGAACTTGGTCGACATCATTCAGGAGGTATGGACCTGGGAAAAATTGTCTGTAGAGTCTACCTTCAGGTGACATGTAAAAATGGGCAACTTTTGTCGTGACTTGATAGGCCTGCTTCTTATCGGTTGGAAGAATATCTTCTTGAAAATAGGTTATAACTAAGTCCATCTAGCTAAGAGCTCACTAGAGAGCGAGGACTTGTTCGGCGACTTTTGTTCGTGCGATGCTTGGTTGGGCAAGTTATTCCGCCTAAATGGTTCTTTTGAGGTCAGAATCAATGGTTGAACCAAGAGTGGCTAACGCATCTTCACGAGTGTTGTTTTGGCAAGTAAATTGTTAAATATGGACCTTTTTAAACTGGGCAACCCGGCCTTGGACAACCTGACATTCGTTCATCTCTGGTATTGTAATCTCCTGATACTTGATTAGATACTAGTCTTGAGTCACAATAGATGTCAAGGTGATTTGCGCTAAGAGATAAACCTTCTTTAATCCAGCGATGAGAGCTTTATATTCAGCCTCATTGTTGGATGCTTCGGAGGCAAGTCTGATCCCTTGCTCGATCATGGTTTGCTCTGGAGTGATTAGGACAACTCGTACTCCATCCCCATATGAGTTTGAGGCTCCATCAAAATATAGCGTTCACTTATTGAGTTGGTCGGGTTTTTTGTTAACCATTTGGTCGGCGATTACCCCCTCGTTGGGCAGTTGTCCTCCGATGAATTCAGCGTATGAAATATGCTAACACTTACCCTTTAATATTAGTTCTAGGTTGATAGTGGATGTCCAATCTTACCAATTCCACCAACTATTTGAACATCCGTCCAGAAAGATCGGCCTTTCTGAGGATTGTTTTGAGAGGGAAAGAGGTGATAACTATAACCGAGTGAACTTCAAAGAAGTGATTTAACTTTCTTGAAGTGTGATCAGAGAGTAAGCTAGCTTTTCCAAATGAAGATAATGTTTCTTGACGGCTAACAGTGTCTTGCTAATGTAACAGATCGGTAAGGCCGGTTTTGAGGGAAGGCCAGAAAGGAGGTCGCCTCGGGCCCCCGATTTTTGACGCATTTTAGGACACCAAAATTTTATATGTGTATATATATTCATAGCTTCATTTTCCAATCATCCTAAAAATAACTCTTTTAAAACTTAACGGACAAACATTTAAACTTGCCGCAACTCTCAAAAAATAAGTCGGCATACTTTCGGTTACAAATTGTAAATTAATTAAAAAAAATCTCTTGTTAAATATGGGGCCCCCAATTCAAGAGTTTTTCTAGGGCCCTAAAATCTTGGGACGGGCTCTATAGATCGGGGCTTGGTGCCCCTCTTTTTTGCACATCCAGGGCGAACTAACTGCTTGGTTAGACATCGCGAGATATAGAAAAACTGGATCTCCCGGATTTAGGATCGCGAGCAAAGGTGGTCGGCTCAAATAAGACTTGATTTCTTTAAGTGATTTAGAACATTCTTCACTTCAGACCCTTCTCCTTCTTCAAGAGATGAAAGAATGGTCGACACTTTTCGAAAGACTTGGAGATGAAGCAGTTGAGCACTGCTAGCATTCCTCTCAACTTGTGAACATCTCTGACTGTTTTCGGTGGATGAACATTGTTGATAACATCCATTTGGTTAAGGTTGGCCTCGATCCCCCTTTGACTGACCAAGTATTTCAGGAACTTTCCAAACTGAACTTCGAAGGAGCATTTGGTTGCGTTGAGCTTCATCCTGTAATATCTAAGGACCTCAAACATCTTCTCCAAGTCCCGCAGATTATCTTTACGAGCATGTCGTATATATAGAATTCCATGGTGTCACCCAGCTGATGCTTAAATATCTTGGTGACCAAACGTTAGTATGTTTCTCTTGCATTCTTGATTCCAAATGGCATGACTCTTTAGTAGTACAAGCCAATATTGGTGATGAACGAGGTCTTCTCCTGGTCTGTGTCGAACAGAGGAATTTGATGGTACCCTGAGTACACATCCAAGAAACTCATCCATTTGTGGTTGGTTGTGGCGTCTACCAATTAGTCGATCTTTAGCACAGGAAAGTTGTCAGTGGGATAGGCTTTGATGATCGGTGAAGTCTATGCAGACTCTCCACTTTCCATTACGTTTCATTACGTCTATCGAAGTGGAGAACCATTTAGGAAATCGGACTTCTTTATTGGACCTTACCTCCAGAATTTTCCCTACTTCTTCTTCCACGGTCTTTGCCATCTTTGGGGTTGTTCAGCGAGCCTTTTGTGTGATCGGCGAGAATGTCAAGTCCAAGTGAAGTCGATGGCACATGACTTCGGGGTCTCAAACAAACATCCTGATTCATTTTTAGCAGAGAAATCAATTCTTCTTTTTCGTGATCGATGAGTGAGCTACTGATCAGAAACTTCTTCTTTGAGTGATAGTCATCGAATATTACTTCTTATAAGGGCTCCGTAACTCTATATACAGGGACCGCCCTAGTTTCTACCACCTTCGGTCTACCATACTTTAATTGCTACTAGGACATAGTAGCCCCGTCTTTACTTGTCCGCGATCACTTTTTCCTTCTTCCTCTCTTGCCTAGGCTTGATAGCAATGATAAAGCATTGTCGGGCAATGTCCTCATTTTATTTTATCTCCATTATCTCCGGTCGGTGATGCATTTGAGCTTCCGGTGATAAGTGGAAAGGACAACCTTCATGGTGTGAAATTATCCTCGTTCGAGGATGGCATTATGAGGAGAGTCAATATCCATAACTAGAAACTCAATAACCTTTTATATGTTCCTAGTTCGGACAAGCAGAACCACTTTACTTAGTGGCATAGTCATCTTTCCAGCGAAGCCGACCAAAGGGATGGTCGGTTCTTTTACATGCTCCATCTTATGATTGAGCTTGTTGAACAATTTCAGGGGCATGACTTCTGAAGAACTTCCCTTCTCAACTAGTAGCTTATCCACATCCCATTTAACAATCCTGAGGGTGATTACTAACGCATCATGATGTGGAGTTCTGACACCGACCAGGTCTTCCTTTGTAAACATTGTATGTTTGTTATGGTCAATATCTTTTGGATGTCAACGCTTGCATGTTGCAGTTTTGGCAGGGTCAATTTGGAAGGCCTCCATCGTTGCAATGACATTCTTCAGTTCCGTCCCAACAACATTGCCTTGGATCATGTTCGAACTCAAAGCACTGTGGATGACACTCATGTCCCATCTCGTCGTCTAGGACGTTGTCAAGTTTCTGCTCATCCTACACGACGAGCTTTGCACCTTTTTTTCTCCATGTAGTCCTTTAGGTGGCCTGATTGGGCCAATTCTTCTGTATGAGACTCGATAGCCTTATAGTTCTCTGTATTCTTCCCATACTCCTTATGATAGGTGCATCTCAAGGTCGTGTTCCTCTTAAATAGATCTCCCGTCATCTTCCTTGGACAATTGAGGAATTATTGATAAGCACCCAAAAGTGTCCATTTTATACCCTAAATATGTGCATTTTATTCGCTCGATCTCAATAAAAATGGCTTTATATTCGTATTCGTCTATATTACAGGTCAATGTGCAGTCGCAACATCAAAATGTGTTAATTCGACATAATTGCGACAAAGTGACGATCAAAAGCGTTCAATGAAGGAAATCAAAGCAGCCGTGAAATCCGAAGTCCCCTGTTGAGTTTGCCCAGATGAGTTCCGATGCCCTAGACCCTTTACCGTATCAAACCAAAGCCTCAATCGAGCCTCATGTGTGTTTAGTTTGTAATTTTTTTATTTTTTACAGATTTTTATTTTACTCATATAAAATTTTTAGGAATTTTTATTTTATTTGTGTACATTTTGTTATAAATATTAGGGTCCATTATCTTGCGTCGAGTGTTTTTATATTATTTATGTAAATATAATAGGTGTGCATTTTATTAGATTTTTATTTGTTTTTAATTTTTTAGGGTTAGTTTAGTTTTATTTTTTATATCTTATTTTATAGGGTTAGTTTTATTTTTATGTTTTTATTTGAATCGTTTAGTTATAGATTAGTATTTTTATTTTTATTTTAATAAATTTTATTTAGTTTTATTAATATTGTATTTTTAATTGAGTCTAAAGTCTTAGGTAGTTTTATTTCAATTTTAAATACAAAATACACACACACCCAAATACCCCTCACCCATCTTCTTCAACCATATCTTCTCTATCCTCTTTCCAAAGCCATGGTCGGCATACATCCACCCTACCCACTTCCTCAAACCGCCGACCATAAAATTCGGCAACCCCATACATCCAACTGGGCTTGAAAGCCGGCGATCTCCCATAAAAATCCATAATGAAAACCGACGACCTCTGCCCGAATTTTCAGGCAGATCCAACCTGCCTGCTTCACCTCCAAAACCCCTCAAAACTCGGAGCTCCGACAAAACTCGGTTCAACCAAACTCACGTTGGCGACCTTATTCAGGTCCGGCAACCCACCAACCCGCAAATTGAACTTGAAACCTCCATCCTTGAACCAACTTCGACCATACCTGTTGAAATCCCAAACCCACTGCCATATTTTCGATACGACCTCCATCTCCTGCAATCCACCATTAAAAGCCCCGATCCACAACCCAACTTTAACCCGCTGCCCAATTATAATCCATATTCCACATGATTCTAAACCTCCAACTCACAAGACCTGCTGCCATACTTCCTAATACCCAGCCTAAAAATCCGATAACCTTCCCCTTGCCAAACCCATAAACACACGTGCCTACCCAAACCATCCCTTTGACTTAACAAATAAAATCCCTACAAAATCTCCCAAGAAAACCATTTGTGGGTTTTTAAAACGGGATGGCAGCTCATTTATAAAAGGGGACTCTCTCACAGAGGAAAAATAAATAGACAATATTTTTTTGTACAGTTTAGAAATAAAAAAATATATATTCAGAAATATACAAAAAAATTAGAATAGGTTCATAATATTTTTTAGGCTTGGTTTTTAATTTCTTTTATTGTAATCAACGAATTTTTGTGGAAGAATTTGGACGCACTTCAATTCGACAGGGAAATATTGCGTATTGTGTTTCTATCTCCCTATTTATATTTATGTCCATATTTTTCTTGGATGTTGTGTATGCTAGCATGAGAATGTTCAACTAATCACCCCGTTTAATGGGTGGGATGATATCGCGTAGGATGTTAATTTAATTAATTAATTTAGTTGATTGTCATATTTCTAGGAGAATTAAATATTTAATTGTCACAAATTAATTTACGTATCGAGAGATAGTAAATTAATTTTGTTTTAGAATTTGATTTTTGGAATCGAACAGGATATAGGTTATTCCTAAATTTTAAATATTAATTCGGTGTTAAAATTCGAGGATTCATATATTTTTTATTCTCGCATCGCACTTAATTTGAATGGTTTGATGAGCTAATCTACCTAAGACCTAAACCCGATTATTGAAACGAGTTGGGATTTCATCACCCACTTAATCACTTTATCCCATTTGCTTGTTACCCGTGCCATCACTTAATTAAAATCAACGAACTAGCACGACAATTAGGATCAGTGTTCATTAGGATCCTTTTGGACTGAGACGCTCGAAAGATACTCTAGTGAGTTCTTTTCACCGCTGTCAATCTTCAAACGACTTTCTTAAGACAATTGTCTAGGGCAACTGGGTTTTAAGTGAGGCCGCCCAGTAAAACGGGTTTATGCTTTCCCTAATGTGGTGTCGGACGGTCGATCGTTGTAGTAGCTAGTGTGGTGAGCCTTAACTAGTACGCCTTTTGTTCTCTCGGGAAGAAAGTAGGAGCAAAAAAAATTCAAAGGCGACGTACGGCTCTGTGTTTTTCTTGCTCGGGGATTAATTAAAAATTTGACTACCCTATCACTTAATTGAAGATAATAATTGGCTACGTGCTTGTTAGGATTTTTTCTTTGCTCGTACGTGTCTAGTTCAACTCTTTTGGTAGTCAATTTTATTCTCCATCCTTTTGAGTTTCAAAAAGAGTCCCTTTTATCCCCTTTTTCGAAAAATCCAAAAAAATATTTTCCTTGTTTCAAAAAAAAAGTATTTTCCATTTTTTTTTAATATTTTCTAAAAAAAATCACCAAAAGATTTTCTTTCTTTATTCAAAATGCCAAAAAGATTTTCCTTTTTTTATACTCAAAAATCACAAAAAGATTTTCTTTTATTTGCATCGTCCACGCACACATCTCATACTCCACCGCCTCCGGTGATGAGTGTCAACCCATCCAATGCTTCGCCGTGCACCTACTGCTTTCACTTGATCACTTATCCCATGAGTGTCCATGCATTCCCTATCCGTCCGAACCCACCATGGCCCACGTGTATCCATATGACACTGTTTCAGAACCACCCTCGACGTATTGTCACAACATATCCAATACAGAGGGGTATGATCACCCAAGCTATTCGTGGAGGCCTGATCACCCTCCTATGCAATATGAATCCCAACACCCTGTTGTGGATCCTCGCGATTTTCGACAGTTGTCATGGCCACCTAGTGCACCTAATCCCGATCAGTCCCCTCTCTACGCTACCCTTGATTATCATCCTTTTGTCTCTCACGAAGTTCATCCTCTCATGTATGACGAACTTGATCCCGCTCCACATACTTCATACAAGTATTCTCCGTATAGTCCTACTAATAGTGAGTTGTGTCCACCTCACCCATGCCCCGTTGCACCATCATCCACATCCGCTCTTAAAAGCCTCTTGCAAAAATTCATCCTCGAGCAAAAGCAAGACACTCAATATCAAAATGAAGCCCTTCAATGGCTTGAACAAAGTTAAATGAAATTGAGTGTGCAAACGAGTCGGATTTCACCCCACGTCAACCCATTGTTGTACCAATGTGGAATGATGATGAGTCGTCTTGTGCCACTGATTTTGAGTGTGACCAACCCTATCATCCCGAGAATCTCGAAGTTGAGACCACCCCGTGGTCTGGGCCCCAAGTTAACAATTGTGTTGCCTTATCCAAAAATTATGAAACTGATCAAACCCCGCCTTGTCCAAAAGAACCCACCATTGAGGTTCCCATTCCCCTTCCCAATGAATCCAAACATACACCCGAGTTTACACCTTTTGATCCTTTCGTGTGTGTCCCTGAGGAAACCCTTCCTTATAGGTTAGCTCCGGCTAGGAGTGCTCACCAATGTTCTGAGATTGCATCCGAGATAGTTCCTACCTATCTGGATATGGATCCTATCCAAACATGCCCGTCTCACTTTGAGTCTAATTTTGATGTTGATTCTTTTATCTCAAATTTAAACGCCTTGTTAGTTTTTCCCACCACCTCGAATGGTAACTTATGTGTGGATCACTTGATCTCTCCATCCTTTACTTCCACATTTCCTCTTGTGAGTACTCTTGATGATGACCCCGAGCCTAACAATAAGTGTGTGTTCCATACTCTCGAGTTGGATCATTTTTACCCACCATTTGTACCACCCGGTTTGGACCTTGCTCTTGTACCTCACATATTCCCATCCATTTCTTTAGATCCTCACTTGAACCCTCCCTCCACCCTAGTGCTCCACGAGCCCACTCCTGAGTTTTTCCTCAACCCCACCATTCATGAGAGTATTCATGCTACTCTCACCATACGTGACACCAAGCTTGTCCCTACATGCGTGACTCACCTGTTGTGATAATTTTTATTTCCGCCAACACATTGATGTGTCATGGCGCGACCATTATCGTCGTCCATTTATAGAATGGTCGTGTGTTTTCTCGGAGGCCCACCGCATCACTATTGCCACACCATTTTGCCTCCCCATCCAATTAGAGCACCGTACCTATAGGGCCCTTGTTGCCCTCACCTTTACGCTCAATAAGGCCCGTGATCAGTGCCTCATCACCCTCACCCTTGCCTTTCATCCGCATACCCTTCTCCCTACCCACCTTTGGTCCACCGATGCTTTGCATCGAGTGAAGCACTTTGTCATACAAGTTCATTGACCTTCTAGCCTTTATCCAACAAGCCTGACGCTTCAGTCTTATTTGGGGGTGATTCTCATCACCCGATTTTTCTGCCACCCCGTGCTTTCATAGTTTTTATCTTTAGGGCGAGTACCCTTTGATCTGACTAAAGACATTAAACTTAGCGCTACCAGGAGGCAGCCCGTCGTATCATATTTCTGAGTATGAGTCTTATCCTGTTTGGGGGGTGGTGTTCTCTCCTCACCCAATGATTTTCATATGCTTTATAGACTTGTATATTTTTAGCCGAATTTTTTCTTCAGGTTCCCCCTCTGCTCCATCATGCGGTACATTTCGTTAGCGATTAATTATGCTAATATCTTTCCTCTCTTGTGCTTTCCATTTTTATATATAGTTTTAAACATTAAGGACGATGTTCTCTTTTTTGGGGGTGGAAAATTTATCAAAATTGTACCTCGTTTGAAAAAATTTCAGAAACAAATCCTTTTACCTTTTTTGTGCAATTTAACTCAATTTAGTTATGCCATGAATTGTCTATCATCTCCCTTTTAGAAATCTCTAAATACTCTTGTTCCGACCCTAAAATTACTCTTTTTATCATAAAATTAAATAATACCTTTTAAAAGCATACTTGTACTATGAATTCCTAAACTCGGCAGTATTTGCACTATCACGTTTTATAATCAAAAGTTGAAGAGTAACAACATTCTCAAGAGAGCCTTAAAATATCACTAAAGGAGACTTTAAAACTGTGAAATTTGAGTTATTCACCTTTATGAGGTTTTTACATAATATCTGAGTCACAAGTTGACTCATTTTCCTTTGGATAGTACACTTAGTCGTTGCATGGTCTCATTATTTTTCAATTTTGGCAGAACCACTAAGAATGACATATTTTTCGAGTTGTAAGAAACATGTATCTTGTAGTTTGTCCCCAGCACCAAACCATTTTGACCATACACTTATCATTTTCTAGACCACATTATCATTTAATATTTTCCTTGTCCATATATATTTGAGATACCATCCATATATCGTGTCACATCACTACCATTGTTTTTTAGAAAAATAGTTTTTGATATTTTAAATGTAAATTGCCTTCATTTGTGTCGTGAAAAGAAAAATGCATCGTAATAAAAAATAAAAAAAAATAAAAAAAAATATAGAAAAAGTAGAGAAAAAGAAAAAAAATGGAAACGGAGAAAAAGAAAGCTTGCGATCGTAAACTTAAAAAATGAAGACATAGTTATTCTTATTGTGTGCCACTCTTCTCAAAAATCCTACCATCATTCATCTTCATTTGATTTTCCCCTCATACCTTACATAAACCCCATTTCCACCCTTAGTAAAGTGTTCGGGCAAATGAGAAGTGTATATGGTGACTAACTCGACATTCTCGACATAGTGGTTAGCATTCCTTCATGAGATCAATTTATATCATGTATTCGTCATTTCTTATAAGTGTGTGAGATGTTTGACCTTGTTTACATTTACTCACCCCCTCACACACTAGAGAGATATACTTACTCAATTCTCAAAGAGTTCGATTCAGAGAGATATATTCTAGTGAGAATTGAAGTCAAAGCGTTGATTCTTAAACAGGCGATATAGGAATTACTCTTACGATACTTAAGATTGTTTCATACTAACACATGCTGAGTTTTAGGAAAGATTACGCTTTTGGGTATTAAGTAATTTTATGCCTCACTTTGATAATTGAACATGGTGCTCCTTGATGTCCTTTTAGTCAGGTTATATAGCTTTTCATCATCAAATAAAAGATTATCGTTCAATAAAAAATTTGAATTTTGTGGGTACATTCACTACAAACCCTCACAAGACAACACTCGTCCTGCAAGGTAACCTACAAGTTTAACGGCTTGTTGCATATGCTGTAATACCCCGTATTTTTGGCTATATTTATTTTTGGGATTAATTAATTAAATGAGAATTAATTGGGAATTAATCCGGATAAAATACTAGCGAGATGTGAGTTGGTATTTGACTATATTGAGTATATACGATGTTATATGAATATTGAATTATGAAATTTGTCATGAGATTGATATACGGCAATCTGGTCATTTTATTGGGACGCGTGTGACAGTCGCGTCAGGATATAATTATTTTAATTATAAAAGTGATTTTAAATTCTATTAACCGTATGGTCGTTTTGAGTGCGCCAACGCGTCCGGAAGGGTCGAGATAGTCAGAAAACACTAGTCGGGGGTTTAGTTTGGGTCCCGGGGTATTTTTAGGCCATACCGGCAACATAAAGGGCATTTTGGTAATTTTGTATTTTTGGAGAATTAAAAGTGACGAAAATTGGGAGTTTTAATCTGATATGGATTTGACCCACTAAGCCACTAACCAACCCTTAATGACCCAATAAGCTACGGAGGTTATCAAATTAGGTTTCCAACTTTCCCAAAGAAAAACCCTAGCCACCATAGCCACCTTTGGAGAAGAAAGCTTGTAGAGAGGAAATTCTGCAGAGAGAGAGAGATAGCTTCAGCAAATCAACATCAAAATCAGAAATAAACTCAAGGCAAGTGGTTTAATATCATTTAATTTCAGAGAATGCTCTTTCCATGTATAGGAATTTAATAAAATTGATTTGTTCTTGGTGTAATATGAAAACCCATGTATTTTGGAACTTAGAACTTGAAATCTTGAGGAGAATTGCATGTAGAATGATAGGTAGATGATTTTACTGAGGATATTAGTGATTGGGTGAAATTAAAACGGATTTTTATTGGGTTAATTCATGAATTAAAATTTTAGGGTTTGTGTTCTTGAATAATTGGGGGAAAGTGATGAGACTTGATGATTTAATGATGATTGGGATGAATTAACTCAGTAACATACGTTAGTTTATAACCTTGTTATGTTTAGGAGTGATTAGAGACCTTTAAACATTGTTGGGACGAAGTTTAGAGGAGATTTGAAGAGTAAAAATTGATAAAAAAACGTAACTAAGAAATTCTGGGCCGAAACTGGTCCCTCGTTAGAAGACCTTCCCAGGTCGTTCGAACGAGCTCGTTCGAACGAGCTTCTAACGAGTTGACCAGTCGCTTCTAACGAGGGGAGACTTCGTTCGATACCTTCGTTCGAACGAACTGTATTTCGTTCGATACATTCGTTCGAACGAGATGTCGTTAGAAGGTACAGTTCGTTCGAACGAACTGGAATCTCGTTCGAACAGCCTCGTTCGAACGAGACTTCTAACGAGCTGGCAGTTTAGGACTTTTTGGCCTGTTTTGATTTTGGGAGTCCCGTAATCTTGTTCGAGGATATAGATAACTTTCCTTTGATGATGTATTGATAGATTTGGGACGTTTGGGTTATTTTGAGGAGTAAATTATATACGAGCAATTTAATTAAAGGGATAGTTGGGTTGAGACGTGAGTGTCTACTACGACGTGAGAATAAATTATGGCGCGTATGATTATAAACCGGAATCATATAAAGTGTATAAATTATATGTTGGTACTAGAATGAGAATAGTACTACAATAAATCTACGGGATTACTAAGATGTGTGTTTACTTAGTATTGGTATATGATTTGTGTGTTTGACATACCTACCATACTTGCTATCACGGGAGGTTTGCGTTCGCTTAGGGCCCTCTAATCCTTGTGTTGCCCGGATTTAGACTGGTTACCTCGATGAACATAGGTCAGAGAAAGACTTATTGGGATGTTAATAAGTCCGCTGATCGTGGGAGCGCAGGTATGTGCGTGACCCATGTGATGTGACTGTGTTCACCTCCATTATTTGTGATGTTGTTATCTGTGAACTATTCCTGAGAGATTCGGAATATGTGATCCTTATGTACGTGATGTACCGGGATGGATAGCAGAGTATGTGTGCACCGCAGCCTAGTCTCGGGGTGCTTATATTGTATATTTATGTTGTGGAAAATATACGCTTAATAAACTGGAACTTTCATATGGTATTGTGTGTAACTATGGAATAAAATAGAGGGATAATCTATAACGAGTTGTATTACTTTTGTATGAGAACCTGAAGTTACGTTAAACCCTATTTAATTGAGATCGTTATAATGTTAATGAGAACCGAGTAATAAGGGTAGAACCTATGGCAGTCTAGCTAGATATGATGTCGCTTAGCTAGTAGTTGTGTCATTTTAGATGGGTACTTACGTTAGGAGTGCACAGTTAGACGAGAGGTGAGAATTTCATGTGAGTGCACGTCCTAACATGTACTATGCATTTAATGTTTTAAATGTTTTTAAAGCACTTGCAGGTTTTTAAAATATCTTCACATTCGGGCTCTGACCCGTTTGCTTTCAAATCTATTTTTCTTGTAAAACCATTTTAGGTGCCCAGCCACAAGGACACCATGCATAGGATACTCATTCAGGTGACGAGCTGTAGCTGTTTGTGGATGCTACAGGGATTTGCTTGTAGACGCTTCTATCATTTGGATTCCAGATTCGTTATCTATCAGTTGTAGGGCATGTTGCCCATTTCTATTAGAGTCATCTTTCCATTTCAGTTTTTCAGACTTTGTCATGTATTGATTCAGTATTCAGTATTTCGTTACTTATTTCAGTTGTGGGATTTGTAGTGAGGAGTTTTCCTCCAGACTTTATTTACATTATGTGATGGTTATTCTATTTACTTCAGTATGGTGAATGGTGTTGTTATTCTTCATTACACTTGTTGCATGTTAATCAGACTTAAATTAAAATTTGGCATCTAACTTTTTAAATACTAGGTGGTTAGTAATCATTAAAATGTTTTCGACAGTGATGCTATTAACTGGACCAACTTGGCATTTTGAATTAATTTAATAAAGGAGTAGCTACCCGGTATTTAATTAGTCGGGGTGTCACAGGTGGTATCAGAGCATCAGGTTCTAGTGTCCTTTAGGATCTGACGGCTTATTATGTTTCCGCTAAGTTTCTTTGATATAGAGCCCTATATTTAAGGATTGTTGTACTCTTTTTGTGTATGCTTCGTTCTTCAGCTATTTTAAGTTTATAACAGCGAACTTATAAACTTTGTTCTTATTTCAGATGCCTCCACGACGTGCACGACGAGTTCCCAGGGATGCAACACCCGAACCCCAGCCCGCTCCAGTTCAGGGCATGATGAACGCCGCTGAGGTTGCAGCTATAGTAGCCCAAGCGGTAAATGCCGCAATTGCCGTTGTTCAGCAGGCACCACCTCAGGCGCCGGTTGCTGCGCCAGTACAGGCAAATGCATTCCCGTCTGCTTGGGAACGTGTATGTGACGCTTTTCAGAAAGCGTATCCGCCAGAGTTTGCAGGTAGCTCAGATGTGGTAGTCTCGAGCCAGTGGAGGAAGGATATGCAGAGGCACTTAAGGATGTATGAATGCACGGACGTTCAGAAGCAGGTGCTAGCTACTTTCAAGCTAGTTGGATCTGCGCTACAGTGGTGGGAGTCTATTACCACCGTGGAGGAGAGGGATACTCTCACTATTCAGGACTTCTGGGTGCGGTTTGACCGCAAGTACTTTCCGTCGACTGTTCACACGGAAATGAGGAGGAAACTGATGAATCTGAGGCAAGAGGGTAAGACTGTGGCCGAGTATGAGGCCGAGTTCACGAATCTGTTGAATATCGTTCCAAATGAGATACCAACAGAGAAGAAGAAGATTGAGAAGTTCACGGACGGGTTGACATGGAGGATCCGTCAGCATCTGTTAGGGAACCTTTCGTTGGCCACGTATTCTGATGTGGTTAACGCTGCTTTGTTACACTGTCAGGACCACCGCTTTCATATGGCTGAGGGCAAGAGGTCGGGAGAGTCTAGCCATCAGGGCAGGACAGGAGGACATGGTGCCGGTGGGGCACAATCTGTTCAGGGGCAGAGATAGGGTGAGCAGGGTACCCAGCAGGGGGATCAGAAGAGGTTCCGATCAGGGAACTACAGACAGGGACAGGGAGGTTTCCGTCAGGGCCATCAGGGTCCAAACGGCCATCAGGGCCAACAGGGGCAGAATGGGCAGCAGTTTCACCGGGGCCAGCAGGGCCAAGGGAGGAACGGTAACGGCCATCAGGGCCGGGGACCGCAGGGGCAGAGAGGAGGGAATTTCCCAGGGAAGTGTTTTGTTTGTGGCAAGACTAGCCATAAGCGACAGGATTGTCCTGATAGGGGCAGGGCCCCACAGCAGCAGCAGCAGGGTGCTCGCCAGGAGCCACAGAGGCCTATGTTTCCCGCCGCTCTCCCCGCACCGCCACAGATGGCAGCATTGCCACCCATTCCAGCAGTCCCAGTTCAGCAGGGGCAGCTACAGTATGGACGTGTCTATAACGTTCACCAGGCTGCAGTTCCTCAGGCACCGCCCGCGATTGAGGGTACATTTCCTATCCATGGCACTATGGGTCGGGTATTATTTGATACGGGGGCTACACATTATTTTATAACTACACACTTCGCGAAAGCTTTAGGATTGTTAGCTACGGCAGAGAGCACAGTGACGTGTGTCGACTCACCATTGGGGAGTGGGTCACTTATTTTCTTTATATGCCGGGGAGTGGGGGTAGAGATTGGTGGTTTGGTATTACCTGCAGACATGTTGGTATTAAATATGCATGTTCACGATGTGATTATCAGTATGGATTGGCTCGTAGCTTATAGGGCCATGATTGATTGCTTTAGCGGGGGCATTGTTTTTGCCATTCCGGGGCAAGAGATGTTTGTAGTGGCGATGCCTCGCCCAGAGGGAGGATCGACCGCTCATATGTATTACATTGAGGAGGATACCTCCAAGGAGGTAGTGATTCCTTTAGATTATATCCCAATAGTCAGGGAGTATTCGGATGTGTTTCAGGAGATACCAGGCCTACCCCCCAGTCGAGAGATAGATTTTGTTATAGACCTATTGCCAGATACGAGGCCTATAGCACGCGCACCGTACCGTATGGCTCCGGCAGAGATGCGAGAGCTATGAGATCAGATAGAGCAGCTGTTAGGTCAGGGATTTATTCGCAGGAGTACCTCACCTTGGGGCGCTCCAGTTTTGTTTGTGAAGAAGAGGGACGGTTCACTGAGATTGTGTGTGGACTACCGAGAGTTGAATAAGGTCACGATACGGAATAAGTATCCGTTGCCTCGAATCGATGACCTATTTGACCAGTTGAGGGGAGCTTCTTTCTTCTCAAAGATTGATTTAAGATCGGGATACCATCAGTTGCGTATCAGGGAGGAGGATGTCTTGAAGACTGCGTTCTTGTCGAGATATGGTTCTTACGAGTTTCGGGTTATGCCTTTCGATTTGACCAACGCTCCAGCAGTGTTTATGGACTTGATGAACAGAGTGTTCAGGGATTTCCTAGACCAGTTTGTCATTGTCTTCATTGATGATATTCTGGTTTACTCCCAGACAGAGGAGGAGCACGCCGAGCATTTGAGGCAGGTTTTGCAGACACTTCGTCAGAACGAGTTGTATGCAAAATATGAGAAATGCGGGTTTTGGCTGAAGGAGGTCCAGTTTTTGGGACACATTATTTCCAACCGGGGGATATCTGTTGATCCGGGGAAGGTATCCGGGGTGAGGGAGTGGGGACAGCCCACGACACCGACTGAGATTCGTAGTTTCTTGGGCCTAGCAGGATACTACAGGAGGTTTATTCGGGGTTTTTCGAAGATAGCGGGTCCTTTGACACATCTGACTCGTAAGGGTGTGCCATTCATCTGGAGTGATGCCTGTCAGTTGGCATTTGATGAGTTAAAGGACAAATTGACCTCGGCACCTGTGTTAGCATTGCCGAGACCGGGAGTTGAGTATTTGGTATACACCGATGCGTCTTTGCAAGGGCTTGGAGGTGTATTGCAGCAGGAGAGACAGGCCATAGCTTATGCTTCCCGTAAGCTTAAGCCTCACGAGAGGAATTACCCCACACATGAATTGGAGTTGGCAGCAGTGGTATTTGCCCTACGGATTTGGAGGCACTATCTTTTGGGGGAGAAGTTCCAATTGTTCACGGACCACAAGTCCCTACAGTACCTGTTCACGCAGAAGGAGTTGAATATGCGGCAGCGTAGGTGGCTTGAGTTTGTGAAGGACTACCAGTTCGATATCCAGTATCACCCGGGTAAGGCTAACGTGGTGGCAGACGCGTTGAGCCGTAGGCCAGCAGATGAGGTGGAAGAGGTGTGGAAGGCAAAGTGGAAGGAGTTGGGACACCAGGATGCAGTGGCCCGATCTTTCATGTCTGTGATGACCGTTACACCGCAGATTGTCACGAAGGTAGTACGGGCACAGGATAATGACTCGTTCTGTCAGGAGCAGATAGTTCGATTACTAGCAGAGGGAGCCGAGTCCTATACCGTTAGCTCAGACGGGGGATTACGCTTCAATGGGAGATTGGTGGTTCCGGAAGGGGAGGAATTGCGACACGAGGTGATGGCAGAGTCGCACGGCTCACGGTTCGCGGTACATCCCAGAGGGGACAAAATGTACCAAGACATGAGACGCCAGTATTGGTGGAGCGGTATGAAGAGAGATATCTCTGAGTTTGTTTCGAAATGCGCCACTTGTCAGCTTGTAAAAGTGGATCATCAGAGACCGGCAGGACTGCTACAGCCGTTGGAGGTCCCGGTGTGGATGTGGGAGAGCATATCCATGGACTTTATCATGGGGTTGCCTACGTCGCAGAGGGGTCACGACTCCGTTTGGGTAATTGTGGACAGGTTGTCCAAAGTCGCTCACTTTTTACCCGTAAGGACTGACTACACTACGGGACAGTATGCCCAGCTCTTCATTTCAGAGGTTGTGAGACTTCACGGTGTACCCCTAAATATCGTGTCTGACAGAGACAAGATATTTGTTTCGAGGTTTTGGTAGAGTTTCCAGGAGGCCATGGGCACGGAATTGCGGTTGAGTACGGCTTATCATCCACAGAACGATGGGCAGACCGAGCGCACAAATCAGATGTTGGAGGACATGCTACGCATGTGCATTATTGACTTTGGGGGTGGATGGGAGCAATACCTTCCACTGGTAGAGTTTGCTTACAACAACTCCTATCAGTTCACTATTGGCATGGCTCCGTTTGAATCATTGTATGGTAGGCCTTGTCGTTCCCCAGCATGTTGGTTAGAGGTGGGGGACAACAAACTACTTGGACCGGAAGTAATTCAGGATACTTCGGCAAGGATTGAGTTGATTCGGAGTCGCATTCAGGTAGCTCAAGACAGGCAGAAGAGTTATGCTGATGCGAAGAGATTTTTCAGGGAGTTCCAAGTGGGGGACCAGGTTTTGCTCAGAGTATCTCCTATGAAGGGGATTATGCGTTTCGGGAAGAAGGGGAAGTTGGCACCGAGGTATGTGGGGCCGTTTCCTATTATTGAGCGGATCGGACCGATTGCGTATAGACTTGGGTTACCGGAGCAATTGCATCGGATTCACGATGTGTTTCATATTTCCTCGCTAAGGAAATACCTTAGAGATAATTTGGCTCATTCTCACATTGATGTGGAGGACATCGATCTCCAGCCGGATAGCTCCTACGAGGAGGGGCCGATTGCTATTTTGGACCGAAGTGAGAGGAAGCTGCGGTCAAAAATAGTTCCGTTAGTGCGTGTTCAGTGGCGACATCATAATGTCGAGGAGTCCACATGGGAGCGCGAGGATGAGATGCGCGAACGTTATCCAGAGTTGCTCTTAGCAGGTACTTTCTAGTTTCGAATTTCGGGACGAAATTCTGTTATTAGGGGGGAA
This sequence comes from Sambucus nigra, assembly GCA_949130495.1. NCBI lineage: Eukaryota > Viridiplantae > Streptophyta > Magnoliopsida > Dipsacales > Adoxaceae > Sambucus > Sambucus nigra. The sequence continues at coordinate 359,986,949 of OX422221.1, read as the reverse complement.
GTATGTAATACCCCGTATTTTGGCTATATTTATTTTTGGGATTAATTAATTAAATGAGAATTAATTGGGAATTAATCCGGATAAAATACTAGCGAGATGTGAGTTGGTATTTGACTATATTGAGTATATACGATGTTATATGAATATTGAATTATGAAATTTGTCGTGAGATTGATATACGGCAATCTGGTCATTTTATTGGGACGCGTGTGACAGTCGCGTCAGGATATAATTATTTTAATTATAAAAATGATTTTAAATTCTATTAACCGTATGGTCGTTTTGAGTGCGCCAACGTGTCCGGAAGGGTCGAGATAGTCAGAAAACACTAGCCAGGGGTTTAGTTTGGGTCCCGGGGTATTTTTAGGCCATACCGGCAACATAAAGGGCATTTTGGTAATTTTGTATTTTTGGAGAATTAAAAGTGACGAAAATTGGGAGTTTTAATCTGATATGGATTTGACCCACTAAGCCACTAACCAACCCTTAATGACCCAATAAGCTACGGAGGTTATCAAATTAGGTTTCCAACTTTCCCAAAGAAAAACCCTAGCCACCATAGCCACCTTTGGAGAAGAAAGCTTGTAGAGAGGAAATTCTGCAGAGAGAGAGAGATAGCTTCAGCAAATCAACATCAAAATCAGAAATAAACTCAAGGCAAGTGGTTTAATATCATTTAATTTCAGAGAATGCTCTTTCCATGTATAGGAATTTAATAAAATTGATTTGTTCTTGGTGTAATATGAAAACCCATGTATTTTGGAACTTAGAACTTGAAATCTTGAGGAGAATTGCATGTAGAATGATAGGTAGATGATTATACTGAGGATATTAGTGATTGGGTGAAATTAAAACGGATTTTTATTGGGTTAATTCATGAATTAAAATTTTAGGGTTTGTGTTCTTGAATAATTGGGGGAAAGTGATGAGACTTGATGATTTAATGATGATTGGGATGAATTAACTCAGTAAAATACATTAGTTTATAACCTTGTTATGTTTAGGAGTGATTAGAGACCTTTAAACATTGTTGGGCCGAAGTTTAGAGGAGATTTGAGGAGTAAAAATTGATGAAAAACGTAACTAAGAAATTCTGGGCCGAAACTGGTCCCTCGTTAGAAGACCTTCCCAGGTCGTTCGAACGAGCTCGTTCGAACGAGCTTCTAACGAGTTGACCAGTCGCTTCTAACGAGGGGAGACTTCGTTCGATACCTTCGTTTGAACGAACTGTATTTCGTTCGATACATTCGTTCGAACGAGATGTCGTTAGAAGGTACAGTTCGTTCGAACGAACTGTAATCTCGTTCGAACAGCCTCGTTCGAACGAGACTTCTAACGAGCTGGCAGTTTAGGCCTTTTTGGCCTGTTTTGATTTTGGGAGTCCCGTAATCTTGTTCGAGGATATAGATAACTTTCCTTTGATGATGTATTGATAGATTTGGGACGTTTGGGTTATTTTGACGAGTAAATTATATACGAACAATTTAATTAAAGGGATAGTTGGGTTGAGACGTGAGTGTCTACTACGACGTGAGAATAAATTATGGCGCGTATGATTATAAACCGGAATCATATAAAGTGTATAAATTATATGTTGGTACTAGAATGAGAATAGTACTACAATTAATCTACGGGATTACTAAGATGTGTGTTTACTTAGTATTGGTATATGATTTGTGTGTATGACATACCTACCATACTTGCTATCACGAGAAGTTTGCGTTCGCTTAGGTCCCTCTAATCCTTGTGTTGCCCGAATTTAGACTGGTTACCTCGATGAACATAGGTCAGAGAAAGACTTATTGGGATGTTAATAAGTCCGCTGATCGTGGGAGCGCAGGTATGTGCGTGACCCATATGATGTGACTGTGTTCGCCTCCATTATTTGTGATGTTGTTATCTGTGAACTATTCCTGAGAGATTCGGAATATGTGATCCTTATGTACGTGATGTACCGGGATGGATAGCAGAGTATGTGTGCACCGCAGCCTAGTCTCGGGATGCTTATATTGTATATTTATGTTGTGGAAAATATACGCTTAATAAACTGGAACTTTCATATGGTATTGTGTGTAACTATGGAATAAAATAGAGGGATAATCTATAACGAGTTGTATTACTTTTGTATGAGAACCTGAAGTTACGTTAAACCCTATTTAATTGAGAGCGTTATAATTTTAATGAGAACCGAGTAATAAGGGTAGAACCTATGGCAGTCTAGCTAGATATGATGTCACTTAGCTAGTAGTTGTGTCATTTTAGATGGGTACTTACGTTAGGAGTGCACAGTTAGACGAGAGGTGAGAATTTCATGTGAGTGCACGTCCTAACATGTACTATGCATTTAATGTTTTAAATGTTTTTAAAGCACTTGCAGGTTTTTAAAATATCTTGACATTCGGGCTCTGACCCGTTTGCTTTCAAATCTATTTTTCTTGTAAAATTATTTTAGGTGCCCAGCCACAAGGACACCATGCATAGGATACTCATTCAGGTGACGAGCTGTAGTTGTTTGTGAAAGCTACAGGGATTTGCTTGTAAACGCTTCTATCATTTGGATTCCAGATTCGTTATCTATCAGTTGTAGGGCATGTTGCCCATTTCTATTAGAGTCATCTTTCCATTTCAGTTTTTCAGACTTTGTCATGTATTGATTCAGTATTCAGTATTTCGTTACTTATTTCAGTTGTGGGATTTGTAGTGAGGAGTTTTCCTCCAGACTTTATTTACATTATGTGATGGTTATTCTATTTACTTCAGTATGGTGAATGGTGTTGTTATTCTTCATTACACTTGTTGCATGTTAATCAGACTTAAATTAAAATTTGGCATCTTACTTTTTAAATACTAGGTGGTTAGTAATCATTAAAATGTTTTCGACAGTGATGCTATTAACTGGACCAACTTGGCATTTTGAATTAATTTAATAAAGGAGTAGCTACCCGGTATTTAATTAGTCGGGGTGTCACATATGCTAAGTGCAATCGCAAGTGCCTGCGAAAACGGCACACTTTTCGTCACTTATCTATATTTCTCTCTATTTTTGCTCGAGTACTAGCAATGTTCTGTTTGGGATAGTGTGATAAGCATCTAAAAGTGTCTATTTTATACCCTAAATATGTGCATTTTAGTCACTCAATCTCAATAAAAATGGCCTTATGTTCGTATTCGTCTATATTGCAGGTCAATATGCTGTCGCAACATCAAATTGTGCTAATACGGCATAATTGCGACAAACTAGCGGTCAAAAGCGTTCAATGAAGGAATCAAAGTGACCGTAAGCCCAGATGATTTTCGATGCCCTAGACCCTTTCCCGTATCAAACCTAAGCCTCAACCGAGCCTCGTGTGTGTTTAGTTTGTAATTTTATCATTTTTTTTTACATTTTTATTCGAGTCGTATATAATTTTTATGAATTTTTATTTTATTTGTATATGTTTTGTTGTAAATATTAGGGTCTCTTATCGTGCGTCGAGTATTTTTATATTATTTATGTATATATAATAGGTGTTCATTTTATTAGATTTTAATTATTTTATTTTATTTTATTTGTTTTAGTTTTTTAGGGTTAGTTTTGTTTTATTTTTTTATATCATATTTGTTTTTTAATTTTATAGGGTTAGTTTCATTTTTATATTTTTATTCGAGTCATTTACTTATAGATTAGTATTTTTTATTTTAATTTTAATAAATTTTATTTTGTTTTATTAATATTATATTTTTAATTGAGTCTAAAGTTTTAGGTAGTTTTGTTTTAATTTTAAGTACAAAATACACATACACCCAAACACCCCTCACCCATCTTCTTCAACCACATATTCTCTCTCCTCTTTCCAAAGCCATGGCCAGCATACAACCACCCTACCCACTTCCTCAAACCGCCGACCATAAAATTCAGCAACCCCACACCTCCGGCCAGGCTTGAAAGTCAACAATCTCCTACAAAAATCCATAATGAAAATTGGTGACCTCTACCCAGATTTTCAAGCAGACCCAACCCGCCTGCTTCACCTCCAAAACCCCTTAAAACTCGGAACTCCGACAAAACCCGGTTGAACCAAAATCATGTCGGCGACCTTACTCAGGTCCGGCAACCCACCAACCCACAAATCCAACCCAAAACCTCCATCCTTAAACCAACTTCGACCGTACCTGCTGAAATCCCAAACTCACTGCCATATTTCCAACCCGGCCTCCATCTCCTGCAATCCATCGTTAAAAGCCCCGATCCACAACCTAACTCTGATCGACTGCACAATTCGAATTAGGGTTGTGTTTCGACCGGATCGGAAAATGCCTATTCGGAAAAAATTCTGATTTTTTCGGAAATAAAATAACTATTCCGATTTCCGATCCGATTTTTTCGGAAAATTAAAAAAAAATCCGAATTCGGAAAAATCGGAAAATCGGCAAAAATCGAAAAAAATCGAAAATTCACAAAATATATTAAAAATCCAGAAATTTCGAAAATTCCAAAATTTCAAAAAAATAAATTATGGATTTTCGATTACTCGAAATTCTCATTTTAAAGAAACAATGAAAATGGCTTAACCCAACATGTAAACACATGAGGATTTGGCTCATTTTTCATTTGTGTAGAAGTTAGGAGGATACTCTCCTTTTATAGAGCAGATTTTGGAGTCCTCTCCCTCTCCCAACCAATGTGGGATAAGGGAAACTTTCAAAAAATCAGAAAAGAAATCGAAAATCGAAAAATAATTCCAAAAAAATCGAAAATAATTAGGAAAAAAATCGAAAAAATCGGATCGGCATAGTTTCTGAAAAATCGGATCGGAAAAATCGGAAAATCGGAAATTCAGAATTATTTCCGATTTCCGATCCGAATTTTTTCGAAAAAATCGAAAATCGGCAAACTAAAATTTCATTCCAAATTCGGAAAAAATCGGATCGAAAATCGAAAAAATCGGAAAGTTTGGAAAAAAAACACAGCCCTAATTCGAATCCATATTCCACCTGTTTCTAAACCTCTAACTCCCAAGACCTATTGCCATACTTCCTAATACCCAGCCTAAAAATCCGATAACCTTCCCCTTGCCAAACCCATAAACACACATGCCTACCCAAACCATCCCTTTGACTCAACAAATAAAATCCCTACAAAATCTCCCAAGAAAACCATTTGTGGGCTTTTAAAAGGGGATGACAGCTCATTTACAAAGGGCTCACAGAGGAAAAATAAAGAGAGAAAGGCAGTGTTTTTTATACGGTTTATGAATAAAAAAAGATTCAAAAAAATACAAAAAAATTAGCATAGGTTCAGAATATTTTTTAGGTTTAGTTTTTAATTTTTTTTATTGTAATCAGCGAATTTTTGTGGAAGAATTTGGACGCACTTCAATTCGACAGGGAAATATTGTGTGTTGTGTTTCTATCTCCCTATTTATATTTATGTCCATATTTTTCCTGAATGTTGTGTATGCTAGCATGAGAATGTTCGGCTAATCTCCCTGTTCGAGGGGTGGGATGATATCGCGTAGGATGTTAATTTAATAAATTAATTTAGTTGATTGTCATATTTCTAGGAGGATTAATTTTTAATTGTCGCAAATTAATTTACGTATCGAGAGATAGTAAATTAATTTTGTTTTAGCATTTAATTTTGGGAATCGAAATAGTGATAGGTTTTTCCTAAATTTTAAATATTAATTCGGTGTTAAAATTCGAGGATTCATATAAGTTTTATTAAATTGATCTTAGCGGGTAGTTTATTAAAAAGAGTATAATCTCAATTTTTTTAAAGTGTCACATTTTTAAATTAGTTTTCTGAAAAAGATATTATTCAATTTATAATTGTAACGAGAGTTAGATTATAAAATTAATACTATCTTAAAATATTTCAATTCAATAAATTAAGAAAATAAAATAATTGATCACGCGGTGTAATCCCATCTCTTGTACCTTCTCATATTTATCACACTTGGTTACATGTCAATTTAGTTAGTTAGTCATTTCAAATTTTTAGCATTAATTAGTTAATTCTCCCTTGAAATTATTTTTAAATATATATATATATATATATATATATATATAATATTTTAATAAAAAATTGAAATTGCAAGCATTCGCGTTATTTGTTTTCTATTTGAAAGTTGGATTGATATCCGTACTTACTGCAATACGAGTTGTTTAACAAGTTTTGTAGGTATTCAAGGGATTTTGATACTAGATTTTTGAAGACAACGACTAGACCTGGCAAAATGTGACACGACACGATACACGACATGACACGACACGGCCCGAAATTAACAGTTAATGGGTCAAGGCTTATCGGGTACGGGTCACTATCGGATTAACACGATAGACCCGTTAAATATAACGAATGGGTTGGTTAAATTTGCTTCACCCGATAATAACCCGTTAAGACCCGAATACTGTTCATGTCATACCGGGTCGTGTGACTCGTTAGTAACCATTATGACCCGTTAAGATATGTAGGGAAAAATAAATATAATATTTTTAGTTTGAGTGGGCTAAATATGTAACTATGCAAAGCTAACGGGTTTTATTGGTAGCTAACGGGTCTTATTGGTATGTGTCTATCGGTTCATATCGGGTTAAACGCAGCGGCGGATCCAGGAGTATGAGAGAAGGGGGGGGCAAAGAATATATATCTAGTTTTGTGGGGGCCAAAACTATACAAATTTAAAAAAAAATCACAAAATTTAAAAAGTATAGGGTTAAAATTAAAAATTCTCAGAAGTTTGGGGGTGCCAAGGCCCCCCCCTGCCCCCCCTTGGATCCGCCTCTAGTTAAACGGGTACAACGGTTAAACCCGTTAAGACCTGAAAATGATCTGTTACCTTAATGGGTTAAACGGGTTCGTGTCGTGTAACCCGTTAGGAAAACGAACCGTGTATGAATATTGGATTCATGACCCGTTAAGCTAGCGAGTCGTGTTCGGGTGGAGCAAAATTCCACACGAATTCGTTAAGACCCGACACGAACACGACCCGAACCGACCCGTTGCCAGGTCTACGACCATATGTAAAAAGCCTATTATCAATTATTATCCTTTATCTTGTTTAAGATCTTATATAGGATCTTTGAAAACTGTGTTAATCGCTTGGTAGGCTTTCATAGGGTCTACTTTTTTTATTGTTTTTAAATCCGTCATTTAGTTCCCCCCCCCCCCCCCCAGGAACATTCTCTTTGTCGCCATTTTTGCCTGTCTTTGACCGAATATTATCGTACTGTGTTTACTTTGGCATATTTATCTATCCTCGACATCAGATCGTCAATTGTGTTGGCCTCCTTTTTGGTGAGGGATTGATGCAACTCGACAGACCAATTTTGATAGAAGTAACCGCGAATTGTTATGAACAATCCTCTACTTCATTGTAAGTTTCCCAGTATCGCCGAGCGTACTCCTACAAGGTTTTCTAGGGCTTTTTCCTTATGGTGAGGAGAGAATCCATCCTTTCGGGACGAGAGTCGTTGGTTATAAACGTGGCAATAAAAGCTTCCGCGGACTACTTGAAACTTGTGACGGATCTATGCGGCAATTTCTCGAACCATTTATGCGCAGTATACCCCAGATTGGAAGAGAATATACGACACATGAGGGCTTCATTGTTGTTACAGATGTCATAGCTTGATGGTATTGGAGGACGTGGTTCGTGGGATCAGTTTTCTCATCATAGGTCTTGAATCTAGGAGTGGCAAACTTTTTAGGGAGTTTTGGTTCCTCAATTAACTTTAAGAAAGGGGACTTCATCTGACTGATAAGGGTCATTCTGGACAGTTCCTTGTTGGATCTCGCCCCACGATGAGCAGGATACTCGTCCATCTCTCTCAGAATGCGATCGCGGAGATCATGCTTGTGATGACCTCCCTCGTGATCTCGTCGCATTGGCAGACTTCGGTGCCTGGAGTGCTCTCGATCGCGCCACGAACTCCTTCTTTGGCTGCAAATTTTACTCGCCTAAGGGCTAGGGGTTCGAGTGTGACGCTTACGCTTGTCTCCATGGAGATCTTTCTCCATTCTTTCGAGGCAACATTACAAACCTGCATTGTCCTCCTCTTGGAGGCACGTGGCCTCCTCCTGTTGTCGGAGTCGATGTTCACAAGCGTCGACAAGCCGAGAGATCTGGGTTGATATAAGATGTTCATTTCCTTACTCAAAATGTTCCTCTTAGGGATTATAGCGTGAGTTAGGAGTGTTATGATTCCTATTAGGGTGGACCTCAAACATGACCCTAGGTGTTGGAGGCCCGTTTTGATGATTGCTGCTAAACGACAGAGGTGCACTATGCAGGTGAGACATGGCTGCTCGTTTGCTTTAATTGTCTAAGAAAAGAAAACTCTTTCCCACAGATGGCACCAATTGTAGGTGGTAAAATCCTACTTTAATTATTTCTAAGATAATAGAGCTGAATAGTAATTAAAACCGACACGATCACACAACACAAGGTATATGTGGTTCGACAATGTGCGTCCACGGGATGTTTCTCTCTTTGTATTGATTAATTCATAATAACAGGAATTACGTGCCTTCTTTTTCCACGGATGAGGGTTACATTTATAGAGAATAGAAAGTGGATGAGTCGTGTAAAATTCTAAGGCTCCTTGATGTAGTTGCATTGTGATCGAACAGGTCTAAGCCCGAGATCTTTTCTGAGCGTATTCTCTTTTGTTCTTATCTTCAAGTTGGGATACTTTATCTCAATTGTCAGACAGTTGTCAGTTATCCCCATTTAGTCGAACGATCCAAATAGTTCCCCCATAAAAACCTAGTTTGAGGAACTGAAATGATGATTCATATGTGTGTGTATGTGTATTAACCACCACGAAGAAAGCTAAGATGAAATAAAACTTACCTAAAGGAAAGTAGAACAAATCAAATAATCATTTATAGCAACTCACACAGTAAAAAAATGTGTTAAATGCTAATTGTTTATATGAGAGGAGGCGTTCTTAAATCTACAAACTTTATTTAGTCTTTGTGTATAATAATTTAACTTCCATTTTAACACTGCTTATTGCAAAAGGTGAAAATGTTATAAAAGATATTACAGTGAATCCTCAACATATAACATGACAAATTATTTACTTGTCATGGCCTCCATCGCCTCATCCTCTAACTTGTCACAAATCCGGGACATTTTTTTTATTGTCATGGGTGAGTGTAACCTTGGGTAAGGTAAACGTCGTAGGCAAACTTTAGACCCATGAACCGGTCATCTGGTTTGTGGACGGCGTTGTAGGTGGCAAAGTTGGCAAGGCTACCAAATTAAGGGTGGACATTAATGTCCCATTTGGTCGTGTCAAGGAGGTAAGTCTCGAGGACGTGGTGAAGTTCTTAGAGGGGAGGGATTCGTCGGCGGTGAAAGGGAGACAATGAGACCGTCGCCACCAAGGTCCGGTAACAACATCAAAGCTCTATTATTGCCATTGATCGAGACTAACCTAATTTATTTTGGTGATATAGTTTTCGGCTTTCATCTTTTCCAATGAAATTACACAATGTTGCGTTGGGATAAAAGAGGGATACGTGGAACAAATACGTAGAAAGTTTTCCTTTTATACAATCATAGCCTTTTAAAAGTCGGTAAACAAATGACTAGTAAAATGAAGAAAATTAAACATATGATTACTTTGACCTATTGGGTGAGATTCATATGAATTGATAAGCTTGTTAGATTGCGTAATGGTGATTAGTATATGATGGAAATTAATAATAGATGGAATCCACGTCTCAATATAGACATTGATGATACCCACGTGATGTAACTTATAAGTTTATGTTAAACTCGTCGGTGGATTTAATTATCCGACATATCAAATAAGTTTAAGCGGGCGGCCTCAATGAATTTATAAGAAGTCGATTAAATATAATTGTCAATAATTTAATTTAATCAACGGGTATATGTAATCTTAACATGGGAAGATTATTAATCATTTAATAACAAGAAGCTTGAAATTATAATTTTGAAATAATGGACTATAGTGCAATTATTATTGAATTAGTTATAGCGTACAATTATTATTCTTTAATGGAATGAATAATAATTTATAAAAGTACAGAATTAATACTCTAGTTTAATTAGGATTCCTAATTCTGTTAGAAGTTAGTCTCTGATTTCTCATGGGGTCCCCCTGCTAGCCTATATAAGCAACCCCTTGTCTCCTAAATATGAATGGGATCATTATAACAAAAATGTGCATGGAGTCGTAGCGTCGTGCTCTTTGGCACCCACATGTCAATGGCATGTTTTGACTTGAAAGGAATATCATGGAAAATCTCTAGGTCTCTTTCACAACTCTCACCTTGTGAAATCAATTCTGGACAATTGAAGCGTCAAAAAATCTAAAAGAAATATCATATTTTCCTAATAGAAAGTTGTTCTTGATAGAGTGATGCAGACACACCAAATTTTAGGTAGTTTGGAGATCGTTTAGTCTGCTTACTTCATGCATCTTTACAAGAAATGAATTCATGATCAGGAGTGGGTCTGGATTTGACTACTCTTGGATTTGAATCAAAGCGAAATTAAAGAAGATTGATATAAGTATCATTAATATGTCCTAAAACACATAAAATCTCATATAAACTTTGAGGATCATAGATATGAAGATTTGAGGATGAAATTGATTCAAAAAAATCAGATTTCATATGCTCAAACAGATTTATAACACAGCACGATGTGACATAAAAGTGATCAAATCTCTACAATTCAATCCAGAAGAATCGCAAAAGTATGAGGACTTGAAGCCCCTATATATTTTCATCATAAACAAATTTTTGAAACCCAATTGTCATATAAATCAAACAATCCAAAGTTTTAGAATCAAATGTTTTTAAATTTGAGTTCTAATGTTTTTGAAATAATATAATGAAATTTTTAAATCATGATAGAAAATAAGACAATTTGAGGCAACCCAATCCAAAGTTTTGGGATCAAATATTTTGTTAAGTCCCCTCATTCCTCGTCAAAACGGCCATTGATTTTTACTTGGCTTTTTAAGGTAGGTGCGTTGATAGTTGGCATAATTGAATTACGGTGCCATTTAAAAAATTATAATTATGCATTTTTTGTTGTTGATTGATTACAATTTCATTACTGAACTAAACATTCAACTTAAAAAGTACATATGACTAACAAATGCTAGTCTAAATACAAGTTTTAGCAGTTTACCTGAAGTCAACGTTACACTATTTTACTTCATTATTTTACAAAGTAACATTATACACTTTATTTTGGGGGCAATAGGTAACAAGTCTCATTGACCTGGTCAATGATGCAAAAGATACTTTGAGTGGGTTAATGGTGTCAAATGTCTTATTTTGCCAAATCAACGCATTAAAATGACTAACATACCCCTTAAATATCTTTTACAACTAACTACCTTTTAATCCAAAAAAAATCATCAAATCTTTAAAGTCCATAACTTCGAATTTACAAATTCAAAATTCATAAAATTTATATATTTGGAATCTACTCATCAAAATCTATCAAACACCCATATTTGATATTTTTTAATGAAAAAATCGAAACAGGTAAATTTTTGTTTTTGTAAAACCTCCTTTTTTTTTAGTGAAAACTCAATATTTTGGACGAAATACCTTCTTCTCCAGCTCCGGTGATGGTACCGCTGGCACAGACCAGAAAAGGAAAAGATAGATAGAGAGAGAGAGAGAGAGAGAGAAGCACTCCGACCAGGATGTCCAATGGCCTCCGACGACCTTTTCCAACGGACTGTTCTGGCGAGTCTCAGATGGGGTGGGACTGCTAGAGATAGAGTGTTTATGTGTTTGTTTTTAGAGAGAGAGTAAGTGGGTTTAAAATGAAAATGCGTGAGGGATACATTTATCTAAATATATGGGTTGTATAATGTAAAACGACTTGGTGCATTAAAGAAAAGTAAGTGGGATTTTATGCATCTTTAACCCAATAAATGGAACTGGCTCATAATATTGTCTTTATTTATTCTCAAGGCCACACCCGCAAGTTAACTTTAACATAGACCAATAATGTAGGTTAATAATCAGCACAATTCATATACCTGGTTAATATCGGTAAGCCCTCCTTCAGAGTAGCCATATAGAAGATATTCAGTTGCCACACCTGCTAATGCTATACATGAGAACCTGTCCAGCATCTAGAGAAGCATCCTGTAGTTAGATTTTTACAATTTTCTTTAAGGAGTTTTAAGTGTTAATTGCAACATTAAATCTAACACGTTTATATGTGGCAAAATATTTAGGCCCCTTTTGATTGCCCCAAAATTATAAATTGTCTCATTTACAATTTGGCCCATTAATTATGTTTGATTTTATTAATGAAATGATTCATTAATTGACCAATTTTAGCTCATGTGTAAAATCTGAAATTAGAGCATTTCACAAAAAATATGAAATTCATTTATTTGAAATAGGGGTAATCTCTCTTTCTCTCTCTCTCTCTCTCTCTCTCTCTCTCTCTCTCTCTCTCTCCATTCGTTTTTTACTATTGAACCTTAACATCAATTTCAAATTACCAAACATCGCGCAAAATTAGCTTTAAACTCATTTCAAACCCACTCAGTTGTAATTCAATAATTCATAATGAACCAATTTACATAATTAAATAATTTGCGAAACCAAACAGTGCCTTAAGTATTAAATGGAGACATACCGTTGATGATACTTTTCCCGTATTAACCTGCAAGGCAAGAGGTACCAAATCAAAGGACAAGGATAATAAAATATTTCACACCAAATCAAAGGACAAGGATAATAAAATATTGGGCTTTTTTAACTTAACCCCACTTTTTATATGGTATTTGACTTAACCCCCAATTTGCTAATCTCTTTGATATACCCCTGCATGAGGGGGTTATCTCAAAATATTGAATAAAAATAGGAGGTTAATTCTAAGGATTTATTTTACTTTGCCCCTATTTATAATGTAAAGTTTGACTTAACCCCCTATGTTGAGGGCAAAGTCAAAGGATTATAAAAATCAGGGGTTTAGTCAAATTATGCATTAAAATTTGGGGAATATTTCATATCAAATCAAAGGAAAAAGATAGTAAAATACTTCACGCCAACCCAACTAATATAATAAAAAAGATAAAATAAGGACATTTAATTTTTGGCCTTAAAGTCTTGGTCAAAATTGACTCGAGTCCCAAAAGTTTAGTTATTGACTAGGGATACTTTTGTCATTTTCTATCAATACTAACAGGCAAATGACAGAAAAGTAAAAATGAGAGGAGAAGTTTCGTAACCAAGAACTTTTGAGGATAAAGTTTTTTTGGAGAGGACAAAAGTCAAATGATCCTAAAAACAATTTTGAAGTGTACTAATATAAGAAACCTACTTCTTCCATAAATTCAAAATCCACAAAAGCAGTCCCTGCTTGAACATTGAGTGATCCTTCCTTTTTGAAAGCTTCCAAGCTTGATATTGTATATCCTTTAGGAAGGATTCCCAATAGGTAGGCAATCAAGAAATGTCCAGCTTCATGCTACACCATTGACGATCAACAAGATACAATAAATCATTCTCCCCAAAATGTGATGAAGCATATAAACATATTATCAGTCAGGATTCATTATATAATATATATATATATATATATATATATATATATATATATATATATATATATTACTTAGGCTCTACAATATACCTCATTTAACATACTTAAAGAACATGCCTCCTTTCTTTAGGAGTAGGTACATAAATATTTTTTATGAAATTAAGTGTAGATGATCTCTAATGAGGAAGATCATCGACACCAAATCTCATCAAAAAAGTACAATCATATATTGGGTGAGACGATGATCTAGAGTTTTACTGGAAATACACACATATGTTTTTGTATATATAGATTTCCAATTTTCATTTCAAGTACTACATAATTAAACTATTAGATGAAATTTGGTGGAGATCTACACCAAATTTCATCAAATAGTCTATTCAGTTACCCCTCAAAATTGAAGTTATGTTCTTCAGGTATAATATATATCACATATTGAATTACATCCCTAACATGTGTCAAAATTCGAAATGCATAATGTAATTTGCACATAGTGTTTTTGGATCAAAAGATACTGAAGATTGGGAGGGAAAATTTGAGAAGGAATAAATAAATCTTACTTGAATAACCCTATTGTGGTACTTTTGACTGAAGGTGTGGCCAATTGTATCAATAACCAAGTTGTTGAGTCCCCCATTAAAAGAGACCTATGGACAACCACTTTGATGAGCCACATAGATATATAATGCTTTGATCAACTGTAAGCAAGTTACTAATTATTGTTCGAGTCAGCTAATTACTCAAAATTATAGGAATAAAACTACATTTAGATTCTACAAACTCTATGAAAAAAATGATAAATGGTGAATGCTTTATACCTATATACCCTATAATACACTTTTGGTGTTGCTTGACTCGTGGTCTTCAAGTGCATCTGATTTTGCATTATAATTAGGGAAAGCTATTTAGCTTCTGACTGCTTCAAAAGTTTATTATAAATGAGACTTGGAATTAAGGAAATTAAAGCTACACTCGTCCACAATAGATTTTTTCTAAAATTTCAAAAAGTGTCTACACTACAAACCTTCCTAATTATATTTGGCATAACAATTGAATAGATTAATGGTTCCCCGGTTTGTTTAGGACTTGTTCGGAACACCATTTGAGATTAATACAATGCAAGAATATTGAAACACAAACATCTATAATGGTTCGCTTGATTTGTCGACGTCCACTGAGGATCTAGTTAAGTAAGTTCATGTTTCATTTAGAACACATCAAACAGTTTGCAACTTGCAATTTTAGACTATCACAAAACAAATCATTTTCCTCCTTCTCTAATGATAATTGGTTATTACAGCAAAATCACGGGGTAGGGGTGAGATTTCTTGACCTTCATAGTTCACTGCCTCTAGCACATAAGTCATCAAAATATTCAAGAACTGTATGAGAGGTTTTCACATACGCTACCAATAAGTCTTTTAAGATATAATGGGGAAGGGCAAAAGAAATGAATAATGCAGTGTTAGCATGAAACCCCCGGATTGTTTTTAATGCAAAAAATTTTACAAAACTAAGCATTTTGTGGCAACCATCGCCAAAAAAATTGCCATAAAAAGGCCAGAATTGGGTCGTTGCAAACAAACGCATAGTTCAAGAGAATTTTTTTCACTTTCCTTATTTATAATTTTAGTAACCGAACTTCTGCCAAAGACAACAAAAGAGACAAGAAATCTAACTAATGCAAAGCCTACAAGCAAGGGCGGAGCTAGGGGTGGGCACACTAGGGTTGTAGCCCACCCAAAAAAAATAATAATTTTTTACTAGTCAAGTTGTTGTCCAACCCAACACCAAATTTAGCACACTTTAGCCCATCCCAAAGCAACATACTGATTTTGAGACATGAACATTAAAGAAAAAGGCCAGTGGGATAAATTTTAGCACTCATTGTGTTGTTGATTAGAACGGTTTTGGACAAACATGAAATCGAGATTGGTATTCCGAGAGCCATTTTCATTTTTTTTTTCTCCTGGCTATACTCTCTATATATTTGAATTTAAGATTGTACCACTGTGTGTGTATATGTTTGTATTTTTTGGTATTTTAAATTGCAATAATGAACGTATATAAGTTTCTTTGAGACTTTGATGTCTATACACCTTTTTTTTTCAACAATGTCATCGATTTGGCAACCAATTTTGGCTATGGGTATATAAATTAAAAATCTAGAAAATTTGGCAAGCTATTTCTTCTCACTCTAGGGTCCGTTTGGTTAGGATAAAATATTGGAAAAAGTACTCTTAGGTCCCTCACAAACAAATTTTAAACACTTAAGGAATTTTGACAAATTTTAAACACTTAGGTCTACTAATTTTCTTCTTGTAAAAGTCTGCGCTAGTGGCATAACAAGTGGACCTAATAGTAAATTGTCCTTAAATGTTTAAAAAAATTTACCAAGGGACCTAATTGTAAATTGCCCTAAAATATTTTAGGCCGTAAAAAGTGAAGTGGTACTATTATCTTCCACATAATTGAAATTATTGTCCGTTTAATTGGCGTTTATTTTTTCATTAAAAATAGTTATTTTACTTCATTTATTTTTATTATTTGATGTTTGATTTCATATACATTCACATAAAAAATATTTACAAATATTAGCTCACCCCTCCAACGAATCATGGCTATGCCCTTGCCTATAAGGTGAAAAAGAGCAACGAATATGAATATCTTATCTGTTTAATGCAACATGTTTGTATAATGAAACAGGTTAAGGACTGCGTAAACAACTTACCACGTCAAGGGTCCACAAAAACAATAATCCCAATGAGAAATACAGGGCCTCTTGTGGGTCAAGCCCAAACACTTTCCATGCAGAAATGCCTCCTAAAAGAGCAGCAAGCTGCAGATTTCTCTCTATAGCACCAAGTGTGGTGTCCACAGGTGATAGAAGAAATGAAGTCTCTATTCCATTCAGTTTTAGTTCATCTAGGGAGTAAAGCCTCTGGGGTACCTGCAATGGATCTACATATGAAGTTAAGAAGGGAATAAACATTATAATAAGAGGGACAATGCCACTTAAAAAAAATTATTAATATTGAATCTATAGGACCCAACACATATCTTAGTTAAGGAAAATAAGGAGACCCTTGACTTGCCAGTTACAACAGGCCTGGTTATTACTAAATGAGGTCGTTACAGTGACCTTCTCAGTATTTTTCCCTTATTATACACAACTCCCTTGTGTTTTGAGAAATTACAATAATTTCCTTTGCGTTTTGACATTTTTCAGTTTTGATTCCATTGTGATTGTCTTTTACAAGACCTTCCCAGTATTTTGGGCTTATTGTACACAGGTCCCTGTGTTTTGAGAAATTACAATGAGTTCCTTTGTGTTTGACATTTTTCAGCTTCGATTTCATTGTGATCATCTTTTACCATTGCTTTGCCAAAGCATTAACCTAAAAAGGAAACTTTGGATGTTTAATTTATAAAAGGTTTTGACAACAGACAAGAGGTTAGTGTAACATTTGTGATGGGTTATCGATGGCAAATCTATGTCACAAAAAAATTGTCATAATTATTTGATGAAAAAAAAATAGGGGATTTTTATATAGAAGTCCCATTAGGTGGTCAAAGATGAAATAAGTCCCCTTGCCTTTGTTCCCAATTTTTCCAGGTCCCATTAAGTTTTAAAAGTTGTAAAATAAGTCCGGTTGACATTACTCCCAAATTTTACCCTAATCCACCCTATCTGTAGTGGGGATTTTTTCCCTCAACCACCACACTGCCGATTCTCTGTCTCTATATAGCATGGATTTCCAAGTATTAAGCTCTGTAGAGAGTTTTGTGTGCGGGAGTTTGGTTCAATATTTTCTTATAGCAATCAAACTTGATGAATATTTCAAAGTAAAAGTTCACTGTTTCGTGTAGACCTGTCAACGGGTCGGGTTGGGTCGTGTACGGGTCGGGTTAACGGGTGAAAACACCCTTAACCCGTACACGACCCGTTAAGCCTAACGGGCTAATAACAATACCCAAACACGACCCGTTAATATTAACGGGTACACGACCCAAACCGTTAACACCCATTAAGCCTAACGGGTCGAAATGGGTAACGGGTTGGGTGACCCTATAATACCCGTTAGTCTTCAATACTTTAAAAATAATGGATTTTAATTGTAATTTTTATTGGGTATAGATTGGGTGACCCTATAGCACCCGTTAGTCTTTAAAGATTTAGAAATAATGGGTTTTAATGGTTATTGTTATTGGGTACGGGTTGGGTGACCCTATAGTACCCGTTAGTGTTAACGGGTGTTAACGGGTAGAAACGGGTACAGGTAAATTTCCAAACCCGAACCGTTAGTGTTAACGGGTCTACCGTGTCAACCCGTTAATGACCCAAACCCAATAAGGGTAAACGCATTAACTTATAATTTCGTGTCGGGTCGTGTCGTGTTAACGGGTTATCGTGTATTTTGACAGGTCTAGTTTCGTGCGTCTCAAAGTTTGTTCGTGGATGTAGTATGTAGCATACATAGTAAATAAACATGCATCATTTGTTCTTTCTTATATGTTAGTAAGTATATTCAGAATAAATATTCACCCTAAGTATTTACTTCTTTTATTATATTCTCACACGCTCCGCTCCCCCATAAAGATAAAGCAGCACAAAGCTAGCTTATTTTGAGGTTATATATGGAACACAAGTGCAATGCAAGTTGGGCAACACAAACATATATAATGAAATTCGAACATATTAATAGAGGTTTTTATATTCATGGGAAGTTTGGGTATATAATAATAATAATAATAATAATAATAATAATAAAAGAAGTGATGAATGATGAGGAACCTGGCGAGCAGCACCGAAACATCGAAGACCCCCCGGGGCGGGGTTTCCTTGCAAATCCTTGACAAGGGAGAGTGCTGCTCTCTCATTCCCCTTGCTTAGTTCCTTATCCACCTCTTCCAATACTTTCCATCGCAATTCTACTTCACTCAAACTTAGGTATCGTTTGTTTTTACCTCTTAAGTCTGAATCTGAACTATTCAGATTTAAGAGGTACCAAAAAGTGTTTGTTTTTTTAAGTGATTAAGAGGTTAACGGCTATATTTGGCTCTTAATGATTAAGAGGTAAAGTTACGTCTGAAGTCTGAATCTGAAGTCTGAATCTGTCTAAATACATTCATTCAGAGGTATATTCAGACATAAAAACAAACATATTTTTCAGATTCAGATTTCAGACTTCAGATTCCGTCTTCAGATTTCAGATTCAGACTTCAGATTCAGATGAAAAAACAAACGCAACCTTACTATCCCGCTCCTGCTCCTGCCATTCCTATTCCTACACCTTCCCACTCTCAAATTCAATACCCAACTCCCCGATACGCCTGCGTAGCTCATTCAGGGGATTTTCTTCAATATATTTGCGTTACCTTCATTTCAAATAAACACACACAACACAACAGATAGATAGATAGAGGCCTCTCATTCTCCCAACCCAATCAAAGGGATTTATTTTCTCTTATTTATATTTTACGCCCCATAGTTCGTCTTAGGGTGCGTATAATTTTTTTAATGTAAAAATAAGTTTTCTATTTAAATAAAACCTTTAAACGAATGTGTTTAATCTTAATTTAGATTATCTATTTGGATTTGGATTTGGATTTGGATTCGGATTCGGATTCGGATTCGGATCTAATATCACATTTAGATCTCAAGTCTAAATTTTAATAACTAACATCTTAATATTTTGAAAAAACAAATAACTTTTAGCACCTTTTTAAGTCTAAATGGATTTATATTCATGTTTTAAAGGTAAAAATAACTAACATCTTAATTTAAGGTTGCGATTTAAAATGTTTCAGTTAATTATCTTTGAATCCCTTCAAATTTACCCATTTTATCACTATCGAGGTTGTTATAATCTAACAAAAATAGGCATGTTCGTTATATGTGGCCACTAATTGAGTGGTTCACCTTTTTTTATCCTCAATCCATTCATTGTTTGTCTTATACTCATCAAGCGTATCCCACTGAGAAAGAAAGAGTGAAGCTAAGATTTGCGAGTGTGAAGAATTCAAACCAAGTTATAGGGTTATCATCAAATCACTAGTGCAAAACTAAAATCTTATTTGTATTGTCATCAATTTATCACAAAATGAGTTGGCATATGCGAATTGCAGACTCTAGGTGGTAAAATTCTATTGTAATTGATTCAATACAATTAAGTTGAACAGAAAATAAAATTCACAATTGCACAACACGGTATATATGTGATTAGGCTTAGTGCCTACGTCCACGAGATGTTTTTCTTTTCATTTATTGATCAATTCTTGATAACAAATATCACATTCCCCTTTTCCCATGAGTGTGGGTTACATTTATAGATAACAGAAAAAGAATTAGTTGTTTGGAGACTCCACGGCCATGGATTGTTGTTGTGATTTGGTCAAGCGAATTAAACCCCGAGATTTCCACTGGTCGTTTACTCCTTGTTCTTATTTCCAAGTTGTGATCATTTATCAAGCCTCTCGAACACATGTGAGCTTCTCCTATTAGCGCTACAAGAATACATAATTACCCCTACGTTTTTCTTGCGACGTTTACATTGCAAATGGCAACATTTTTTTAAAAACATCTGAAAATTTCCAATAGTTTAAATAAAACGCCGGTATAATTATCGTCATTTTTAAAAATGACTAAAAATTTGATACGTTTTTTTCTTAAATGTCAGGATTTTAAGTCATTTTTATAAAAAATGACAGATTTTATTTTTTATTTTATCCATTCCTTTTTCTACACGGAGAATGCTTTCCCTCCTATTATTTTGGCTCCCGCTTCTTTTTTTCCCACGTACTAGCTCACATTCAAATGGGTCTCTCTCTCTCTTTCTCTCTACACAAACACACACACACACACACACACACACATATATATATATATATATATATATATATATATATATTAATGGCACACAATGTTGTTGAATGATTAATATATAGGTATTTGTTTAGTAGTAAGATTAATGTTGAATGATGAAGTTTCATTAAGTCATTTTCGTATATTTTAACTACTTGAGTTTTGTCGGTAATTGGTTACTGATTTAGGTATTTGTTTGATTTTCTATAATTTATGTGTGGTGGTCACATATTTGGATGCCATTGTCACGTGAATGATCATTTTCATACTCTATTGTGTCAAATTGTTAATGATATGTGATGAAGATATTACATTTAAAACAACCCGTATTCTTAAATTTGTTCTTAGGTTTGACTACTAAGATGAATAACATTTCATCTATGTTGTATTAGTAGTGCGTAATAATTTTATTTATAGAGAATTGTTTTTGAAAAAATGCTATTTATTAATTTCAGTTATTTAACACTCATCGGAATTTCATTACGACAATGGCTAATAAAAATGCTAGTTGTTATTTGGGGTTATGAAAGATTTATCGTGACTTTATAAATTTCTATTTCTTATCTATTTTGTAATCTTTGTTTAATCAATATCATTTTTCTCATACTATGTGTAGAAAAATGAACCGTTGTGTAGATTTTTTTTTCAAACATTAGGGCCCTTCCTTCCATTATAGGAGCATGAGGAGGTAGATGGTTCAGATGACGAAACCAAGAAATTTATTAGTCTACTTATTGAGACATTATTAATTTCATTAATTTTATATATTACAAATTAGATTAATGCGGCTTTGGGAAGTTTAAAATACCGCTCAATTGCAATTTTTGAAGTATTGTGGGTATTTTTTTCAAAAATATAAAATATAAAATAATTAAAATCTAATTACTAGGCATTTTTTTTCCTAGGTAATCTGCAAATTTGTTGAAGTATTGTGGGCTCAAACGAACATAAATCAGTAAGATCTTTCTTCTCGATTAATATGTGTGTAATTTGCGTTATGTGTTATCTACTATCAATTATAGTTATGAAGTCAACATCAAAAGTGTAAATATTAAGAGGAATTTAGAGATATTTGGTGCATACATAAGTTAGATTTCAATTTATATGTACTACATACTTCCAGATTTTATATTTAGACCGGTCTGATTAAGTAGTTAGTTGATAATATTTTTTCAACAACTTTATACATACTTTATACCTCACCACTGATGAAAAATTATTAGTAATGAAGGATTAATATGGTTATCCAAGTGTAATGTTCCATAAAGTATGTATGAATTTTTCATCCATATTCCTTTTCACATATGCATTTCAGTTTTAAAATTAAGGTCTTTATCATTGTAATTTGTATGTATAAAGTTTGAAATTGTCTCTTATATTTTATAGTTCTATAGAAGTTAAGTTTTGTTCGCCCTCCCTTTAATGTTGCCACAAGTATAGTTGATATTGAGCACTCTTAGTATTCTCTATTATTATTATTATTATTTTTTGGGCGGGGGTATTGTCCTTCGTTATGCTCTTTGTTTTAGACTCCTTTTTTATGTTGTTGCATTACACTAACATTATTGTTTTACTGTAGTTTTTTTTTCATTACTAATGATCTCTATTTAGGTTGATTGTATTGATGGATAAAAGTTGGATTAGTATAAAACATAAAGGTCATCCTTTATACGAGAAAGGAGCATAAGCCTTTATTAAGTTTGCCTCTGATAACAGACCGAATGCTAAACAAATATTGTGCCCTTATAAGAAATGTCACAATATGATATGTTTGAAGAAAGATGATGTGGTAGAACATATAATATTAATATTAGATTGTTTCTTAAAGAGCTACACATGTTGGACTTTTCATGGGGAATCTTCCTCATCTTTGACTCCTTATTCTGAATATGTTTTGGGTGATGAAATGCGAGACATGATACATGATGACTTTGGAATTCCTTCGTTAAACTCGTAACACTTTATGGATAGTGGTGAGGAGCATTAAGAGGTAGAGGGCCAGATAACGAAACCAATAAATGTTTTAATTTGATAAAAGGAGCTGAGTGAGACTTGTATCCAAAATGTAAAAAGTATTCAACACTTGTTACTTGTCCAGTTATTGCATATAGAATGTTTAGGTAAGTGGTGTGACAAAACCTTTATAATGATTCTTGAGTTATTGAAAAATGCATTCCCTGAGGGTGAGACACTGTCAAAGTCTTTTTACGAAGCTCAAAAGTTGATTGCAAACTTAGGGTTGGATTACAAGAAGATACATGAATGCCATAATGATCGCATGTTATACTGGAAACAGACAGATAGCGCGGAAAGTGTCATAACCCAAGATATAAACATTTAAAGCGTCAGTCAAATAATGAAGAAGGTGGTATGATACTTACCTTTCATACAAAGACTTCAAAGGATATTTATGTCATCAAATAAGCATAAAAAATGAGATGGCATGCCGAGGAGCGCATTGATAATGAAAATGTTAGGCATCCAGTCGATTCTCTTGCTTGGAAAATATTTGATAAGATATATCCAAATTTTGGTGGAGAACCACAGAATGATATGTTTTCTTTATCAAGTGATGGATTCAACCCATTCAGGAGCATGAGTATTGCCCATTGCACGTGGCATGTAGTTTTGATGCCATTAAACTTAGCCCCATGGTTGTGTATGAAACAACCATTTATGATATTGTTTATACTTAATGATGGTCCTACAGTTCCTAGTAATGAAAAATTGATGTTTATTAATGCCCTTTGATTGACGAGTGGGGTTGACACTTATGATGGATCCAAAAATCAAATGTTTAAATTGCGTGCGTCATTGCTATGAAAGGTCAACTATAGATGTGCAAAGGGCCACATTATGTAAATTGAAAGACATATGGTGTCCCATCGCTGCGAGCCTATTTGAACCATCCGTACTAAAATAAGGGAAGGGTCGATCGCGGGGTCAAAAACCAATTGATTGTAACAACCCGCGTAATTTTTGGGGTATTTTCGAAATAAAGAGGAAAATAAATTTTGAGATAAAATTATTTTTATTGCTCAAGTATGTTGGATTTTATTTTTAAAGGAGAGAATTTTCAAACGGAATTGGAATCGGAATTAAAATGGAGTTTTAATTGCATTTTTATTATTTAGAAGAGTCCTCAAAACATAAAACTCTCTAGTAAAAATAATATTTTTAGAAATCCGACCGTCCGATCAAGCTGAATTTTTGTCAGAAGTCCTGTCTCGCCGTTCGCTACAACATACTAAAATTTCAAGCGATTCCAATGATCCGATCATCCGAAATAAATTTTTTAGTGTTTGTATCTAATTAGAACTCTTTTCTTAATCAAACACTTAATCATTTATATATCAACAAATTCGTGGCTTGGCTTTTCAAATCACTTTTTCTCAAGCTTTTTAACCAAAAGACCTCTCCAAAATTACTCCCTTTCATATACAAATCATAGCCCCAAACTTATTCAAGATTTCAACCTTAGATTATAAGGCTTATTTGGTGTTTTCTTGAGTTTGGGCTAGAACGAGATTTGATTATTTTCGCGAGAGGAACGGGATGGTGTGATTAGATTTTGAGGCTGAAATATGTGATGATTCATGTTGGTTCTTTTTGGTGGTTTAAGGTATGGGGTTTTACACAATATGCTCCTGAAATCTCGCGAGTGTTTATTCCGTTGAATTCTTGTTAATTGAACTCATATTTTGAATTGTTAAATTCTTGGAAATCTGGAAAATTAATTGTTGGAATTATTTTCATTCATGAGGTATTATTCATGTTGTTTTGAGCACACTGTCATGAGATTTTAATATGGCACTGATATTGGGCACCCGCCAAGACTCCTTTTCCGGCTACTTGATAAAGTATGGCGCGGTATGGTGAGGCCTGGTGACTCCGATTAATGTGTTGTTGAGAAATTTATTGATAAAATGCTATTGAGTTTTGCATTATTTGATTTGAGTATTCGTAGTCGTATTGTTGCGCTTTGTTCATCGCTAACATCTTTGTTGAGCATATTCCTGTCGTATTGTGTACTTCCCCATCTTTTTCTTAGTTGGCAGGTGAGCACGGATTTGAGTGCTATGGACCAATTGGGATGATTTTAGCGAGGATTATTTGGGAAGAATTTTTAATACAAGAGATGAGAAGACTTGTATTTATTTTGATGTATAGAGCATTTGGAGATTTATTTTATTTTCGAGATAGTTAGATTTGTGTAATTATTTCGAGAGATTTGTTGTATTAATTTGAAGATGAGAATAGTGGTTTCTTGTTTTATTGTGGGATTTAGATGCTCTATACCTTGTTATTTGTGGATTAGTTTAGTTTTATCGACCGTAGCGCTCCGTTCGCTCTCCCCGGGCGGGCGGGGTGTTACATTGATCATGAGAAAAAAATATGAGAAGTTAACGAAAAAGGATCCCTGTGGGTTCGAATTACAAGGGAATCGGTAGAGAAGGAAGAGCGTGTTATCTAAAGGACTAAGAAGAACATTGATTTTACGGAGCTCGCGCGCCCAGGCCCTATGGTTACCTAAGTATACACCCTTATACAAGAAGTACCTGAATGAGATATTCGAGTTTTACAGAGGTTTGTAGAAGATATCGTGGATGTGGAAGTGGATGGCAATTGCGACTTTAGATGCGTGTCTAACTGCCTAAGGTTAGGGTCGAAAAGCAATAGATGGAGAAATGTGAGGGAGAATTTGATGGACGAAGTGCTTGAAAATAATGATTTTTACGTACACTGTTTTGGTAGTTATTTTTCGAAAATTATGATAAATATGTTAGACGATTATACAAGCCCATGTGGTCCAAAGTCTTGGATGGTCATGCTCGAGTATCGTTACCTTGTGGTCGAGACTTACAACTGTGTGTGTGTGTCCTCATATCACCGAGACAATGCCTCACAGTTCTACTGATGATATATGAACGACCAAAGAGTCCAATATTCATGCAGATTGCTCATATATGTAGGAATTATTTTGTCCTACTAAAGTTGAAATAAGGTTGTTCATTGTCTCCGGTTGCAAGTCACTTGCATAGTTGTTCCTTACCTTAAGCCAAGTCTTGTATTAAAAAATATGCTGATCAAATATCTGAGTTTCGAAATATATTCCCAAAGGATGTGGCGATAATTGATCATCCCATAAAAATCAACTAGTTAAGGATATTTTTGTTCGAATGTAAGCAAATGTGTATGTAGGTTCTGATAGATTTGTTGTATTTTATACCCATGTAAGAAAATTTGTAGTTAGGTTCTAAGGGATATATTGAATTTTTTGTACACATGTAAGCAAAGTTGTTGAAAATATGTATCAATATAACATATGGAATGGATTTCAATGTAACTATCATCCTTGGATTTCAATGTAGTTATCATCATTGTATTTTTTCTTCATATGTAAGAAAATGTTTATGTTGAACTTATCATCCTTTTATTGTTAATGTAGTTGTTGGTGGATTTCAATATCATGTGAATGTGAAGTTGGTTTTAGGGATTTCTAATGTAGTTGGTTTTGGTTGAAATTTAATTTCATGTTGGTTTTTGTTTTGGGTGAAGTTTAATTTCATGTTGGGCTTGGTTCGGGATGTATACAACAAGCTATATAGCATCACTCAGAATGAATATGACGAATTAAACTAACTCTATAAACAAAAATTCGACTGTTAGGGATGATTATCCCGAACCAACCTTTATAATGTTTGATTTGGCCTCTTCACAGCGAAATAATAACTTGGACTTAGTAGGACGCCCATGAACCAGACTTGATCAAGTTTGGTTCGGTATACACATAATGAAATAATAACAGTTACTTGGTATTAAGACCCTGAACCAAGCCTAATAATCTTTGGTTTGGGTTATTCATCCCTAACAGTTTGGTTTTTCACTTTTAGAGCAAGTTTGGTTCAGGGCATTCGTGCACAGTCACTACACCAAATCCTGCGAATGGTCACTCCCAATGGGTCACGGCCAAAGTCCGCGACCAGCTGGTCGCGGACTTGGGCCGTGACCCACTCAATATTTGGCGTGATCAATTTTATTACCACACTAAATTATCCATGCTCTGGAAGTGGTCACTGACTAAATCCCTGACCATAATGGGTCACGGACTTGGGCCGTGACCAGATCGTGACCAGCTTGGCACCAAAATTCCCTCCAAACTGGTCGCGGATGGGTCACGAACTTGGACTGTGACCAGGTCGTGACCAATTTGGCGCCAAAATTCCCTCCAAACTGGTCGCGGATGGGTCACAGACTAGGGCCGTGACCAAAGGTGCCACGAAGCATAAAACACACACTTTAAGAGTCATGGCTTAGGGCCGTGACCATTTGTTGGTATGGGTCACGGCCTATACATCATTCAAACACCAAGGCTGCTGGAAAAAGGTCACGCATTATGGGTCACGGCCCTAAGCCGTGACCAAATCAAAATCGCCATTGTCCTGCCAGTGAGTAAAGGGTCGCGCGCACGGGTCACGTCTCTTGGCCGTGACTAAGTTGAAATCGCCATTGCCCCAGTCAGTAATGGGTAACGGCTCTAGGCCGTGACCAGGTCGAAATCGCCAGCCTCATGGTCATTAATGGGTCGCGCACATCGGGTCACGGGTCTAGGCCGTGACCATAGTCTGGTCTTAAAAAGAAATATTCCCAGCTTCTCATTTATTACGTGCGACTTCGTTTGCTGTTAGGGTTCGTGCGATTTCGAGCTCCTGCGATTTAGGGGGGATTTTAGTTGGATTTGCATTTGGATTTCAGTTGAATTTGCATTTGGCTAATCGATTTCAGTTGGTATGTATTGATTCATTTGGATTTCGTGATTTCTATCTAAAGCCCTAATTTTTGTGTATGTATGTGTAGATTTATGTTTGTATGTGTGTGTATGTATAGATTGTATGTATGTGTATGTATAGATTTATGTCAAAAAAAATATTAGGGTTTAGTAAACCTTAAATAGTATGTGTGTGTATGTATAGATTATGTCAATAAACCCTAGATTGTATTTGTGTGTATGTATAGATTATGTCAATAAACCCTAGATTGTATATGTGTGTATTTTTTTTCGACAAAATATGTTTGTCTTGTTTGTTTTTTTGAGAAAATATAATTAAATGATTTTTTTTTACATACGAGTCGCAAACACGTGTGCACATTACTATAGTGAGATATTGTTGGCTTGGTTGTTGGATACTATGTTGAATTTATTGAATTGGTACTAGTGTCGATAAATGTATATGTTATTAAAGTTGTTGGGCGTGCTCTTGATTTGCCTATGAAAAAGTATATCACATATCTTGCGATTAATGTGCATTTTTTGTCATACCCAGTGGGTCGCGGACTTGGGCCAACAAATAAATTGTGTATAGATTTATGTGTATATGTATGTTTATGTGTGTAATTATGAACAAATTATTTATGTGTATATGTATGTTTAAACTCTCATAACTTTCAAGCCTAAACCTTAATAGCAGGACTCGTATTCATGCCCTCGTATACTTTTCTCAGGAAAAATGAGGCACGGTGATAAATACTGTCAACAAGAGTGGGAGAGGTTGCAATCAGACCGCACACGTAACTCTTTTGTTAACGTGCGTCATATAGAGGGTACTCCTATTTATAGGTACGGAAATAAAAAAGATCGAACAATTTAACTACCTTGTAAATCATGGATTTGATATCCAGCAAGATTACTTGTTCGATCGTATTTTATTTTCGCTACCAGAAAACTGGGATGACGTTATACAAAATATATTTCACACACGTAATCCCGACATAGCCCTGACCTTGGTTACGTTGTTGGAGAAGGCGGAAAAAAAATCCACCCGTTATGGATACAACTGCATATAGAGAGCATTGACATAGACTGTAATGTCTCGCGCCACATGCACGTAAAATTGAATCTTGTCAACAAGTTGAGAAATAGGGGATTCCGAGTTCATGTCACTGACATCTACACATCAATCATAGATACCCTTCCTTCTAGTTGGCCACGTGCAAAAATTCATAGGTTCTTAAAAACTAATACCGAATGGATGGAGATCAGACACATTGAACTTATTCTAAAGTCTTACTTTGAAAAGGTATCTATCGATCTATATATATAAAACTAATTAAGCTTGATTAATTAGTTATAATTTCATATTACTATAATTATTTAGTCACTTATATTTTTTCATTTTTGTAGATAATGTCGAGACGAAACAACCCAAGGGTACCAAGTGCCGATGTGACACCACAACGAGGTTCACCATCTCGTGCAGAACCCGAATTCTCAACACCAATGGCTGAGCAATTCACAACTCCACCAATGGTTCACTCCTCACCAAGTCCAACTCCAAGTGCTCCTACTCCCCAATCCAACACTCCCGTTGCTTTAACGCCCCCATCCAACACTCATGATGCCACCCGCTCAAATGAAAAGAAGCCTATTGGCTTCTCCCTTCTCGGGAATAACCCGATGGGTGATAGGAATGACGTGCTGAAATTTAAGTGTTTGTCGCTGGGAAAAATGAACGTGGGAGTCGGTGGACCAGACAATTGGATCCTTGTTGATCAAGCTGTCAAAGATGACATACATGACCAACTTTGCAAGCATTTCTCATTTCCTGACCGTTCCAAGAATAAGGTTCTATCTCGGGTTGCTGAAGGATTGAGGACATACAGGAGAAACCTTCAGAAGAAACATTTCCCGAAAGAGGCAGCGAGCTCAGATATTTTGGCTTTGAAAGAGAAAGTGCCTCCCAATGTTGAAATGCCGGTGGATCAGTGGAATAAGTTTTTGGAGAATGAGGCGAAGGAAAAAAAGTTGGTCCAGAGGGAGCAAAACAAAAAAAATAGGGCACAAAAAACTGATATCCATAGGCTGGGATCCAAATCATATGAGGATTTGAAGAATGAATGGGAGAGTAGGACAAAAGATGGTCCAGATGCCGGTAAAAACCCAAATCGGTCCAACTTATTCCTTCATGCTCGACGGGACAAAGATAATAAATTCCCGCTGCACTTGGCTAAGACACTGGAATCAATAGAGGCCAGCAGTCAATCAGATTCGAGCCCTACTGATGACTTTGACCTTGAAAATGATGCCTTGACTAAGACCTTTGGAAAGGACAAAAGGGGGAGGACGAGAGGTGTTGGCTCACATATGCCAAAAACAAAACTTCAACACATTGCACCTCTTGTGGACGAGCTTTCTTCGGTCAAGAATTGTATCTCATACCAAAAGGACCACCAGTTAAAGACCGATGGGGATGTCCATGAGATTAAAAATTTCCTGGGATTATTGACAAATCAAATTGGGAAACTTGTGAATCTTTGGGAAAGTTATAGGCCCCCAATGCCTCCTCAAGGTTACCCTTACCCTACTCCTACTCAAGGTTTCACGCATCCTTCCCCTCCAACATTCCCCTCTCAAATGCCTCATCCTCCAACATTCCCCTCCCCTGCACCTCCGCCAATCACGGGGCTCGGATCATCGTCAATAACTCACAGTGACTATGGCGAAGAGTACTATATCAAGGACATGAGCAATTCGAGGTTTGTTGGTGTGTGCATACTCATCTCCAGGGTTTCTGGAACTCTAGTACATCACCGACCATTGGAGAAGGGTGAGGCTAAAATAATGGTCGATGAAATATACAACGGCTGCGGAGATGTACCTGTGTACGTTAACAGCGGGGATGGGATGGAATTGAGGAATTATGCAAAATCTTTTATTACTTGGCCACTTTATCTGTTGGCCAAGATTTAATAATATTTTCTTTCGTTTCAATTGTAATAATTTTTTTTTGTTTTAGTTGTAAGAATATTGGTTTTGCTTCAGTTGGAATGATATTTTTTTTGTTTCAGTTGTAAGAATATTGGTTTTGTTTCGTTTGGAATGATATTTTTTTTGTTTCAGTCATAAGAATATTCTTTTTGTTTCAGTTGTAATAATATTTTTTAACCTATTACCACAGGACTGAAATTTGAAGATTATTACATGGATTTCCCATAATACAAAGAGTGGATGGGAGAGACTAACCGGATATCAATTAATCATGTAAAGGGCGTTTATGAATTTGTTAAATACGCTTCCAAAAATATTAAAAGTGAGAAGATTCCGTGTCCGTGCACTCATTGTATTAACGGAAAATATAAGTTCCATTGGCATAGCTGCATAGTTATATATTGTCCTAAGAAAATGCTGAATGAAAGTCCCCTATGACCAAAATTGAACGAGTACCATGAATATTGAACTGTTCAAGTATGCTTTGTTGTTATAAATTAATTTTTTGGGGGAAAGTCACTTAAATGACTTACATAAGTTTGTTTTTTGAGTTAAGGTTTAGCTTTTTGTTTCAAATTTTCCCTGGAACATATTTGCATTTAATTTGTGCTCAGATCACACATACACTTCCTAAAAATTCCCATGTATCTCTTTATTTGTTTATATTTTTTGTTTATATAGATTGTTGGCATAAAAATGTAAACTCAAAACAATGTATTGAGAACACCTAATGTATTGGCCTAAACATTTATCATTTGAAATGTCAAAGTTAGTATTTGGGGTCTGTTTAGGCTAATCCTTGAATAAAACAAAGCTATCTAACTAATCATTTCAAATGTCCCACGGGACCAATGTAACTCGTTAGAGGGTGAATACTCGAAACAACCCCCCAACGGCCCCGTGGGTGGCACCAACACCTCCCATAGGACCAATGTAACTCGTAGGAACTGACCCCGCAGCCGCGGGACTCCCGGTTTGAGAATACGATGGTAATTTGCATATTTCTAGACTTAGGCTTAAAAACATGGCGTTAGAGGGTGAAAACCCGAAACAGCCGCCGAACGTCCCCGTGGGTGGCACCAACACCTCCCATGGGACCAATGTAACTCGTAGGAACTGACCCCGCAGTCGTGGGACTCCCGGTTTGAGAATACGACGGTAATTTGCATATTTCTAGACTTAGGCTTAAAAACATGGCGTTAGAGGGTGAAAACCCGAAACAGCCCCCGAACGTCCCCGTGGGTGGCACCAACACCTCCCACGGGACCAATGCAACTCGTAGGAACTGACCCCGCAGCAGCGGGACTCCCGGTTTGAGAATACGGCGGTAATTTGCATATTTCTAGACTTAGGCTTAAAAACATGGTGTTGGAGGGTGAAAACCCGAAACAGCCCCCGAACGTCCCCGTGGGTGGCACCAACACCTCCCACGGGACCAATGTAACTCCTAGGAACTGACCCCGCAGTCGTGGGACTCCCGGTTTGAGAATACGACGGTAATTTGCATATTTCTAGACTTAGGCTTAAAAACATGGCGTTAGAGGGTGAAAACCCGAAACAGCCCCCGAACGTCCCCGTGGGTGGCACCAACACCTCCCACGGGACCAATGTAACTCGTAGGAACTGACCCCGCAGTCGCGGGACTCCCGGTTTGAGAATACGACGGTAATTTGCATATTTCTAGACTTAGGCTTAAAAACATGGCGTTAGAGGGTGAAAACTCGAAATACCCCCGAACGTTCCCGTAGGTGGCACCAACACCTCCCACGGGACCAATGTAACTCGTAGGAACTGACCCCGCAGCCGCGGGACTCCCGGTTTGAGAATACGACGATAATTTGCATATTTCTAGACTTAAGCTTAAAAACATGGCGTTAGAGGGTGAAAACCCGAAACAGCCCCCGAACGTCCCCGTGGGTGGCACCAACACCTCCCACGGGACCAATGTAACTCATAGGAACTGACCCCGCAGTCGTGGGACTCCCGGTTTGAGAATACGACGGTAATTTGTATATTTCTAGACTTAGGCTTAAAAACATGGCGTTAGAGGGTGAAAACCCGAAATATCCCCGAACGTTCCCGTAGGTGGCACCAACACCTCCCACGGGACCAATGTAACTCGTAGGAACTGACCCCACAGCCGCGGGACTCCCGGTTTCAGAATACGACGGTAATTTGCATATTTCCAAACTTAGGCTTAAAAACATGGCGTTGGAGGGTGAAAACCCGAAACAGCCCCCGAACGTCCCCGTGGGTGGCACCAACACCTCCCACGGGACCAATGAAACTCGTAGGAACTGACCCCGCAGTCGTGGGACTCCCGGTTTGAGAATACGACGGTAATTTGCATATTTCTAGACTTAGGCTAAAATACATGGCGTTAGAGGGTGAAAACCAGAAACAGCCCCCGAACGTCCCCGTGGGTGGTACCAACACCTCCCACGGGACCAATGTAACTCGTAGGAACTGACCCCGCAGTCGCGGGACTCCCGGTTTGAGAATACGACGGTAATTTGCATATTTCTAGACTTAGGCTTAAAAACATGGCGTTAGAGGGTGAAAACCCGAAATACCCCCGAACGTTCCCGTAGGTGGCACCAATACCTCCCACGTAACCAATGTAACTCGTAGGAACTGACCCCGCAGCCGCGGGACTCCCGGTTTGAGAATACGACGAAAATTTGCATATTTCTAGACTTAATCTTAAAAACATGGCGTTAGAGGGTGAAAACTCGAAACAGCCCCCGAACGTCCCCGTGGGTGGCACCAACACCTCCCACGGGACCAATGTAACTCGTAGGAACTGACCCCGCAGTCGCGGGACTCCCGGTTTTAGAATACGACGGTAATTTGCTTATTTCTAAACTTAGACTTAAAAACATGGCGTTAGAGGGTGAAAAACGGAAACAGCCCCCGAACGTCCCCGTGGGTGGCACCAACACCTCCCACGGGAGCAATGTAACTCGTAGGAACTGACCCCGCAGCCGCGGGACTCCCGATTTGAGAATACGATGGTAATTTGTATATTTCTAGACTTAAGCAAAACATGGCGTTAGAGGGTGAGATCTAGAAACAGCCCCTGAACGTCCCCGGGGGTGGCACCAACACCTCCCACGGGACCAATGTAACTCGTAGGAACTAATCCCGCAGCCGCGGGACTCCCGGTTTGAGAATACGATGGTAATTTGCATATTTCTAGACTTAGGCTTAAAAACATGGCGTTAGAGGGTGAAAACTCGAAATACCCCCGAACGTTCCCGTAGGTGGCACCAACACCTCCCACGGGACCAATGTAACTCGTAGGAACTGACCCCGCAGCCGCGGGACTCCCGGTTTGAGAATACGACGGTAATTTGCATATTTCTAGACTTAAGCTTAAAAACATGGCGTTAGAGGGTGAAAACCCGAAACAGCCCCCGAACGTCCCCGTGGGTGGCACCAACACCTCCCACGGGACCAATGTAACTCGTAGGAACTGACCCCGCAGTCGTGGGACTCCCGGTTTGAGAATATGACGGTAATTTGTATATTTCTAGACTTAGGCTTAAAAACATGGCGTTAGAGGGTGAAAACACGAAATACCCCCGAACGTTCCCGTAGGTGGCACCAACACCTCCCACGGGACCAATGTAACTCGTAGGAACTCACCCCACAGCCGCGGGACTCCCGGTTTCAGAATACGACGGTAATTTGCATATTTCCAGACTTAGGCTTAAAAACATGGCGTTGGAGGGTGAAAGCCCGAAACAGCCCTCGTGGGTGGCACCAACACCTCCCACGGGACCAATGTAACTCGTAGGAACTGACCCCGCAGTCGTGGGACTCCCGGTTTGAGAATACGACGATAATTTGCATATTTCTAGACTTAGGCTTAAAAACATGGCGTTAGAGGGTGAAAACCAGAAACAGCCCCCGAACGTCCCCGTGGGTGGCACCAACACCTCCCACGGGACCAATGTAACTCGTAGGAACTGACCCCGCAGTCGCGGGACTCCCGGTTTGAGAATACGACGGTAATTTGCATATTTCTAGACATAGGCTTAAAAACATGGCGTAAGAGGGTGAAAACCCGAAATACCACCGAACGTTCCCGTAGGTGGCATCAACACCTCCCACGTAACCAATGTAACTCGTAGGAACTGACCTCGCAGCCGCGGGACTCCCGGTTTGAGAATACGACGATAATTTGCATATTTCTAGACTTAATCTTAAAAACATGGCGTTAGAGGGTGAAAACTCGAAACAGCCCCCGAACGTCCCCGTGGGTGGCACCAACACCTCCCACGGGACCAATGTAACTCGTAGGAACTGACCCCGCAGTCGCGGGACTCCCGGTTTTAGAATACGACGGTAATTTGCTTATTTCTAGACTTAGACTTAAAAACATGGCGTTAGAGGGTGAAAAACTGAAACAGCCCCCGAACGTCCCCGTGGGTGGCACCAACACCTCCCACGGGACCAATGTAACTCGTAGGAACTGACCCCGCAGCCGCGGGACTCCCGATTTGAGAATACGATGGTAATTTGTATATTTCTAGACTTAAGCAAAACATGGCGTTAGAGGGTGAGATCTAGAAACAGCCCCTGAACGTCCCCGTGGGTGGCACCAACACCTCCCACGGGACCAATGTAACTCGTAGGACCTAATCCCGCAGCCGCGGGACTCCCGGTTTGAGAATACGATGGTAATTTGCATATTTCTAGACTTAGGCTTAAAAACATGGCGTTAGAGGGTGAAAACTCGAAATACCCCCGAACGTTCCCGTAGGTGGCACCAACACCTCCCACGGGACCAATGTAACTCGTAGGAACTGACCCCGCAGCCGCGGGACTCCCGGTTTGAGAATACGACGGTAATTTGCATATTTCTAGACTTAAGCTTAAAAACATGGCGTTAGAGGGTGAAAACCCGAAACAGCCCCCGAACGTCCCCGTGGGTGGCACCAACACCTCCCACGGGACCAATGTAACACGTAGGAACTGACCCCGCAGTCGTGGGACTCCCGGTTTGAGAATACGACGGTAATTTGTATATTTCTAGACTTAGGCTTAAAAACATGGCGTTAGAGGGTGAAAACCCGAAATACCCCCGAACGTTCCCGTAGGTGGCACCAACACCTCCCACGGGACCAATGTAACTCGTAGGAACTCACCCCACAGCCGCGGGACTCCCGGTTTCAGAATACGACGGTAATTTGCATATTTCCAGACTTAGGCTTAAAAACATGGCGTTGGAGGGTGAAAGCCCGAAACAGCCCTCGTGGGTGGTACCAACACCTCCCACGGGACCAATGTAACTCGTAGGAACTGACCCCGCAGTCGTGGGACTCCCGGTTTGAGAATACGACGATAATTTGCATATTTCTAGACTTAGGCTTAAAAACATGGCGTTAGAGGGTGAAAACCAGAAACAGCCCCCGAACGTCCCCGTGGGTGGCACCAACACCTCCCACGGGACCAATGTAACTCGTAGGAACTGACCTCGCAGTCGCGGGACTCCCGGTTTGAGAATACGACGGTAATTTGCATATTTCTAGACTTAGGCTTAAAAACATGGCGTAAGAGGGTGAAAACCCGAAATACCACTGAACGTTCCCGTAGGTGGCACCAACACCTCCCACGTAACCAATGTAACTCGTAGGAACTGACCCCGCAGCCGCGGGACTCCCGGTTTGAGAATACGACGATAATTTGCATATTTCTAGACTTAATCTTAAAAACATGGCGTTAGAGGGTGAAAATTCGAAACAGCCCCCGAACGTCCCCGTGGGTGGCACCAACACCTCCCACGGGACCAATGTTACTCGTAGGAACTGACCCCGCAG
Organism: Sambucus nigra; assembly: GCA_949130495.1. Classification (NCBI taxonomy): domain Eukaryota; kingdom Viridiplantae; phylum Streptophyta; class Magnoliopsida; order Dipsacales; family Adoxaceae; genus Sambucus; species Sambucus nigra. Next base: position 359,950,949 of record OX422221.1, on the reverse strand, counting down.
TCGCGGGACTCCCGGTTTTAGAATACGACGGTAATTTGCTTATTTCTAGACTTAGACTTAAAAACATGGCGTTAGAGGGTGAAAAACTGAAACAGCCCCCGAACGTCCCCGTGGGTGGCACCAACACCTCCCACGGGACCAATGTAACTCGTAGGAACTGACCCCGCAGCCGCGGGACTCCCGATTTGAGAATACGATGGTAATTTGTATATTTCTAGACTTAAGCAAAACATGGCGCTAGAGGGTGAGATCTAGAAACAGCCCCTGAACGTCCCCGTGGGTGGCACCAACACCTCCCACGGGACCAATGTAACTCGTAGGAACTAATCCCGCAGCCGCGGGACTCCCGGTTTGAGAATACGACGGTAATTTGCATATTTCTATACTTAGGCTTAAAAACATGGCGTTAGAGGGTGAAAACCGAAACAGCCGCCGAACGTCCCCGTGGGTGGCACCAACACCTCCCACGGGACCAATTTAACTCGTAGGAACTGACCCCGCAGTCGTGGGACTCCCAGTTTGAGAATACGACGGTAATTTGCATATTTATAGCCTTAGGCTTAAAAACATGGCGTTAGAGGGTGAAAACCCGAAACAGCCCCCGAACGTCCCCGTGGGTGGCACCAACACCTCCCACGGGACCAATGTAACTCGTAGGAACTGACCCCGCAGCCGCAGGACTCCCGGTTTGAGAATACGGCGGTAATTTCCATATTTCTAGACTTAGGCTTAAAAACATGGCGTTAGAGGGTGAAAACCCGAAACAGCCCCCGAACGTCCCCATGGGTGGCACCAACACCTCCCACGGGACCAATGTAACTCGTAGGAACTGACCCCGCAGCCGCGGGACTCCCGGTTTGGGAATACGACTGCAATTTGTAAATTTCTTGACTTAGGCTTAAAAACATGGCGTTAGAGGGTGAGAACACGAAACAGCCACCGAACGTCCCCGTGGGTGGCACCAACACCTCCCACGGGACCAATGTAACTCGTAGGAACTGACCTCGCAGCCGCGGGACTCCCGGTTTGAGAATACGACGGTAATTTGCATATTTCTAGACTTAGGCTTAAAAACATGGCGTTAGACGGTGAAAACGCGAAATAGCCCCCGAACGTTCCCGTAGGTGGCACCAACACCTCCCACGGGACCAATGTAACTCGTAGGAACTGACCCCGTAGCCGCGGGACTCCCGGTTTGAGAATACGACGGTAATTTGCATATTTCTAGACTTTAGCAAAACATGGCGTTAGAGGGTGAGATCTAGAAACAGCCCCCGAACGTCCCCGTGGGTGGCACCAACACCTCCCACGGGACCAATGTAACTCGTAGGAACTAACCCCGCAGCCGCGGGACTCCCGGTTTGAGAATACGACGGTAATATGCATATTTCTAGACTTGGACTTAAAAACATAGCGTTAGAGGGTGAAAACCCGAAACAGCCCCCTAACGTCCCCGTGGGTGGCACCAACATCTCCCACGGGACCAATGTAACTCGTAGGAACTGACCCCGCAGTCACGGGACTCCCGATTTTAGAATACGGCGGTAATTTGCATATTTCTAAATTTAGGCTTAAAAACATGGCGTTAGAGAGTGAAAACCCGAAACAGCCCCCGAACGTCCCCGTGGGTGGCACCAACACCTCCCACGGGACCAATGTAACTCGTAGGAACTGACTCCGCAACCGCGGGACTCCCGGTTTGACAATACGGCGGTAATTTGCATATTTCTAGACTTAAGCTTAAAAACATGGCGTTAGAGGGTGAAAACCCGAAACAGCCCCCGAACGTCCCCGTGGGTGGCACCAACACCTCCCACGGGACCAATGTAACTCGTAGGAACTGACCCCGCAGTCGCGGGATTCCCGATTTTAGAATACGACGGTAATTTGCTAATTTCTAGAATTAGACGTAAAAACATGGCGTTAGAGGGTGATAACCTGAAACAGCCCCCCGAACGTCCTCGTGGGTGGCACCAACACCTCCCACGGGACCAATGTAACTCGTAGGAACTGACCCCACAGCCGCGGGACTCCCGGTTTGAGAATGCGACGGTAATTTGTATATTTCTAGACTTAAGCAAAACATGGCGTTAGAGGGTGAGATCTCGAACCAGCCACGAACGTCCCCGTGGGTGGCACCAACACCTCCCACGGGACCAATGTAACTCGTGTGTACTGACGCCGCAGCCGCGGGACTCCCAATTTGAGAATACGACGGTAATTTGCATATTTCTAGACTTAGGCTTAAAAACATGGCGTTAGAGGGTGAAAATCCGAAACAGCCCCCTAACGTCCCCGTGGGTGGTACCAACACCTCCCACGGGACCAATGTAACTCGTAGGAACTGACCCCGCAGTCACGGGACTCCCGATTTTAGAATACGACGGTAATTTGCATATTTCTAGATTTAGGCTTAATAACATGGCGTTAGAGCGTGAAAACACGAAACAGCCCCCGAACGTCCCCGTGGGTGGCACCAACGCCTCCCACGGGACCAATGTAACTCGTAGGAACTGACCCCGCAGCCGCGGGACTCCCGATTTGGGAATACGACTATAATTTGCGAATTTTTAGACTTAGGCTTAAAAACATGGTGTTAGAGGGTGAGAACTCGAAACAGCCACCGAACGTCCCCGTGGGTGGCACCAACACCTCCCACGGGACCAACGTAACTCGTAGGGACTGACCCCCCAGCCGCGGGACTCCCGATTTGAGAATACGGCGGTAATTTGCATATTTCTAAACTTGGGCTTAAAAACATGGCGTTAGAGGGTGAAAACCCGAAACAGCCCCCGAACGTCCCCGTGGGTGGCACCAACACCTCCCACAGGACCAATGTAACTCGTAGGAACTGACCCCGCAGTCGTGGGACTCCTGGTTTGAGAATACGACGGTAATTTTCATATTTCTAGACTTAGGCTTAAAAACATGGCGTTAGTGGGTGAAAACCCGAAACAGCCCTCGAACGTCCCCGTGGGTGGCACCAACACCTCCCACGGGAGCAATGTAACTCGTAGGTATTGACCCCGCAGTCGCGGGACTCCCGGTTTTAGAATACGACGGTAATTTGCTTATTTCTAGACTTAGACTTAAAAACATGGCGTTAGAGGGTGAAAACCTGAAACAGCCTCCGAACGTCCCCGTGGGTGGCACCAACACCTCCCACGGGACCAATGTAACTCGTAGGAACTGACCCCGCAGCCGCGGGACTCTCGGTTTGAGAATACGACGATAATTTTCATATTTCTAGACTTAAGCAAAACATGGCGTTAGAGGGTGAGATCTCGAACCAGCCCCCGAACGTCCCCGTGGGTGGCACCAACACCTCCCACGGGACCAATGTAACTCGTAGGAACTGACCCCGCAGCCGCGGGACTCCCAGTTTGAGAATACGACGGTAATTTGCATATTTCTACTTGGTTACTGATAATTTTAACTCATATATGCAATTTTTCTGCTTGATTGAATTTTTTGTAAAACTACTTTGTTACTGTTATTTTTTTTTTATCTATCCCATCATTTGTAGGATTTTTGCTCGCGGAACAAACGATGGAGGCCATGGTCTACAGCATGAAGATTGTTTATAGGTTGTGGACATTCAGGATTTTGATTTTTGTGTTACAGCCGTGCGGGCTTTTATTTTTTAGTTTTATGGCCGTGCGGGCTTTTATAATTTGATTGTTGAATTTTATAGCCGTGCGGGCTTTATAATAAGTAGGTTTTCCATTTACAGGTTTGGGAATGTCTAGAAAATAGAGGAAACTCTGCCCAATTTTTTTTTGGTCTGTGAATTATTAAGACGTGTAATTTTTATAAGTTTGTATGTATATTTGTTTATTAACAACGTTCTCGATTCGCAATTTGTGATTTTTTTATTGTTTTGCCAATAATAAATATTTGTAACACCTCGTACGCGTCAAACGTTAAACGTAACAACTGATGGTGCACTCACAGGACCCCCAATTTTAGGATTGGACCAAAAAAATACATTTTTTTTTAAATTGTAGTTAAATATGGTCATGGACTTTGTCCATGACCATTTTTATTTTTTCGTCACGGTTGTGGGTTAGGGATCAGGTCCGCGACCAATTTTTTTTTATTTTTTTGTCACGGTCATGGGTCGCGGCCAAAGTCCGCGACCAATTTGTCACGGTTTTGGGTCACGGATCAGGGTCGCGACCAATTTTTTTTTATTTTTTTGTCACGATCGTGGGTCGCGGACTTTGGGCGCGACCAATTTGTCACGGTTGTGGGTCACGGATAAGGGCCGCGACCAATTTTTTTTTTTTTTGTCACGGTAGTGGGTCGCGGACTTTGGCCGCGACCAATTTGTCACGGTTATGGGTCACAGATCACGGCCGCGACCCGTCACGACATGGGTCACGGCCTAAGTCCGCGACCATCTGCCGTGACCCCTCTCGGCCGTGACCATTTTTCGTCACGGACTTGGGCCGCGACCCACGAAAACCCGTGGGTGGCACCAACACCTCCCACGGGACCAATGTAACTCGTAGGAACTAATCCCGCAGCCGCGGGACTCCCGGTTTGAGAATACGACGGTAATTTGCATATTTCTATACTTAGGCTTAAAAACATGGCGTTAGAGGGTGAAAACCGAAACAGCCGCCGAACGTCCCCGTGGGTGGCACCAACACCTCCCACGGGACCAATTTAACTCGTAGGAACTGACCCCGCAGTCGTGGGACTCCCAGTTTGAGAATACGACGGTAATTTGCATATTTATAGCCTTAGGCTTAAAAACATGGCGTTAGAGGGTGAAAACCCGAAACAGCCCCCGAACGTCCCTGTGGGTGGCACCAACACCTCCCACGGGACCAATGTAACTCGTAGGAACTGACCCCGCAGCCGCAGGACTCCCGGTTTGAGAATACGGCGGTAATTTCCATATTTCTAGACTTAGGCTTAAAAACATGGCGTTAGAGGGTGAAAACCCGAAACAGCCCCCGAACGTCCCCATGGGTGGCACCAACACCTCCCACGGGACCAATGTAACTCGTAGGAACTGACCCCGCAGCCGCGGGACTCCCGGTTTGGGAATACGACTGCAATTTGTAAATTTCTTGACTTAGGCTTAAAAACATGGCGTTAGAGGGTGAGAACACGAAACAGCCACCGAACGTCCCCGTGGGTGGCACCAACACCTCCCACGGGACCAATGTAACTCGTAGGAACTGACCTCGCAGCCGCGGGACTCCCGGTTTGAGAATACGACGGTAATTTGCATATTTCTAGACTTAGGCTTAAAAACATGGCGTTAGACGGTGAAAACGCGAAATAGCCCCCGAACGTTCCCGTAGGTGGCACCAACACCTCCCACGGGACCAATGTAACTCGTAGGAACTGACCCCGTAGCCGCGGGACTCCCGGTTTGAGAATACGACGGTAATTTGCATATTTCTAGACTTTAGCAAAACATGGCGTTAGAGGGTGAGATCTAGAAACAACCCCCGAACGTCCCCGTGGGTGGCACCAACACCTCCCACGGGACCAATGTAACTCGTAGGAACTAACCCCGCAGCCGCGGGACTCCCGGTTTGAGAATACGACGGTAATATGCATATTTCTAGACTTGGACTTAAAAACATAGCGTTAGAGGGTGAAAACCCGAAACAGCCCCCTAACGTCCCCGTGGGTGGCACCAACATCTCCCACGGGACCAATGTAACTCGTAGGAACTGACCCCGCAGTCACGGGACTCCCGATTTTAGAATACGGCGGTAATTTGCATATTTCTAAATTTAGGCTTAAAAACATGGCGTTAGAGAGTGAAAACCCGAAACAGCCCCCGAACGTCCCCGTGGGTGGCACCAACACCTCCCACGGGACCAATGTAACTCGTAGGAACTGACTCCGCAACCGCGGGACTCCCGGTTTGACAATACGGCGGTAATTTGCATATTTCTAGACTTAAGCTTAAAAACATGGCGTTAGAGGGTGAAAACCCGAAACAGCCCCCGAACGTCCCCGTGGGTGGCACCAACACCTCCCACGGGACCAATGTAACTCGTAGGAACTGACCCCGCAGTCGCGGGATTCCCGATTTTAGAATACGACGGTAATTTGCTAATTTCTAGAATTAGACGTAAAAACATGGCGTTAGAGGGTGAAAACCTGAAACAGCCCCCCGAACGTCCTCGTGGGTGGCACCAACACCTCCCACGGGACCAATGTAACTCGTAGGAACTGACCCCACAGCCGCGGGACTCCCGGTTTGAGAATGCGACGGTAATTTGTATATTTCTAGACTTAAGCAAAACATGGCGTTAGAGGGTGAGATCTCGAACCAGCCACGAACGTCCCCGTGGGTGGCACCAACACCTCCCACGGGACCAATGTAACTCGTAGGAACTGACGCCGCAGCCGCGGGACTCCCAATTTGAGAATACGACGGTAATTTGCATATTTCTAGACTTAGGCTTAAAAACATGGCGTTAGAGGGTGAAAATCCGAAACAGCCCCCTAACGTCCCCGTGGGTGGTACCAACACCTCCCACGGGACCAATGTAACTCGTAGGAACTGACCCCGCAGTCACGGGACTCCCGATTATAGAATACGACGGTAATTTTCATATTTCTAGATTTAGGCTTAAAAACATGGCGTTAGAGCGTGAAAACCCGAAACAGCCCCCGAACGTCCCCGTGGGTGGCACCAACGCCTCCCACGGGACCAATGTAACTCGTAGGAACTGACCCCGCAGCCGCGGGACTCCCGATTTGGGAATACGACTGTAATTTGCGAATTTTTAGACTTAGGCTTAAAAACATGGCGTTAGAGGGTGAGAACTCGAAACAGCCACCGAACGTCCCCGTGGGTGGCACCAACACCTCCCACGGGACCAATGTAACTCGTAGGGACTGACCCCCCAGCCGCGGGACTCCCGGTTTGAGAATACGGCGGTAATTTGTATATTTCTAGACTTAGGCTTAAAAACATGGCGTTAGAGGGTGAAAACCCAAAAAAGCCCCCGAACGTCCCCGTGGGTGGCACCAACACCTCCCACGGGACCAATGTAACTCGTAGGAACTGACGCCGCAGCCGCGGGACTCCCAATTTGAGAATACGACGGTAATTTGCATATTTCTAGACTTAGGCTTAAAAACATGGCGTTAGAGGGTGAAAATCCGAAACAGCCCCCTAACGTCCCCGTGGGTGGTACCAACACCTCCCACGGGACCAATGTAACTCGTAGGAACTGACCCCGCAGTCACGGGACTCCCGATTATAGAATACGACGGTAATTTTCATATTTCTAGATTTAGGCTTAAAAACATGGCGTTAGAGCGTGAAAACCCGAAACAGCCCCCGAACGTCCCCGTGGGTGGCACCAACGCCTCCCACGGGACCAATGTAACTCGTAGGAACTGACCCCGCAGCCGCGGGACTCCCGATTTGGGAATACGACTGTAATTTGCGAATTTTTAGACTTAGGCTTAAAAACATGGCGTTAGAGGGTGAGAACTCGAAACAGCCACCGAACGTCCCCGTGGGTGGCACCAACACCTCCCACGGGACCAATGTAACTCGTAGGGACTGACCCCCCAGCCGCGGGACTCCCGGTTTGAGAATACGGCGGTAATTTGTATATTTCTAGACTTAGGCTTAAAAACATGGCGTTAGAGGGTGAAAACCCAAAAAAGCCCCCGAACGTCCCCGTGGGTGGCACCAACACCTCCCACGGGACCAATGTAACTCGTAGGAACTGACCCCGCAGCCGCGGGACTCCCGGTTTGGGAATACGACTGCAATTTGTAAATTTCTAGACTTAGGCTTAAAAACATAGCGTTAGAGGGTGAGAACTCGAAACAGCCACCGAACGTCCCCGTGGGTAGCACCAACACCTCCCACGGGACCAATGTAACTCGTAGGAACTGACCTCGCAACCGCGGGACTCCCGGTTTGAGAATACGACGGTAATTTGCATATTTCTAGACTTAGGCTTAAAAACATGGCGTTAGAGGGTTCAAACCCGAAATAGCCCCCGAACGTTCCCGTAGGTGGCACCAACACCTCCCACGGGACCAATGTAACTCGTAGGAACTGTCCCCGCAGCCGCGGGACTCCCGGTTTGAGAATACGACGGTAATTTGCATATTGACTTAAGCAAAACATGGCGTTAGAGGGTGAGATCTAGAACAGCCCCCAAACGTCCCCGTGGGTGGCACCAACACCTCCCACGGGACCAATGTAACTCGTAGGAACTAACCCCGCAGCCGCGGGACTCCCGGTTTGAGAATACGACGGTAATTTGCATATTTCTAGACTTGGACTTAAAAACATGGCGTTAGAGGGTGAAAATCCGAAACAGCCTCCTAACGTCCCCGTGGGTGGCACCAACACCTCCCACGGGACCAATGTAACTCGTAGGAACTGACCCCGCAGTCACGGGACTCCCGATTTTAGAATACGACGGTAATTTGCATATTTCTAGATTTAGGCTTAATAACATGGCGTTAGAGCGTGAAAACACGAAACAGCCCCCGAACGTCCCCGTGGGTGGCACCAACGCCTCCCACGGGACCAATGTAACTCGTAGGAACTGACCCCGCAGCCGCGGGACTCCCGATTTGGGAATACGACTATAATTTGCGAATTTTTAGACTTAGGCTTAAAAACATGGTGTTAGAGGGTGAGAACTCGAAACAGCCACCGAACGTCCCCGTGGGTGGCACCAACACCTCCCACGGGACCAATGTAACTCGTAGGGACTGACCCCCCAGCCGCGGGACTCCCGATTTGAGAATACGGCGGTAATTTGCATATTTCTAAACTTAGGCTTAAAAACATGGCGTTAGAGGGTGAAAACCCAAAACAGCCCCCGAACGTCCCCGTGGGTGGCACCAACACCTCCCACGGGACCAATGTAACTCGTAGGAACTGACGCCGCAGTCGTGGGACTCCTGGTTTGAGAATACGACGGTAATTTTCATATTTCTAGACTTAGGCTTAAAAACATGGCGTTAGTGGGTGAAAACCCGAAACAGCCCTCGAACGTCCCCGTGGGTGGCACCAACACCTCCCACGGGAGCAATGTAACTCGTAGGTACTGACCCCGCAGTCGCGGGACTCCCGGTTTTAGAATACGACGGTAATTTGCTTATTTCTAGACTTAGACTTAAAAACATGGCGTTAGAGGGTGAAAACCTGAAACAGCCTCCGAACGTCCCCGTGGGTGGCACCAACACCTCCCACGGGACCAATGTAACTCGTAGGAACTGACCCCGCAGCCGCGGGACTCTCGGTTTGAGAATACGACGATAATTTTCATATTTCTAGACTTAAGCAAAACATGGCGTTAGAGGGTGAGATCTCGAACCAGCCCCCGAACGTCCCCGTGGGTGGCACCAACACCTCCCACGGGACCAATGTAACTCGTAGGAACTGACCCCGCAGCCGCGGGACTCCCAGTTTGAGAATACGACGGTAATTTGCATATTTCTACTTGGTTACTGATAATTTTAACTCATATATGCAATTTTTCTGCTTGATTGAATTTTTTGTAAAACTACTTTGTTACTGTTATTTTTTTTTTATCTATCCCATCATTTGTAGGATTTTTGCTCGCGGAACAAACGATGGAGGCCATGGTCTACAGCATGAAGATTGTTTATAGGTTGTGAACATTCAGGATTTTGATTTTTGTGTTACAGCCGTGCGGGCTTTTATTTTTTAGTTTTATGGCCGTGCGGGCTTTTATAATTTGATTGTTGAATTTTATAGCCGTGCGGGCTTTATAATAAGTAGGTTTTCCATTTACAGGTTTGGGAATGTCTAGAAAATAGAGGAAACTCTGCCCAATTTTTTTTTGGTCTGTGAATTATTAAGACGTGTAATTTTTATAAGTTTGTATGTATATTTGTTTATTAACAACGTTCTCGATTCGCAATTTGTGATTTTTTTATTGTTTTGCCAATAATAAATATTTGTAACACCTCGTACGCGTCAAACGTTAAACGTAACAACTGATGGTGCACTCACAGGACCCCCAATTTTAGGATTGGACCAAAAAAATACATTTTTTTTTAAATTGTAGTTAAATATGGTCATGGACTTTGTCCATGACCATTTTTATTTTTTCGTCACGGTTGTGGGTTAGGGATCAGGTCCGCGACCAATTTTTTTTTATTTTTTTGTCACGGTCATGGGTCGCGGCCAAAGTCCGCGACCAATTTGTCACGGTTTTGGGTCACGGATCAGGGTCGCGACCAATTTTTTTTTATTTTTTTGTCACGATCGTGGGTCGCGGACTTTGGGCGCGACCAATTTGTCACGGTTGTGGGTCACGGATAAGGGCCGCGACCAATTTTTTTTTTTTTTGTCACGGTAGTGGGTCGCGGACTTTGGCCGCGACCAATTTGTCACGGTTATGGGTCACAGATCACGGCCGCGACCCGTCACGACATGGGTCACGGCCTAAGTCCGCGACCATCTGCCGTGACCCCTCTCGGCCGTGACCATTTTTCGTCACGGACTTGGGCCGCGACCCACGAAAATGGTCACGCCAAAAATGGTCACGGCCGAAGTCTGCGACCCACAGCTTTGGTCAGGGATTTTGGCCGTGACCAATCACCAGTTTTGGTGTAGTGAGTAATGCTATATATCTCGTTGTATACATCCCAAACCAAGCCTAACTAAAAAAGAAACTACAACCAAAACTAAAACCAAGTAAATTACAAATACACCAACTTCAACATCAAAATAACCAAAATTAAATTAAACACTATGTACCGACATGAAATTAAACTTCAACATTAAAACTATACCAAATAAAAATGAAACTACACCAACCAAAATAAAAATCACTCTATTAAAACAATTTTAATAATAAAAAATATCAAAGTAACCAATATTAGTATTCTAACTACACCAACCAACCAATTTTAATAATCCAAAACCAACATTAATAATCCAAATTACACAATTCTACCGCATCCCAAATTACAAAAGTATACCCCATCTCAAATTACAAAGTTCATTTTCAATTGCTTTTTATTCCTTTATCCCCATTTGCCTTCTTTTTTACTTTATCATGCTCTCTTTTGTGATTCTTCATATTTTTCTTCCTTTGTGCCTCAATGTTAATCTGGTGACGCACCCCAATTACTGCCGCTGGTATTTAGTAAGCTTATTGATTCCACCCAAGCAATGTAGTGGCATCTACAGTAACGCCTTCTTCCATATTCTTCCTCAGAAACTTTATCGATTTACATACTTCGCCCACCTAGTGAACATCATTCATGTATGAGAGGTCGTTAAATTATAAAAATCATAAGAAATGTCATCCTTACCAGTGATATTTGTATTGCTTCCACTACACTAATACTGTCGACTTGTCACGATAAAAAACCGTGACAAGGCAAGTTTGTCACAGTAATAAATCGTGACAAGTTTGGGGGTGACAAACGTAAATTATCACGAACTTGTCACGGTCAAAGTCCGTGATAAGAATTTGATTTGTCATGAACTTTGACTATGATAAGTCCGTGACAAATCTAGGCAGAATTAAAAAAAATTGTTGGGTAGTATGGCGCCAATGACTATCTATTGTTTATGATGGCAAATAGATGCGCGAAATAGGAGCCAATGACTATCTATTACGATTCTCGTTACTACAATATAGGCATATGTAAATTTACACTAAATCAACTTATATACGATTACTTATTACCTTTTCATCCTCGTTACTTGTTATATAACACTTGCTTTAGGGGTGCATGCATGCATGTATTCTATAACAATTTATGAGCACAAACATATATATATATATATATATATATATATATATATATATATATATATATATATATAGAGAGAGAGAGAGAGAGAGAGATGTACCAAAATGTGTGTATATATATAGAGAGAGAGAGAGAGTCACCGGAATATGTGAGGAAATGGAAAGGGGGTCGCCGTTGCTGTAATTAGAGAGAGCGAAAGTTGTAAGGGCAAACCCACTATAAATCAATTTATACTAATTACCATAATATATCAATTTATACCGATTACTAATTTCAATATACAAATTTTAATTTCATAATACCAATTTCAATATACAAATATTAATTTCAGAATACACGCACTGAAGACTGCATATTTCCTCCATCTCCTCTAAAGGGTGAGTAGTCTTATCCCATTCAAGATCGCATATTTCAGTAATATACTTAGCAGCTCATGCACATTGTTTTAATTTGAGCAAAACTCGACAGTATATCCCCATAATTCTCCAAGTACACGACATAAATTCGCAAGTGTAAGCGTTATTTCAATTTGTCAATTAAAATAACACTTAACACCGCGCCATTTAGTATGTACCCAGAGAACATTAAGAGACGGCATCAGAACTTTTCCAAAACGTAACAAGTTTAAACTACTAAGAGTATTATTATACAGAAACTATATCGGTCCAAACGGGACAATTCGAGAGATCTCATTACAGGGGTAATGACTCTCAAACGGGTTTAAGGGCTATTGAATGCGTAAGCAAAAGAACTAGAAGGCTAGTATCTATGTGCACTATATGTAACTCAAAGTAGTCATAAATTACCAAGGTAAGTATGTTTCATTTATTAGATAGTAATGTTTATAGTGATGATTTATACATAGTTATGAACGTATTTCGCATTATTAAGTGTTTAACAACAAACTTTTAAAATTTATAACATGGTTTAAGGGACAACCAACTCAATGACCATCTAAATATTCAAATCCACCCGTCAATAACAATTCAAGAATCCCAAACAATCAAACAATCTCTGTGTGTGTGTGTGTGTGTGTGTGTGTGTGAGGAAGGGGAAAGGGAAAGGGGGTCATCAGAATATGTGAGGAAGGGGAAAGGGGGTCGTCGCTGTTGCAATTAGAGAGAAACTAAATATTAAATACCAATTTCAATTTCAATTTTAATTTATATACACACACATTGAAACACAAACCAATACACACATACACACACATTAACCCCCACATACACATAAACACACACACTAACACACATATTAATACACACTGAAACATACACACAGACACACACTAAAACACACATAAACACACACACTAAAACATACACAATCACAGACATTAACACACACACCACACTAAATTACATATAAACACACACACACACATACACAGAGGAGGGGGAGAATCGCAGCAGTAGGGAAGAGAGAGAGAGAGGGAGAATCGCAGTAGGGAGGAGAGAGAGAGAATAGCGAGGGAAAGGAAAATGAAACGCGAGGGAAAGGAAAATGATAAGCGACTAGTTTTTTTTTTTAATTTGTCACGGGCGAGTCAAGGTCAAAGACCGTGACAACTTCTTAAGGTTGTCACGGTCTGTAACCGTGACACGTCCATGACAACTAAGTTATCACGATCAAAGACCGAGACAAAAAATGCATATTTTTATATCATGATTTTTTACCGTGACAATCTTAGCAGGGTGAAGGGTACCATTTTGGCATTTTGGGTGTAGTGTCGGACAGATGGTAGGTGGGGTTCTGGATAGTCGGGTGGGAATAGGTCAAGAACCATTCCATGTAATCCTTGCTACAGTCCCATGGGCACGAGACAAGTATTGATTGCGACTTCTCGGATAATATGTGGTCTTACCAATTTTCCTGATACCATTTTCTGTGTCAAACTTGACCTTGTATCTGGAAGCTTTGTTTCCGCTCTTATCCCTTAAGTGGTTCATTGGGTCACGGGGAATGATTTGTATAAGGGCAAATTGTCTAAGACATCTTTTGGGATAGTGTGGCTCGGTAACGTCAAAGCAAATGACAATCCCATTATAGAAAGTAACATCCGAGAATGGGTATGCGTCCCTCGCATCCTTATATAGATCCTAATTCGCCTACATACAAACTTATAATTAGGAAATTAATATTACCAAAGTTAATTGTGAAAGCAATGTAAAAACATTTACATTCCCTGCCGACATATTGTCGAGTTGTTCTTTGTATTTAATGAGATGTTGGAAGGAATTCTTTTGAAAGGCTTATTGCAACGCCCAACGCCCAATTTTTGGCATTGTATTGTTGAACTCCATGTGATAGCATCCCCCCAACCCAGTCAAGTGCTCATAATTATAGGATTTTAAAGCATACACCATAAAATTAGTGATTACTTAAATAGATAATTAACATATATCACAAAATTTTAATTATTGTCACATACATTAGGAATAGACAACAGATCATTTGCTTAACACTAGACCTTGATGCAAGGCCAAGCCATTTGTACAAGTGAGCAAGAATTACCATACCCCATGCAAGTCGACCCACCTTTTTCAAATCCTTTAATACATGCAGATAATAGATAGAGATCTTATTTTTCATCTTATCAGGGAAAATAATATATCCAATCATGTAGATATATAATTCGTGACATTATAGCCTTTCACATCTGAGGCGACATTATCATCTTTGTCTTTTTACTTAAAATTCGCAGTGATCCAATTCAATCGGACAACATATGAATTACTGGACTTTAATTCATTATCAGCCCTGCTAACTCCCAAACACTCAACTACTAAGTCAATAGCGCTCGACATTTCAAATGCCTCATCATCGGGAATAGAAATATTTGGGATAAATAACGGGTTACCAACTAGAGGTACTTGGTGTATTTGAGCTACGTCATCAAAAGTGATGGTCATCTCCCCAAACGGCATGTGAAAACTATTTGTCTTTGGATGCCATCGCTCAACGAATGCCAAAACCAATGCATATTCAATATACCTCTGGTTATATTTTATTAAGCCATCGATTTTTGCCATCGCCACCCTCTTATGTACCCCTTTATCAAGATCTTATAAAGGCCATTCATTTATCTGCGTCCAGTGGTTGACACACAGCAATGACACTTGTTCAACTTACAATAGAATATAAAGTATATTAATATTTTTGATAAGTTACAAAAAAATAATATTTTTTATAAGTTAAATTTGGAAATGTGATTATCAATGATCCATATACCATGGGAAATATGGACCTTGAAATACTTCAAAATAGTGAGTTCCTTAGGTCCCCCATATGCCTCGATCGATGATCCAGCGTCGGCTACCTTCTTTTTACTATATGCGACAGCCAACTTGTGTAGTCTTTGCGCTGGATTACTCGATGGGACAATATGTGTAGATGGTGACATACCCTCCGGCTTAATTCAACATCAATACGAGCCTCATGATCAACAAGAGCCTCATCATGGACCTCTATAGGATCTTCAACATGGCCCTTTACAAGAGCCTCAACATGGCCCTCTAAAGGAGCCCCAGTATGACCCTCTAACATAGCATCGGCATGGCCCTCTACACCAACTAAAATATGGCCCTCTATAGCACCTAATAATGCATGAATTTCTTCCCAATGCTTCCTCTCAGAAGCAGTAACCGACTTCCTCTTAGAACGCGAGTAAAATAAAACTTTATCCGTTTATGACATACATTAAAACAAAGATCGCATGTTAATAAATTAAAAATATATATCACATGTGAATAGCTAAAATACATCAATAATTAATATATATGAAAAACTAATATACATGAATAAATTACAAACATAGATCACATGTGAATAACTAAATTACATCAATAGCTAACAGACAAGAACAACTGATATAAATGAATAACTAATGTACCTGAATAAATTACAAACATTCAAAACTAACATGTAAAGAGAAATAATGCAAACAATGTTCAATTTTCAATGTTCAAACTCAATAATGTTTAATGTTCATTCGGGGCAGTGGCCCCAAAATATTCATCTTAGGTCGGTATAAACCTGATGAATAAGGTATCATATCTCATGATGTTTGCCCCGAATGAAGTTATTCATAGAACAAACTTCGGTTCATCACAAATATGATGAATGGAGGATTACAGTTCGGGGTAATGGACTCGAATGGTGTTAAGTGAAAATCTATATAACTTCAATCGTGAGAAACATAACGAAATTGGGTTGTATTTTCATTGGTTTTATATCGAACAAAACCCTAGTAACTTCATTCATGGGGTTCGTTATAGAAAACCCGATATCATCCGATTTTTGTTTCAAAAACCAACAAAAACATTCAAAAACTAATTTGTTTCAAAAACTAACTACAAAAATGTAACACCCCACCTAATTAAATACCGGGTGATTAGTCATTTATTAAATTAAAGCGAAGTGACCGGTTGGTTCATTCTTAGCATCGCTGTCGAAAAATAATTTTTCTTTATTTGTCACCTAATAAATAATTAAGCTAAGTGTGAAAACATTTTATTTTAATTACAGCCAAACAATCCGTTAATAAATTTTCATTCTTTAAGACATAAGCTATATGCATTCCACATGAATATAATAAATACTGGACATAAATCAAATACTAAAATAATTAAGACTGTATAAAATATTACCGTTCAAAGTCTCAACCAACAATCCATAAAATCCTCAAGTGCGACATAAATAAACTAATAAAGTAACTGAGTACAATCTTTACTAAACGACTGAGAATGGGTGAAACATGCCCTAAGGTAAATGTTTGAATAGAACTGAATGAAATGATAGAGGCGTCTAATGTAAGAACCTGCAACTCCCACAGCCGCTGCAGCTCGCTAAATGATTCACGTGTCTAAGCCTGGTAACCCTGTGGTTGGGCACCTGATATCTATATAATAAGTTACAAGGGTGTTTTCACTGTTCAATAAGATGATAACACATTTAAGGGTTGAGATTAAGGCCACCTAAGCAGGAAATGGAGGGCTGAGATTGAATATACTCTCTCTCAAATCTCTGATCTATGAAAACAATCTCAACTAAATATTTTTGTTGTCATAAAACTACGGCACAAGGACAGTTCACAGGTCTCAAAAAATACAATACAAGCGTCTGACATGCAAAGAATACACGCATACACCTAACTCTAATATTCAGTCCCCCCACCCCATACACGCAAACACTTCTCTCTCTCTCTCTCAGAACTCAAGGTACCTTCCAATGGCCTCCTATATCTCAGTTAGCGTATGAGGGAGGTTTGTGATTGTGATGACGGTTGAGGCTGAGGTATTTTCCTTCACTCCCATTCTTTGTATATCATATCACTCCGCTATATTATTTTAGTGCTTTTTTTTGCAGATAAAATGTACACTCTCATCGAGATTTTTATGGAGGTTTCACCGTGTTTTGGGGACATTGAGCAAACATCAGGCATCAAAATCAAGCAGAGCATAACATCCCAAGAACAGGGGTCATAAGCCACATCGAACATCAAGCTCAAACAGAGCATAGCAATGGGTATACACTACTTTTGATGTATTTTCTTAAGATTTATAGTGAGAATTAATATGTTTTTTACTATAGTTGACATTTTGGTCTCTTCAAATGTGTTTGCCTTATAGGAATATAACATAGATATCTCCACAGGTGTTTGTCTATCTGATTTCCAGTGATGGATTTGTTGTGAACTGATTTTGGCTCCAAAGTTAGTTTTTGAATTTACGGTTTGTCTCTCTAATTTACGATTTGTATCTCTGATTTTCGATTTATATATTTGATTTTCGATTTATATATCTGATTTTCGATTTGTAGCACTCCTTGGAAGCCTTATTTAGGTATGATTTTCTTCCTCTGATTCAATTCAGGTTCTCAAAACCCTGTTATCAGCGCCGAGTCTAAAGGGATAAAAATAGCAAGTGGCAAAACTCACCATTGACGATCTGGTATTGCAAGCTCTGTGTATATATGTCGGAGAACCTCTTTGTGTTAATTATCTCTCTGTAATCGTTATTATTAACCCTTTGTTGTGGAGGTAATTATTTGTTTTGTTGGTTTTCTTTACTCATTGTGCTTTGTATCTCAATATCCAAGTGGGTTTTCTATATTCAAGGTGTTAATTCAAGTGGGGAGTTCAATACCCAGATTAACATGTGTTTTTCTTTTTTTGTATTGACTATTCTTTTGATAGAAGAATAATAGGAAAATGGTTTTGAAGAGAATATAGTTTTTTGGGTTTTTTATTTACTTTAATATGTAAATAATTATCCAGTTTTGAGTTTGTTACATGTTACTTTTATTTATATTTGGTACACATATCAGGTGGGGATTCGCATTTGAAACCTCAGGTGGGTGGAGCGACCACACTGCGTCAATTTACGACCACATCGCAACCACGCCACCACAAGCATCTTCTGCCATCACGCCACCTCAGGTGGGTGGGTAACGGAAACACCAAGCAGCCTTAAGTTATACACCTAAACAACTCAGCTATTTGGTTTGGTACATATACCAACTCATATCTTAAACTTAGCTATTAAACAAGGATTGTTTGGTGTTAAAAGGGGAAACTTATGTCCATGTATTTCTATTGTTCACTTAGCATATTTTGGTATTTCGTTGTCCGTGTATTTCTTGACTTTTTAATTTTTCAGTTTGTTAATTTATAAAGAGATCAATTGTTCACCCAACTCGAGAGATATTGTGTACACCTTTTTTTTTCTATTTTTGCAATGTTGCATAACACTCGGGTAGGAAATATTTTTTTTATTGATTACTATAATTTTATATTTAGGGTGTGTTTAACTGCTAATACTTACCACGTCAAATGTTTGAGATTCCATATTTGGGGTACACGATCTCAAAATTTTAAAAGATTTTTCATCCATAAAGAAAACTTTCCACCGCAAAGCATGGAAATCTTTCATAATTTTTTTAAAAATATTCCTTTCATTATTTTTTAAATTTACATAGTTTTCCATGAATAAAAATTGACTTGAAATAATTTAGCTTAAGATTTTTGTTGCTATTTGCATCTTTTCTAACAAAAACACCCTTACATTTATTTTCTAACAAGAGTTTTTGGTATAAATTTGTATTGAAATTCAAAATTAGTAGAATTCTGCTATCATATGTTTTATCCTCCTCGAGCCTCACAAATAATTTTTCAATGCAGAGAAAGGACTACATGATAAGAAGGGTGGCTAAAAGAAAATCTAATATACATGAGGCCACATCTCCTTTTCTTGAAAGAAATGAAATTTAGTGGCATACCTACTAATTTGGGGGGCCACCACTCCCACCCTTGAACAAACTTTTAGGTAAAATAAAATAGTATTGAATATAACATTGTAAATCCTACAAATATGATTGTCATAGTCAAATTTAAAAGTAATAATTTGACTACATTAATTAATTAAGTTTTTCATTTTTTGTTAAAATTTAAAAGGATTTATTATTTTATTCACTAATCTCTCCACACATTGCACACACAATATATTTTAGTACTCGAGAGTGGAATCGGAATTTGTTCTGCATTGTGGATGTTTAATATAGTTTAATATAGTTTTTTTATAATGTTTTTGTTACCAAGAATTTTAAATATCAAATATATTTTTTTGTGTTGATCTTAAGTCTTATGACGGAAATTAGTTAACTTAAGAGTGTCATTGTCATGATGCATTAACAATAAAGAGTGTCGTTGTTACTTGGTCATATTTGTGTTGGGTAAAAAAAAGATTTTGTATTAGGTCGCATTTTAATTCGGTTATGTTTCTACTTTTTTGTAAATAAATGAAAATAATATTTCGTGTTATGTCGTGTGACCTCCAACTAACCCTAAGTTCATTTAAAGATAATTAATTTATGAAATTTTGTTGGAGAACAAATTTTTTGTTGTTTTACAATTATGCACTTTGAAAATTTTACCCGTCTTACGATTACGTACTTTGGAATATTTCACCGTGCCTTCAGGCACGGGCATTCCGCTAGTGTGTATATATATATATATATATATAACAAAAGAAATGAGAGTAGCAAGAAACGGGTCAGAGCCCGAGTTGTAAAAATATTTGTTTTAGCAAGTATTTAAAATTGCAATGAAGCAAGTATTATGTGCACGTTAGTTTCGAACTCTCGCATGAGATTCTCACCTCTCATCTATTGTGCACGCCTAACATACATCTACCCCTATTAGTTATGCTATCCAGCCTAACTAGTTCGAAGTCACCATACCATCATCTACGTCACTAGTAGTATATCCATATCGCCCATACAATACGTTATTGAAATAGTTTATCCCACATAACTAAACATTATTATTCACCGTCTGACCGGTTAATCTTTTACCCACTAAGATTATTGTATTTCTCATTATTACTATATCTACTAATTTCACACGGTAGAATTTTCCCATGTTTATTCATATATATATAGTCACATCATCCCTATATATGTATATTACACCTGCACCCATTGGTTAATACTACTTGGCGCAAAGCAATTATTATTATTACCATATTTACTAGTTATACACAGTAGACATAATCACCATCACACACACACACACACACACACATATATATATATATATATATATATATATATATATTTATAGACACACACACACACACATATAGTCACATCATCCCTATACATATACATATATTAATCCTGCATCCTTAGGTTAAGACCACTTGGCGCAAATGCATACTCTGCTATCATGTCCTGGTGTATCGCTCGCTGCATATGGACAATTGGTTCGGCATCTCTCGCGAACCATAAATCTCATAACACAAATATTGGAGGCGAGCATACTCACCAGCCAAATAGGTCATGCACATACCTACGCTCCCATTCAACCGTCGAAATTATCCTACGTCTGAGATAGCAGGTATCCAAGTTCATATGCTCTGGGTAAAAGTCAAGTATCCCCCCACTGGGTCACCCAGGATAAGACTGTCCACTGTGCGAAACCTCCTCCCGATAGCACGCAACGTATGTATGCAATACACACAATTTTCATACGTATTATTCTCTCATACTCCGTATAGCATATTTATTTAGATTAATCTCTCTCTTGGAATTTTCAAAGTTAATTCACCTTTCCAATTATATAAAGTATCATTATACAATTACCTCCCATAATTTTGCACTATACCAAATTCATCAACTGACAGTTTTCCTTACTCAAAATAACTATGTAACTCGAATTGGACTGAAATGGAGATTTCTCAAATTTTTGGACCTGTCGTTCGAACGACATGATTTCTCGTTCGAACGAAGCTCAATATCGTTCGAACGAGATTGAGTTGTCTTCTCCCCCACCAGACCTGTTACATTCTACACCCTTAACAGTTTTGTTTTCCACCATTTTTAAGCCTTAACCCTCTAAAATAATCAACCCAAACACTAATCATTCTATTCCCATCAACTACTTAACATCTATATATGATTCCAAACAATATATTATCATCAAATCATCACTAATCATTAATAAAATTGAAATCCCCAATTTAATTACCAAGAACCCTAGTTCTCAAATTATATGCATAACTCTAAACTAAAACTCATATTCGTTTCTCAATTTCAACATAAAATTTCGGGATTTCTATTCTACATGCAAAGGGGTTCAAGTCTTCATCAAAATAACTCTTTAGCCATGAGTTAAATTCTTTAAATTCACCCAATTCAATTATACATCATGTATTTGATTCCTATACTAACATGAGCACAATTATTGCTAATAGAAAGCAAGTAATAAACACTTCCCCCAATTATGATGTTCTGATCCATTGATGAAATTGACATATACTTGTTCATCATCTTCCGATCTATGCTTTGGTGGGATTTGTGATGTGAAACCTTGAGTTTTGCACCAAAAACACCTATGGACGCCTTCTTCATTCCTCTGTGTCTCTCTTTTCTCTCTCGTAGGTTTGGAACTGACAAACCCTTTCTCCCCCACGTTTAATTTTCATCCATAATGTTTCTCTAAAAATTCAGAGGACAAAAATACTCCTATGGGGTGCCGGTTAGGCCTAAAAATATTCTGGAGTCCGGTTAGAATATCCAAGTAGAGTTTTCTCACTATTTCGACCCTTCCGGATTCAATGGCGCACTCGAATTGCCATACGAGTTAATTAAAAATAGTTCACTTCTTTAATTCATTAAACTAGTCCCAACACGACTCACACCCGCATCCTGACTTAATGTACCAAACTGTCGTATTTCCCACTCTCGACAATTTATAAAATTTTATAATTCCATATTACGTATTCACACAGTAATATACCATAATTCTCAACAATAAGTATTAACCCTTGTCACGCTGGTTAATATTCATTTTTAATTCGGATTAATTAACAATTAAGTTCTCACATTTTTTAATTTAATTAATCCCATAATTATTTAATATCATAAAAATATGGGGTGTTACAAAAATTTATCTCGGTTCGTTGGTTTCAAAATGAAATCATCTCAAAATAAACTATTAAAATTTATCAACAGAGGTTCAATATTCTCGGGTGATATCGATTCATTGGTTTCGTTCTTTGTTTGGTTTGATTGATATCGATTCAGCTGATATCGATTCAAGTTTACCAGCAGAGGTTCAATGTTCTTAGTTGATATTGATTCAAGTTTACCAACAGAGGTTCAATTTGTTGTTTGATTTATTTAAAATACGTATGATGTTTATGATTTTGATTGTGTAGATTAGTTTTGAGTACCAACCTGTCTGAATTAATTTGTAGTTGATGATTTGTCATTGGTCCTTGAAGTTGAGAGATTTTAATGTTAGAAGCTGAGAAGTTTAAAGGTTTGAATGTGTAGAGAGAAGAAGGGAAATTATGTGAAATGAAATTTTTTAGTTTTAAATAGTGGGTTGCCCCTATCTATTAATATTATAAAACGCTTAAGAGGAGTTATTTCTCTTCTCTTCAACTAGAGTAACCACGTGGCACTATGCATTTAAAGATATATTTTCTACCCGGAAGACAAAAGGGTGCAACCAGTTTAGTCGTTTATCATTTGGGTTTTAAAAGAAAATGCATTTATATTTCCTCCTCCATATTTATCACTAAAACTATAGGTTTATTAAGTTTCTTTAAAAATTCATTGTAATACCCACCCTAGAAAAGAGGTATTTAACATTATTTGAAGTGTTTTCTCCAAAGAAAAATTCAAGTAATAAATCATTCAAGTGTAACACGTCAAGTAATACGTAAAGTGGCGTACTACGTAAATAGTTTAAACGAAAAAAAATTCCACGATGCATGTGTCGCATGAATCCATATGTAATCTCTATTAATATTATCTAGGATGTCCGTTAAGTTTGAGGGAAAAATATCGAGGAACGGATGTGATACGGACAAGGTTAATACGACACGACATTTAAATAGTACGAAAAATAAAGTATTGCAATATGGATTAAACGAGAGAGATTTACGTTGCATGGTTCAAATGAGTATTATTTTGAGTTTATATAATTACTTTAAGTACTTCGGTTAAGTTTCACCCGATTCAGACAAGCAACGAGCGCTACGCGAGCCTGGGTACAAATTGTCTAACGGTGCACGACACTGCGAAAGTCCAGTTGTGCAGGAATTGTTTAGGACAATTGGTAAGTCAAAAAAATATTCCAACCATATATCTAGACTCATAAAAATATAAGAAATATCACCATGCGAAGAATTTTTTTTTTTCGCGGAGGTCCTGATTCTTGCACACCTTGTATAGGACAATCCGGGAGGCCAAACGACTATTGTAAATATGAATTTTTTAGCCAAAAAAATGAAAGGAATATGAATCTCAAGTTAAAAGTTTAAAAAAATAAAAAATATATATTTTTAGAGAGAGAAAGTGACGCGAATGAGCAAATATGGGCGTTTGGGGGCATTTTTCAAATGGATTTTTAGGGTCACATGTTGGTGCGTTGTGTTGTCACTTTTCCTACCTTGGTTTGCAAGTCTTTATAAGTGTTTTAAGCATTTTTTAACACACTAACACTTGTTATTGTGGTCATATGTTGAAAACTTTCCAAAATAGCTTATAAGATAAAGAGGCGAGTGTATAGGCTCCCTCATTCAATTTCCATCAAATTTTTCTTCAATCTCTCTCCCCCTTGAACTCCCTTAAACCATTATACATCCCAAAAGTTTGTAGCTACCCTTGAGCCACCCTAAAACCACCATGAAACCAATATTTTAAGGATAAAAACACCTTATTTTACCATGTGTAATCATATGAAGGATGTTAGGTTGTTAGAGATGTTATTCTTGAAGGTTGGTTGAGGTTTATAGAAGCTTAAAGATGGATTTGATTTTTAAAAGAAGAAGGAGTAGTTCATGGAGATTGAAGTTTCATTTGAGGGCTTGAAGAGTGGGCTATTGTGACTCACTTTAGGGCTACCTTTGGAGGTGGGGGAGCCATCCACCTTCCCTACCATTTTTGAAGACCATTTTGAGGTGGGAAATACTTATCTCTTACTAAGTTAAGTTTATGATGATATTAGTATGAGTAATTTTCTTCGTGTTGATATTAGGTGTGTAGAAATAGCCATCCATAATTAAAAATTTAATACTACATGATTTCAAGATATAGTTTAGAAGAAAATAGAATTTTCTATCTTTGAAATGGGTCGTGCAGTAAACCTATATTTAACTTGATTTTTCTACATATTTAGAGCTTAAAATATGTTGATTAAGGTTTTAAATGTACTAATAGACTTAATAGTATCATTCCTACTATTTTCTATGAAAATAGGCACTTAAATGAATGATTGAATGGGTTTTAAAAATGGATAATTTTCAGCCCATTATTCACAAACATTTTATGAAATAAAATATCTTAAACTCATGTTTTAACGTGAATAAATGATTTCTTTGATGTGAAGAACATTTGGTATGTGTATGCCCTTTTATGAGATTACTATAGTGATTTTATTGTTGATGAATCATTATGAAATGAGCAAATGGATTTTCATTTACGAAGTATACAATATAGTTTGTTAAACTAAGTTTTGGTGTTAAAAGTATAAATATATGAAAGTGTAGTCTTCTTGTAAACTTTGGGTGAAAACGTAAATAATAGAAGTGTCGAAGACTCGGTATGAATAAAATGACTAAGAATGGGTCTTTATACAAAATGTCATAATGAAAGTCTGTAACACTAAGTTTGAAAAAGTGTCAAATGTGTAAATGTTGACTAAAATGGGTTTTTAATGTTAAAACTCATAAATAAGTGTGTAGACTTTAATATGTGAAAAACACGATTTTATTTATTAAAGGGATTAATGTGCAAAAATGTGATTTTCGACAAAGTGAGAAGTTGAAAAAGTGTCATAGCGACTAAAATCCTTACGCGTTAAGTTATAAGCTTAAAAATGGGTGTTTTTTTTGTAAGTAACACTTGAAAACAAAAGTGAAGTATGTATTTTGATGTAAATTGGGTAAATCGGCAATTTACTTAAAGTATAATTTTCAGGAAACAAAAAATGTTAAAGAGTGTTTTGACACATATGTAGAAAGAATGAAATGAGTTCTTAAACATAAATGTTATTCGGTGTAAAGTCAGCATGTGTGAAAAAAATAACTTTATAGGAATATAATAATTTTCCTAAATGAATAATGAGAAAATGGACGATTAAGTCCAAGGCTTTGGTTTCGGCCCAAAAAAGGTAAATTAGTGTGGACAATATGAAAAGTATCGAACACATTGGCAAGATAATGATATTGGATGACACCGGGTTAAATAGTTAAGCGTGGTTATGCTGTCCTTGGTGGTAAAAGACCCCAAACCAACTGCAGTTTACTTGGCGCTCGGTGTCAGACGGTGAAATTTCGTGAAACTCTGGGTGTGCGTGTGTTGTGACGGGTGTGTGCGTCGGCGGAATCCCTAAAGAAAATGCTAAGTAATGAATTGAATATTCATAAAAGAGGCATAAATGAATGTCATTAATTCATTGATTTACTAATGCAAGAATAACACATTAAATGTTTAATATTTATGTGGCAACATGGGATGGTTTAATAAGATAATATAATGATGTTTAAGCTACCTAATGAGTTTTGAACCATAATGAACACAAGTGTGTGTTATGTAAGGTTTTCAAAGGAAAATGAGTATTTTTCTAAACACGTTGTGTGTGTACGTTGAAAGAAAGTCTTAAGTAATGATTAATAACTCCACGTGAATTAATGAACGTTGGGTAATAAACATTCCAAATTAAATGAAAGATTTTTCCCAACAATTGCTAATTATTTAACCGTGTGCGTTAATGGGAAGGAATGCTAGTTTTTAAGCATAATGATACAAAATGATTATTTGTAAAGATAAGGGTATAAACGGGTTAAATGACATTTTTAGAATAAAATGGTTTAATCCATCAGGATATGTATTTTCAAAGGTATATATATAGATACATACATACTTTCACATGCATGTAGTGTAGCGTGTGAGTATTCTTTTTTGCCATTCGTTTCTATATTGCATTTGTATAGTCCCCACTAAGCATTTGGCTCACATCCCTCCTTTTGTTATGGCAGGTTGCAAGTTGTTTCGTACTTTAAGAGCGTTAAATAGGTAAGTAGTTACTTGCATTTATGATTAGTAACTTTGTTTACTTGGCCTTGGGGGCACTACCCTATCACGTAGTTGATAAAAAAAATTAAAATTGCATACTAATAAGAGTAATGTTAAATAATAATAAAACTGGATTAAAAACATCATTTAGATTGTTTCACTACACTTCAAAATTAACATACGAACCGGATCGGGTTGATCGTTTATTAACCCTTAAATTCGGGTCGGGAGTTACAACTTGGTATCAGAGCTTTAAGTTCAATGTTCATTTCGGGTGTGACGTGGTGAGGTCGGTAGTGGATCTGTCAGCGTCGTTGTTGGTTGGAGCCAGTCACACTTTCCAGGTGACGATTTTGATTTGTATATTGATGGTAAAGTCGAGGTCTTGAGCACGTTGTGCCCTTATATTTAAGTTGGTAATCGACTAAGTTAGTAGCCATTCTTACTCTGTTGCATTTGTTCTGGTAGTGTTAGCTAGTCAATATCGGGTTTTGGTGTAGGTTGTTAGGTGGTTGCACCTTAGGCTTATGTGAGATGTATCATGTGGAAGTTTGATGATTAGAAAGTCTTAATGATTTCAGTTGCATCTTAGCTGGTATGCTTGTGGTTTCATCTACGGGATTAGGTGACTAAGTAGCGTGGCTTGTGAATAAATAATTCTATATAAATTAGAATGCCTAAGTGACTTGATTATGAGTTGGGCTTAGATAATCATATTGATTCGAGGTGATTTAAGAATAAATCTATATAGTCCTTGGGACTTAATGCTAGAAATTGTGGTATTGAATTATGGTTTTAGAAAAATGAAGTGGTATTGAGGAATAGGATCTCTTGTGGAGTAAAAAATATTAGCGCAAAGTTTTATAGGTAGTCACCGATACCCCGTATCCTACCAAAAGTTTTATAGTGGTGATAACTTGTGATCTAGCAAATGAGGGTGATGGCTATATAGTGAGACAAGTTAGTTGTCATAGTTGAGTGTTCAATAAGGTTAAGTTATATGTCGTGATGAGTTTGATCTCGGGTTATAGTTATGAATAGGCATGTGAATCCGTACTGATAATGCCTTGGAGATATGCACTATGGATTAGCAAATGAGTTATTAGTACAAGTGATAGACACTCCCTAATAATAGTGAACTTTAGATTGTGCTTCATGGTTTATGATAATAAGGATGTCTCTCTTTGAACTTTGTGGATTTCTTATGATGTCAAGGACATAGAGTTACAGTTAGTGTCATATGTAGTAATTGGTTAGTGTTTGAACCTCGAAAAAAAAATTACAGCTATGATCGATTATTATACTTTGTAGGATTTTGATGTGATCACTCCTACTCTAGAATGTTCATGATCGTTGGAGATGATTGAATCGGTGTCCTTTCTATAAAGCGTTGGAAAATTTATTATGTTGATGCATAGGCTGTTGATGTTTGTAGTACGATTTAGTCGTGTCGTTTTGTGGTAATACCTAGGAGTTTGCGCCATGTCTTGTTGATAAGCTTGTGTAAAGGTATGACCCTTGTGGATAATATTGAAAATAGGTTGATGCGTGTTAGGTTTTACACTTGGGAGACTTAGGACACGATGATGTTCATCATGGTTTTAGAGATAGCACTCAATGGAGTGTTAGGCTTAATTATAGCACCTACGTGTGCAACTCGTATGGCTTAGTATGACTTTAGTGAGGAGAATCATTAGGTATTAGGCATGGATAATGCTTCAAAATTCGAGGTGTCGTTGTAACTAGTCCGATAGTTATGATTTGGGATCACATAGGATGTAGCTAAGGATTGTAGCGATGGTCCGTAGGGTAAAATTATGTGAGTCTTATGTTTCACCAGATGAGAAAGATCTCGAGGTTTGAAAGTTAGCAATCATGTGAGGAGATTGTGGAGACTTGAGTATGTAGGTCAGTGACTAATATGAAGAAATGGTAAATATAACTTCGATCTAATATGAAGGATAATAAGTAACCTCAGTCTTAAGGAGGGAAGCCTAGCGTTCTAGCTTCCCAAGTGAATTGGTTCCAAGGTCGTTGTCTTTGAAAATGGGTAGTCGTGATTAGTGATTCAATCTAGGGCATGTGCCATGGCTAAGACTTTAACGCACGTGTAGGTCGGTGAAATTTTAGATTTTAAGTGTACGTTGTGGTTCTTACTTCACGTGGCATGGTTCGTTGCCCAAATTCAATTATTTCATTTTGGCGTGGCAGTCGCTTGATCCATTACATCTTATTGTGTATTATTTGATCCCAGTGACGAGAAGTTGTTATATTAGTTATGGGTCTGTATTCAAGTATAGCGTTGCATAAGCTCAATAGTGATGAGGGATAGGTCGGGTTGAGGCTGATGCATCACAGTATATTAGTACGCTCTTCTTCGAAAGCGCCCTTAGTTTACACTAGTTGGTGTGTACGCATGGTCTCGCGGTTTGTTGCATGTAGTTTGCATGTGTACTTGATAGCTTTAGGTTAACACACTCGCTAGTTAACCGGTATAGCTACTTAGGATGTATATCGTGGATTTAAGGTCACTACTCTAAGATATGAGTATTAGAACTTGATGGAACATTAAATGCTAGTGTTGCGCTCCATATGGAATTTACAGATTGAGAATGTAGCCTCTCATGCGTATTTGGGTTGTCATACCTCGGATGACTCTAGCTTAACGCGTAGTCTAGTAGGAGGTATTAGTCAGATGGACCATTGGGATTAAATGGTTGTCTCGAAATCATTGATGTGAATGGTTATTAATGTTGAGTATTTATCTTCCTAGGCTAGGCAAGATCCCATTCGTTTGACAAAAAGTGGGCTTGTGTAACACCCCGTATTTTTTAGAACTTACATAATTATAATTATGTGATTAATTATTATTGTGGGATTAATTAAATTAATATGGGAGAATTAATTGGTGATTAGTCCAAATTTAAAGATAAATATTAACTAGCGTGACAAGGGTTAATACTTATTAATGAGAATTATTGAATATTACCTAGTGAGTAAGTAATATGGAATTCTTGAATCTGATAAATTATCGAGAGTGAAATATATGACGGTTTGGTATATTAAGTCGGGAAATGCGTGTGAGTCGTGTCGGGACTAATTGAATGGAATATAAAGGTAATTTATTTTTAAGTAACTCATATGGTAATTTAGAGTGCGTCGGTGAGTTCGGTAGGGTCGAGATAGTCAGAAAACACTATCCAGGTATTTCATTTAGACTCCGAGAGATTTTAGGCCAAATCGGCACCCCGTAGGGGTAATTTTGTAATTTTAATTTTTGGAGAAATTAAATGGACGAAAATTGGGAGTTTAGTATATCAGTTACGTGGGAGAAATTAGGGCTCACATTCACATAACTCAAGAGAGAGTCACAGAGAGTGAGGGATAGCAAATCCCAAGGAGTCGAAGCTTTTAGGCATCATCTTCCACCACCGTGATCACCATCGTATAGATCGAAAGACGAGGAACGCACCTATACCAACATCACCAACGGATCAAACTGTCATATTCAAGGCAAGTGTTTATTGCTTGCGTGATTTAGTAATAATTATGTTCATGATTAGAGTAGGTGATAACCCATCAATTTATGAGATTAAATTTTGATGAAAACTTGATGATTTGATTCATATTGGGTCTGAGATTAGAAGAGATTAAATTCCTTCATGTAGATAGGATACCATCCACGAATTTATAATAATTCCCATGAACAAATCTTAGTTATAGTAGTCTTGAATTGAAATTGAAAGAACTAGAGCTTTAATGGTTTAATTTGGGGATTGAGTATTTAATTGATGTATTGTGAAGAATTAGTGATTCTAGGTTGTTAGAAATCATCTAAATATGTTGGAGCATCGATTGGGTTTACTGTTTGGGTGTTTGGGGATGAACAATAGAGGTTTTAGAGGTGTTAATTGTGGAAAAACGCTGAAATTTGGGCAAGAAGACGAAACAGTGCATCTCGCGCGATGTCGCGCGAAGTAGCTCGAGCGACACGTGGTAGTAGTTCAAGCAACGTTGCCATCTATTTCGAGCGACGAGGTAAATTCTGGAAATTTTCTTAGAATCCAATTTTGGAATTTTAAGTTTATTGGAGTGAGAGGAACTGCCAGTTAATAAATTTAAATTGAGACAGGTTTATGAGAAAGTGTGTGATATTTATACTTTAAATATTTCGGGAAGAAGACTTACCTTGAAGATTATGAGCTAGTTATGGTAATCTAATAATATTATACAATACGTAACAATGAGAATAAAATACGTGTGGTAAGTATGAAACTAGGTTGGGAGAATACCTATGAATTTTAATAGGATGTGTGTATGCCTATTATTTGTTATTTTGTTAAAGTGCACTAATGGGTGATAACCCCGGGGTGTAAGGTTATGCTGTTTAATAAACTAAAGGGTGATAATCCGGGGGTGTAAGGCTTTTATTTGGTGCACTAATGGGTGATAACCCGGGGGTGCAAGGATATTGTATTAAGTGCACTAATGGGTGATAACCCGGGGGTACAGGATCTTTCTATTTATAGCACTAATGGGACTTCAAATCGGGGGTGCAGGACCGGAATATATATGTATAGGGATGTTGTGACAATGTATATATATATATATATATGTGTGTGTGTGTGTGTGTGTGTGTGTGTGTGTGTGTGTGTGTGTTTATGAGAAATTCTACTAAGAGAAACTAGTAGTTATGGCAATAATGACATATGAAACAATCTTGATGAGATAAAGATTTAAATACTCTAAGAGTGAACATTAAAGGTAGTAAAATGTGATAGATGTAACAACCGGATTTTTAAATGAGTATTTTTATATACGCGACTTTTGTCAGCATGTGTCGCGCAGGACGCGAACTTGCGTAATTTTTGTAGGACGTTTTATTGGGGTTAAAAATAATTTGACCATATTTATTGGATGGTAAAAATAGGCCTAAGAGTTCCATGGGGTCAAAAGTAAAAAAAATGAATAAATATTTAAAATATTATTATTTTATTCAAAAAATTAAAAGCACTCAGAAAATTCTGAAAATCACTATACCGACTCAAAATTTAATTTTGAGCAACTTTTTCTTCTTCGACATTTCCAAAAAAAATGACATTTATACCCGATTTACGTCATTTTTCAGTTCGGCCAAATTACTTTTTTTCTAAACTTTAATCATTTTGTTGCCTTATTTAAAGGGATGGTGGACAACTATTTTTTACCATTTTTGAAGCATCTTCCGGCACAATATTTTGGCAGCAAATATATTTTATATTCCACTCCTTTTATATACCCCTTGGCCCTTGAGATTTGTGAGTTCCAGCCTTAGTTTGGAGGTGTGTTCTTGGAGTTGTTTTGATGTAGTGCTTGAAGATGATTTGTGGATCTTTGTGGACTGATTTTTACGGTGTAATCAGAGATTTCTGGGCATATTTATAATAGTTCCTTTTGATGGTTTAAGGTATGGGATTTTACACAATATGCTCCTTAATCTCGCGAGTGTTATTCCCTTTGAATTCATGTGATTATTGAACTCATATTTGAATTGCTAAATTCTTTTGAAAATCTGGAAATTATTGTTGGAATCTGATTTTGATTCACGTGATATTATTATTTATTGGGCATGTTGTCATGAGATTTTAATATGGCACTGATGTTGGTCACCCGCCAAAATTCCTGTTCCGGCTACTTGATAAAGTATGGCGCGGTATGGTGAGCCCTGGTGACTCCGGTTAATGTGCTGTTGGGAAATTTATATTGATAAAATGCTATTGAGATTTTCATTTGATTTGAATATTCGTACTCATATTGTTATGCTTTATTCATCGCTAATATATATTTGTTGAGCATCTTTCCTGTCGTATTGTGTACTTCCCCATATTTTCTTTTAGTTGGCAGGTTAGCGTGGATTTGAGCGCTATGGACCAAATGGGATGATTTAAGCATGGCTATTTTTAGGAACAATATTGGAGAATACAAGATGAGAAAATTTGTATTTATTTTGATGTATAGAGCATCGACAACTTATATTCTTTCGAGATAGATAGTTGTATTATTTAGAGAGACTTTTGGTTGTATTTAATTTGAAGAATTTGAGATTAGTGGTTTCTCTTATATTGTGAGATTTTTAGATGGTCTATACCTTGTTGCTTGTGGATTTGAATTTATTTCATCGACAGTGGCGCTCCGTTCACTCTCCCCGGGCGGGCGGGGTGTTACAATAGACTAGTTATGGGGTATTGTATGGGCGATACGGAAATACTACTATAGAATGTAGATAGTGTTACATGACTTTGAACTAGTTAACTTGGGTAGAATTACTAGTACTAAATAGAAAATGCGATAGGAGTGCACAATGGAAGAGAGGTGAGAACCCATGTGAGAGCACGAATCTAACATGCACATAATACTTGCTTTAAGGCAGTTTTAAATACTTGCTAAAATATTTTTTTACACATCGGGCTCTGACTCATCTCTTGCATCTCTCTTCTCTCTTGCTATATACATATGTATTATATCAGGTGCTCAGCCACAGGGACACCAAATTTAGAGACTTGGATTGCTTGGCGTGCTACGGATAATGTGGAAGCTGCATTAGACGCTCCTATCATTTCTCTCAGTTCATTTAGACTTTTCATTTAGGGCATGTGTCGCCCATTCCTTAGACATTTTATCAGAGATTGTATTTAATTTACTTCTATTCATTTCAGTTGGATTTAGTTTTACTATGGAACTGTGGTTTAGAGATTTGAACTGGAATGTTTTATCCAGTCGTATTTATTTCAGTACGTGATTCAGATTTATTATTTATTTTATTCAGTTGAATGGTGAATGAATTATATTTAAATTCTTGGACTTTATAAATATGATTTTGGGTTACAATTTTAAAAAGGAAAATATTTTGGCACTAGCTTAATTTATATTATGTGATTAATAAAGTTAATATTTTCGACAATGATGCTAAGAATGAACTAACCGAACATTCAGTTTTAAAATTTTATAAAAGACTGATCACCCGATATTAAATTGGGGGGGTATCACAGCTTGTAAGTCCCGATATGCAGAATAATTCATGATAAAAAGTTCTTTGGGATGTTAGCAAGATATTTACTGACTATCAACTACTTTGAGGTATTGTTTAGATGGACATGTTAGGCATGCCTCGGATTTAGCAATAATACCTTAGGAACCACCGTGGTTATATCAAATTAATGGTACGAAATCTTTGGGTTAGACTATAGTGTTAAAGCAATCTAGGATTGGAATTAAATTGTTGGATGAATGACTTGTTAGCTTGATGATCATAAATTTCGAGGACGAAAATTTCTAAGGAGGGAAGAATGGAATACCCCGTACTAGAAAATAGGTATTTAACATTATTTGAAGTGTTTTCTCCAAAGAAAAATTCAAGGAATAAATAATCCAAGTGTAACACATCAAGTAATACGTAAGGTGGCGTATTACGTAAATGGTTTAAACGAAAAAAATCCCACGATGCATGTATCACATGAATGCATATTTAATCTCTAATAATATTAGCTAGGATGTCTGTTAAGTTTGAGGGAAAAATATCGAGGAACGGATGTGACACGGACAAGGTTAATACGACGCGATATTTAAATTATACGAAAAGTAAAGTATCGCAATATAGATTAAACGATAAAGCTTTACGTTTCATGGTTCAAGTGAGTATTATTTTGAGTTTATATAATTACTTTAAGTACTTCGGTTAAGTTTCACGCGATTCAGACAAGCAACAAGCACTACGCGAGTCTGGGTACAAATTGTTTAACGGTGCACGACACTGCGAAAGTCTAGTTTTACGCGAATTGTTTAGGACAATTGGTAAGTCAACAAAAATATTCCGACCATATATTTAAACTCATAAAAATATAAGGAATATTACCATGCGAAGAAAAATAAAAAAAAATATGTTTTCCGCAGAGGTACTGATTCTTACGCGCCTTGTATAAGACAATCCGGGAGGCCAAATGACTATTACAAATATGATTTTTTAGCCAAAAAAATGCAAGGAATATGAATCTCAAGCTAAAAGTAAAAAAAATAGATAGAGAAAGTGACACAAATGAGCATTTTATGGGTGTTTTGGGGCATTTTTCAACTAGATTTTTGGGGTCACATGTTGGTGCATTGTGTTGTCACTCTTCTTACCTTGGTTTGCAGGTCTCGGTAAGTATTTCACACATTTTTGAACACACTAACACATGTTATTGTGGTCTTATATTGAAGACTTCCCAAAATAGCTTATAAGAGAGAGAGGTGAGTGTATAGGCTCCCTCATTGAATTTTCATCAGATTTATCATCAAGCTCTCCCTCTTGAACTCCCTTAAACCATTAGACATCCTAAAAATTCGTAGCTACCCTTGAGCCACACCAAAACCACCATGAAACCACCATTTTATAGCATAGAAACACGTTATTTCACCATATGTAACCATATAAAGGATGTTGAGTTGTTAGAGATGTTATTCTTAGAGGTTGGTTGAGGTTTATAGAAGCTTGAAGATGGATTTTCTTGGAGAAAAAGGAGTAGTAGTTCATGGAGATTGAAGTTTCAATTGGGAGCTTGAAGAGTGGGCTATTGTGACTCCCTTTAGGTCCACCTTTGGAGGTGGGGGAGTCACCTACCTTCCCTACCATTGTTGAAGACCATTTTGAGGTGAGAAATACTTATCTCTTACTAAGTTAAGTTTATGATGATATTAGTATGAGTAATTTGCATCTTGTTGATATTAGGTGTGTAAAAATAGCCATCCATGATTAAATATTGAATACTACATGATTTCAAGATATAGTTTAGAAGAAAATAGAATTTTCTATCTTTGAAATGGGTCGTGCAGTAAACCTATATTTAACTTGATTTTTCTACATATTTAGAGCTTAAAATATGTTGATTAAGGTTTTAAATGTACTAATAGACTTATTAGTATCATTCTTACTATTTTCTATGAAAATGGGCACTTAAATGAATGATTGAATGGGTTTTAAAAATGGATAATTTTCAGCCCACTATTCACAAACATCTTATGAAATAAAATATCTTAAACTCATGTTTTAACGTGAATAAATGATTTCTTTGATGTGAAGAACATTTGGTATGTGTATGCCCTTTTATGAGATTACTATAGTGATTTTATTGTTGATGAATCATTATGAAATGAGCAAATGGATTTTTATTTACGAAGTATACAATTTAGTTTGTTAAACTAAGTTTTGGTGTTAAAAGTATAAATATATGAAAGTGTAGTCTTCTTGTAAACTTTGGGTGAAAACGTAAATAATAGAAGTGTCGAAGACTCGGTATGAATAAAATGACTAAGAATGGGTCTTTATACAAAATGTCATAATGAAAGTGTGTAACATTAAGTTTGAAATGTAAAGTGTCAAATGTGTAAATGTTGACTAAAATGGATTTTTAATGTTAAAAATCATAAATAAGTGTGTACACTTTAATATGTGAAAAGCACGATTTTATATATTAAAGTGAGTAATGTGCAAAAATGTGATTTTCGAGAAAGTGAGAAGTTGAAATAGTGTCATAGAGACTAAAATGCCTACGCGTTAAGTTTGAAGCTTAAAAAGTTTTTTTTTTTAATAAATAACACTTGAAAACAAAAGTGAAGTACTTATTTTGATGTAAATTGGGTAAATTGGCAATTTACTTAAGGTATAACATTTTCAGGAAACAAAAAATGTTAAAGAGTGTTTTGACACGTATGTAGAAAGAATGAAATGAGTCCTTAAACGGAAATGATTTTTGGTGTAAAGTCAACATGTGTGGAAAAAAAGGACTTTAATATTGAGTTCCTTATGAGGCCACCTTGTAACATTACAAAAGTGGTGCAGGAAACTCAACATTACAAGGTAGCCTCACAGGAAGATTAAGAGCTTGACAACCCTCACAGGAGAGAATCACGGTGAAGGAACACTCAAAGATATGGAAAAGGAGTGTTGTAAATGAGAAACATCAAGAATGGGGGGAAATTCTATTGGAGTGTGCTATATTGGTAGTTCTTGATGAAGGTCACACTCCCCGTAATGAGAGGAGTCATATTTGGAATACTCTATCAAACTCCGAATGGGAAAACGCATCATATTATCCGGATGTCCTTTCCAGAATAATTTCAATGAGCTCAATAACACTCTGCATTTGGCAAGGCCAGAAAAGGCATATTTTCTTATCAAACATGCCTTTAGAGGGCGAAAATCCAAAGCACCCACAAAACGGTCCCGTTAGAGGTGAAAACACCTCGCACGGGACCAATGTAACTTGCAGGAACCGATCGCGTCATCACGGGACCCCCGATTTGAGAATATGATGATAATTTGAAAATATATAGACTTAGGCTTAAAACATGCCGTTAGAGGGTGAAAAACCAAAACACCCCCCAAGCGGCCCCGTGAGAGGCGCGAACATCTCGTACAGAGCCAATGTAACTCACAAGAACTGGTCGCATTGTCATGGGACTCCCCGGTTTGAGAGTATTATGATAATTTCAAAATATCTACACTTAGGCTTGAAAATATGTCGTTAGAGGGTGAAAACACCCCCCGAACAACCCCGGGAGAGGTACGAACACCTCGCACGGGACCAACGTAACTCTCAAGAACTGAGCGCATGGTCACGAGACCCACGGTTTGAGAATATGATGATACTTTGAAAATATCTACACTTATGCATGAAAACATGTCGTTAGAGGGCAAAAATACAAAGCACTCCCCAAAAAGCCCCGTGAGAAGTGTTGATGCGAGGTGTTGGTGCCTCTTACGGGGCCGTTTGGGGGGCGTTTCAGGATTTTGCCCCCTAATGGCATGTTTTTAGGCCTAAGTCTAGATATTTTGAAGTTAACGTCGTATTCTCAAATCAGAGGTCCCGTGATTATCCAACAGTCAAAAACCAACAACAAGCCAACAACCAATAATTATTCCATACTCCTTCTAATATATTATCTAACAACAAGCCAACAACCAACAGTTATCCAACAGCCAAACAAAATAAAACCAATAATTATCTCGTACTCCTTCTAACATACTATCTAATAACAAGCCA
Source organism: Sambucus nigra (assembly GCA_949130495.1). Taxonomy (NCBI): domain Eukaryota; kingdom Viridiplantae; phylum Streptophyta; class Magnoliopsida; order Dipsacales; family Adoxaceae; genus Sambucus; species Sambucus nigra. The sequence goes on along the minus strand of OX422221.1, from coordinate 359,913,552 downwards.
ACAACCAATAATTATTCAACATCCAAACCAAACAAAACCAATAATTATCCCGTACTCCTTCTATCATCTAAAAGATTTAAAAGATAATGCATATCAATTATATAATTACTTCAGTTAAAGTAAAGAGTACTTAATTCCTGCGATCCAAGAAGGCCATTAAATAGAGTCTTCTGAATGTGTGATTAGACCAAATTGATCATGAAGGCCCCAACGTATTCTTTTGCATGTACATTTGTTGATTAGTTTCTTTAATACAATTTTCATAAATCAAGCTAATTTAACTTCATTTTATGAACACTGAATCAATGAAACTGATCAACAAATGTATATGTACAGGAACATGTGGAAATTGAGTTGGGTCAATTTAATCCAATCACAAACTCAAATGACTTTATTCTCAAATCAAGCGTCTTGTGAAAGTAACTAATTCTTCTACTGAGCATAACATATTATCGAAAGTTAACTTACATAAATCATATTAAACATTCGTAAACGTAACTAAACATTCATACATCAAAGTAAACTGCTAATACAATGTCAATATCATAATAGGATACAAATAAGATTGACATGGATAATATAATATTTTGATACTCAATCTTCCTCTCAATCAACTAAAAGTTCCTTCAAATAAGAGTTGTCATCAAGAGCTGACTGGAACTCTTTTAGAGCCTTTAATGCATCCACTTCAGTAGTCATACCCTTTTTGGCATGCACTATAATAGACTAATTGCCATCATTTATGCACTCCGAGTATAATACATTCTTTACGTTCTGAAAGGCACAAATAAAAGACTCGTAGACTATGCAATGTTTACTCTTCAGCTTTGATAAATCTACCATAATAAGTTTGGTGTCAGTACCAACTTTGCAAGCATTCATTGTATCCTCAACCTTTACCCAATCACAATAAAATACAGCTTCTATGAAATTTAAGTAATCAAGTTCTAGGATTTGTTGGATTATGCCATAATAGGTTAGCACCATATTCTTTGGATTTTTATCACTTTTGCTAGCAATTCAAGTGGTCAAGGCAGAAATTGGTATTCCACTATTTTATGTCAAAAGCTTTTACTCATATGGATATAAAATGGAATCAAAACCATTGGTGCGGAATTTCTTAAACTCTTTCGCACGAAAACTAGGGCCTTTTGCTCGGCGTGCAAGCCTGGAAGAGACATCATCTATTTTTAAAAGCTGCACTTATTAATGAATTTGTATCAGGGTATGTTTTTATCACACACGAATAAATAAGCGCACACATAAGATGTGAAATTTACCTCTTTTGATACTCATGCCCTAAAATCAGTTGTCATGCAATTTCTCCTTTGATCTTTGGTAATTTCGTTCTTATACTTCCTACCAGTAAATTGTAGAGTTTAGATCATAAAATATAGAAAATATATAATCAAAGAAGAAGAATTCAGTAGATACTCACTCTCTCCAGTCTTCGACATCATCTTGCGATTCGAAGACATAACGAGTTACTTGCTCGTATTGTAGATTTATGAGTTTCACCTCTTCGGGGTTTCCAAATGGCAGTTCATCCTCAAACTTGTCAGGTTCCTCAATCACTCATTCTCTACGAGGATTGAACCTCCTCACCTCTTATTCCAGCATATGTTCCCTAGAATATAGCGATGATTCCACTGTTACGTATTCTTCAGCAATTGACACTCCAATATACTCTGTATTGTTTTCCTAATCTTTGAAGGTTTTCATCAAGCGCTCAAAAGGATACATCCAACGATACTTAACGGAACCATATAACAAAGCTTCGTCGCATAAATGCACAAGCAAATGGATGCTGATATCGAAGAACGACGGAGGAAAATATTTCTCTAATACACAAACTGCCTCAGCTAAAGTTGATTTCACAGCTTTGATGTGCATTCTATCTATCACTTTTCACAAAGTAGGGTAAAACACAAACTGATTTGCATAATTACCCAACGGAGATCTTTGTGTTTAGTAAAGCAATGCCGAAATAACAAAGGGATTAATTGGATGATTACATGCCAGTCGTGAGACTGGCACTGTTTCAAGTCATTTGCTTGGTAGCTTACTACCCTACAAAAATTACCAGAATAATCGATTGGAGTCTTCAAGTTGAATAACGTGTCTAAGAGGAATTTCTTCTCACTAGTAGTAAAAGTGAAAGCAACTCGGGGGGTAGAAATTCTTCCCATTGTATGATCATTTTTTAACCATAATTTCTCATTTATTTTCATATCTAGTAGATCTAGGCAGGCCCACTCTCCATCTTTGGAATGAGATCTACCCAGACATATTCCTATCAGTTGTTCTGCAAAATTCTTCTCTGTGTGCGTCACAACAACTACATGCCTTACATAATGATCCTTCCAATATAAAAAATTAAAAAATACGTCTTCACTTTACTAGGGTCATTCGGATCCCCCTAGATTTACTCTTTAGGTTTGCAAACTGGGAGTGTTTTCTTACGTACCTATTCCCCGCAGTCGTAGTCGTCGCCTTCTCCTCGATCTGCTGACCAGAAAGCCGAGTAGGTGGCATTCTGTGCTTATGACCGATAACAAAAAATTAGACTTGTCATTCTTAAAAGGGTAACTGGTCGGTAGATATCTACGATGACCCATGTAACTCATCTTACCACTATGTTTTATCCAACGGGCTTTAGTTTTCTTTCCACATATGGGACATCCATAATGACCGTGAAAATTATAATTGAACAAGGTCTCATAAGCTATAAGGTAGTGGATCTCTTATATCACCACTGCTTTAAGTGTGAACTATTCACTCTTATGAGAGTCGAATGTCATCACGCCTTTATCTCACAACTCTTTAAGTTCTTCGATTAATGGTGCTAAGAATATATCAATAACATCACTGGGAGCCTTTGACCCGGGTATCAATAAAGGCAACAATGTGAACTCCTTTCCCATGCATAGTGGCGGAGGAAGACTTAAAGGCGCCAAGAGAACTGGCCAATAACTTTGACTACTACTTAAATTACCGAACGGGCTAAACCCATTGGTTGAGATTACAAGACGAACATTGCGCGGTTCCTTTGTAAATTCATGGTGTTGTGCATTTAAAATTCGCCATATGGGTGAATCAACTGGATGACGCATCAGATTCCCACCCACCTCGCATCGAGCGTGCCATGTCATTGCCTCAGCTATCCACAGTACAGTAAAAAATCATTTTAACCATGGCCTAAGTGGAAAATACTTCAAAACTTTTTGTGGGACTTATGAGCACTTGCGATTTTTTGTAGCTTTGTCCTTTCCATTCTCACAAACCACATATCTAGACTCACCGCATATAAGACATTCATCCTTCTCTACGTGATCGTTGCGATACAATATGAAATCATACTTACATGCATGAATATATTTGTATTTCAAACCCAAACCCTTCAAGCTCTTCTTTATTGTAGGATAATTGTCTGGTAACGTGTTCTCTTTTAGGAGAATATCTTAAACCCACTTAAGAATTTTGGTTACGCTGTTCCCAGACAAACCAAATTGACTCTCCAAATTATGCAAAGCAATCATTTCATAGAATATCGAGTGATCTTCATCGCAGTCTTTATACAACGGTCTAGCCGCATTGAATTTCAACTGTATGTATTCTCGATCTCCTGGAAGTTCAACATCAAATTTTTCATTTAGTTGGCCATAATACGCATTATCCGTATCCGTAGGTTGGGGGTTTTGACTATTGTGGGGTCCGTAAGCATCATCAATTAAGTCGGTCAATGGACGATGTGTTGGTGAATCATGTACCACTTCCAATCGTTGGGGTTCCGTTACGCGGTCGGGTATCGATGATTCTTCCGGAATATGAGGTATATTTTTTCATCGTGGTATGTCCATATTGTATAGTCTTGATAGATTCCCGATTGTATTAAATGCAACTCAACGTATTCCAATGACTTATATTTTTCGTTCATACAACGGGTGCACAAACACGGGATCAATTCACTTTTAAGATTTTTGAAAGCGAATTTAACAAATTCTTGAACGCCATTTGCATGATTATTTGAAATTCGGTTAGTCTCTCCCATCCACCCTTTGTATAGTGGTAAATCCATGTAATAATCTTCAAATTTTAGTCCTGTGGATATAGGGTAAAAAACTATTATTACAACTGAAACGAAAATAATATTCTTACAACTGAAGCAATAAAAAAATATTATTAAAACTAAAATAAAACCAACATTCTTAAACTAAAACAAAACCATTATTATTACAACTAGAAAAAAATGTTATTACAACTTAAACAAAATAAAATATTAATTGATATTTTCCAATAGATAAATTGTCCAAGCAAGAAAAGAGTTTGCATAATTCCTCAATTCCAGCCCATCCACGCCTTCAGCGAACACGAGTACATCTCTACAGCCGATATATATTAAATCCACCATTATTTGAGCCTCACCCGTCTCCAAAGGTCAGTTGTGTATGAGAGTTTCGACAACCTTGAGATAAGTGTGCACATCCCGACAACCGTCTTATTTCTCAGGTTTTTCAAATAGTACTTTTCGCTATAGTCACCGTGAGTTGTTGATGATGATGCAAGTCCCGTGATAGGTGAAGGCACGAGGAATGGGAATGTTGGATGAGCCGGTATTTAGGAGGGAAATGTTGGATAAGGCGGCATTTAGGAGGGGAATGTTTGATGAGGCGGCATTTGGGAGGGGAATATTGGAGGCGGCATTTGGGAAGGGAAACTTGAAGGGGGGGATAGGGAAAACCTTGAGGAGGAGGGTGATGGTAAGGGTAACCTTGGGGAGGCGGTATTGGGATCCCATAATTTTGGAAAAGGGACATGAGTTTCCCAATTTGATTCGTCAATATTTCCAGGTTATTTTTGATATCCTGGACATCCCCGTCGGTCTTGAACTGTCGTTCCTCATTAGACGAGAAACGAGTATTGATCAAAGAAAACTCGTCCACGAGAGGTGCGGTCTGTTAAAATTTTATTTTTGGCATATGTGAGCGAACACCTCTCGTCCTACTCATTTTGTCCTTTCCAAAGGCCCGGGTTAAGGAATCATTTTTTAGGTCAAAGTCATCATTAGGAACCTGAATGACTGTTGATAGCCTCTATTGATTCTAGCGTCTCACCCAAGTGCGACGGGAATTTATTATCTTAGCCCCGTCGAGCATGAACATATAAGTTAGACCGATTTGGTTTTTTACCCGCATCTGGACCATCCTTTGTCCTACTCGCCTATTCATTCTTCAAATCCTTATAGGATTTGGATCCCAGTCTATGGATATCAGTTTTTTGTGCCCTATTTTTTTGCTTTTCTCCCTTTGGACCAACTTTTTCTTCGTCGCCTCATTCTCCGAAAACTTATTCCACTGCTCCACCAGAATTTCAATATTGGGAGGCACTCTCTCTTTCAAAGATAAAATATCGGAGCTCGTTGCCTCCTTCGGGAAATGTTTCTTCCGAAGGTTTCTCCTGTATATCCTCAATGATTCAGCAACCCGAAATAAAACCTTATTCTTGGAACGATTGGCAAATGAGAAATACTTTCAGAGTTGATCGTATATGTCATCTTTGACGGCTTGATCAATCAGGTTCCAGTTGTCTAGTCCACCAACCCCCACATTCATTTTTCCCAAAGCCAAACACCGAGCTTTAAAGTTAAGCACGTCATTCCTATTACCCGTTGGGTTATTCCCGAGAAGGGAGAACCCAATGGGCTTCTTTTGGGTTGAGAGAGAGGCGTCGACAGTGTTGGATGGGGGCAGTGGAGCGACGAGCGTGCAGGATAAGGACACCGAAGCAGTTGGACTTGGTGAGGAGGGAAACATTGGTGGAGTTATGTATTGCTCACCAATTTGTGTTGAGAATTCAGGTTGTGCACGAGATGGTGAACCTCGTTGCGGTGTCCTCTCGGCACTTTGTTCACTTTGGTTGTTTTCTCCCGACATTATCTATAAAAATGAAAAATCATAAGTGACTAAAAAATTATAATAAGAAATTATAATTAATTAATCAAGCTTACGACTATACATATACCTTTTTAAAGTAAGACTTTAGAATATGTTCATTGTGCCTGATCTATATCCATTCGGTATTAGTTTTTAAGAACCTATGAATTTTTGGATGTGGCCAACTAGGAGGAAGGGTATCTATGATTGATGTGTAGATATCCGTGACATGAACTCGGAATCCCATTCTTTTCAACCTGTTGACAAGATTCAATTTAACGTGCATATGGTGCAAGACATCACAGTTTATGTCAATGCTCTTTGTACGCAGTTGTATCCATAACGGGTGGATTTTTTTTCTTCCTTATCCAACAACATAACCAAAGTTAGGGTTACGTAGGGATTATGTGTGTGACATATATTTTATATAACGTCATCCCAATTTTTTGGTGGGGAAAATAGAATACGATCGAACAGGTAATCTTGCTCAACGATTTACAAGGTAGTTAAATTGTTCAATCTTTTTATTTATATACCTATAAATAGGAGTACCCTCTATATGACGCTCATTAATAAAAGAGTTATGCTTGTGGTCCAATTGCAACCTCTCCAACTGTTGTTGCCAGTGATTATCACCGTACCTTAGTTTCCTGAGAAAAATATACGAGGCCGTGAAAATGAGTCCTACGGTTAAGGTATAAGGGTATATTAGTTTGATTAAGGTTTTGATAATAAAAAAAAAAAATTGAGTATATTAGTTTGATTAGGGTGCGGAACCTAAAATACTCAACTGATTTCAAACTCTAAATAAATACCAAGCCCTAAATGGCAATACCCTTAAATAATGCAATTTATTTTGATCCCTAAGTAACCGCATTCAGTCAATACTAATAATCCCTAAGTAACCACATTTATTTTAATCCCTAAGTAACCACATTCAATCAATACTAATAATACTCAATTAATTTCGAATTCTAAATAAATTTCAAGCCCTAAATGACCATACCCTTAAATTTCGCAATTTATTTTAATCCCTAAGTAACCACATTCAATCAATACTAATAATGACAATACCCTTAAATAATGCAGTTAATTTCAAACTCTAAATAACAATTCCCAATCAATGTTAACAATGCCCAATAAATAATGCAATAAATCTCAATCCCTAAATACAACATCCCTTTTCTTGAATATTCTGCTTCAGAGATTTTTTCCACACCCACAAGGCCATGACAAACTCCTCAAGATTTCAGATTTCTCAGATAATCAGAAAGTACTTAAATATATTCAGTATTTATCTTATTCAATAAATAGTTTACGTTGTCAAATCTATATATCCTTTCTGTCTTTTTACATTAATAAACGTTTATCCATTTTTTGTTTACTAACTTCTTGATAAATTGACGATGTCGTTCCCTGCTTCTTATAAAGGAATTAAAGGGGAGGGTTCTCCTATCATATCTATAGAAATTATTAATATTATTATTGTTACTATATCTAGCCATAAAAAAAGTCTTTTAACATTCAATGTTTGAGACCTAAAGTTTTTTTTACTTACAAGATCTAAAGCTAAGTTTATTAATTTTTGTTAGCAATTTTCCAACGAGTTTGGATTGCTGGGTTTGACAATGGGGGTATTTCGACGGGCCTGTCGTTGAAGTTTGGAGGTGGGGGATGGTATAAGTTTGGGTGAATATGGTAGTTTGGAATTTTGGGTATTGGTTTTAATTGAGGAAAGAAATAGAAAGGTTTGGTGGGTAAGAGAAGACAGAGGAGAGAGTGAAATTTTAATTGGGTTTATTTGAAATGAGGGATGAGGGTGTATTAGTTCTTTGCGGTGTGTGGTGTACGGGAAGTGAGTGTAGGTGAATGAGTGTTTAGATTGTGTGTAGTGTATGGGGATTGTGTGTGTGTGTGTGTGTATTTTATTGTATATAAAAAAAGTAGTAATACACACACACACACACACACACACACACACACACACAACACACACATAAAAAATAATGAAAATAAAAAATAAAATATACTATCATTAAAAATTAACACACAAATATAAAATATTAATGACAAACACCTATATATATATATATATATATATATATATATATATATATATATACAGACACGAACATACTACTATATATAAAACGACATGCATACTATATTATAATCCCACAAACACACCTATTTTTTTCACTTGTATGTTTTGTGAAAATTATTTCATACAAGGAAATAACTCCCAATATTAATGGATTATGTTGATGCAAAAAACTAGACTATCTCTAATTATTTTATCACAGCTAAATAAGTAAATAAGAGACACAAAAGATTTTTAAAGTGGTTCGTCTAAAGGGGAAAAGCCTACGTCCACTGGTGTATATTGCCTTGTGTTTATTCAGTTCTCTGGTTTCGTGTCCCATGGTTGTAGGGATTACAATGTATTTATAGCACCTGAGGGTGTACCAGAAGTGGAATATTAAAAGATGGAATTCCTTTATAACATAAACATTTACATTTGTACAACGTTCATAATATATACAACTAATGGCATTTAATAACCCCTGTTGGTCGGTCTTTCATGTGTTAGTCGGTCTTTCTGGTGTTGGTCGGGCTTATTTTGTATGCTGGTCGGCATTCTACACTGTAGGTCAGCATTCTTGGATTCATTTTGATAAATAGGCCTTGCTGACTAGGACTAATGCCACATGTCTATTTCTGATTGGTCCACGTAATAAGATAATTTTGGGTATCAATAGAAGCCCCCAATGTTTCATACTTGAGGTTTTTACAAAAGTATGGAACATTTAGCTCTTAAAGTTGCTAGGGGAATAATTTTGAGTTTTAGTCTACTACCGACTTCCCATACTTGTAAAGTTAATGATTTGATTATCGGTTGATAATGTGTATGGAATTTTTGTAATTATCCATAGGTTTAATGAATCGTTTTTGGGCAAATGAGTCTTTTCTGACTTTAGCCGCCAACAGTTCAATCGACGCTTCCTTTAATCATTACCTTCACCTGTTTCGAGGCAACCTATAGGAGGCGGGAAAATCCACGATTATCTCTTACCTTAAAATCTTTTGAGTTTTTTTATGTTATCTCTTTATTCTCTCTGAGCGATCGTTTCCCCGTTCTTCAATTCTTGTTGAATCCTTCAATTCTTGTAAGAATCTTTTCTCTTCACTTTTTCTTCTTCTTTGAATATGGTTTATTCTGTATCCTCTTTAGAAGAATTCATAAATGAATGGAATATCCCTTCATGGGTTGAGTTGGAACTTCCTAGTCTTCCCACTAATCTTTTTTCTTTGCCTGAGGGCCATTGGTTACCTTCCATGTTCATTACTGAGTGTGGGTTTACTTTTCCCCCAAACCTATTTTGTCTTGAATTTTATCAGTACTTTGATGTCGTTCCTTCTAGAGTAGCCCCCAACACTTGGAGAGTGGTTAATGGGGTTTATAGGTTAAACCACCTCAATGGGACCCATATAGGGATCCATGAAATTATGTTTTGTTACAAATGGGTCACAAGTGACACCACATTTTATTTAAAAACTAGGGCTGTAAACAAAGCTTTAGTTGTTAATCTTCGTGACTCCTATACAGATTACTTTGATCATGGAGTAATTGTCAAAAATTGGCAACATGCTCCTATGACTGGAAATACGGAGTATCAGGGGCCTAGGGGCCCACCAAGTGGCAATGGTATAGGTAGCATTCGTTTATTTATTTTTCTTTGCATATTCTGCTAAATGATAATACTGATGTTTACCTTATTGATTTTGATTGCAATTGATTGGAAAAGAAAGTGTCCCAAAAAGAGTGACATCAACCTTAGAGAGTTAAAGTTCATCTGGGGCATTCACTAGAAAATTTGGGAGGAGCATACTAGATCAGCCTTATATCTGTTACAGTATCGGAATACTATCACTTTTTTCGTTGCTCGCCCCACTGTTGTCGTGCCTTTACCCCTGATTTATCTTGACCAAGATCCCATCTCCACATCCTCAGCCACTTTATTTGGCAGTGGCTAACTTATTGTTGCTTCCCCTTCATCTCTAGACTCAGATTTACCTCTTGATGCTGCCATGGGGAAGATGAAGTTTCCCAACATTTTGGGCAATATTTCTTCTACTGGTTCCTCCAAGCAAGCTGCTGATGGGGCCAAGAATAAAGAGGATGCTGGGAAGAAGCCCCCAGCTAATAAGGAGGATGCTGTGAAGAAGTTCCCAGCTAAGAAAGCTGATGAAAGTCATCTCAAACGGCTGAAAAGAGGGCTCTCTTCTAGGCTGGCAGAAGGGTCTTCAGTCAACACCGACCAACAAGAGTTGGTTAATTTATTTGCTTCTGGCTCACCAATGTCCCTTGGCCCTGTCTTGGCTAGACAACTAATAAAGTTTGGTATATTTCCAGACCACAGGGATGCTGCTTTTGCACTGCCTTGATCAAAAATTTCTGAATGGGCTGCTCAAAGCATGGATATGGTAAGTACTATCATCTCTTACTTTTTTTACTTATTTCTTTGCTACACTTTAAACTAATTTGCTCTGTTTTCTTGTTGCAGTTCTTGGTCGACTTCAACAATATGTTGGAGAAGGATGATGTTCTGTGTTCTTCAACTAAGGTTGAGGAGGCTTTTGATGAATTAAAGAAGTCAGTGCTTGACTCCCAATAAGCATTGGCTGATAAGCAAAAGAAATGGAGTCCAAAATAAAGACTGCTGAAGATGATGATGATGATGATGATGATGATGCTCGGGGGCAGGTTACTGATCTGTAGAAAATTTTGGATGCTGAAAAAGCCAAGGTTGTTGTAGAACATGCTAAAAGAGCTAAGACCAGGGAATCTTCCTTCAATAAAGGCTAGGATAAGGACATTGGATCTGCTTTTATGCAAATTAAATTTTTAAAGAAAAATGTTTAAAGGATAGCTGGTTGACAACCTTAGTGGAGGTCATCACTCCCCAAGAATCTAAATTATTCCTCAGACATGACCCATGATCTCCTCCTAATATGGATGAGGAGATTGAAGATGACGGGGGATTAAGTGAATCCAGTTTGGCACTGAACTCTGTCTACCAACACCAAACTGCTGCAGTTAACTCCTCTGCTCCTCCAGTTGGTGGTCACCCAACATTGCATGTTTCTGCTTCCAATCCTGTTGGGTTTACTTCAAATATGAAGAAGGTGTAGACCAATTGCGTGAGCAGTTTTTTATTTTATTTTCTTTCGCAATTGTAATTTTTCTTTTCTTTTATGCCGATGTACTTGTACTTAACAGTTTATCAATAAAAATAACTTTTACTTCTAATTCGCCTGTCTTTTCTCCTTACTTCACGTTATGTTATTGATTGGAAACTTTTCTTGCTTTTAATAGTTCATGGATAAACTGGACCAATTCTTCATAACTAACATTGAGCTACTTTAGAGATGCAATGAACTCTTCAAAGCTGATCACTTATCTTTGACCAACTAGAGCTATCAAAGTTGATCAGGGAAGATGTTTCAGATCAAGCTAAGGAAGCCTACCTTTATTTGAAACGACTCATTGATCGGGCAGTGGACAATAATGTGGCTTACTATAAAATGATTGAGGAACTGTAAGAGAATTATAAGTAAGCCAATGCCCTTTCGCATGCTGACTATGAATAAAAATATCAGGCTTTAAGCGAAGGCTGGGGTTTTGATAAGAAACTGGAGAAATATGCTTCCTATTTCAGAAGATAAGAGTTTTTGCTCAATCATGAAGTGGAAGAAGCTAGGGATATTGCCATGTTACTGGAGGAGGAGAACAATAACTTGATGGATGAATTGGATGCACTGAAGACTTCCTCTTCCACTGCTGCTGCTACTGATTAAGGAGTTTCGTTCTTGGAGGCTGAAAATGCTAAGTTAAGGGAAGAAGTGGAGCCACCAAAAAAGAGCACATCTGTTTCCTCTTCCCGAGCAAGAACTAAACTTGGTCTAGCTGCTACATATGAGGCAAGGACACAACAGACTCTTGTAAATCAAGCTGCTCAATTAAAAGCCAAAAATCAAGCCCCTGCTGAAATGTCCCAGAAGCTTCAAACACAGTCTGAGCAGCTTATTACTCAGTCTACTTAGTTATAAGCTAAATATGCAGTGTTGAAGAAGTAACAACACCAGGTCGATAGGTTAACCTTCTAATTCCACAAGCAGCCTGGGGAAATCTGAATTGAGGGGTAAAATGAAGTTTTAGGGCATTTTAATGAGCGATTTAAATAAGCCCAGAATAAAGGTTATAAATGGGGCTGGACCAATTGCCTGACGATACTGAAGGTGGAGCAAAATATCCCTTTCTGGAAATGGTATGATCATGGGTTGTCGGACCTTAAATATCCTCCATTTTAGGTTGGATGTTAATTGGACTCCTCCCAATACAATTCCCCAGTGCCAGATTTCTAAGTATTTAGGGGATTATGGCCTTCCCGACGAGTTGGAAATTGTTCATCTTCCCCATCTGTTAGATCGACCAAGTAGCAACAATAGAATGATGCTCCAAGACTTTTACTCTATTAATTATCCTTACACCCTAGAGGATCCTCCAGCTGGTATGGAGCCAGTTTCTAAGGCTGAGGGAAAACGTCCCTTAGAGTAATTTTCTGTAATTCTATTATGAACAAAATCATGTAATGATCAGTAAATGAATGAAATATATTTAATAAACTTGTCTCGTCAGTCTTTGAGTGTGATTGTCTTCCTTTTTCCTTAATTCTATTGACACCCTTATGCATCAGTTACCAATGAATACATTACTTAGATTAAAATCTAAATTTAGCACTAGTTACCCATGTGTCTCCATAGGTTCTTCTAATGCACCTAAATTTTTAGGTTTTCTGCATTAGTTACCAGTGGTGAGACCAGGCGTATATGTAATATGTGTCTATATTCCTCTTGAGGAATCTTCAAAACGTTCTTACTTCACTTTGCCCAGTATGATAAAGATCTTGTTTTATCCTTATCTTTGTTGACCAAGTTTCTTGAGGACTTAATATCCTGCTGTACTTGGGTTTTTATCTGTTGCCGATCAAGTTATGTTTATGCCGAGAAACTTCTTGCCTGAGTCAACTAACATTTGATATCAACTATGTGGTTGTTGCGATAGACCTATTCCTAGTGGCGACCAACAGTGTGGTGCAACTTTTAAAGTTTTTCTGGCAACTTGATATTATAGTGCATAACAGTAGTAATCCCAACAAAATTAAAAATAAAAATGGAAGTAATCATCATTTTATTGATACTAAAAATTGATATTGAACTGAGTACAATTGACTACATCACTGGTAGTACTTCCTAAGGTGCTCGGCATGCTATGGATTATTGAATTCTTCTCCCTTCAGAGTCTCAATTATGTAGGTTCCATGTCGAACAACTACTGAAATACGATATGGCCCATGCCAATTGGCCTCAAGTTTGTTGTTCTTCTAGATAACCTTTTTTAGAACATAATCTCCTTCTTTTAGGTTGGTCGACTTCATTCGCTTATTATAGAAACGTGATGTTCGCTGCTGGTAAGCAGCGTTTCTCAAAGTTGTATCTTCACATACTTCTGTCAACATATCCAAATCCAACCTTCGCATCAGATCACTTACAGGAGAGTTAAAGTTCAAAACTCTATGGGATGGAAGGCCCAATTCAGCAGGTATTACAGCTTCAGTTCCAAATGCCAGCATGTATGGAGATTCTCCAGTTGCAGACCTCGGGGTTATTTGGTATGCCCACAGAATATAATGTAACTCGTTGATCCAATTTCCCTTGGCATCATCAAGTCTTTTTTTCAACCCATTGAGAAGAGTTATATTTGTAACTTCAGTTTTCCCATTACTCTTAGGATGACCTGGATCAGAATGTAGCTTTTGGAAATTGGATTGAGCACAATAGGCAGCAAATTCATTATTATCAAATTATGTTCCATGGTTGGTGATAAAGGCATAGGGTAGCCTATATCTATAAATGATATTTTTCCAAATGAATTGGTAGACCTTCTCATAATACATGTCTATCAATGGTTCTGCCTTAACCAACTTCGTAAAGTAGTCCACAGTAACAACCAAGTACTTGAATCTTCCTCGGGTGGTCAGTAATGGCCCGACCAAGTCTATGCCCCATATAATAAATGGACAAGGTGAAGTGATTGGAGTTAGAGCAGCCTGCGGAGTTTTGTGAATGCTAAAATACCTTTGGCACTTGTCGCATATTCTGGCAAAGGCTGCACAATCTGCTCGCATTGTAGGCCAATAGTATCCCTGTGCACTGATTCGCTGCAACAGTGTTCTTCCTGATATATGGGCTCCACAAGATCCTTTATGTACCTCCTGAATCAAGCCTGGAACCTCGAATAGGTGAACGCAACGTTACAGGTTAACTGTCAACCCTCTCTGTACAAGACTCCTTTATCTAGCACATATCTGGCAACTTTATACTTCAATTTTTTGGCTTCAATCATATCTGATGGAAAAGTTCCTTCTTCTATGTAAGCTCTAATGGGATCCATCCAAGATGGTCTCATGTCTTTTGAAATAAAACTGATCATCAGGTCTTCATCTATACTCCTATTTGATAGAAGCTCGATAGGAATAGTTTGCGTGAGCTCGATTTTGGTTATTAAAGCCAACCGAGCAAGTGCATATGCTCTGGCATTGTCTAGTCTTAGAATTTTGCTCATTAGAACTGTTGACAGTGTTGCTATTACTTTTAATGCTTTGGCCAAATACCTGGTCATCAATTCTTCTTTAGATCCATATAAGCTCAATATTTAATTAACTAGTAGCTGAGAATCACTGTGCACCACAACTTGCTCGGCATTTAGTAATTGGGCCAAACTCAAGCCCACAATGGGAGCTTCATATTCTACTTCGTTATTTGAGGCTCGAAATTGAAATCGTAAATTATATTCAATATCTATTATATTCGGAGTGTTAAGTATTATACCTGCTCTACTGCTAGTTGCGCAAGATAACCCATCAACGTACAGGTTCCATATTGGGATATTGTTATCAAATGCTTTGTCGGTCAAGCTCCCATAATGGAATGTTTTTCTCCTCGCTTCCTCATACTTCCTTGATATCTCCTGAGCTCTATAAGAGGAATCATGTAGGTCGGTAGTGATTTCATCTGACCTTTCTTCTGATGAAGATTGCTTAGGGGATTGATTGCTAACAACCCCTTCTCCTGATTCTTGTTCTTTCTGCCTATCTTGTTGCTCGAGAACCTCGGGGTAAGTGAATTCTGCAAAAAATATGCTACAACTTGACCTTATAAAGAAGATCTCGGTTCATAAATAATATCATACTCCCCCAATTCTACTTCCCAATACATCAATCTGCCAGACTTCTTCGATTTGTGCAAGGTTTGCCTTAGAGGAATATCACTGTACACTATAACCGTATGGGCTTGAAAATAGGGCTTCATCTGTCTGGACGCCTCAATCAATGCTAGTGCCAATTTCTCAAGGTGAGGGTACTTGATTTCTGCTTCTTGGAAAGCTTTACTGGTGTAGTAGACAGGTTTTTGTACTCCATTCTCTTATCTGATAAAGGCAGAACTTACGGATGATTCAGAAATAGCTAAGTACAAGTACAATATTTCCCTATAATTGGTCGGGAGAGTAATAGAGGTGACCCCAAGTACTTTTTCAACTCTAGAAAAGCTTGTTCGCACTCGTCATTCCATTTGAAACTCTTTCTTAATACTTTAAAGAATGGTAGGCACATGTTAGTATCTCGGGACACAAATTTGTTCAGAGGTATTACTCGCCCAGCTAGCCTTTGTACATCCTTCTTGCAAGTAGGGGACTGCATCTCAATCAATGCCTTGATCTTATCTGTGCTTGATTCAATTCCCATTTGTTTTACTATATACCCGAGGAACATTCCCTCCTGCACTCCAAACACATACTTGGTCAGGTTCAATCTCATATGGTGTTTCTCTAGTTGGTCAAAAATCTGATTGAGGTTGGCAATATGATCAGATGCCTTCTTGCTCTTTGTCAGCATATCATCTACGTACACTTACACATTTTTTCCTATTTGCTCCTCAAATACTTTGTTCACCAACCTCTAGTAAGTATCACCTGTATTTTTTAAGCCAAATGGCATGACATTATAATAGTAAGTTCCTCGGGGGGTAATAAAGGAAGTGATCTCCCTATCTTCAGGCTTTATTTTGATCTAGTTATAACCAGAATAGGCATCCATGAAACTGAGTAGTTCATGTCCCGATGTAACATCCATAAGCTGATCAATTCGTGGTAAAGAAAAATGATCCTTTATATATGCTTTGTTCAAATCTGTGAAGTCTACACACATTATCCACTTATTATTCTTTTTCTTGACCATAACTACATTGGCCAACCAATCTGGATACTTCACTTCGTTAATAAAAATAACATTTTGAAGCTTTTCAAATTTTTCCTGTATTGTTTGGTTCTTATCGGGGTTAAACACTTCGCCTCTGCTTTACAGGTTTTTCCTCTTTGTTAACACTGAGTTCATGGAAAATAAAGTTAGAATTAATCCCTGGCATATCTTCGTGACTCCATGCGAACACATGTTTTTTCTGTCTAAGGAAATTCACTAGTTTTTGTTTAAGAACAGGATCCAGTGTTGTTCCTATTTGAGTGGTGTGCTTTGGCTTGTCATCGTCCAACACAATTCTTCTGTCGCCTCTACTATCTGGGCCTTCACTAATTCTGTTTCCTTCCTTGGATCTAAGGTTTCAACCTAAGATTCTTCATCAGGTTCAGAGGTGTCCACTTGGTAAGTGGTGGTTTTTTTCTTTATTTCCTGCTCGGCAGATGAGTAGTAGCATTCCCGAGCTATTTTTTGGTCACCCTTTATAATGCCTACTCCAAATTTAGTCGAGAACTTCAAACATTGATGGACTGTAGATGGCACGGCTTCGAACTTCTTTAACCTTACTCTTCTAAAAATCATTTTATAGGCCGAATGAACATTTTTATCCATTACAAAGAAACATATCTTCTCTGTTCGGTTGGCTGGCCAGGTGCCGATCAACATCTCCACCATAATTGTTCCAAAAGGGAATACTTTCTCACCAGAAAAACCTATTAAAGGTCTGTGGTAAGGATATAATTGGCTGAGCTTAAAATCCAAACTTTCAAAGTAAGGATAGAACATAATATCTGCCGAGCTACCATTATCAATTAGTACTCTGGAAATAATGATATCATGTTTTATGACTTTGATTACTAGAGGATCATCATGGGGGTACAATACATCTGAGAGATAATTTTTAGAGAAACCGATCACCAGCTTATCTTTGTTGACCTTCCTTAGTCGATCTTCTTCAGCTAGACTGATTCTCTGTATATAGGAATAAGCTTGTGCCTCATTAAGGTAAGCCTTCATCTCTGTTGTATGATCTCCTCCTCCTATATCTCCACCTGTAATTTTTTATAATTAAAAGAACCAACGATGAGCTTGAATACCTCATGTTTTGGTTGCCTAGGCTTCTTGGGTAGGTCGGGATCATCCTCCTGATTATATTCATGGCTCCTTTTTCTTGTATCTAGGATTGCAAGGCGATTTTGATCTTTGCCGAGCTCCTTCCTTATTCTGTCGATCAACAAACTAGTTTAATTTACCTCTTCGAATGAGACTTTAAATTTTATTCTGCAGAGCAATACAATAATCTATCGTGTGACCGTGGTCTCTATGAAATTCACAGTATTTGGATTTATCCCTCTTAATAGGGGAGCTTCTCAACTTCTCAGGCCAACGTACATCTTTGTTATGTTTAATTTCCAATACCCATTGTTAATTAAGTGTAATTATTGTACTTCTTGAGCCGGTCTATAATCCCTTTTTGCTTCGATTCCCTATATTCCTTGGAATCTTTGTGTTCCTTTATATCAGTTTTGCTTTCACCTTCGGTCCCCGAGCTCCACCTAGCTGCCATTACCTCCTCTGCATTCATGATCTTAGTTGCCTTTGCCATTAACTCTGTCACTATTTTTGGGGGATCTTTAGCAAGCGTGTAGTAGATCTTCTTGGGGAGCAGTCCACTCATAAGAGTTATTATAGAAGTCTTCTCCTCATAATCTATAACCTCCAATTTCTCGTTATTGAAACAAGTGATGTAGTCTCTAGTACTTTCTCCGTCCTTCTGTCTCACACTGAGCAAATGAGCTACCATTTTTACTGCTTTGGCCCCAAAGCAAAAGTTGCTAATGAATAGCTCGGCCAGCTGATTGAAGCTGGAAATTTTCCCCCGTGGAAGGCTATTGTACCAAATTTGAGCAGGACCAGTAATTGTTTCGGAGAATGCTCTGCACCCCATCTCATCGGGGATGACATATATGTCAGCTACTGCTTGATATTGCCCAAATATGAAGGGCAGGGTCAGTCTTTCCATCATATTTGGATGTAACCACATAAGTTTAAAACTTTGAAGGTGTGGAAAAATCCATAATAACTTATTTGAAAGGAGATCCTTTCACAAAGCTTATTTGCAAAGGGTTCCTGGCTTTAGTCATTTCTCCTAATCTATCCTCCAATCGCTGGATGGAACCCTTACATGCATTGTTACCAGCATCAGATCTGTGTGTGACAACTTTTTTATTCTTACCAACTGTTTGGGCCGAACTTTCTGTAACACCCCGTAATTATGAGGACTTAGAATTTTATTATTTTTGGGAGAAATAAAATTTATTTAAATTGGAAAATTTTAAATTTATTGTTTGAAGAGTTTATTTCAATTGGAGGAATTATTTAAATCTGATGAATTTAGATTTAATTATTCGGATTATTGTTGTGTCGTATTTTTTAGGTAAAAAATTAGAGAATGTTATAAAGTATTTTGGATGACAATTCCGAGTGCACGGTTATTTCCAAAAGGGTCGAGATATTCAGAAAAGAGTACCCGTGGTAAGTAATCGGGTTTCAAAGCATTTTTAGGCATAATCGGACCCACACGGGGGTATTCGGCCATTTTGGCTTGGTCCATAAGCCTAAAAATGGGATTTGGATTTATAAACCTAATTGTAAGTGTATGGAACGACAGTTAACATAACTCTAAACCTAGAAATTTAAAGCAAGGCGAAGGGAGCAATTGGAGTCTTTGGGAGACAAATCAAGGAGCAATTGAGGGTGTTCTTATGGAATCATCATCAACGCCAAAGGAATAAGACTCTACGATTGTTAGGGCAAGTGGTTAATTTGTTGCAGTTGTAATTTTGTGATAACCAATTCATATTATGGTAATGTGCATAGTCAAATCCGTTTTTTGGGGGGGTGTTAACAATTAAAATGGGTCTTTCGAATGAGAGTAATATGTGTAGATTAATTACTCAATTGATGTGAGACTGTGATATGGGACTGTTGATATCAGATTGTAGGGTGAAAATTAGTAAGTATTGATGACTAATTTTGAATATGAATGATGAATTAAAATCGGTAGAATAAAACTCGAAAAATATCCAATTTGGTAAACATTAGATTCAGGTAATTTATTGATGATTCAAGGTTTCTAGGGTGTTTAGAACCTACTATTTCATGAATTGAATGTCGATTGTGATTGGGCAAATGTTTGGGAGAGAATTAAAAAGCTTGAGGTTTCAAAAATGGTAGAAACAGAATCGGGGAAGAAGATGGATATATGGTCGATCGATCGATCGACCTAAGGAGTCGATCGATCGACCTAAGGAGTCGATAGATCAATCCCTTCAGTTATTGTAAAACATGAGAATGTAGATCTTTTCGCCACGGTCGCGTGGGCGCTGACCATGTATTTTTCTGATTTTTTTGGAATTGATATGATTTTTCTACGAAAGGGTGCGCGAGACCGACATCTTTAGGAAGAAATAAATTTGGATTATTTTGATATGTCCGTAGATGAGTGAAGGACTTTGGAAAAAAATATTAAGGAACACTATTTTATCCTTGGATTTGATAGGGATGAATCCGAGGTATGAATTTCGGAGTATTTAGAATGAACGACACTCGAAAATATATGAACGTATTCGAATGGGAATGTCGGATGAAATTAGCATATGCGCTAGTATCATACGGTGGAATTTAATTAATAGAAATTAAATGGAACCTAACACTTAGAGTCTTATGGGATGAGTATTAAGGAAAATTAAATTTAATAAGAGCGTCAAACTTATTAACGAAATTTGGTGATATAAATTCTAAAGGGTTAAATTATGGGTCGAGTGAATATGTCCGGGTATTGTAGTTGAGTGCCACTACTTGAATAAATTAATTAATGTGAGAAATTAATTAAATTAAGATTCGGGGAATTTGACTTGGATATTAAAGGCTAGTACGACGGGTGTTTGGCACAGAGTAGCCGGTTTAATTTATTATAGAGATGTATGATAAATTATTGAATATTAAATTTAATGAGAGTTGTTAACCTTAATAGTGGAAGTTGTTGTATTAAATCCTAAAGGGTAAAGGTACGGACTGAATCAGTAAGTCGAGGTAATGTAGTTGGGTGACACTACTTAGATAGTAAATTAATTTATGTGTGATTAATTAAATTACAAGTCGGGATATAGACTTGGGTATTTTGGACTGATGCTACGGGATTTGAGCACGGATTAATTGGTTTTAAATTAAATATATAGATGCGGTGATGTGTAGTGTATATATATTTGAAAATTTATAAATATTAGTGTGAATAATATTTATTGGAATACATACCCCTCTAGTGCTATCACGGGAGGTTGCGCGACGTGGGTGAATCCCCTAGCTTGAGGAGCAGGGAGAGTATAGTCCCTGGGTTATAATCGTTCAGATTATGGCTGAGAAGTTTTGGGTATGATTCGTTCTCACTTCCAGGTAGGAGTTATAACCGCATCCACTACGCTTGTATTTTCACCAAGCTCGTGAGAGAGTCCAACTTGGGGTGACCGGGTTAGAGTGACTTACCTGGAGTGATAATGACACACCCCAACCCAGTTACTTATAATTAAGTTTGAAAGTCAAAGTGAGTCAAACCATATTTAATCTAACCAAACCATAATCACGAGTTTTGATTTCAGAGTCATCATTGTAAATCCATATAACTGAAAACCTTTTTACAACATCAGAGGAATTATGTCCATAAAAACTTTCTTGATGAATAAGTTAACTTAATTACATCATTTACATTTACACAAAATCATAGTTTCTCCCATTCCTGGCTAACTCAACCCGACCTCCTAGATTTGGCAGTGACATCGCGTTACCTGAAAAATGTGAACATAGGAACCATGAGCAAAATAGCCCAGTGAATGCATCACTACTATACTACTGCATAAATTTACATGCAATATATCATGTCCATATAATTATGAATTAACTTATCTGGCTCATTCATAATGAATGACCCACTTTTTCGAATCATGATTCACATATCCTGTCTAAATAGACAATTCTCCCCCATTCCTGGTCGAGGAGTAACCCCTTGTCATTAATGGACAAATCTCCCCCATTCCTGGTCGAGGAGTAACCCCTCATTTCGGTAAACCGAAATGAACAATTTCATATTCATTATATTATGATCATATCAATAACAGGATACAAATATCTCTTTCCAGTGAGTACACTCACCTTGGTTGACAACTATGTATTCACGTTTTCTTCTGGTGGAGCTGAACTGGGTTGATTAGACCTTACACCTGTCAATCCAACTAAATCAGTACTGAACCTCAATCATAAATATTATCCAAACATAATTATGTAACTTTCCATGACTATACATCAACAATATAATTCCAATTAAGTCACATTCCATAAAACATAGGTAAAGGCAAAACAATGATGTACATGTTGATAAAGTTACGGATATTCAACCGTAGGAAATACCTTATGAGGAATTTATAACCAAAGTAAAGTAAACATGAAATTATACTCCTCAATGTATATACACATGAAACATGTACTCAAAGTACCCTTTGTAAGGACGAAATACAAACATTCATTCAAGGGGTACCCAGTATGGCCTGAAATTATGGTCTTACATACTTAACCATCCTATATTCCTAAATTGTACAAATACAGGGGTCCAACCTCATCAATATGAAAAATATATGAATATACTCTCCAGTACAAGTGACGGTGTAATTTTTCAAGCTTCCTAGGGCAAGTTATGACCATTTCTCTACAATACAAGAAATCTGCCCTACAAGCTCCTCTATTGTTCCTTCAACTTCCAAGAATTTTCATAATTTTTCTCCAGCATAACTTTCCATGATTTTCAACCCATTTTCAGTACACATACTGAATCGTACAGAATTAAAGTTTCATAATTGTTTGACTTCATTTGCTATCTCAAAATCTTGACTAAACTCAGGGTATACCGAAATGAAGTATAAAAATAGAAACCATGTACCAACTTGAAATCATCATTACGGCCTAACCACAAGGAGATAAATTCTAATTTTCATATATGATATGAATATATGAGTCTACTTTCATATCCAATTGGAATTTCTCAATTACAGTAAGTACACAAATAGATATGCAAGTTTGAATACAAGGGGTTTCAATACAAAGCAATTTTAAGGGTTTCTACATTCAACTTAACATAAACTTGCATATAACCATACATACATATAAAGGGCTGAAACTTTCATAAACCTATGATGATTTATATCATATAAATCAGTAATATAAGATAAATAACTAGAATTGTAATTAGGATTACCTTCAGGTCTTTTTACGTAATTTCTACGAATTTTTCTACACTTTTTCTCCTCACTTTTCTTCCTAAACTTCTACCTTCTCTTTCCTTAAGCTTAAAACCCTTTCATGGCTGATTTTGGCTGAATGATGAGTCTATTTCAAGGGTATAAGGTCGGCCAAGGCTGCCTCCCAAGCCAACCAATCAAATTAAACCATTTGGTTTAATAAAAGACAAAATACCACTTAAAGGGAATTGACCAAATTGCCCCTTGTTCGTAAATTCGGTATAACTATTTACTCCGGCATCCGTTTGATGATCCGTTTGTTGTGTTACAACCCTAACTCATATGTCTACAACTATCTAGTTTTCACCTCAAGTCATTTATAATGTTATAAAGGTCAAAACTAGTCTCTTACTGGAACCTTTCTATCGAAAACAACAAAATTTTGTGTTCATAAATAATTCGACCTTTCATGACTTAAGAAAGTAGGATTATAATAAACATAATCACTTAACATTAGATATACTAATATCACATTATTCATATCACATAAGATAAGCATGATTTAAATATAATTTATCATAATTATATTCGGGTTGTCACAACTCACCCACCTTAGAAAATTTCGTCCCCGAAATTTAATATAAAGGTCACTTACCAAACAAATGGGGATACTGTTTCCTCATGCTATCCTCCGTTTCCCAAGTTGCTTGTTTAACTCCATGGCTCATCCACGTAACCTTAACTAAAGGAATAACTTTATTTCTCAATACTTGCTCCTTACGATCAATAATTTCCATTGGTTCCTCGATGTACGATAAGTCTTCCTTCAGTTCAATTGGTTGAGTTTTCAACTGGTGAGATGGATCCGCCAAATACTTACGAAGCATCGATACGTGAAACACATCATGTAAACGAGACAACTCTGAAGGCAATGCTAAACTATATGTCAGGGCCCCAATTCTTTCCAATACCTCATATGGTCCAATGTATCTTGGACTTAGTTTCCCCTTTTTGCCAAATCTCATAACGCCTTTCCATGGTGAAATACGCAGGAATACAAAATCTCCCTTCTGAATTTCCAATGGATGCTTCCTCTTATCTGCATAAAATTTCTGTCTGCTTTGCGCTATCTTTATCCGTTCCCGAATCATTTTGATCTTTACAGTTGTCATATCTATCAATTCAGGACCCAAAATTTTCCTTTCACCCACTTCATCCCAACACAAAGGCATTATACATCTCCTCCCATATAAAGCTTCATAAGGAGCCATACCAATAGTCGACTGATAACTATTATTATATGAAAATTCCATCAATGGAAAATGATCATCCCAACTACCTTTGAAGTCAAATACACAAGCTCGTAACATGTCTTCTAATATTTGAATCGTCCTTTCTGATTGCCCATCAGTTTGTGGATGAAACGCAGTGCTGAATTTCAAACTTGTGCCCATGGCATTCTGGAGACGAGGCCAAAACTTATAAGTGAATTTTGGATCTCTATCTGATACTATTGACACTGGTGCCCATGTAAACGAATAATCTCATCAACGTACATACGTGCATACTTGTCAACAGTGTAGGTGGTCTTAACTGGAAGAAAATGAGCTGACTTCGTCAATCGATCTATAATCACCCAAATAGAATCATTCCCCTTTGGTGACCGGGGTAATCCTGTAACAAAATCCATCGTTATATGCTCCCACTTTCATTCCGGAATAGGCAATGACTGTAATAATCCTGCCGGCTTCTGATGCTCCGCCTTTACTTGTTGGCACACTAAACATTTAGCTACGAACTCTGCAATCTCACGTTTCATATTGTTCCACAGTAATATTCTTTCAAATCTCTGTACATTTTGGTACCTCCCGGATGCATAGAGTAAATAGAACTATGTGCCTCTTCTAATATATCTTTCTTTAAGGGTGGATCATTCGGTACACAAATCCTATTTTTATAACACAACGATTCATCATTCTTAATTTCAAAGTCACTCTCTCTACCATCCCTAACTTCTTGTTTCTTCTTTTCAAGGAATGGATCACTGATCTGCAAACTTCGTATGCGTTCTGCCAATAAAGGTCTCACTGTGACATGTGCTAATAATCCTCCGCTTTTTGAAAACTTAAATTCAATCCCCATCGATGCCAAGTCAAGAATATTTCCAACACGGGCACACCGTATGCAACCAAGCATCCCTGATGATTTTCGACTCAAAGCATCTGCTACCACATTGGCCTTCCCAGGATGATGATGAATGGTACAGTCATAGTCTTTAATCAGCTCTATCCAATGCCTCTGTCTCAAATTCAGTTCATTCTGTGTAAACAAGTATTTCAAACTTTGATGATCCGTAAATATCTCACAAGTTTCTCCATACAAGTAATGTCGCCACAACTTTAAAGCAAAAACAATGGTCGCTAGCTCCAAGTCATGTGTAGGGTAATTTCGTTCATGCGTCTTTAATTGTCTGGAAGCATATGCTATTACCTTCCCATTCTGCATAAGAACACGTCCTAACCCCTGAAATGAAGCGTCTGTATAGATCACAAAAGACTTATTCCCACATGAAATAGTAAGTATAGGGGCTGAAACCAACCGATTCTTTAATTCTTTAAAACTCCTCTCACATTCTTCATCCCATACAAACTTCACTTCTTTACGAGTCAACTTTGTCAGTAGTAATGCTATTGCTGAAAATCCCTTAATGAATCTGCGATAGTAACCTGCCAATCCTAGGAAACTCCTAATTTCTGTCACATTCTTAGGACTTTCCCATTCAACGATTGCTTCCACCTTCTTTGGATCAACATAAATCCCATTTCCCGAGACCACGTGCCCTAAAAACACAATTTCATTCAACCAAAACTCACACTTGCTGAATTTAGCAAATAATTTCTTCTCTCTCAGAATCTGCAATATAAGTCTCAAATGCTTCTCATGTTCTTCCATGCTACGCGAGTAAATCAACACATCGTCAATGAATACAATCACAAAGGAATCAATGAAAGGGCGGAATACCCGATTCATCAAATCCATAAAAACTGCTGGAGCATTAGTCAATCCAAATGGCATCACCAAAAACTCATAGTGCCCATATCGAGTCCGAAAAGTTGTTTTAGAAATATCGCTATCCTTCACTTTCAGTTGGTGGTAACCCGATCTCAAATCAATCTTTGAAAATACTGTGGCCCCTTGTAATTGGTCAAATAAGTCATCGATACGAGGTAGAGGGTACTTATTCCTAATGGTCACCTTATTCAACTGCCGATAATCAATACATAGTCGCATTGTCCCATCTTTCTTTTTCACAAATAACACTGGTGCTCCCCATGGCGAAACACTAGGCCGAATGAAACCTCTACTTATCAGATCTTCTAATTGCACTTTTAATTCTTTCAACTCCGTTGGTGCCATTCTATATGGAGCAAGAGAAATTGGACCAGTACCTGGAATTAATTCAATAGAAAACTCTACTTCCCTATCGGGTGGCAATCCTGACAATTCTTCTGGAAAGACATCAGAAAACTCTCTAACCACTGGTATATCTTCAACTTTAAGTGCTTCCTTACTAACATCAACCACATACGCTAAATACCCTGTACAACCCTTACTCAATAACTTTCTGCTCTTTATTGCTGAGATAAGACAATTAGGGACAACATTCCTTTCTCCTACAAATTGGAACTCGGGTTCACCAGGCAAATGAAATGTAACTTCTTTGCGAAAACAATCAATGGAAGCATGGTATGATGATAACCAATCCATCCCCAATATAATATCAAAATCTCGAATGGCCAACGGTATCAAATCAATATAGAAATCTCGTTCCCCCATTCGTAAGATACAATCTTTATAAACATGCTCAACCAGAATCACACTTTCATTGGGGTAGAAATATATAAGGCACAATTGAGAAATGAACATGGTCTACCCAAATATGAAACAATATCTAATGCCACAAATGAATGCGTAGATCCAGGATCAATGAGTGCATATAAATCTTTGTTCGCAATAGAGAGTTTACCTGTAACCACTTCAGGTGTAGCATGGGCATCTTGCAGCGTCATCGCAAACACTCTTCCTCCTTCCTTCGATCCACTTGCTTGTCCTGTACCTCTGCCCTTGGTGGCACTTCCTGGAGAGGATCCTTTATGAGGCCCCACACTACTGACTGAAATTGCTCTTGATAGCATAGGGCAATTCTTTCTCAGATGACCCTTCTGATGACAGTTGAAACATTTTATACTCTGTAACTTTGGGCAATTTCTTTTTATATGGCCCGATGTACCACAAAAGAAACAAACGTTTGAATCTCCTTGCGCTGAAGCTCCTGAGCCTCTTCCACTACTAGCCTCACCCCTCTGCGAACCATCTCCCATACCTCTACCATGCTGAAGTTTCTGCCCTCCAAGTCTTGAATATTCTGTATCATTACCTTTTTGATAACTTGGATTGAATCTGCTTCTTTTTACACCTCGTTCTCGATTCCTTCTTGCTTCATTCACGTCATTTTCTACCAGCAGGCTTTGTTCACCAAGGCTGAATAATTAACAGTCTCTAAAGCCGATAGCCTTGATTTAATAACTAACTCTAGTCCATCGAGAAATCGGCTACACATATCTTCCTCATTCCGTATAAACCTCGAAGTAAAACGAGATAAGGCTGTAAGTTTAGCTTCATATTCTCTAACTGTCATACTCCCCTGATTCAACATGAAATATTCCTTCTCCTTTTGTTTTTGATACATTGGGGGAAAATATTTGTCATACAAGGCTTTAACAAAAGCATCCCATGAGATCACATTCCCGCCTCCTGGAGTAATCAACAAATGTTTCGTGGCATCCCACCAGTACTTAGCTTCTCCTTTCAGCATATACGCCGCCAAGGTTACCTGTTGATTTTCAGGCATCCTCATTACCCCAAAGATAAGTTCAATTTCTTTAACCCATACTTCTGCCTCTGCTGGATCAACTACTCCTTCAAATGAGGGTGGATTCATTTTAATAAATTTCTCATATGAAGTACTCCTTTCTTCCCGGTGTACCACCTCCTCAGCCATGGCCAATGCTTGTGCCTCTAATTGCCTGGCTTGTTGATCTTCCATATGAGCCATAAATCTAGCTTGCTGCTCTGCCATTAAAGTCATAGCACGCGCCATTTTTTGCATGTCTGTCAATTGTTCTGGGTCAGGCTCTACATTTCCATGAACAGGTTGCTCAACCTCTGCCTCTGCTGCCATATTTGAAGCCTCATCTTCTAATCTCACATTTACATTACCTCGTTCCATTCTCTTATATCTGAAATGAATCAAAGATATAACAACATGCAGATATACATATCTTTCCTAACATAATCGTTAGTATCAAATAAAATATATTTCTAACATTCACTGCCAAATCTAGACTCTTCTCACTCCAGAACCTCTAAAACCTAGGCTCTGATACCAAAAGATGACACACCCCAACCCAGTTACTTATAATTAAGTTTTAAAGTCAAAGTGAGTCAAACCATATTTAATCTAACCAAACCATAATCACGAGTTTTGATTTTAGAGTCATCATTGTAAATCCATATAACTGAAAACCTTTTTACAACATCAGAGGAATTATGTCCATAAAAACTTTCTTGATGGATAAGTTAACTTAATTACATCATTTACATTTACACAAAATCATAGTTTCTCCCATTCCTGGTTAACCCAACCCGACCTCCTAGATTTGGCAGTGACATCGCGTTACCTGAAAAATGTGAACATAGGAACCATGAGCAAAATAGCCCAGTGAATGCATCACTACTATACTACTGCATAAATTTACATGCAATATATCATGTCCATATAATTATGAATTAACTTATCTGGCTCATTCATAATGAATGACCCACTTTTTCGAATCATGATTCACATATCCTGTCTAAATAGACAATTCTCCCTCATTCCTGGTCGAGGAGTAACCCCTTGTCATTAATGGAAAAATCTCCCCCATTCCTGGTCGAGGAGTAACCCCTCATTTCGGTAAATCGAAATGAACAATTTCATATTCATTATATTATGATCATATCAATAACACGATACAAATATCTCTTTCCAGTGAGTACGCTCACCTTGGTTGACAACTATGTATTCACGTTTTCTTCTCGTGGAGCTAAACTGGGTTGATTAGGCCTTACACCTGTCAATCCAACTAAATCAGTACTGAACCTCAATCATAAATATTATCCAAACATAATTATGTAACTTTCCATGACTATACATCAACAATATAATTCCAATTAAGTCACATTCCATAAAACACAGGTAAAGGCAAAACAATGATGTACATGTTGATAAAGTTACGGATATTCAACCGTAGGAAATACCTTATGAGGAATTTATAACCAAAGTAAAGTAAACATGAAATTATACTCCTCAATGTATATGCACATGAAACATGAACTCAAAGTACCCTTTGTAAGGACGAAATACAAACATCCATTCAAGGGGTACCCAGTATGGCCTGAAATTATGGTCTTACATACTTAACCATCCTATATTCCTATATTGTACAAATACAGGGGTCCAACCTCATCAATATGAAAACATATATGAATATTCTATCCAGTACAAGTGACGGTGTAATTTTTCAAGCTTCCTAGGGCAAGTTATGACCATTTCTCTACAACACAAGAAATCGGCCCTACAAGCTCCTCTATTGTTCCTTCAACTTCCAAGAATTTTCATAATTTTTCTCCAGCATAACTTTCCATGATTTTCAACCCATTTTCAGTAAACATACTGAATCGTACAGAATTAAAGTTTCATAATTGTTTGACATCATTTGCTATCTCAAAAGCTTGACTAAACTTAAGGCATACCGAAATGAAGTATAAAAACAGAAACCATGTACCAACTTGAAATCATCATTACGGCCTAACTACAAGGAGATAAATTCTAATTTTCAGATATGATATGAATATATGAGTCTACTTTCATATTCAATTGGAATTTCTCAATTACAGTAAGTACACAAATAGATATGCAAGTTTGAATACAAGGGGTTTCAATACAAAGCAATTTTAAGGGTTTCTACATTCAACTTAACATAAACTTGCATATAACCATACATACATATAAAGGGCTGAAACTTTCGTAAACCTATGATGATTTATATCATATAAATCAGTAATATAAGATAAATAACTAGAATTGTAATTAGGATTACCTTCAGGGCTTTTTACGTAATTTCTACGAATTTTTCTACACTTTTTCTCCTCACTTTTCTTCCTAAACTTCTACCTTCTCTTTCCTTAAGCTCAAAACCCTTTCATGGCTGATTTTGGCTGAAGGATGAGTCTATTTCAAGGGTATAAGGTCGGTCAAGGTTGCCTCCCAAGCCAACCAATCAAATTAAACCATTTGGTTTAATAAAAGACAAAATACCACTTAAAGGGAATTGACCAAATTGCCCCTTATTCGTAAATTCGGTATAACTCTTTACTAGGGCATCCGTTTGTTGTGTTACAACCCTAACTCACATGTATACAACTATCTAGTTTTCACCTCAAGTCATTTATAATGTTATAAAGGTCAAAACTAGTCTCTTACTGGAACCTTTCTATCGAAAACTACAAAATTTTGTGTTCGTAAATAATTCGACCTTTCATGACTTAAGCAAGTAGGATTATAATAAACATAATCATTTAACATTAGATATACTAATATCACATTATTCGTATCACATAAGATAAGCATGATTTAAATATAATTTATCATTATTATATTCGGGTTGTCACGGATAACATTTTAGAGAAAGCATACGGTGAGTTATTACTGTGGAGGATGGTTATATATACGACATGTGTGTGAATGTTGTAGTATATGATACGTATATATTATGTAGATTTATATGCAGGTAAAATACATGGTGTAATTGTATTATATATGATGCGTATATAGAAGTGTAGATATTTTATATACGGGAAAACTGGATGAAGTTAATAGTATTAATTATATTTAACTAATAAGACTGTTATATCGGTGAATTTAAAAGTGATTAATTAAGTTAATGCCATAATTAACTTAGGAAGTAATATTACGACTTACTCGGGTTAGAGTAAGATGTCGAGAAGTTCATAACAAGCCTAGATAGATGGGGTATTGTAACTAGGGTGGTTAGATAGGAAGTGTTAGGTGTGCATATTAGTGGAGGGGTGAGTATGTCCTCAAGAGAGTGCGCCACTAACCTAAATATGAAGAGCATCCATGCATTTTAAATTTCTGCATTTTAATTCACTTGCTAAATATTTTCAAAATGTTTTGGGTTCTAACCCTTGCTATAAAAATATTTTCAAAACCTTTTAGGTGTCCATCCACAGAGATACTAGACTTGATAGATATTCCAGGGACACGCAGCTGCGATACATGTGGACGATAGCAGGAGTTTGTATTAGATGCTTCATTCCTTAGTTCCTAGAGTATAGATTTATTCTCATTCAGTGTCCATGTAGGGCATGTTGCCCAGTTATTTTCAGATCTAGTTTTCAGATTATTTTATTATTGTTGGGTATTTATTTAGTTTGGAATTTTAGCCGATAGTTTATTTGGCAAGTCTTTTATTAATTATTCGGTTTGTTCAGTTCTAGATGGTGTGATTGGTTTAGTTTATATTTTGGCATGATGGGTCGTTTAATTAAAAAGATAAAATTTGACACCAGCTTTTTGAATACTAGGTGGTTAGAAATGTTTTAAAAAGTTTTCGACAGTGATGCTAAAAATGAACCATATGATATTCCTGTTTAATTTGGTATATGATTGATCACCCGGTATTTTATTAGGCGGGTGGTCACACTTTCTTCGTGCGATTGTTGCTCGGCGCGGGCAGTTCGTCGGGCATCTGATCTAGATTGGGCTGAGCCTTCCCTTTGATTGGATGGTCGTTAAATATTCCTCGACAATGCCCTGGGAACATTTATGTTCACCCTGGGTCCCAAACGGTCCAAAGGAGATACCCGTCTAAGCCTTTCTAAGGCACTCAATCTTTCAGGAGTAAACGACTAATCATCATAGGGATCCGATGTTCTGAGAGAAGAACTTTCTCCTGGGAGATAATAGGTATCTCTAGTAGTCCTGGATTGACTATGTCTACTGCTTATTGTAGGAGGAGGTGGCATATTTTCACGAGCGTGTAAGGAAGGTGACCTGACTTGCAAGGTCTGCGCTAACTGCCTCATGGTATCTTGCATAACCTCTTGTCCTCTAGTGAGACTGGCCAAAATTTCAGTCAAATCATTGTGCATTGGTGGAGCAGAAGGAACAGGCGGGATGCCATCATTTATGAGGCTTGATTCAGGAATATTAGCCTTTTGACTGAACAACTGGATGAAAACGATTAGAAACACGTTCCCACAAACGACGTCAATCTGTTGGTGCAAAAACTAGACTATTTCTAATTATTTGATCACATATAAATAAGTAAATAAGAGACATAAAATATTTTTAAAGTGATTCGGCTAAAGGGGAAAAGCCTACGTCTATTGGTGTATATTGTCTTATGTTTGTTCAGTTCTCTGGCTTCGTGTCCCACGGCTGTAGGAATTACAATGTATATATAGGCCCTGAAGGTGTACCGAAAGTGAAATATTAAAGGATGGAATGCCTTTATAAGATAGACATTTACATCTGAACAACTTTCATGATGTATACAAACTAATGGCGTTTGATAATCCCTGTTGGTCGATATTCCTGGTGTTGGTCGGGCTTATTTTGTATGCTGGTCGATATTCTACACTATTGGTCGACATTCTTGGATTCATTTTGATAAATAGGCCTTGCTGACTAGGACTAATGCCACTTGTCTATTTCGGATTGGGCCACGTAATAAGATAATTTTTTGTATTAACAGATTATAAGGTTTAAGTTATTCTACAATAGTGATGATCTCTCTGTGTATATGTTTTGTCGACCTTTTTTCTTCATTAAACATTTTTGTTCATTACCAAAGGTTGTGATATTATTTATAGTTTGAATTACCCTCGCGCGCAAATCACGTGGGTTTACACCTAGTATGATATAATAAAGTAAAAATATAATGGGGCTTTTACGGTCTAGTCCTTGGACTAATAATTTTGGACAAAAAAACCGGCCCAACAAATTTTAAACGATTAGGTCCAACATATAAATACCCCGAAATTAAAACAAACACGCACTATTCAAAAATCGAAGCGCCAAAAATAATGTATTCTCTCTTGAATCAAAACCTTAATCGTACCATCTCTTCGATCAAAACCCCAAAACAAATCTATTTCTCAATCAAATTTTGGTCAACAACAACATATAAATACTCCTGATCGAAGCGTAAAAAATTCTCTTCGATAAAAAATCTAACTCTCTTCGATCAAACCCTAATCGTTGAAGTTCTACCGAGCATTTTACATTCTAAATCAAATTCTTCCAAAAACCACTAACAAGTACGTATACATTCTCTTATCACCTGTTTGTCCTTGTGTATTTTGTGTTCTCATATGTATAAATTTATAGACACATGGACTGATGAAATCACATTCTTCTTCTTCATGATATGCAAAAATATATTTATTTCCCTCATTTTAATTGCAAAACACACTTTTTGCATGTTAGATATATGTATTTCATCATTGTACTTTTCCTCCTGTATACATCATTTATCGATGATTTATCGAGGACTAGGAATATATATATGATTGGAATATGTACATGTACAAGCCCTGTTTTATTGCGTGTACCCTGTGTATTTTGCGTGTACTTTCAAAAAGTACACACAAAATACACGGAGTACACGCACATTGAAATTGAATTTCTTAATCCAATATGCGTGTACTTTTATGTTTTATACGTGTACTCTATATATATTTCAAATCCATATTTAATCAATCCTATGTTATTTTGGTCCGCGCCAGCGGCATTTGAATGATATTTCATGAGTTTGTAAGAAGTGTTATTAGTGTGTTAATATTTAGGAGTTATTTTGGTCCGTGCCAGCGGCATTTGAATGATATTTTATTAGTTTGTAATCAGTAATATTGCGTGTACTTTTTCATTTTTGCGTGTACTTTGTTGAAAGAACAGGCAAAAAATTTATAAAGTACACACACATTGAAATCCAATTTGTTCAATCTAATATGCGTGTACTAATGTGTATTATGAGTGTACTATTTTGTATTATTTTGTTATTATTTAGGAATCATACGATTAAGCATGTTCAACTACAAAACTGCTGCTTGTACGTTCGAAGATCTTAACAATAAAAAACCTTTCACATTGACAGTCGATAGTACTAATGATGGCGAAATTCATTTTTTCCTTCGCATTAATGATAAAGCTAAAAGGTTACTTGGTTTCTACTACTACTATGAAGACATTTACTGCACTTTTGATGTACAACAACTTCAAGTAACTGAATCAGAAGCGAAGGATTTAGCTAAACGAATTGAGCAGTATTGCTTAAGGGGTTTTGATAATGTTGGAGCTTTTAGCATTGCAAGGACATTTTTGTCCATTATCAATTGTATGTCGTACGTTGTTACACCATTGAAGATATTCAAGATTGCGTCTACATCAACGGATCCGAATAAGCATCTTCAGTCAGGGAATCAATTTTCTGGACAGCCAGATCGGTCCGCCCCGGACCGATCCGCCCCATTTGGAAAAAGAACCGATCCGCACACGGACCGATCCTCTTTACACCAAACCAGTAGACCCCGGATCGAATGCGAACCGAAGAAGATCCTTCAGAAAATGAATCGGTCCGACCTCGGACCGATCCGCATCCATACCGGACCGGTCCTCCTGGGATAAATTCGAGCAGATCGTGTAGAGATTTTTAAGGCCCAGTTTTTCCTTTATAAACCAACTCCGGGGAGGTGTTTAGTAAGACTTATACAGACGATTTTCAGAGTCCAAAAACTCTAAGTCTTCATCTTTGTGAGTTCCAAGACTCATGTTTTGATTCACACAACTTTCCAAACCCTTGTGAATATGTTTGCAACCCAACAACACAATCGTGTGTCTGTTCATACCCTCGTGGAGAAGACTGTCCTTCTTCTTCATTGTTGCCCTTCTGGAAAGGGAAACTTCCAGCCGCCGACTACAGATCCGACACCTGCGGGTAACTCTGTGTCACTGTATTTTCATTGTAATCCGAGAAATTGTATGTTACAAGATTATAATGAAAATAAATGGTTTTGCCCCTTTGGGGGATTTTTCCTCACATGTGTGTGTTTGAATGTTTTTGCATGTTTCTTCATCTAGTTCAACCACATATAATTGCATGTTTAGGACTTAACTGATAAAACTGAGTTTGATTAAATAATATCTCTATTTGGACGCATGCGCACTCTTTCAAATTGGTATCAGAGTCAATTACACAACTTTATCGTGTAATTTTCCGCAAAATTTTTCTAAAATATCAATTTTCAGAAAAATTGATTTTTAAAAACGAGTGTGTTCATAATGGAGAAATTATATAATAAAATGTCAGTTTTTGACGGGACAAACTATGCATATTGGAAAGCCCACATGAGATCTGCATTAAAAGCCATTGATGAACGTGTCTGGATTTTGGTTGAAAGAGAGTGGATATCTCCCTCCGTCACTGTTGAAAATGTGACCAATTTAAAACCTGTCACCTCTTGGACTGAAGAAGAATTTAAATGGTCATCTTTTAATTCTAAGGGTCTAAGTGCTATTTCTGGGTCTGTTACACCTGATGAGTTCAAATGCATAATGACGTGCACCACGTCAAAAGAGGCATGGGATGTATTACAACTCACCCATGAAGGAACTAATGCTGTGAAAGAATCTAAATTGCAAAATTTAACAACTCAATTTGAAACCATCACCATGCATGAAACTGAATGTTTTGATGATTTTTATGCTAGGATATCTGACATTGTTAATACTAGTTTTAATCTTGGTGAACATATTCCTAATGCTAGAGTTATTAAAAAGATTCTTCGTTCCCTTCCTAAGCGTTTTATCTCTAAAGTTACTGTGCTAAATTCTATGGGTAATTTAAATACGCTAAAATTGGAGGAACTTGTAGGAGACTTGCAAACATATGAAATTGATATGTTTCCTAAAACTGCTAAGCCTAAAGATAAGGGAATTGCACTTAATGCCCAAGAGAAAAAGAGTGAGGGGTCGGCAAGAAAGAGGAGAGAGTCATCTAGAAAAAGAGAGACAGATTCGTCAGATTCTAAGTGCAATTTTGACTTAGATGACTTGGCTCTTTTTGCTAAAAAATTCAAGAGAATTCTCAAATTCAAGAAAAATGGTAATTTTAAAGATAAAAAGAAGTTTGAGAAAAATAAGTTTGAAAAGAAAAATTAAAAAGTTTTTAAAGATCCTCCTAAGAAAGAAAGTGAGAGATGCTTTAAGTGCGACGGTAGGGGTCATAGAGCTTTTAAGTGTGCTACTAAGATAAACATAGAAAAGGGCAAAGTTGTCCTCAATGCTACTCTTAGTGACGACAGTGGGGTCGAGTCGGTGGATTTCGAAGATGAGTCACCGCATGATTGTAACTTCACTGCATTCATGGCTAGTCATGTGAGCACTTCTTGTTCTCCTCACGACGATGAGGATGTTGCATCACAGAGACACCTCGATAGTGAGATCGATGTGAGTGAGGGGGAGGATGACACAAGTGAGAGCGAGAGTGATCTTCAACGCGCCTACGCCGAGCTATATTCTGAGTCCTTTAAAACTAAAAAGCGTAACAAAGCGTTAGTTCTTAGGGTCATCGCTTTAGAGGAAGATTTAGGAAAAGCGAGAGAGAGAGAGAGAGTCATCCACCTGCACTACCTTAAGAGAGAAAGAGTCTGCCTGTGTTGAGAAAGAGAGTTTATTTAGAGAAAGAGAGAGCTTGTTTAGAGAGAGAGAGAGAGTTATTTTGAGAAAGAGAGAGGGGACTTGACTAAACAAGTGGCTAGTCTTACGAGTGAGCTCAATTCCTCCGTGGAGACTCGGAAGAAACTTGAAGCCCTTATTGCCCAGCTTACTCACGATCTTGAGAGAACACGGAAAGTCAAGGTACAAATCGATGACAGATCTGGGAAGATGGGAAAGATGCTCCTCGGCCCCGTTTTAGGTTTCGGTGATCGGCAGGGAATTGGTTATGATGGTGCCTCCACGTCCCAAATTGCACCAGGATCAGTCCCTGAGTTTACTACTACTCCTTATGGTCATCGCCAAAATCCACGAAGGAGAGTTCGACCAAGAAAAGCAAACCAAGGTCCGCCTAAGACTGTGTTCTTTTGTACATATTGCAAAAGAAAAGGCCACCTGAGGGAGTTTTACTATAGTTTGGGTCGGACACGACGTACTTCTTCTCCACCACGTTATACTGATGAGTTTGTCAGTCTAAGAGAGCGTGTTGAGTTTTTAGCCGCCACATCACAGAGTTTGATGGAGGAATTCCGACGGATGTCTTTGCCGTCAATGAATGCTTCTCACATTTCGGCTAAAACCAACAACAACAAGGGTAAACAAAAGATTACCACTACTTGGGTACCTTAGAAAGATAATAAAGCCCTTGTTGTTCATGTTGCTCTCAAAGCACATAATACCTCACAGTGGTATTTTGATAGTGGGTGCTCCAGACACATGATAGGTGATGTCTCATTTTTTACCTACCTAGAGGAATATAAGGAAGGTAGAGTCACCTTTGGAGATGGGAGCAAGTCTAGTATTGTAGGACGAGGTACTGTAGAGTTACCAGGATTTCATAAGCTAGATAATATTTTGTACGTCAAAGGTTTGAAAGCAAACCTTCTCAGCATTAGCCAGCTGTGCGACGCTGACTTTGCAGTAAAGTTTGACCGGGACGCGTGTAATGTCTACAATCATACCGATAAACTTTTAGTGCAAGGGGTGAGGACCGAGGATAATTGCTATGGGACTATGCCCACTTCCTCACTTGTCTGCAACAGCGCCACAATCAATCCTATGGATTTGTGGCACCAACGTCTAGGTCATGTGAACGTTAGAGATTTGACTCGTTTAGCTAAAAAGGACCTAGTACGTGGCTTACCATCTCTTGGAAAGTCAACTTCCACAGTTTGTGGACCCTGTCAGTTGGGAAAGCAAATTAGGAGCCCCTATAGGAAGTTGCATTCCATTACCACCTCCCGAGTACTTGAGCTGATTCACATGGATCTTATGGGTACTACTCGCACTGAGAGTTTGGGTGGTAAGAGGTATATCCTCGTGATATTAGACAATTTCTCCATATACTCGATTGTAGGCTTTCTGAGGGAGAAATCCGATGTTGTAGAGTTCTTAACAACCAAGTGTTGTGTCCTACAAAATCAATATGGAGTCACTATTAATAGGATCCGTAGTGATAACGGCACATAATTTAAGGAAGCAAAGGTAGATCTTTACTGTGATAGCCTTGGGATCAAACATGAGTTTTCTGCTGTGAAGACTCCTCAGTAAAATGGGATTGTTGAGAGGAAGAACAGGACGATCCAAGAAATGGCTAAATCTATGCTTCTAGGTCGTAGTGTGTCTATAAGATTTTGGGCAGAGGCAGTGTCTACTGCATGACACACGGTGAATAGGGTTTACTTACGTCCACACACACTTAAGACGCCTTATGAATTGTGGACCGGCAAAAAACCCAACTTTGCATATTTCCGTGTTTTTGGGAGTAAATACTACATCCTACGGGATAGAGAGCAATTAGGAAAGTTTGACTCCCGAAGAGACGAAGGAATCTTGCTAGGATATTCATCAAATAGTAGAGCATACCGGGTTTTTAACCTAAAGAGATATAAGGTTATGGAATCAATAAACGTCACCGTGCAAGATGACGAATCTCCGACGGTTATTGATCCTAACCTTCAGTATGAGGATGAGGACTTTTTTGGGAGTGATTTACTTGTCCCTCTCCCACACTCTGTGGACCCTACTCCTGTGTTAGGGGACACACCTACTTGGATCCGCAAGAGTCATGACCCTTCTGCCATTGTTGGTGATCCCACTCTAGGGGTCAAGACTCGTGCTCAGCTAGAGAACGTCGTTAGACACTTTTGCTACACGTCCAAAGTCGAGCCCAAAAATCACAAAGAAGCACTCAAGGATGAACACTGGATATCTGCTATGCAGGATGAGTTGCTTCAGTTTAAAAAGAACAATGTCTGGAAACTAGTCCCCCGACCTAGTGAGACTAATGTGATCGGTACTCGGTGGATATTCAAGAATAAAATGGATGAAAATGGTACCATAATCAGAAACAAGGCTAGGTTGGTCGCTCAAGGCTACACACAGATAGAGGGTGTAGACTTTGGGGAGATATTTGCTCCGGCTGCGAGGCTTGAATCCGTCCGCTTACTACTCGCCTTCGCATGTCATATGCGCTTTAAGTTATATCAAATGGATGTCAAGAGTGCCTTTCTGAATGGCATTCTACAGGAGGAAGTTTACGTGGAACAACCAAAAGGGTTTGAAGACCCTAAGCACCCTGAGCACGTTTATTATCTGAGGAAAACCTTGTATGGTTTGAAGCAAGCACCCGGTGCTTGGTACGAAAGGCTCACTTCCTATCTCTTAGCCCGTGGCTTCAAGAGAGGGGGAGTTGATATGACGTTGTTCGTCAGGAGAGATGACGGTGCTATTTTGGTTGCCCAGGTCTATGTGGACGACATAGTCTTTGGATCCACTTGCTCCCAACATGCTCATCACTTTGAGGAGGAGATGAAAAGTGAGTTTGAGATGAGCATCGTTGGTGAGCTTACTTTCTTCCTTGGTCTCTAAGTTCGTCAGCTAGAGGATGGGATGCTCATCTCCCAATCCAAGTATGTGCGAGACCTAGTGAAGAAATTTGGTTTAGACTCCGCTAAGCATGCACGTACACCTATGAGTACTTCTATCAAGCTTAGTAAGAACACTCCGGGCAAGGACGTAGAGCAAACCTTGTATCGGAGTATGATATGTAGTATTCTCTACTTGACTGCAAGTCATCCCGACATAGCCTTTAGCGTTGGAGTCTGTGCGCAATATCAGGCGTCCCCAAAAGAGTCACACTTTCTCGCTCTAAAACATATTATCAAATACATGAGTGGGACTCTCTCATATGGTATTTGGTATTCCTTTGATACCAATGACCGTTTGTCTGCCTATTCAGATGCTGATTGGGCTGGGGATGTAGATGGTTGTAGGAGAACTTCTGGTGGGTGTTTCTATTTTGGTTCTGCTCTTGTCTTCTGGTTGAGCAAGAAGCAAAACTCTATCTCTTTGTCCACTGCGAAAGCTGAGTACATCATCGCCGGGAGTTATTGCACGCAACTCTTGTGGATGAAGCAGATGCTGGAGGATTATGGGATTTCACAGGACACCATGACCATTTTTTGTGATAACACGAGCGCGATACACATATCCCGCAATCCAGTCCATCATTCACGCACAAAGCACATTAGGATACGCGAGCACTTTATACGTCAGTTAGTTGAGGAGAAAGTCGTATCCCTGAGTTTCGTACCCACCGATCGTCAGTTAGCTGATATTTTCATGAAACCTTTAGATGCCCTTAGATTTGAGAGTCTTAGGAAGTCTTTGGGGATTTGCACAGTTGACTTAGGGATTGGTCTATGTCTAGGATAGGATGCTTTCTCATGTTCTTATCATATGCCTCTTATTGCTAGTTTATATGTATTATTGTTTTGTTGTACAACTATTTATTTATTCTTATGAAAAATCCAAAAAGATTTTCGTTTTATAAATTTTTTTTAGAAAAGCTCAAAAAGATTTTTATTTTTTTATTTTCACCTTTTATGGATGAGCATTTAAGATAGCCAAGTCACAATTTCATTCCATTTATCCATGTGACTGTTTGATAGAGATTTGAGATGCTATATCATTTCATCCATGTGCTTTACATTGTTTGGAGTCTTTGAGATGTGATTAGTGATATCTTTCTACATGTTTGACTCTTATCTCCTTTATTGCACACATGCACGGCTATATTTGATTATTGTACTTGTCTATCACATATTGGTTTGAGTGTTTCCATCTCATTTATGTCTATACAACGTACAATATGCGATGAAACTTGGCAAGATTGGAATGCATGTAAAAACCGTGTTGGTGAGACTGTGTGATTATTTGAAAACGGGGAAGGGCTGCGAAAGGTTTCTTTAGCCGTTGCGATACTAAGCCACCGTTAAGAATGACCTAAAAAATGGAGGAATTTTATTATCCGAGGTCCAAAGAGGTTAAAAGAGCCCGAAAATATTCAAAGGCAATAAGAAGCAATTCATGCCAAATATGGGCCATTAGATTTCACCATCAATTCTCCAAAGTTTGAGAATTTAGATTACCTCTATTCAAAATATAAATCTGAGGGAGCTTGGTTGGAGAATTAAACGGGTTTGCACTTCCTTGACAGTCCTGAAAAAGCATGAAATCGTTTTGGACGTTATTGGTGTGGAAATCACTTTGAGCTTTGATTTGTTGATTTGATTTAGTCAATATCTCATATTTCCAATTTTTTACACCAAAGGAAGATTTTGAGTTCATTCGTTAGG
This sequence comes from Sambucus nigra, assembly GCA_949130495.1. Taxonomy (NCBI): domain Eukaryota; kingdom Viridiplantae; phylum Streptophyta; class Magnoliopsida; order Dipsacales; family Adoxaceae; genus Sambucus; species Sambucus nigra. The sequence continues at coordinate 359,872,419 of OX422221.1, read as the reverse complement.
AGTATCCGATATTCATCGTGCACATATGTCATGTTTATATGCTTTGATTTTCCTATCGAATTTGATCACACCTCTACATTTCCGCTTTCATCAACTTAATTGTTTTGTGTTCGTTTATGGTGTGATTTTTATTTGTTTTGTTTGAAAAATTTTGAAAAACTTTAAAAAATAGTTGCTTATTCCTTGTGACACCCCGATTTTGCTTGTTTGATTTATTCTTCTCATTTGTCTACTTGGGGACATCATAAAAAGTGGGAGAAAGAATTATCATTCTATGGGGGGAGTTTTTCAATTTTGAAATTTTGAGTTTCTATCATAAATTGGTATACATGTTTATATCTCATTTCAAACTCGATACGTCACTTGGTATTTGCTTTGTCTCATGTGTGTAGGTACTTCTTTGATGATCTCTGAATTGCACACCCTGATGAGAAAAGCGTTGATATTCCTGAAGAGTTGTAGACCAAACGATGAAGTCTTATTCATTTGTATCTTTCCAGTTTTGGGTTCATGGAAGGGTAGATTTGTATAGGCATTTTGATATTTGATAAATCGGATGTTTATTTTTATGTATGTACCGGCATAGACATAGGGGGAGATTTGTAAGGACATTTTTGTCCATTATCAATTGTATGTCGTACGCCGTTACACCATTGAAGATATTCAATATTGCATCTACATCAACGGATCCGAATAAGCATTTTCAGTCAGGGAATCAATTTTCTCGACAGCCGGACCGGTTCGCCTGTTTTAAAAAGGAACCGATCTGCCCTGAACCGATCCGCCCCATTTGGAAAAAGAATCGATCCGCACACGGACCGATCCGCCTCAATCCGGATCGATCCGCTTTACACCAAACCAGCAGACCTCGGATCGAATGCGAACCGAAGAAGCTCCTTTAGAAAATGATCGGTCCGACCTCGGACCGATCCGCATCCATACCAGATCGGTCCTCCTGAGATAAATTCGAGCATATCGTGCAGATCGTGTAGAGATTTTTAAGGCCCAATTTGTCCTTTATAAACCAACTCCGGGGAGGTGTTTAGTAAGACTTATACAAATGATTTTCAGAGTCCAAAAACTCTAAGTCTTCATCTTTGTGAGTTTCAAGACTCATGTTTTGATTCACACAACTTTCCAAACCCTTGTGAATCTGTTTGCAACCCAACAACACAATCGCGTGTCTGTTCATACCCTTGTGGAGAAGACTGTCCTTCTTCTTCATTGTTACCCTCCTAGAAAGGGAAACTTCCAGCCGCCGACTACAGATCCGACACCTGCGGATAACTCTGTGTCACTGTATTTTCATTGTAATTCGAGAAATTGTATGTTACAATATTATAATGAAAATAAATGGTTTTGCCCCTTTGGGGGATTTTTCCTCACATGTGTGTGTTTGAATGTTTCTGCATGTTTCTTCATCTAGTTCAACCACATATAGCTGCATGTTTAGGACTTAACTGATAAAACTGAGTTTGATTAAATAATATCTCTATTTGGACGCATGCGCACTCTTTCAAGCATGCAACTATTGTATCACTACTTTACTGAATATGTTAGGAATAGAGAATCTTGGTTTTTAACTTGTCGAACAACCTCTGTTAGGTTTTACCATGAAACAGACGATACATATTACCCCCTTTAGCATGTATTTTGTTGAGAATTGTATGAATTGTTTGTGAGAATATTTCATGTACTTTTGTTAAATACGCTTGTATTTTATTATTTTAGTCTATGTTTTATTCTAATTCGCATGTCATGTATTTTATTTTTTGTACATATCATTATAGGTTAGTAATTTAAATTTTGTTTATAGATCAATAGAATGGGGATGAAGATGAAGGCAAAAAGAGGAAATAAACAAAAAAAGAGCAGTTCCGATGATAGTTCTTCGTCTAGTTCCAGTTCTAGTTCTAGTTTTAGTGTGGCATTGAAATCTAAACGTCCTGCAAAGAAGAATTACCAATATCTATCAAATATTGTTAGCTTTCTTCATGATTTGCATCAGATTAAAGAGAAAATAAACAATAGGCACATTGAACTTCTTAAGAAGACTCCATTTTATAAGCTTTTCAATGCCTACTACAATGAGAAAGTAGTAGAAGTGGACCACAAGAAGACGGATACAAATATTTTATCAATTATCCAGCTGTACAATACGAAAATCAAAAGTTTTCGTATGAAGAGTAGGATTGCAATAATGCCAATAGATATAAGTGAAATATTTGGCATACCACTGGTTAAGGGTTTAAAATCAATAGAACTGAAAAAGCGACCGAATACTGCTCAAAAACCTGGATTACAAGCACGATACTTCGGAAAAAGAATAGGAAAGTCATAAATATTGAATAGTTTGAAGAAATCATTCGAATTGGAGACAGATGAAGACATTACTGATTCTGTAAAAAATGTGTGTCTCCACTTCTTGAACACGTTAGTTTTCTCCAACTCAAACTTCACCCTTGCAGAATTTTGGTTGAAATACATCGACAATATTGAGAAAATGAATAAGTATGATCGGGCATCTGCTGTGCATGAGTTTCTCAAACATTCACTTAACAAATCAGCAAGTTCAAAACCTAGCACACTTACTGGATGTGTCATTTTCCTACTGGTGAGCAAAAAAATATCCCGATATTTCAAAATTTATATACCAATACTCACGTGTACTTTATAAAAATCACGTCTATTTTAAAAACACACGTGATATTTTCACGTGTATTTTGTAAATACATTTTGAAAATACAAGTGAAAATATCACGTGTATTTTGAAAACACACGTGATAATTTCACGTGTATTTTGAAAATACACGTCTTATATCACGTGTATTTTGAAAGGACATGTTGATGCCGATAAGATATCCTGGCTGCTATACACTTCTACTTTATAAAGTACACTTGTATTTTACAAAGTATACGTGTACTATGTTTTGTAAATATAACCAATGTACTTTCAAAATACACTTGTTATATTTTGTGTTAATATTATAAGTGTACTTTAGAAAGTACACGTGAACTTATATTAACAAAGTACACGTGAACTTTGTAAAAATTACGTGTACTTTCAAAATACACTTGTAAAATTTACAAAGTACACGTTAAATTTTGCGCATATTTTGAAAAAATCACTTGTACTTTCCATTATGAATACCTAGGTAATACAATGATCACATTATTGGGCATGAGATAAATTTGAAATTATTTCTCCTGTTGAAGAATTTAAAGATCAGACACTAAAATTCCTAAGGTGGAAATTGTCTTCTTTGAGACAATGGTTTGTGAAGAATGACATCGCAACAACAACTTTGAAGCAGGCTACAAATAAACCAGCTTGTAAGGACAGTTCTGTACAAAAGGAATCTCAGTTTGAAGGGACAAGTTACTCTTTGAACATTTGTACAAAAAGTCCTATACATGCTGATTCATCATCAGAAAAAGTTGTTGAATATATTAATGACAGTGAGTTTTCACATGGTTGGAAGATTCCCCTTAAAAATATTGTGACTCCAAAGAAAAAGAAGGGAAAAGATCAACCAAAGATTAACTCGGAGGAACAAATTATTGTTTTGAAAAGGGAATTATTGGAAAAAAATAACCAACTATCTAAAGCAACTGAAGACTTTAATAGTGCACTAGAAAAGGTGACCTCTTTGGAGGTGGAGAGTGCCATTTTGAATGTACAGTTGCAGGTAGATCATGATTCACTTTTGGAAGCCCAAGAGGAAATGAAGAAGTTAAAGGTGGAGAATTCCAACCTTTTGAAGGAAAAAGATTTAATAAATAAATTGGAGGTTGAAAATGTCCAACTAGTTGAGTTAAAAAATTCTTTAAAAGAAAAGCTTGATCAGGTCACAATGAGTGACTCGGATAGAATTAAAGAATTTGATGAATCATTAAAAAAACAGGCAGAACAATCACGAATTTTGGAACAAAAAAATGGATATCTATCTCTCAGTAATGAAGATCTCAAAAAAAAGTATGATGATACATTGCAAAAATGGAAGATGCTGACATAGAAAAGATGACATTGAGGCAAAATCTTGAGGAGTCGGAATTGAAAAAAACTCAACATGGACTTTTGATTATAAATAATGCATAGTACACGTAGTTTTCCTAAAGCACACGCAGTTTTATTTGATAGTATTTTTAATGCAGTTTTAGTTGATATTAGAAATAATGCAGAGTACATGCATTATTTGATTAGAAATAATGCAGTTTTATTCAAGTATTGCTTATAATCTAACATTCTTTTTGTATAACAAGAAAACAATAATAAAATCCTTAATGACGAAATTTTGGAGTTGAAGAAAATGCTTGATGAATCAGCATTGAAAAAAACTGATCAGATATCTATAAAGTACAATAGATATAAAGTACATGCGTTTACTTTCTAAAGTAAACGCAAATTATGATGAAAGTACACGTGTATTTTATAAATTTTATAAAGTACACGTATTTTATAAATTTTATAAAGCACACGCATGTATTTATAAAATACACGCGTGTACTTTATAATATACACACAAATTTTGATGAAAAACACAAATTTTATCAAAATACACGCAAGAGAAAATGAATCATTTTTTCAAAAAATGCTTACAATCCAACATTCCTTATTTAAATATACCAGGAAAACACTAATAAACAACTCATGGACGAAATTTCGAGTTTGAAAATGGAACTAGACTCAAAGACAGTTCAGGGCACCCTCGAAATAACCAAAACAAAAGGGCATGTTACTAGAGAACATAAGAAAAGAAAAGATGACAGCAAAACTGAGAAGCATGAACCAATTAATAAACAAAAAGAGACAAAGCTGAGAAAAAGCCCTTTAACAATAGCTCAACGAATGAAAGAAACTCACTTCAATCTTGAAGCAATCAAAGCATACAAATATCTCGATGAAGCTGCGAAGAAAAAAATTTAAGAGTTTATTCAAAAGGCTGAGCCAGGGTAAAGTGTATTGTTTTATGATTTATCACTTCGCTAATTTATATTTTGTTTGGTGCAAAAGAATAATGTTATTATTATTATACAATTCTTATTGCTTATATAAAATGCAGGGAATTTATTTTCCAAGGGCTAGTTTCGTATGTCCCATGGGAAGATTTTGTTGAAGTCCTCAAGAATCAAGAAATTTCAAGTCAAGTATGTAGTCAAAATATTAGACATTCATTAAATTTCAACATTATTATTTCTTCACCATTTTATATTGTGTGAAACAGATAATATTTGTCTTTAGTGAAGTATTGAGGTTAAAATTGTCAGATAAAGGGCTCTCCCACTCACACATTTTTTCTGATTATTGTTGGGTAAGTACAATTAAATTGAAAGCTTTGTGAAACAAAACTTCAGTTTTTTTATTAACACAATGTCTATAATTTTTATTCAGATAGAAGCTTGTAGCAGAAATGAAGCCAATAAGAAGGGGGGGTTATACAAAGATTTATTTGAATATTTAGGCACTTGTAAGAATTTTTTCATTATACTAAAACATAACATAGGACATTTCGCATTACTTGCTATATACAAAAAAGAAAATAAAGTCGTCCACATGGATTTCCTTCGACCAGACGACAAGGAAACAAACACAATATACTTCGATGATGCGAAAAAAATGGTTAGTGCCTAAAATTAATTAGTAATGTTACATGTACTTGTATTAAACACGTGTACTTTATCATATAATGTGTGTACTTTGTATTAGTTGCACATAATCACCCAGATTATCAAAGTACACACATCATATTTTAAAATACACGAGAAACGAATTAATACAAATAACATGTACTTTAATATTACGCGTGTACTTTTAACTCTTTAGACAAAGTACACGCATCATATTTTAAAATACACGTGAAATGTACAAATAAAATGCACGTGTACTTTAATATTATGCGTGTACTTTTCACTCTTTAATCTTCATATACTCTTTTATTTGTATACACTAAATATTTGTCTTCTTAACAGTTTTCTGTCTTCCAAAAAATACTGTACCAATTGAAGACTGAAGCAGAAATAATAAAAAATAATGATTTCAAAACTCAGATAAAGTTTGATGAAGGTACATCAAATGAGTTTACATTGGATGATGATCCATTGACAAAGCAAGAAAAAGGACAGTAGATTTCTCGCTGGAAAGTGATCTCAAATTTAACCTAATAAGAGATTATGAATGCCCTAAGCAATATAATGGGTAAGCAAAAACTTCATTTCTAAAAACTACTAATTTGTATATTTTTAAAAAATTTCATTCATATCATACTAATTTGTATATTTATTTTATTTTAATTTCAGGGTTGGCTGTGGGGTGTTCTGCATGTACTACATTGAACAAATTAGCAGAAACAAGGAAATACAAATATTATTTCAAGACCCTGACATGCTAAAACACATAGCATATGTCCTAAGGGAAATTCTTCTATCAAAATATTTCTTCCCTCAAAAGGAGAAAAAACTTCTATAAATTGATTCAAATACATGTAATACCCCGTATTTTTGGCGATATTTATTTTTGGGATTAATTAATTAAATGAGAATTAATTGGAAATTAATCCGGATAAAATACTAGCGAGATGTGAGTTGGTATTTGACTATATTGAGTATATATGATGTTATATGAATATTGAATTATGAAATTGTCGTGAGTTTGATATACGGTAATTTGGACATTTTATTGGGACGCGTGAGACAGTCGCGTCAGGATATAATTATTTTTAATTGTAAAAGTGAATTTAAATTCTATTAATCGTATGGTCGTTTTGAGTGCGCCAACGCGTTCGGAAGGGTCGAGATAGTCAGAAAACACTAGCCGGGGGTTTAGTTTGGGTCTCGGGGTATTTTTAGGACATACCGGCATCTTATAAAGGTAGTTTGGTAATATTGTATTTTTGGGAATTAATAATGACGAAAATTAGGAGTCTTTATCTGATTGGGAATAGACCCACTAAACCCACTAACCAACCCTTAATGACCCAATAAGCTACGGGGGTTATCAGATTAGGTTTCCAAAACTTTCCCAAAGAAAACCCTAGCCACCTTTGGAGAAGAAGGCTTGCAGAGAGAGAGAGAGAAGGAATTCTGCAGAAAAGCTTCATCAAACCAACACCAAATTCAGAGACACTAGAGGCAAGTGATTTAATTCTATTTAATTCAGAGAATGTTTCTTCCATGTTAGATAAATTGAAAGATTTACATTTGTTCTTGGAAGTTAAATAGAAACCCATTTGAATTGGACTTAGGACTTAAATTTTGAGGACAAATTGCATGTAGAATAGTATGTAGATGATTATTCTGATGTTAATACATGTTGGATGTAACAAAAACGGATCTAGAATGGACTTATTGAGGATTTAAAATTCTAGGGTTTATGTTCTTGAAAATTTGGGGAAAAGGGTAGAGATTTGATGAATTAATGATGTTTAGGATGTGTTAATTCCTTAAAAGATGTTAGTATATGATCTTAGTATGTTTTAGGATGATTGGAGACCTTAAAACATTGTTGGGACGAATTTTGGTTGAGATTTGAGGTGTAGAAATTGATGGAAAAACGAGACAAGATTTCTGGGCTTGAATCTGGTCACTCGTTAGAAGACCTACCCAGGTCGTTCGAACGAGCTCGTTCGAACGAGCTTCTAACGAGTTGACAGTTTGGGGTTCTAACGAGAGGGATGTTCGTTCGATAATCTTGTTCGAACGAGATCTCGTTAGATAGCCCAGTTCGTTCGAACGAAATCTCGTTCGAACAGCCTCGTTCGAACGAGACTTCTAACGAGCTGGCAGTTTAGGCCTTTTTGGCCTGTTTTGATTTTGGGAGTCCCGTAAACTTGTTCGAGGATAGAGATAACATTCCTTTGATGGTGTATTAGTATACTTGGGACATTTGGGTTATAATGAGGACTAATTATATAAGTGTGGATCAAATCAAATAGACATTTGAGTCGAGACGTGAGTGCCTACTACGACGTGAGAATAAATTATGGCGCGTATAAATATGGACCGGGATTATATAAGTTGTATATATATTAAGTTGGTACGAGAATGCGATAAGTACTACAATTAAACTACGGGATTACTAAGATGTGTGCTTACTTAGTATTGGTATATGAATTGTGTGTATGACATACCTACCATACTTGCTATCACGGGAGGTTTGCGTTCGCTTAGGGACCTCTAATCCTTGTGTTGCCCGGATTTAGACTGGTTACCTCGATGAACATAGGTCAGAGAAAGACTTATTGGGATGTTAATAAGTCTGCTGATCGTGGGAGCGCAGGTATGTGCGTGACCCATGTGATGTGACTGTGTTCGCCTCTATTATTTGTGATGTTGTTATCTGTGAACTATTCCTGAGAGATTCGGAATATGTGATCCTTATATACGTGATGTACCGGGATGGATAGCAGAGTATGTGTGCACCGCAGCTTAGTCTCGGGGTGCTTATATTGTATATTTATGTTGTGGAAAATATACGCTTAATAAACTGGGAACTTTCATATGGTATTGTGTGTATAACTATGGAATAACAAAAGGGATGATCTATAACGAGTTGTATTACTTTTACGTGAGAACCTGAATTTAAGTTAAGCCCCTATTTAATTGCGAGCGTTATAATGTTAATGGGAACCAAGTAATAAGGGTAGAACCTATGACAGTCTAACTAGATATGATGTCACTTAGCTAGTGGTTTGTGTCATTTTAGATGGGTACTTACGTTAGGAGTGCACAGTTAGACGAGAGGTGAGAATTTCATGTGAGTGCACGTCCTAACATGTACTTTGCATTTAATGTTTTAAATGTTTTTAAAGCACTTGCAGGTTTTTAAAATATCTCCACATTCGGGCTCTGACCCATTTGCTTTCAAATCTATTTTTTTTGTAAAACCATTTAGGTGCCCAGCCGCAAGGACACCGTGCATAGGATACTCATTCAGATGACGAGCTGTAGCTGTTTGTGGAAGTTACAGGGATTTTCTTTTAGACGCTTCTATCATTTGGATTCCATATTCAGTATTCCTCAGTTTTAGGGCATATTGCCCAGTTCCATTAGAGTTACATTTCCATTTCAGTTTTTCAGACTTTGGCATGTATTGATTCAGTATTTAGTTATTCATTTCAGTTGTGGAGTTTGTTGTGAGGAGTTTTCCTCCGGATTTATTTATATCATGTGATGGTTATTCTTTTATTTGTTATGGTGAATGGTGATATTATTGTGGTTTTAAATCTTTCTCTGCATGTTAATCAGACTTTAATTAAAATTTGGCAACTTACTTTTTAAATACTAGGTGGTTAGTAATAATAAAAATGTTTTCGACAGTGATGCTATTAGCTGAGCCAACTTGGCATTTTGAATTCATTTAATAAAGGAGTAGCTACCCGGTATTTAATTAGTCGGGGTGTCACAGGTGGTATCAGAGCATCAGGTTCTAGTGTCCTTTAGGATCTGTACTGCTATTATGTTTCCGCTAAGTTTCTTTGATATAGAGCCCTATATTTTAGGACTGTTGTACTCTTTTTGTGTATGCTTCGTTCTTCAGCTATTTTAAGTTTATAAACAGTGAACTTATAAACTTTATTCTTATTTCAGATGCCTCCACGACGTGCACGACGAGTTCCCAAGGATGCAACGCCCGAACCACACCCCGCTCCAGTTCAGGGCATGATGAACGCCGCTGAGGTTGCAGCTATTGTAGCCCAAGCGGTAAATGCCGCAATTGCCGTAGTTCAGCAGGCACCACCTCAGGCGCCTGTTTCCGCGCCAGTACAGGCAAATGCATTCCCGTCTGCTTGGGAACGTGTACGTGACGATTTTCAGAAAGCGCATCCGCCAGAGTTTGCAGGTAGCTCAGATGTGGTAGTCTCGAGCCAGTGGAGGAAGGATATGCAGAGGCACTTGAGGATGTATGAGTGCACGGACGTTCAGAAGCAGGTGCTAGCTACTTTCAAGCTAGTTGGATTTGCATTGCAGTGGTGGGAGTCTATTACCACCGTGGAGGAGAGGGATACTCTCACTATTCAGGACTTTTGGGTGCGGTTTGACCGCAAGTACTTTCCGTCCGCTGTTCATACGGAAATGAGGAGGAAACTGATGAATCTGAAGCAAGAGGGTAAGACCGTGGCCGAGTATGAGGCCGAGTTCACGAATCTGTTGAATATCGTTCCAGATGAGATACCGACAGAAAAGAAGAAGATTGAGAAATTCACCGACGGGTTGACATGGAGGATCCGTCAGCATCTGTTAGGGAATCTTTCGTTGGCCACTTATTCTGATGTGGTTAACGCTGCTTTGTTACACTGCCAGGACCACCGCTTTCATATGGCTGAGGGCAAGAGGTCGGGAGAGTCTAGCCATCAGTGCAGGATAGGAGGACATGGTGCCGGTGGGGCACAATCTGTTTAGGGGCAAAGACAGGGTGAGCAGGGTTCCCATCAGGGGGATCAAAAGAGGTTCAGATCAGGGAATTACAGGCACGGACAGGGAGGTTTCCGTCAGGGCCATCAGGGTCCAAACGGCCATCAGGGCCAACAGGGGCAGAATGGGCAGCAGTTTCAGCAGGGCCAGCAGGGCCAGGGGAGGAACGGTAACGGCCACCAAGGCCGGGGACCGCAGGGGCAGAGAGGAGGGAACTTCCCAGGGAAGTGTTTTGTTTGTGGCAAGACTGGCCATAAACGACAGGATTGTCCTGATAGGGGCAGGACCCCACAGCAGCAGCAGCAGGGTGCTCGCCAGGAGCCGCAGAGGCCTATGTTTCCCGCCGCTCTCCCCGCACCGCCACAGATGGCAGCATTGCCACCCATTCCAGCAGTCCCAGCTCAGCAGGGGCAGCTACAGTATGGACGTGTCTATAACGTCCACCAGGCAGCAGTTCCGCAGGCACCGCTCGCGATTGAGGGTACGTTTCCTATCCATGGCACTATGGGTCGGGTATTATTTGATACGGGGGCTACACATTGTTTTATAGCTACACATTTCGCGAAAGCCTTAGGATTGTTAGCTACGGTAGAGAGCACAGTGACGTGTGTCGACTCACCATTGGGGAGTGGGTCACTTATATTCTTGATATGCCGGGGAGTGGGGGTAGAGATTGGTAGTCTGGTATTACCTGCAGATATGTTGGTATTAGATATGCATGTTCACGATGTGATTATCGGTATGGATTGGCTCGCTGATTATAGAGCTATGATTGATTGCTTCGGTGGGAGCATTGTTTTTGCTATTCCGGGGCAAGAGATGTTTGTAGTGGCGATGCCTCGCCCAGAGGGAGGCTCGACCGCTCATTTGTATTACCTAAAGGAGGATACCTCTAAGGAGGTTGTGATTCCTTTAGATTCGATCCCAGTCGTCAGGGAGTACTCGGATGTGTTTCAGGAGATACCAGGCCTACCCCCCAGTCGAGAGATAGACTTTGTTATAGACCTATTGCCAGATACGAGGCCTATAGCACGCGCACCGTACCGTATGGCTCCGGCAGAGATGCGAGAGCTACGAGATCAGATAGAGCAACTGTTAGGTCAGGGTTTTATTCGCAGGAGTACCTCACCTTGGGGCGCTCCAGTTTTGTTTGTGAAGAAGAGGGACGGTTCACTGAGATTGTGTGTGGACTGCCGAGAGTTGAATAAGGTCACGATACGGAATAAGTATCCGTTGCCTCGAATCGATGACTTATTCGACCAGTTGAGAGGAGCTTCTTTCTTCTCAAAGATTGATTTGAGATCGGGATACCATCAGTTGCGTATCAGGGAGGAGGATGTCTCGAAGACTGCGTTCTTGTCGAGATATGGTTCTTACGAGTTTCGGGTTATGCCTTTTGGTTTGACCAACGCTCCAGCAGTGTTTATGGACTTGATGAACAGAGTGTTCAGGGATTTCCTAGATCAGTTTGTCATTGTCTTCATTGATGATATTCCAGTTTACTCCCAGACAGAGGAGGAGCACGCCGAGCATTTGAGGCAGGTTTTGCAGACGCTGCGTCAGAACGAGATGTATGCAAAATATGAGAAATGCGGGTTTTGGCTGAAGGAGGTCCAGTTTTTGGGACACATTATTTTCGACCGGGGGATATCTGTTGATCCGGGGAAGGTATCCGCGGTGAGGGAATGGGGACAGCCCATGACACCGACTGAAATTCGTAGTTTCTTGGGCCTAGCAAGATACTACAGGAGGTTCATTCGAGGATTTTCGAAGATAGCGGGTCCTTTGACACATCTGACTCGTAAGGGTGTGCCATTCATCTGGAGTGATGCCTGTCAGTTGGCATTTGATGAGTTAAAGGACAAATTGACCTCAGCACCTGTGTTAGCATTGCCGAGACCGGGAGTTGAGTATTTGGTTTACACCGATGCATCTTTGCAAGGGCTTGGAGGTGTATTACAGCAGGAGAGACAGACCATAGCTTATGCTTCCCGTAAGCTTAAGCCTCACGAGAAGAATTACCCCACGCATGATTTGGAGTTGGCGGCAGTGGTATTTGCCCTACGGATTTGGAGGCACTATCTTTTGGGGGAGAAGTTCCAATTGTTCACGGACCACAAGTCCCTACAGTACCTGTTCACTCAGAAGGAGTTGAACATGCGGCAAAGGAGGTGGCTTGAGTTTATGAAAGACTACCATTTCGATATCCAGTATCACCCAGGTAAGGCTAACGTGGTAGCAGACGCGTTGAGCCGTAGACCAACAGATGAGGTGGCAGAGGTGTGGAAGGGAAGGAGTTGGGACACCAGGATGCAGTGGCCCGATCTTTCATATCTGTGATGACCGTTACACCGCAGATTGTCACGAAGGTAGTACGGGCACAGGCTAATGACTCGTTCTGTCAGGAGCAGATAGTTCGATTACTAGCAGAGGGAGCCGAGTCCTATACCGTCAGCTCAGACGGGGGATTACGCTTCAATGGGAGATTGATAGTTCCGAAAGGGGAGTAATTGCGACACGAGGTGATGGCAGAGTCGTACGGCTCACGGTTCACGGTACATCCCGGAGGGGACAAAATGTACCAAGACATGAGACGGCAGTATTGGTGGAGCGGTATGAAGAGAGATATTGCTGAGTTTGTTTCGAAATGCGCCACTTGCCAGCTAGTAAAAGTGGATCATCAGAGACCGACAGGACTTCTACAGCCGTTGGAGGTCCCGGTGTGGATGTGGGAGAGCATATCCATGGATTTATCACGGGGTTGCCTACGTCGCAGAGGGGTCACGACTCCGTTTGGGTAATTGTGGACAGGTTGTCCAAAGTCGCTCACTTTTTACCCGTAAGGACTGACTACACTACGGGACAGTATGCCCAGCTCTTCATTTCAGAGGTTGTGAGACTTCACGGTGTGCCCCTAAATATCGTGTCTGACAGAGACAAGATATTTGTATCGCGGTTTTGGGAGAGTTTCCAGGAGGCCATGGGCACGGAATTGCGGTTGAGTACGGCTTATCATCCGCAGATCGATGGGCAGACAGAGCGCACAAATCAGATGTTGGAGGACATGCTACGCATGTGCATTATTGACTTTGGAGGTGGATGGGAGCAATACCTTCCACTCGTAGAGTTTGCTTATAATAACTCCTACCAGTTCACTATTGGCATGGCTCCGTTTGAGGCGTTGTACGGTAGGCCTTGCCGTTCCCCGACATGTTGGTTAGATGTGGGGGACAACAAACTACTTGGGCCGGAAGTGATTCAGGATACTTCGGCAAGGATTGAGTTGATTCAGAGTCGCATTCGGGTAGCTCAAGATCGGCAGAAGAGTTACGCTGATGCGAAGAGATTTTTCAGGGAGTTCCAAGTGGGGGACCAAGTTTTGCTCAGAGTATCTCCTATGAAGGGGGTTATGCATTTCGGGAAGAAGGGGAAATTGGCACCGAGGTATGTGGGGCCGTTTCCTATTATTGAGCGGATTGGACCAGTTGCGTATAGACTCGGGTTACCGGAGCATTTACACCGGATTCACGATGTGTTTCATATTTCCTCGCTAAGGAAATATCTCAGAGACGATTTGGCTCATTCTCACATCTCTTTGGAGGAGATTGGTTTACAGCCTGATAGCTCCTACGAGGAGGGGCCGATTACTATTTTGGACCGAAGTGAGAGAAAGTTGCGGTCAAAGATAGTTTCGTTAGTGCGTGTTCAGTGGCGACATCACAATGTCGAGGAGTCCACATGGGAACGCGAGGAAGAGATGCGCGAACGTTATCCAGAGTTGTTTCTAGCAGGTACTTTCTAGTTCCGAATTTCGGGACGAAATTCTGTTATTAGGGGGGAAGTATGTAATACCCCGTATTTTTGGCGATATTTATTTTTGGGATTAATTAATTAAATGAGAATTAATTGGAAATTAATCCGGATAAAATACTAGCGAGATGTGAGTTGGTATTTGACTAAATTGAGTATATATGATGTTATATGAATATTGAATTATGAAATTGTCGTGAGTTTGATATACGACAATTTGGACATTTTATTGGGACGCGTGAGATAGTCGCGTCAGGATATAATTATTTTTAATTGTAAAAGTGAATTTAAATTCTATTAACCGTATGGTCATTTTGAGTGCGCCAACGCGTCCGGAAGGGTCGAGATAGTCAGAAAACACTAGCCGGGGGTTTAGTTTGGGTTCCGGGGTATTTTTAGGCCATACCGGCATCTTATAAGGGTAGTTTGGTAATATTGTATTTTTGGGAATTAATAATGACGAAAATTAGGAGTCTTTATCTGATTGGGAATAGACCCACTAAACCCACTAACCAACCCTTAATGACCCAATAAGCTACGGGGGTTATCAGATTAGGTTTCCAAAACTTTCCCAAAGAAAACCCTAGCCACCTTTGGAGAAGAAGGCTTGTAGAGAGAGAGAGAGAAGGAATTCTGCAGAAAAGCTTCATCAAACCAACACCAAATTCAGAGACACTAGAGGCAAGTGATTTAATTCTATTTAATTCAGAGAATGTTTCTTCCATGTTAGATAAATTGAAAGATTTACATTTGTTCTTGGAAGTTAAATAGAAACCCATTTGAATTGGACTTAGGACTTAAATTTTGAGGACAAATTGCATGTAGAATAGTATGTAGATGATTATTCTGATGTTAATACATGTTGGATGTAACAAAAACGGATCTAGAATGGACTTATTGAGGATTTAAAATTCTAGGGTTTATGTTCTTGAAAATTTGGGGAAAAAGGTAGAGATTTGATGAATTAATGATGTTTAGGATGTTTTAATTCCTTAAAAGATGTTAGTATATGATCTTAGTATGTTTTAGGATGATTGGAGACCTTAAGACATTGTTGGGACGAATTTTGGTTGAGATTTGAGGTGTAGAAATTGATGGAAAAACGAGACAAGATTTCTGGGCTTGAATCTGGTCACTCGTTAGAAGACCTACCCAGGTCGTTCGAACGAGCTTCTAACGAGTTGACAGTTTGGGGTTCTAACGAGAGGGATGTTCGTTCGATAATCTCGTTCGAACGAGATCTCGTTAGATAGCACAGTTCGTTCGAACGAAATCTCGTCCGAACAGCCTCGTTCGAACGAGACTTCTAACGAGCTCGCAATTTAAGCCTTTTTGGCCTGTTTTGATTTTGGGAGTCCCGTAAACTTGTTCGAGGATAGAGATAACATTCCTTTGATGGTGTATTAGTATACTTGGGACATTTGGGTTATAATGAGGAGTAAATTATATAAGTATGGATCAAATCAAATAAACATTTGAGTCGAGACGTGAGTGCCTACTACGACGTGAGAATAAATTATGACGCGTATAAATATGGACCGGGATTATATAAGTTGTATATATATTAAGTTGGTACGAGAATGCGATAAGTACTACAATTAAACTACGGGATTACTAAGATGTGTGCTTACTTAGTATTGGTATATGAATTGTGTGTATGACATACCTACCATACTTGCTATCACGGGAGGTTTGCGTTCGCTTAGGGCCCTCTAATCCTTGTGTTGCCCGGATTTAGACTGGTTACCTCGATGAACATAGGTCAGAGAAAGACTTATTGGGATGTTAATAAGTCTGCTGATCGTGGGAGCGCAAGTATATGCGTGACCCATGTGATGTGACTGTGTTCGCCTCCATTATTTGTGATGTTGTTATCTGTGAACTATTCCTGAAAGATTCAGAATATGTGATCCTTATGTACGTGATGTACCGGGATGGATAGCAGAGTATGTGTGCACCGCAGCTTGGTCTCGGGGTGCTTATATTGTATATTTATGTTGTGGAAAATATACGTTTAATAAACTGGGAACTTTCATATGGTATTGTGTGTATAACTATGGAATAACAAAATGGATGATCTATAATGAGTTGTATTACTTTTACGTGAGAACCTGAATTTAAGTTAAGCCCCTATTTAATTGCGAGCGTTATAATGTTAATGGGAACCAAGTAATAAGGGTAGAACCTATGACAGTCTAGCTAGAGATGATGTCACTTAGCTAGTGGTTTGTGTCATTTTAGATGGGTACTTACGTTAGGAGTGCACAGTTAGACGAGAGGTGAGAATTTCATGTGAGTGCACGTCCTAACATGTACTTTGCATTTAATGTTTTAAATGTTTTTAAATCACTTGCAGGTTTTTAAAATATCTCCACATTCGGGCTCTGACCCATTTGCTTTCAAATCTATTTTTTTTGTAAAACCATTTTAGGTGCCCAGCCGCAAGGACACCATGCATAGGATACTCATTCAGATGACGAGCTGTAGTTGTTTGTGGAAGTTACAGGGATTTGCTTTTAGATGCTTCTATCATTTGGATTCCATATTCAGTATTCCTCAGTTTTAGGGCATGTTGCCCAGTTCCATTAGAGTTATATTTCCATTTCAGTTTTTCAGACTTTGGCATGTATTGATTCAGTATTTAGTTATTCATTTCAGTTGTGGAGTTTGTTGTGAGGAGTTTTCCTCCGGATTTATTTATATCATGTGATGGTTATTCTTTTATTTGTTATGGTGAATGGTGATATTATTGTGGTTTTAAATCTTTCTCTGCATGTTAATCAGACTTTAATTAAAATTTGGCAACTTACTTTTTAAATACTAGGTGGTTAGTAATAATAAAAATGTTTTCGACAGTGATGCTATTAGCTGAGCCAACTTGGCATTTTGAATTAATTTAATAAAGGAGTAGCTACCCGGTATTTAATTAGTCGGGGTGTCACAATACAAACCATATATTATAATTTGTTTTGTGTTATACTGGTTATTGTTTACAATATTTATTACACCAAAATGATTTATTTCCACTGGCGCGGACCACAATCCACGTAAGGTATAGACAAACAATGCACCTGAGTGTTATGAAACAATGCACACGCATTTTAACTAAAATTACAAGTGATAATTACTAAGTACACATGAATTCTTCAAAGTACACGCAATATAAACAATCTACACGCACTGGTTAATGTAACAATTTTTTATTTTTAATTGAAAACTACTTTATATATTTATTCAGAAGGACACAATAACCAAAATAAATTTATTCCCAACTACTTCTGGTCAAATAAATAAATAGCTTTAACGTTTCCTATAAAAGAGTAATATTTGTTCCTTTCTTAACCATTACATCTAGGGTAAAGATTACATAATGACTATTCCAGCAGAAAAGTTGCGAGATACTATTGAGAGAGATGAAAGAAATAAAAAAAATAAGGCAAATTACGAAAAATCTTTCCTCATATGAAACTGCCTTTGAGCAGTTTCAAACATATGTGAGGGAAGGCTACTCTGGACTTCCACCCAATCCCATAGATTTATTTGATGTGGATGAGGACCCTCCTCAAACACATAAATACCTCATGTCTTTCTATAGACAAGAAGTTCCCTTGAAAATCGTCAAGTTGAAGGAGAAGAAGGCGCACCATGAAGGCCTTGTAGCTGTCATAGAAGAAGAAATTCGACACTGGTCGAATTTAATTGACTCTCTTCCTGACACCATAGATGCCTTTAACAAATTTTCCTAATAGAAGCCTTCTTTAGTTTTTTCAGCTTTTGTTATGTGAAAAAATTGTACTTTATTTTTCTGTTCTAATAAAATTTTTATTTCTTTCATGCATGTATTCTCACTCATATCATACACCAAATATAGTAAAGTACACGTGAACCTTTATAAAAATGATCACGTGTATTGTAAAAAATGTAAACATTAATATCATTTATTATAAAAAAATTGGTATGTAAAAATATGAGTGTATTGTCAAAATATGATTCTATCTATTATAAATTATAATACACGCAAGAAGCACACGCACAAGGTATTGTCCCCGACCATTATATAAATGCGTGTACTTTATATATTACACGTGTACTTTGTAAAGTACACACATAGTCTATAAAGTACACGCTTATTAAAATATTTGTATAATAATGCAGCTGGCGCGGACCATAATACACATAGGAATTTAAGAATATGAGTGACCTAAATGTCTTTTATAAAGTACAAGCACATTGTAATGTCCACAACCATTTTCCAAATAGTACATGCATTTATATACGTCTACTTGATAAAATTACATGCAGAATACATAAAGTACACGTATATTGAATTAGATTTTGGTCATATCAATATGCGTGTACTTTATAAAAACATGCGTGTACACGTATATTTTAATGCGTGTACTTCATAAAGTACACGCATATTTCATCAAGTACACGCATATTATATTTATATTATGCATGTACTTTCATGTACTTCATGCGTGTACATCATAAAGTACATGCATATTTCATCAAGTAAATCTAAATTAAATGCAATTAATAAAGTACAGGCATGATTTTATATAGTACACGCAGATTGAACGGACCAAATCCATTTTTAAATGTGTGTACTTTGCAAAGTACACTCATTGATAAAATGGCTTTGGTCATCAAAATGCGTGTGTACTGTACATAACATGCGTATACAAATGTAAAGTACACGTGAACATCAGGAAAAATGATCACGTGTATTTTATGAAAAATACGTGTATAGCTACACAAACCAAACTAAAAAATGAGACTAAAAACTAAAATTACATTCATTTATGTGAAACAAATGGTTTATTAATTAATTTATTCAATCAAATGGTTAAAATGAATGAATTCAACAATTTTAAACGTACTCAAATGGGTTCCTTACAAGTAGACCTGTAATGACCCATTTTACTACACCTCGAGCAAGTAACTTCCCTTACTGTGATCTCACCACAAGACTTTATTCTCTTATTTCTTGGCCTGCCTGTCGGTCTCTTAGTCATTGGTGGAAGGACAGATGGATTTTCAGGTATAGGAATACTTAAGGAAATCAAATTAGGAAGATGAACTATAGGTATCGAGTATGATTTTCTGTAGAAAGATACCTTATAGTACTCCTCAATATAATCATAAATACTGGTCCCTTTCCTCTGTACAACACAACAACATGAGAACATGGAAACCATCTAATCTGCCAACTCTTACAAGAACAAATCCTTTCTCCTAAGTCAACTGTTGCTCGCACTTCTGAATGAACTTCAAATACGTTTTGACTTGAGCGACTAATAATCCAATGTCGGCTTTTATTCCAATTTTCATTCAGTAAATTTAAAAAAAAGGACATAGCTCATTTGTCCAAGTGTCAGACTCAATAAGTTTGTTTGCATTGAAATTCATAATCTTCACTCTCAATTTATCAAGCATATTCATTACTGGTAAATGCATTTCCTCCAATATCCATGAATTGAATGACTTCGCAACACTAGATGCCATGTCACCATACCGTTTACCAGGAAAATATGCACATGACCAATTCTCGGGAGGCAAATTATCAATGAAATCAGCAATAGCAGCTCCTCCTTCCTTCTTCAATGCTTCAATACTCTTGTGAAATACATTTAGTGAGACAACATATGCACAAGACAAAAAATCTTTAACAATTTTCTTTCAAAAACCAACACAATTCCCACGAATTTTCTTTTTTATATTCCCTTGTAAATGATGTATACAATAGGAATGTGCAGACAACGGGAAGACCCTCGAAACAACTTCGAGCAATCCATTGTTTCGATCTGATATAAATGTTATGTTTCAATATTGCTCAACTACTGCACTATGCAAATTGACAAGAAACCACATCCAATTATCTTCGATTTCAGAATCAACAACAGCATATGCAACAGGAAAAAGGCCTGAAATATAAAAATATATCAAAATTAAAATAAATAACATATCCATGTAGAATACATCGTAAATTGATGCTGCTGGCGCAGACCTTAAAACACATGGGAAATATATTATGTGTTTAATTTAAATTGTTCGTAAATAACAAGACAAAACATAAAAATGTACAGTACACGCGATAAAGATAAAAATGAAAAGTACACATGAAATTAACAGAAACATTCACGTGTACTTGACATGTACTATGCGTGTACTTTAGTTTGTATTCAACATAACAACATCATCATCAAAGTACGCACATAAAAATGAAAAGTACACGTGAAATTAACAAAAATATTCACGTGTACTTGAGATGTACTATGTGTGTACTTTAGTTAGTATTACACATAATAAGACATATCATCAAAATACACGCAGAAAGATGAAAAGTACACGTGAATTAAAACAAAGACAATCAAAGGTACTTTATATTTTTATGCTTGTATTTTGATGATCTGGAATGGAACAAACAAAATGTCAATGCAATACACAAAATAAAATATTTAAAATTAATTTACCATTGTTCCCATTCCTTGCAGTTGCTGAGAATATTGTTCCACGGTAACGGCTCTTCAAAAAGGCACCATCAAGAAATAAAACAGGTCTACAGTATTGAAATCCATAAATACATCCTCTAAACATTACAAATATTCTCTTGAATTTTTTACTTTCATGTTCCACGTCAAGGATGCAATGCGACCCATGATTATACTGCTAGACCTGTCAAAATACACGATAACCCGTTAACACGACACGACCCGACACGAAATTATAAGTTAATGGGTTTACCCTTATTGGGTTTGGGTCATTAACGGGTTGACACGGTAGACCCGTTAACACTAACGGTTCGGGTTTGGAAATTGACCTGTACCCGTTTTAACGCGTTTCTACCCGTTAACACCCGTTAACACTAACAGGTACTATAGGGTCACCCAACCCGTACCCAATAACAATAACCATTAAAACCCATTATTTCTAAATCTTTAAAGACTAACGGGTGCTATAGGGTCACCCAATCTATACCCAATAAAAATTACAATTAAAATCCATTATTTTTAAAGTATTGAAGACTAACGGGTATTATAGGGTCACCCAACCCGTTACCCATTTCAACCCAAAATGATTCGTTAATATTAATGGGTGTTAACGGTTTGGGTCGTGTACCCGTTAATATTAACGGGTCGTGTTTGGGTATTGTTATTAGACCCGTTAGGCTTAACGGGTCGTGTACGGGTTAAGGGTGTTTTCACCCGTTAACCCGACCCGTACACGACCCAAACCGACCCGTTGACAGGTCTATATACTGCAATAGAAGGTCACGATAATTATTTATTAATGCATAAGAAACCTTTTCATCACCATGTATATCAACAGCAACCACATCTTTCGCACGCCATGCATGTTGATAAGCTATATCAAGACCATAATTCTTCTTCATATCTCTAACTCCATCAATTGGTCTCAATAGCGGGTTATCTCTAAGATCATCAGCTACCAATGTTGAAACCAACTTGGAGGCTATCATTTTAGCTGACGGACTACGAAATACACCTCTACGTGTATGCTCATTAGTCATTAAACGTATGTAGAAGTATCCATTTATTGTAGATAATGAAGCATGAATTCTCCACATGTAATTCTCAGTAGTTTTTTTAGAGCATTCAACCGTCACTCGAGTTTTATCACTCTTCAAATACACATACTCGAACCCAACCTCAACGGCATACTTTCGCAATTTATCCCGAAATTCCACTACACCTCCTTCAAAACACTGCTGCTCATGGCTTATATATGTCTTCCAATCATTCGAAAGATAGACTTTCGACTTACTTGTCTCCACACCTCCAAGATAAAAGTCATTTTCAATGCAACTATTAAAATCATTTGCAGTGCGTGATGATAAAGACTATAACATCTGTGTATTTGTGTCACCATTGTCAACCCTCCCAGAACTTGTATTACTGCAGTCAACCCCTTCAAAAATTCGATTAGAGCATTCAACCCGTTCACGACATGTATTACTTGACAATGCTAATGAATCAATCACATATATCCAGATGAAATTAGCTTTCACGATCAATTGGGACCGCAACATACAACAAACATCGTTGTCACAAACCAACATGAACCGACATTCATCACCATATGAATACCTCAATGAAAAACTCTCACTTCTCAAATTAGTAAACCTAATACACAACTCATTGCATATGAAATCTAATGAGATATCTTCAAATATTTCAATACAAGCCATATTATCCAAATAACAACACCTTGCTATTATACTACTTACCATAATGTCTTGCAGTAAAAGAGAGACGAAAAATATTTACTTCAAGGTCAACAAATCTAAAAATGTGTGCAATAATTTAATGCATGAAATATCAAAATGTTTATATATAATTAATATAAAATTACAGGCACTATTTAAAAACCTTTACACGAAGCAATAAAGTAGACACATATTTTCAAAAAAACAATCACGCTTACTTTATAAACACTGCGTGTACTTTGAAAACTGATGTCGAACTGGTTAGTTCCGCTGGTGCGGACCTATATCAATAAGTGATTTAATACCAACTAAAAATTAAGTACTCTTAAAATTAGAATGAAACATCAATAATATTCATTCAGCACATTCAACTAACAATTACAAATATTGATAAATATAACTTATATATGAAGAATCCAAACATAAATGCATAAAAAACACAAAATCAAAACATATACTTATAAAACATATAAAAAGCTATTCAATCACATGAATTACGAAAGTACAATGAGTCTCTTGAATCAAAACAAAGTACATTGACATATTGTAATCGATCGAAAATAGAAAAACTAACTGCTGATAAAGATAAACTTACAAATGATAGAGCCAAGTGATACAAGTAGAATCGATTAAGAACACTATAATCGATTATTCGACAGACGAAAAAGGCATCAAGTTGATCTTATTTTCAATTTTGGAGAATAGTGGTTAGTTGCAGAGAAACCTCCAATAGCCGATTAGATTTATGATTTTTTTAGATTGACAGTATTTATACGTTGAAGTTAATCGTTTAAAATTTATGTCCAAAATATTTAGTTAAAGAATTAGACGGTTAAACCCTAAAATAGATTTGAAGGCTGATAGAAACAATTAGGCCCCGTTTGGTTGTCCCAAAATTGTAAATTGGATGATTAATAAATTTCCCCATTTACAAATTGACTCATTAATTGTATTTGGTTTCATTAATGAAATGATTCATTAATTGTCTCATTTTAGCTCATGTGTAAAATTTGAAATTAGATCATTTCACAAAAAATGTGAAATGAATCCATTTGAAATAGGAGTCACATTAAGTGTATGTTCTCTCTCCCTCTTCCTCTTCCCCTCCCCCTCTCCCTCTCTCTTTCCCTCCCCCTCTCTCTCTTGATTTGTTTTTTTTTTTTTTTCATAGAACCTTAATATCAATTTCAAATTACCAAACATTAAGTAAAACTGGATTTAACTCATTTATAATTCACTAATTCACAATGAATCAATTTACATAATCAAACAATTTGTCAACCAAACTAAGCCTTAAGAAAGAGTTGGGTGATCTACTTAATGATGAGACGACGGCTTATTCTGGGAAAGCAAAGGAGAGGAGGAGAATTCGGAGATGTATATGTCGCTGCGAATAGAGGCGTTCGGTTTCCAGGTCCGTGGAGATGTTGGGGCGAGAATGGAGGAGGGAGACTCTAGACGACGTCGTCGAGCACTAAAAAGAGTGGACAGAGAGCTGTCCAAAGGCAACTATAAAATGGCTGTGTCACTGGTGAAGCAGCTGCAGGGATCAGGCGGCGGTCTCCGCGGATTCGGCGCTGCCAAACAGGTTTTCTTTGCTTTGGTTTGTATCCTCAATCTTACAATCACTTAATACTGTGTGTGTGTGTAGGTGCCTAAAAGAATAGTGTCCTTGGATGATTTAAAGTTGAGGCAGCTAGAGATTTCATCTCTTCGATCATTACTTCATTCTATCCATGATTCCATTCAAACTGCCATCCACTTTCTCCATTCACAAGAGGTATTCTTTTTTCACATCTAACGCTGCTTATCTATCTACTAAAACACCCAAAAGAGGTATTCTTTTTTCACCATTAGATACATGTACCTTCAAAAGAGCTTCATTAACTATAAATGGACCACACTAAACACCAATACTAAAGAAAAGAGACCAGAGCAGAAAAATGGACAAATTGTACAACCAACACAAACTCTCCGTGTCCTTGGGGCTGGGCCAATGGAAGTGCAATATTAGTATTAGTGTGACAGACAGTTATCCACATTATCACACCTAAAGCTTCAAAGTCAATGCCAATGGACTCAGTTGAGGCCGCGACATCCTCATGGCCACCGGGGACTTTCCTCCCAACTACAACTCTCTATGCAGAGATGACACTTACACAGATCAAAGGCTGTGACTTGAAGAGATAATTTAAGTCCGCTTTCACTTTTTTGGTTTTTTTGTTTCTGTTCATAACTTTTATTTTCGCTTGTTCGTGTTTTTAGCCTTCCAAGTGAACAAGTCTGGATAGCTATATAGAAATGACTTGGAATTTTTATAATATTTATATAGGGATAGATTTTATCTTGGGTGTTTTTGTATCATTCATTATACCCTGATCGTAAGTTAATAGAGTTTTAAAGATTCAATGTGAAAATAGCTTTTCTATCCAATCCCCAATTCAACTTTCTCTCTTGGAAAAAAAACAGCGTTCCAACCCAATTAATCGAAATATCCATTACATTATTCCCTCATTTTCTGAACTCGGAGCTGTTAACAAATAACCAAGAAGCAACCAAGGATTCTCACAGTCAAGTTGACAGGAAACAAAACAAAAGGTAAAGATAAATCATTTGGGACAAAAACGATAATCGGTTGTAGAACAATTAAAGGAAAAAATTGTGTGGGCAGATTATAAAGGTTCAAAGCAAATGAAGGCTGTTAAAACCAAAAGTGATTCATTGAATTTGCTAACCCTTCCTCAAATTTTCTCTACTGTTATCTTTTTTTTGTCATCATCATATTCACACGTATCAACAAGGACCAAACAATATTTGAACAAGGGTTTCAAGAGGTTCCTTTGTTTTCTTTTGTACAGAAAATTATTGCCGTATCATCAAGGTTTTTGCCTGAAAATGGGTCTGGCTAGGTTTATTTCGTTGATGAGAGAGAAAATGAAAATGAGGTTTTGTTGGAATTTTTCCGAGTATTTTTGAGAATTTCGTTGCTGAAATGCCCATTTTTTTTTTCCAAGTCATATCCCGATAGTGGGGGTGTTAAAAGGGTCTCAACCCAAAAGTAAGGGGTGTATAATTACGGGGATGCAACCAGAAAAGCATGGTGTAAACAAAAACACACTTTATCTTTCATGGGTTTCTTACATATATCTATCAAGCTTGTGGGCTATTTAAAGTCTTTGATGTTTTCTCTTTTTTGGTCATTGACTATTTGCGAGTTTTGGTGGTTCCATTTGTAGGTTTTTGATGCAAACACAAAAAATTGAATCCAAAGAACGGAGAAAAAAAACCCAATAACAAATCTGAAATTTGTATTAGAAAGTTAAAGATGATCCACCCACTAGTACATCATACCTATTTATTCTAAAGGTAATACTTGGCCACCAAGTGAATTGCCAAGCAATGACCGAAAGGGCCTTTACAAAGACACTTTTTCCTATCATACGCCTTCTCCAAACCTATTAAAACCATATGAAGATCCTTTTTTTTTTATCCAGATACCTCTCCATTAATTTTTTAAATAAATAAATAGCTTTCATTGTTGACCTTTTAGGCATAAAGCCAAATTGATTTCCAGATACTGTTGTTTCCAATCTCGATCTATATTCAATCACTTTCTCCCAAAGTTTCATTGTATGACTTATTAAGTTAATACCACAATAATTCGAACAACTTTGTATGTCTCCTTTATTTTTATAAATAGGTACTAAAACACTTTTTCTCCATCCATTGGGCATCCTATTAGTTATTATAATTTTATTTAACAATATTATAAGCAAAGACACTCCTTCATCCCTGAAGCACTTACAAACTTCAATAGGGATACCATTTGGCCCCAAAGCCCTTCCTATTTTCATATATTTTCAAGGCAGTTCTAACCTCCGTTGTCCTAATTCTATGAAAAATATATTTTCTTGAGTCTCCCTACGTTCTTATATATCTATCTACTCACATTATCTTCATTCTACCTCTTGAAGTAAATTTACAAAGACACTTTTTTCCAAATGGCTGAAAGCAAGTCAACTCAACAAAGGTCTTTTCCAATTATTCGGGGTTAGCTACATGAATCCTATTTTTTTGTTCTGATATGTTCAGTACAATATCTTCAGTTAAACTTTTTTATAATATTCCATCAAGTCAATTTAGACCTACCTCTAGCCTAGCCTTATCATCAATACTTACTAAGTCGCTTTTTCTTACAGGGTATCCATTGGTTTACGCTTGCTGTGTTCAAACCATCTAACTCGATTTTTTCTCAATTTATCTTTTATTAGAAGCTACTTCTATCATTTCATGGATTTGTTCATTTATAATTTTATCCTTTCGATTTTTACTACAAATTCATCTTAGCATTCGCATCTCCGCTATGCTCATTTTTTGCACATTATGTTTTTTGGTTGCCTAGCAATCCGTCCCATATAACATGACGTGTCTAGTGGTCATCTTATAGGATTTCCCCTTTAACCTCAAAGGTATACGTCGATCATACAATACGTCGGTAGCACTTCTCCACTTAACCTAGCCCGCTTTAATCCTACGAGTAAATCATCACCACTAGTATCTCCATCTTTTTTAATAATCGAGCCTAAATAATGAAAATGATAATTTCTAGGTATCTCTTAACCCTTCAATTTCATCACATCCCCGTTTGTCTTCCTATTATTACTAAAATTGCACTCCACGTATTCTGTTTTAAAGATACTTATTTTAAATCCTCTGGTTTATAAAGTTTCTCTCTACAATTTCAATCTAGCATTACATCTTAGTTTCATCCACTAAAACAGTTTCATCTGTAAATATTTTACACTGCGGTACCTCATCTTATATATATTCAGTCAACTCATCCATGTCAAGAGGAAAGAAATAAGGACTTAGTGTTAAACCTTGTTAAACCTTGGTGCAAACTTATTGTAATCGAGAATTCATTACTTTCTCGAGCTGATGTTCTTACTAAAATCATGACGCCATCATGCATATCGTTGATTATATCAATATATCTATATATCTATGAGTAACTCAATTTTATTTAAAACACAATATATTATATCTCTTGGTATCCTATCATACGCCTTCTCCAAATCTATTAAAACCATATGAAGATCCTTTTTTTATCCAGATACCTCTCCATTAATCTTTTAAATAAATAAATAGCTTTCATTGTTGTCCTTTCAGGCATAAGGCCAAATTGATTTCCAGATACTGTTGTTTCCAATCTTGATTTATATTCAATCACTCTCTTCCAAAGTTTCATTGTATGACTTATTAACTTAATACCACAATAATTCGAACAACTTTGTATGTCTCCTTTATTTTTATAAATTGGTACTAAAACTCTTTTTCTCCATCCCTTGGGCATTCTATTAGTTATAATAATTTTATTTAACAATTTTATAAGCAAAGACACTCCTTCATCCATGAAGCACTTACAAAGTTCAATAGGGATACCATTTGGTCCCAAAGCCCTTCCTGTTTTCATATATTTTCAAGGCAGTTCTAAACTCCGTTGTCCTAATTCTATGAAAAATATATTTTCTTGAGTCTCCCGATGTTCTTATATATCTATCTACTCACATTATCATCATTCAATAACCTCTTGAAGTAAATTTTGCATCTTTCCTTTATTTCATCAGCCTTGATTAAGAGTCTCGAATCATCACCCATCACTTTTAATTAGGGGTGGCAATTTGCGTCAACGGGTCGTGTTTCGGCCCGACACGCCAAGGTTTTTTCTGACACGACTACGACACGACATGAATTCGTGTTTTTTTTAGTTGGCACGACACGAATAAAAAATAACACGGCACGACACGAATACCAGAATTTCTTA
Organism: Sambucus nigra; assembly: GCA_949130495.1. Lineage (NCBI taxonomy): Eukaryota > Viridiplantae > Streptophyta > Magnoliopsida > Dipsacales > Adoxaceae > Sambucus > Sambucus nigra. The sequence goes on along the minus strand of OX422221.1, from coordinate 359,844,145 downwards.
AATTTCACGCCTAAAAAATACGATAACACGACACGACACGACTCATAATTCAGACACGAACACGACACGACTTCGTGTAAAAAAAAACTCGACACGAACACGACATATCGTGTCAATTTCGGGTAAATTTCGTGTCGTTTTTTCGTTTCGTTTCTAAAATTGTCACCCCTACTTTTAATACACTTAATGTTATTAAAATATTTTGTTTATCTATCTTTAAGTTTAGCAAGCTTATAAATACTTTTTCCACTTCTTGCGTTCCTAATTTTGTATCATGATCATCATACACCTTTAACTTAACATCTATTACTATATCAAGATCATCATACGCTTCAACCCATAGAAAAACTTTCGCAATTTGCACACATAATCTTCCTTGCCAACAACTTTGAATTCTTCCGATTGAGACATATAAATCTCCTCCTCTAGATCCCAATGCAAGAAATGTCGTTTTGACGTCGGGTTGTTCAAGCTCTGAGTCACATGCGCCGCCATAGCTGGAAACATCACTTCATTGTAATCTACACTTTCCCTTTGTGCAAAATCCTTGGCCACTAACCTTGTAACGAACGTCGGAATCTGGAGTACCATTTTTCTTAACATAAATCCTCTTACACCCGAACTTCTTCTCCTTAGGCAACTCCACAAGCTCCCAACTTTGGTTCTCGTGAAATGAATTAATCTCATCTCCCATGTTAACCTTACACTCGTTACGATAAGGTCACTCATCGTCTCACGATACGTGGATGGCTAAATCAACAATGCATATGCAACCGTATCATAATCGCAGCCATATCTCCATGTAGGTTTCTGAACCCTCGATTTTCTTCCGCTAGCCAAAGATCCATCCGGAACTTCCACCTCTTCACTTGAAGAGTCAATCGCTCTCATTCTCCACCGAAGAATCTTCTTTCTCTACCTATGGCATCTTGATCATAGTAGCCTCGTCAAAAGTCATATTTCTACTCATCACCATCTTCTTATTGCCTCATCGTCCGGGCACCGTAACTTTTCTTCTCAATTGTGGTGCTATGCACTTCATTGCTCGTAGTTCATGGAGAAGTATGCATAATTGGTATAATGGAAATTAGATGATCTTCATAAATGTGGTTGATTAATAATGAGTTTTCCAACACAGGCTCAGTCATCCTCCAATTTGTATTGTAATTATATAAAGTCTGAGATAATGTCCCTAAAATTGTCTGCTTATGGTGTATTTTACAGTATGAAGTGCTTAATTATTCTAATTGAGACTATATGATTTATTCAAACAGATATTTATATATATTTGTTTGCTGATTTAATTCTGGGATATGTTGGATATCCTTTCCTTGTTAAGTATTGGATAATTGTGATGTAAAATTTATCTGATTTAGATGACTAACATTTATTTTTGGTAGGTCGACGAATTATTAAAACCGGAGAGTTTGATGCATGGTGAAAGTTATGATTCTCAATGTGAAGATCACCTAAAGTGTGTGCAAGTACAGCATCCTTTTCTCTTAATCTATAATTCCATTAAAAAGTGAGCAAAAGCACCTTTTTTATGCAAGTATTCAACCTGTTATAAAAAGGTAGTAGTTGTTTTCGATAAACTACCTTAGTGCTGGTAAGAGCCATTGGTGTAATTATTTGTGTTGTGCTCATGGTCTCTAAGGCGAGACTTAAAGTTTTATTTATTTATCTTTCTGATGTCAGTGGGTCCCAAATAGGGTTATGTTAAATAATCTTAAAAGGGTCAGGGCATCACGGATATATAATTTTCTGAAAATTTATAATGTGATGTAACTTGCTATTACATATATTACTGTACAATTTTTTTCTCTAGTGGCTGTTATATTCACCACAATTCTTTAGATGTGAGACTCTTTTCCTCGTTATACGTAGTGAAGCTGAAATGAATTACTGATACCATTCGCTTTGGAGGACCTGCACGGGCCCTTGGCGATTAGTTAGGCTCTCTAAGGGGCCTGGATACCTCGAGTTAAAAAACAAAATTGTTACTGATATAGTAATAGGTTAGAGTAGTAGCTTGGCGGCTAAGGTTGATAAATTATAATATATGCTTTTTGAAGCATAACTTTATCGAATGAATGGAATTTTTCCAATTCAAGTAAAAAATGATGTTTAAGATTTAAAGATATAATCTCTTTGAGATTGAGAATGCTCAGGTTGTTTAATTGGAAACATAGTGATTTTTTCGTTTTCTTTTTTGAGTTCATGGAGGGAAAAGATGATTTAAATGGTTGGGATTTCCACAAGAAATTTATGAATGTTACTTCTGTAAGTGTGCAATTAGAAAGCTCAACCACCGAATAGAAATGCCAGCATGGATACCTCAATGGTAAAATAATTATAAAAAATTACAAAGCCACATGCTTTAGCTGAAGCTCTAACTCCTGATTGGTTGATTAACTATAGGTTCCAAATGTATATATATAGGTTTCGGCGAGAAATAGTTGTTACAATACAAGACACTGAATGCTGTTGTATTTGCTTTGTGGTTGCGTTTGTTACAATACAAATGCATTTAATCTTTTCTAGCTATGAGGTAGGGTTTGTTGAAACAACTTGCTATTGGTACAATTTAACATCTCACAGTTATAATATCTTACAGTCAGTGACAGAGCCAGTAAAAAATCTGTGGGTTACCCTAATGTAGAAACATAAATGATTCTTGCACCGGTTTGAACATACCGGTTGCGTGCACCGGCCTATGTGGCAGATGAGATGGCAGTGTTTCTATCCAAACAACAACTTTTATTTGGGACTTAAAAACTTAGCCACATCATTAAAACACCCGCTTATTTGCTTTGTTTCTATAAATTTATTTTTTTTGCAAAATATAATTTTCAAGTTAAAAAAAAAATCAGTCCAATCAACAAACATAAATACAAGCTATATATAAATATATATAAAAAAAATATATGTTAAAATTATATGTGTTAAAATACAACAAGACAAGACATGAAATCATTTTTTTTACTTAACACAAACCAATTAAAAAACTACACAATGCGATTATGAATCTTTTATTTTTTAACAAACACAATCACGATCTAAATAAAAACGCGCTGTGGCATTTAGTCGTATTTTTTTTCATAGCGTTGGCGCGGACCATTTTTTACTATTTCTAAAATAATCTTTTTACTATATTTAAAAAAATGATCTGCGCCAACAGTATATATAGGTAGTCCGACCACCTATACATACCGCTGGCGCGAACCAACATATTGGAAAAAATGGTCCGCGCCAGCGGTTTGTATAGGTGGTCGGACCGCCTATAGATACTGCTAGCGCGGACCATTTTTTATAAATAGTATAGGTGTTCGTATTAGGTAATTTTTTTATTATGTCATGTATGTATTAAGTAATTTTGTTTAAAGTATTGCATTTTAATTTGGTCATGTTCGTATTGTATCAAAACGTTGATATCTCAAATCGATGTGGTTATTATCGTTGGCGCGGATCCGCATCATTTAATGGATGTGGGTCTGCGCCAGCGGCACTAACAAATCATGTGTCGGTTGCGACACGCTCACATGACGTGTTGCGATTGATTATTATCTTATGAATGTGGGTCCGCGCTAGTGGCAATAACTAGTGTCGCGATTGACACATAAAAATCATTAGTCGGCATAAAAAAACTGTTTTTGTTTTTCCAATCAAATGCCATTTTATGAATTTTTTTTTTTGATGTTGACATGTTTAAAACTTGTTTTTCTTGGTTCAAACCTTTTTTATTTGAAAAATGATAATTGCACCGGTTTTGTGCATTTATGTTATATATTTTTCGGTCAAACTGTTTTTTTTGGTCTAAAAACTGTTTTTTTGTGTGTTAAAACCAGGGGCGGATCTAGGGGGGTGCCAGGAGGGGCGGAGGCCCCCCCTAAGATAAAAAAATAAAATAAAATTTAGGTATGCAAAATGTGTAATTTTTTTTTAGGGGTGTAATTTTTAAGGGAGGCCCCTCATGAGATCTTGCCTACACTGTTTTTTAATCAAAAATTTGTATAAAACTCGTATTAACCCAAAATTTTTTTGCCTCTGGGGCTCCCGCCCCCAAACCCCGGGCACCACTCGAAACTTTCGCCCCTCCTACCCAAAAATCCTGGATCCGCCACCGCCGCTGGTTAAAACTAGTGTAAAAATTGTATTTTACTAAAAAAATATTTTTTCCGTTAATTTTTTTTGTTAAAACTGTTTTTTTTTATGTAAAAGAATTTCTCTCTCTCTCTTTTTTTTTAGAAAGCAGCATGTATATATGTGGCCAACTCATGTGGTCACATCAGTCGGTTGGCTTATCCGGTGCCTATAGCACTCTCCATGTAGAAAATCATCGACTACTTTTAGGGGGTCGAGGGTGGTAGCCCCTGAGCCGAATTTTTTTAGAGCTGTTTTTAATTTTTTCACAAATATTCTATTGCACTTCTAGATTATTAGAACTCAAATAAAACAACTTCAGATACAATAGCACATGCACGTAGTATGTTAATCAAACCCCTAAACGAAACAACAACAAAAAATAATTCAAACTCTTAATATCTAAAAACCTCATCTAAACAACACAAAATTGAATCCAAATAATCCAAGTAACAAATATACATCTATTATAACTCACCAAACATTATTATATTCATATTCTCAAATTTACATCTATTTAAACTCAATAAATATACAAGTTGAATTAAAATGTAAGAGTTAATAAAAGTACCTCAATAGCTCCAATTCCAAGCTAATGTCCAGGATAGAAATCCTCCACCACAACTTGCAAATCCCTCAAACCAAGCAAATCATAATAAATAAACCTAAACAAATCATAAGAAATAGTAAATCAAACATTAATCACATACACAAAAAACATAAACTAAAATCAACAATAATAGAACAAACTAACCATATTTATTTACCTAAACTAAAGTCTGGTAGGTTGTAGACTGTAGACTAGTGGCGCCTGCGCTGCACAGTGATGGAGGGCGGGGCCGGAGGTGAGTTTTAGTGGTGAGAAGTGGCGGTGGGAGGCAAAGAGTATTTTGTTTTTTTTTGTTGGTTTCTTTGATTTGTTTTGAAAAAATGAAAAGAGAGAAGTGGGATGAGAGAGTAAGAGTAAGTGGGTTGCAACTTTTCCCTTTTTTATTTATTTTTGACCTTCACCTTATATTTCTCATTTCTTACATATTTACCCTAAACTTTTATAAATGTTTTTCTTGGATTGCTGGGTGGGGCACTTGCCCACCCTGTGTAAAAAGTAGCTCCACCACGGCTTACAGTAAAGTTCAGATTCTTTGCACTGTAAAACATTTTAATATGATGTTATTTAGTAATGATTATAATATCGTGCAGCATGAAGCAGGTCATTTTTTAGTTGGCTACTTGCTTGGTGTCCTACCAAAAGGATATAGAATAAATAGCATGGATACTCTGACGCAGGACATCTCTGGAGGAAGGGTTGAGTTTCTTGGCTTCGAGTTACTTAGAGAAGTAAGTGCACTCTCAACATTTACTTTTTTGGCATAAGTACAGTCTCAACATATACTTTTTTGGCATATTTACCTTTATGATTACAAGGGGATTACCCATCCCAAGAAGTCACAAATGATACTCCCTCTCCCAGCTTAGAAAACTAGTTGTCCTTTTCAGATGTCCCAAATTAAGAGAGATGTTTATTAAAGTAGACTAAAAACCTAAATTTCCCTTTATTACGTCAAAATGCAAATTTAGCTGATTTTTTATCAGAATATACTTAAAAACATAAAAAAAAAATGCCTAGGCGCCGAGGGTGTAGGTGGCTTCCCATTATCCGCCTTTCGCCTAGCGCTTTTTAAAACATTGCTAAGTGGCCCCTCTCGAGCCACCGACAGAACGCTTACAGTCGTAGTTGGAACCCCAATTCTCCTTCCGCCTAAACCCTCTGCTCCAAATAAACCCTACATATTTCTAACCCAACCCCTCTGGCCATAACCCTCAGCTTCCTCCCCTGACGTCCAGCGACTCACGCAAAGGTCATTAAACCCCTGATGAGCCGATAACATGCCCCTGATACTGTAGCCATCGTTTAGTGAAAACGTCGTGTGATATCGATTCGATTCGCAAATTAATAAGATGACACACTTATTTAATTAGAGTCTATTAAAACAGCCCCTACACATGCATCTAACCAAGATAAATCATTCAAGCCATGCATGGTAAAATAAAGACGAGCAATTGAGGAAAAAACCCCTTCCGGGTAAAAACCTTTTATAACACTTTGAAAAGTTAACAAGACCTTTGACTTACATACAATCCTGATAATCGCCCACAAGACTATACTGCACGGTGCCTTCAGAAAACCTTCAAAGATACGAGAGACAGCGAAAGTACCCTCCAGGTGTCGGTTCGTCGTCTTCGGCTCGTCCACACGTAGAATGACTACGCTCGGTATCCACCGATCAAAGTATGGAGATACCTTCTCCACAGAGGCTAAACAAATACACAAGATGTGTTCTTGGGTTACCAAAAAGATTCACAAAGGTTTGACAATTGTGTGAATCAAAACATGAGTCTTGGGACTCAAAAATATGAAGACTAGATGTATTTGGACTCTCAAAAACGTCTTCTAAAGTCTTGAAAAACAACTCCCCCGAAGTTGGTATTTATAGGAAAAAATATGAAGAGTTCCGCTTTTTTAAAACTCTAAAAATCTTATCAGCGTACAGGTACACCGAACCCCATCTGGGGTACACCGAACCGGTTTGGATGTACCATTCTGGTATGGGGTTAAAAAACAGCATTCTTCAAGGAATTTTCTCCAACTTCAAAAGGTCATAACTTCTTCATCGTAGCTCGGATTGAGGTGCCGTTTCTTCCAGTATCTTCGTTGCAGCGAGCTCTTCAACTTTCCAGTTGACCAGACCTCCGAACTATGGATGTGAAATTACGAAAATGCCCTTGAACTTCCCTATCGTGCCTTTTTTTCACTGTTTTGACTTCCCTTGCATACCACTTGCATTAAGTCCCTAAAATCGTGGACCGTGAAGTCGTTGAGGCAGATGTAGGACACATTAATGGAGATGTTGAATGCTTGATTCCCGGAATTCGGATAGAGGCCGTCATGTGAGATCGTGAGGTGACGTGCCGAATGTAGCGGCGTACGACATACATAAATGTAACATGTTGGACATGAGAAAAATGTCCTTACAAATCTCCCCCTATGTCTATGCCGGTACATACATAAAAAATCCGAATTATCAAATATGAAATTACCTATACAAATCTACCCTCCCATGAACCCAAAACTGGAAAAGGTACAAATGAATAGTCTTCATCGTTTGTTCTACAAATCTTCAGGAATCTCAAATCTTTTCTCATCAGGGTGTGCAATTCAGAGATCATCAATGTAGTACCTACACATATGAGACAAAGCAAAATACCAAAGTGACGTATCGAGTTTGAAATGAGATAAACATAGATACCAATATATGATAAGCATAAGACAAATCTCAAAAACTCCCCCAGAATAAGATAATTCTTTCTCCCCCTTTTTATGATGTCCCCAAATAGACAAATAAGAAGAATGAATCAAACAAGCAAAATCGGGGTGTCACGGTATACAAAAAAATACACAAACTATTTTTGATTTTTTCAAATTTTTCATACAAAAATAAGATACCAAAATGAACAGATATGAAACAAAAATCACACCATGGATTTAGACTCAAACAACCAAGTCATGGAAATGGAATGAATGGGTGTGAACACATTCGATAGGTAAATCAACTCAATCAATCATATGTGCACGATGCATACGTGTACTCCTAACGAATGAACATCAAAGGTATCCTTAGGTGTAAAAAATTTGTTGAATTTAGATGACATCGTCTTATGCGAATCAACAAATCAAAGTCAAAGTGATTTCCACACCAATAACGTCCAAAACTATGTAGCGCATTTTCAATAATTTCAAGGACGTGCAAACCCGTTTTAATTCTCCAACCAAACTCCCTCATATATATTTTCTTTTATAGGTAATCTAAATTCTCAAACTTTGGAGAATTGGTGCAAAAACCTAAATGGCCCATATTTGGCATGAATTGTTTTTTATTGCCTTTAAATTTTTTCGGGCTCTTTTAACCTCTTTGGACCCCGGATAATAAAATTCCTCCATTTTTTAGGTCCTTTTTAACGGTGGCTTTTGCACAAAGGATAGATGATTACCTTTCGCAGCCCCTCCCCGTTATCAAACAAAACACACAAACTCACAAAACGGTTTTTATGTGCACAATTTCCTTATAAAAATTTATCGCGCTTGGTTCGTTTTAAGGACAGGATTGAAGTGAAAACACCCAACCAACATGTGATAAGACAAGCACAATAATAAAACAAATCCGTGCATGTGTGCAATAAAGGAAACATGAGTCAAACATGTAGGAAGTAACACTTAAATGCATCTTAATGACTCCAAACATTATAAAGCACATGGATGAATTGACCTATTGTCTCAAAACACTATCAAATAGTCACATGAAAATAATGGAATGATGTTGTGACTCGGTCATCCTAAGTGTTCATCCATAAACGGTGCAATACAAAAATCTTTTTGGATTTTCTCAAAATTTTATCAAAATAAAATCTTTTTGTATTTTTTCAAAAAAAAATTCAAAAACAAGAATTTATACAAAAAGTACAAGTCATCACACTAGTAAAAATATATCATGAAACCACAACTAGTGTATGACAAACATGCAACCACAATCAACCAAAAGATTTCACATGGGGTGAATCACGTGCAAGCAAACGGGAATCGTGGACAAATAAACCATAAGCCTTTAAATCCGATTTTCTAACCCAAATAGATGTGTAACGGAGTGTGGGGGTTTTGGGAATCGAATTTATTCTTCTATTAACCTTCCTAGGTTCATTTAACAGCTTGTAACAGAATCGCCTAATATGACCTTGCCTACCGCAATGTGTGCAAGTGTAAATCGGGCGGTGTGTGTTACCTAAAGGTGGCCCTCTCCTCAAATTTCTCGGTTGCTCTCTCCGAATTTGCCGAGGTGGGTCTCTCCTAATGATCCTCGGAGGCACTCTCACGATGTTCCTAGGGGGCTCTTTCCTAACAACCTTAGGTGTCTCTTTCTTAACAATCCTAGGGGGCTCTCTCACACGTGTGGGAATGGGTGCAACATATTTTTCAAGACCAATCCCACCCCTGTCCGTTTTGATCTCGACTGTGCCTAAAATCTTATCAAGTTTTTCAGACCTAGACTCCAAATCAAGTTTCACTTTACTTGAATCTTTCAATTTCACCTCAAGTTCACCTATCCTAGATTCAAGTACTCGTTTAGAATCCTCAAACTCTAAAAGCTCCTTTTTCATAGTCTCCATCAACCCTTTAAGACTATCTCTCTCACCCTCGACGTACTCAAGCTTCTCTTTCAAAATTTTCACATGAGCCCTAAGTTCTTCAACTAAAAAATCATTATTTTTTATGGCACACTCTTTCAATTGAGCTTTCAATTTCAAATTTTCTTTCTTTGTTTTCAAAGTTTCAGCATAAAGTTCATTGAAAGCAGTTTGCAAGTCATGGTCATCTACACTTTCCTCCTCACTTTCATCCACACTCCCATCACTTTCACTATCATCACTAATCACACGGATGGGAAACTCTCGCCTAGAAGCATAAAAAACTTCTTCTTTCGAATCACAATCACTAAGGGTAGAAACATGAGAAATCGATTTATTCAATTTCTTCTTTAAATTTGTGGTACACTCATGTAACGTGTGACCAACACCCTCACAACAAGGACACCTCTCAGATTCGTTTTCAACAGAAGATTTAAAACAAGAGTTCGTGTGAATTTTCCAATTAAATTTTTCAAAAATTTGACATCGAAGATCATCAAAACCATCAAAATCCATTGAAAAATTGCGAATATTCACAAAACTGATTTTTTAAAAAAAAAATCAATATCACACGATTTTGCGGAAAATAGGAATACGCAATAAATTAGCGTAACCCGCTCTGATACCAATTTGAAAACGTCGTGTGATATCGATTCGATTCGCAAATTAATAAGATGACACACTTATTTAATTAGAGTCTATTAAAACAGCCCCTACACATGCATCTAACCAAGATAAATCATTCAAGCCATGCATGGTAAAATAAAGACGAGCAATTGAGGAAAAAAACCCTTCCGGGTAAAAACCTTTTATAACACTTTGAAAAGTTAACAAGACCTTTGACTTACATACAATCCTGATAATCGCCCACAAGACTATACTGCACGGTGCCTTCAGAAAACCTTCAAAGATACGAGAGACAGCGAAAGTACCCTCTAGGTGTCGGTTCGTCGTCTTCGGCTCGTCCACACGTAGAATGACTACGCTCGGTATCCACCGATCAAAGTATGGAGATACCTTCTCCACAGAGGCTAAACAAATACACAAGATGTGTTCTTGGGTTACCAAAAAGATTCACAAAGGTTTGGCAATTGTGTGAATCAAAACATGAGTCTTGGGACTCAAAAATATGAAGACTAGATGTATTTGGACTCTCAAAAACGTCTTCTAAAGTCTTGAAAAACAACTCCCCCGAAGTTGGTATTTATAGGAAAAAATATGAAGAGTTCCGCTTTTTTAAAACTCTAAAAATCTTATCAGCGTACAGGTACACCGAACCCCATCTGGGGTACACCGAACCGGTTTGGATGTACCATTCTGGTATGGGGTTAAAAAACAGCATTCTTCAAGGAATTTTCTCCAACTTCAAAAGGTCATAACTTCTTCATCGTAGCTCGGATTGAGGTGCCGTTTCTTCCAGTATCTTCGTTGCGGCGAGCTCTTCAACTTTCCAGTTGACCAGACCTCCGAACTATGGATGTGAAATTACGAAAATGCCCTTGAACTTCCCTATCGTGCCTTTTTTTCACTGTTTTGACATCCCTTGCATACCACTTGCATTAAGTTCCTAAAATCGTGGACCGTGAAGTCGTTGAGGCAGATGTAGGACACATTAATGGAGATGTTGAATGCTTGATTCCCGGAATTCGGATAGAGGCCGTCATGTGAGATCGTGAGGTGACGTGCCAAATGTAGCGGCGTACGACATACATAAATGTAACATGTTGGACATGAGAAAAATGTCCTTACATTTAGATAAAGGGTTCTGGGTCCCATCACCAAAGAGCCATTCTAACATCGCGATGTTGTTTCGGACGACTCATGTCCCCCCTCTAGGGGCTTGACATTGTTTGGTTCAAACGATGGAAGCTGCAATGACATGGGTGCTAGAGTTTGTTGTGTTAGAAGCTGCAACTTTTGCTTTTTTTTTTTTTGGTATTTTGCTGCTTGATGTACTCCTATGCTATGGACATGCTGTCCATACGTCTTTCATGTCAACTCAACTCAACTCAATAAAGTTCTTTTTCAATTATTTGGGGTCGGCTACATGAATCCTATTTTTCCATTCCATTTTGTTTAGTGCAATATCTTCGGCTAAACCACATGATACCATGTCCTTTTTTACAATATCCCATCAAGTCAATTTCGGCCTACCTCTGCCCCTTGCGTTATCATCATTACTACTAACTAAATCACTTTTCCTTACGGGAGCATCCATTGGTCTACGCTTAATGTGTCCAAACCATCTAAGTTGATTTTCGCTCAATTTATCTTCAATTGGAGTTACTTTTACCGTTTTACGAATTTGTTCATTTCTAATTTTATCCTTTCGAGTTTTACTACAAATCCATCGTAACATTCACATTTTCGTCACACTCATTTTCTTCACATTTTGTTTTTTGTTTGCCCAACACTCTGTCCCATATTACGTGGCAGGCCTAATAGACGTCCTATAAAATTTTCCTTTTTAACTTCAAAAGTATACACCTATCACACAATACTCTGGTAGCACTTCTCTACTTAACCCACCCTGCTCTAATCCTATGAGTAATATCATTACTAATATCTCCTCCTTTTTGGATAATCGAGCCTAAATAACAAAAATGATCCATTCTAGGTATCTCTTGACCCTCCAGTTTCACCACACCCCTGTTTATCCTCCTATCACTACTAAAATTGCACTCCACGTATTCTGTTTTAGACCTGCTTGATTCTAGAGTTTCTCTTCCTAATTCCAATCTAGCATTAATTCTCGTCTTAGTCTCATCCACTAAAAAAATATCATCTGTAAATAGCATACACTACGGCACCTCATCTTGTGTTTTCGCAGTCAACTCATCCATAATAAGAGCAAAAAGATAAGGACTTAGTGCCGCACCTTGGTGCAGACCTATAGTACTTGGGAATTCACTACTTTCTCCAGCTGATGTTTTTACTATAGTCATGGCCCCATCATATATATCCTTGATCGCATCAATATTTCTACGAGTCATTGCTTTTTATGTAGTTACCACCATATTATATCTCCTGGTATCCTATTTTACACCTTTTCCAAATCTATAAAATCCATATGAAGGTCCTTTTTCTCCCTATACCTTTCAATTAATCTCTTCTATAAATAAATTACTTCCATCGTTGACCTCCCAGGTATAACCCCAAATTGATTCTCAGATATGGTTGTTTTCAATCTCAATCTATATTCAATCAGTCTCTCCCACAGTTTCATTATATGACTCATTAACTTAATACCACGATAATTTGAACAACTTTGTATGGCCCCTTTATTTTTATAAATAGGTACTAAAACACTCTTTCTCTATTCACCGGGCATCCTATTAGTCATTATAATTCTATTAAATAATTTAGTAAGCCATACACTCCTTCCTCCAATAAACACTTCCAAACCTCAACAGGGATACCATCTGTTCCTAAAGCCCTCCCGGTTTTCCTTTTTTTTAGAGCAATTCTAACATCTGTTGTCTAGTTCTGCGAAAAAATATATTTTCTCAAATCTTCCTAAGTTCCTCTATATCTACTCTAGTCCCATTATCTTCATTCAATAACCTTTCGAAATAGTTTTTCTCTTTCCATACTCGCATCATCTTTAATTAGGACCAGTGTTTTTAAAAGCGCGATATTGCGAACGCAATAGCGCGCTATTGCCTTTTGCGGTGGAAAAAAGCAAGGCAAACAAGGCTGCTATTTGGGATGCTCAAAAAGCGTGCGCTATTTGGCGCTATTTTGCGCTATTGTGCGCTATTTTGCGCTATTTGGCGCAACAGGAACGCTATTCATGTTTTTTTTAGAAATCACAGTTTAGTTAAGGAGGGGGAAAAGTGTTACCTTATTTCACGTAAGGACTTTGTTTGGGTGAGGTATTCTTTGTTCCAAACCCTCAATTTACTTATTTACGAAGGTCTCAATGATGTTATTTACTTTTTTTAAAAAGCTTAGCTTAAAAGGTTACTTTTATTTAATATTTTCTATTCCAAACTCTCGGTTTACTTAAATGTTTACTTATTTTACATTTTTCAGTAAATAATGTTTTTTATTTTATAATTTCCAGCTTTAAATGTTACTAATTTTTCAAATCTCGGTTCAAAATGTTTTTTTTTTTAATAATTGTCAGTTTAAAATGCTACATGTGTCATAATTATCTGTTTAAATTGTTATTTATTTTATGATTTTCAGCTTTAAATGTTACTTATTGTTCAGATTTCTGTTTAAAATGTTGTTATTATTATTATTATTATTATTATTATTATTATATTTGTCAATTTAAAATACTACTTGTTTTAAAAATTTATGTTTAAAATGTTATTATATTATAATTTTAAGTTTAAACTTGACTTATTTTACAAATTTCATATTAAAATTTTATTTATTTTATTATTTTTAGCTTTGAATGTTACTTATTTTCAGAATTCTGTTTAAAATGTTATTATTATTATTATTATTATTTTAATTGGCAATTTAAAAAGTAACTTTAGAAAAAAAATTTATTTATTTTATTATTTTTAGCTTTGAATGTTACTTATTTTCAGAATTCTGTTTAAAATGTTATTATTATTATTTTTTTAATTGTCAATTTAAAAAGTAAATTTAGAAAAAAATAAAAAAAAATCAATTTCAATTATAACTTTTTTTACCAATTTCAGTTTAAAATGTTACTTTCTTACAAATTTTATTTTAAAATGTTATTTTTTTATTTATATTTTTTATAAGTTTTTTAATTAAAACGCGGGAATGCATGAATTGCTTGCGCGATGCGCGACGCGATTAGCGCGACGCTACTTAGGAGCCAGAACGCGACACCCTGCGCGACCGCGATTTAAAACATTGATTAGGACTCTCGAACCATTACTTTTAATACATTTAACGTTATTAAAATGTTTTGTTTTTCTGTCCCTAAGTTTATCAAACTTATAAATACCCTTTTTCCCCTTCTTGTGTTCCTAATTTTATATAAAGATCATCATACGTCTTTAACTTAGCATCTCTTACTATTTTCTTAACTTCCTTTTTAGCGCATTTATACTTCTCAAAATTTTCTTCATTTTTAGTTGTTTGCCATGTTTTAAAGCACTCCCTTTTGGTTTTTACTATATTTTGTACTTCATTCCACCACCAAGTTCCTTTAGATTGTGGCCCCCTGCCCTTTGATTCTTTAAGAAATTCTTTTGAAATTCTCCTTATGTATATGGCCATCTTATGCCACATTATGCTAGTCTCGCCTTCGGCATTCCATGACGCTTCATTTAATATTTTATCTTGAAATAGTTTTAATTTCTCTTCTTTTAAGTTCCCCCACCTAGTTTGTGGGCTAATCTTCTCTTTTCGCACTCGTGATTGATTTTTAATATTAATATCCAACACCAGTATCCTATGTTGTGAGGTTAAGCTCCCTCTCGGAGTAAACTTACAGTCTTTACATGTTAATCGGTCTCCTTTCCTAGTAATGAAAAAGTTTATTTGGCTCTTATGCGTTTCACTTTTATAAGTTATTAGGTGATCAAGCCTCTTTTTAAAATACGTATTTACTATTACAAAATCATAAGCTACTGCAAAGTCTAAGATATACTCTCCACAGTCGTTCCTATCTCCAAAACCATATCCTCCACGCACTCTCTCATATCCTACAAAATCTTCTCCTACATGACCATTAAAATCTCCCCCTATATAGATTTTCTCACCTACGAGTATTTCTTCAATTAATTCATCCATTTGTTCTCAAAATTGTACTTTAGTGTGCTCATCTAATCATACTTGGGGTGCATAAGCACTAACAATATTAATTATTTTTTCACCTAATACCAATTTTACAAGTATAAGTCTATCACCTTTCTTAATAACGATTCCGATATCATCCTTAAGATTCTTATCTACTATTATTCCAACTCCGTTCCTATTTCTATATCTTTCATGTTAATTAAAAGAAATTTGAAACAAAAAAAAGTTAAAGGGGAATGGTCACAGACCTTCAGTTATAAAATCCGAGCCACTGACCCTGACCCTGACCCTTATAACCTAGGGAACCTTCTCACAGAATCTCCATCTATTTTCCAAATTACAACTCCCCCACCATTAGCATAATTACAAATCTCACCTCAGCTCTCTAAAATCATACTTCACCCTTTAAATTTGCAGTATTCTTGTAATTGTTTTCAGACAAAGCCTCCGACTACCCTAGCCTCTTTTACATTGCTCATTGACTCTCATCTTCCTTATTAGGGGGAAGGGGGAAGGGTCACAAACCTTCACTTATACAATCCGACCCACTGAACCTGACCCCGAACCTTATAACCCAGCTAACCTTCTCTCAGAATCTCCATCTATTTTCCAAAATTACGACTCCCCCGCCATTCAGCATAATTACAAATCTCTCCTCAACTTTCTAAAATCACACTTCACCCTCTACATTTTTAATAATCTTGAAATTTTTTCAAACAAGCCTTCCAACTACCCTAGCCAACTTTACATTGCCCATTGCTCCCATCTTCCTTATCAGGGGGAAGAATACGATAAGTTGGGTTACACCCAAGCAAATCGAGGTATACATGGAGATCGAGGAATACTATTAGCATTTCGTGGGAGAAATTGAGGGAATATTGAACAGAGGGAGAATGTTCTTCGACCGGTACAATTAGGCACTTGGACACAGAGTTGGATCTGTCACAGTGGCATGATACGAAGAGAATTGTTTGAAAGTGGATGAGTGCGATAAGGAGTCTCTCTTTTGAACGACGGAATACGAGGTTGTTGAGCATGACAACTGAGTGCATTTGTTCGAGCTCCGTGCTGTTGCCGTTGAAGCCGTTTAGCCATTCATTGTGGGCCCAGTTAATGTTTCCTATGACGACTATTGCTTGTTGATTTCTTCTCTATTTTTTATGCAGAATGAAGGCTTAGAGGCTGTTTGTTTTTTAGCCTCTGAATGCTGAATGTTGAACTCTGTTGAATGCTGAACTCTGAATGCTGGAAAATATGTTTTTGTATGTTGTTTCTTTAGAGTTATTTGGCTCTAAAAGAATGCTGAATACAATTAATATGACCATTTTGCAATTACTAACAATTTTCTAATTTGTTTTATGTTAGTGTCCTTTGGCAAATAAAATAAGGGTAAAACTGAAATGAAATTTCATTAAAAAAATTCATCATTCAGCAGGGGACTTGCCTCTTAATGCTTAATGCTGAATTTTAACTATTTTTCAGCTTTAAGAGGTAAAAACAAACACCAAATATTACCACTTAATTCTGAATGAAACTCAATTCAGCATTCAACTCAACTCAACTCAACAAAGCCTTTTCCTAATTATTTGGGGTCGGCTACATGAATCCTGTTTTTCCATTTCATTCTGTCCAGCGCAATGTCTTCGGTTAAACCACATGACATCATGGCCTTTTTTATAATATCTCACCAAGTCAATTTAGGCCTACCTCTACCCCTTGTGTTACCATCAATACTAACTAAATCACTTTTCCTTATAGGAGCATCCATTGGTCTACGCTTGACGTGTCCAAACCATCTAAGTCGATTTTCTCTCAATTTATCTTCTATAGGAGCTACTTTTACCGTTTTACGAATTTGTTCATTTCTAATTTTATCATTTCGAGTTTTATCACAAACCATCTTAGCATTCGCATCTCCGCCACACTCATTTTCTTCACATTTTGTTTCTTAGTTGCCCAACACTCTGTCCCATATAACATGGCGGGTCTAATGGCCGTCCTATAAAATTTTCCGTTTAACTTCAAAGGTATATGCCTATCACACAAAACGCTGGTAGCACTTCTCCACTTAAGCCAGCTTGCTCTAATCCCATGAGTAATATTATTACTAATATCTCCATCTTTTTGGATAATCGAGCCTAAATAACGAAAATGATCATTTCTAGGTATCTCTTGACCCTCCAATTTCACCACATCTCCATTTGTCCTCCTATTACTACTAAAATTGCACTCTCACATATTTTGTTTTAGTTCTGCTTATTTTAAATCCTCTTGTTTCTATAGTTTCTCTCGACAATTCCAACATAGCATTAATCCATGTCTTAGTCTCATCCACTAAAACAATATCATCTGCAAATAGCATACACCATGGCACCTCATCTTGTATTTGTCCAGTCAACTCATCCATAACCAGAGCAAATAGATAAGGACTTAATGCTGAACCTTGGTGTAGACCTACAGTAATTGGAAATTCACTACTTTCTCTGACAGATGTTTTTACCATAGTCATGGCCCCATCATACATATCCTTGATCACATCAATATATCTGCGAGTCACTCATTTTTTATGTAGAACCCACCATATTATATCTCTAGGTATCCTATCACACGCCTTCTCCAAATCTATAAAAATCATATGAAGATCCTTCTTTTTCTCCCTATATTTCTCCATTAATCTTCTCAATAAATAGATTGCTTCCATTGTTGACCTCCCAAGCATAAACCCAAATTGATTCTCAGATACTGCTGTCTTCAATCTCAATCTATATTCAATCACTCTCTCCCAAAGTTTCATTGTATGACTCATTAACTTAATATCACGATAATTTGAACAATTTTGTATGTCCCCTTTATTTTTATAAATAGGTACTAAAACACTTTCTCTCCATTCATCGGGTATTCTACTAGTCATTAAAATTCTATTAAATAATTTTGTAAGCCATGATACTCTATCATCCCCTAAGCACTTCCAAACCTCAATAGAGATACCATCTGGTCCTAAAACTTTTCCTGTTTTCATCTTTTTAAGAGCAATCCTGACCTCTGTTGTCCAGTTTCCTTAAGCTATACCGTCGAATGTAGATATTGGTGTCTTGGGATCATGTAATGTTTTAGTGTAGAGCCTTTTTACTCTTTAACAAAGCAGAGCCTTTAGTCTGGTTTTTTAGGACGGGTTCGGAGTGAGATAAATGTAGTTTGTTGTTGCTTATATGTAAGTCAGTGTTTATTGTCACAGCTAATGATGCTTATGATTTCTTCTTTCCCTTGTATCATTTTGGATACTATTTAATCTTGTTATTATCTGAATGAAAACAGTTGAAGATGGTTAATTGGACACTAAAAGGATCCTATAAAGATTTGTGGCTCACTTTATGAGCATCGCTTAGTTAACATTTTTTGCGCACAGGTAGATACTGCAACAAAATCAAAGTACAAATTCAATAGAGGGAGACTATGCAACGGGGTGAGACATTTTTCCACCCTCTTTCATGTTCATCGTATTGGTTGAAAATAAAAGGCTTTGATGTCTTGAGGCAATACTGGTCTTCCCCTGCTCATTTTGTTATTGATCATGCTATCTGTGGGAGAATATATGCATATACAAGAACCTTTTATGAGTGAGATTACATATCACTACTTCCAATTTATCGTATCACATTTTTCTAGATTAGTGACAAAGGAATATTGATTCGAGTAAAAAATCTTAGCTGTTTTTAGTTCATGTATATTATGCAGTTCATCTCTGGGTTTTAGGTCTCCATAACTGAACCTCTTACGCTTAGTCTGAACATGTGAGATTTTTTCCCTTGTAGCCCATTTTAGTTTATCTTCATGTATCTTGAGTAGGCTGATTGGAACAAACTTCTCTTCCTGTTCTATTGTCTTTGGGTAGGTGGCATCATGCCTCTCTTTAAGCCTAATGTATGTTGCTTTTTCTTTGTACTTCTCGGCAAATTAAAGTAATTGAAAAAATGGAAAAGGATTCAACAAAACCCATTCTTTGTATGCCAATTTAGTGGGGATATATCAGTGGAGCTGATTTTGTTGTCACCATCTTGTTTGTGAATCCTTCATTAGTGCACTTTGGAAAAATTCAGAACAAAATGCTTCAGGTGTTCAGATTCTGACCCACGTAAATTTTGTTGTACGTTGTCTTTGCGTTCATCTATAATTGTTTCTTGTTTACTCTACTATTTTATCCCTATATATTCGTGTGTACACAAGATGTTTGATAAAAGTCTTAAGTCAATCTTTCTATATAGTATAGTTTTTGTTTCTCCCGGACACTTGTGGTAACTGTAGATATTGCTAGACTATTTAACATAGATATATTATAAGGTAAGGGTAGCTTCACACTTTAGCAAAGTAGAGCGAAAAGACGTTCTTGTTCATCAGGGCTTGTATTGCGCATTAAAGGGAATAGTGTAAACCCTGAAAAAATGTCAGATGATATTATTAATAATGTTAATGGAGAGAATTCGATACCTAAATTGTGGTAAAAGTTAGAGATGTTGTAACGTAAAATTAAAGCTGTCAAAGGCACAAAAGAGTCACACTCTAGAGAGAAAATTAATACCCAAAATTAGAATTAGCATTAATGAGGGGGCATGGGTATTTATAGGGGAGGAGAGAAGATTCTAGAAGGGGTCTCCTAATCTCTTATTGGTTGAGAGGGTGTAAGCATGTGATGTCACATGGGCTATAACTAACTCCCAAATTCATCACATGTCAAAACGAAACCTTCTAGAAGCTACTAGCTAAGTATGAGTTGTCATGACAACTCATCTGTGACAACACTAACTAATGGAACCTTTTAGAAGCTTCTTCTCAACCCTTGCTACCAATTAAAAATGCAAACAAAATACCAAACAACTAATAAAAGGAAAAATACAATGCAATACTAAAAATGCAAGAAATATTAAAAACAAACCCTAATTTTCATTACTCTCCACATGAAAAGCTCGTCCCGAGCGTAAGAGGTGAATGGCAAGAAAGAAAGGCAACCATCAAAGAGCTCCCCCACTTGAAAGGGATCCGTCATCAGAAACGTCCCTCGTACCAGCTACTAAGAAGTTCACGGAGAATACGCATACAAACCAACTACAGTCGATCCACAAAATCTTGGTCTCGGAGTCCTGTGATGAGTCTCCTCAACATCAAGACGCGAAAAACATCCTCCGAATGCATGTCACATGGCACAAAAATGGGTTCACATACCACCATCAAATGCATCACCCACGATCACCAGAGATAACTTCTGAATCAACTTCGTCAAAATCATCCTCCCTATTTTCAAAGATTGAAAAAAATCTCCCAAACCAAACGTCTCTAACTTGCGAAAATGAGTGCAGGTCACCCAAACATCCTCAACAAAAATGTTCAAAAAAATTCCCAATACACCAACCAGTTCGTCGTTTTTAGCTTTCTTGCAAGAAAGCGGCTCGGGAGGGGATCTTTTAACCTTGAGTTGACCCCCATTGGATTCGTGAGTGAGGGAAAATGATTGGGTGGAGCAACCAATCTTGGACTTGTCGCCGGTAATCCTGAATTGAGCCTCAGGAGTCAATTGGGGCGGAAACGTAATTTTTGAGATATTGAGGGGGTGAAAAATAATTTTCAGAAGCTGGGAGGGGTGAAAAGGGGCCAAATGGGCTTGACTTGCCCGGGGGTGGGGGATTCGGGTTCGGGAGGTGAAGGGAAAGGCTGGGGTGTCGAGTGGGAGGGGTTTCAAGGCTGGCATAAGTTGGGTACCCCAGGCGGGGGTTAAGGCAGGGAAGGCTAGTAGAAGAAGGCATGGGTGGTGCAGTAGGGTAGGTAGGTCGGTACTGCCGGGGCGGGTTAAGGGGTTTTGGGTTGGTGATGGACTGGGTTGCTACTGAAAATTGGCGACGGGGTACCTGTAAGGGAAGCGTTGTTTCGGGTCAGCGGAGGGGCTGGTCGGGGTAGGGTTGGTGTGGTTACGCGAGGCAAAAAAAAAATTGTTGGTTAAGGTTAGGGTTCTGTTGGTTTTGGATGAGAATGTCAAATCTTCCAATGAGGGTGGCCATGGCTTCTTCTAATCGAGTAGCACGCTTCTCGGCCGGGATGACCTTCTTTGACGCCATTATGCTGCTTTGTTTTTTTTCTACGTTTTTGTATTTTTTACAACAACAATAACAGTGGAGCGACGAGGTTCTGATACCAATTGACGTAAAATGAAAGTCATTAAAGGTACAAAAGAGTAGCACTCTAAAGAGAAAAATAATACCAAAAATTAGAATTATCATTAATGAGGGGGAAGGGGATATTTATAGGGGATGAGCGAAGATTTTAGAAGGGGTCTTATAATCTCTTATTAGCTGAGAGGTTGTAAGCCCATGTGATGTCACATGGACTATAACTAACTTCAAATTCATCACATGTCAAATTGAAACCTTTTAAAAGCTATTAGCTAGGTATGAGTTGTCATGACAACTCATTTATGACAACATTAACTAATAGAACCTTCTAGAAGCTTCCACTCAACCCTTGCTACTACTAAAAAATATAAATAAAATATCAAACAACTAATAAGAGGAAAAATACAATGCAATATTAAAAATGCAAGAAAATATTAAAAATTAACCCTAATTTCCATCATGTTCTATCTAATTTATAGCTTCATCACATAATTTAGTCTAAGTACGATTTGTATAAGCTAAAAGATGGCTGAAGGTGGAAGTCAAAAGCCTCTTGGACCCACATGAATGAATGTTATGGTATTATAGATCCCCACAATTGAGAAAGAAGACAAGGCTATTTTGCTTCTCACCTAACTTCCTGATTCTTATGAGAATATTGTAACCACCATTTTGTTTGGAAACAAGGGCGGAGCTAGGATTACTCGACGGGGTGGGCTGACAAGAAGTCAAGTCCATAAAAAATAAAATTAAATAAAAAAATAAGAAAAAATCATGACAAAACTTGAGATCAATAATAGAATTCATTCATAATCAAATAAAGAAGTTTTATGAAAATTGTTCCCCTAGTCTTTAACTATTCACATTCATTGATTACAAAAATCTATCGAAATTTTGCTCGACGAGTTTTCAGCAATTCAAATTCATCGATTACAGAGTCTAAATCAATACTCAAAGTGAGGCCCCGTTCAAGGAAGAGAGACAAGCAATCGATAAGAAATTCATCCCCCATTGAGTTTCGAACTGATTTTTAACATGTTTCATACCGGAAAAAGCTCTTTCAGTAGTCGCCGTGGAAATAGGAACAGTGAGTAGGAGACGAATCAATCTATCAACCAGATAGTAGTCATCAATCTTTCTCTTTACATACAATTGTCGGCATAACTCACCTAGAGTAGAAACATTTTGAAAATCGGGATCACTAACTACATCAAGATGGTAATACATCAACTGGCACCGCAAGCGATGGATATCTTGTCCGTCAAAATCCTCAGGATAAAAATTTTCCGCAATCTTGCCAATATCCTCAACATTAAATGATTAAAAACAATCACTAGGATCCAAAGCCGCACTAAGAGTAAGAAGTTCCACTACCCCACCGGAAAATCGATGTTCTAACTCTGTCAATTGAAAATCTATTGTGGCATTAACAACATCATAGTGATAATAATGCTCAAGTGTGATGTGATCCTTCTGCTGACATTGACGACCTGTACCCACGTCAAAACAAAAACTCATGTACGGTATATGAATCAAATGTTGAATACAAAATGATGTCAAAAACTCAAGAAAAGTTCCCCAACCACCCTATCTCAGTTTTTGAAGATCTTTTGTTGTAGAGACTAGCTTCATAGCATTTAGAATATCTTGAGTTTTACGTTATAAGGCTTGGCAAAGCATTTCAGTGATCCCCATGATTTTGTACATTAAAGACATAATAAATATGAATTCAAAGTCCCGCATGGCTTTGAACACACCACGAGCTTGCCCGCGTATTTGTGGACTTGCTCCACTCTTTTTAAGAGCCTCAAAAACTGTGCAAGCAACATCATACATATCCATCAAGTCCCTCACTGAATCATAATGTGAGCTCCAACGAGTAGCTCCAGGTCGATGCAAAGTACCAATCTGATTAGCCCCTTTACCAGATTGTCGTTCACCACTGGCTAACATACGTTCGATGTCATTCTTCTGTGCAGATTTTAACTCCGACAAGCGTTTTGGAGAAGAGGCGACAAGATTCACAATACAAGTCAAATGAGAGAAGAATTGTCAAACACTAGGCTCTTCTTTTGCTGTTGCAACTAAAGCTAGTTGAAGTTGATGGGCAAAGCAATGAACATAATATGCATATGGGCAATCCTTAAGAAACAATGTTTGCAATCCATTCCATTGACCTCGCATATTGCTAGCACCGTCATAACCTTGACCTTGTAAGTTTTCAATAGGGAGATTGTGACGAATAAGCATATTAAATATCTCTTTTTTAAGATATGGTGTTGATGTATTTTCAACCCCGACAATATCAAAAAATCGTTTAGCTATCAAACCATCTTTCTTAATGTATCTTAACACAAGGGCCATTTGTTCCCTTTTGGACTCGTCTTGAGATTCGTCCACAAGAATACAAAATTTTTCTCCCCCTATTTCATCACATATTATCTTTCTCACTCAGTTAGCTAAGATATTTAGAATCTCCTTCTGTATAAAGTGAGAAGTGTACATGGCATTATCGTGAGCATTATCTAAAATTATACTTGAAAGATCATCATTCCCTTCAGCTTTGAACTTCAATAATTCGACAAAATTCCCCCGGTTCAATGGGCCCGCACCATGATCCCTAAAACCCACTGCTTGAAGTGCAAGAAATCGAACTGCTCGAATGCTTGCCATAAGACGCATTCGATTCTTCATAACTTCCTCCAGTGATTGTGCGTTAATGACTTTGTCAATATGTTTTGCCGAATTTTTTAAATTGAGAAGACATTCCAATTATTTGCTATGTGGTGAAGGATATGCCTCCAACATGAAGCAAGAATGCACATTTTGTCCCGTCATTAACTCTCTTCCAACTTTCAAACTCATCAGTAGTAAGTGAAGAACGACTAGCTGAGTTATTTTTATCTTAAAAAAGAAAGCGTGGAAAATAATATGCTTTATGATTTGAAGGGGAATACTCAAGCCAAGGAAATTGTTTAAATCAAGTATATTGAAATTGCCGATATTGTTTACCAAACAAAGTCCTCAGAAAGTTTAGGTTGATAAGGGCCAAAATTAATGTATGCTCTTCTAATCTCATCTCGTCGAGCAGGAAATTTAATATCACATATCGAAGTATGTAACTCGGGATCTCGTTCAATAGTAAAAGAAGAAACTAGTATCGGTTCCACCACTTGAGATATGGAAGGAGGGTGTAAATCGGGAGTTGCAGTGTCCTTACTTGATGCGGGAGGTGTATCTTCCGTCGATGTCTCACCACTCTCTTTTTAAAGAACGAAAATATAGTTTTTCCTTTCTTTGTTGGTGGTTGATTGTCTGCCATAATAATTTTAACCTAACAAAGGAACAAGGAAATATGGTTTATTATACAATCATAAAAACTATTAATACATTTTATAAATAATTCAATCGTTAAGTGCTTACAATTACAAAAATACCTGAAGATACAAATAACAGTTATAGTTCAAATCAACATTACCTTTTTTTTTTCCTAATATTTCAGAAAAAAGTCCACTTATTTAATTTTGACAGAAAAAAATTCCCCCAAATTCTAATATTTATTACTTAAAAGCATAAATTTGATATTTAAGAAAAAAGTCCACTTAATTAATCTTGACTGAAAAACAAATAATTGAATGAGAAATTTTAATTAATATAATTATCAATAGATTGATGAATAATTAAATACAACACATAAAATCTGAAAAATAAATGTAAAACAATCTAAAAAGTTCAAAAGCCCAAAATTCTAATATTTCGGAAAAAAAAAAAGGTTCACTTAGGGTCCGTTTGGTTGCCCTTTTTTGCCTACGCAAATGCCAAAAAGTTGGCAAATAAGAAAATTTGCCCACATTTTGGCTGTTTGGTTGTACAATTTGCCTAGGCATTATTTGCCAATGTACAACACCTCCTATGCACAATCTGTGGGCAAATTTTGCTTACCTATTTGAGTGGGAAATATTTGCCAACAAATTTGCCAACTTCATAAACGATTTTAATGTTTTAAAAAATAATTTAAAAACTGTTTTAAATAATTGAAAAACTGTTATGAATATTTAAAAACTGTTTTACAATGTTTTAAAAACTGTTTTTAATATTATAAAAAATTGTTAAGAAAATGTTTTACAAATTTTTAAAAAAATCGTATTAACAAAATACTGTAAAAACTGTTTTTAACATTTTAAAAAACTGTTGTGAATATATTATAAAAACAGTTTGTGTTTTAAAAAATAATTTTCTTAAAAATTGTTTTCTAATGTTTTGAAAACTGCTTTTAATGTTAGGAAAAATTGTTCAGAAAATGTTTTACAAACTAATGTTTTGAAAACTGTTTTTAGTATTAGAAAAAAGTGTTAAGAAAATGTTTTACAATTTTTTTTAAAAACCGTATTATAAAAATATTGTAAAAACAGTTTTTAACATTTTTAAAAACTGTTTTGGATATATTATAAAAACTGTTTTAAAGTTTTAAAAAACATTTTTTAAAACTGTTTTAAATAGTATAAAAAAACTGTTGTGAATGTTTAAAAATTGTTTTGTAATATTTTAAAAACTGTTTTTATTATTATAAAAAATTGTTAAGAGAATGTTTTATAAATTTTTTGAAAAATCGTAATATAAAAATATTGTAAAAATAGTTTTTAACAATTTTAAAAACTGTTTTGAATATAATATAAAAAAAGTTTTAAAGTTTAAAAACCAAATTAAAAAATATTTTAAATAGTTAAAAAAACTGTTGCGAATATTTAAAAATTGTTTTGTAATATTTTAAAAACTGATTTTAATATTATAAAAAATTGTTAAGAATTTGTTTTACAATTTTTTTTAAAAACTGTAATATAAAAATATTGTAAAAACTGTTTTTAATATTTTTGAATATAATATAAAAACTGTTTTTAAATAAATTAATTGGATTGACTTTAATTTCGCCTAATGGTTGTTTGATAGCCTCTTGTGAATTTGCCTAGGTAAAATTTGCCTGCCATGCCCACTCTTTTGCCCATTGGCAACCAAACGGACCCTTATTTAATCTTGGCAGAAAAAAATTCCCCCAAATTCTAATATTTATTAATCAAAAGCATAAATATGATATTTAAGAAAAAAGTCCACTTATTTAATCTTGACAGAAAAACAAATAATTGAAATAAGTTACTTTGATTAATTTAATCATCAATAGATTGATAAATAATTAAGTTCAACAAATAAAATCTGGGTTTTATATCTGAGTGTGGGAGTAGAAAAAAAAGAAACAAACAGGCTGCAAAGAAACAACAACAAAAAAGGAAAAACGTTTACTTGATCGCCGGATTAGAGGAGTCTGCCGGCCGGAGGTCTGCCGCCGGACTGGATCTGTGGCAGGCTGGCGGGGGCAGGCAGCGGCTGCTAGGGGTAAGTGGCTTTGGGAATTGGTTTGTTTTTGAGAGAGGGAACAACAACGTTTAACAAATTGACTTGGAAGTTGGAAATAATTTACTCTGGTCAAAAGAAAACTCCCCAGCTGTACACGTTTTCTCTTTCTTTGGTTTTGTTACGTGTGGACAGAAATCTGGGGTGGGCTAACTAATGAATTTGGGCTGGGCTATATTTAGAGGTTATTGTCTGGGCTTATTTTGCTAGCAGATTTTTTTTTTGGCACTGGGCTGTAGCCCTGCTCAGCCTAGGCCCAAATCCGCCATTGTTTGGAAAGGATGCGTTGAGTGCCCTTTTAATACTTTTTGCCCTCAAGAGTGCGATGCATTTTTGCTGTATCTGATGTCCATGGTGTACTTTTATTTATTTTTATTATTAATTTACAGAACTGTTGATGTGACACTAGTTAATGCTTATTGGAGCAATTCATAAAGACGAAAATCACAATTTTGTAGGTTCTCTTTGCCAATAGGGATATGTTGTTGCCAAAATGCTCTGGGTAAAAAAAGTGACAGTCATTGACTTCAATCAGACAATATATTGGTTTATATTCTTCTCTATTATTGGGCAAAACTAGTGTTTTTAATTGACATTTCTAAATTTGGTGTGTTGATCTCACCTGTCATAATCGTGTTCCTATTTTATGCAGGCCAATAAACGCAAAATTTCATCAAAGGTGAGATATTTGTTCTCTTTCAGACCATCAGAATATAGAATAATATAGGAGTTTTTATATACAATAGCCGAAGAGGTTAGAAACAATTTATCGTACTTCTGTTTATTCTCGAATATCTCATCACCGAGCTTACAAGGTTTTTTATCAAGTGATGTGTTTCTCTTGTAAAATAAAACTGCCAAATTTGACATTTTTTTTGGTGATTGACTTCATTCTCGTTTGTTAAGACTTTAGACAGATTTATATGCGTCATACTAGGAGGCCTAGTTGCAGAGCATCTGGTATTTGGGTGTTCCATAGGACTTCACTCTGATGTTGAGAAGGTCAAGCCCCATGCATTTGAGTTCATTTTGACTTTGGCCCCTAATTATATATGCATACCTAGTGTGGCCCCCAAAGTTTTTATTTTTTGGCCTTTGACCCCCAAGTTAATACTTTGTCACGCCCTTTAAGACTTCTTGCAATACTTTGTGAGATACAAAGTATTTCAAAAATCATTTCGGAGGCCAAAGGCCAAGAAGCGATAACTGAAAAGAGTCATACTAAGGTAGCACAGATTCAGGGACGAAGCTAGCCCTTTTCAAAGGGGGCCATGGACCCCTCGAACATCGAAAGTTTTTAAATTATGCCCCTTATAATTTTTATAGTCTACAATTAAGTCTTTTTTTTAAACAATTTTTACCAATACAATATAGCATTTATAAACATACTTTAGTATACAATGTAGCTCCCAATAAATAATAAAATCATAACAACATTCATAATATAGTTAGTTTTGTATTGTAAACTGTTATAATAACACATTTATCTATTGTGTTAATTATTTTGTATTCCGGGTCAACTATTTTTTAACCTAATTAATTGTAGAAAAATTATCTTGGCCCCCCTTAACATATATTCCTGGCTTCGTCACTGCACAGATTAAAGGAGAGCAAAATATCTTATGAGTATACCTTTGGATATATGGATTTAGTAGGAATGGATGACTAACTGTTGGTTTTTAAGCTGTCAAACAGTTGGACAAAGTGCTTAAATGGTTGGACTTGACAGACGATGAAGCAGACTCACAAGTAAAGTGGGCGGCACTGAATACAGTCTTGATATTAGATCGTCATCTTGAAGCTAGATCGAGACTAGCAGAGGCCATGGCACTGGGAAGGTCGGTTGGCTTTTGCATTGATACAATAGAGAGCACTTTAAATGACAAAGAGATTTAGACAAAATGCTTGCTTGTTACTTTTTTGTTGAGAACTCTTGCATTTAGTTGAAAATATGAACATGTGCTTCAATCTCCCAATACCCCCTTCGTCCAAATTCAGTATTCGTCAACTAACATTTTTAAGGAAGTATATCACTTTTCACATTTAACCTCCTAAGAATTATGATTACATTTGGAATGCAACACATCCACTTGGATCATTGCTCTCGTATAGGGTGTTCGCGGGATGTGTAACTTTGTAGTTTTACCCAGTTTATATAATATTTTTAGAAATTGAACTATTAATTTGTGATGGACCGAAAGGAAAACGTATGATTGTTAATTTTGGAATAAGAGGGTTGTAGTCATTAAAAGTTTTTCATGAGAACAAAGAATGATGTTTTAGATTTATAGATGAGATTGTAGTAGATGTTATCTGATTAGGGTTTCTTGTATTGTTTTCTTGCGTGATTTATTTCTTTAGTTAGTTTATTACTATAATTCAAGCAATCTAATAGATAAACAAAGGTTCTAGCCTTCCAGGCCTCCCTTGTAATCAGATTTCAATGTATATAATTATGATTAGAAGAGATTGACCTCTTTGGGTGGAGAGAACTATATGACATCCATGAAACTTGACCTCTAATGCCCTATTCGCTCACATTCTTAATCCGGACAACTAACGTAAACACGTCCAATATAAGTCAGACCTGTATTTGGCTGGAACAATGGTTCCTAAGAAACTGATAATGAAGTGCAAGAATTTGTGACTAAGTTGCTGCATTTTGATGGCTGAGATGGTACATTACACAGGATGGTGATACAATGACTTTAAACCACCCAAGACCATTTTGGTCCACACTGGAAACTCCTCTCTTGTACATAATATTAAATAAAGGCCGTAGAATTTATATAATAAAATAAAATAAAAAGGTCTAGAGCCTTCATATTATTGTAAAAATAAAAATTAAAATATTAAAGCTCGTCAACAGCTTCAAAAGAAAAGCCATTCATAGGTTATAGTCACTAGTTTTTTTCTAACAATTCAGTAATGGGCGTCCTCAAGTATGAATTTCTTAACCACTCCCAGCGTGCACATTTGGAACGAAGAGGAATAAGAAAAGTTGCGTAGTAGATAATTTTTCTAATAAATCTAAACAATGGTTTAAAAATAATTGAATATATCCTATGCAATGAAGTTAAGAGTTGGATCATTTAGACTTATCATACGCAATTACGTTTATGTCGATGAAGATCTAAATTCCGGGTGTTCATTTGTA
This sequence comes from Sambucus nigra, assembly GCA_949130495.1. Taxonomy (NCBI): domain Eukaryota; kingdom Viridiplantae; phylum Streptophyta; class Magnoliopsida; order Dipsacales; family Adoxaceae; genus Sambucus; species Sambucus nigra. The sequence goes on along the minus strand of OX422221.1, from coordinate 359,814,313 downwards.
CATGATATAATGGTAACAATATTATTTTAGAAGTTTAGACAGTATATTGTAAAAAGACTATGTTTTACGGATGTTTATAATATCCCAGTGTGGAAAAAATTGTCGTTTGCATTATTTTTTGACAAAGATCAAACTCTTCATTAGGATGAAATAGTAACTAACATGCAAAGAATCATTTATGTGGTAAGCAAATAAATTCCAACTCTTCAGGACCCTGTTAGAGGCGGCAATCTGTGCGTTTTGTGATGCATCCTTTTAGACTCGTGTTAAATATTAGTTAACCCTAACTTGAGCAGTTTATTATTCCATTGACACGTGTAAACCGTAAACCAGTATATAAGCCTAATATCATTTTTCCTCTCAACCAATTAAACCTCATAGACCAGCATCAACTTTAATTACTAGTAACAAATAAGTAAAAGATCATCCAACCCTATACCATTTGTATACAACAACAAATCAAAATTATTTGATGTGTTCTCCCATTGAATATTGGTTAAATAAGTATATTTGTTCATTTTCGGGTTACTCATGTTTTATGCTAACTTGGCCTATTTATTATTCGTGTTCGCGTAAAAAAAGTGATCATCACATACTCGCCAATTTTGTGTAGGGTTCAAGTCGATTTATCATGTCATGTCAAAAGTTTCTGATCCCTACGTTTATCCTAAGTATAACCATTCTAACCAACCATTCTAGGTAGAAAATGTCGCCTATGGATATCTGGTACCAGAATGGGTAACATTTTTATATGAGTATAGTTCATAGAATTGAAATATTGTAAAGATGACAACATATTTGGAAATGATTATTTTATAGAAAAAAATTTTACAAATTTTTTTATGGGAGAAAGTTGAATATTTCACATATTGGAAACAAAGACGGAAGCTCTCTATATCTGTAAGAAAAGTCTGAACCTTGGACATTGTTATTGGGGAGACAATTAGGATTAGTGGCTAAGTGGTTTAAGACTTGGTCTCTAATCACAAGAATAAAATGTGTTAATATAAATTTAAAATTTTAATTTTCACTTTCCCAAAAAATTTAATACACGCATAGCCCAAGACCTCGAACCTGGATAAGGACACGAGCCAAACAAAAGTGACCCGTGTGTGGACTTGACCTAGGGCTGCAAACGAATCGAGCCGAGCCGAGCTTAGCTAAGCTTGTTTACTAAACGAGCTTGAAATTGTGTTCGAACTGGGTTCATTTACTAAATGAAAGAGCTGAACATGAGCTTTAAACAAGCTGAACACGATTCGAGTTCGAGCAACTCGATTTTAAGAGGCCTAATTGAACTCGTTTATGACTTAAAATCCGAACACGAGCCGAACTCGAACCGAACCCAACGATCGCATTTTTTAAACGAGCCCAAAATCGTGTTCAAGCTCGGTTCGTTTGCTTAACAAACCAGTCGAGCTCGAGATTTAATCGAATCTAGCTCGAGATGTTCATGAACAACTCAATTCGTTTGCAACCTTAACTTGACCTAATAAGTGAGCTCCCCAATACCCACACAATTCTATTGGCAAAGACTTTCCCATCAGTTGCCAAAAACTATTGATATGCAACACTTCAAATTGGTTTCAAGTCAATAGCACTACAACACTTGTGTCTAAAAATTATTAGAGAATGCTTCACTATTTTATTAAACCAATTTGTTCTTCAATTTAATAAGTACTACATCCCTTATCCCTTAGATTGAGAGAGATTTATTTCATTCTAGCAGAAGTTTATTCTATTGTATTTCATCTAGTTACTCTTGATTTACGTTTGAACTTCAATGTATCTTTACATCTGGTAACGCCTTTACATGCGAAGTCAAGGAAGGACTCTTGAACTTTAGTCGTATTCGCTTGAGCAAGAAAATGACTTCTTGTTTGTTACGACAACTTGATGTGATATATCCTTATGAGGTGATTGTTCCACCTAAGTGAGCAAGAAGATATTGAAGTTTCTGACTATTGTCTTAGTGTAGATGTAGGCAAAGCCGAACCACATTAGAATATCTTTGTTTGCAAAGTATTCTATTACTCTCTTAATCTTCTTCTTCAATACAACTTGTTTGAAATTCATATTTGAATTGTAAAATTCATAAAAAGAAATCTTTCTCTGAGATTTCATGTATTAAATAATTATATACCGTGTTAATCGCCAATTCTTAGTCATTGAGATTCATGGCAATTCAAATTAATATTTAGATAAGATATTACCTTTTTCTCCTTTGAAACAAATTGAAATGATTGAAGTTTTACATTTGGAATCGTGTTGCTTCTTCTTCTTCTTCTTCTTCTTCTTCTTCTTCTTCTTCTTCTTCTTCTTCTTCTTCTTCTTATTATTATTATTATTATTATTATTATTATTATTATTATTATTATTGCATGACAAACAAAACTTTAATTCGCCATTACTTATCGGCTAAACAACTAGTATCAGAGCCTCGCTCATAGATAACTTTTTTTTAGAAAGGAAAGTATCTTTTGAGTTAAAGATCGAAATGACATATTTTCAAAATGTCAACAATATTGAAGGTAAATACCGACCACCCTTTTTATGAAACAAATTATATTTTTTGTAAAAATTGTACGAAATGCTTTGTAATGGCCATGAAACATTGAGAGCAATTGTCTTTAGACCTTATATCTCAATGAAAATCTTGGGAGACACCGTTGATACTAGAAATTGGTATTATGTCTATTTCAAATATATATATATATATATTGTAAAATTGTGAGGTGAATAAGTTAAAATGAAGAGAAAAAGAGACAATGAGAACCCGAATTTACATGGTTCAGCCTAAATTGGTGCCTACGTCCACAAGTGAAGCCAAGTCATGCCATATTAGTGAATAATCTCCATGGGAGTAGTCTTACATGATTCCTCACTTTTTAACTCTAGTTTTAAAGCAAAACAATAGAAGCTTATATATCTCACGCCTCTTTAAGGGCTTAAGGGATACTATTTATATATTGGTGTAGGTATTTTACATTGGGGGGGGGGGGGGGGGGGGGTGATATTAATAAGTTATAACACATTGTGAGAATATATTCATAACTTCCATCATACTGCACGTTTGCTTCATGTTGTCGTCACCTGGTCATGTGGCATTGGTGATTGAACTAACAACATTATCTAATAGTGTTTAATCCTTCAAATATAGACCTTGGCTAGGCTGAAGTAGAACTCTCCCGAGGTTGGCTCAGTGTCCACCATGCACGAGATTATGCTCACCGGTGGTGAAGTTGGGCTGGCTAACTTGACATGTGTCCCGAGCCTTTCACGTGTCATCATTAGGATATAATAGACACTCAAGTTCCAAGGAAGAAAATGATTTTGATGAGTAATATTTTAGAAAAATACATGTAAATGCAAAATCAATTAATACCTTATATTGTTCATTATGTGTAAAAGAATATAATAGAGTTTCTTAATATTCATTCGCAAATGAAATTTGGGAAACATTAGAAGTGACCCACGAAGGTAACTCTAAAGTGAGGGAACATAAATTAGTATTCTTGTTCATAGCTATGAATTCTCTCAGATAAAAGATAGTGAAATAATCTCTAAAATGTATGACAGATCTAATAACATTTATTAGTCAACTATATAATCTTGAAAGAACTTATACTAATTATGATTAATGCAAAAGATTCTTAGGTCAATGCCAAAGAAGTGGGATCCAAAAAATATTGTTCTAAAAGCACAAATTTGATCTAGAGTGGTATATTTGGATGAAATCATTAGATTTCTCACTATCTATGAAATGGACAAAAAGAAAAGAAAAGAAAGGGAGACAATACATTCAAAAGAAAAATCTAGCCCTTGTAGGGAAAAATGAAAAGATAAATGAGGAGATGATGGGACTATCCACCATAATTTTATTAAAATTCCTCAAATTACAATCGGGATAACATAAACTCCCATCACGAAAACAAAAGGTATCAAATGATGAAAATATTGAAAGATAAGGTGAAGTTCTTTGGGCATGGAATTCTAAAAAAGAAAGAACGAAATGGAAAATGAGAGACATAAAAAGAGTGACCACATAATGAAAGAGGAAATAAAGCAATGGAAGCCTACTAGATTGACTTAGAATATTCCTATTCTAGCAACAACTCAAGCGAATACAATATGGAAAAACTATGCATTGCAATCTTAGATAATGAGATATGCACGAGAGCTTCTTTTAAACAAGGAAAATGGTATTTGGATAGTGAATGCTCTCTCCACATGAAAGGTGACAAAATGAAATTCGGCTCATTAATTTCAATAAAATGAGGTAAAGTGAATTTTGGAGATAACTCAAAAGGTAAAATCATTGGTGAAGGTAAGATAGGTTTTCCAAATTCTCCTTGTATTGATTATGTGATTCTAGCCTAAGAGGTGTTTCAATCTATTGATAGGAAAGTCCATGGTGATAATGTTGTTCTCAAATTAGACATGTATAAATCTTATGATAGAGTCTCATGGATTTTCTTAATTCAATCTTTAAGATCCTTTGGTTTTGGTGAATGCTTTATAGATCTCATTTTGGAGATATATATCCTCTCCTCGGTATTTAGTGTTAATTAATGTCTACCCTAAAAACTTCTTTCATCCTTTTAAAGGTATTAGACAAGGAGACACCTTGTCTCCAAGTCTATTTCTCATTTCAGTTGAGGCTCTTAGTAGAAATTTGCAATCTCTAATGGAATCTAAATCAATTCTTCCTTTCTCTCATCTTAGAGGCATCTCTATAGTGAGCCATTTAAGCTATGCAATTGACTTAATTATCTTTACTAATGGAAATAAAAGAAGGCTCAGGAAGCTTATGTCATTTTTGAAAGAATATGAAGAGCAATAAGGTGAGCTTATCAACATAGAGAAGAGTATCTTTACTGTTAGCTCAAAAGTTCAATCCTCCAAAATTGCAGCAATGGTAGAGGCTAACTGTTTCAGACACGCTCAAGCTCCCATCCAATATCTGGGATGCCCTCTTTTTAAGGGGAGAATAAAGGAAGTTTACTTTTATTCTCTAGTTCAAGTTATTATGTCCAAAATCAGTGGATGGAAATCTATATTTCTCTATTTTGGAGGTAGAGTGACCATGGTTCAATATGTTCTTTCTTCTATGCCTAAATATTATTTGTTTGTTGTTAGTCCCCCAAAGAAAACTATCTCATTGATTGAAAAGCATTTGAGTAATTTATTATGGGGATGAACAAAAGAATTTGGGAAAAAATACCATTGGACTGCTTGGACTTCTATTTGCTATCCTAGAGAGGAAGGAGGTCTATCTATAAGGAACCTTGTAGCAGTAGCTAAAGCTTTTAATTTAAAGCTTGCTTGAATATTCAAGACAGAAGACTCTCTTTGGGATACTTTTATGAGGAAGAAATACAGAAATGGTCCTACTAATATAGGTTATATGGTTATGAGGAGAATAAGTAATGCTTTGGGCTTTCTAGAGGATAATTATTTATTTTAGAATGGGGAGCACATCAGGACTAAAACTCAGAATGAAAGATTTAATTTCTCTTCAGTTGACCAATTGTGTAGAAACTCTAAACTCATATCTTATTCTCATTCTCAGATTTGGGATAATCATATTCCTCCAAATATTTCAACCACTACTTGGAGAATCATATTTAATGCTATTCCAATGGAGAATAACATTAAAGATCTAGGTATCCATATTGCTTCTATATACAAATGTTGCTCTAGTTCTTCTGAATCTATGAATCACCTCTTCTTTAAAGGTCCTGTTTCTTTAGAAATTATGATCTTCTTATCTTCCTTAATGGGATTCAATTGTTCTACATATTCAACCCCTACTACTATATTCTCTTGATGGTTAAAGGTTGCCTCTAATCAACTATCTAGGTGGCTTCGAAAAGTCATCCCAGTATGCATTTGTTGGGAGATATGGTTGAGTAGAAATAAAGTTGTCTTTGTGAATAAGAAGATGTACACTTTTGATATCATTTCAAATATTTGCTCTAGAGTTAGAGATTTATCTAATTCTATTTCCTTCTCTAAACCTCCATCCTATTTACATAAATCTTCTGAAGTTTTTGAAATTAAATTCTCTTCCACTAGTCCTGCCTCTTGGACTTTATTTTTTGGTCTACTCCTAGGATAGGGAGACTAAGCTGAATACTAATGGATCTTGTTGTGACAACTCGAATATAACTATGGTGATTTCTATTTGAATCTTGCTTACCTTATATGATATGGATAATGTGTTATATATATATATATATATATATATATATATATATATATATATATATATATATATATATATATATATATAATGTTAGGTTATTGTATTTATTCTATTCCCACCTTCACAAATCATGAAATATCGAATTGGTTACAAACATAAAATTTTGAAGATTTTCGGTAAGAATGTCCATGTTAGAGACTAGTTTTTACCCTTATAATGGGAAAATATGGCCAAGGTAAAAACTACATAGTTCTATACATCTGAGTTGGGTTTGTAACGCAATAAACGATGTATCAAACGGATGTCCGAGTAAGAAGTTATACCGAATTTACGAACAAAGGGCAAATCTGTCCATTCTTTTTAAGTGGTAATTTGTCTTTTAATAAACCAAATGGTTTAATTTGATTGGTTGGAAATGAAGGGAACCTTTGTCGACTTAAACCTCTCAATATAACCTATTTCTTCAGCAAATTTACCCCTTGGTTCAGTTTGGAGAGTTTCTAGCTTGAGGAAAGAGAAAGGAGAAGTTTAAGGAAGAAAGGGGTATAAGAAAAGTTAGGAAAAAATTCCAAGAAAATCCTTAAGGTGTTTCCAAGGTGTAAGGTCTAATCCACCCAGTTCAGCTCCATCCGAAGGAAACGTAAGTACATAGTTGACAACCCAAGGAGAGTTTACTCACTGGAAAGATGTATTTGTACATTGTTATTAATATGATCAGAAAATTATAAATATGAAATTGTTCATTTTGATTTACTAAAATGGGAGGTTACTCCCCGACCCGAAATGGGGGGGATTGTCTATTACAGACAAGGGGTTGCTCCTCGACCAGGAATGGGGGAGAATTGTCTATTATAGACTATATATGTGAATCATGATTTGGAAAGCTGGGTCATTCATTATGAATGGACCAGATAATTATTATATGGATACGACTTATTACATTTAATTATATGCAATAGTGTAGTAGTGATGCATTCAATGAGCTATTTTTCTCATGGTTCCTATGTTTATAATTTTCAGGTAACGTGATGTCACTGCCAAAAATAAGAGGCCGGGTTGGGTTATCCAGGAATGTGTAAAACAATGATTTTGTTTAAATGTAAATGATGTAATTAAGTTAACTTATCCTTCAAACAAGTTTGTATAAGATTAAGTACTTTAATGTTGTAAAAAGTTTTTAGTTTTTTGGACTTACGTTGATAACTCTATAATTAACATTCGTGTTTATGGTTTGGTTAATTTAATTATAATTTGACTCATTTTGACTTTCAAACTTAATTATAAGTAATTGGGTTAGGGTGTGTCAGCTTTTGGTATCAGGTCCTAGGTTTTAGAGGTTATGGACTTAGAAGAGTCTAGATTTGGCAACAGATATAATAAATATGTTTTGTTTTATACTAATGATTATGTTAGAAAATATAATATATCTGCACGTTGTTATATCTTTGATTTATTTTAGATATAAAAGAATGGAATGAGGGAATGTTAGTGTGAGAATAAAAGATGAAGCTTCAAATATGCCAGCAGAATATAAATGTATAACTCGAGCCAGAATAATTGACATCTATGCAAAAAATGGAACATTCTATGACTTTAATGGCAGAGCAGCAAGCTAGGTTTATGGGTTTAATGGAAGAGCAACAAGCTAGGCAACTGGAGGCACAAACATTGGCTAGGGTTGAGGAGGTGATACACTGGGAAGAGATGAATACTTCACATGAGAAATTTATTAAGATGAATCCACCATCGTTTGAAGGAGCAATGCATATGAAAATTCCTACTGAGAAAGAAGTTTGGGTTAAAGACATCGAACTTGTTTAGGGGGTAATGAAAATTCCTGAAAATCAATGAGTGACCTTAGCAATGTATATGCTGAAAGGAGAAGCTAAATATTGGTGGGATGCCACCAAATATTTATTGATTACTCTAGTAGATGGGAATGTGATCTCATGGGATGATTTTATTAAAGCTTTGTATGATAAGTATTTTCCTCCAATGCATCAAAAATAGAAGGAGAAATAATATCTTATGTTGAATCAGAGAAGCATGACAGTTAGAGAATGTGAAGCTAAACTTACAGCCTTATCTAAGTTTGCTTCGAGATTTATACAGAATGAGGAAGACATGTGTAGTCGTTCTACGATGGGCTAGAGTTGGTCATTAAATCACGGTTGTCGGCTTTAGAGACTATTAATTATTCATCCTTGGCAAACAAAGCCATGCTAGTAGAAAAGGACAAGAATGAAGCAAGAAGGAAACGAGAACAAGGTGCAAAGAGAAGCAGATTCGATCCGAATGATCAAAAGGGTATTGATACAAAATATTTAAGGCTTGAAGTGTAGAAGTTTCAGTATGGTAGAGGTACGAGAAATAGTTTGCAAAGCGATGAAGCTAGTAGTGGAAGAGGTTCAGAATTTTCAGCACAAGGAGATCAAAATGCTTATTTCTTTTATGGGACATCAGGTTATACAAAGAGAAATTTCCCAAAGTTACTGAATATAGAATGTTTTAGCTATCTTCAGAAGGGTCATTTGAAAAAGAGTTGTGTCCTATATAGTAAGAACAACTTCAACTAATAGTGTGGGGCTTAGTAAAAGATCATCTCCAGGTACTACAACTAGAGGAAGAGGTTTAGGCCAAGCAAGTGGATCGAAGGCTGGAGGATGAGTGTTTGCATTGATGTTGCAAGATGCTCATGCTACACCAAAAGTTGTTACATGTAAACATTCTATTGTAAATAAAGATCTATATGTGTTCATTAACCCTGGATCTACGCATTCATTTGTAGCATTACCTATTGTTTCATATTTGGGTAGACCATGTTCATTTTGCAATCGTGCTTTATATATTTTTACCCTAATGGAAAGTGTAATTCTGGTTGAGCTGTTTATAAGGATTGTGTCTTATGAATGGGTGAGCGAGATTTATATGTTGATTTGATTTCATTGGCCATTCGGGATTTTGATATTATATTGGGGAAGGATTGGTTATCATCGTATCATGCTTCCATTGATTGCTTTCGAAAATAAGTTACATTTTATCTGCCAGGTGAACTCGAGTTCCAGTTTACAAGAGAATGGAATGTTGTTCGTAATTGTCTTGTATCAACCATTAAGAGAAAGAGGTTGTTGAGTAAAGGTTGTACATAGTATTTAGATTATGTTGTTGATACTAGTAAAGAGACACTTAAAATTGAAGATGTACCAGTGGTTAGAGAATTTTCTGATGTCTTCCCAGAGGAATTGCCAGGATTGTCGCCCGATAGGGAAATAAAGTTTTCCATTGAATTAGTTCCAAGTACTGGTCCAATTTACCTTGCTCCATACAGTTATGCACCAATAGAGTTGAAAGAATTAAAAGTGCAATTACAAGATCTAATAAGCAGAGGTTTTAATCGGCCTTGTGTTTCACTATGGGGAGCCCCAGTGTTATTTGTGAAAAAGAAAAATAGAACAATGCAATTATGTATTGATTATCGACAATTGAATAAGGTGACCATTAGAAACAAGTACCCTCTACCTCGTATCGATGATTTATTTGATCAATTACAAGGAGCCACAATATTTTTGAAGATTGATTTGAGATCAAGTTACCACCAATTGAAAGGAAAGGATAGTGATATCTCCAAAATGGCTTTTCGGACTCGATATGGGCACTATGCGTTTTTGGTGATTCTATTTGGATTAACAAATGCTCCAACAGTTTTTATGGATATGATGAACTGGGTATTCCACCCTTTCATTGATTCATTTATTATTGTATTCATAGATTATGTGTTAATTTACTCGCATAGTATGGAGGAACATGAGAAACAATTGAGACTTATATTTCAAATTTTAAGAGAGAATAAATTATTTGCTAAATTCAGCAAATGTGAATTTTGGTTAAATGAAATTGTGTTATTAGGGCATGTTGTCTCAGGAAATGGGATATATGTTGATCCAAAGAAGGTATAAGCCATCGTTGAATGGGAGAGTCCTAAGAATGTGACAGAAATTAGGAGTTTCCTAGGATTGGTAGGTTACTATCGCAGATTTATTAAGGGATTTTCATCAATAGCATTACCGTTGACAAAGTTGACTCGTAAAGAAGTGAAATTTACGTGGGATGAAAAATGCGAGAGGAGTTTTAAAGAATTAAAGAATCGATTAGCTTTAGCTCCTATACGTACTATTTCGTCTGAGAATGAGTCTGTTGTAATTTAAACAGATGCTTCATTTCAAGGGTTAGGATGTGTTCTTATGCAGAATGGAAAGTAATTGCATATGCTTCTAGAAAATTAAAGATACATGAACGAAATTACCCTACACATGATTTGGAGCTAGTTGCCATTCTTTTTGCTTTAAAGTTATGGCGACATTACTTGTATGGAGAAACTTGTGAGATATTTACGGATCATCAAAGTTTGAAATACTTTTTTACACAAAAAGAACTGAATTTGAGACAGAGGCGTTGGATAGAGCTAATTAAAGACTATGATTGTACCATCCATCATCATCCTGGGAAGGCCAATGTAGTAGCGGATGCTTTGAGTAAAAAATCATTAGGGATTCTTGGTTGCATACAATGTGCTTGTGTTGTAAATATTCTTGACTTGGCATTGATGGGGATTGAATTAAAGTTGTCAAAATAGGGAGGATTATTAACACAAATTACAGTGAGACCTTTATTGACAGAATGCATTCAAAATTTGCAGATTAATGATGCATTCCTTGAGAAGAAGAAACAAGAGGTTCAAGATGGTAAAGAGAGTGACTTTGAGATTAAGAATGATGAATCGTTGTTTTATAAAAATAGAATTTGTGTACCAAATGATCCATCCTTAAAGAAGGATATATTATAAGAGGAACATAGTTCTAGTTATTTTATGCATCCTGGAGGTACCAAAATGTACAGAGTTTTGAAAGAGTATTACTGGTGGAATAATATGAAACGTGAGGCTGCAAAATTTATAGTTAAATATTTAGTATGCCAGCAGGTGAAAGCGAAACATTAGAAGCCAATAGGATTATTGCAGCCATTGCATATTTCAAAATGGAAGTGGGAGCATATAATTATGGATTTTGTAATAGGACCAAGATCTCAAAAGGGTCATGTTTCTATATGGGTGATTATAAACCGATTGACGAGGTCAACTCATTTTCTTCCACTTAAGAGCACTTACACTGTTGACAAGTATGCGCGTATGTACGTTGATGTGATTATCCGTTTGCATGGGGCACCAGTGTCAATTCTATTAGATAGAGAGATCCAATGTTCACTTATAAGTTTTGGCCTCCTTTACAGAATGCTATGGGCACTAGTTTGAAGTTAACTAATGCATTTCATCCATAAACAAATGGACAATCAGAAATGATGATTTAAATATTGGAAGATATGTTACGAGCTTGTGTATTTGATTTCAAGGGTAGTTGGGACAGTCATTTGTCATTGATGGAATTCTCTTATAATAACAGTTATCAGTCCACCATTGGTATGGCTCCATATGAAGCTTTATATAGGAAGAGATGTAAAACACCTTTGTGTTGGGACGATGTAGGTGAAAGGAAAATTTTGGGTCCTGAATTGATAAATATGAAAACTAAAAAGATTAAAATGATTCGGTAACGGATAAAGATAGCGCAAAGCAGGCATAAATTTTATGCCAATAAGAGAAAGTATCCATTAGAATTTCAAAAGGGATATTTTGTATTTCTGTGTATTTCACCATGGAAAGGCATCATGAGATTTGGGAAAAAGGGGAAGCTAAGTCCAAGATACATTGGACCATATGAAGTGGTGAAAAGAATTGGGACCCTGGCATATAGATTAGAATTACCTATAGAGTTGTCTCGTTTACATGATGTGTTTCATATATCGATGCTTCATATGTATTTGGCGGATTCATCTCATCAATAGAAAACTCAACCTATTGAAATGAAATAAGACTTGTCGTAAATCAAGGAGCCGGTGGAAATTCTTGATCATAAGGAGCTAGTATTAAGGAATAAAGTTATTCCCTTAGTTAAAGTTATGTGGATGAGCCGTGGAATTAAATAAACAACTTCAAAAATGGAGGAAATCATAAAGAAACAGTATCCCTATTTGTCTGGTAAGTGACATTCATATTAAATTTCGGGGATGAAATTTTCTAGGGAGAAAGTTGTGACAACCTGGATATAACAATGATGACTTCTATTTGAATCCTGCTGACCTTATATGATATGGATAACGTGTTATTAAAATTTTGAAGATTTTTGGTAAGAATGTCCATGTTGGAGAATAGTTTATAGCCTTATAATGGGAAAATTTGGTCAAGGTGAAAACAACATAGTTGTATATATTCGAGTTATGTTTGTAAAGCAACAAACGACGTATTAAACGGATGCCCGAGTAAGAAGTTACACCGAATTTACAAATAAAGGGAAAATCTGTCCATTCCTTTTAAGTGGTAATTTGTCTTTTAGTAAAACAAATGGTTTAATTTGATTGGTTGGAAAGGAAGGCAACCTTTGCCGACTTAAACCTCTCAATCTAACCAATTTCTTCAGCAAATTTAACCTTTGTTTCAGTTTGTAGAGTTTCTAGTTTGAGGAAAGAGAAAAGAGAAGTTTACAGAAGAAAGGGGTATAAGAAAAGCTAGGAAAAAAATCAAGAAAATCCTTAAGGTGTTTCCAAGGTGTAAGGTCTAATCCACCCAGTTCAGCTCCACCTGAAGAAAACGTAAATACATAGTTAACAACACAAGTTGAGTGTACTCACTAAAAAGATGTATTTTCACATTGTTATTAATATGATCAGAACATTATGAATATAGAATTGGTCGTTTCGATTTACCGTAATAGGAGGTTACTCCCCGACTCGGAATGAGTGAGGATTGTCTATTACAGACAAGGGGTTGCTCCTCGACCACGAATGGGGGAGAATTGTCTATTACAAACTATATATGTGAATCATGATTTGGAAAGTGGGGTCATTCATTATGAATGGACCAGATAAGTTAATACATTATTATATCGATATGATTTATTGCATTTAATTTTATGCAATAGTGTAGTAGTGATGCATTCACTAAGCTATATTGCTCATGGTTCCTATGTTTATATTTTTCAGGTAACGTGATGTCATTGTCAAATCTAAGAGGTCGGTTTGGGTTAGCCAGGAATGGGTAAAACCATGATTTTGTTTAAATGTAAATGATGTAATTAAGTTAACTTGTCCTTTAAGCAAGTTTGTATAAGCCTAAAGTACTTTAATGTGGTAAAAAGTTTTTAGTTTTATGGACTTACGTTGATGACTCTATAATTAAGACTCATGTTTATGGTTTGGTTAAATTTAATTATGGTTGGAATCACTTTGATTTTCAAACTTAATTATAAGTAACTCAGTTGGGTGTGTCACTTGTGGTCCTAATGGCATCATGGGAGTTGGAGCTGTACTTAAAGATGAAAATGAAGATATTATTTGGGCCCTAGCCAACAGTGGTGTAAATGGAACTAATAATATGGCAGAGGTTATTGCTATAAAGTAAGGAATCGTATTTTGCAAAGAAAATAACTTCAACTTCATAGATGTTGAATCATATTCTCAATTGATTATTAATTGTTCCCAATCAGCTTCCACTGCCCCTTGGAGAATAAGGCACATCATCTATGATATTTTAGAGTTATCAAAGGAATTTCAAATTACTTTCTCCTACTACTCTAGATAAGCAAACAAGGTGGCTGACCTTTTGGCTAGGTTTGGTTTTTTCAATGAAACTAGAACCACTTTCTCTCATATGTCTACTATTCCAAAAGATATCTAAGGTGCTATAGTGTTAGATAAAATTACCTTCCATACATTAGGTATGTGAATAAGTTCTCTAATTTTCGTAATCCTTTATGTAATGCCATTTAACGAGGGCTACTATGTCTAAATATTAATAAATTTAGGGGTTTTTCCTCTTAAATAAAGATTTTAGTTAAAGCACTAAAGCATAACTTAATTAGTATTCGACAACTTTGACAAAGGATATACCATATTTTTTTAATTCAAAAGAGTGTTTAGTTAAAAATGATTCAGATAATGACACTTTCTTCATTGCATCTAGATTATCCAACGTATATACATTAGACATAAATGATTCAACACATCACATCTTATCACGTATAAGCGCACTAAATGATTATTCTTGGCTTTAACATAGATAGTTAGCTCATGCTCACATGGAACTAATTCATAATTTACGGAAAAGATATATAGTGAGAGGATTACCAAAAGCACAGTATGTAAAATGACAGAGTTTGTAATGCGTATTAATATGGAAAATAACACAAGACATCTTTCAAAAGGTAAAAAGGACTTGCCACCACAAAACCTATTGAATTGATAAATTTTTTTATATATGTGGTTCTAATAACTATCTAGATCAAACAATTAAGTATATGCATTCATAATTGTTGATGATGTCTCTAGGTATTATTAGGCATTTTCTTAAGGGAAAAATAAAAATTTAACCCTGAGTTTTGGGGTGAATTTAATTTCTTGGTCCATACATTTAAAAATTATAAACATAACTCCAATGTATATTTTGTGATGCAATGTTAACCCGACGTCGCACCTCCAATAAGAAACTTGACGGAATTGTGACTAAGCATCCAATGTGTCATCCTATATGGAAGAGTTAATAGTTTGAGAAGCCATAAAAGTAATTAAAAACTAAAAAAATAATTAACTTTAAATAGTTTTATACTACAACTCATTAAAAATTATTTCAACTACAATTGAAACCCTCTTCCACGCTCCATATTAACATCCACCACGGCAACCCTCCACCACCACCTATAACTACAGCAAATATAATCCTAACCTGTCACGACCCCAACCTAATAGTAGTAGGGAATGAGTGTCTTGACATGCTACCCAGGGCATTCAATGTTCTGGCCTTAAAATATTTCTTAAAATAAATGCAACGGAAACACGTTCACATGGTCATGAATCGTAAACTATTGAAAAAATGGAATTACGTCATCAGATATTTCTAAAAGGAAACTTCATATATATTAAAAGTATGAACGAATTACAACTTACGCCAAAATAAAAAAAAACTATTACTGAAGAGCCAAACATGCTCTATCTCATAAAAACAAACGTTATAATTAAAAGTATAATAAAAGAGCTCCTTAAGCTTAATCTTCAACATAGTCCTTCTACACTCCATCCTCCAGTCTAATTATTTCTTGAAAAATCGTTATTTATACAACGTCAGCTAAAATGTGAATAAGATTTAATCTCCCGACATTCCAAGGTTTTTCAAAAATAGATACCTATTCAAGTCAAAAGAGAAGGCATATACATATATGGATAGGAACTTGCAATAAATAGATATGTATTTTGAAATGATAGTATATATATCACAATTGGATAGCTCAAAATAAGAAGAATGCAACAAATCAAATGTGATATTTTTTTTATTTCAATCATATCATTTTAATGGCCAAGTACACTCTAATACCGTATTCTTCTACCGTATTATACCCCGGTAGTTGAGGGTCAATCGAACTAGTTCGTCACAACGCCTTATTTAGGGCACACCAGCGATAACCCAGCTGGGAAGGTCAGAGGTCCCTTAGGCCGAATCTTATTTCCAATAATCAATATCATTTTCAATACTCATTTCAATCAGTATGTCTATATGGAGAGATATAAACATATCACAAATGAATCAATCATCGGTATCAGATGCATTTTGAGAATAAAAGAAGTTCACAAAATACATAGTTTTGCATAATATCATATAATTGAAATGTGCAAGAAATGACATAGAGTACTCACCTAAAATAGAGGCTCGAAAAATACAGATATTGAGTCTTGGATCACACGTTAATCTAATAATTAAAATAAAGGTTATATTACGTATTCTAAATAAAGCCGAATTATAAATATTGCGTTTTAATCCTAAAACAACTTGCTGAAAAAGGTTACTAAAACCATTTTCTCAATTTTTAATATTCATTCATCGTATTTAAAGAATTCAATTAATAGTTCTTCCCTAATCAGCCAGTTCCCAGTAGAGATGGAGGGTCATAGGGGAACCACTTAAATACCATCTCATCTAGACAGAACATTTCCAGATTTATTCCCAGTAGAGATGGAGGGTTATAGGGGCACCACTTAAATACCATCTCAACTAGACATAATTTCACCAGGACTGACTTTGGAATTACTTAAATGAGATTCCATAATAATGAGCAATTGCTTACAAAAATCATTTTAAAAAGCGCATATATATTTTTCAAACAAGTTGACATATTTTGAAACTAAAATCAATTTAGACTGTTTCCAAATTTTAAGTTTTGATTAGTGGAGTCTTTAGTGTATTTTACCAGCATAACTACTAAGTAAAGCTATAAAATACGAAATTAAAACTATATAAATGCATTATAACATTTAAATAAAATTATACCTACGAAATGAATTCTTTCTTCAAAATTATAGAACTCCTTCTTAAGATATTTCCCAAGCTTTCTATCACTCTTTCTTACTATAATTCTCAAGAAATTGGTGTGAGTTTCAAATGATCCCAAAGGCCCTATTTACAGGTTTCCAAAAGTATTACGGTGTTGACATGTGTCTAGGTGATCAAGCATTTACGGTGGCAAGTCATCGTTTGGGTGTTCATTTCGGGGTAGTCTTGCAGTCTTAACATCACCAAATGATGACAAGTGTTTTAGCTTTCTCTTTGAAGACGACATGTGTAAGGTGGAGGTGACCAGCACGTGGTGGAAAGGTGATAAGGGTATAAGGGTCATTTCACACATGAAGGGTATTTTGGTAATTTCACACAATATATTCTTAATATTTCTTAGAGGTCCTTAAAAATAATTTATTTATAAAATACCCCTTTTTATATTTTTATTTTAGTCCCTAAAGTTTCATAAAATTATATTTTCTACCCCAAAACTTATTATATACCTTAAGATATGTCATAAGACTTCGATTTGATCCAATTTACGATTGATTCTTCATATTTAAAAATGGGGTTTATTATATTGATAGCCAATAACACCACATATCTAATAATACAACATTTATAAGATAGTAAGTAACACATGAGTGTAAAATTAAACTATATACATATGAGCACATAAAAGTGGGGTCATTACATCCTACCCTCCTTATAAAAAGTTTGGTCCCCAAACTTGACTCATATTAATTTACAAACAAGTATGGATATCTCTCCTTTATTTCATCTTCCCACTCCCACGTTGCTTCTTCAACTGAATGATTTCACCATAATACTTTGACTAGTGGAATTATCTTGGTCCGTAATATTTGATCTTTATGGTCCAAAATTTCTACCGGATGCTCAATGTATGACAAATCTTCTCTAACTTGAAGATGTTCGTGACTTAAGATATGTGTTGGATCTGGGATATATTTCTTTATCATTGATACATGAAACACATTATGTATACTAGATATTTCAGGTGGTAAGGCTATTTTATACGTAACAGCTCCTATCTTTTCAAGGATTTCAAAAGGTCCTATGTATCTTGGTCTTAACTTCCCTTTCTTCCCGAATCGTATTACTCCCTTTGAAGGCGATACTCGCAAGAACACATAATCTCCTTTTTGGAATTCTAACTGTCGGTGTCGATTGTCAAAATAACTCTTTTGCTGGCTTTGAACGATTCGAAGTCGGTCTTGTATCAATTTTACTTTCTCTGTTGTGATCTGAATCAATTCTGGTCCTAACAATTTTCTTTCTCCAACTTCTACCCAACACGCGGGAGAACGACACCTTCTACCATATAGTGCTTCATATGGAACCATTTGAATACTTGCTTGATGACTATTATTATAGGCAAACTCCACTAATGGCAAATGATCATCCCAATTCCCCTTCAAATCAAGTACACATGCCCTAAGCATATCCTCTAAGGTTTGAATGGTTCTCTCAGTTTGTCCATCTGTTTGAGGATCCCATGGCTACTTGTAGGCTTTTCCAAAAGCGAGCAACGAATCTAGGGTCATGATCAGAAGCAATTGAAATTGGGGTTCCATGAAGCCTAATAATTTCCAGCACATACAACTTGGCTAACTTTTCTAATGAATGAGTAATCTTAATGGAAAGAAAATGAGCAGATTTAGTTAACCTATCAATAATTACCCAAATATAATCATTACCATTTGAACTCCTTGGTAAACCTGTCACAAAATCCTTGGTAATATGTTCCCATTTCCATTCAAGGATAGTTAGAGATTGTAATAATCCTGATGGTTTCTGATGTTCAACTTTTACTTGTTGACAAACTAAACAGTGAGATACAAATTCTGCTATCTCCCTTTTCATATTATTCCACCAAAACACTTCTCGAAGATCTCTATACATCTTGGTATTTCCAGGATGAAACGTAAATCTCGAGCAATGAGTTTCCTCCAAAAATTGCCTCTTTAGTTGGGCATCACGTGAAACACACACTCTATTTCCAAACCTCAATATATCATCCCGTATCGCAAATTCGACTCTCTTCCCTTTAATAACCTCTTCTCTGATCTTCTTCAGTTGTGGGTCATTTACTTGTGCAATTTTGATCCTTTCCATCAATGTGGGTTGTACTTGTAAGGTTGCGATTATTGCTCTTTGTCTATAAATATGTACATTTATTTCCATACTTCTCAAATCCCTTAACAAAGGTTCCTGATTTCTAATGAGACATGCTAAATTTATTGTAAACTTCCTACTTAAAGCATCAGCTACTACATTTGCTTTCCCTGGGTGATAATGAATATTTAAATCATAATCCTTCATCAATTATAACCACCTCCTTTGTCTCATGTTCAATTCTTTCTGAGTAAATATATATTTCAAACTCTTATGATCGGTATAAATCTCACAAGTCTCACCATATAAATAGTGTCTCCAAATTTTAAGAGCAAAAATTACAGCAGCTAATTCTAAGTCATGGGTTGGATAATTCTGTTCATGCGATTTTAATTATCTCGAGGCATAAGCTACTACTTTTTCATTTTGCATTAGCACACATCCCAAACCATTTTTTGAAGCATCACTATTAATCACCAATCCTCCTGTCCCTGAAGGAATAGTAAAAATTGGGGCAGTTACTAATCGATTTTTAAGTTCTTGAAAACTATTCTCAACTTCCTCAGACCATTCATATTTTACCTTATTTTGTGTTAACCTGGATAGAGGTTTGGCAATGCTAGAAAATCCTTCAACAAATCTTCGATAATAACCTTCTAACCCAAGGAAACTACGAATCACTGTTACATTAGTTGGTCTAGGCCAATCTAGTATAGCCTCGATCTTTTGACGGTCAACCGACACTCCCTCCTTAGAAATGACATGTCCTTGAAAAGAAACACTAGGCAACCAAAACTCACACTTCTTTAATTTCGCATATAATTTCTCCTTGCTAAGGATTTGTAATACTATCTCTAAATGCTTCTCGTGTTCTTCAATACTCTTGGAATAAATAAGGATGTCATCAATGAAAACAACCACACATTGATCCAAATATTTCCTAAACACTCTATTCATCATATCCATAAAAACGGCTGGTGCATTAGTAAGTCCAAATGGCATCACAAGAAATTCATAGTGACCATATCTAGTACAAAAAGCTGATTTCAAAATATCATCTTCCTTAATCTTCAATTGGTGATATCATGACTGAAGGTCAATCTTATAAATACTTACGCACCTTGTGGTTGTTCAAACAAATCATCTATACGAGGTAGGGGGTATTTATTCTTAATGGTTACCTTGTTCAGTTCACGATAATCTATACATAACCTCATCCCCCCATCCTTCTTTTTAACAAATAACACTGGAGCAACCCAAGGGGATATACTTGGTCTAATAAAACCCTTGTCTAACAGATCTTGTAATTGAACTTTTAATTCCCTTAATTCTAAAGGTGCCATGCGATAAGGTGATTTTGAGATTGGTATAGCTCCAGGAAGAAGGTCAATCGTAAACTCTATTTCTTTACTAGGAGGTAGACTGGGTAAATCATCTGGAAAACATCTGGAAAATGTTTAGCTATAGGGATCTCTTCTAAACTAGGATCCTTCATTTGCAAATCAGTAACACTTGCAATAAATCCTTGGCATCCTTTCTTAAGAAACCTATAGGCTTGCATTGCAGAGACAATACACATGGGAGATAGGACGCCAGTTCCTTCAAAACTGAATTTTGGTAGGTTAGGAATTTGGAAAGTAACTCCCTTCTCAAAACAATCTACATTAGCATGATATGATGCTAACCAATCCATACCTAAAATGACTTCAAAATCTCTTATGTCTAAAACTATCAAATCGATAAATAGTTTATGACTACTGACATCTATAGGGAAAGATTTATATACTAATGTACCCGTTAATAAATCACCAGAAGGAGTAGAAACGTGTATGTTACGATTCAAGGGTTCAGGAATATTAGGAAAGAGATTAACAAAACGTAAAGACACAAATGAATGGGTAGAACCAGGATCTATGAATACTTGAAAAGGCTGTGCACATATAGAAAGTATACCTGACACTACTACATTAGAAGCCTTTCCATCAGAAAGATTAAAAATTCTACCTTTTCTGCCGTGATCTTTATTGTCATTAAAAGTATTTGTTGGCGCCTTCCCTTTGTTAGGGAAATCTCTCATTTTATGTCCCTTTTGGCCACACCCAAAGTAATTTCCTGTTTTCAGGTAACATGGTTGCCCTCTATAAATATTACCACATCGTTGGCATCTATCAACATTAAAGGGTTTGTTCACAAAAGGTCTCCCTGTATTGGGTATAGTCCTAAAGGGTTTATTATTGGGGTTCCTTCCTCTTTGTTCCCCAAACTTCCTCTTCCTTTCTCTAATCTGATTATATTCTTCACTGTCCTTCTCAGCTATCGTTGCTCTAGTCACCATGTCAGTATATGATGTCAACTTCAGGATGGAAATTCGACTACGAATATTCAACCTTAACCCACGTTCAAACTTCTTGGCCTTTAAAACATCAGTTATCACAACATGACGTGCAAAACGGGATAACTCGATAAATTTTGCCTCGTATTGACTAACCGTCGTATTTCCTTAAACTAAGCTCATGAAGTCAGATGCTTTTTGGTCTTGTACCATTTCAGGAAGGTATTTCTCGTAGAATATCACTAGGAAATCATTCCAACCTATGGGATTATTCCTTTCCTCGTGTATTCTCTTAGTCATTCTCCACCAATGTTCGGCTTCACCTTCTAACATAAACGTTCCAAATGAAACTCTTTGTTCATCAGTACACTTAAGAACATCGAGTATCTTTTCTATTTGCATCACCCAACTTTCTGCTTCAGTGGGGTTAGGAGTACCTTTAAAAGATGGAGGAATCAACTTCTTGAACTTTTCAATAGTACATTTACTTAGTTCAGGATTCCTTGGTATTCCATTATTCACCTGATGCTCCACAATCTTTACTAGACTTTCGATCGCCTTGTATGCACCTTCCAATCCTTCAATACTCGAATCACTAGTTCCCATATATGATCTTCTCTTGGACATTTTCTACAGTCATGGCAAAACGTAAGATATACTATACTATATCAAGATTGAAAACTAAAAGACCAGTTATAAATAATATAACACATAGGGAGGGTTATCACATAAATTAGATATTTAATACTATCTCCTAAGGATGGAAACATGAAATCTATAACGTTCGAAACCTATGTTCAGTAGTGTATGGGTTCATAACTTATGCTCTGATACCACCTCTGTCACGACCCCAACCCAATAGTTTTAGGGAATGAGTGTCTTGACATGCCACCCAGGGCATTCAATGTTCCGACCTTAAAATATTTCTTAAAATAAATGCAACGGAAATACATTCACATGGTCATGAATCGTAAACTATTGAAAAAATGGAATTACGTCATCAGAACTTTCTAAAAGGAAACTTCATATATATTAAAAGTATGAACGAATTACAACTTATGCCAAAATAAAAAAAAACTATAATTGAAGAGCCAAACATGCTCTATCTCATAAAAACAAATGTTATAACTAAAAGTATAATAAAAAATCTCCTTAAGCTAAATCTTCAACATAGTCCTTCTACACTCCATCCTCCAGTGTAATTATTTCCTAAAAAATCGTTATTTATACAACGTCAGCTAAAAGCTGAATAAGATTTAATCTCCCGACATTGCAAGGTTTTTTGAACATAGATACCTATTCAAGTAAAAAAAGAAGGCATATACATATATGGATAGGAACTTTCAATAAATAGATATGTATTTTGAAATGATAATATATATATCACAATTGGATAGCTCAAAATAAGAAGAATGCAAAAAATCAAATGTGATATCTTTTTCTTTCAATCATATCATTTTAATGGCCAAGTACACTCTAATACCGTATTCTTCTACCGTATTATTCCCCGGTAGTTGAAGGTCAATCGAACTAGTTCATCATAACGCCTTATTTAGGGCACACCAGCGATAACCCAGCTGGGAAGGTCAGTCAGTAAAGAGGTCCCTTAGGCCGAATCTTATTTCCAATATTCAATATCATTTTCAATACTCATTTCAATCAGTATGTCTATATGGAGAGATATAAATATATCACAAATGAATCAATCATCGGTATCAGATGTATTTTGAGAATAAAAGCAGTTCACAAAATTCATAGTTTTACATAATATCATATAATTGAAATGTTACAGAAATGACATAGAGTACTCACCTAAAATAGAAGCTTAAAAAATACAGATATTGAGTCTTGGATCACACGTTAGTCTAATAAATACAATAAAGGTTTAATTGCGTATTCTAAATAAAGCCAAATTCTAAATATTGTGTTTTAATCCTAAAATAACTTGCTGAAAAAGGTTACTAAAACCATTTTCTCAATTTTTAATATTCATTCATCATATTTAAAGAATTCAATTAATAGTTCTTCCTAATCAGTCGGTTCCCAGTAGAGATGGACGGTCACAGGGGCACCACTTAAATACCATCTCATCTAGACAAAACATTTCCGGATTTATTCCCAGAAGAGATGGAGGGTCACAGGGGCACCACTTAAATACCATCTTAACTGGACAGAATTTCACCGGGACTGACTTTGGAATTACTTAATTGAGATTCCATAATAACGAGCAATTGAATACAAAAATCATTTTAAAAAGCGTATATATATTTGATAATATGCAAATACTGCATATTTCATCCTCCGAACGGACGCATTTTAGCCCCCTCGGGTATCTTATTCCCTATATTTATGCTCATTAACCAGACAACCTCGGATTTCTACGTTAACATGTTTTGCAGGGGTTAATTAACATCCAATTACCTACAAAAGCTCAATTAACCCCTGCAAAACAAGTTAACGTAGAAATCCGAGGTTATCTGGTTAACGAGCATAAATATAGGGAATAAGATACCCGAGGGGGCTAAAATGCGTCCGTTCGGAGGATGAAATACGTAATATTTGCGTATTATCAATATTTTTCAAACAAGTTGACATATTTTGAAACTAAAATCAATTTATATTGTTTCCAAATTTTAAGTTTTGATTAGTGAAGTCTTTAGTGTATTTTACCAGCATAACTACTAAGTAAAGCTATAAAATACGAAATTAAAACTACAAAAATGCATTATAACATTTAAATAAAATCATACCTACGAAATGAATTCTTTCTTCGAAATTATAGAACTCCTTCTTAAGATATTTCCCAATATTTCTATCACTCTTTCTTACTATAATTCTCAAGAAATTGGTGTGAGTTTCAAATGATCCCAAAGGCCCTATTTATAGGTTTCCAAAAGTATTACGGTGTTAACATGTGTCTAGGTGATTAAGCATTTACGGTGGCAAGTCACCGTTTGGGTGTCGCATTCTGGGGTGGTCTTGTAGTCTTAACATCACCAAATGATGACAAGTGTTTTATCTTTCTCTCTGAAGAGGACATGTGTAAGGTGGAGGTGACCAGCACGTGGTGGAAAGGTGATAAGGGTCATTTCACACATGAAGGGTATTTTGATAATTTCACACAATATATTTTCAATATTTCTTAGAGGTCCTTGAAAATATTTTATTTACAAAATGGCCCTTTTTATATTTTTATTTTAGTCCCTAAAGTTTCATAAAATTATATTTTCTACCCCAAAACTTATTATATACCTTAATATATGTCATAAGACTTCGATTTGATCCAATTTACGATTGATTCTTCATATTTAAAAATGGGATTTGTTATATTGATAGCCAATAACACCACATATCTAATAATACAACATTTATAAGATAGTAAGTAACACATGAGTGTAAAAACAAACTATATACATATGAGCACATAAAAGTGGGGTCATTACATAACCCTCCTTTTATATTCACCTCTTCCCCAAACAAAACCTAATATTTTCGAACCCTAATTCTTTACAAAAAATTAAATTCTTTTAAGAATAAATTTATTTTAGTTTATAGAAAATTGAAAAGACACCGACCATTGATCTTGAAATCATTCAATTGACAATAAGTTACTCAACCTTTGAAATTGTTGATGTTAGATTTCAATAAAGATTTAAACCATTCGAATGGATGGCGTAAACCTGAAGCTCACCTTCAAATTTCGATAAAAAATTTCAAACCTAAATTTAGACATGTTGGTTTGAAATTTATTGTCTTAAGTTTCATCTTATAATTCGAGGATACATTCGAGGGGAGCGACCGTGCCTTCATTGACGAAAATGCTTATGAAATTTCGGTGTTTAATGCCTTAACAATGAAGTTCATGTTGTTAAGCGACTTAAGGGAGAGGGATATGGAGTGGAGATTCGAGAGACAGGAGAAAAAGGGAGATGATGGTGACGAGAGGGAGGGAGGGTGTGGAGAAGATGAGATAGTTGAGAGGGTGTCGGTGGATTCTGGTGAAATAAGAGGGAAGATGAGTTTGAAGTTTTTCCATTTTTTATTCATAAATGGTGGATAATGATGTACTTTTCATTAAACGGCTATCAACTCTTTAACACCATATGCTCCTCGTAGAGCACCATTATCTGTAGAATGCTACACAAGCGCGACCATTTTTTGACTCGTCCAATGCCTATCGAAACTACACCATGAAATAGAAAATCCTCTTAAGGTTTTGAAAGTGTTCAAATTTTGTCTTGATCAAACCTCACAATATATTTTCAATATATTCACACATATCACTCAAGAACAAGAATGTAAGTACACTTGTACAAGAACAAAGGTAGAAGTTTTTAAGCTTCAATATGACTTGTGTTCAAAGGTTGAAATCAAACACCTCAAAAATATAAAGAGAAATATGAAGAAGAAAAACTATGGTTTAGATCTTTAGAATATTTATACTAAAAAACATATATCTTAAAATTTTCCTTTTTGATTTTTTCCTCAGAGTTATGACAAAGATGGATATTATGATATCAATATCTCCGTATATATCAAGTTCTTCCAAGTGTAGAAGATAAGCATTAGAAAAGCATGGAGGATGACATCATAACAGAGATCAAAACACTTGAGTTTAGAGAAGGTTTGGATGCCAAGTATTCATGGTTTTCTATGAGATATTTATGATATATATTTTAGCAGACAAAACTACCAACCAATGAAGCAACTTGGCTGAAGTGAATGCTTCGCTTCAATGAGGCTAGTAGTCTCTGAGGGAAGCCGAGAGGACAAATGCAAATATTGGGGTAAAAAATCTATTTGACCATGTGATAAAAAAACTTAGGACTTCATTGAGATGAAGTCGTTCTTCCTTGAGGCGACTGGTCAGCAAAACTCCTCAAATTTTGATTTGGGAAATAAAAAGCTATGAAAGTTGAACCTTAATCAAAACTTCATGTGATATACTCATGAAAATAACTTTTAAAATAAATTTTCTATATGTATACTATACTTGCATATTCATATCACCTAATACCAAAGCCAAACCAACACACACACATACCCACACACAAAGACACCTAAGAAAAGGTTAATTTGGGTATGATGAAGTGTTAAAATCATCTTCTAAATTTCCAAATACTCAACCAATAAGTAATAGAAATACGTGATCACGTCATTATCGGGTTGACAAGACGAAGCTTATCTAGAGTGAACATAGCGTAGTTATGCTATGCTGGAACAACCTCAAGGACTAAAAGAAATAACATATATTTTGCAAACAGAATACGACAAACCAATTAATTTTGGGGAACACGAGTATACATATAATCTCATAATCTCTCCCTTTGTCTATTCCATGAAACAATATACAAACCAAAAGATTACAGATACATAGAACTAAATCCACCACCTTATAACAAAAATTACATGAGGCATACATTACCCAATCAAACTGTAACCAATAAGAACCAACTTTAGCTCCTGTGCCCTGTTGACATGTCATTCATTAGCAAAGAGGATCACCATTGTATAAGAAGTGCAGTTAACTAAATGGAATTATGATAAACAATAAATAATAATATTAAAGTATGAATCACTTAATCACTTGGAGTATATCATAGTTCTATCAAGTATGCATCCTAGAATATGACATAAATGCATTGTACTTCACTTTTATGTGTATATACATTCCCTAAGACTTTTTTTATATAAAAAGTTCATAGTGTCATTAAATTAAAACCCACCCTTATTTTAATCTTCTCCCCACTTTTTTGTCATGGAACTCGACAAAGGAAAGTGGTTATAATGGAAAGAAAGTTAAATGAAGAATTACATTAAGTTTAAATGAGAAAATGATTTTTTTATATATAATTTGATTCTATGGAAGAAAACATCTTAAAATATATAATTCAATCATCGATCATATAAAGAGATATGAGCAACTTAACTAAATAGGGTATGAAGGTAAGAATGTGTGACACCCCGCCTAATTAAATACCGGGTGATCAGTCCTTTATTAAATTAAAATCAAGGTGAACGGTTGGTTCATTCTTAGCATCACTGTCGCAAAATAAATATTTCCAATTTAAACACCCTAAACAATTAAGCTAAGGGTCAAAACAATTTAAAGCCTTATTCCAATTTTAAATTCCAACATGAAAACCTTTTAAAATAATCATCAGTTTAAGAATCACATAAATGCTCAAATGGAAATCAAAACAATATAATTAAATCATCTAGATTAACCAAATCAAGTTGAAGAACTATAAATGAAATCATCCTGACAAGAGTTAACTCCAAATGAGTACTGAATACTGGAAATATAAATAAATAAAAATCTCTGACAAATCCAAACAGAATAAGAAATCGGGCGACACATGCCCTAACTATGAAGAACTAAAACAAGAATTGAATCAATGAAGAGGTCGTCTAAAGTAAGGGCCTACAACTCCCACATAAGCTGCAACACGTCCAATCCAAAGAACCTATGCCTGACGCCCCTGTGGGTGGGCGCCTGTAATACATACATATATATACAAGAGAGCGAAAAATGACAGAAGACGGGATAGAGCCCGAGTGTAAAACAATTTTAAAAATAGTTTAGCAAGTATTTAAAATGCTTATCGGCTAATGTAACAACCATGTTAGTATGCGACACTCTCTTGAGAATTCTCACCTCTCATCTAGTGTGCACGCCTACCGTACTACTAAACTCATAAGTCTATCTAACTTAACGATCAATCTCTTCATGATTACTTACGTTCCTTAGAATATCTCAGTACCATTACAAAGTTCTCGAACAATTATTATAAAGTTTGGAGCATTTA
Source organism: Sambucus nigra (assembly GCA_949130495.1). NCBI lineage: Eukaryota > Viridiplantae > Streptophyta > Magnoliopsida > Dipsacales > Adoxaceae > Sambucus > Sambucus nigra. The sequence continues at coordinate 359,786,396 of OX422221.1, read as the reverse complement.
TTCAATACTTAACTACTTATACGCACATTAGAAAGTTTCCATATATAAGTATATATATTAGTCACTCATATAACATATATACTATCGGCATCCCACATAAAATCTATGGTGCTGGCATACTCTGGTATTAAGTCCCCGTATCACTCGTACTAAGGGAAACACTAGTTCAGAATAACTCTCGAACTGTATTAACACAATACACACAAAATGGAGGCAAAGCATAGTTTCCAGTCACTTAGAGGTCAGCACATACCCCTCACATCTCTTAGGACCGTCTGACTATCATTCTCAGATAGTCTGTACCAAAGAATCCTATGTTCTAGGGCACAAGTCAATATCCCCTATAAGGTCCCATTGAGATAAGACTGTCCCTGCGCGACAACCTCCGTGATAGAAAGTAACGCGGGTATGATTATACACAATCATAATATAAATATATACACATGCACTCGGTCATATATATACATATTCTCATTTTTCCGATTAGGTTCACCCACGACCCAACAATAATAATTATTAACCGTACTTAGTATAATTTTACCCAATTACCTCACATAAAGGATTCATCTCATTTATTCTTAATTATAATCATTTTATACTTACTTCTCATCTCTCAAGTATTCTCTCTTACTAAATATAAATTCAGTAAGTACACCCTCTCTAACCTTCTGGTCTAAGTCTTTCACGAGTCTCTCAATTCTTTAGTGAACGTACGAACAATTTCCAATGTGTGACAAAACCCCCCGTTAACCCACAATTTCATCCCATATGAAATTTCACCCAATGGAGTTTACTTAGACCCAACTGGTCCTCTTCATGACCCTTTATACTCTTTAAATGATATTCAAGGGTTCTTACGTATTTTAACCGGATTAAACAAAAAGGGGAAAAATATGCAGTTTTCCAGGAGGGGTCGATCGATCGAGGAAAGGGGTCGATTGATCGATCAGTCGATCGATCGACACTCTTGGGTCGATCGATCGATCAAGCAGGTATTCCAAATTATGCAATTATTAACTACGAGTTTTCTTCTCCAACCTCAACAAAAACTCCATTAACGATCCTCAAACTCCCCAAAAAATTTACTACTGACCTCATATACCTATATACATGATTTCCTACGTGAAGCATGTACAAATTCATCAAAAGTATTGAATTAAAAGGTTAATTCATCATAATTATCAAGAAGCCTAATTTTACATTAAACTTCCATTCTTCTAATTCTTTTTCTAGATTTCTCACTTCTAATTCAATCCAATTTCGTGGGTAATCCTCTACATATGTTGATATTTCCAAAATACATTTATTTCCTTTAAAGCATGTGATTAAAATTCCCTAAATCATCAAATTCTTCCATGAAACATATGTTGAACAATCCTATTCTAACACGGGAGAAACATTAACTAAAAGAATAGCAAGATAGATACTTGTCTGGGATTTGAATGTATGATTTGTTGGTGATAAGGGTATGGCCGTGTTCCTCGTCTTACGATCTATGTTTTGGTGGTGGTGGTGGTGCAATCGAATTGGTTCTTGGCCTTGGGTTTCTTGGAAAGCTTTTCCTTCCTTCTTCTCACTGCCGTTCTATCTTTTTGAGAGTGTTAACCCTATAAGACTCTTTTAATATCTGATAATAATGTCCCAATTTTCGTCATTTAATTAAGGCCAAATTTGGAAATGACTAAATTGCCCCTCCGGGGTGCCGGTTAGGCCTAAAAACGCCCTGAGACCCAAACTAAACCCCCGGGTACACTTTTCTGACTATTTCAACCCTTCCGGACATGTTGGCGCACTCGAAAATACCATACGGTCGACTTATAATTTATTCACTTTTATAATAATAATTTAGTCCCGACACGACACAGGCGCGTCCCGACTTAATTTTCATAATTGTCATATTATTCACCCGTGAAAATTTTAATAAATTCGATTATACATATTACTTTACTCATCTAGTAATCTTTAACAAATTCCCAATAATTACTAACTCTCGTCACGCCAGTAAATATTTAAAATAAAATTCCGGATTAATATTAAATTAATAACTCAATTAAATTTAATAAATTCCCAATTTTAAAAGCCATAAAAGTACGGGGTATTACATACTTCTCCCCTAATAACAGAATTTCACCCCGAAATTTAGAAAGTAAGGCATACCTAGTAAAAATAGATTTGAATATTTTATCAGTACTCAAAACTAACCTTAGGGTAAGGCGTTCAATTACTATAGCCCTCGCCTCACAATAAGCTTATTTAACACTCTGAATACTATCAGTTATAGAGTCACACCTTAATAGCGACACTTCATATTGTGCTCCTATCCGATAACATTCACATAAGATGAGCATATACATCATTGACTCCCATTATTTCAATATCATTAGGAGACCGTACCTCACTACGTGTCAATTACTCGTATTTTTCTAAACACAAAACTCCCATTCTGAGAGAAACCATACGAATGTCTGATCACTCTTATCAGTTCTTTGAATCTCGATTTTCAGCGACATAACTCTTACGACAGATAAAAGTTTACCTCAGACTGTATGTGGTTATTCCACTTTAGTCATCAGATCCAACTTGAATTATCCAAACTTAGGATTATCTGCTCGCCTCTAAACAACTCGAGGGAGAAAAGTTAAGATTTTACCACTCAAAACTTCAATAAGTAGTTCGTCCATAATAAACAGGTACGAGTGCTTCAACGGAATTCTATTGTACTATACTTCACTTGCTAGCTACCTCCGTTGTGGAAATGAAATGATATGAATACAAAATTTCTTTCACGTGGCTCCACTAATCGTTAATCACCATTCGCCTACTCCCCAGCTAAGGGTGATACAGCCTACTCAAAACGAAACGTTATCCTCGTTGCTTACTAAAATTCCATACTGAAGGTGGGATTCCAAAAATCTCATCCTAATTCAGAAAAAGAAAAATACCGTGTAGGGCCACGTACCGATGTGATTCTTCTTTTCAAAGGTAGGCTGGGGCACAGTAGCTAATATTATAAGTCACCCCAAAGGGATGTCAATCACATCCTTCTTGGGCAACTTATTCCCCACATTCTAAAGAACCCTTGATCTTACCTTGAGGTTGGCAACCCATCCAAGAAACTTTACCAAATTTACTAGCCTCTTCCATTATAGGAAGGCTTGCTACAAAATTCTCTGGTTGATCCTCTTATTCCAACCAATTTATATCTATGAGTGGTTCCCGCGAATAATACTCTCTATGTCCCGCTCAACATTGACTCCTACTTTTAATGTCTCACATTAAGTGACACTTAATACTCCCCTTCTTTCCTCAGCGTATGCCGAAAGTTCTGACCTGTGCACTTTTCTCCATGATGTGCACTGCTGAGCCTTTATACCTTACTAACATCATCATTTAACCTATGCGCAAGTCGCTCTCAACACTTGTCTAGGTAAGACTCCGCTCCAAATTTTTTCATAATAGTTAAATTTTATCCTTCTCAAGGAATACCCCTAAATGGCTTCCCATAGCCTTCCAACTAAATTCGCGTGTGCTACTCTGATCGCACACGTATATATGGATTATCATCCTTCACACCACGCTTAATCCACTCTACCAGTTCCACTTCATTATGTTACTCTCACAAACATATATTCCACGCGTCTATTCCCACGTCCCTTCAACTCGAACGATTCAAGCAATAGCTAACTAGGATGCCCAGACACCCTATAAACCGTGCATACTAGTGTAAGCATCACATACGCTTCACACATAACACCCAATTCTTTATTTCCCTTATGCTCACAACGTGGTTACAAAACTGGGCGTACTCTCAATCACCCTAGAAATCAAAATTTTTAACTCCTCCTTAGCATCGTTCCACCTTCAACTCGTGGTGATAAAATAAAACTTTCAATGTTTCCTTACCACACAATCGGCTCCATTAGCCTTAAATCATCACTTAACTCTGACTTACAGTCATAATTACCAGCTCTTATGACGACCGAGGTACCGAACTCATGAACTAATGACCAAACATCTCCCTACTTCCAACTTTACGCTAAGTTTCATGCGTGGGATGTCTCGCAAAGCGAAATCCAAATAAGGAACCCCCGATAAACTACTACCTAGCATAGTCGGTTATCGAAATCCGTTGGATCCTCCGTCCATAACCTGTACCCCTCTATTCTGTCTCTTGATAGAAAATCTACATCTCCGCCCGTAATTGTACTAAAATAAAGAAATTTTCACCAATTGCACTATCGCTTAGTATTGGTGGTAATCACCTTCCATAAACCTCGTAAATATACAATCGGGACTCTCAAAATCCAATGCCCAAATATATGAATATAAGTCTTAACTTCCACGATTCTAAAGGATAAATATAAAAATGCGCTCCTCCAATCATTAAGTTCTGAGCGCTAAACATAATAATGAGTTAAATCTTTTCGCTCAACGGTAAACCCAATGCACACTGAATCATAACAAAAAAGTCCCTAAACACCTCAGGATTAAACATTTCGGTACCACTATACCCTTCGAAGTCTCTATAATATATAATATGAGTGCAAGCCCGACCCTCTCGCAGGTGAGGTCTTTCCAGAACAAAACATGCTGCACTAGGGAAACAACCCCGATAGCCTTGCAATCAATGCCCACTATCATTTTAACCATTCTTATAAAATTATAATCCAAATAATATCATACCCGTATAACGCATCACTAAGACGAGTAATCTCAATAAAGTATATAACACTATTAATACACCCATTCATCCTCCGCGGATAATACTAAAGATAATCCCACTACACTAGGGAAAATATTCACATAATAATGACGTTATAGATATATGGACTAAACTGGTCTCACTTGCGAATCTAGCAATAAATAAAATGTTGTGACTCGCTCGTGTGACATAAAACACGCCTCATCCTCCGAGGATAAAAATCATACTTCTACCTCGCCAATCGCCTTGGCTGCTCAAATGGTCCTCGAACGTAACACGCCTGTCCAAACCAAACCAAAACCTACTTTAATCGTTTCCCTTTACTAGGCACCATGTTCTTGTCCCCTTTACTCGCTTTGAGAAAAAATAATGCATGTGGTTTCACTCTCCGCAAAATACTTCTATGCATAACCCACTTACCACTGGTCATACTGACCATTTTAGGGTTGTTCTTCTCTCGAATTTTGGTAGGCCCGATTCCTGATGACTACCCCCGTTGTTCCCTTAGCTTTGTTGGCCTAAAGTAACATGCTACTGGCTTCAATATCCCTTACTAAATTCACCATAGCTTGGTAAGAATTCAACTATCCGAATCATTTAAATGGGTCCCTTGATGGGTCTCCCCCTTGTGGTGTTTTACTAACACCATTTCGCCCAGTCTTATTCTCTGACTAAATTCTTTGATTCTTTTAGCCTCCCACACAAAGGCATTAACATCTCTATGAACAATGCGTGGCCTTGCCACCATATGGATCAACTGTCTAGTAGAATTATCTTTAAGTGTTGTCTGCTTTTCTTATGAGTAGATTTCCCTCTTGAGATCCTCTTCTCCATTTATATCTACTTCTTCCGGCATGGGACTAGCTAAATAATTAAATTCATTTTCACACATGGACCTCTGTCCGGCCCCCCGGTGATGAGTTTAGAACAACGTTCTCATCTTATCCTGAACATCTGATGAAGGAACCTGCGATCAAACTGTACCTAAGATCCTTTTATAGACATAGCATTCCACTTCTAAAAGTGGTGGCCGACTCCCACCATTATAACTTTGTTTTGACGAGCCAAGAAAAATTTTGCCCCAAATTTTCACTTTCAGTTAGCCACACTCCGTCATATGTCCAAGCCTTTGGATATTTTGTCTCCTTTGGCTAACACACACAATCCCCGCATTTCTAGATTTTCCATCGATGGTTCTCCTACAAGCTTCGTTCGACTCTTTCCCAGTCATACCACGTTGGGTGAGTCTGATTCGGCCTCACCTTTGACTATAGCAACACTCGGAATTCGTAGGCTGCGCCCTAGTCTTCTTTACAGTCCTGGCCTCTCGTGCCATAATAGGGGTGACCTCGACTACGGTCATCATCCTCGAATATACTTCAAAACCTCACTAAGCCCTGCCTCCCGCTACTCGCCCAACGGCCCTCATCTGCCATATTTCATTGTTCGAACACATCCGAACGCAAATAAGATTAACTAATATATACGTGATAGCAGGAGAACCAAATCACACCAAAGAAATGTCACACCCCGCGTAATCCGACAGACTGGGTGGCCAGCCACCGCTACCGAACTAAGTCGGACGTGAACTAAATAAATACCATTCGTAGCATGACACAGATATGAGAATAAATAAATCAGTCCATAAGATAAATAATTGAATCAGAATAAACCCGATGTGTATATATTTAATATTTGGGTGTTTCTTCTTCCATCTTTTGATCTTTTTTAAATCAAAAAGTTTAATATCTGCTGTTTCATCATCTGTTGAGCCAGCAGTAGTATTACCATTAAATTGTTCAAATATTCTTGTTGAGAATAATTTGAATTTTGATAATTTATAGACATCTTCCTTTTTTATAAGTTGCCTTTGATTATCAATTTCTTGTAGTTGTTCGTTGGTAAAAGTGATTTCTTCTCCAACTATTTCACGAAGGGCTATTGTTTGTAGCTCATCTTCGTTACTACCTCGTACTTCTGCAGTATTATACATAAATACGAGTTCTTCATCGGATGTTTCCGAATCAGATTCAATCTCATATAAAATTTCATAATTAGAAATATCAGAATCAGATAAATCTTCTCCATAGAATATTTCTAATTCTTGTTCTTCAAGAAATTTTATCATTTTATTTGCACTTTTTCCTTTTTTAGGACAATCAGGTGCATAATGGCCATCTTCGTTGCAAATGTAACAACGGCACTTCTTTTTTAGAGGTGGTTTTTTAGAAGGTTTCTTTTTTCTAATATATTTTTTATTCTTTGAAAAAGATGTTTTCTTTTTCCAAGGTTTCCATTTAAATTTTCTCTTTCGAGAATATTTAGAATATTTGGAATTTCTAGGAGGTGGATTACATCCTATTTTCCAGTTTTCTTTTAAAATCTTATCACAACATTTATAACCAGCTTTAGAATTCGTGATTTGATTTTTAACTTGTTTCTTGGCTTTTATTTCAATGCAGTGGTCAGATATTTTTCTTAATACCCAATTAATGCGAAAACCAAGATTGTCATCTTTCTCGTCCTTCCCGATAGTTTTTAACCAGCCAGGATAAGATTTTAAGGCTATTTCATCCCATGGGTTTGGGAGTTTATGAAAGAATTGGTCCATCCAGTGTTTGGTCTCTGAATGTTTTAGTTTGAAATAATATTTTTTATATAGTTCAACAAATTCTTCAAATTGACAAATGTTACATAATTCTAGTTTAGATAAGATGTAACACGCATCCTCTTGGAGTCTGGATTCTCCAGTATATCCAATCAGATTTTCTTTAATTATTTCAACAAATCCTTTTAATATTTCATCAAAAGATTTGAAGGTTTGTAGGAGTTCAGTTTTTTGCTGAATTCCTATTTCTGAGCTTTCCCATTGTTGCAACCACTGTAAAACATCACCTTGGAGTGTTGCAGCAAGGTAGTCTAAAAATTTTTCTTTAGACCATGTACTCTTATAATTAGTAATGAGTATAGACATGGATTGTGCCCACTCATTAATAGTTTGTTCTTGATCTTTAAAAGGTATATGCCTTAGATCAAGATAAATACCATGTTGAGATATATTTTGTTTATTCAAATTATCTCTTCTTAGGAAAAAAGGGTTTGGTTCATCCTCATTTTTAGTATTACTTGTAGAAGCATTGCCTGTTTTAACAAAATCTTCTTTTTCATTTTTATATGCAGGGGTTTGCATATAATCTTCAAAAGCTTTCCAATTTTGGAATTCCTGAAGTGGGTCTTCAGCCTTCCTTTTTCCATCAATTGTATTTACTACATGTGGTGGAATTTCTTCTTCATCAGATGAATATTGGTTTAATTCATACTGATAGTGTTGTAATAATTTTTCATTTTCTAAATACGTGGTTTGTATTTGTTCAATGAGTTTATTACGTTCTGAAACATTTAATATTGGATCTTTGTATAGATGTTTCCAATAATCTAATATTTCACGAACATTTATATATTCGGTGTAATTAAATTCTTCTGTTTGAAGAGCTTTAATTTCTTCCGAACCATAATATAACCTAGGAATTTTGTTATCCCTTGGGTTATTCATTCCAGTTTGTTCTGGATTTTGATTATCTATTTTGTTTAATAAATTTTTAATTTGTTGTTTAGTCTCCTCTTTTAGATCTAAATTTGTAACCATTTCGAGTTGACTAATTTTTTGATCAACTTTGTTTAAGTTGAATTGAATACAATCTAATTTTTTCTCTACATAATTTTGATTAACGACCTGATGTCTTTCAGTTCGTTTGACCCAACTAAAAACTATATCAGTTAAACTATTTAACGTAGTACTAATTTTACTAATATCATTTTCAGATTTTTTATCTATATGTAAACTAGGATTATACATAGACTCATCCTTTTGTAACCATGGTGCTAAACATTGTAGATTAATATTATTATTACTTTGTTCATCTTTTCGAGATTCCATTGGTACCTAAGACCTCCTATTATATGTTATTTCAGGTGCCTAAAACCAGTTTTCCTAACGCCTAATGCTTAACTAGAGTAGCTTTTTGGCGAATGGAAATATGGGCTTTGAAATAATAATAGGGATATGGGTTTTATGAAAACTTTAAAGATTTTCAAAATAATATAATAATATCTTTATATTTAAATCACCGTGATTTTTTACTCTTTTTTTTACAAGGACAATCGTAACTTGATTATAATATGGAGATTATAACTGCATATACCAAATAACATAGTTATTTATATAAAACTAGGATTAAACGATATTTCATACAACAATTATTACGACACTTAGTTCCAAAAACTTTATATTTTACTCTAAAATTTTCTCCAGAAGCATAAGTTCTGTGATGGAGTATAATAGTTTCTACTTTAACATTCATACTAGCATAACAATATAAACATAGTTATAATGCTAACCTTTGATCACAAGGCTCTGATACCAATTACACAAGTCGAAAATGATCGGACTAATATTATATGTGGAGAAGAGAGTACAAAAGAGTAAGAGAAATATTACAACTGATGATTTACAACTGAGGAGAAGCTCTCCTTTTATAGCCTCTAAAAGATAACCTTAGCTTTTTCTTTATGAATAAACAAAGGAAAGAAAACATAAACGTGGGCTGCTGAATGTAAAGTGCACAATGATTTGCACAGTAAAAGCACACAGTATTTTACAATGATTCAAAAAAGTAAATAGTAACTGATTTGGATGTTTTTGTTTTAAATGTCCAAATCGTCATCACATGCGTCAGCTATTTACTGTCCATGTGCATATCCCACTTCGTGTGCAGGATGAATTGCAGTCGTCCATGTGGGTTTATTTCCTTGTTCCAATTGTCATGCATTGAATGCATTGGCAATATTGGCCTCAGCGACAGAGTCGAAAGACATACTATCGTTAGGGTTGTGATTTGGAGGTCCATGTAATTGGGCTTGTTCGTATTCCTCCGGATGGCTTAATTGTTCAAAGGGAACATCCTAATTATTTTTGTTTATCAAATTATTTAGAAACTCCCTTACTGTCGCTCGTTGTTCAAGCGAGTTAGTATAATTTATCGGTAAATCGGTAACAAATAATCGCCTGCCATCAGTTACCATGAATTTTAATGCTGATTCCCGACAAAAATATTCTGCATGGTTTGAAGTATTGATCAGGTTTTGTGACCAATATCTCGTTGTGTCCAACTGGTCCAACGGTACATTAAGTGCAATTTCCCAATTTTGTTCAATCTCGTCCCATTCGTAGTCCTCAGTAGCTCTGAGGTACCAGATCTGGTAGGGTTGATAGAAAATTTCTCTTGATCGCCAACCAATTGTGCTTGTGATATGAAATGACAGATAGCGAGTATATTTGTACCTGCTTTTTGTCAATACATGATAGATCATGGTTTTGATCATCATAGGTAAAAATTCAAAATGAGTGGAACAGGCTACACTGGAGAAGATTAGTTTGTTTACTAACCCCCATTCAATTGTTTCAATATCCCAAGGTGGATATCCTTCTTCAGTAATGAAATGCAGTTTTGGCATGTCATCACTATAATTTAAGCTAGAGTAAAAATGTTGGAGTAAAAGACTTTTTATCTTTTGCTCATGGTCCTCGATTTTTGGTAAAATTTCGATTTGGAATAGAGGACGTGGGAGAATTATCTTTGCTTTTTCAAATAGACAAATTCTCCTGATAGTATTGAAGATCTTGTCAGGAAAATCATTTTCCAGTAATTCAGAAAATTCCAGAAAAGTATCAATTTTTTCCAAAGGAAAATCTTCATTTTCATAGTTTAAGCTTTTTATGAGTTTAAGGCTCAGACTTTTGAATTTGTCCAAAGTTGCTGTTTGATCAGCAATTTTGTTAGCAAGGATACTCATATTTTTTCTAAAATCTTTTCTTTTATCTCGGAGATGAGATTTCCATGCTTCATTTAATGGTGTATACAACTCGCAGGGGATTCCTGGGTTGTGAAAGTCATAAGTTTCAGTATCAAGGAGGCTTTCCTTGGTCTGTAGTTTGGAGAACTGGTAAATCATATTAGGACCTTGTATACACCCGTAGCTATACTGGTCTTTGACAAAAGATTCAGTAATCCTATGAACGCCATAATTGGAGGAGTCCAATCCAATTTGGTAAATGGAGTTATTTGGTTTAACATAAAACTAAATTTCTTCATATCTATTGATGATCCAAACATTGAGGAATCTGTCATTATAAAAATCCAAACCAAAGGAATAGGAATGAAATATACCTCACGAAATATGTCAATACATTGGAAAACAATTCATGAATTGACAACTCTACCACATACAAATACACAAAATGTGGATAGAAATATTATAAAAATATTTGAACCTCGACCATTTGATTCGGCAATAAAACCCAGATTAATCAACTGGAGAGATTTGGAAGTCCCAAAACAATGGATACTACCCCAAATAACAGAACCACCTCCTGAAAAACAACAAAACAACGTTGAATTACAGGTATCTGGTAATAATGTCTATTTTAAAAATAAACATTCAGAAAATTGGCAAAAGAATTTTCCTGACAATGATTGGGAAAAATTAAAAGGAAAAAACCTTTTAAAAGGCGAAAGTAGTAATAGTAAACCCCCTATTGCTATGAAAAATATACAAGTAGCAATATTACCTGGAACAAATTATCTAAAAGAAGATAATATAAAATCCAGTCAAATTTATCATTTCCAATTAGGAAAAGAAGAAATAATCTTCTCACCAAGCCATGGAAAGAGAAGATATACTTATGTATTAGGTTACTTCAATTTTGCAGGCTATAAACCATATAGTCTTTGCACATTAATTGATACAGGAGAAACTATATGTTCTTGTAGACCTAATGCTTTACCTCCTGAAAAATGGATAAAAATGAAAAACCCTATTGCTGTAACAGGCATCAATGGGACACAAAATTTCATTGATTTAAAAGCTAAAAAAGTGGCTATATGGTTTAATGAAAAGAAATTCATTATTCCAAAAATCTTATGCTTTCCAGAAATGCATGGAGATTTTATTTTAGGCAATAATTTTATCTCAGAATATTTGCCTATAAGTATTGATGAGGGAACTATAAATTTAACCCTCAACAAAGATGTAGTAAAAATCCCTTTACTACAATAACATAAATATAAGTGCGAAAGAGATTTTCGCCCTACTAAGAAAGGGGATATAACTCCTTTTATCAAAGCCCTTGAAGAAACTCATTGGCTTTATACTATATTAAATGATAATTTTAGTGAAAACCCACTAAAATTATGGAATAAAAGTCCAAGATATTGTAATCTCAGACTAAGAGATCCCAATGTCATTATAAGAGTAAAACCAATGATCTATACCAAAAATGATATAGATGAATTTGATAAACAAATCAAAGAATTATTGGATATAAATCTTATTGAAGAAACAATAAGTCCACACTCTAGCCCTTCCTTCATGGTAAGAAAACACAATGAAGTAATAAGAGGAAAAGCTAGAATGGTTATAAATTATAAAAGACTAAATGAACAATTAGAGTTTGATGGTTATTTTATTCCAAGAAAGGATGTATTAATTAACCAAACTAAAGGAAAAAAGTTCTTTAGCAAATTCGATTGTAAATCTGGATTTTGGCAGTTAAAACTAACTGAAGAATCCAAGCCATTGACAGCCTTTAGTACCCCTAGAGGGCACTATCAATGGAATGTTATGCCTTTTGGACTAAACACAGCTCCTCAGGTATATCAAAGATGGATGGACAAAATCTTTAAAGACCTTAAAGATTTTTCCGTTGTCTATATAGATGACATTCTTGTTTTTTCCAAAACCATAGAAGAACATAGATATCATCTGAAAATTATCTGTGAAAAATTCCAAAGACATGGAATCATTTTATCACCTAAGAAAATTGATGTTGAAAAAACAAAAATTAATTTTCTTGGCATAATCCTAAACCAGGATGGCCTACAATTACAAGATCATATAATCTCTAAAATAAAAGATTTTAATGAGGAAATTTTGGATAAAAAACAATTACAAAGTTTCCTAGGAATCCTTAATTATGGAAGAAATTTCATAAAAGGATTATCTCAAAAAGAATTACCACTTCTTGAAAAACTCAAAAAGAATGAAGTTTTTACATGGAGTGCTAATGATACTCTTGTTGTCAAAACAATTAAACAAGAAATTATTAATAATTGCCCAAAAGTTTATTTTCCTAAAATAGGAGATAAATTAATATTGGAAACTGATGCTTCGGATAATTGCTGGGGATGAGTTCTCAAAGCAATTCCTGCAGAATATTGGAATGAAAACAATCCTTCCAATACTTTTGGTATTCGTGGTAAGAAAACCACTATCCCAAAGATAATTCAAAAACATGAATTGATATGTGGATATAATTCAGGAAAATTTAAACCAAATGAACTGAATTATATTATTTTTGAAAAGGAATTATTAGCAATTAAGATTGCTATTAAAAAATTCCATATTTTCTTAGCACCTGAAGACTTTATTGTCAGAACAGATAATAAAGCTGTCAAAGACTTCCTCATAAATAAAAGAAATATTTTAGAAGGAAGAAGACTTAAATGGTTCAACCAAATTGCTGTCTATACATTTGAAGTTGAACATTTAAATGGTACTAATAATTTTCTTGCAGATTATCTTAGCAGGAACTATGAAGAAAAACTTACTAACCAAGTAGAGTTTTTAGAAACACACTAAACAAGTGGAGTATGTTGCATATTTTAAAATAACACCCACTAAACAAGTGGAATATTTTGAAATATATTTTATCAAAACCACTAAACAAGTGGAGTTTTCTATTTTCAGGATGGGAGATAAGCACCCAGGAGAAGTAAAAGGAGATTGGGTAACTGTTGCTAAAAAGGCAAAAACCCAAGCATCATCGTCTACACAACCTAAACAAAATCCTATTTATGTTGTATTCAGTGGAAGAAAACAAGGCTTTTATGACAACTGGAATCAGTGTTTTATGCAAGTAAACAAATACCCTGGTGCATGTCACCAAAAATTTGACACTATGCCATTACAGCATGGGAAAATTGGATGAAATAGTTAGGACCTCCTAATATGATTTACCAGTTCTCCAAACTACTGACCAAGGAAAGCCTCCTTGATACTGAAACTTACGACTTTCACAACCCAGGAATCCCCTGCGAGTTGTATACACCATTAAAATGAAGCATGGAAATCTCATCTCCGAGATAAAAGAAAATATTTTAGAAAAAATATGAGTATCCTTGCTAACAAAATTGCTGAACAAACAACAACTTTGGACAAATTCAAAAGTCTGAGCCTTAAACTCATAAAAAGCTTAAACTATGAAAATGAAGATTTTCCTTTGGAAAAAATTGATACTTTTCTGGAATTTTCTGAATTACTGGAAAATGATTTTCCTGACAAGATCTTCAATACTATCAGGAGAATTGGTCTATTTGAAAAAGAAAAGATAATTCTCCCACGTCCTCTATTCCAAATCGAAATTTTACCAAAAATCGAGGACCATGAGCAAAAGATAAAAAGTCTTTTACTCCAACATTTTTACTCTAGCTTAAATTATAGTGATGACATGCCAAAACTGCATTTCATTACTGAAGAAGGATATCCACCTTGGGATATTGAAACAATTGAATGGGGTTAGTAAACAAACTAATCTTCTCCAGTGTAGCCTGTTCCACTCATTTTGAATTTTTACCTATGATGATCAAAACCATGATCTATCATGTATTGACAAAAAGCAGGTACAAATATACTCGCTATCTGTCATTTCATATCACAAGCACAATTGGTTGGCGATCAAGAGAAATTTTCTATCAACCCTACCAGATCTGGTACCTCAGAGCTACTGAGGACTACGAATGGGACGAGATTGAACAAAATTGGGAAATTGCACTTAATGTACCGTTGGACCAGTTGGACACAACGAGATATTGGTCACAAAACCTGATCAATACTTCAAACCATGCAGAATATTTTTGTCGGGAATCAACATTAAAATTCATGGTAACTGATGGCAGACGATTATTTGTTACCGATTTACCGAAAAATTATACTACCTCGCTTGAACAACGAGCGGCAGTAAGGGAGTTTCTAAATAATTTGAAAAACAAAAATAATTTGGATGTTCCCTTTGAACAATTAAGCCATGCGGAGGAATACGAACAAGCCCAATTATATGGACCTCCAAATCACAGCCCTAACGATAGTATGTCTTTCGACTCTGTCGCTGAGGCCAATATTGCCAATGCATTCGATGCATGACAATTGGAACAAGGAAATAAACCCACATGGACGACTGCAATTCATCCAGCACACGAAGTGGGATATGCACATGGACAGTAAAAAGATGACGCATGTGATGACGATTTGGACGTTTAAAACAAAAACATCCAAATCAGTTACTATTTACTTTTTTGAATCATTGTAAGATACTGTGTGCTTTTACTGTGCAAATCACTGTGCACTTTACATTCAACAGCCCACGTTTATGTTTTCTTTCCTTTGTTTATTCATAAAGAAAAAGCTAAGGTTATCTTTTAGAGGCTATAAAAGGAGAGCTTCTCCTCAGTTGTAAATCATCAGTTGTAATATTTCTCTTACTCTTTTGTACTCTCTTCTCCACATATAATATTAGTCCGATCATTTTCGACATTTCTGACTTGTATTGCCGAATCAAATCGTTGCATTCAGGAGAACGAAATCTCGTTAAAGAAATCGAAAATCCTAAACATAGGGCTCTATAACAAACAAAGCAACGCTGAAAGCATAATAAGCCGTACAGATCCTAAGGACACTAGAACCTGATGCTCTGATACCACCTGTGACACCCCGCCTAATTAAATACCGGGCGATCACTCCTTTATTAAATTAAAATCAAGGTGAACAGTTGGTTCATTCTTAGCATCACTGTCGAAAAAAATACTTTTCCAATTTAAACACCCTAAATAATTAAGCTAAGTGTCAAAACCATTTTCATACATACTTTCCAAATTTTATTTAAAGAAAATCATTTATTTTTTAAACAACATTCAATAAGTAAGAATCACACCACATTAAATTCTGCAACATAATCCAATTAATTTAATACATTCGTCAATCGAATGTCAACGTATGAAATCTAAAGTCACACATCCAAACTGAATAAATCCCATAGTAATAATACTAGAAATAACTGAAATACAAATGTCCAATAACAACGGAATAATGGAAAGAGCTACACATGCTCAACTAGATGAAAGTACTAAGAATGGATCCGAATGAACGAAGTCGTCTAATCAAGAGACCTGCAACTCCCACCTAAGCTGCAGCGCGTTCCTTTCAAAAGATCCTAAGCAAGACGCCCCTGTGGCTGGGCACCTATAATACATACATATATATACAAGAGAGAGAAAGAGAAAAATAAACGGGTCAAAGCCCGATAGTGTGTTTGATTTAAAATACGTTTAGCAAGTATTTAAATTGATACAGGCCAATGCAACAACATATTAGTGCGACACTCTCTTGAGAAATTCTCACCTCTCTTCTAATGTGCACACCTATCGCACTAACCTTCCCAATGGTCTATCTCATCATATAACATGCTATCCCTTCCCAATGGATTAATTTATCTTATATTACTCGTAAGATTCAAAATTAACGATTTAATTGTTTGAAGATACTATTCAATTAGTAACCAAAGTTCTCATTTTAACCTTATAAATCAATAAAGTTTTCCAGTGTCATATTATACTTTCTCAACACAAGTATTTATAATTTGAGTTATCAACCACGTCCTACATATCACATCATAGAAGACAGTTCCAGATTTCAGAATTTCATATATATATTAACCACTCGTAAAATATATATATAAACCATAACAGCACCCCAAATAAAACTATGGTGCGGGCATACTCTACTATCCAAACCCCATATCACTCATATTAAGGGGAATACAAATTCGAAATCACTCTCGAATTGTATTAATACATATACAAACTATAGGTTCCATGTTCCTTAGGACCGTCTAAACTATCACTGCGATAGCCTGTACCAAGGATACCTATACACAAACAAAATGAGGCGAAGCATAAATTCCAAGTCTCTAAGAGGAAAGCACATACCCGCATCTCTTAGGACCATCTGAACTATCATTCCGATAGCCTGTACCAAGGATATCTATCTTCTAGGGTACAAGTCAATATCCCCCATAAAGGTCCCATCGAGATAAGACTGTCCCAGCGCGGAAACCTCAGGGATAGCAAGTAGCGTGGGCATGATTTTCACACATAGATAGTATATGCATACACAATCATATAACTATACTCATATTACCATATCAATAACGGGTAAATTCTCAATTCCCATAATTACGTCATTCGCATTTATTTCTCATTATTTAGTTATCACGTATAACCATTCACATCTTATTTTAATTTGAGGAACTTCTCCACTTACTACATAACGCTCATGGATTCTATCCTCCCAAGTATAAAATTCAGTAGGTATACACATTTGTTCCAACATAACCCTCTTACGTGTCTCTCCCCTTTAACATATACTTACATTGTTCCTCATGTAAGATATCCCAAAAATATAGATTTCGCCTTACATTAAAGGATTTTGAATTTTATTTTCAAAGATGAGAATTTCAAATGGCTTTGAAATCGAAATTAAAATGGAGTTTTAATTGAATTATTTTATTATTTAGAAGAGTCCTCAAAATATAAAACTCTCTAAGAATCCTCAAAATATAAAACTCTCTAAGATTCCTCAAAATATAAAACTCTCTAAGAGTCCTCAAAATATAAAACTCTCTAGTAAAAATAATATTTTTAGAAATCCGACCGTTCGATCAAGCTGAATTTTTGTCAGCTGTCGTGTCTCGCCGTTCGCTACAACATACTAAAATTTCAAGCGATTCCAATGGTCCGATCATCCGGAATAAAATTTTTAGTGTTTGTATCTAATTAGAACTCTTTTCTTAATCAAAATCTTAATCCTTTACATGACAAAGGGTTTCCATAATATCATTTAAGTCATCACTACATGCAATTTCCTATCTCAAATTGGGTTTTTCTTCCATACAATTCATCCTAATCATTCCTAAACCAATATGAAAGATGCATCAACGAAATAAGCAAGATAAACACTTGTCTGGGATTTTCAGAGGTCTGGTTTGGTGCCGAATTCGGTATGGTTGCGTTCCCCGTCTCGCGATCTACGCTTTGGTGGTGGTGGCGGTACAAACCGTTGAGTTTTGGGCCTTGAATTTGCCTTGAGAGCTCTCTCCTTCCTCTCTTATGGCCGTCACTTGTGTTTAGAGTTTCTAACCCTAGAAGGTAACCTAGGTATCTGATATAACTCCTCTAATTTTCGTGGGTTTAATTACCCAAAAATGTAAAATGACCAAAATTCCCTCCCGGTTACTAATTAGGCCTAAAAATGCCCCGAGACCCAAACTAAACTCCCGGGTACACTTTTCTGACTATCTCGACCCTTCCGGACGCGTTGCCGCACTCAAAACGACCATCTGAACAACTTATAAAATATTCACTTTTATTAATTCACTCAAAACGACCATCTGAACAACTTATAAAATATTCACTTTTATTAATTCACATTTAGTCCCGACACGACACAGGCGCGTCCCGACTTAAATTTCTAAAATTTCCATTTTATTCACACGTGACAATATTATAAAAATAAATCTCATATATTACTATACTCATCCAGTAATATGCAACAAATAACAAATTTCCAATAATTACTAACTCTCGTCACGCTAGTAAATATTTAAAGCAACATTCCGGATTAAAATTAAATTAATTTATCTCAATTAGATTTAATAAATCCCATAATTTAAAAGCTATAAAAATACGGGGTATTACAGAATACTACATACTCAAAGGGTTATGAATATTATTCAGATTAAAATATTTTATAAAAACAGCCCCATAGTTAGTGTCCACTTTTTCTAATTAAGTTACTGATTATTTTTAAGAAAACGTGTAATTAAGTGTTTAGGCGACACTTAAAACGCATAATACTAAATGAAAAGAATAAAGTATTCTGCCTGAGATTAAGTTGAAGAAAAACTGGTAGCACGGTTGGATTCCTCTCGAAAAATTAGTAAAGAAGTGTTCTTGAACAAACTTGATTAAACCCTAATTAAGCCTCCCAAAACTTGTGACAAAAACTTGATTATGTTGGAGGTTGATGATTATGGTGGAGAGGAAAAACTTTTGAAAGAGTTTTATGGTGAAAAACTTGGGAAAACATGATTATGAGAAGTCCCCCTCCGGATTAATAGTCTTATATACTATTTAGGAATCCTAATCCCACTCTAACACTACAAATAAAATCACCGAACCGCCTCAAATCTGGCATAGTCGATCGATCGATCGATCGAATAGGTACGCCCCCCTTCGTTTAATACCATTTAACTAAAAATCTATTTTTTTTATTAGTCAAGGCCTAAATCCGTGCAAATGTTTTTCCTTTTTTTTAAAAGGCTAAACTTAAAACTCTCATAAAAGCTTCATTTTAAATCCGATTTCGATTCCGCTTGAAGTTTTATTCTTCTAAAATCATAACCAACATATTTATTTAATAAAAACCATTAAATTAAAAAATTTATTTTTCTTGAATATTCCAATTAATTAATTAAATTAATTAATAAAAACACGGGGTGTTACAAGAAATCAACAATCCTAAACATAGGGCTCTCTAACAAAGAAAGCAACGCTGGAAGCGAAATAAGCTGTACAAATCCTAAAGGACACTAGAACCTGATGCTCTGATACCACCTGTGACACCCTGCCTAATTAAATACCGGGTGATCAGACCGTTATAAAATTAAAATCAAGGTGAACAGTTGGTTCATTCTTAGCATCACTGTCGCAAAATAAATATTTACAATTTAAACACCCTAAACAATTAAGCTAAGTGTCAAAATAATTTAAAGTCTTATTCCAATTTTAAATTCCAACGTGAAAACCTTTTTAAATAATCATCAGTTTAAAAATCACATAAATCCTCAAGATGGAAATCAACACAAGATAATTAAATCGTCTAGATTAACCAAACCAAGTTAAAGAACTATAAATGAAATCATCCTGACAAGATTTAACTCCCAAAGAGTACTGAATAGTGAAAATATAAATAAATACAAATCTCTGACAAATCCAAACGGAATAAGAAATCGGGCGACACATGCCCCAACTATGAAGAACTTAAACATGAACTGAATCAATGAAGAGGTCGTCTAAAGCAAGGGCCTGCAACTCCCACATAAGCTGCAGCACGTCCAATCCAAAGAACCTATGCCTGACGCCCCTGTGGCTGTGCACCTGTAATACATACATATATATACAAGAGAGAGAAAAATGACAGAAGGTGGGTCAGAGCCAGAGTGTAAAACAGTTTTAAAAATAGTTTAGCAAGTATTGAAAATGCTTACCTGCTAATGTAACAACCATGTTAGTGTGAGACACTCTCTTGAGAATTATCATCTCTCATCTAGTGTGCACGCCTACTGTACTACTAAACTAATAAGTTTATCTAACTTATTCTCCATATAGTTTCATCTTGAGAATTAACAAGGTTGTGATATTTAGTTTAGCATCAATCTCTTAATGATTACTTACGTTCCTTAGAATATCTCAGTACCGTTACAAAGTTCTCGAACACTTATTATAAAGTTTGGAGCATTTATTCAATACTTAACTACTTATATGCACAGTAGAAATTTTACATGTATAAGTATATATATTAGTCACTCATATAACATATATACTATCGGAACCCCACATAAAATCTATGGTGCTGGCATACTCTGCTATCAAGTCCCCGTATCACTCGAACTAAGGGAAACACTAGTTCGGAATCACTCTCGAACTGTATTAACACAATACACACAAAATGGAGGGGAAGCATAGTTCCAAGTCACTAAGAGGTCAGCACATACCCCTCATGTCTCTTAGGACCTTCTGACTATCATTCTCAGATAGCCTGTACCAAGGAATCCTATGTTCTAGGGCACAAGCCAATATCCCCTATAAAGGTTCCATCGAGATAAGACTGTCCCGATGCGGCAACCTCCGTGATAGCAAGTACCGCGGGTACGATTATACGCAAGCATAATATAAATATATACACATGCACTCGGTCATATATATAAATATTCTCATTTTTTCCATTAGGTTCGCCCACGACCCAACAATAATAATTATTAACCGTACTTAGTACAATTTTACCCAATTACCTCACATAAAGGATTCATCTATTTTATTCTTAATTATAATCATTTCATACTTACTTCTCATCTCTCGAAGTATTATCTCTTACTTAATATAAATTCAGTAGGTACACCCTCTCTAACCTTCTGGTCTAAGTCTTTCATGAGTCTCTCAATTCTTTAGTGAACGTATGCACAATTTCCAATGTGTGACGAAACCCCCCGTTAACCCACAATTTCATCCCATATAAAATTTCACTCAACGGAGTTTACTTAGACCCTAATAGTCCTCTTCATGACATATTATACTCTTTAAATAATATTCAAGGGTTCCTACGTATTTTAACCGAATTAAACGAAAAGGGGAAAATATGCAGTTTTCTAGGAGGGGTCGATCGATCTATCTTTCGATTGATCGATCAGTCGATCGATCGATCAAGCAGGTATTCCGAATTCTGCCATTGTTAACTACGGGTTTTCTTCTACAACCTCAACCAAAACTCCATTAACGATCCTCAAACTCCGAAACAAATTTACTACTGGTCTCATATACCTATATACATGATTTTCTACGTTAAACATGTACAAATTTATCAAAACTATTGAATTAAAGGGTTAATTCATCATAATTATCAAGAACCCTAATTTTACATTAAATTTCCATTCTTCTAATTATTTTTTCCAGATTTCTCACTTCTAATTCAATACAATTTCATGGGTAATCCTCTAATATGTTGAGATTTCCAGAATACATTTATTTCGTCTAAAGCATGTGATTAAAATTCCTTAAATCAACAAATTCTTCCCTGAAACATATGTTGAACAATCCTATTCTAACATGGGTGAAATATTAACTAAAAGAATAGCAAGATAGATACTTGCCTGGGATTCGAATGTCTGATTTGTTGGTGATAAGGGTATGGCTGCGTTCCTCATCTTACGATCTTTGTTTTGGTGGTGGTGGAGGTGCAATCGAATTGGTCCTTGGCCTTGGATTTCTTGGAAAGATTTTCCTTCCTTCCTCTCACTGTCATTCTATCTTTTTGAGAGTGTTAACCCTAGAAGACTCTTTTAATATCTGATAATAATGTCCCATTTCTTTTCATTTAATTAAGGCCAAATTTGGAAATGACTAAATTGCCCCTCTGGGGTGTCGGTTAGGCCTAAAAATGCCCAGAGACCCAAACTAAACCCCCTGGTACACTTTTCTGACTATTTCGACCCTTCCGTACATATTGGCGAACTCGAAATGACCATACGGGTGACTTATAATTTATTCACTTTTATAATAGTAATTTAGTCCCGACACGACACAACACGGGTCCCGACTTAATTTCCATAATTGGCATATTATTCACTCGTGATAATTTTAATAAATTCAATTATACATATTACTTTACTCATCTAATAATCTTCAACAAATTCCCAATAATTACTAACTCTCGTCACGCCAGTAAATATTTAAAATAAAATTTCGGATTAATATTAAATTAATAACTCAATTAAATTTAATAAATCCCCAATTTTAAAAGCCATAAAAATACCGGGTATTACAGAATGATAACCAAGCATAAGGATGTGATAATTTAAACACGTCAATCAGTGTATATAGATACCTAAATACACAATCAAATTTTGACTACTCTAAGTGTATCATAATCAAAAGATTCAACCAAATATGCTAATTGAGTTTAAGAGTAATATAACATATTTTAATGAATCGTAAACGTTGTAATTCAAAACAAAAACATGACATATAGACAAAAATATGTCCAAAACTCATGCGACCCCCAAAATTTCTCCACCAAAAATTAACATATCATCATCACCAACCATGAGTCCTCATCCTCGTCATCGTTAATGTTGGACCTAACAGTGTACATCGTACATAGAACACAAACCTCACCACTGATATCCATAATGCTCCTCCTATGGATTGAAGAACCACACTCATTAAAAGAGCGGAGATCCTCGTAAACACTGGTCTGAGCTCTAACTTTTTAAGTGAGCTCAAATGTCGTCCTAGTCAGCTCAATGATCTCGGGTCGAAGAAATTCCACTGCACATCCTTCTATATAGTTCAAATAATCGTTACACAACTCAAAATGAGTAGTAAAGGGTCCATGACCAAATCTTAAATAGGTATCTCTCACGCGGGTCTTTCGACGACATGCCGAAGGTTCAATAACATCATCAGTGGCAACAATAACAAGTGCATCATCATGTTCATCCATTTTTGTTGATCTCCTATTCTTTATATCTCCTCTCGTCATCTTCGTTGATATGTATAAACTCATCCACATTAGGTTGTCTCTCTGATTTATGACTCTTTTTCTCCAATCGGTGGAAAATTTATATGTGAGAGTTGAAGAAACCCTTGCTGAAGTTTCTCTAGTTAACATTTTAATCTGCCTCTAACCAACACACAAACCTCCTGACGGTTAGATACGGTATCACACTCTATTTTCTTTTTATCGCATTCCCATGGTACAATACATCTCCTTGGCCAAATCACCAGTACTCAAGTGATAATAATATATAAATAGAGTCAATATGATGATATTCTCTGATACTATTGACGCAACTAAGAATGTATCTCAGAAGTGCATACTCTCTAGGCTCAAGTGCAAGCCTGTCGCTCAAGTAATAATCCGATAAATCGGGTATCAATCCTCAGGGAAATAGGACAACAGAGTTGTGACGACATTGGATAGACGAAGGAAACCTAACTTTGTCTCTAAAGAAAAAGGAAAAGATGATCTGATTTGAGATACAACTACAACTATATGCAATTTTGAAATTATGAATGCAATTATTCTACTGCAAAATTTTAAACAACTTGACTAAACTTTAACTATGAATGGGAAAAATAGGTCGGGTTACAATCCCCCACACCTTAGTGATTCACTTCGTAGGATACTAGATTCAGAATTAAAGCTTTAAATGAATTCGACTTTTTAATACTCCTAAGTATTACATATATGAGGGATCGTATCCCGCACAGTATGCAAGCAAAGGCTGAATTAAAATTCGGTCTTTATCTCTCCTAAGTATTACACATATGAGGGATCGTAGCCCGCACAATATGTAAGCAAAGGCTAAAATAAAGCTGTATCGTATGAACTACGATACAATTCATCTAATGTTTTGATTTCAACTCTATTTCCACTATAGTGAATTACATCGGGTGGGGTTCATGCATCCCAATCCTTGAAAACCTAGCCTGACATATGAAAACTTGAAGAAAACGCGTTTGGAATGAAAGAAAATAATTTTACTACTGAATGAAGATGAAGAGAAATGAAAGAGTTATTAGAAAAGTAATTATTACAGTAAAACAAGGATTAGAATGGTATTACTTGAATTGCAAACTGAAAGAAACTAGGGTTTATTGTTCTTCTTCTCTAGAATTGATTACAAAGCTTCCCTAATGAATCAGAAGCCTCCCTACATGTTGGGAGGAGTTTACAATTTATAATCTATGAAATCTAAGAGTTTGAACCAAGTAGGATTCTAATTTTTACAAGTGGATAAGTTCGAATAATCGAGAACAGAACCGATCCTGTTAAAGGGTTAGGTTCGGTTCTGTTCTGTCTTTGACAACTTTTACAAAGAGTTCTTCGAGCATGGGATCGGTTCATTTTTCCTCTACTTCGGTTCGGTTCCATCTTGACAATGCTTTACAGGAAGTTTTCCAGGTGTAGGATCGGTTCGTTATTTCTTCCCTTCGGTTCGGTTCTGTCTTGACAGTCTTTATAGGAACTTTCCGAGGATGGGATCGGTTCTTCTTCTTTCCACTTAGGTTCGGTTCTGTCTTGCCAGTCTTTGCAAAAAACTTTCCCTCTTGTACTTCTTTGAAGTTTTGGTGCGGAACTCGTATTAAAACACTGAACACCTGCAAAATAGATGAAGAAAACACGAAACTCGGCGTACTCATTAGAAACTTGTCAAGAGAAATGATATGATATAATTCCACTCGAATTACCGATAAAAGCCTCTAAATTAAGGGGATAAATGGGAAGAATTTATGCCTAATCAAACCCCCCTAACTTAGAACTTTGATCGTCCCGAGCAATGTGAAAGAATCAGAACATGGTCTAACTCGAAAATGGGATAGGATATCTCTTTCGCCGGCGAGCGATTGCATTTAGCGTATGCAATAAGCCTTTAAAACCCTAGGTTACCCTAGTAGAACGAGTTATGTCTCGTGAGGGTTTGCAGAGAATATACCCACAAAATTAGACTCAAAGAAAACTCAAAATACGCAAAAATTGTATAATTGAAACTTTTCTAGAAAATAGTCATCATCACTTCATGTTCAAGAGTCTCAAATCATAGTGCGTGTGTGCGAAACCGGAAATTTAACCGCGAATTTCTATCGATTGACCATTACGTTACTTATCCGAAAATTCGTTTTGATTTCAAAATCTCACGAAATGCTCTCACAACGAATCACTCGAAATGTGGCTATTCTCTCGGTATGCGTGATTTATAAGAGTAAATGTATTGGAACCAAGTTCACGCATACAAGTAGAAAGACGAAACTTTTATGGTAACCGGATCTCATCATCGGATTACGATTATAAGAAAGCGGGAACATTACCTCTAATTCATATTTTTGATCTCTTTTATTATCTTTTTGTGTATTTGCTCTCTACGCGGTAACCAATTTAGCATAAAGGACTTGGTTAGGACTTTTTCGGGTTAAAGGTGTATTGGGTAAAATGAGAATGGTGCGGGAAATCTGGAATTGGAAAGTTTTCTTATGATGTCCGTTAGTGCATTTCCGGGCTTTTGCTCATTTTTTCTTCTTTTAATTTTTCTATTTTTTTTCACGGTTCTCTTTCTTGCTGTTTTTGTTAAGCATAGCTATTTTTTCTTGCTCCTTTTTCTACACTTTTCGGACTTAATTTTTGGGATTATCCCTTTTCACAATTCCGGGCCAGTTGGGGTTTTTCGGGTTGTCAAACGAAAGGGAGAAATTTATTTGGCTCAATTTGGGTTACAAAAGGGATAATTTTTCACTACTTTTTCTGGCCAATATTTTTGGGTGACAAACAAGAGCCTACTTCATTATCCAAAATACTAATTGCATTACCATATGCATTTCGAGATGAATTAAGTTTAGAAATCTATTTTGGCAGGTTTTTTAAGGCAATATCACACACATTTTCCATAACCAATTAAAGTGAAAGAATTGAGATCCTCGACGACTTATTTGACGCTGAAAAGAACTTTTGAGTTAACAAGTAACTCAGATTGATTTATAACTTTCACAAAAATGAAAGGCTCGAATCTCACCGAGGTTGTTAATCTCCACATTTATTCGTTAAGTCGCCTACGTTCGCTCAATTTCCATCTTTTGTCAGTTTCGGCTTTGTGCATTTTGAATTTTACAACTTGAGACTTTAAACCGACTTTTAATGCTATTTTTGAAAATTTTGGATTCCAATTTTTATTTATTTTGAACAAAAAATATTTTTGTGTTTTTCAAGATTTTATGATTTTTTTGAAATTTTTGGGCATTTTTGAAAATTTGTGAAGTTTTAGAAATACGCACTTGTGACCCCCCTAACTTAGACTTTTGCATTGTCCTCAAGCAAAAAGGACTAAAATCTAACTCAAAGAGAATTAAAAGTGCGAGAAAATAAAACAAACAAATGGAACATAAATGTAGAATTTTTATAGGTAAATAACATCTGAGTTACAAAGGGTAAGGAAGAACACACAACCAACATTATTTAAACAACAACCACAACACACACAAATAAGGGCTTCATTGGGGCGGAGGATTGGAGGCCCCCAGTGAGTTGGGATCGTAGGGATCATAGAAGAAGGTGGGGGGTGGTCCACCGAAGTTTACCTCGTATAGATGGGCTTGGAGTTGATGCATTATGCTTGTGTTCCACCGGTAGGCGTCTTGATCCCTTTTATAGGCGGCTTGGTCTCGGTTGTATTGGGTGATGAACCCGTCAAAATGGGATTCCACCGCTACAAGGCGCCTATCAAAATCCGCACCCGGGGGCTCGAACTTCGAATCATCATCCTCATTGTACTCTTTTTCTTCAGCCCTGGCCATCTCGACGTCCTCAACCACGGGTTCTTCAACATGGATCTCCTCCTCGACCTCTAAATTAATCACCTCCCGGGCTGCTCGAATGGCAGCCCTTTGCTGGGCACTCCGAGTACGTGATACCTTACCAATGGGCTCCGGGAGGCGTGGGAAAGCATGAGGTGGATGGATACCAGCATCGACAAGGAGGGAAGTTATGAGGTGGGCATAAGGGAGGGGTACCACACCATTTTGCTCCCAGGACGCGTAACGGATATCAGTGTAAAGCATGCGGGTCAAATTTAGGGTGAAATTTGGGTCGAAAAGGTGGTACACGAGCGTCGCTTGGCGAGGACGCATCGCCGAGTCGTTGGTGGTTTGATGCAAGTTGGTACACACTATACGGAAGGTAATGCGCGCCTTATCGTTTAGGCGGCCCATGGGGAAGGTACCTCATTTCCAAATATCGTTTGGCGCGAGCCGGTCGATGCATTGTTGTTTGGGAATGGTGGGGGCATTGGTTGGGTAGTCATAGATTTCTGGGTGGGGGACGCCCTTGTCAGCAACTTTGCGGGCGAGGATGGACAAGGAGAATGGGATGGGGTGGCTATCAACAAATTCTTATCACTTGAACTCGCCCGTGCGGACGAGAGAGCCATAGAAGGATCGGACTTCGTTTGCCCAAATGACATGGTGAGGTTCTTGGAGGTATTGTGTCCACCCCCTCCGGCTAAAAAGGGTGGTGACGGAGCGGGGCAGCTCGACCCAGTTGACAACTTGCTCAATGTGCAGTTGACGGGAGAAGCTAAAAAATTTTTCGCACCATACGCGCTCCATGTGGGAGCGGTATTCTCCATTACCGTTGGGCAAAATCTCGATGGACATATATTTTACGGGGAGAGCGGGATTTTCCATGGGGAAAACTGGGAATTTTGTATAGGAAAGAACTAGGATTGTAGAGAGGGAAAGTAGAGTGGAGGTGTGAGTGGAAGGGTAGGGTTGGAGTTGTTTTTATAGGTGGTGGGAAGGGTTGGGTAGAGGGATTTTGGAGGGAAAGGGAGTGGATGTTTTGGGGGAAAAAAGGGGGAAGAATGGAGGGAAGGGAGAGGATAGGGGGAAAGAATAGGCACCTCGGGAAGAACCAAAATCGCAGAACCCGAACCGATCCGGTTCAAGGTTTTTTTATTTTGCGATTTTTCAAAACCGAACCGATCCGGTTTGGGGATTCGGTTCGGTTCCATCTTAGCAGAACCCTCATTCTTATACTGCTGCACTAGAATTCCAACCCCTCGACTTCTGGACATTTTCTCACTTATTCACTCATTCGTATTTCTCGACGCCCTCATGAAGTGTGTGTTGGAATGCGTGATCTTAACCCTATCCTTACGTAACCTACCTACAGACTCAATCTAATCTACCGCAGCATAACTACTATACACAAGAATTGACCCCATACACGTCGGGGGTGCAACGACCTCTCGTTCAAGCTCATTTTACCCCGTAAACGGGGTCCGACAACCAGATGGTGTCGATTTCTTCTATGCACGCCTCAACATATAGCTTTAGGCACTGTCCATTGACTTTGAACGCGTTCCCCCCTTTTGGATCTTCCAACTCTACTACTCCGTGGGGGAATAAGCTTCGCACAACGAATGGACCAGTCCATCGGGACCGTAATTTTCCCAAAAATAGATGAAGGCGAGAGTTATAGAGGAGTACCTTTTGTCCCGGTTGAAACTCTTTTCATCAGATAATCTTATCATGTGCTAGTTTCAACTAGGCTTTTGAAATCTTGGCATTCTCATACGCATTATTACGTATCTCCTCTAACTCATTCAGTTGGAGCTTGCGAGCTTCATCGGCTATATCCATATCGTAATTTAATCTCTTAATGGCCCAATATGCTTTGTGATACAACTCAATGGGAAGATGACAAGGCTTGCCATACACAAAGAGGAATGGGGACATTCCGAGTGGGTTCTTGTATGTGGTGCGGTAGGCCCATAGCATATCGTTCAATCGAAGGGACCAATCTTTCCGGTCGGGATTGACGGTTTTCTCTAATATGTGCTTAATTTCATGATTTTCCAATTTGGCCTGTCCATTCATTTGTGGGTGATAGGTCGTTCCAACCTCGTGAACGACGCCATACTTTCTCATGAACTTCTTGAATGGCCTGTTGCAAAAGTGTGTGTCATTATCACTAATTATCGCTTTCGGAGCACCGAAGCGAGAAAGTATGTGTTCCTGTAGGAATTTTATCACCACTTTATTATCATTAGTCTTGGTAGCTATAGCTTCTACCCATTTTGAAGCGTAGTCTACCGCGACAAGGATGTATAAAAAACCAAAAGATGGGGGGAAAAGGGCCCATGAAGTCAATACCCCAGCAGTCAAAGATCTCAATAACGCGTATCGGGGTTAATGGCATCATGTCTTTTTGGGTAATCGCTCCCATCCTTTGACACCTATCGCAAGATTTGCAACAGTTGCTCACATCTCGGAATATTGTGGGCCAATCCAAACCGCATTGAAGAATTTTAGCGGCTATCTTTTTCACAGAAAAGTGGCCTCCATAAGCTTCCGAATGACATAATTGGATGACTTTTGGGATTTCGTCATCCGATACGCATCGTCGGATGATCTGATCGATGCAATATTTAAAAAGAATTGGATCATCATAGAAAAACATGTGCAACCAAGTGATGAATCTCTTCTTATCTTGCGGTATCCAATCGGGAGGGACGGCTCCCGTTACAAGGTAGTTCACTATATCCGCAAACCAGGGAAAATAAGAGGTGGAAAAAAGTTGCTCATCCAGAAAATATTCGTCTATGGGTTTAGGATCATTAGGTACGTCGGACGAAAGCCGTGATAAGTGATCGACAACGGCATTTTCTACTCCTTTTTTTCTTTAATGGAGAGATTAAACTCTTGTTGAAGTAGGATCCACCATATGAGGCGCGACTTTTCATCTTTCTTCGCAAGTAGATATTTTAACGCCGCGTGGTCAGTGAAGCAAGTGATGGGAGAACCGATGATATAGGACCAAAATTTATTGAGAGCGAAAACTACCGCTAACAACTCCTTCTCCATGGTGGAGTAATTGAGTTGTGGCCCGATAAGGGTTCGGCTAGCGTAAATAGATGACATGAGCCTTATTATCTTTTCTTTGGCCCAAAATATCCTCTATTACATAATCGCTAGCATCACACATAAGCTCGAATGGTAAGGACCAATCCAGAGCTTGCATGATGGGAGCGAACACAAGCATGTTTTTCAGTTTTTCAAAAGCGTTTTGGTGTGTTTCCGTCCACTCAAATGGGGTGTCCTTAATGAGGAGATTGTTTAAGGGTCTAGCGATGGGCGCTATAGTCCTTAATGAACTGTCTATAAAACCCCGCATGGCCCAAGAAGGAGCGCACGTCTTTCAGTGATTTAGGTGGGGGTAGATCATCTATGACATCTATTTTTGCTCGATCAACCTCGATCCCTTTGGATGACAAGATGTGGCCAAGAACTATACCCTCGGTTACCATGAAATGGACTTTTTCCCAATTTAGCACTAAGTTCTTTTCCACACATCGGGCTAGTACTTTCTCAAGATTGGCTACACATAGGTCGAAGGAGGTGCCAAAAACACTAAAGTCGTCCATAAACACCTCTAGCCCTCTCTCAATCATATCACTGAATAAGCTCAACATGCACCTTTGAAAGGTCAGCGGTGCATTACACTAGCCAAATGGCATACGTTTATAGGCAAACGTTCCGAAGGGGCAAGTGAATGTTGTTTTCTCTTGATCAAGTACATCTACCTCAATTTGGTTATATCCGGAATAACAATCTAGGATGCAATAATAAGGGTGGCCCGCTACTCTCTCAAGCATTTGATCGATAAATGGTAAAGGGAAATGGTCTTTTCTAGTCCTCGCATTGAGTTTTCGGTAATCAATGCAAATGCGCCATCCAGTGGTGGTACATTGGGGAACTAGCTCTCCCTTGGCATTTTCAATAACAGTCATGCCCGACTTCTTTGGAACGACTTGAATGGGGCTCACCCATTTTCTATCCGAGATTAGGTAGATAATCCCGGCATCCAATAGCTTTATAATTTAAGCCTCACCATATCTTTCATCGTGGGGTTTAGCCGTCTTTGCATTTCTCTTGAGGGCTGAAAATCCTCTTCGAGATGAATCTTATGGGTGAAAATTAGGGGGTTTATCCCCTTTAGATCAGCTATACACCAACCAAAATCATCTTGGTGCTTCCTCAAAATCTTTAATAATTTACCCTCCTGCTCTTCATCTAAGCTAGAGGAGACAATAACAGGAAATGTCTCACTGTCACCTAGGAAAGCATATTTGACCTTGGAGGGTAGTTTCTTCAACTCGAGAGTCGGGAATGTGTCGCTAGAGGGAACCATGCGTGCTTCCCTTGGCGATAACTCTTGAAATCGAGAAATGCAATTAACATCTCTTGCATCCTCGTCCGACACTCTCTCATCGAGTAAGATTTTCGACTCCTCTATCTTCCTCTCAAACTCGGTATAGGCGATCTCACTCTAATGATTAGAAGCTATGCAAATTTCTAAGGCGTCTCTACAGTAATTTTCCTCAAAGTGTTCTTCTACGATCTCCTCAATTAAACTCACTGCGTGAAAATCATCTTCATCCCCTGCTTGTTAGGCTATGTTGAAGATGTTTGTTTCCAAAGTCATATTCCCAAAAGTGAGTTGCATTTGTCCATTCCTAGTATTGATCACTGCGTTATCCGTAGCTAAGAATGGGTGTCCAAGGATGATGGGAACATGATTTTTCAAGGCGAAGGAGGTATCCGTGTCCCAGATGACAAAAATCTACCGGGAAGTAGAAAGTGTCCACTTGGACTATCATGTCCTCAACTACACCCCTTGGGATCTTCACGGTTTGATTCGCTAACTGGAGAGTGATCCGTGTGGGCTTAAGATCACCCAGATCAAGTTTCTTATAAATCAAATGAGGGAGAATGTTGACACTTGCTCCCAAATGGAGTAAGGCTTTTTCGAATTTGTTCTCTCCAATGGTGCAGGAAATGGTGAGGGAACCAGGATCTTTATATTTGGGGGGGAGATCGTTAAAAAGGACTGAGCTCACATTTTGGGCTAGAAACACGTTCTTTTTTACCTTCATCCTCCTCTTGACTGTCAATAAGTCTTTTATGACTTTCGCATAGGATGGAATTTTGCCTTATTGCATCGAGGAAAGGTAAGTTCAACTTTATTTTCTTAAGCACTTCTAGCACTTCTTCACTTATGGTCCTGTTATGGGTAGGAACCAATCTTTAAGGAAATGGTACCGCAGTGGGTGGTTTCACTACTACCTCGGGCCCACTAGTGTCTTCTTTATCACTTTCGTTCAAGGGGACATCTTTGGCCTCTTTCGTGCTGGGAGAAATCTCCTTATTTTTAGTTGCGTCGTGTGGAGGAGGTGATAAATCAACGACTCTCCCACTACGAAGAGTGGTCACAGCTTGACATTCCTCCTGATATTCTGTAGAGGTGGAGCTAACACTAGTTTGACCCTGGGGAGGTCTTTAACCCTGGTCAGGAAACTTTCCCTTCTCTTGGATACTCAATGATGATTACAGCTTCGAAATATTCACATTTATGTCATTGATCATGCTCTCATGTCTAGCAGTGGCTGCATTTTGGGTAGTGATAAACTTGTTTATCGTATCCTCGAGATTTCTCCGCGGTGGAGTGATATATGCCCTTGGAGGTGGTGGTTCTTGCACATGTCCTTGCATGTGTGGGGCTTGTTAAAGTGCGATGGTGGAGGAGGGGCAACATGTGAATTAGGATTCATCACAGCATGTTGTAGCCCATAGCTAAAACCAGGATGGCTTTTCCATGAAGGGTTGTAAGAATTTTCGTACGGTGCACCAAAATTACCCTTAAATCCTTCTATACCACTCACTTGTTCTTGAAGCATAACTTTTTAGGCAGGTATCGTCGGGCATTCCTCTGTTGAATGTCTTACCTCACAAATAGCACACACCCTTTCAATGGGGTTCGAGATGGATCCATTTGGTCCTCTTGCACATATCTCAAGTATGTCTCGCATTCCTTTCTAAAGTATTTCAAGTCGACTATCCGTTATAATATTCTTTTCTACGTGAAATAGGCCAGACGCCGATGGAGTGATGGCCGCTTGGCGAGTTAGATTATGAGCATTAGGGTCAAATGTATCCCATGCTTGGGTAGTCTCGGCAATATACCTCAGGTGAAGCTCATCATCGTTGGCATCTAATTCGACAAAGGGACCATCACACATGGTTTCAACGAGTTGTTTGGAATTTATATTCAGCTCATTATGGAAGAAGGAAATGATTTGAAGTTTATCAAGTCCATGATGAGGGCACGAAGTAATTAACTCATTAAAACGCTCATAGAATCGATCGAATGACTCATTTTCTAGTTGTCAAAAGGTTTTAATTTGAGCCTTGATGGAATTCGTTCGATGTGTAGGAAAGAATTTCTTGAGAAATTTAGATTACAACTCATTCCAGGATGCAATCGAGTTTGGAGGTAAAGACCATAGCCAGGTCTTAGCTTTGTCTTTTAGCGAGAACGGGAAGAGTTTGAGGCGGGTCACATCTTGTGTGCAAGTTTGATCATTGAGGGTCTCGCACACATCCTCAAATTCTCTGATGTGGAGATATGGCTTTTCAGATTCCATTCCATAATAGTGGGGAAGCATCTGGATCATTCCATTCTTAAAGAGAAATTACCCTGCATTGTACGGGAGTAAAATGCAACCCGGAATGACTGTGCGCTCAGGGAATAAGATTTCTCTCAATGGGCGGTATGGGGCCTCTTCCTCACCGGCGGCTGCACTACCGTGTTGTGATATGTCTTTCTCACTCAAAGACTCTGTGTCCTCACTTGGTATACTCGAAGCGTGCTCTGAAGTGTGTCCTAAGAGGGAAAACGAAGTGTTATTTGCAATTGAGTGTGATGATGTCGGAGGTGGAACCCCTAATTGTGGAGCATTTGGAGTGTGAGGGCTATCGGGGTCATACTCAACTATTGGGTTTTCGTGAATGTGGGTTGGAGTATTATGGGGAATTGGAGTGAGTTCAGAATTTTGCATTAACATGCTTATGAGAGATGATGAGGAATATTTTTGTACTTTTAAATTTTTTATGTTTTTGGATTTTTTGAAATTTTTGGTCAAATTTTGAGATTGACTTGATCTAATCCTAAGTCTACCTAGATCCCCGGCAACGGCGGCAAAAACTTGACGCGACTAAGAATGTGTCTCAAAAGTGCATACTCTCTAGGCTCAAGTGAAAGCCTGTCGCTCAAGTAATAATTCGATAAGTCGGGTATCGATCCTCAGGAAAATAGGACAACAGAGTTGTAACGACGTTGGATAGACGAAGGAAATCTAACTTTAACTCTAAAGAAAAAGGAAAAGATGATTTGATTTGGTAAATAACTACAACTATACGCAATTTTGAAATTATGAACGCAATTATTCTACTGCAAAATTTTGAACAACTTGACTAAACTTTGACTATGAATGGGAAAAATAGGTCGGGTTACAATCCCCCACACCCTACTGTTTCACTTTGTAGGATACTAGATTCAGAATTAAAGCTTTAAATGAATCCGACTTTTTAATACTCCTAAGTATTACATATATGAGGGATCGTAGCCCACACAGTATGTAAGCAAAGGCTGAATTAAAATTTGGTCTTTATCTCTCCTAAGTATTACACATATGAGGGATCGTAGCCCGCACAGTATGTAAGCAAAGGCTGAAATAAAGGTGTATCATATGAACTACGATACAATTCATCTAATGTTTTGATTCCAACTCTATTTCCACTGTCGTGAATTACATCGAGTGGGGTTCATGCATCCCAACCCTTGAAAACTTAGCCTGACATATGAAAACTTGAAGAAAACGCGTTTGGAATGAAAGAAAACATTTTTACTACTGAGTGAAGATGAAGAGAAATGAAAGAGTTATTAGAAAAGTAATTATTACAGTACAATAAGAATTAGAATGGTATTACTTGAATTGCAAACTGAAAGCAACTAGGGTTTATTGTTCTTCTTCTCTAGAATTGATTACAAAGCTTCCCTAACGAATCAAAAGCCTCCCTACATGTTGGGAGGAGTTTACAATTTATAATCTATGAAATCTAAGAGTTTGAACCAAGCAGGATTCTAATTTTTACAAGTGGATAAGTTCATATAATCGATAATAGAACCGATCCTGTTAAAGGGCGGTTCGGTTCTGTATTTGACAGCCTTTACAGAGAGTTCTTCGAGCATGGGATCGGTTCATTTTTCCTCTACTTCGGTTCGGTTCCATCTTGACAATGCTTTACATGAAGTTTTCCAGGTGTAGGATCGATTCGTTATTTCTTCCCTACGGTTAGGTTCTGTCTTGACAGTCTTTACAAGAACTTTCCCAGGATGGGATTGGTTATTTTTTTTCCACTTAGGTTCGGTTTTATCTTGCCAGTCTTTGCAGAAACCTTTCCCTCTTATACTTCTTTGAAACTTTTGGTACGGAACTCGAATTAAAACACTGAACACCTGCGAAATAGATGAAGAAAACACGAAACTCGATGTATTCATTAGAAACTTGTCAAGAGTAATGATATGATATAAATCCACTCGAATTACACTTTGCAGAGCGATAAAAGCCTCTAAATTAAGGGGATAAATGGGAAGAATTTATGCCTAATCAACTATCATATGTAAAAGATAGTGAAAATCAATGAGATTTTGTGTTGCTACGTTTTCTTCACATGATGAGTCCATAATCCATTTGTGGGTTTTGTCCACACTTCATCCAAGTTTAGATATCTCCCGCCTTGGTGAGGAAATCCAAAAATTCTCAACAAGTGGTAATTGACAGTGTTAACGAAAGTTTTTCTTTATCAATTCAAATTCCACGAACCACTGTGTGGAAAGAATTTTTATGGCCATAATTAAACTCATTTTTACAGTAAAACTCCCCAACCATGTTAGGATAAACACACTCCTTATCATCTCTGTGTAAGGACAAGTTTAACCACCTTCAGTCAAACTCATAATAAATGGTTCAAATCAATTCCTAATCAGCCCTTCACTGAAACTAAACTATTCTTTATTTATAATGAGCATCATAATGTAGTTCACACACATGAATCCTAAATCGAGTAGGTTATGGTTCGGCATACTTTGTCCCTGGACATTTCCTAAATGAGGAGTTACAAAGGAAAAAATATATTGTATATCATATTTAATTCACGAACAAAACCTAAAAAAAAGAGGAATCCAGTCTTAATCATGGGGTGGAGTCTCAAACCAAGAAATACCAAAAATAGGATATCATATACTCTAGAATGCCCAAATTAATTAGAGTTTTTGCATGCAGTCTGTTTAAAAAAATGTAGTTCATTCAAACTTGAGAACAACTCTAATTATCAATTTAATCTCAAGAATTAGATTAATTATTTCATTGATTAATTTGTAAGGAAAAGATGAATAAACCCCAAAAGTCGAAACTTACAAAATCCTAACCCTGGAGTGGAGGAAAAGGCTTACCAATTGATGTTGTAAATTAGTGTAAGAAGCTTAAATCAAAGGAAAATCAACTCCTAGGAT
This sequence comes from Sambucus nigra, assembly GCA_949130495.1. Classification (NCBI taxonomy): domain Eukaryota; kingdom Viridiplantae; phylum Streptophyta; class Magnoliopsida; order Dipsacales; family Adoxaceae; genus Sambucus; species Sambucus nigra. The sequence goes on along the minus strand of OX422221.1, from coordinate 359,749,783 downwards.
ATTTGGACCAATTTTTGAATAACAAAGAGAGTGTTTATTGGTGCGAAATGTTTAAAATGAGGGTTTCAAAGTTTAAGAAACATGATTCGTTGATGTGAAGAAATTGCTTTGCTAGAGCGATGATATTGTTCATTGGTTATTGAAGAGACCAATGAACCCATTTTCCAAATAATGTAAAAACTCAAAATACAATGTAACGATGTTCGATTAAGTCCATAATATCAAACGTCTTGATTAATTATTAGAAAAATCTCGTTTAGTATCATAATCAAGGTTTGTGGTTATACCGGATATACTGAATGGAAATGAGAAAATGCCTTTTCATTTGTAATACTAAAACCCTTATTCACCCTAACATTAATATGCTAAATCAAGGATGGATTAACAGCCTAACAAATAATTCTCTTACTACCTGTTTAATGACAGTGATAACATTTCACAGACACAAGTATAACAATTGGCTTATTAGGAAGAGATTTCTCAAAACGTTTAACCTCTTTCAATGAAATAGAAAACTTCACAACGTGACCCTTCAAATGGAAATAGGAACAAACATAGTACTTTTAAGGTCTCTTAAGATTATGAACATGATTTTTCTAAACAAACTTGAAATGTACAAGTTCATTCTTCTTTTCAATATCATTTACAACATTTTTTCCTTTTATCTTAAATTTTGAATGATCATTTTCCTTTGTTGTCTTATTTTGAAAAGAAGCATTTACAAATATTGTTTCACCATGAGAAGTTGAAAGATTGAATTTTTCAAAACCTAACCTCCCTTTTATCCCTTTTTGGGGGGTTGGCATCAAAAGTATATCTCCGATCTTTGATCTATCTTTTAAGTCAACTTTCATATTTTTGGCTAGATCATATCATTTTGAAGGCATATAACTTTCTTTTAAAAAAAAATTAGATTCTTCACACAAATGAAGATCCTCTTTCAAGATATCCAAACCAAACACGACTCATAGATCGTCTTCTACTATATCAAAATAACCATTATGAATATGAACTTTTTAATGTCAATATTAGAGTGATCTAAAAATCTGGATGGGTTTGCAAGTCAATAAAATCATGACCAAACTTGATAGTAGAAACTGTGGGTAACTCGATTAACTATTCCTGCCCAGATGAGTAGCCCGATTAAGTCCGACCCAAAGTCTAAAGGCCTCGTGCATAACTGATTAAGTTATGACCCATTCATCCCCTAAAATCTCTCAAGAGATATTCTAGGGATTATGGGCTAACGTGGAGGAGTCCAACACCCCCACTCTTAGAAAAATGACAAGTATATATTAAACCCTCAGCCCGGGGCAAAGGGCATGTAATTGTAAACACTTCCCTGGAATAAAGAGAAATATAATACAGAGAGCACCACTCTGGACGTAGGCCTTCTTACTGAACCATGTATATCTTGTGTTGTGTGTGATTGCAGTTATTTTCTGTTCTTTATTTATTCTGGTGATCGCATTTGCTTATCATTTGTGTTGAGATTTATTATCACCAAAATTGGCGCCATCTGTGGGAAGCGATTGTTATCTTTTAAGAAAGCCTTCACCAACAAGAACCTAGAATGTCTGGTCACATTAGCAATGCCCCTCAAAAAGGGGATATTCAAAAGCAACCTACCCATCGCCGGGTTAGATCTAAAGTTCGACGCTCAAATCCTAGGCCTCTCCCAGAACGATAAGCTTCAGAAGAAAGTCAGGGACCAGACAGGTCCACGTAAGTTTTCTGGCTGATCGACGCTTACGAGGCCAGGCTCCAAGATCAATAGGAAGATACTCGCAAGCAGGAAGCCGAGAACGCTCACCTCGAGAAAAGACTGGAGAAGATGGAGTGAGAACTCCATCACAGCATAAGAAAATGTCACTATCTCACTCCTAACCCTCAGGCTAGCAAATATCACAGCCGAGGAAGGAGCCCGAGATGTGGACCTCAAAAAATTGAGGGACATAGGTAAGCAAATGACTTATCGAAGCAACAACAATCAGCTCACCATTATAGGAGCCCAGGCCGAGGAAACAACGACATACGGAATTTGGTCCGAAGAGAAATGGACCAACACCCAGCACATCGGGGTGCCAGGTCGACCAGAGAGCTAGACAGGCAAGCTCCCAGGACCCAAATGAAATACCCTTTCTCAAGGGAAATAGAGGAAGAAGAAGCCCCCAATAAATTTGCAATGCCCAAATTCAAGATCTACGATGGAAAGACCGATCCTATCGACCATGTCAGGCAGTATAGACAGGCTATGACTCTTTAGAATCATAAAGACGCATTGATGTGCCCGATCTTTTCGTAGAGCTTACACGACTTGGCTCAGAAGTGGTTCAAAAGACTGCCTCACAGATCTATCTGGAGCTTCAAGTCCTTGGCAGAGCTCTTCATAGCTCGCTTCATTACCAGCGGCTCCCACCCGAACAGGATAGATGCTTTGTTGACCATGAAGAAAAAGCCTGAGGAGAGCCTTAGAGACTACGTGAAGAGGTATTAGGAACTGTTCAATAAGGTCAAGGACTTCTTGGAGCAGGTCGTCATCGCGTCCTCTGAAATTGGCTTACCCAGTTCTTGCCTCTTACACCAGTCCCTCACCAAGAACGAGGCCACGACCATTGAGGACTTAATGGCTTGTATTGAAAAATATACCAAAGTTGAAAATGTGACTCATCTCAGCACAAGGGAAAATGGTCACGCTAAGTTCGCCTACAAGGGCAGCAATAAAACTGAGAATCAGAAGAGAGGAAGTAAAAATGGGGGCAAGAGCGGCCCCAAGATTAGGAACAAAAGTGATGCCTCAAAATCATTTCAGAGAGTTAACACAGTTTTTAAAGAACCAATCTATAAGATTCTAGCAAATATCAAGGACGAGCCGTTCGTTAAGTGGCCCAGGAAGATGGGTGGAGACCCCTCAAAGAGGAATAATTCACTGAGATGTGATTTCCACAAAGAGGGCGAGCACAAAATCGAGCACTGCAAAGACCTCAAGTTTCACCTTTAAGAGTTAGCTCAAACCGGACACATGAGCGAATTTGTGGAAAAGAAGGTAGAGAAGGTCGCTGCCAATAGAGATAAAAGGCCTGACAACGTGCTCGAAGAAGACGTCGGCCATGAGTTCACAGTGATTCATGGGGAATCCGACCTAAAGCAGATTCAAGGGAACACAACTCGAATGGAAGTCAAAAATCTTACGACAGTAATGCAAGCTTTTCAAATTGATCCAGCCAAAATGCAAGAACAAAAGCGTTAGCGAGCAGAGGACGTCGACTATAGTAAGCATATTGTGTTCACGGATGAAGACCTAGTGGGAGTAAGGACCCCACATCATGATGCCTTGATCATTACACTCAGGATAGTTAACTATGACATCGACAAGTTACTCGTCGACCAAGGTAGCTCATCTGAAGTAATGTATATCTACCTATTCAGAAAATTAAAGTTAAGTGTCGCCGACTTAAAGAAAGAAATTGTCCCTTTGGTTGGCTTCGCTAGAAAATAACCATCCCTTTGGGCAAGATTGTACTGCTAGTAAGGGCAGGAAACATCTCCAAAATGATCGAATTTATGGTGATCGATAATGACTCACCCTACTAGGCGATTCTTGGCAGAGGGTGTCTACAAGAGATGAAGGCCGTCCCCTCTACCTAACATCAGAAACTCAAATATGTGACTGAGCGAGGAGTGATGGAGATCCATAGAGATCAGGCGATGGTGAGAAAGTACTTCATAGCATCCATCCGTCCCAAGCCAGAGAAGAAGGTCAAAAAAGTTACAAGCAAAGAAAAAGAGCAGGAGAGGCTAATGCCCTCCAAATAGCAACTAAGATATGGAAGACCAGGAGTGGGGGAGACCAAGTTCCTCCCCTCTGAAAGAGTCATCGAGGACCTATAGGAAGTCCCAACTAGCAGCAGTTCAACTGAAAAAAAGTTCTAGATTGGAACCTCACTCACCAACAACGAAAAAAAGGAATTGGTCACCCTACTCTGAGGTAACCTAGATGTCTTTGCATGGGAGCCTTACGAGCTGCCTGGGATAGACCTAAGCATCACCTGTCATCGACTGCTCGTCAACCCATCTATTGAAGCCTACGTCCACTGTTATTTTATTCCCAGGGGTTTACAATAGCACCATAAGGTGTAGAGAGAGAAAGGATGTGTATCTTGTGTATGGTGTTTCTAGGTTCTCCTGGATCTCTTTACTTTTGGATAAGGGGATACATGTATTTATAGTGATGGGAGATAAAGAGATTCATTGTATGTAGACATTTATGTCTACATTCAACGAATCTAATTGTTGAATTGCTTGGTATGCTATGTGTTGTCATCTATTAATACAGTATAAATGTACATTAAGGCTCATTACATGCGTTGTCATCTTCATTAATGCACATTAAATGCATAGTTATCCTTTGATCTTCCTGGTTGGTATGCCGACCAACTCTCCTCGGGTGCCGACTAACTCTCCTCGGGGGCCGACCAACTCTCCTCGGGTGCCGACTAACACTCCTCGGGTGCCGACCAACTCTCCTCGGATGCCGACCAACTCTCCTCGGGTGTCGAATATTGCCACGTAGGATGACATGTGTCCTTTTTTGATTGGTCCTCGTAGATGGAGAATTTTTGCGTTAACACCAGCATTCAAGCCAATTACACAGAAAGCTCGTCGTACTGCTCCAAAAAAATCCAAAGTAGTGGATAAGGAAGTTGAAAAACTACTGGATGCAGGATCCATACGGGAAATCTAGTTGCCCAAATGGTTATCCAACCCAGTGGTTGTCCCTAAGATCAACGAAAAGTGGAGAGTCTGCATCAATTTTATTGATCTCAATAAGGCATGCCCTAAGGACAGCTTCCCTCTCCCAAAGACTGATCAGCTGGTGGATGCCACTGCAGCACATGGAAGGATGAGCTTCCTGGATGCATACTCTGAATATCACCAGATACCTCTATACGAGCCAGATCAAGACAAAACAACATTCATAACCACAATTGGGTTATATTGCTACAAAGTTATGCCATTTGGGCTAAAAAATGCAGGAGCCACCTACCATCGGCTGGTCACCAAGATGTTCAGAAATTAAATAGGAAGCACCATGGAAGTCTACATCGATGATATGCTCATCAAGAGCAAGTTGAGGGAAGACCACCTCTCTAACCTGTCAAGAACCTTCAAAATCCTCAAGAAGTACCGAATGAAGCTCAATGCAAGAAAGTGCTCCTTTGGTGTCCAGTCAAAAAAATTCCTTGGGTACTTGGTCAGCAAGAGAGGTATCAAAGCCAACCTTGATAAAATTGACGCCATCAATAGGGTGAAACTCCCATGGTATGATAAGAGATGTGTAGAAGCTCACAGGGATGCTCGCCGCCCTGAACTGATTCATCTCAAAGTAATCCAAAAGGTGCCAACCGTTCTTCCAACTGTTGAAGTAAAGCAAAGATGTGGAGTGGAATGAGGATTGCTCAAAGGCGCTAGAGGGACTCAAGGCTTACCTCAGCACACCACCCTTTCTAGTAATCCCTCAAGAGAATGACTCTCTATACATGTACCTCGTAGTTTCCAGTCATGCTGTAAGTTTTTCACTGGTATACGAAAGAACGGGGATCCAGCACCCAGTCTATTACGCGAGCAAGACTCTATTGGATGCCGAACAGCGATACCTACCACAAAAAATGCTCTTCTTTGCGCTAGTGGTAGCCTAGAGGAAATTAAAACATTACTTCGAAGCCCACTCCATCATCGTGCTAACATCCCACCCTCTTAGAGCAGTCTTGAGAAAATCAGACCTGTCAGGTAGACTATCAAAGTGGTCAGCTGAGCTCGGGCGATTTGACATTTAGTTTCAGCCAAGAAATGCCATCAAGGGACAGGTCCTCACCGACTTCATCGCAAAATTTATAGGAGAACATCCTTCCGACCAACCTCAAACTATTCATCAGAAGGAAGTTCCCTCGTCATTCGGCATCTGGAGACTGTTCGTTGATGGTGCCTCCAATTCCAAAGGGGAAGGAGTAGGCATCATGCTGATTACCCCTGAAGATGCAATCCTCGAGCAAGGGATCAGGCTTGGATTTGAAGCCTCCAATAACGAAGCAGAATATGAAGCACTGTTAGCAGGCCTACAGAAGGAACACACGCTGTGAGCAAAGCAACTCTAAGTTTTCGATGACTCACAGTTGGTCTCCAACCAGATAAGTGGTGACTTCAATGCTAGGGATGAGAGGATGGAATCCTACCTCGTCACAGAAAAAAAATTGATGACCAAATTTAAGCAAGTCAGCGTCCAACAGTTTTCCAGAGGACAGAATCGCCATGATGACGCCCTAGTAGCCTTAAGCTCAGCGATCGATTCTGACTTGAAGAGAACAATTTCTATTGATTTCCTTGCCCAGCCAAGCATCAACCAAATCGATAAGCTGCCAAACACAGGGCATATTCTCCATATTAAAATAGCCCCCAACTGGATGGACCCCTTAAGGGATTATTTAAAGGATGGTGCGCTATCAGACGATAAGAAGTCCGCTCATCAAATAAGAGTCAAAGCTGCTCGCTTTCACTTATCTGCTGAGGACAAGCTGTACAAGAGATCTTCACTTGCCCTTACCTCCAATGCGTTCATCCAAAGGAAGTCGAACAAGTTCTGCACGAACTCCAGGAGGGAATCTATAGGAGCCACATTGAGGGAAGGTCATTAGCTTTTCGAGCAATGAAATAAGGCTACTGGTGGTCGTACATGCAGTGGGACGCTGTAATATATGCTCGCAAATGCAAAAAATGCCAACTTCACGCTCCTATGGTTCACCAGCCATCCAGCGACCTAAAGTCACTTACGAGCCCATGGTCTTTTGCCCAATGGGAATGGACATCATAGGCCCTCTTCCCACCACAGTCGGTAATCTCAAGTATCTTTTGGTTGCAACAGACTACTTCATTAAATGGATAGAGGCAGAGCCACTGGAAAACATTAGAGACGCTGAGATGATAAGATTCATATGGAGGAACATTTTCACTCATTTTGGGATCCCCAAGACCATCATCATTGATAATGAAACCCAATTTGAAAGTGAACTCTTCCAGGGCTTCTGTAGTGGCCATGGGATTAGGCACCACTTCAGCTCTGTGGCATATCCTCAGAGCAACGAACAGGCTAAATCTTCCAACAAAATAGTGATCGATGGATTAAATAAGCGCTTGGAGTGAGCCAAAGGGGCATGGGTAAACGAATTACCCCACATCCTATGGGCCTACCGCACTACCCCACGATGAGCAACTGGAGAAACACCATTCGCACTAACGTATGGGATTGAGACAATTATCCCCCTAGAAGCTGACGTCCCTACCATGAGGTCCACTTTGGTCGACCAAGGCCAGAATGATGCAGCTTTGCTCGCTAAACTTAACCTAGCAAAAGAACGAAGAGAGCTGGCTCTAGTGAAACTAGGAGCTTATTAGCAACAACTAGCAAGGCACTACAATAAGAAGGTCAATCCAAGAGCATTCCAGGTTGGGGACTATGTCCTTAGGAAAGTCCTTGGCAACGCTGTGAAACCATCGGACGGCAAGCTAGGGCCAAACTGGGAGGGGCCATTCAAGGTGATAAGAGCCGACCTACAAGGAGCCTATCACTTAGAAATGCTGGAGGGCAAGGAGATACCTCGAGCTTGGAATGCAGCCAATTTTAAGAAATTCTACTTCTAATTTTTCTTCTTTAATTTTTTACTTCAATGTTGAAATTTTCAATTCATTTCTGATTAATGAAAAAGTGTTTGGCAGTGGCATTTTATGAAGTGTTGAAATACATTATGATTCATGCACCTTTTCCAAGTTGCAGGCTCCCCACTTAGCGCACAAAACTAAGATCATGAGATACGTATTAAAGCAGGGTCAATATGCAATGACACTCCTCAGGCCTTCGTCATCAAACACGAATGACCTACTAGCATTTCCCCTGGTAATATATGAAGCCCTATAGGGGGCCCTTAGGAAACATGACCAACCTAGGTTGGTCGCCAACATTGTTTGGCTCAAAAATACTGCTCGGATAGAACATCCAACACCAGGTGTACCCTCGCCATTGCCACACTTAGGCCTAAGGAAGTGTGATGACACAACCTAAAAGGTAAAGTAAGGCAGAATGGTGTACTAAAAGAATACTGGACTGGGGGGATAATCACTCAACAAACCAACTCTGCCTATGTCAAGTCTATTCTGCTAAAAAAAAGCCTAAGATAGTTGAAGAAGAAATCAATGAAGTAAAAAATACACAACACATGTTTAGTCAGAAAATTTCCCAAAACATAACTATTTTATTACATCATTAGATATACAAAGAGTTACATATGCTGAGTAAAATAAATCCTAATGAGGATCAGGTCGCTAAGCAAGATAGTTGGCCACTTGCGCTCTTCGACCATTTTCTGGGTGAGGAGATAATTCCTCCTCGACTTCATCTAAATCTGGTTCCACGAGATGCCTTGTGATGGCATCTATAGGAACCCATCGATCATCCCTCCTGAATGGGTTCGACATCAAAGTTTAGGGGGATATCTCATGACGATACCAGAGAACAGAGTTCCTAGGGACCTGGAACTCCCTAAGAGCACTCAACCATCCTCTAATGAAAGATAGCTCCTCGACCTCCCTCAACTTCATCGGAGCATCGGTCCAACCCTGATCATAACCATCAGCCCACACCTACCGAGGACCTTTCTTGAACAGGAGCCTCAGCGAGGTAACATCTCTTTGAAGATCGGAAGCTATCATATATTCCCTATGAACATCACCCTGAAGCTCGGCAATCTCCCTAGCTAAGCCACTGTTATTAGTACCAGCTCGCGGACCAGCTGATGAAGAGGAACCACGCAGAACTCGAGGGGTAAGGCTCAATGTATTCTCCCTAAGTTGCAAGACCTCTCTCCTTAAAGCATCATTCTCTTGTTGAATTACCTCTCCAACTTGATTAACTTCGGAGGCATCCAGAAGCTTGGCTTTCAGAGCATCTAGTTCTTCTTGAACAGAAGTGCCGACCTCCTCTATCTCCTGGAGCCTATCCTTCAGCTTGGCAATGAGCTCTGACTGGCCCTTATACTCTTGGTTCCTCAACCTAAGAGACTTTCAAATTCTTACAAAGGCACGATGAACTCTATTGCTCGTATCAGGTTCAAGAATTTTTCCTAGTTGAGAGGAAGCAGGAATATATTCCTCAACATCAATGAGCTACAAACCATATAAGCAGTAAATAACAAATAAATAAGTACGCGAAAGGGAGTAGAATTTCATTTCATTAAAAGAAGTTTCAAAGTACATCAGTAAAAAGAAAGAAATACAAAAATACAAAAATCTCCCTAAAGAAGACTAGTTGGTAACCTCGGTCTGCTTTGAGGACGCTAGTTGCTTCCCCTTATCTGCGATAGTCCCAGGAACGTCTCCCTTAGATGGAGCAATCACCATCCCCTGATCAAGGGGAGCATCAGTAGAAGTGGTCTGAATAGATGGAGAACCTTTATTTGCAGTAGGAGGGGGAACCTCATCCACAACAGGCTTTGGTCCAAGGTCATGCTCATCAAAAAGGGGGGAGTCAACATCAACCTCGACAGCGAGCAAGGCCTTATCCCAACCCTTCTTGAAGTTGAGACGGATAATATAGCTAATCTGGCCCTCATCATCCTCGTATGCTATAACCCATCCGATATTGTACGAACTCTTCTTGAGAGAGGCATCCTCAGACTCCACCTTCTTCACCTTCCCAGTAAGCACCTTGTTCTCCTCGACCATAACCAGTTTTCTTGTGCAGACCAAGTCATAAGACTGCCTCAGCTCCTCGACCTCCTTGGTATTTACCTCTTTTTCCTTATTAGCCTTGGCCAGGGCAAGGTCAGAAGACTTCTGAGCAGCAGTGGCAACCTTCAGGTTTGCCTCTAACTCAGCGTTCTTCCTCGCCAACTCATCACGGCTGTGATAGAGGACGGTGAAATCAGAAATAAACTACAGAAAGAAAAAGAATGTTAGCGAAGAGAGATATTAAAAGGATAATTGCAAAAATAGAAGAGTTATAATAAACTTACCAAGGCTAGCCCCTGACTTGCCTTCAGGGATAACTGGTCGGTCCCTATGCTAGAGACCTCTGGCGATCAGCGGGCAAAACTGCGCTCTCGACCACCGCCGGAGCCAACTGAGGGTAAAGGGCGACAGAAGCCCCCTCAGTCAGGGAGGACACAGGCACCAAAGACTGCCCTGTCTTGGTCCTCACCTCTTCTCTCCCCTTCTTCTTCTTCTCTTCTTCTTTCTTTCTCTCTCTCTCTCTTTCACCAACGCCTCATCTTTCTTCTTCCTCTACAGCTCATGAGCAACAGTCTGGGAGCGAGCGGTAGTATCCCCACTCCCAGACTTCTGCTTCTTCAACCTGTGAGCCAGCAACACATTGTCTTCATCATCATCCTCAATCAGATTTTTCTTAGGTGGAGCCGTAGTTTCCTTGCTGGAGCTATCTGAATCCTATGAGTCCTATGGAACCTCTGAACCCTCCTCCGAACTGGAAGATTCTTCACCTCTTGAGCTCTCCTCACTATAATGACCTTCATCTCCACCCCTGTCAGCTCCCTCACCCTCTTCACCAGAGCTACTTTCCTCCTCGTCTAATTGAATTATGTCAGCAACAACCTCTTCTATGATATCTAGCTGAGGGATACTATCCACGGGTCGGGTGATGAAGCTAGACCCGATGTTCTTGTACTCTAACAGGAATACGGTTGATTGAGAATGCTCACCGTCAACCAAGTATTCCCTGATCTTCCAATCCTTAACCAGCTCAACAGCTCAAATTTCGAAAAGAGCAGGTTCTGAGTTCTTGGTCTTCGCTGAAAAAAGAGATGATGAAAATATAAGAAAGGTAGTACATTAACAGAAAATCAATAAGCATAACACAAGCTATGCCTACTTATATACTCCTCCCCATAAAAGGGAATCATAGTTCCCTTGTACCTCGCCCCTTCAATTTGGGGAGGGAACTGCCAGTTCCTGGCAATAAACCCCTCTTGCCAGTAGTCCTTATGGGAATTAGGTAGATTAACTACCAATACCCTATCAGGACTCCTGGCTTTGAGATAAAGGAGACCAGAGCTCATTCAAGAGAAAGAGTAGCAATAACAAATTTTAGCAAGACCTAGATTGGTGCCATTGAGATGATTGATTCTATGTACCTCATTGACAATCTTCTAAATATTTAGAGAGCACTGTGCAAGAACTATATATAAATAACTAAAGAAGTGAAAAAAATAAGCGATTTATGGGAAAAGTAAGCCCCCTAGGACAACAGAAGAACATGTAACCAATAACCGTCCTCAATGTCTCTAACATTACGAGGAACATGGGTACACTCAATGTCTACCCAGTTTGGAATATTATAAAACTTCCTAAACTCAGCTATTGACCTATTACCTATTTTCGCCATCAGAAAAGAGAAACCCTAGCTGCGATAATGAAGAAATTCCAACAAAAAACAAAGTAGAAGGAGTTTGAAGAACTTACGAAGTAAGAGTCAGCTTGAGATGATGGAAATCCACAAGCAGAGGAAATGGGAAGATAAGGGAGAACACGAAGACAAAGACAGAGACCTGAAGATGAGCAAATGCAGTAAGAAGCAAGAGGTATCTTGATAATTCGAAGGTTTTTGAAACGACACCAGAAGTAACTTGTTCAAAACAACTTTAAACCCTCTCAATCATTACGCATAGGAAACGAAGCAAATATGCCGCCTGCATCTACTCAAGAAAGACGCTTTGATCCCAAAGTGCTATGCGATTCACAAAAATACCATTAAGGCTATTATTTAAAATTATTGAGCCCAAATTGTGACCCAAAAATTTTAGGGGCAATTGTGGGTATCTCGATTAACTATTCCGGCCCAAAGTATAAAGGCCTCGTGCATAACTGATTCAGTTATAAGCCATTAAACCCCCAAAATCTCTCAAGAGATATTATAGGGATTATGGGCTAACGTGGAGGATTCCAACACCCCCACTCTCCGAAAAATGACATGTATATATTAAACCCTCATCCACGGGAAAAGGGAACACAATCGTAAACACTCCCCCGGAGTAAAAAGAAATATAATACAGAGAGCATCATCGTGGACGTAGGCCTTCTTGCCAAACCACGTATATCTTGTTTTGTGTGTGATTACAATTATTTTGTATTCTTTATTTATTCTGGTGATCGCATTTTATTATCATTTGTGTTGATATTTATTGTCACTACAGGAACATCTTCAGATATATTACATTTAATTTCAGAAGAATCACTACTAGAAAGAACCTGATTTGTATAAATGACAAATCCTACAAAATGTCCATTCCAAAAACCATTTTAATACACACAAGATATACCTTTAGGGGATTAAATTTTACTAAAGTGAGCTAGCTTTGATACCAATTGAGATTGTATGTATACTATAAGACTTAAAGGCGTAATGGAATGGAGGTACCCAAATTAAAATTGTTGTTATGATAAAGTCGAACTTCTTCTTAATTCAATTTCAGGTACATATATGACAACATAAGTGTATTTGTTTAAAAATTTACTAATTAAATGAAACTAGGTTTTATCTTCAAATATAGGTGATTAAATATAAATTCTGAATAAGGTAAACAATCACACACACTAAGTCGCATGAGGAAAAAACCACAACGATAAAAAAACCTCGAGCCGAAAGAAATGAAAAATGTACAATTATTGAGATTTACATGGTAGACGACAATGGATTACAATCACATAATGCACTCATTGACTATCAACTCTTCTACACCATATCCTCCTAAGAGAGTGCCGACAACTGGAGAATGCTACACAACCAAGACCGATTTTAGACTCATCCGATGCCTTTCAAAACTACGCCCTCAAAAATAATCTTTGAAGTAGAATACGAACTTTGTTGAGAAGTTATGAATGCTTGGATTACCACTTTCCAAGATGTGGTTTTCCTAAAGAATTTAGAAGTGTTTAAATTTTGGATTACTTAAACCTCATAATATATTTTTGACATATTCACATCTGTCTCACAAGAGCAAGAATATGAGTATACTTTTGCAAGAACAAAGTTAGAAGTTCTTAGGCTTCAATAGGACTTGTGATCAAAGCTTGAAATCAAACACCTAAAAAATACAAAGAGAAATATGAAGAAAAATCAGGGTTTCTCGTTAGAGTATTTAAACAAAAAAATAAATCTCTTAAAAAATTCCTTTTTAATCATATGTCTTTGCTCTATAAAAATTTCTCAAAGTTTTTTCTTTAGAAATTTGACAAAGATGGATATTATGATATCAATATCTCCATATATATCAAGATCCTCCAAGTATGTAAGACAAGTATTAGATAAATGAGGAGGATTACATCACTGGAGAGATAAAAATACTTCAATTTAGAGAAGATTTGGATGCCAAGAAAGTATTCATGGTTTCTGGTGAGATATTTATGAAATGTCTACTTTAGAAGACAAAACTCACGACCAGTGAATCGTATTTGACGAGGCTAGTAGTCAAAGAGGGAAGTCATAGAAACAAAATTAAGTCTGTGGTAAAAACTTTGATTGATCATGCGACCAACGAACATAGGCCTTCTATGAAGCAAAGTTCTGCTTTACTGAGGTGAGTTGTCAGTGAAAGTCCCCAAATTTTGTCCAGATCAATAAAAAGCTATTGAAAGTTTTAACCTTGCTCAAACCTTCATATGATATACTCATGCAAATACCTTTTAAATTATATTTTATATAAATGTTATACTTGCATATGTATATCACTTAATACCAAGAAAGGTTAAATATGAGTATGAGAAAAGTGTTAAACTTATTTTAAATGTAAAAATGCTTTATCCAAGTGGTAATACCAATATGAGATCATGTCGATGTTGGGTTGAGAAGACGATTCTTATCTGGAGAAAATGTGGTGTAGTTGTGATATGGCGGATTGACCTCAAGGACTAAAAGACATACAAATGAAATAAGATAAATAAATTATATGTCGGGCACACGAGTATACGTGCATCTTACAAAATGAAATCATGTATGGACTCTAGTACCTCCACCGAAATATCACACCATCATCATAACAAAATGGGTTCTCAAGAACACATTAGATAAGACTGAAATTGTCGTTCGTAACAAATAAAGTATGGTCATGCAACGGTAAAACCAAAAATAATTTATTTACTATTAGGAGACTTTTTCTCCTATCGTAAGTTTAGAATCTATTCAATTGTTACTTTTCAAATGGACGTATAACTTGTTTTTTTTAAATGGCTACATTGATGAAGAAGTCTATGTAAAACACCCCCTAGCTTTGGAAATCATATTTTCAAGGTTATGAGAGTATTATATGGTCTCAAACAAGCCCCAAGGGTTCGGTATGAATTGTTAAGTTCCACTCTTTCTTCAAAAAATTTAAAATGGACAAGTCAACACTAATTTTTTTTTTTATCAAAATCAAACATAAAGTTATTTTACTTGTAATATATATGTTCATGATGACATCTTTGAGTAAAAAATAAACAAATGTGTGACGAATTTGCTTCATAGATGCAAATTGAATTTAAAATGAGTTTATTGGGAGAACTCAATTTTTTTTATTGATCTTCAAGTCAAACAAACAACAAATGGTACCTTTTCAATCAATTAAGATATATTCATTATTTAGTTGCATATTTTGGATTATATAACTCAAAAAACTCAGCACACCCATGAGCATGACTATCAAACTTAAATCTGATGGACATGGTAAGATTGTTAATATAAAATTGATATTATGTTTAGTGCTTGTCTATGTGTTAATTTTTAGTTTGTACCCAAATAATTCCACTTAGTTGTCGTTAAACGGATTTTTTGTTATGTCATGGTATATAATATTCAAAAAATACAACTTTTAATAACGTGAGTTAATGGTATGACGATGAGGTCTAAGCAAAGTAGGTAAAAAAATCACTAGTGGCTTATGTCATTTTCTAGGGCATTAACTTATCTCATGGGCTAGTAGGTAACATCACTCGATTACACTATCGGCGACGAAAGCTGAACATATTGTCATTGGAAGTTATTGCGGCAAAAAATTGTACATAAAAAATAACTAAAGGACTTTCAAATGATTTTTTTTAACTATATACCCATTTTATATGACACCACAAGTGCCATTTGTATTACCCAAAATTATCGAACAAAATATATTGAAATTCAACACCAATTTTTACGAGATGATGTCCAAAATGGGGATGCCATTTGTACCCAAAACCAGACGAACATTCTCTAACAAAACATATTTAAATTCAACACCAAATTTTACATGATGATGTCCAAAAGAAGAATGTGGAACTGCAATTTATTCCTATAGAAAATAAACTTGCGGGCATATTTACAAAACCACTCCTTTAAGATTAAATTTGTTCCATTCGGCGTGATCTTTGCAGGACTCGACTTCAAGATATCATGTAATTTACAAAGGAATATATTATGATTATGCCTTTCACCCATAGTTTCTTTCATTAACGACAACTAAACTACTCATATTCTTCTGATAATAATTTATATTATTAAAGAATCAAGTGTTCTATCTCATATTTTTCTTATCCCCAGATTCATACTTTCCTTTTTGATAATAATAAATGGGGAAAATTGGAGCAAGAGGGAGAATTAAAAACATTTTTGCAAAAAATCCATTTGAATGTCATCATAAAATTGGGGGAGAATGTCAACTCAAAAGAGATTTCAAAAAGATTACAAAAATTACTTTTGATGATAACAATTCAATGAACAAATATTACCAATTTCACTATCTTCACTCTTATGTTCTTAAGTGTAAGGAATAAATTTTCATTCTTGCCACCAAAGCTGATAAATGAAGAAATTACAATTTCAAAAAAAGCATGAAAGATCACAACAAATCAAATTCTCATAAATCAATTCATTATCGCTCTTTTATATATTATTAAAAATAACCATAAATGAAACCAAAAGGAAAATTATTTCCTAAAAAGAAAAGTCACCCACTTTTACAAGCAAATGGAACTTAATATTTTATCTCTTGAAATAGAAAATATGAAACTAAGAGAATGCGTGAAACCCTTAAAAGGATCTATTCACAAATTTGACATCAGTAGTAATGGATTGTATCTACTCCTAAGAAGTCAAAGATATTCATGTAAATAAAGTGGGCTTAGTCTTATTAACTACAAGAACTATGAGTACTATGACAATCCTGGATAAGTTGTAAATCCCATTGTTCTCCTAACCCCACAAGTATTCCTTCCGTAAAATAAAATTCTTTTCATCTGAAATATAATATTTATTCTTAGGATCCTAGTGGTTTATCACTGCATACTAACACCAATGGACTCAACATCTTGTGAGTACTAAAAGTAAAATTATTCTCATGAAATGTGTAGGTATGCATGAAAGCATACACAAATGAAGGAAGAGATACTTAGATAGCATGTGTTCTTGATACATGAGGGGAGATAAAAAAAATTCTAATATATTAGTTAAGAAAGGAATACAATTCATATTTAGAGATATGAATGTAAAATTGGTATTTCCTCCTCCACTTCTGTTGACAATGTTTTACTTACTATTGGAGAAAAATATAACTTGATTAGAATTAGGCAACTATATGATATAGGTTATCAAGTATTTTTATTCAAAACATTGCTTAGTCAAAAAGGCCATAAATAATGAAGTTTGCTTTATTGCTCCCAAATACTCAAATATTTATATATTGCATATAAATGACCCAACTAATCAAAATATAGAATGTTTCACCATATGGATGTTTGTTCACGGTTATGCCATAGAAATCTTGGACTTGCTCAATGTAACAATGACCTTGTTCACGGTATCCCAAAATCCAAATATGTAAAAGATAAAGTTTGTGATTCATGTAAATACGGTAAAAACATAAACATTTAAAAAAAAGATATAACATCTACTAGACCTCTTAACTCATTCATTTAGATTTAATTGGACCTAACCCCGTTATTATCATAAATAAAAAGGTATATGAATTTGTTATTGTTGATGATTGTTATCTCTATTATTGGGTACTTTTCTTGACTAATAAAAGTGAAACTTATAGCATCTTTGTGAAATTTTGTAAAAGGACCCAAATGAAAAAAGAATCTCCATCAAGAATGTTTATAGTGATAGAAAAAGAGAATTTTACAAGAAATTTTTTGATGAATATGGATTATCAAGGATATGGGCATAACTCATTGAATTCAAGAACGCGTCAATACACTAGAGTGGTTGTAAGAACAATTTTTCTCACATTGTTCATAGCATAGTTTTAGACTAGTTTGGCGTATCCCATTACAAATCGTCACGCACCGTCACAATGAACCGAACTCAAGCATCTCCAAGTTTAAAGACTTTTCAACATCCCGTAAAGGTATACAATAATTTAGAGTATAAATTAATTTACAAGAATTTATTTTTAGGATGTTTATTTTTATAAAAAACCAACAAGAGTTTTTTGTTTTGAAATGAAAAATAATTTTATTTTTAAATCTCTTTCAAACGAGATGGACATCTCATTCAAACAAGATTACATGTCATTTGAAGGTCGTTCAATGTGTTTTTAAACAAGGTTAAAATGAAGGCTTACTGTCTAAGATTTTTGGATGTCATTAGAAGCAAGATTGCTCTTATTCGAACGAGATCATCATCTCATTAGAATGACATTACATTTTTGTTCGAACGATGATAACACCTCGAATTTTGTGAACGTCCTATTAATATCTATTTCGTGTTCATTTTTTCTAAGACTTTTGTCAGATTCGTTTCTGCATAACCTTTGCGAATGTTATTAACTTTTTGTGTTACAAAAACACTATTTAATTTACAAACAAACATCCTAAATATTTAGTTTTTGTGAATTCATTTAAACCTATAAAGTTTTGTATTCTTTCATACACCTTTATGGAGAAGTCATCTCCATGGCTGACTTATGATACCTTAGGGGACTCATTGCTGAAGACAAAGAAGGAGGATTGTGGTCTTGTGATTCTTGCGAGGATCATAGTTGTTCTTTAGATATTTATGAATATTAGCTCATTATACTTGTGGTGGTTATCAAGTAGTATTATAAGTCGATTGTCTTGTAATTTTTCTAAAGTGTTGGAAAATGGTTTTACCCGAAAGGACTTTTTCCTGAAACTTTGCCTTTGTTGAATGATTGATTTGACTTATGCTTTGAATCACATAGTTGCATGTTTTAAGGTTTAAAGGAATTAAAATTTGGTGTGGATTGTCATTTGAATTTAATAAGTTAACACCGTTAGATATTTGCACACTCTCAAATTGGAATTTTTGCTGAGCATATTTGTTTTCGAATTATCATAGTGGTATTAGTGCCTTCCACTCTCTATAAGTGGTGTCAGATCATTCAATCCTTCGCTCTTTCAAATTGGTATCAGAGCAGGTTGCACCAAGTTATCGTGTGATCCTGATTTTTCAAAGAGTTTTTCCCCGCTGATACCATTTCTCTGAAATTGGTATCAGAGCAGGTTGCAGTAACTTATTGTGTTATATCCTTGATTAATTTTCATTTTAAATATACTACGGATCTTTTTCAAACTATTCAAAATCAAAAAGATTTCTTTCGTGAGAAACTTGTTGACATGGACTGTGATTTTAAAAAATTAGAATTGTCCAAGAAAAAGAGTGATGATAGAGTCCTTATTTTAGAAAAAGAATTAGAGGACCTTAATAATTCTAGGGTTAATGTATGTGTCGTTGATGATAGTGTTTTGATTAATAATTTTGAGGCACGAGAAAAGACTCTTAGGGATAAATTTTCTTTCATTGAGGGGGGAGATATAACCTTATAAGAATGATTCAACGTATGAAGAAGGAATTCCTAAAATTGGAAGAGTCAAATTCTTTGCTTGAGTGAAAAATTTTGAAATTAAAAGATGATTTAAAATACTCGAGTAGTGTTGGTAGTAATGGCTCTGGCTCACATGTTTCTAATTTTTCGACGGTCAAATCCAAGACCATAGTTTGTTTTAAAGGGTCAACCACATCCAAGGATGTTAGAAAATTTCAACCCATAGGTAACATTCCTCATGTTTACACATGTTCATATTGTGGTAGGAAAGGTCACCTTAGGCATTTTTGTTATGATCTTGGAAGACGTCCAAGGAGGTTGAAGTCTAGTGTCCCCTTGGTTCCTGAATCCAGTCGCGTTAAGTATACATATATTTGGGATAGGAAATTGGTTTTGGAGGATCTAGATGGTAGACTAGTTGATTCTCACATGCTTACATATGATGCTTCACATGCTATATTTTATAGATGATTGCTTGTATGATTTTGTTTGTCACATTCTAGTCGTGATTCATGATTTATACTTGCTAGTGTTATGACATGTGCACTTTTTGTACTACATTTTTCATTTATTGAGTCATATTTGAAAAATACAAAAAGATTTTATTTTGATAAATTTTTGAAAACTGCAAAAAGGTTTTCAATTTTTGTGTATTTTTGTTTCGCACATTTAGAGTGGCATATTGGTGTGTTTGCATCCAAATCACTATGCAATTTACATGTGTCTAGGACACTTGATTATGACTTTAGATGATTAAATTTATCTTAACCATGTTTATGGAGTTGTTTCGAACTTGATTTGCTTTGCAGATTCAACTTTGTTGATGCCTCGGCACACACATGAACGAGCTTATAGAATTTTGACTTCCCTATGATATTTTATCCCATCAATTTTATCATCTATATGTTTATGTGACTATGGGATATTTGTTCATGTAATAAAATGTTGCCCATGAGGATATTTATTTATTATTGAAAAAATATGAGTGAACACGGGAAATGGCTGCGAGGGATAGGTGACTCATCGTGAAAGCCACCGTTTGAATAGAGCCCAAGAAAAATTAAGGCAATAAAAAGAGAAAACTTTGCAAAAAAAAGGGGTCCAACAAAGTTTAGTTTGATTGATCTTGCAAAAATAAATCACTTCAAAGGAAAAGAATAGAAAATATGATCATATTTATCTTTTGAGGGAGTTTAGTTGAAGATTAATGGGTTTGCACAATGAATCCTAGTATACTTGTTTTGTCATGACAATATTGATTTATGGAATCATCAATAATCTAGGCTTGTGTGCATTGTGCCTGTTGTGTTCATCGAAGTTCACTTTATTTGTGACTTGAGGCTAAAGCTTACTTTGATAAAGTTTTTCGATCAATTAGAACTTCTTGAACATATTTGAGTCTTTGAGTTATAATTATTTTGTTACTAGTTCATACCCATTCATTACATCCCACACATTTAGACACGTCGATACTATGCTAGTGTGTAAAGCTTATGTTGTTTGTGTCATGTTTTGTGGTCGTTTATACCTATATACGTGTGCCGGATTTTCATTGACATATATTTCATATATTATATATGGTATTGTATGTTGTATTTGTGATTTTTTTTTTGGAAAATTGAAAATTTTCAAAAATAGTTGGTTGTGTGTGGCTTTAAGATGATCGTTACACATGATTGATTTATACCTTTTTGCAATGATATATTATCTTCTACGTGATGCTTTGTATTTCATGTTTATATTTCTACTTCGTTATCTATTTCGGATAAAAACAAAGGGGAAGAGCAAATTAAAATTTGATGAGTTTAAGTTTGACTTATGGGGGAGAATTTATTTATGAGTTTTACTTTATTTCAAACCCGATGTGTCACAAGGTATATCTCAGTGTCTCATGCGTGCAGGTTCTTAAAGAAAAAATCAAGACACACTGGATGGAGACAAAGTTTGCCAAAGGGAAGAAGAAGAAGTTGAAGACAAAGAAACTTGAGCCAATACGTTCTAGGGTTAGGAAGGGTGTTAGGATTTTTGTCATATGCGATTTTTTTATTTTAATTTGGTATTCGGCTATGTTTGTTTGTTTTGTATCGGAATATCCAAAGGGAGAGATTTGTAAGAACAATTTTTTAATATTGTTCACAGAATAGTTTTAGACTAGTTTGGCGTATCCCACTACAAATGGTCATGCACTCTCACGATGAACCGAACTCAAGCATCTATAAGTTTGAAGACTTCCTGACATCCCGTAAAGATATAAACAATTTAGAGTTTAAATTGATTTATAAGAATTTATTTTTAGGATGTTTATTTTTATCAAAAATGAACAGGAGTGACCCTTCTGAAATGCTTTTCTTACTTTCTACCACTCGGACACCCCCGGGTGGGCCTGAACGTCAGGTGACACTAACGGCTGTGACTGATTCTATGGAAAATGTTATGCCATTATGGTAATCACCACGTTAATTTCCTGTGCAACGATCTCGGCCACCTGTGCGGTTGTCACCATCCCTGTGGTGGTAGTGGTTGTGGTACCATTGGCTTCTGATGAGCCTCTCTCACCTCATCTCTCGCTGATGCCCTAGCCTGACGTCCTCTCTTAGGCGGCATCTGAAATGATATTTGAAATCTGTATAAGTTCACCATCAAATATAAAGCAATTGGGAGAAGATCATAAATACGCATACGTAATGAGGAATACGACAATCCTACAATAGGGCTCTGTATCAAAGAATGCTAAGCTAAAACGTAAAAAAGATGCACAGATCCTAAGGACACTAGAACCTGATGCACTGATACCCTCTGTGACACCCCGAATAATTAAATACCGGGTGATCAGTCCTTCATCCAATTAAAATAGGAATCTCATCTGGTTCATTCTTAGCATCATTGTCGAAAACATTTTTAAATTTAACTAACCACCTAGTATTCAAAAATTCAGTGCCAAATATTATCTCACTACACCAAAACTGGCGATTGGTCACGACCAAAATCCCTGACCAAAACTGTGGGTCGCGGACTTGGGCCGTGACCATTTCGGGCATGACCATTTTCGTGGGTCGCGACCCAAGTCCGTGACCAAAAAATGGTCACGGCCGTGAGGGGTCACGGCAGATGGTCGCGGACTTGGGCCATGACCCATGCCCTGACGGGTCGCGGCCCTCATCCGTGACCCATAATCGTGACAAATTGGTCGCGGCCAAAGTCTGCGACCCACGTCCGTGATAAAAAAATTAAAATAAAATTGGTCGCGACCCTCATCCGTGACCCCACAATCATGACAAATTGGTCGCGGCCAAAGCCCGCAACCCATGACCGTGACAAAAAAATAAAAAAAAATTGGTCGCGGCCCTCATCCGTGACCCACAATCGTGACGAAAAAAAAGGTAAAAAATGGTCGCGAACTTTGGTAGCGACCATTTTTATGCGCGACGAAAAAAATAAAAATGGTCATGGACAAAGTCCATGACCATATTTAACTATAATTTAAAAAAATTTATTTTTTTGGTCCAATCCTAAAATTGGGGGTCCTGTGAGCGCACCGTCGGTTGCTACGTGTAACGTTGGACGTGTACGAGGTGTTACAAATATTCATTATTAGAAAAACAATAAAAAAAATCACAAATTGCGAATCGAGATCGTTGTTAATAAAAAAATATATATACAAACTTAAAAATATTTCACGTCTTAGTAATTGACAGACCAAAAAATAATTGGGCAGAGTTTCCTCTATTTTCTTGACATTCCAAACCCTGTAAATGTAAAACCTGCTTATTATAAAGCCCGCACGGACGTAAAATTCAACAATCAAATTATAAAAGTCCGCAAGGCCATAAAACTAAACAATAAAAGCCCGCATGGCTATAACACATAAGAAACAAAATCGTGAATGTCCACAAAATATAAACAATCTTCATGTTGTAAACCATTGCCTCCTTCATTTGTTCAGCGTGCAAAAATCCTACAAATGATAGGATACACAAAAAAAATATCAGTAACCAAGTAGTTTTACAAAAAATTTAATCAAGCGAAAAAATTGCATATATGAGTTAAAATTATAAACATGTCAATATTTTTATGCCTAAGTCTAGAAATATGCAAATTACCGTCGTATTCTCAAATCAGAAGTCTCGCGGTTGCATGGTCAGTTCCTACGAGTTATATCGGTCCCATGGGAGGTGTTGGTGCCAACCACGGGGCTGTTTCGGGTTTTTCCCCACTAACGCCATGTTTTGCCTAAGTCTAAAAATATGCAAATTTTCGTCGTATTCTCAAATCGAGAGTCCTGCGACTGTGGGGTCAGTTCCTACGAGTTACATTGGTCCCATGGGAGGTGTTGGTGCCTTCCACGGGCCGTTCGGGGGCTATTTTGGGTTTTCACCCTCTAACGCCATGTTTTTAATCCTAAGTCTATAAATATGTAAATTATCGTCGTATTCTCAAACAGGGAGACCCGTGGCTACGGGGTCAGTTCCTACGAGTTACATTGATCCCGTGGGAGGTGTTAGTGCCACCCACGGGGCCGTTCGGGGGCTATTTCGGGTTTCCCCCCACTAACGCCATGTTTTGTCGAAGTCTAGAAATATGCAAATTATCGTCGTATTCTCAAACCGGGAGTCCCACAGCTGCGTGGTCAGTTACTACGAGTCGGGGGCTATTTTGGGTTTTCACCCTCTAACGCCATATTTTTAAGCCAAAGTCTAGAAATATGCAAATTATCGTTGTATTCTCAAATCGGGAGACCCGCGACTGCGGGGTTGGTTCCTACGAGTTACATGAGTCCCATGGGAGGTGTTGGTGCCACCCACAGGGCCGTTCGGGGGTTGTTTCGAGTTTTCACCCTTTAACGCCATGTTTTTCTTAATTCTAGAAATATGCAAATTATCATCGTACTCTCAAACCGGGAGTCTCGCGGCTGCGCGATCAGTTCCTACGAGTTATATTGGTCCCGTGGGAGGTGTTGGTACCACCCACGGGGCCGTTCGGGGGCTATTTTTGGTTTTCACCCTCTAACGCGATGTTTTTAAGCCTAAGTATAAAAACATGCAAATTACCATCGTATTATCAAATCGTGAGTCCCGCGGCTGCGTGATCAGTTCTTACGAGTTACATTGGTCCCGTGGGAGGTGTTGGTGCCACCCACGGGCCGTTCGGGGGTTGTTTCGGGTTTTCACCCTCTAATGCCATGTTTTTAAGCCTAAGTCTCAAAATAGGCATATTATTGTCGTATTCTCAAATCGGGAGTCCCGTGGATGCGTGGTCAGTTCCTACGAGTTACATTGGACCCGTGGGAGGTGTTGGTGCCTCCCACGGGGCCGTTCGGGGGATGTTTCGGGTTTTCACCCTCTAATGCCATGTTTTTAATCCTAAGTCTAGAAATATGCAAATTACCGTCTTATTCACAAACCGGGGAACCCGCAGCTCTGGGGTCAGTTCCTACGAGTTACATTGGTCCCGTGGGAGGTGTTAGTGCCACCCACGGGGACGTTCGGGAGCTGTTTCGAGTTTTCACCCTCTAACGCCATGTTTTTAAGCCTAAGTCTAGAAATATGCAAATTACCATCGTAATCTCGAACCGGGAGTCCCGCGGCTGCGGGGTCAGTTACTACGAGTTACATTGGTCCCGTGGGAGGTGTTGGTGCCACCCACGGGGATGTTCGGGGGCTGTTTCGAGTTTTCACCCTCTAACGCCATATTTTAAAGCCTAAGTCAAGAAATATGCAAATTATCATCGTACTCTCAAACCGAGAGTCCCGCGGCTGCGGGGTCAGTTACTACGAGTTACATTGGTCCCGTGGGAGGTGTTGGTGTCTCCCACGGGGCCGTTCGGGGGCTGTTTTGGGTTTTCACCCTCTAACGCCATCTTTTTAAGCCTAAGTCTAGAAATATGCAAATTATTGTCATATTCTCAAATCGGGAGTCCCGTGGATGCGCGGTCAGTTCCTACGAGTTACATTGGTCCCGTGGAAGGTGTTGGTGCCTCCCACGGGGCCGTTCAGGGGCTGTTTTGGGTTTTCACCCTCTAACGCCCTAAGTCTAGAAATATGCAAATTATCATCATATTCTCAAACCGGGAGACCCGCACCTACACGGTCAGTTCCTACGAGTTACATTGGTCCCGTGGGAGGTGTTGGTGCCTCCTACGGGGCCGTTCGGGGGTTGTTTCGGGTTTTCACCCTCTAACGTCATGTTTTGCCTATGTCTAGAAATATGCAAATTATTGTCGTATTCTCAAACCGGGAATCCCGCGGCTGCGCGGTCAGTTCCTACGAGTTATATTGGTCCCGCGGGAGGTGTTGGTGCCTCCCACGGGGCCGTTCGGGGGTTGTTTCTGGTTTTCTTCCTTTAATGCCATGTTTTAAGCCTTATCTAGAAATATCCAAATTATCATCGTATTCTCAAACTGGGAGTCCCGCGGCTGCGCGGTCAGTTCCTACGAGTTATATTGATCCCACGGGAGGTGTTGGTGCCTCCCACGGGGCCGTTCGGAGGCTGTTTTGGGTTTTCCCCACTAACGCCATGTTTTTAAGCCTAAGTCTAGAAATATAAAAATTATCATCGTATTATCAAACAGGGTATCCCATGGTTGCGCGGTCAGTTTCTATGAGTAACATTGATCCCGTGGGTGGTATGGTGCCTCCCACGGGGCCGTTCGGTGGCTGTTTGGGATTTTCACCCACTAACGCCATGTTTTTAAGCCTAAGTCTCCAAATATGCAAATTATTGTCGTATTCTCCAACCGGGAGTCCCCCGGTTGCGCGGTCAATTACTACGAGTCAATTGGCCTGTGGGAGGTGTTGGTGCCACCCACGGGGCCGTTCAGGGGCTGTTTCGAGTTTTCACCCACTAACGTCATGTTTTTAAGCCTAAGTCTAGAAATATACAAATTATCATCGTATTCTCAAACCGGGAGACCCGCTGCTGCAGGGTCAGTTCTTACGAGTTACATTAGTCCCGTGGGAGGTGTTGGTGCCTCCTACGGGGCCGTTCGGGAGTTGTTTTGGGTTTTCACCCACTAACGCCATGTTTTTAAGCCTAAGTCTAGAAATATGCAAATTATCATCGTATTCTTAAACCGGGAGTCCCATGGCTGTGTGGTCAGTTCCTACGAGTCACATTGGTCTCGTGGGAGGTGTTGGTGCCACCCACGGGGCTGTTCGAGGACTGTTTCGAGTTTTCACGCACTAACGCCATATTTTTAAACCTAAGTATAGAAATATGCAAATTATCGTCGTATTCTCAAACCGGGAGACTCGTGGCTACGGGGTCAGTGCCTACGAGTCACATTGGTCCCGTGGGAGGTGTTGGTGCCATCCACGGGGCCGTTCGGGGGTGATTTCGAGTTTTCACCCAATAACACCATGTTTTTAAGCCTAAGTCTAGAAATTTGCAAATTATCATCGTATTCTCAAACCAGGAGTCTCGTGGTTGCGTGGTCAGTTCCTACGAGTTACATTGGTCCCGTGGGAGGTGTTAGTGCCACCCATGGGGCCTAAGGGGGTTGTTTCGGGTTTTTACCTTTAAAAGCCACGTTTTTAAGCCTAAGTCTATAAATATTCAAATTTCCATCGTATTCTCAAACCGGGATTCTCGTGGCTGCACGGTCAGTTCCTACAAGTTACATTGGTCCCATGGGAGGTGTTGGTGCCTCCCATGGGGTCGTTCGGGAGCTATTTTGGGTTTTAACCCTCTAACGCCATGTTTTTAAGCCTAAGTTCTGACATTTTTTAATTCTCGTCGTGATTATGCGGTCGGTTCCTACGAGTTACATTGGTCCCGTGCGAGGTGTTTGTGACTCTTACGGGACTGTTTTAAGGTTGTTTTACATTTTCACCCTTCGATGGCATGCAAGTCTTAACTTTTTGTAAATTTACGTCGTACACTCTAATCGGGATCCCCGTAACTATGTCGTCGGTTCCTACGAATCACATTGGTCCCGTGCGAGGTGTTCATGACTCTTACCGTACCGTTTAGTGGCTATTTTAGGTTTTCACCCTTCGATGGCATGTTTTTATGCTCAAGTCTAATTTTTTGCAAATTTACGTTGTACACTCAATTCGGAAGCCCCGTTACTACGCGGTCGGTTCCTACGAGTCACATTGGTCCCGTGCGAGGTGTTCGTGACTCTTACGGTACCGTTTTGTGCTTGTTGTACATTTTCACTCTTCGATGGCATATTTTTATGCTCAAGTCTAATTTTTTTGTAAATTTACGTCGTACACTCTAAGCGGGAGCCCCGTGACTACGCGATCAATTTTTGAGTTACATTAATCCCGTGTGAGGTGTTCGTGACTCTTACCAGACCGTTTTATGGATGTTTTACGTTTTCTCCCTTCGATGGCATGTTTTTATGCTTAAGTCTAACTTTTTGCAAATTTATCTCATACACTCCAACCGAGAGCCCCGCGACTACGCGGTGGGTTTCTACGAGTTACATTGGTCCCGTGAGAGGTGTTCGTGACTCTTACGGGACCGTTTTAAGTCTTTTTTAAATTTTCACCCTTCAATGACATGTTTTTATGCTTAAGTCTAATTTTTTACAAATTTACGTCGTACACTCAAACTGGGAGCTTCGTGACTACGCGGTCGGTTCCTACGAGTCACATTGGTCCCGTGCGAGGGGTTCGTGACTCTTACGGGATCGTTTTTGCTATTTTATATTTTCACCCTTCGATGGCATGTTTTTATGCTCAAGTCTAATTTTTTTGTAAATTTACGTCGTACACTCTAAACAGGAGCCCCGTGACTACGCGATCGATTCCTATGAGTTACATTAGTCCCGTACGAGGTGTTCGTGACTCTTACCAGACCTTTTTATGGTTGTTTTATGTTTTCACCCTCCGATGGCATGTTTTTATGCTTAAGTCTAATTTTTTGCAAATTTACGTCGTACACTCAAACCGGTAGTCCTGTGACTACGCGGTCGGTTTCTACGAGTCACATTGGTCCCGTACGAGGTGTTCATGGCTCTTACGGGACCATTTTAAGATTGTTTTACATTTTCACCCTTCGATGGCATGTTTTTATGCTTAAGTTTATTTGTTTGCAAATTTACGTCGTACACTCAAACCGAGAGCCCCGTGACTACGTGGTCGGTTCCTACGAGTCACATTGGTCCCGTGCGAGGTGTTCGTGACTCTTACGGGACCATTTTTTGCTTATTTTACGTTTTCACCTTTCAATGACATGTTTTTATGCTCCGGTCTAACTTTGTGCAAATTTATGTCGTATTCTCAAATCGAGAGCCCCGTGACTATGCGATCGGTTCCTATGAGTCGCATTGGTCCCGTGCGAGGTTTTGTGACTCTTACGGGACCTTTTTGTGGTTGTTTTATGTTTTCACCCTTCGATTGCAAGTTTTTATGCTCAAGTCTAATTTTTTTACAAATTTACGTCGTACACTCTAATCGGGAGCCCCGTGACTACGCGGTCGGTTCCTACGAGTCAGATTGGTCCCATACGAGGTGTTTGTGACTCTTACCAAACCGTTTTGTGGCTGTTTTACGTTTTCACCCTTCGATGGCATGTTTTTATGCTTAAGTCTATTTTTTGCAAATTTACGTCATACACTCTAACCGGGCCCCTGTGACTACGCGATCGGTTCCTACAAGTCATATTGGTCCCGTGCGAGGTGTTTATGACTCTTACGGGACCATTTGGTGTTTGTTTTAGGTTTTCGTACTTCGATGGCATGTTTTTATGCTTAAGTCTAACTTTTTATAAATTTACATCGTACACTCAAATCGGGAGCCCCGTGACTACACAGTTTATTCCTACGATTTACCGTGCTAGGTGTTCGTGATTCTTACGGGACCGTTTTGTGGTTGTTTTACGTTTTCACCATTCGATGGCATGTCTTTATGCTTAAGTCTATTTTTTTGCAAATTTACGTCGTACAATCAAACTGGGAGCGCCATGACTACACGGTCAGTTCCTAAGACTTACATTGGTCCCGTGCGAGATGTTCGTGACTCTTACGGGACCGTTTTGTGGTTGTTTTACGTTTTCACCCTTCGTTGGCATCTTTTTTATTCTCAAGCCTAGCTTTTTACAAATTTACATCGTACACTCAAATCGGAATCCCTATGACTACCCGGTCGGTTCCTACGAGTCACATTGGTCCTGTGCGAGGTGTTCGTGACTCTTACCGGACCGTTTTGTGGTTGTTTTACGTTTTCCCCCTTTGATAGCATGTTTTTATGCTCAAGTCTAATTTTTTTTAAATTTGCGACGTATACTCAAACCGAGAGCCCGTGACTATGCGGTCGGTTCCTACGAGTCACATTGGTCCCGCGCGACAAGTGAATAAGATGAGTGGTCTCAAATTGCAAACCCAAGAATAGCTTTCAAACCATGACTAATTTGTATTCCCATTTTCACATCTCTCCTATTCATCTCAGACTAATCAAGAATATCTTTGAGCTAATAAACAAATGGTTACCAATTAGTTTAATGTGAACCATTACATTGAAATTGACACGCCTTAAACCTAGAAAGTGGCAATCCATTGGTTAATGCCTTCTTTTTCTAGTGTTCACCCTAACTATTCTTTGTTCAAAAGTTATGTTCTCCCCCCCCCCCCCACTGGAAGTGACAAGAAACAAATGCGTCAACAATACCCAAGCTATAGGGGGCACAAAAGAATTAAAATTACGGGGTTTCAACATAAATAGGATCCAAACCCAAAATAATTAAAAAAATTGAATCAATGCATATTTAACCTTAAAATAAAGTTCATCATAGGTCTATCCATTACTTGGATATTTTGTTAGACCCAACGCCAATCAGAACCTTCTCTATGCCAGTAGCGATGCAATTTCAGGTTATATTTGATAGTAGTTCGACCCCAACATCAATGTATCCTATGACAGTGAAAAAATAAGGAATTTTGTGCAAAGAGTTATGTTCAATTAAAAAAATGGTAGAACCAAAAAAACAAATTCAAAACCAAAAGAAGAAAACCAGAGCTTGTTATTGCGTCACTCACTGCCCCAACTTGACTCGTGGTAAACTTGTTTGAACTGAAATTCGTTAATCATCATTGATATTTTCTTTCACGTATATAAGGATTACTACTGAGAAAAAAATAAGATGCACACATATTGAGAAGATTACAATTGATTTTGATTACATTTTAAAATCCAATACTTATTCAATTTTAACAATAATATAAAATGGCATAACAGGTATATCATAATATAACCAACACCAATCTAATTAAACCAGGTATATATCTATTCCTTTTTTTCACAAGGACAAATCTAAAACCAAATTGAAAATACCAAGGCCAAGAATAAAATTAACACTTACAGAATTCTTAAGGGACTATTTGTTGCTTCTAACCCCCAACCCGGTCTCCACTCATCTCCATCGCATACTATTTAGGGTTTACTAAACCCTAATATTTTTTTTGACATAAATCTATACATACACACACACACATACAATTTATACATACACACACATACAATATAGGGTTTATTAACAAAAAAATAATTTATTTGTTCATAGTTACACACATAAACATACATATACACATAAATCTATACACACACACAC
This sequence comes from Sambucus nigra, assembly GCA_949130495.1. Lineage (NCBI taxonomy): Eukaryota > Viridiplantae > Streptophyta > Magnoliopsida > Dipsacales > Adoxaceae > Sambucus > Sambucus nigra. The sequence continues at coordinate 359,719,373 of OX422221.1, read as the reverse complement.
ATATAAACATAAATCTATACATACACACACATACAAACGTAAATCTACACATACATACACTGAAATTAGGGATTTAGATAGAAATCACAAATCCAAATAAAATCAGAATGAATCAATACATACCAGGGTTAATCCAAATGCAAACCAACTAAAAAAAGAGTTATCAGTAACCTTAAAATCATTCAACGTTTGCATAGAATCGACTTTAGTTTCAACAAATAAAAAAAATGGAAGTAAGAATGCCAAAACTATTTTAGATATTGCATTACTGTTTACGTACTACCAAAAAAAATTATACCAAAGTTTCTCTGGTAGGGAGGTCAATTATTCTGCTTTGACTGGAAAGAATCTATGAAAATGAAAAATCACGCCAAATCGCCGAAATAGCTCCTGCAAAAAGATTAAGATCATCTGAAAAACTTACGAATAGCCATATTTTCTATATTTATAAAACAATAATAATTATTATGGAAAACTTAGTAATAGCCATATTTGCTAATATGGGCTAATACCCTTTAATTTCATCTTCTTCCTAAAATCAATGAACAACATATTCAATATCAAAAGAATTTGTGTGTCAGTCTAGAATTATCCTAAAAAATAATGACAGGCATATAACCCCCAATAGAATGTAAAAAAAAAAAAACTTAATTATATTTTGTCAAAACAAAAATTAACGGCACGCATATAACCCCCAATATAATATGATGGCATGCAAATAACCCACAACAATGTCGATGTAATTTTTTTACTTATTAAAAAACCATTTAATTAGATTTTGTCAAAAAAATACAATATTTTGGGGTTTAGTCCCATGTCGAAAGTTTTTTAGGCGCCCCTTCTATGTATTTTTAAATTGTATTTAGTCCCATAACTACTTAAAAACTCCCTCAACCACCTCTCTTTCTCTCCACTGAGAATGACACGTGTCGTACAGTTCTTACAATAGGACCTACGACTAAAAAAATTAAAAAGACAGGAGTGGATACAAATAAATCTTTAAAAGTGGGACTAAATATCTGTATTTCCAAAAAAATACAATGTCTAGGGTTTTTAATAATTTATATAAAAAAAATAACCCCAATAACATTTCTAGGGTTTATTGACATATATACATAAATCTATGCATACACACACATATAAACATAAATCTATACATACACACACAAATAGAAACATATACGCACACACACAGATATACACAAATATAAATCTATACGCGCACACACAGATATATACAAATAGAAATCTATACATACACACACATTAGTCACAAATCAATAAATCGAAATGCACACACATACACACACACACACACACACACATATCAGCCAAAAATGAATAAATCGAAATGGCCAAACCTGCTACTGATTGACAAATTCTTAGAGCTGAAATCGTAGAAACCCTTAGCCGAAATCGAATAGCCAAAATCGCCCAAACTTGCTCCTGATTGACAAAATCGCAAATGCCCAAATACAAACTAGGGTCTGAGAAAAGCGCGTTTCCTTTTTTTAATGGTTGAACCTGGTCACGACCAAGAGCCGTGACCCGCAATCACGACCCATTAGTCCCTTACCTGCTACTGATTGATGAATGGTCACGGCCTGCAGTCGTGACCCCCATGTGAGACTAACTTCAGCCCAACAACAAAACCTACTGCTGATTGACAAATGGTCACGGCCTATAGCCGTGAGCCCTTGCGCAGACCTTCAATTGAGGGATGGTCACGGCCCATAGTCGTGACCCACACCAAGAAATGGTCACGGCCCATAGCCGTGACCCTCAATCTGTGATGCGCGACCCTTCTTCATCAATCCTAGTGCTTGAATGAGGGATAGTCACGGCCTATAGCCGTGACCCACACCTAGAAATGGTCACGGCCCTAAGCCATGACCCTCAATGTGTGTACTCTCTTATTTGTCATGCCATGGGTCACGAACTTGGGCCGTGACCCATCCGCGACCAAGCTTGGAAGGAATTTTGGCACGAGTTTGGCGCCAAGATGGTCACAACCTGGTCACGGCCCAAGTCCGCGATCACTGTGGTCACGGACTTGGGTCGTGACCACTTCCAGAGCATCGATAATTTAGTGTGGTAATAAATATGGTCACGCCAAATATTGAGTGGGTCACGGCCCAAGTCCGCGACCAGCTGGTCGCGAACTTGGGCCGTGACCCAACTGGCGTGACCATTCGCAGGATTTGGTGTATTGTCTTTTTATTAAACAACAACAACAAGTGAAATAATCACATTAACCAAACCATCCATGTAGTTTAATAATCTAAACTAAACACCAGATAAATAATTGAAATAAAATGGTACCGAATAAACTATCGGTTCTCGATATAAAAATCCAACTACACATCTATAGAAATCAAACCGAGTCCACCAATACAAAGTCTGATAAGCTTAATAAAATAAAAGGTTGGCGGGGCGACATGACCAAATGAAATAATTGAAATGCATCCTACTCTAGGTATGAAGTAACCAAAGAAACTAAGTCTAAATCCTGCAAGCATCCACACGTGCTGCAGCTACGCATCCCTGGAACTGATCATTAAGCTTGGCGACCCTGTGGCTGGACACCTAAAAGGTTTCAAAAATATTTTGTAAGTAAGGCTCAGAGCCCAAGTAAAACCATTTGAAAAATACTTAGCAAGTATTTAAATTGCAGTTTAAATGAACAGTTATTAGATACACGTGTAAGGTTGCGTACACTCTCTTGAGTTCCTCACCTCTCATCTATAGTGCGCACCTAACGTCTTTTCCTAAGCCCACCTAATGAAGCTACCCAATATAACTAGGTCCCAAGACTCTAACTAACTATAAATCAATCTAGCTTACCCGTACCGCCCATACAGTACGCTACAGTATACCCTTAATTATCATTAAGCCTTTAGTTGAGTTTCTCATTAACTTACCACGTACCGCCCATATAGTATGTTACCAAACAACTAATAATTAACATTACTCTTAAGTTATTATTATTATCCTCATGTTAAGTTCTCACACTTACTTTATCTTTAGATTCGCATTATCTATCTTTTCTACTATTTACATTTAAGTAGATTACGCATTGTTTTAGATATACATTATCTAGTTTCGCTACTATCACACATAAGTAGATTAACCATTGTTTAGATATACACTATCTAGTCTCCTTACTATCACACATAAGTAAGATCAAACATTCATATATATATATATATATATATATATATATATATATATATATATATAATACCGCATCTCCTGGACTGGTCATAATGATGCGCACTCGTGTACTCTGCTATCAGTCCAAGTACCTCTCGTACTTAATGACGGACTATCGGTTCAGAATGTCTCCTCTAACCATCAATAAAATCACACATATTGGAGGCGAACATAGCACTAAGTCTTTTTGACTACGCACATACCTAACATACCCAAACGACTTGCCGGCATCACTATTTCTCTCATATATTTATCCACTATCAGTACTATGCTCTGGGGCACAAATCCAGACCTCACTGGAATCGTCAAGGTAGGATCGCCAACTGCGCGGGACCTCCGTGATAGCAGGTAGTGTAGGTATGTTAACATACACAAAAGTACATAATAGGCATACACATAACCTAACCATATGTATATTCAGTATAGGCACACACATGACCTATAATAATGAATCCTTATAGGTATACACTCAACCTATAATTAAAACACATCTAGGTATCCTCTCACCTATAATAATCACCTGTACGTAGTATTTATCTCTCGAATGCTCACCTTCGAATTCATTCACATTTATAACTCTCGATTATATTTATCCGAGCATCATTCTCTACCCGTAGGGCCGAAAGTTACCCCGTAAGTTAATTCAGTAGATACTACACTTATACTCTACTGGTTATTTCTTAGATTATGGTTTACTCTTCTCGTAAACCAAATCCTAATTATCCCGGTGTACAATTCACTCGATTTACTATCTTCGATTAATTATCCCAACTTAACCCTTACCAATATAAATCGAATCTTAACCTTATGCCTACTAACCTCCCCTAACTCTCCACGTGATTACTAAACTATCACCAAAGTTCCACGTAATTCAATTCAAGGGGATATATAAATAAAAAGGAAAAGTTGGAATTTTCTGGGTAGACGATTGATTCGAAATGTAGCAGTTTGTCTCCTTCATTCAGCTCTTGCATTTTCACCATTTTTACTCCCATAAACCTTCATGCAAATGTCCCAATTCCCAACCAAACTTAACCAAACTTCAAATAGGGTTGTTCTAATAGTTCCTAATGAATTATATCATTAAATCCTCAATAAAAACGAATCATAATACAAACCCTAGTTTCTCATGTTCTTCACATCTTTTAATCAAGAACCCAGATTTCTTTGTTATAAATCATCCCAAAGCCTGTGATTTCATATCACCAACATAAAGAAATGTAACTACATGCAATCCTACTTCAACTCATAGATTACACCCACCCAAATTCATATTAAATATTCCAAAAACATGTAAATCAAACCCTAATGCAAGATAAACACTTGCATTGGTTATGTGATCTGATTTCATGATTTGGTGTTGAGTTTGATTATCTTCACTTCCAATGCTCCCTCCAAAGTTCTTTGTGGTGCAAGAATCACTTAAATTTCTCAACAACCCTTCCTTAAATATCAAGAATAGCATCTCCTTCTTCTGTAATTCCCTATTATTATTTTTTATCTTTCTAACCCTAGCCTCTCCCAATTATATACTGATAAAAGCTTTGTAAATTTGTAGGTCTCTTTAGCCTATATTATCAAATGACTAAAATGTCCTCATACAGTGCCGATTTGGCCTCAAATCGCTCTGGGACCCGAGCTATACTCCTAGGTATGCTATTCCGACTATTTCAACCCTTTCAAAATCAACCGTGACCTCTAAATCATCATTCGAGTCACTTTATACCATCATCTTATTTCCACCTCAAAATACAGCACGTGTGAAATTAAAATAACCCGTACTGGTTTAAATCTAAATCACCAAATGAAATAATTTCTCCGAATTAAATAAATTCCAAACCACCGATTTAAATAAATGCTAAAACACCAATTTAATTAAATCCAATATCCTAACAAATACGAAGTATTACACACTCCCCCTACAAAGGAATTTCTTCGAATTAAATAAATTCTAAATCATCGATTTAAATAAATGCTAAATCACCAATTTAATTAAATCCTATATCCTCAGAAATACAGGGTATTACACGTACCTTCGTCCTTCAAATTGGTATCAAAGTAGGTTGCACTAAGTTAACATGTGATCCTGATTTTTCAAAGAGTTTTTTTCTGCATATACCATTTCTCTGAAATTGGTGTCAGTTCTGTTTGGCTGATTTTGTTTTTCTCTCTATGGAATCTCATAGTTTTGACGACTTAAATCATTTGAATTTAATGTTTGCTGAAAGAATTGAAATTCTTGAAAAAGATAAATTTTGTTTTAAATCTGCTATGGATCTTTTGCAAACTGTTCAAAATCAAAGAGATTTCTTTTATGAGAAACTTGTGGACAAGGATAATGATTTTAGAAAATTAGAATTGTCCAAGAAAGAAAGTGATGATAGAGTTATTATTTCAGAAAAAGAATTAGAGGACATTAAAATTCTAGGGTTAATATATGTGCAGTTGAGGATGGTGTTTTGATTAATGATTTTAAGGCACGAGAGAAGACTCTTAGGGATAAGTTTTATTTTATTGAGGTGAGCGGGATAAACTTCTAAGAATGATTGTACATATGAAGAAGGAATCCCTATAATTAGAATGGTCAACCATTCTTAGAAGTTTGAGTCTAAAATTTTGCTTGAGTCTAAAATTTTGAAGTTAAAAAATGCTTTAAAAGACTCTAGTAGTATTGGTAGTAATGGCTCTACCTCACATGTTTCTAATGTTTCGAGTGTCAAAGCCAAGACCATAGTTTGTTTTATAGGGCAACCACATCCAAGAATTTTAGAAAAGGTTAACCCATAGGTAACGTTCCTCACGCTTACACGTGTTCACATTGTGATAGGAAAGGTCACCTTGAGCTCGGGAATTTTTGTTATGATCTTGGAAGAGGTCCTAGGAAGTTAAATTCTAGTGTTCCCTTGGTTCACGAATCCCGACGCATTAAGTATAAATCGATTTGGTTTTGGAAATTCGCTTTGGAGGATCTAGATGGTAGATAGTTGATTATTATATATTTCCACATGATGTTTCACATGCTATATCAAATAGATGATTTCTTGCATGATTTTATTTGTCATACTCTAGTTGTGCTTCATGATATAAACTTGCTAGTGTTATGACATGTGTACTTTTTGTATTACATTTTTCTTTTGTTGAGTCATATTTTAAAGATACAAAAAGATTTTATTTTGATAAAATTTTTGAAAATTGCAAAAAGATTTTCGGCTTTTATGTATTTTTGTTTTACACATTTAGTGTGGCATACTGGTGTATTTGAATCCAATTCATTACACAATTTCCATGTGGCTAGTACATTTGGTTATGACTTTATATGCTTAGATTGATTGTAACCATGTTTATGGAGTTGTTTCAAACTTGATTTGCTTTATGGATTCGACTTGTATATGCCTCGGGACACACATGAACAAGCTTATTGAATTTTGACTTCACTATGTATATTTGAGCTTGGTGAGATGTTCTCCCATTAATTTTTTCATTTACATGTTTATGTGACTATGGGGGATTTGTGCATGTAAGAATCGTTGCCTGTAAGGATATTTGTTTATTATTAAAAAAATGTGAGTGAATACGAAAAAGGGCTGCAAGAGATAGGTTGACTCATCATGAAAGCCACTGTTTGAAAAGATCCCAAGAGAAAATTAAGGCAATAAAAAGAGCAAAATTTTCCAAAAAAAAAGGGCCAACATAGTTTAGTTTATTGATCTCACAAAAAGAAATCACTTCAAAAGAAAAGAAAAGAAAAGAAAAGAAAAGGAAATATGATCATGTTTCTATTTTGAGGGAGTTGAGTTGAAGATCAACAAGTTTGCATAATGAATCCTAGTATACTTATTTTGTCATGACGCTATTGATTTTTAGAACCATCAATAATTTAGGCTTGTGTGCATTGTGCCTATTTTGTTCATCGAAGCTAACTTTATTTGTCACTTTAGGCTATAGCTTAGTTTGATAATGTTTTGCGGTCAATTAGAACTTCTTGAACATATTTGAGTGTTTGGATTATAACTCTTTTGTTACTAGTTCACACTGATTCATTCCATCCCCCATGTTTAGACACATCGATACTATGCTAGTGTGTAAAGCTTATGTGGTTTGTGTCATGTTTTGTGGTCATTTATACATATATACGTGTGCTGAATTTTTGTTGACATATGTTGCATATATTATATATTGTATTGTATGTTGTATTTGTGAATTTTTTTTTTGGAAAAATGAAAAAAATTCAAAAATAGTTGGTTGTGTTTGCCTTTTGAGATGATCATTATACATGTTTGATATATATCTTTTTGTGATGATATCTTATCTTATACATGATGCTTCATATTTCATGTTTTTGTTTCTACTTCTTTGTCTATTTCGGATAAAAACAAAGGGGGAGAGAATATTAAAATTTGATGAGTTTGAGTTTGGCTTATGGGGAGAATTTATATATGAGTTTTGCTTTATTTCAAACTCAATGCGTCATGAGGTATATTTCTTTGTCTCGTGTGTGTAGGTACTTAAAGCGAAAATCGGGATACACCGGATGAAGACAAAGTACAAAGAGACTTATGTAATTTTGTTCTAGAGTTAAGGTGTTAGGATTTTTTTCATGGAATTTTTATTTCAATTTGGTGTTCGATTATGTTTGTTTGTTTTGTACCGGAATAGCTAAAGGGGGAGATATGTAAGAATAATTTTTCTAGTTCATAGTATTGTTTTAGACTAGTTTGGCATATCCCATTACAAATTGTCACGCACCATCACGACGAACCGAACTCAAGCATCTCCAAGTTTGAAGACTTCCTGACATCCTGTAAAGGTGTAAAACAATTTAGAGTTTAAATTAATTTACAGGAATTTATTTTTGGGATGTTTATTTTTATCAAAAATGAACATGAGTTTTTTGTTACGAGAAGAAAAATAATTTTATTTTTAAATCCTATTCAAATGAGATGGATGTCTCGTTTAAATGAGATTACATGTTGTTTGAAGGTCGTTCAATGTGTTTTTAAAATGGGGTTCAAACGAAGGCTTACTATCTAAGATTTTTGGATGTCGTTAGAAGCGAGATTTTTCTCGTTCGAACGAAATCATCATCTCATTAGAACGACATTACAATATCATTCAAACGATGCCACTGCCTAGAATTTTGTGAACGTCCTATAAATACATGTTTCGTGTTTAGTTTTTCTAAGACTTTTTCCAGATTCGGTTATGCATAACTCTTTCTAAAGTTCTTCACTTTTTATGTCGCAAAAACACTGTTTAATTCATAAACAAACATCCTGAATATTTAGTTTTGTGAATTCGTTTAAACCCTAGAAAGTTTTGTAGTCTTTCATACACCTTTGTCGATAAGGCATCTACATGGTTGACTTGTGATACCTAAGGGAACTCACTGCTAAAGATAAAGGTTGAGGCTGAAGGAGGACTACGGTCTTGTAATTCTTGCAAGGATCATAGATATTCTTTAGAGATTTATGAAGATTAGCATGTTATACTTGTGGTGGTTATCAAGTAGGATTGCAAGTCGATTGTCTTGTAATATTTTTAAAGTGATGAAAAAAGATTTTACCCGAAAGGGGTTTTTTCTTGAAACGTTTCCTTCATTGAATGCTTTATTTGATTTATGTTTTGAATCACATAGTTGCATTTTTAAGGTTTAAAGGAATTAAAATTTTGTGTGGATTTCCATTTAAATTTAATAAGTGAACACCGTTAGATATTCGTGCACTCTCAAATTTGATTTTTTGTTGATCATATTTGTTTTTGCATTATCATAGTGGTATTAGTGACTTACACTCTCTCTAAGTGGTGTCAGAGCATTCGTACCTTCGCTATTTCAGTAGTAAAAGGAAAGAATTGATATCTTCAATAAATGTCATGTACCATGTTAAAAAAAATTACTACAATAATTTTTGGTGGAGGTTTTGAACACCACATGTGATGTACTAAATAGATTAACAATTCAAAAGTAATCAACAAAACTCCTTATGAAATTTGGTAAAAAAAACATTGGGTACTAAAAAGTATATTTGTTTGCAAAATTTTCATCCTAAGTAATTGAGAAAACTTGAGCAAGTTTGATCCTAAATCCGAAGAAAGAAATATATTTGGTATATTCTACCCATAGTAAAGCTTATAGGATCTTCCACATATAAGCCCTTGTCATCCAAGAATCCATCCATGTCACCATTGATTAGATCAACCCTTATACACCAAACATGACAATGTAACCATTTATTTTCTTATATTAGTTGGTTAAATTAAGCATTTAAGTCATGTGTCATTCAATCCAAAAATCTTGAATTGTGGTAAGACATTATTGTGAGAGTGAGGGTAGTCCATTAGACTTCATTAAAATTGGACTTTGAAAATATACAAGGAATATTTATTGCATGAAACTTTTGTTGCCCAACTATGAAGATGTATCCTTTGACGATTTTGTGATTGGAACTCATTGGCTATTCACACCCATTTTTTACAAAATGTGTTTTTATTAACTGAACGAGTGTTTTTATAATTGATATGTGATGTGTATACCTTAGGGAAAGACCGAATATTTTCCAAAGTGCTTTGCTTAAGGATTTTATAAAAACTTCCTTAAACCGATTGCACGGTCCCATATTAGACCCATACGCACGACCCTACGCATTTTAGCTTGTTTTTTAGTAATGGATAAAATCGTGCACATGGATCCAATTGACCTCATATGCACGGATGCATGTATTAATCATATTCTTTGAACACTGCCTAACTGTGTGCACGGTGTCAAATTACACCCTTACGAATAGCTAAAGGAGTAAAACGAACACATATGGAGCGAATACCATAGTATCCATTATCCATATCAATTTATAAGTGCATTAACCATATCCTTATCCATATTCGTTCGAATAGTAAACATAACAATTCTTATCCATATATTTTTAGATTTCCCATAGTCGGATAATATGAGTAACCATTTGTATTAGTTAATATACATATATTGTTCTTATCACGCATTGATTTGAAAATTTTCTAAATCTTAACGAAAATATTTTTACAAAACATTCTAAATAATGTAAAATATTTTATTAAAGACGAATAAAAAATAGATGAGGATTAAAAATAATTGATAAAATTTAATATGTACTAAGCGACCCTTTGTTGACCAATAACGGGTCTAGGTGAATGAGAGTTTGAGTAAGCATTTTAATGAATACATCAAGGAATGTAGATCAAGTTCCAACTACACTGCATTGGCATGACCACTATCTATGAGTCATAGTGAATATAACAACCAAATGAGACATTGTCCAGGGTTATAGTGACTTTTGATAACAAGACGAGAAATGCAAAAGAGATACATGGTGTGTAAGATGGTATTAACAACATAGACAAGTGGATAGAATTTTCTTTATTATGTTTGTACATTAAACAATGATTTTAATTGTTCAAAAAAAATCTAGATAATTAAATTATGAATATATATATATATATATATATATATATAGAGAGAGAGAGAGAGGGAGATTTATACATACATATATATATATATAATAGATAATATTATGGATACAAATGTCCATAATGGATATTCATAAATACGGATAGTCCTCTTCGGATACAAATTATGCATTATCGATGCATTAGTATTCATATCCTTTTTTCCCAAATATCTAACTGTGGTATCCAAATCCTCACTTTCAGAAATCTATTCAGAAAAATGTCCTCAAAAAATGGATTTAAATACCAAACGGATTTATATTTTTGAATATCCCTTTACACCCATACGCATAGTGGAGCAGTGATTTCAAAAATCCATATAAATAGGTCTTTTCCCTCCACTTTCAAAATATTTGAGTTCCTCTTTACCTTTGTATATCTCAGGGAGTATTTTCTATGTTAATAGCTTTTGTATTGTCTCTCTATTTTCAAATTAATTTGTTCCCTCCAATTTCAAGTGAAACCCTAAATCTATACTTAATCTATGGGTTGAGAGGAATTGAGAGTTATTCGAATTAGATTCATGTAGCCTAGATTCAATCTAAAGCATTCTAAATCTAAATTGATGATTTACACTCCAATATCTAAAAAGGAGGTGTCTCAAGCTATTGAAGAGTTCATGGCATGATGTGACTCTAAAGAGCATAATGTACTTTCTTTTTCACCCTGTAGAGCTTAGGAGGGATCTCTTATCATCAATGGAGGAAAGTTTAATGGTCATCGATAACTTATTGTGGGTGCACGAGTCAAAGGTACTTTCTTTTATTATATAAAACCTTTTCAAGTTGAATAAGATAGAGTGCGCCAAAATTTTACACTTTGATGGGGAATTTTTCTCATAAAATCTGACTTATGTATTGTTCGAATATTGTATATGTTTCTTTCTTCACCCACATCACACACTACACATAGATTTCACTTAGATCTAGCTTAATACATAAAAATGACATTTGGATTTTTTTGTATCTAGTGTATTTATCCTAAATTTCCTAAGTATGACTTTGATTGGTTGATCCACATGTCAAGCATCACATCACCTCTTTGATTCATGAGATAGATTAGCTAAAACTCATAAGAAAATTAAAATTGTTAAAAACTGGGCATAATATTGTTTAAACCTATATACCTCCCACCTTAGGTTTATTTGTGTAATAACACTTAAATTGAACATATACACACCTTTAATTGGTATCAAATTGGTTAATCTTGGGTAATTGTGTGATTTATTGTGTTCATTACTCATAGATCTATTATTATTTTTGGGTAAATCTTTTTTATTGATGATGGTTGTGTTTTGTCCCAAAATTCTTAGTATATATAGTCGTATGCCTATGATTCCTAGTGAGAGGATAAAACATTTGAAATATAAAATGGAAAAGGAGAAAAATAAATCTTCTCATTCTTTCGAAAAATTAAAGTCTGTTGATATTAACTTTGATGAACGTGATGAAGTGGAAAGCGTCAAATCATTAAGGCAGTACATTGATGAGTTAATGTCTCAACTTATCAAAATAAAAATGTTTTGTGTTAAATTGGCTACAAAAAATAAAATCTTCGAATCAGAAAAAGAATCTTTTGAAAGTGGGCTTGAAAAGGTTAGTTAAACTACCAATCAAAACATGAAGTTGTTTGAAAAAGAGAAGGGTGAGTTATTATACTTGACTTGTTATTTAAAATATGATATCAATGCCTTGAGAGAAAAAAAATCATATTTGAGAAAATTGAATTGTTCAAAAATATTTTATTTCAAAAAACTCAAGGTTATTGAATAAGAGAATAATGATTTGATTCTTGAACTTCGAAAGGTGAAAAAAGAACTTCTTGCTTGTGAAGTATCTGAAAATGAACGTGAGAAGAGATTGAATCTTGAAAAATGAAGATGACTTGTCTAATTGTTTGAAAACCAACACATATTCTTCTCAAGTTGACATATCGAGTAAAAGACCATATTCATCACATGAATCAAACAGTACCGATTATTTGATCTCATGGAAAAATGAGAAGTAACAAAAAGTTAAATTCGATGTTCAAAATAAAAAGAAAAGTGATAAAAAAGATTAAACGAAAACATTGAGTCTTTTGAGTCATTCAAAATCACTCTTTTGCACATTTTTCACAAGGAAGGTCATATTGAGTTTTTTTTATGCAAATTGAAAAAAATTAAACGATAACATTATTTTAGCTGCTTGAGGTTCAAAAGAGAAGAAAATTTGTCTTGGGAGATGTCTTTAATAGAAAGAAGTTTGTTAGACATCACGATGGTAAACTAAGATATTTTCCATATGCTGCTCCACATTTACGGGATAAGAAAGTTGAGAAGATAACTCATGATACTAAAACTACCTTGATAAGAATTGTTCCCTTTCGCACTTTTTGCTAATTGCAAGGACATAAAAATCAAGCTTATAGGTTCTTAAAAGAGAGAAATCAAAAGTTCATGAATAATAGGAGGAAAATATTTCATAGGGATTCTATTATTGAACTAAGTGGTGAGATTGGAAAAATAATGAAGAGAGTTGACTTCCTAGTTAATGAAAGGAATGAGGTTAGGAGGAATTTCCCAAGACCTCGAATGGCTGCTCAAATTCCAAGGAATTGGCATAGTAATCCTGTGAGGAAAGCAAGATGGATGCCAAGGAATGTGAAAGCATGCCTAGGAACACTTTAAGGAAGAAAATTAAGGTTGAGGTTCCTCATAAGAAAATTGCAAAGAAGGAATTTGTGTTCATTCCTCCCAAGGATTCGATAGACGTAACACCCCATAACTATCTAAGTGATAGTTTTCTTAGTATACCATGGGTCTTATTGCTAATAAGTACCCTTCCTAGGTACTCCTCTTTGTGTGTGAAAGCTTAAAAAGTTGAATTTGGATCATATATCATGTTCTGTGAGGAATTTTCATGCATTTGTAGATTATATGCATTTTTCAATAAAATTTATTGGTTACATGATATGAGTGTAAGTATTGCATCATTCTTTATTCAAAAATATAAAAATATTTTTTAATTTTTTCCTTTTTGTGAGTATGTTATTATGTTCTTTGATTTATGAGATTTTATGAATGAACTTAATTTGAATGGTGATTAAAACATGGATTTTTAACCTCTTGATCATAAATGTTGATAATATCAATGATAGATTATAATTCACTTCATAAATCATGATAGTCATATTTGTTAAAATCTTTGGTTGTGATTTCACTTTACACTTTCACTTGTATATCACTTGATGTTTATGACTATAGTTCTGTGTTTTTCTCTTAGTTATTGACTTAATCATGATTAAATTTGAAGATCTCCTATTAGTTCTTGTGTTTCCATGGTCTATTTATGAAGATTGAGTGTATTCTTACTTATTAGAGTTGAAAAAGGACCATTTTTATATTCATTCATAAGGGCTACCATTAAAGTGATAACGCCCATTTCAAATTTTATTATCATTGGGTAGGTACGATCTAAAGTGTGTGAAAAGTCAACAAAAAAACTAATATGTTGAAAAGAGCCACAAGCCAGGCACTTAACCGACATTAAAAACAAGGTAAGGCTACTGCTTCAATTTCAAATGAATTAGATATATTAGTTTGACATTAAAAAATTCTTGCAATATGTGCTTGAGGGATATTTATGGTTAGAAACTACCATTTAATGATATTTTGAAAGAATATTTATTTAATGATAAATTTAAGCATCATTTCTAGTTCTTAAAACTTGGTCATGTGTATTCATTTTATTTTTAACCAATATTTTCTCACGAATCATACCATGATTGAAATACAAAGTTGCTTGATTTTATTTTAAAGAACTTTTGAATCGTGTTACTGAAAGTGATTGATTTTTGTGTTCATTGTGTTATCCAACTATGGCATTAATCAAGATTTAAAAAAAAAATGTGTTTATCAAATCATATTTATCATGTAATGCCTAATGACCATTACATTTTTTCATATTATAGTTTGGATTTATATATGTGTGTGTGTGTGTGAGAGAGAGAGAGCATTTTGGTTTGTGCATTTTATCTCAAAATTATGCTTAACATATCAAACATAAATGTTTTTACTTGCCTTTGTATACATTCATAACATATGCTAAAAGATTGGGTTTTGGGGATTCTATACTTAGTCTTTCAATGTTACCCTAACTGAGTATACTAACCAAAACCGTACGCACTGTGACACTTTGGCATTCTACGCATGGTTGAACCAGCTCCGTGTGCACAAACTTCGGGAATTAAAAAGAGTTTCTCAATCTCATTTGTTCATATTTTTTATCCAACACCTCCAGACCTCAAACCCTAGCCGATTTTAGCCTAATATCACTTTTTTCATTGATTGATCATTTCTAGGGGGAATTGAAGTACATTTGGAAATTTCTCATTTTTAACCCCTTATTATTTGTATTTGGTTGATTTCACCTAGTGTTCACTCTTGTAAGTTATCACTTTCTGATTATATTATTGATTTACGTCTTTTAGAGCTTATCCAAGTTAATTCCATATATATAAGTGTTTAATTTATTCTTAAACGTTATTTTGGGGGATTTTAGGTTGTTATACCTTAGTCTTTTCCCATTCACTCTTTGGATTCATTACATTTCTATTTGTGTGTAGTTTTAGACTATAATTTTGACATTATGGTTCATGAAAAGACACATACACGCAAGAGAGTGCCTTATAGACCCCCAAGTGGTCCCAACAAGAGTTTTTATTCTAGGGCGTCACCCCCTTCACCTCCACGCACATCTCGTACTTATTCTTAGGCCTTGAGTGACTCAATTCCTATCCCATACATGACTACCTATGCTTTTTTGAATTCGATTTTCTATAGATAGTTTTGATTTACATGTTGGTTTTATGTCTGGAGTGGTGAGGACAGAGAGAGATATTAATTTTCAGCATTTGGAGAGGAATGAGGAAGGTCAATATGATTTACCCTTGGTTCAGAGACTTTATGGTACATAGTTGCTATGAACACACTATTCGGCCAATGTCACCCTTATTCACGATTTCTATATGAACATGATTGTGACCAGTCTATCCCCTATAATTTTTATTAAGTTTCTATATTTCTTAATGGTAGGGAGATAACTTGGGTTGGGAACATATTTCTTCATACTGCTTTAAGGAAGAAGTATTTTATACTTCACTTTTTGGTGATTTATTACATTATGCCTCGGCGTCGTTCCCACGGCTTTCCTTTTGCTATAGGACATTAGATTTATGAAAAAGCTTATCATGAGTCTATTGATTACACTGAGCTCGTTCAAGAGGTGATTCATCATTCATGTATTCATACATCTCAAAAAGGCCTTATTGTATGGTTTCACGATCAGGTGATACTTTATTAGCTATGTGTTTTAAGAATCTATTATGACTATGGTGTCGCGATCTTAGGTTAGATTTCTTGCGTTGACATGCCCTGCTCCACCGTTCAACCCTCACGCAAACTTTTATCTCAACCTATCAACCTAGAGGGATACCTGCACCAGCACCAGTGCCATCCCCTCTTCATCATCAGGCATCTCGAGAGTACTTTGATACGTATTTTCTTTATATTGGGGGTATTTTGATGTGCTGACTAGGAAAATGAGCATGACGTATGACCACTTTAATTATCGTCTTCATCATATTAATTATTCGGGTTCTTTATCTATACCACCACTCAGCTCATGTTCCTATGATTGATGATGAAGATGAAGATGGGTAGTATGATGAGGACAATACGACTATTGTCAAGTGGATCAAGGAAGATTGGAGATGTTATGTGTTATCCCTATTTATTTATTTTGTTGATACATTTTAGTATATTTCCATTGATACTTTGGATATTTGTTTAGGATATTAGTATATATTACTCCATGTTGGTTTTGGAGTACTTATTTTGATGATACATTGGGTTGTTTAGGGATTTTTATGTTTATCCATATGCTTTGTGCCTTATCATTACTATATCTATTTTTTGTGATCTCATTTTACTTACAATATATCTATCTCACACTTCCTTCTTTGCATGATCACTTGATTGATATATCTAATCTTCAAGTTTTTAACTTGGGATTCATACTCTGTTACACTTGTATGTTGCTGATATTCATGTTATTTATCATTATGTACTCTTGCTAATAGATTTGGTTATTTCACATGATCTTCTAGCTTTTGCTTTCCTAGTTTTTCTTATTCATTATGATTATTACTACATTTTCCATGTTATACCTGTTATCTATATCTTTTTACTTCCCTTTGACTTTTTGTGTCAAAAAGGGGTAGAAAGTCTAAAAGAGAGGGAAACACTCACTTCAAGGAG
Source organism: Sambucus nigra (assembly GCA_949130495.1). Classification (NCBI taxonomy): domain Eukaryota; kingdom Viridiplantae; phylum Streptophyta; class Magnoliopsida; order Dipsacales; family Adoxaceae; genus Sambucus; species Sambucus nigra. The sequence continues at coordinate 359,702,386 of OX422221.1, read as the reverse complement.
ATATGTTTTATGTAGGGGAGCACTTACTTGTGATGATATTTGTAATGACCCCACTTTTATATATAGTTTTAAATGTTTTATTATTTCATATGTGATATGAATAATGTTAATTTATTAAATCAGTTTAAACCTACCTTCAAAAATCATTAAATGTTAAATTAATACAAACATAAAATTTTGAAGTTATCGGTAGGAATGTTCATGTTGGAAACTTGTTTTGACAATTATAATATAACAATTGACATGAGGTGAAAGAAATAAAGTTGTAGATATATGAATTAGGTTTTTAACACAACAAACGGTACGTTAAACAGAGGTCCAAGCAAGAAGTTATGCCGAAATTACGATATAAGGGTAAATCTGTCCATCCTTTAAGTCGTAGTTTGTCTTATTACCACACCATGTGTTATATTTTGATTTGTTGGAAGGGGAGGCTAGATAGGCCGACTTAAACACTTTGAAATAACCTCCTTTTACATCCAAATTGATTAAATCAAAGTCTTATGGAATATCCTAAGCTAAATGATAAGTTTTGGGTTAGAAAATGAAATTTATGAAACTTTGGGGACTTGATTTTGAAATAATGAAAGTTTCAGGGACTAAAATGAAAATATGTAAAGGACCATTTTGTAAATAAAATATTTTCAAGTACCTCTAAGAAATATTGAAAATGTATGGTGTAAAGTTACTAAAATACCCTTCATGTCTAAAATGACCATTATACCCTTAATAACTTGACACCTCGTGCTTGCAACCTCGTGCTTCTTTTGGACACATCCACCGCACATGTGTCTCATTTATAGGAAAGGATAAAACTCATGTCAATCCTTTAGAAAGTTAAAACACGTGTCGCGGCCTGTTGAATTAAGACTGCAAGATAGCCCCGTTACGCGACACGTGACACGTTGACTCGCCAAAATCAATGCTTAGTCATCGGGACACGTGTCAACATCCTAATAACTTTGGTAAATTATAAATAGAGGCCTTAGGATCAGTTCTTACACGAAATTCATTCCAAAGATAAGAGATAAATAGTGAGAGAAAATACGGGAAAGTAATAAGAAGTTTCATCTTAAGAATTAACGAGTGATCCAAGACTCTGTATTTGTAACTTCGAACTTCTGTTCTAGGTGAGTACTCTGTGACATTCCTTGTGTATTTTGATTATATGATATTATTCAAAGTACATATATTTTGTGAAATGATTTTATTCTCAAAATACATCTGATACCGATGATTCCTTCATTTGTTATATGTGTATATCTCTCAATATACACATCTGATTTGAATTCTGAAATTATTGATTCGGCCTATGGAAACTCTCTTACTATGTTGGCCTTGACTACCGGGTGAAAATATTTGGGTGGTACCTTCCCAGCTGGTTTATCGCTGGTGTGCCCTAAATAAGGTGTTGTTTCAGATATCATGATTTTATGTCTGTGGTGTTGCCGGGTGGAAACATTTGGTAACACTATCTATTTATCTGGGTATTAGAGCGTACATGGCCATCAAAATAAATTGAATAATTAACATATTGCTCAAATTGTTTTATATGTTTTGTTCTGAACTGATTATTCTGAAAACATATGCTGCCAGTTTACTTTATATATTTTACTACAAATTCTTGTCCATATATGTATATGCCTTCTGCTGGAAATTGAATAGGTATCAATTTTCTGAAAACCCATGGAATGTCTAGAGATTAAACCTCACTCGGCTTTTAGCTGATGTTGTATAACTAACCATTTTTCAGGAAATAAGTAGGCTTGGAGGGAACGAAACAGGACTATATGGAAGATTCAGCTTTAAGAGCTCTTTTTTTGTTATTTTAAGTAAAAAGTTCTTATATCATATAGAGCATGTTTGGCTCTCTTGTAATAAGTTTTAATTTTCTTTTTAAGTCGTAGCTCATTGTGACTTTTAATATAAATGAAGTTTTATTTTAGAAAGCTTTGATGATGTAATTCCTTTAATTTTAGTATTTTACGAATCATAACCATATGATTATATTTTCGTTGCACTTATTTAAGGAAACAATTTAAGTCAGAATATGTGTCGCCTTGGTGGCATGTCAAGACACTCGTTCCCTACTACTAATTTTGGGGACGGGGTTGTGACAGATGTGGTATCAGAGCATAGGTTATGAACAGACTACTGAACATAAGTTTCGAACGTTATCGAATTAAGTCTCCATACATAGGATATAGTATTAAATATCTGACTTATGTGATAACCCTCCATATGTCTTACAGTCTACATATAATTATTCATACATAATTGTTCTTCTAAATTACAATCTTGAGTTAGTATAATACGTCTTATGTTTGGCCATAACTGTAGAAAATGAGCAAGCCAAGATCAACTGCGAGAACAAGTGGTTCAAGTATGGAAGGACTGGAAGGTGCATACAAGGCGATTGAGAGTCTAGAAAAGATTGTGGAGCATCAGGTGAATAATGGAGCACCAAGGAATCTAGAACCAACTAGTTGTACGATTGAGCATTTCAAGAAGTTGAACCCTCCTTATTTTAAAGGTACTCCTAACCCCACTGAAGCAGAAAGTTGGGTAATGCAGATGGAAAAGATGCTCGATGTTCTTAAGTGTACTGATGAACAAAGGGTTTCATTTGCAACATTTATGTTAGAAGGTGAAGTTGAAAATTGGTGGAGAATGACTAAGAGAATACACGAGGATAGGAATACTTGTATAGGTTGGAAGGACTTCTTGGTGATCTTTTATGAGAAATATTTCCCTGAAACGGTGAAGGAAGAAATGGCAGCTGAGTTCCTGAGTCTAGTGCAAAGGAATATGATAGTTATCCCGATTTGCACCTTATGTTGTGATAACTGATGTTTTAAAAGCCAAAAAGTTTGAATGTGGGTTAAGGTTGAGTATTCATAGTCGAATTTCCATCCTGAAGTTGACATCATATAGTGACGTCGTGGCTAGGGCTACGATAGCTGAAAGGGATGGCGAGGAGTACAATAGAATTAGAGATGGTAAGAGGAATTTTGGGGAACAAATAGGGAAGAACACAAATAATAGAAATAATTTTAGGAATACATCCAGTGTTGGAGGAGCTAGGGATGACAAACGGTATAATAACAAGATATGTCAGCAATGTGGGAAGATGCATGGAGGAAAACCTTGTTACAAGGATACGGGAGCTTATTTTAGATGTGGACAGAAGGTACATCAGATAAAATATTGTCCAACCCCAGCAAGGATTCCGATATATCCTTTAGGTGAAAAGAAGGACCAAGCCAGACAAGGTAGAGTTTCTACAATTTCTGATACCCAATCTTCTGATGCAGTAGTGTCAGGTACACTTTCTATATGTGCACAACCTTTTCAAGTTTTAATAGATCCTAGTTCTACCCATTCATTTGTTTCTGTGCATTTTGTTAATCGCTTTCCTAATATGCCCGAACCCTTGAGTCATAGCATGCACATTTCTACTCCTTCGGGTGAGTTATTTATGGGAACCTTAGTATATAAGTCTTGCCCTATAGATGTTAGTAGTCATAAACTATTTGCTGATTTGATAGTTTTAGACATAAAAGACTTTGAATTCATTTTGGGTATGGATTGGTTAGCATCGTATCATGCCAAGGTAGATTGTTTTGAGAAGAGAGTTACTTTCCAAATACCTAACCAACCAGAATTCAGTTTTGAAGGAACAGGCATCTTATCTCCCATGTGAATTATCTCTGCAATGCAAGCTTGTAGTTTTCTTAAGAAGGGATGTCAAGGATTCCTTGAGAGTGTTATTGATTTGCAAACAAAAGAGCCTATTTTAGAAGATATTCCTATTGCTGAACATTTTCCAGATGTTTTTCCTGATGATTTACCCAGTCTTCCTCCTAGTAGAGAAATAGAGTTTACGATTGACCTTATTCCCGAAACTATACCAATATCGAAACCACCTTATCGTATGGAACCTTTAGAATTAAGGGAATTAAAAGTTCAATTACAAGATTTGTTAGACAAGGGTTTTATTAGACCAAGTGTATCCCTTTGGGGTGCTCCAGTGTTATTTGTTAAAAAGAAGGATGGGACGATGAGGTTATGTATAGATTATCGTGAACTAAATAAGGTGATCATTAAGAATAAATACCCCTTACCTCGTATAGATGACTTGTTTGACCAACTTCAAGGTGCCCAAGTATTTTCCGAGATTGACCTTAGGTCGGGCTATCATCAATTGAAGATTAAGGAAGAAGATATTTCAAAATCAGCTTTTCGTACTAGATATGGTCACTATGAATTTCTTGTGATGCCATTTGGACTAACTAACGCACCAGCCGCTTTTATAGATATGATGAATAGGGTGTTTAGGAAGTATTTGGATTAGTGTGTGGTTGTTTTCATTGATGACATCCTTATTTATTCCAAAAGTATTGAAGAACGCGAAAAGCATTTAGAGACCGTATTACAAATCCTTAGGAAGGAGAAATTATATGCAAAATTAAAGAAGTGTGAGTTTTGGTTGCCTAGCGTATCTTTTCTAGGACATGTCATTTATAAGGAGGGAGTGTCGGTTGACCCTCAAAAGATCAAAGCTATACTGGATTGGCCTAGACTAACTAATGTGACGGAGATTCATAGTTTTCTTGGATTAGCAGGTTATTATCGAAGATTTGTTGAAGGATTTTCTAGTATTGCCAAACCTCTATCTATGTTAACCCAAAAGAAGGTGAGATATGAATGGTCTGAGGAAGTTGAGAATAGTTTTCAAGAACTTAAGAATCGATTACTAACTGCCCCAATTTTAACTATTCCTTCCGGGATAAGGGGATTTGTGATTTATAGTGATGCTTCAAAAAATGGTTTGGGATGTGTGCTAATGCAAAATGGAAAAGTAGTAGCTTATGCCTCGAGACAGTTGAAAACCCATGAGCAGAATTATCCAACCCATGACCTAGAATTAGCAGCTGTAATTTTTGTTCTTAAGATTTGGAGACACGTTTTTTATGGTGAGACTTGTGAGATTTATACCGATCATAAGTGTTTAAAGTACATATTTACTCAGAAAGAGTTGAATATGAGACAAAGGAGGTGGTTAGAATTGATGAAGGATTATGATGTAAATATTCACTATCACACGGGGAAAGCTAATGTAGTAGCCGACGCTTTAAGTAGGAAGTCTACAAAAAATTTGACATGTTTCATTACAAATCAGGAACCTTTGTTAAGGGATTTGAGAAGTATGGAAATAGATGTACGTATCCATAGCAAAGGAGGAATAATTGCAAACTTACAAGTACAACCCATGTTGATGGAAAGGATCAAAATTGCACAAGTACATGACCCACAACTGAAGAAGATTAGAGAGGAAGTTATTGAAGGGAAGAGGATTGAAATTGTGATACGAGATAATATATTGAGATTTGGAAATAGAGTGTGTGTGCCATCTAATGCCCAATTAAAGAGGCAAATTTTGGAGGAAAGTCATTACTCGAGATTCAAATTTCATCCCGGATGTACAAAGATGTATAGAGATCTTAGAGAAGTATTTTGGTGGAATAACATGAAAAGGGAGATAGCGGAATTTATATCTCAGTGTTTGGTTTATCAACAAGTAAAAGTTGAACATCAGAAACCATCAGGATTACTACAACCCCAACCTATCCCCGAGTGGAAATGGGAACATATTACTATGGATTTTGTGGTAGGTTTACCTAGGAGATCAAATGGTAATGATTCTATTTAGGTAATTATTGATAAGTTAACTAAATCTGCTCATTTTCACGCCATTAAGATTACCCATTCTTTAGAAAAGTTAGCCAAGTTATACGTGCGGGAAATTATTAGGCTTCATGGAATCCCAGTTTCAATTGTTTCTGATCGTGACCCTAGATTTGTGTCTCGCTTTTCGAAAAGCCTACAAACATCCATGGGAACAAAATTGAATTTCATCACTGCTTTTCACCCTCAAACGGATGGACAATATGAGATAACCATTCAAACCTTAGAGGATATGCTTAGGGAATGTGTACTTGATTTAAAAAGGAATTGGGATGATCATTTGCCGTTAGTGGAGTTCGCATATAATAATAGTTATCAAGCAAGTATTCAAATGGCTCTGTATGAGGCACCCTATGGTATAAGGTGTCGTTCCCCTGCATGTTGGATAGAAGTTGGAGAAAGAAAATTATTGGGACCAGAATTAATCCAGATCACAACAGAGAAAGTGAAATTGATACAAGACCGACTTCGAACCTCTCAAAGCCGTCAAAAGAGTTATGTTGACAATCTTCGACGAGGTCTAGAATTCCAAAAAGGATATTATGTGTTCTTGCGAGTATCACCAGCAAATGGAGTAATCCGATTTGGAAAGAAAATTAAAATTGAGTCCAAGATACGTAGGACCTTCAAAAATCCTTGAAAGGATAGGAGTTGTTGCATATAGAATAGCTTTACCCCCTGAACTCTCTAGTGTGCACAATGTGTTCTACGTGTTAATGATGAAGAAATACGTCCCAGATCCATCGCATATCCTAAGTCACAAACCTCTTCAAGTTCGAGAAGATTTGTCATACATTAAGCAACCAGTAGAGATTTTGGACCATAAGGATCAAATATTACGAACCAAGGTAATTACATTGGTCAAAGTGTTATGGCGTAATCATTCCATCGAAGAAGTAACATGGTATCGGGAAGATGAAATAAAGGAGAAATATCCATATTTGTTTGGGAATTAATGTAAGTAAAGTTTGGGGACCAAACTTTTTATAAGGAGGGTAGGATGTAATGACCCCACTTTTATATACAGTTTTAAATGTTTTATTATTTCATATGTGATAAGAATAATGTTAATTTATTATATTAGTTTAAACCTACCTTCAGAAATCATGAAATGTCAAATTAATACAAACATAAAATTTTGAAGTTTTCGGTAGGAATGTTCATGTTGGAAACTTGTTTTGGCTATTATAATATAACAATTGACTTTAGGTGAAAGCAATAAAGTTGTAGATATATGAATTATGTTTGTAACACAACAAACGGTGCGTTAAACAGAGGTCCAAGCAGGAAGTTATGCCGAAATTACGATATAACGGCAAATATGTCCATCCTTTAAGTCGTAGTTTGTCTTATTACCACACCATGTGTTATATTTTGATTGGTTGGAAGGGGAGGCTAGATAGGCCGACTTAAACACTTTGAAATAACCTCATTTTTCATCAAAATTGATTAAATCAAAGTCTTATGGAATATCCTAAGCTAAATGATAAGTTTTGGGGTAAAAAATGAAATTTATGAAACTTTGGGGACTTGATTCTGAAATAATGAAAGTTTCAGGGACTAAAATGAAAATATATGAAGGGACATTTTGTAAATAAAATATTTTCAAGGACCTCTAAGAAATATTGAAAATGTATGGTGTAAAGTTACTAAAATACCCTTCATGTCTAAAATGACCATTATACCCTTAATAACTTGACACCTCGTGCTTGACACCTCGTGCTTCTTTTGGACACATCCACCGCACACGTGTCACCTTTATAGGAAAGGATAAAACTCATGTCAATCCTTTATAAAAGTTAAAACATGTGTCGCGGCCTGTTGAATTAAGACTGCAAGATAGCCCCGTTACGCGACACGCGATACGTTGACTCGCCAAAATCAATGCTTAGTCATCGGGACACGTGTCAACACCCTAATAACTTTGGGAAATTATAAATAGAGGCCTTAGGATCAGTTCTTACACGAAATTAATTCCAAAGATAAGAGAGAAATAGTGAGAGAAAATACGGGAAAGTTAAGAAGAAGTTTCATCTTAAGAATTAACGAGTGATCCAAGACTCTGTATTTGTAACTTCGAACTTCTGTTCTAGGTGAGTACTCTGTGACATTCCTTGTGTATTTTGATTATATGATATTATGCAAAGTACATATATTTTGTGAAATGATTTTATTCTCAAAATACATTTGATACCGATGATTCCTTCATTTGTTATATGTGTATATCTCTCGATATACACATCTGATTTGAATTCTGAAATTATTGATTCGGCCTATGGAAACTCTCTTACTATGCTGGCCTTGACTACCGGGTGGAAATATTTGGATGGTACCTTCCCAGCTGGTTTATCTTTGGTGTGCCCTAAATAAGGCGTTGTTTCAGATATCATGATTTTCTATCTGTGTTGTTGTCGGGTGGAAACATTTGGTAACACTATCTGTTTATCTGGGTATTAGAGCATACATGGCCATCAAAATAAATTGAATAATTGACATATTGCTCAAATTGTTTTATCTGTCTCTGTTTTGAACTGATTATTCTGAAAACATATCCTGCCAGTTTACTTTATATATTTTACTGCAAATTCCTGTCCATATATGTATATGCCTTCTGCTGAAAATTGAATAGGTATCAATTTTCTGAAAAACCATGGAATGTCTAGAGATTAAACCTCACTCGGCTTTTAGCTGATGTTGTATAACTAACCATTTTTCAGGAAATAAGTAGGCTTGGAGGGAACGAAACAGGACTATATGGAAGATTCAGCTTTAAGAGCTCTTTTTTTGTTATTTTAAGTAAAAAGTTGTTATAACATATGGAGAATGTTCGGCTCTCTTGTAATAAGTTTATTTTCTTTTTAAGTCGTAACTCCTTGTGACTTTTAATATAAGTGAAGTTTCCTTTTAGAAAGCTCTGATGGCGTAATTCCTTTAATTTCAGTATTTTACGATTCATAACCATGTGATTATATTTCCGTTGCACTTATTTAAGGAAACAATTTAAGTCAGAATATTTGTTGCCTTGGTTGCATGTCAAGACACTCGTTCCCTACTACTAATTTTGGGGACGGGGTGGTGACAATATTAGATGGCTTTATCACTTTTCATATTCTTTAATGTTTTTTAACATCGATATATATCTTATTATTTTTCAAAGGATACCCAAAGTGGGGGAGTTACTTTTTTTCCATGCTATTATATGCATGGTCTTATATCTTTGATTCATGTATTTCAAGTTTAGTCATGTCGATGCGGCTCATTCCAAATTTCAGATTCGACTTTTGATGTGTCATTGGTCTTTGGATTATATGTGCATTACATCCTGTTAGTCTCATTATATGGATAATGTGGAGTGAGATTAATAGTTGTAATTAAGAAATTTTTCGGGATTGGAGTTTTTCTATGGAATATACAAATGGGGAGACTTAAAATGTAACCATTTGTATTTTCATATTAATTAGATACATTCCATGTCAAAGCATTTGATTCATGTGTCATTCAAGACAAAAAGTTGGAATCTTGGTAAGATGTTGTGTAGAGGGTGAGGCTCATCCATTAGACTTCATGAATATCGGACTTGGAAGATATACAAGGCATCTCTACTTTACAAGACTTTCGTTGTCAAACTTTGAAGATGTATCCTTTGAAGATTTTGTGATTGAGCGCCCTTGGTTATGCACACACATTTTTGACAAAATGTGTTTTTATGGACTGAAAAGGTGTTTTTGATAATTGAGATGTGATGTGTAATCCTTGGGGAAAGACAAAATGTTATATAAACGGCTTTCGTTTAAGGTGTTTTTCGAAACTGCCTCGAAGAATTTTCGCCGTCCCATATTAGACCCTTGTAGACGATCCTACACACTTTAGCCAATTTTTAGGAATGGCTAAAATCATGCGCACGACATCAATTGACCCCGTGCGCAGGGATGCATATTTTAATCATTTTCATTGAACACTACCTAAAATCGTGCTCACGGTGCTAAATTACAAACCATGCATACGGTAGGTCATATTTTTCAAAAATCCCTATCAATTGGTCTTTTCCCTTCATTTTCAAATATTTGAATTCCTTTTTACTTTTATACATTTCATAGAGTATTCTTGAGGTTAATAGATTTTGTATTTTCTAGAGTGTGCACGAACTAATGGTTCAATTTATTTAATTACATGCCCTAACACACAAATCCAAATTTTAATCAAATTTTAATATTTAATTAATTATGATGTGCATGAGAATTGTGTTCAAATATAGATTTTCAATTCTCAGACCAAACGTGCAAAAACACATGAGATGAGAAAAAATCCTTGCATAGAAAAACCTTTTATTCAGCACTATTGGGAGTTTATGAATACAAACGACTTACAAAACACTTAGCTAAACTAAGTTAGATGCGTAGAACTCCAAAAACTCCAACAGATACGACCCAGCTCTAGAGTCGTCCACATGTAGCAATCTACCCTCGATATCTACCGATTCAGCCTTATTTTTCTTCTTCAGCAGTGAAACCTTGTTTCACAAAACCAGACATAGAAAAAAGTCTCTACAAGAGTATATCAAAAAAAAAACTTCTTGATTTTGGTAAAAATGTTCTTGAATATATCCTGGGGGTGAGATATATGATATGAGGTTTTTTGCTCACAAAAGAGAACTCAAAAGGATAAACACAAAAGATAATGGGAAAATATTTATTAAAAAAATAAACTCTGTGCACTCGAACGAAGGGGCAGGTCCTTTGAACGAAAAAGAATCTCGTTTGAAACTTCATGCAAATGATATCATCTAACGAGATTACAATATGAAATAGTTTGGTACTTCGTTAAATCTCGTTCAACGACTATGACCCTCGTTCGAACGAGGCATCATTTTTTGGAAAAAATTGCTATAAAAAATTTTGAGTTCCTTTATATAAAAGATTGCCTCATAAAAAACGATCAATCCCCATAAAATACTCAGAAAATTTTTACCACTCCAAACGCACACTTCTTCCATAATTGTTGAGACGACCAAATCTTGCATTCTTTGATGGTCTTCAACATAGTCTTCAAGTATCGAGAAGTAGTGGCGTAGAAATGTTTAGGTGTCATGTTTGTGTAACGGGATACGCCAAACCAAAATCAATAAAAATGTGAGCAACCATAAATTTTTCTCTTATAATTTTATCTCTATTTTCGAATTCATTTGCTCCCTATAATTTTGAGTGAACCCCTAAATCTATACTTGATATAGGGATTGAAAGGAATTGAGAGTGATTGGAATCACATCCACAAGGCCTAGATTCAATCTAAACCATTTCAAATATTAAGTGTTTATCTACATTCCAAGATCTAAAGAGGAAGTGTCTCGTGATATTGAATATTTAAAGGCATGATGCAACTCTAAGAATGAGAATGCACTACCTTATTCTTCCTATGGATCTTAGTATGGATCATTTATCATCAATGGGAGAAGTTAAATGTCCATAGGTAACTTCTCGTGAGTGCATGAGAAAGAGTTAATTTCTTTCATTATATAAAACATTTTCAAGTTGAATAATAAATTAGAGTGCGGTGAGCTTTTTTAGCCCTTTATGGGGTGGGGGGTTCTCGTAAAATATCACTTATGGGTTGTTTGAATGTGGTGTATGTTATTTTCTTCACCTATGTCACATACTACACATACATCTCACTTAGATCTAGCTTAATCCATAAAATTGACATTATTATTTTTGCATCTAGTGTAATTGTCCAACATTTCCTAATTGTGACTTTGATTTGTTAATCCATATTCCAAACATCACATCACCTAGTTGATTCATGTGCTAGGTTTTCTAAAATTGGGAAAATTGAAATTGGAAAGAATTGGGCATAATTTTGTTTAAACCTATTCACCCCTTCTTTAGTTTGTTTATGTAATTTCACTTGTATTTAACATATACACACCTTCATAATGTATAAATGAGGATGATTAAGAATACAATAAAATGATAAGGCTAATATAATCCCTATCCAAAGAACCATAGAAAACCTACACGAAGCAACTTCGGACCAATATAAAGAACCGCCTTAAGATTTACTAAAAAGTTAAAAGTTTGAAAATGATCATACCAAAGACCAATATAAAGAGTTATCTTGACATAATTAGTGTTTGTCTATATGATCGGTTTAAATCCCAACAAAAATAATCCAATTTAATTGCAGCTAAAAGAATTTTTTGTTACCTAACCATATTTGGTACCCTGAACTTACAAGTTTTGATGTCACAAGCTACATGGACATTGATTGGGTCGTGTGTAAGTTCAAACATAAAAGTACTAGTTAGTTGTGCCACTTCCTTGGCCATTCACTTGTGTCAAGGGAAAGTAAGAAACAAAATTCGATTACATTATCCATGGTGGAGGCCACGTATATTGCCATCGAAAATTATTGTGCACAAACTCCATATATAAAATAAAAATTATTGGATTTTGAAATATCTTTTGACAAAATTCCAATTTTATTTTGCAACACAAATGAAATTTTTATAACTGAAAATCTCATGCAACATTATAGAAACATATTGACATTAAACACCATTTTTACGTGATCACATACAAAAGATGGATCTAGAACTTCGTTTAATTCTACCACTCACGGACATTTTCACCAAACCATTCCCCGGAGAAAATTATTTCTGCATCTGTCGCAATATTATCATGGTTATCCTGTGTAACACCCCGCTTAAAATAATAACGGGTGGCCAGCCCTATACTACATTAAATCGGGAGTTTCATATGGTCCAGTCTCAACATCAACAGTCGGTACCATATAATATAGGACTAACTACCCGATCTCATATAAGAGAGATGTTAAAATTTAAATAAAATATGCAACCGACAACAACCAACACTACTAATAAAGGAAAGAAAGATGCATGAAAGAACTAAGATAAATGAAATTCTGGAATAAAATGAAATAAATAACTACAACTGAATATACCACAAGAAAGTAAACCCGAATAAGTTGTCGGGTCACAGCCAATACAATGACTGAAATGAAAAAAATATCCATGTCTATAAATATGCCTTGGGTATAAACCCGATATACAACATGAGTCCTACCTAGATTTTTAAAGAAGTAGGAAGTGACTAGAAGATACATCCCGCAACAGTCCGCACATGTCACGGCTCCCAAGACTCTGGATAGAAGGTCATCCGGCATCCATGCGGTAAGACACCTGTAATAATATATATATATATACAGGAAGGAGAGAAAAGTAAACGGGTCAGAGCCCGAGTGTGAAAAATATTTAGCAAGTGTGTTAACCATGCATAATAAATATCGGTGCACTTATTTCATAATTAAAAGTGGATTCGCACTCTCGTGAATTCCCAACTCACCTCTCATATAACGGCGCGCACCTATTCGCGTCCTTAAATTTTAGTTAAATTACCCCCATATATAAGGACAACCTAACTTAACATAGGTCTAGCCTATACCCACGAGAATTGCCTTCCTATCATAACCCAAGAATCCACCCCTAATTCCAATCATACTAGATTATGTTTACAAACAATTATGCCATAGTAGGCTTAATGGATTCCGGTTTATAATTTCATTAATTTAAAATTCTTAATACGTTACCCATTTATATTTGGGTTGAATCATAAGATTTAATATCTAATTAACATGCATGCAAATTATTATTGACAAAACTTCTCTCCACTCTCAACATTGTACTACGTTTCATGCGTGGGGTGTCTCGCAAAGAGAAATCCAAACAAGGAACCACCCCATTACACTACTCCTTGACAACGTTGATCCTAGAGATCCATCATGCCACACATAAATATTTGACAGAACTTTTCTCCAATCTCAACACTGCACTACGTTTCATGCGTGGGGTGTATCGCAAAGCGAAATCCAAACAAGGAACCACCCCGTTACACTACTCCTTGACAATGTCGATCCTAGAGATCCATAATGCCATACATACCATATTATACTACTAAATTCTTAAACTACAATATGAAAACAACTAAAAATCTCCAATAATATCCTTGGAATGATGTAACCGAAATATTCCTTAAATGCGATACATCAATCCCCATCAATCTAGTACACCATAATCATCCAAGATGTACTCCACAAAGATTCCATATCCTTTTATCTATAGGATATATAAATATATATATAGGCATTTTATTCTAACCATATATATATATATATACCATCATCATCCATACCCATGACCAAGAGTACATATCATATCTGATGTACAATGGCCATGCACAAATAACATACCTGGCTATATATATCGTCGATAAAACTGCATCATGCATCTTCTTCCCAGTGCCCGACTCACGTAGCAATACTGGGGCCACCATGGTGGGACTAAACGACACCCATCTCGTGGTAAACACACGCACACGACGTCTCGGGAAGCGGTCAAAGCTTCTAACCGGCAATGAGACGAAACATACCCACCACGTCTCATCCCAAAAAAATGTAAATCACATAATAACACACGGGACGACTATGACCTAGGGAATATCCACACCCTGCTGTTCTAGTCAGGATGCTCACCCTCTGTGCGGAAACTTCCCAATGATAGCATGAGCAGGGTATGCTTAACCACATAAGTATATATATCATTCACATGCATAATATATATACATCCATATGATCCAATCATATAATTAAACATTAAACCATCATATACGGTTTAAATATCAATACCATGTATGTCCACAACATAAATATATCCATATATTCATAATTATATATATATATATATACACACAAATATATCCACATATCCATATATCTATATATACAAACTAATTCTCGTTCATCTGTATAAGATATCTATATACACTCGGCTGTAAGTATACATAATCCTCGATATACAAGCCGTCACCACAATTTCCTTCAATTTTACCTCGATGTGTGAATACAATCTCTCACTTGAAACATATTCAATCATTTTTCCTATGATGAATAGTCTCCCAAAAAAATATGTATATATATACATATATATTCAGCATTAGGGTTATCGCCCAAAATTTGTGTAGGAAACCATCACAATGCATACTATCTATATCCGAGAGCACATTAAAGAATCTAGTAATCATTTTGGACTATCGGTATACACCTAACTAATAGTCTATAAGCCTCAAGCTCAATCTTACCTTCATCAAATAATCCCATTGCTCTCGATTTCGACTACGGTTCAATCACTTTTGTGAATCCCCTAGTCTAAGATCTCTCGAATTTATTTCTTAAGTTTTCTCATTACTAAGGGTATGCAACTATACTCTTCCATTTGGCCCCAAATCATATCTAAATAACATCCTATCCTTATAAGGATTTGACATAGAGGTTGGCCTAGAATTTCATAACCTACCCTCTCAATTCACTCTAAGAGTTCTTAGCCTCACATCACATCTATACTTACTTTTAATCTACAATTAGGATCCTAAATCTCAAAAAGGTTTCCCCACAATCTTTATACACAACTCCAAATACATACATGGATATACTCTTCTCCAATTATTCCAAGAAGTCCCCACTATCATACTAAGTGAGAGACCTCCCTATAAGTCTCCAAAATATATCTATTACTTCATAATAGAAAGCCCCAAATCGATAAACCCAACCAAAAAGGGTTTGCAATCACTATGGAGAAAATACCACAAAATTCCCTGTTCCCGAATCGATTCGGCCCTATTCCGAATCGATTCGGCCTAGCAAATCGATTCGGCCTCCAAGGCGAATCGATTCGGGTCCAAAGACCTGGCTTCTATCACAGGCCGAATTGATTCGGCTTGGGTCCGAATCGATTCGGTCAATGCAGACCTGCCAATTTCCCTAAATCGAATCGATTCGCTAAGAGGGCGAATCGATTCGGGCCTGTAGATTTTGAAGGGTTCTTCTTCTTCAATGAACCCACGAGTTTTAAACCCTAAAATTTCTATTCTAACCCCCAAATCTTCATCAAATCATGATTTTAAGCCATTAAATCAACCCAAAGTTGATCCCAACCATTTCTACCCCATTTAAACCCATATTTAAACATTGATTTCAAGATTTAACCCAAAAATCTAGGTTTTGATATTAATACCCAAAAACCATTTCTTTAACCCATAAATTATGAAATCAAATACACAAATAACCTATTTAGCAAGATTAAACACTTGCCTCAATTTTGTAGAGGTTGGATCATCCTCGATGTCGCGGTTGGGCCGAAAATCTCCAAGCTTTTCTTCCTCTCTCTCTTCCTTTCTTCTTCTTTCTCTCTTCTTTTCTTTTTCTCTCCTTTTCTCAAATGAGAAGGCTTCATCCGAAAGCCTCTTAAGCCTTAAAACATAAGTCCCAAATTTTAATTGTTAATACACACTTTAAATGACTCGTTTACACCAATTCGAGTCAAACTAACTTAAAAATATTCCGGAGCCGAAATAAAACCCAATGACAGTCATTTTGACTATCTCGACCCCTCCAGGATCAATGGTACCCTCAAAATCATCATCCGGAATACTTTAAAATGTCCTCTATTTTTGGACTTCAATTCCCAATTTTAGAATTCTCCAATTTAATTAAATTTTATTTTCCCAAAATTTAATTTCTCAGTCTCAAAGATCATGGGGTGTTACAATCTTCCCCCCTTATAAGAATTTCGCCCGCGAAATTTAAGACATGCCTAGGACCTCAATCTCATCTAGTCCTTACATCAACCCTCAGGATCACTATACCGATCCTTTCTAGTTCTCACGTCGAACCATAAAGATTTTAAAATAAACTACTACCCAGGGCTCCCATACACCCCGTACCCGAGTTTCCACTCGTAGAATCATAATTAGGCTCCATTAGCCTCAACTCGCAACATAACTACCACCAATATAATCTATAATAACACATTAATTATATAAAAGTTTTATTATTTCCCACAGCAGAACTCTCCTCAATCCTTAACGCTAGCTACCTTCGTGGGGGGGAGGTCTCGTAAGCGAAATCCAAACAAGGAATCCTCCCAATACACTACTGTGTAGCTAGGTCAGGGATTGAGATTAGTTGAACCAGGGTTAAGGTTTTATAAAAAGATTTATTTATATTATATAAAAAGGTTTTATATAATAAATATTGCCCGAAGGCCTATGTAACAGTATATAATATAAATAAATCCCGCGTCTTTCGATATGCCAAACAAATACCTTATGTTTAGAACGCAAGGTCTCAATAAATACAGTACTTCCAACCACTACCTAGTTCTCAAACTAGCACAACTATGAGCTAAATTTTCCGCTCAAAATAAATCCATTAAGCTCTAAACCGCCCAACCATACTGATTCTTTTCATCACCCAAAAACATCATTTCAAGGCAAGTCCTTGAATCTAAACTCAGGGTACTCTACTTCTTCCAGGATAGTAATTAATCCTAAACTTATTTCTCCACTAGAGAAGCATCTTCCTCAAAATCCTTCCTAACCATTTTGAAGGACAAAATGCGATTGCGACTACCGAAAACTCCCTCACTCCTACACAACGAAATTGAGTCTCAAAATTCTTTCTCCCTCTTCCCAGAAGGCGATACTCCTGATATTGGGACAACTACACCTTCCTCACATCGCTAAGAGTCACCAACACCAGGTTTCCTAGCGAAGGCTGACGGGTTTCTCAACCTAAAACTCCCAAGGACTACACTAATCTCTCCTCAGACTTTCCTTACTAAGTCCAAGATTCACCATTCGAGTAAATTTTCCCTTTCTTACTCAACCATCGATAAATCACTTTGAACCACCGCTAGAAATCTCCTCTATATCTCCACCGGAATCTGGAAAAACAAATACCCCCGATTAAAGCGTACCAAAGATATGCTATGGGTATTGTATCTCTAATCTTGTCCTTTCCTAGACGACATAATCTAGGCGACGTCTGAAATGAAACGAGAGCAATGGTTATCAGAACGTCAATCAAGTGAATATACTTCACAGAAGAAAACAACACAGTGAACACAACAGTCCTAATTGTAGGACTTTATGTCAAGAATGTTAACGGAAGGACGCAGAAAACTCGCACAGATCCTAAAGACTCTAGAACTTGATGCTCTAATACCATCTGTAACACCCCGCTTAAAATAATAACGGGTGGCCAGCCCTATACTACATTAAATCAGGAGTTTCAGATGGTCCAGTCTCAACATCAACAGTCGGTACCATATAATATAGGACTAACTAGCCGATCTCATATAAGCGAGATGTTAAAATTTAAATAAAATATGCAACCGACAACAACCAACACTACTAATAAAGGAAAGAAAGATGCATGAAAGAACTAAGATAAATGAAATGTTGGAATAAAATGAAATAAATAACTACAACAGAATATACCACAAGAAAGTAAACCCGAATAAGTTTTCGGGTCACAGCCAATACAATGAATGAAATGAAATAAATATCCACGTCTATAAATATCCCTTGGGTATAAACCCGATATACAACATGAGTCCTACCTAGATTTTTAAAGAAGTAGGAAGCGACTATAAGATACATCCCGCAACAGTCCGCACACGTCACGGCTCCCAAGACTCTGGATAGAAGGTCATCCGGCATCCATGCGGTAGGACACCTGTAATAATATATATATATATATATATATACAGGCAGGAGAGAAAAGTAAACGGGTCAGAGCCCGAGTGTGAAAAATATTTAGCAAGTGTGTTAACCGTGCATAATAAATATCGGTGCACTTATTTCATAATTAAAAGTGGATTCGCACTCTCATGAATTCCCAACTCACCTCTCATCTAACGGCGCGCACCTATTCGCGTCCTTAAATTTTAGTTAAATTAACCCCATATATAAGGACAACCTAACTTAACATAGGTCTAGCCTATACCCACGAGAATTGCCTTCCTATCATAACCCAAGAATCCACCCCTAATTCCAATCATACTAGATTATGTTTACAAACAATTATGCCATAGTAGGCTTAATGGATTCCAGTTTATAATTTAATTAATTTAAAATTCTTAATACGTTACCCATTTATATTTGGGTTGAATCATAAGATTTAATTTCTAATTAACATGCATGCAAATTATTATTGACAAAACTTCTCTCCACTCTCAACATTGTACTACGTTCCGTGCGTGGGGTGTCTCGCAAAGCGAAATCCAAACAAAGAACCACCCCGTTACACTACTCCTTGACAACGTTGATCCTAAAGATCCATCATGCCACACATAAATATTTGACAGAACTTTTCTCCAATCTCAACACTGCACTACGTTTCATGCGTGGGGTGTCTCGTAAAGCGAAATCCAAACAAGGAACCACCCCGTTACACTACTCCTTGAAAATGTCGATCCTAGAGATCCATAATGCCATACATACCATATTAAACTACTAAATTCTTAAACTACAATATGAAAACAACTAAAAATCTCCAATAATATCCTTAGAATGATGTAACCGAAATATTTCTAAAATGCGATACATCAATCCCCATCAATCTAGTACACCATAATCATCCAAGATGTACTCCACAAAGATTCCATATCCTTTTATCTATAGGATATATAAATATATATATAGGCATTTTATTCTAACCATATATATATATACCATCATCATCCATACCCATGACCAAGAGTACATATCATATCTGATGTACAATGGCCATGCACAAATAACATACCCGGCTATATATATCGTCGATAAAACTTCATCATGCATCATCTTCCCATTGCCCAGCTCACGTAGCAATACTGGGGCCACCATGGTGGGACTAAACGACACCCATCTCGTGGTAAACACACGAACACGACGTCCCGGGAAGCGGTCATAGCTCCTAACCGGCAATGAGACGAAACATACCCACCACGTCTTATCCTAAAAAAATGTAAATCACATAATAACACACGGGACGACTATGACCTGGGGAATATCGACACCCTGCTGTTCTAGTCAGGATGCTCACCCACTGCGCGGAAACTTCCCAATGATAGCATGAGCGGAGTATGCTTAACCACATAAGTATATATATCATTCACATGCACAATATATATACATCTATATGATCCAATCATATAATTAAACATTAAACCATCATATACGGTTTAAATATCCATACCATGTATGTCCACAACATAAATATATCCATATATTATATACATAAATATATTCACATATCCATATATCTATATATACAAACTAATTCTCGTTCATGTGTATAAGATATCTATATACACTCGGCTGTAAGTATACATAATCCTCGATATACAAGCCGTCACCACAATTTCCTTCAATTTTACCTCGATGTGTGAATACAATCTCTCACTTGAAACATATTCAATCATTTTTCCTATGATGAATAGTCTCCCAAAAACAATATGTATATATATACATATATATTCAGCATTAGGGTTATCGCCCAAAATTTGTGTAGGAAACCATCACAACGCATACTATCTATATCCGAGAGCACATTAAAGAATCTAGTAATCATTTTGGACTATCGGTATACACCTAACTAATAGTCTATAAGCCTCAAGCTCAATCTTACCTTCATCAAATAATCCCATTGCTCTCGATTTCGACTATGGTTCAATCACTTTTGTGAATCCCCTAGTCTAAGATCTCTCGGATTTATTTCTTAAGTTTTCTCATTACTAAGGGTATGCAGCTATACTCTTCCATTTGGCCCCAAATCGTATCTAAATAACATCCTATCCTTATAAGGATTTGACATAGAGGTTGGCCTAGAATTTCACAACCTACCCTCTCAATTCTCTCTAAGAGTTCTTAGCCTCACATCACATCTATACTTACATTTAATCTACAATTAGGATCCTAAATCTCAAAAAGGTTTCCCCACAATCTTAATACACAACTCCAAATACATACATGGATATACTCTTCTCCAATTATTCCAAGAAGTCCCCACTATCATACTAAGTGAGAGACCTCCCTATAAGTCTCCAAAATATATCTATTACTTCATAAGAGAAAGCCCCAAATCGATAAACCCAACCAAAAAGGGTTTGCAATCACTATGGAGAAAATACCTCAAAATTCTATGTTCCCGAATCGTCGGCCCTATTCCGAATCGATTCGGCCTAGAGAATCGATTCGGCCTCCAAGGCGAATCGATTCGGGTCCAAAGACCTGGGCTTCTGCCACAGGCCGAATCGATTTGGCTTAGGTCCGAATCGATTCGGTCAATGCAGACCTGCCAATTTCCCTAAACCGAATCGATTCGCTAAGGGGGCGAATCGATTCGGGCCTGTAGATTTTGAAGGGTTCTTCTTCTTCAATGAACCCACGAATTTTAAACCCTAAAATTTCTATTCTAACCCCCAAATCTTCATCAAATCATGATTTTAAGCCATTAAATCAACCCAAAGTTGATCCCAACCATTTCTACCCCATTTAAACCCATATTTAAACATTGATTTCAAGATTTAACCCAAAAATCTAGGTTTTGATATTAATACCCAAAAACCATTTCTTTAACCCACAAATTATGAAATCAAATACACAAATAACCTATTTAGCAAGATTAAACACTTGCCTCAATTTTGTAGAGGTTGGATCATCCTCGATGTCGCGGTTGGGCCGGAAATCTCCAAGCTTTTCTTCCTCTCTCTCTTCCTTTCTTCTTATTTCTCTCTTCTTTTCTCTTTCTCTCCTTTTCTCAAATGAGAAGGATTCATCCAAAAGCCTCTTAAGCCTTAAAACATAAGTCCCAAATTTTAATTGTTAATACACACTTTAAATGATTCGTTTACACCAATTCGAGTCAAACTAACATAAAAATATTCCGGAGCCGAAATAAAACCCAATGACAGTCATTTTGACTATCTCGACCCCTCCGGGATCAATGGTACCCTCAAAATCATCATCCGAAATACTTTAAAGCGTCCTCTATTTTGGACTTCAATTCCCAATTTTAGAATTCTCCAATTTAATTAAATTTTAATTTCCCAAAATTTAATTTCTTAGTCTCAAAGATCATGGGGTGTTACATCCTGTCGGATATTATTTAAAAGACCTTTTTCAAATCAAATACGAAGGGAACTTTATTTAGAATAATTTTCTTCACATTTTACATGTATGTTCATGATTCATAGATCGCTCTCTTGATAACTCATTATATTATCCAAGAGATAATAGTCTTACCACACATTCACTCCCTACATCCTTCCAAAAATCTACCTTTACATTACACTCCTTCGGAGTACCATTTTGATCATGTTGAAGGGGGAGAAGATGATATTATATATGTGAGAATAAAGAAAATGAGAAGCACTAAGAAAGGGGGAGACTTCAAATATTTTCTCATACCTTATCAGTTGTATCGTCATTACCAAAAAGGGGGAAATTGTAAAAATAAAAGTATTTCAAGTATAAGGGTTTTATATTATGACAATCCAAGTGATATAATAAATCTTCACTACTTTCTCTCTAATATCTTTGAGATAAAAATAAATAAACTCTCAAGATATGAAGAGAACATTTATGAAGAAAATTATCATTATGAAAATTAAGGAAACAAGGTGAGTCATCTTCCCCAAACAACCAACATTATGAAGAAGAGTTATCAATCAAGCAATAAAATATCTCCATAAAAATCCCTTTTCCAAAGCAAGAATATCAAGTTCATAAGGAGTGTTTATAAACAATCCATGCATATAACACCCAATATATTTTAATAATTAGGTTGATCAAGTCTAATTATTAAATTATGTTGAATGTCATTTCAATTACAAATCATTCTAAGCATGAGAAGAAACAATAAATAAAGATATGAAAATGGAGTGATAGAACATAAATCACAAAAACATATAAATAAAATGAATCACCACCAGCTAAAATTTAATAAACCATAGTTGTCTCAACAATATATTCTAACAATGTAACATGATATAAACCTCTGACAAATGTCACAAGCTAAAATAGAGTATCATCATCTCCAATCAAAAGTAAAACTGGGGACATTTCTCTGAATTAGAAATCAAATAAATGACATTCACATCTCTTAAATAAAATATAACTAAAATAAAGTAAATGGAAGAAGACACCTACATCCTTTGACAAGTGGTGAGACTCGAAGAAGAACTCAGTGCTCTAAAAGTGAGGAAAGCTAAGTGGGATGATCGTGAGCACCTGAAACATGAGTTAAACAGTGTTGGGACAGACCTACTCAAACTAAAAAGGCTATATAACCCAAAACATTTATATACATAAATAATAAATTCACAATAATTATCCTATACAATTCTCATGGTATGAATGTTACGTGTTATTCGTTACGTATTGCTCATTAAGTAACCATAGGGTCTTTTGTAATTAAATAAACTTCTTTATTATAAATAACCATAATCGTGTCTAGCCCAAAGTTCCCATGGAGGTCACTAGCCCCACGACACGCACATCAAAAACACATGAATAGGTAAATGAATCCCCATCATCATAATATTCATCCCCACCATATACACCCCAAAATACACCATCACAAATCACAAAGCCTATCATTCGCTAGTCATAGAACCATATAATATCCAACCTTCTTCATATACACCCCAAAACTTATCACAAAATATAAATCCAAACTCCACCGTAAACAACCCAAAAATATTCCATCAAGATAAATAATCAACCATGGCCATTCACTATAAGTCATAAATAAACAAGCATAATGCCCACTCTCGATGCTCCCTAAATCTTAGTGCTAACACCTCCAATTATTTTACCATCATTATATCCTCATTACATTCTGAAATTTACCTTAAGTCCAAATCTCTTAAATCTCTTTAATTATACCAACTTCTTTTTCCCAAAGACTTTTATTATAATTGTAGAAGCGCCCCAAATATTTATCTTATACAATTGTTTGGGTAAGTATGAGTTTGTTATTTATCAATTCGTGAGGACCTGGGGTATATCTTAATTTAATAAATTGGGGACTTTTCTATCTTCATCACACCATCATTCTTGTAACATTCACAAAATTTATTGTTTCTCAAGAACAACATTATCATGGGAGAAATATGGGAAGATTACAATTTCAACATAAATATCATTATCACTACACATTCAACTAGGCATAACAATCTTATCATGGTAATAGTAAGAGGGTGACTAATAAAACTAATAACTCCATGATTTAGCATATAGCATGAACTTAAGTTTTAATAGCACAAACTGTGACCTATCTATTTTAACAAGAGACACCTTCATGTATTAACTCCCTAATTTCCTTAATAATTTAGATTTGGTCCATGAATCAAATCAAAAGACAATTTATAATCATCATCCTTGACTTAATCCTATCACATAGGGTCGGCCATATGTATTCTCATTTTTCATTCTAATATATTATAAGCAATATTTTCATTCAAATTTAATTACTTAAGATCTCTCCTAATAATTTATTGCCAAGATAGCTTAGGATGTCCCCTTTGTCTTTTACCATCTATTTTCAATAGTCTTCCTCTTATTATAGGTGATCTAATTGTCTATGCAACACATGTCCATACCATGTAGGTCTACCTTCTCTTAGTTTATCATTAATGGGAGCTACTCCTAAATTATCTCTCACATAGCCTTTTTTCCTGTCCTTTTTAGTAATTCCTGTCATCCATCGAAACATCCTCATCTCACTAACATGGATATTTCGCTCATTTTTTTTTTTAAATTCCAACATTTCGCTCCATAGAAGATCACTGGCCTAATAACCTCCTCTTATCGCATAGCACTCCACTCGCTTATCTCCATTTCATCCATCCAGTTGTTATTCTACTAGTAGCATCCTCATCAATATCCCCATTACTCTGTATCACTGAACCTAAATAATGAAAATTATTAGTTTGGTTTATCACTTTTTCTTCAATCTTTAACATTATGATATCAGACGACTAGTTTTTAAATTTACATTCCATATATTCAGTTTTATTTCTACTGATTTTCAGTCCCTTAGATTTTAAAGCATTTCTCCGAGTATTTACTCTCATCGCTAGGGCCTCCTTTGAAGTGTATACTAATATCATCCGCAAACAACATACACCATGGGATATCTACTTGTATGTGCTTAGTAATCTCATCCAATACTACGGTAAATTAGTAAGGACTTAAAGTCGATCCATGATGTAGGACCACTTTAATCGCGACAACTAATAGGGATTATTTTCCTCCTTAAAGCCCATCATAGGTTATCCCTAGGTACTCTATCATATGCCTTTTCTAAGTTTATAAAGGCCATGTGTAAATTTTTATTCTTACTTCTACATTTTTCCATTAGTTGTTTTAATAAGTAAATAGCTTTCGTTGTGGATCGCCCTGGCATAAATCAAAACTGGTTGTCCAAAATAGTTGATTTATTTCTTATCCTTTGTTCTATAACATTTTTCCATAATTTCAAAGTGCGATTCATCAGTTTGATTCCTCTGTGATTACCTTAGTTTTGTATATCCCCTTTATTTTTATACAAAGATATTATGGTGCTTTTCCTCCACTCATCTGGCATACTTTCTTATTTTAAAACTTTATTAAGTAGACATGCTAACAACTCTAACCCTAGACTTATAATGGTTCTCCACGTCTCTATAGGTATTCTATTCAGGCCAACTACTTTATTCCTCCCCATTTTTTTATTAATATATCTACTTCTTTTTCAGTAATCGGACACACCATCCCTATGTTTGGTTCTACATTCTCAGCATCTATTTTTAGGATATTTTTCATTCAATGATCCTTGAGAATAAGTCTTTTCATCTATCAAGAATTTTTTTATCATTAATTAATATATTTTAGCTTATGTCTTTTATACACTTAAATGGACTCATATCCTTTGTCATTATATCCATATTCCATGCCAATTTATATATCTCCTTATCACCTTCCTTCGTACCTAATTTATTATGCATATTATCAAGTGTGTTTTGTTGCGCATTTCTAATAATATTTTTTGCTTCACTTTTTAATTTCTAATACCTTTTCTAAGTCTTGTTGGTTTTTACTCTTTTGCCATTCATTAAAACTTATTCGTTTCTTTTGTATTATCTCTTGAACCTCCTCATTCCACCATTAAGTCTCTTTTTTAATGAATATTTTGCCTTTAGTCTCACCTAAAATTTGTTTATCTATTTTATCAATACCAGTCCTTGTTCTTGACCAAATGTTGTTAACATTATCATCCCAATTCCACTTCATGTTTAACAATAACTTTTGTCTAAATTCTCTCTTTTTGCATCCTATTAAATCCTTGAATTTTATATTATAACCTATTTTCTCTTTTCGACACTTAAATCCTTTAATGGCTAAGTCTTTGCATGTATTTAAGTCTCTTTTTCTAAGTGCATAATAATCTGTTTGAGTTTTATTCTCTCCGCTTTTCAATTTTATTGAATGGTCTTCTCTTTTCTTTTAAATATGTGTTTACCATTGAGAATACACTATATGGTTGAGTTACTTGAGTCTTTAGCAATCTTTGCCATGGTGTATTTCAAAGCTTCACCAACAATTAATAATGTCCAAGACATCCTCACTGTCATAAAGGGAAGTAATATGATGCATTAAACACACTCTAAGACACAAATCATGCATATTATTATGTGTGTGTGTGTGTGTGTGTGTGTGTGTGTATTTGTTAAAATATTTTTAGGAATTTTTAAAACTTTTTTATTCATTTAAAATAACTTTTAAATATTTAAAATCAAGGTTTTAAAATGTTGTGGGCAAAAATTAAATTATTTTTATTCTTAATAAACTTCCCAGCGTAGAATATAAAACTGGCAGAGACATTTGGGGTAGCAAATTGTATTAATTAGAAATCTAAAACGCGCGTCTTACAACGGCTAAATTGTTACACATGTTGGCTTCTGGTTTTTTATCATTGTGTTTCTTATGTCTCACATTACTGAGGACGTTTGTTAATCGTTGGATCAAATCTATTCTATGTACTAGATGTCATTTGGGTGAATCCAAGTGAGATTAGAAATGACCAATAACAGTGAGTGGTTGTGCGGTCCATTTACCACCGTTAGATTAGAATTCAAACAGACATTTGCATCCCAACCGTTCATTTGCTTCAAACATCCATAAGGTTCCTCATTCAGTATAAATAAGACACATAGCTGAGGCATTTGAAAACTTTTAAGAGTTCGACCATTTGAGAGGAAAAATAGAGAGGAGAGAGTAGAGAGATAGAGAGAGAGATGGAGAGAGAGAGAGAGAGAGAGAGAGAGAGAGAGAGAGAGAGAGAGAGAGAGAGAGAGAGAGAACCAGAGTTTTGAGATAGAAAATCCTTACACTTTCTCCCAATAACCAACCCAAACACTTTAGTAGTTAAATTATACTAGAAAGCCATGTTTGAATGTTATAAGTCTTAGGCTTTCTTGAGGGTTTGGTAGTTTACAAGTCTGAAGAATACTCCTCACACTTTATCTCTCTTAGGAACCCTAATCTTGTTATAGATCTCACATTTCTTACTAGAAATTGTGAGAAATACGTTGAGATATAGTTTCACGTATATCTAGGGTTTATATACCTTCTCTTGTTTAGATCTAGTTCTATACTTGTATATTTTTAAAGATCCATTCTCAGTTTTCATTTTTCTTAAAAGAGAGACTTAAAATCAATCCATATTTGAGATCTGAAAGATTTGTTTCTAAAACTAGGTTTTATAGTTTGTGAAATTATTTTTGTGTATAAATAAATTGTTCGTAACTTCAAATCTATTTTTCGAAAGATTTACTTCATACTTGAAATATTTTGTGAAATTGGATATCTGATTTTCTTGAAAAGTGAAATTCTACATCTCATATAGAAACTTGTGATTCGTAGGACTATCTGTATAAATATTTTGAGAGAAGTGAGATGCATATTGCATTTGTCTGCACTTCACAGTCACATAGACTCTCACACGAACACCTAGTAAAAGTGTGGTTCCTTAGAGAGATTTTGTGTTGACTGAGTCCATCAAAACAAAGAGAAAGGAGTTAAATCAAAGAAACTGTCAGGGTGATCAAAGCCAGAATCAGAATACCGTGGAGGAGGTTTTTGCTCATTTAGGTATATTTTTGTTCTTTAGCCTAGGATCTTGTGTTATATATTTATGTTCTTGTAACTCTTGTACAACTATTTATAGTGGATTTTTTTGGTTGTGACACAGAGGTCACCGTGGACGTTTCCTCAAATTGAGGTTTTACCACGTTAAAAATCACTGTGTCAACTTACTATTTTAGTTCTTAATATCTTTCATGGTTTGATTTCAATACAAAGAACTAGTATATGTTTTTAATTTAAAACCTAAGGTAATCAGGCTACAAAGTCTAACATCCAACAAAATCAGTTTTATACTCATCTTGCATTTTAAGATTTTAAAAAAGGAGTTTCCTCAATGAGTTTGTTTTCGGAGTTTACTTAACCTTTTAACTTTGTGTTAAAAACCTTAGTGAACATTTTTTCAAGTTGTATCAGAGCTGGTTCATCAAAATATTTTTTATCCTAAAACTCAGAAAACTGCTTTCTCAAATCTTTTTCTAAAAATGAATGAGAGATTTGAGAAGCTAGGTAACCTGTCCTCGTCCACCCCTCTTTAATGGACACAATTTTCCTTACTGGAAAGTAAGGATGATTGCATTCATCCACGGGACTTTGGGTGATGAAGTGTGGGACATGATTGAGAATGGATACCAATACCCAACTAAGCCTTTATTTGAAACCAACAATGAAAGAGTTTAGAAAAATCTCAGTGAGTTTACCAAAGAAGAGAAAAAGATGTCACTTGATAATAATAAGGGAAATAACTGCATTTTTATGTCCATAAATGAGAACGAATTTAAATGTATCTTGTTGCTCTACTTCTAATGGATCCTGGGACATACTCGTCACCACCCATAAAGGTGATGAACGTGTTAAGGCTGGAAAAACTCAGATGTTAGTCCCGCAATACAATACTCTTATTATAGATGAAAATGAGTCATTTGATGATTTTTATATAAATTAACTGATATTGTCACAAAGTTCCATGCTAATGGAATAACCTATGACAGAAAGAAATTGTATTTAAAATCCTAAGATCACTACCTACTAAATTTGACAATAAACGTTATGACATACAAGAGATGGATGACCCAAACCTGACTCCTGAATTACTAAGTAGTAAATTAAGAACTGTAGATATGGAGTTAGAATGTAAAAAGATAATGAATGTCCAAAACAAAAGTTCCTCTAGGCCTAATGTTGATTTTTCATCCCAAGTGACTGTCCCTAAAATGAACCCACTGGACCTTAACCTTGACCTAAGTGAGGATTATGATTTGGATAATTTGGATAACCAGATTAGGATTTGAGCAAATAGTTTAAGAAAATCATTAAGTTTAGAAACTCTATGGCTTCTAAACAAGGCAGACCTGGTTATCAAAATCATCAAAATCACATACCTCATGACATAAATGATGAAAAATAGACCAATGATAACAATAGGCCTACGAATGATAATCGTCACATTAAATGTCATCGTTGTGGGAAAATGGGACATTGTGCTGCTAAGTGTAGAGTTAATGTGAACAACAACAATGTTAGGGCTAATATGTGCAAAACTTCGTACGACTCAAATGATTCTGATGAAGATAAAATTGAGTCAACCAACATTGATGAATCATGCATGCCCTTTTATGCCAAGATCATATATTCTGATGATAATGCATGTTTATTTGCTAATGATTATATTATGCCTATTGGTGTTGATATCATGCCTGCTAGTAATATTCCTGTATCAACTAATGTTGAAAATAATATAAATAATCCTAGCTTACGTCTAAGTCAAGGTGAAAACAATGTTGACGAATTGAACGGGTGTGTGAGTTCCATTGCACAAAATGAATCAATATGGGACATTACGCACAATTCACTTAGCGAGTCCGATGATGACCTACCTGATATTCAAGAGTTTTACCCCAAAACTCTTAAAAAGAGTGCAAAATAAGATAAAATGGTTAAGCAATTGACTCAACGTGTTGATCAACTTAGTAAAACTATTAGGAATAACGCAGAAGATTACATTGTATAATGCATTGCTCAGGAGATAGAGACAAAAGAGTAAACAATTGACTCAACGTGTTGATCAAGTTAGTAAAACTATTAGGAAGAACGCAGAAGATTACATTGTACAATGCATTGTTCAGGAGATAGAGACAAAAGAGTTTTCTTTAAAATGAAAAGACCTATATGATAAAAAAATTATCCTATAGGAAAGGTATAAGGCTGCTTTGATTGAATTGGAAGAATCCAAACAGAAAGTTCCAAATGTTTTTAAAAAATGTTTGCATTTTGAAACACAAGTTAAATCCTGTGAAGAAATTGTTGTAGGAAGTAAAATGGATTCTGAAGACAAATCTGGTCTAGGTTTTGGAGAAAAAGTTTTTACTAGCAAAACAACTGTCTCCCCTGGAAATGTTATTTTAGTAAAAGAATGCTTGAATGTTAAAAAAACATAGAAAGGAAGTTTTCCTATTAATTTCTCTAAAGCAATGCAGAATAAGTGTAATCAACAGCCAAAACCTAATGGAAAAGCTAAGTATGTGTGTCCGCCAGCAAGAGACCTCGGACAAAACACTAAGACTTGTAGTAATTGGACTATTGTGTCTTACAAGGCCAAACATATCTTTAGGGACTTAAGTGATAGAGTTCGACCTACTTCGCATCAGTATTGCTCCTATTGCAATGTCTATGGGCACCCTATTACCAAGTGTTTTCAAAAATGGTTGTGTACACCTACCTATCAAAACTCTAACTATTCGAGAAAGAGCAGGAATACATATATTCTCCCAAATCAGACTTCACATAACTCAAACTATAAGAAAAAAAGATGACCTAAAACTAAGAAGAATCTATTTAGAAAGATCGGTCAGACCTTTTCTAAATCAAAGGCCAAGAAAATTTTTAAAACCAGGCTTATTTGGAATAGAAAAGATTACCAGTTACCCAGCTCAAATGCAATGTGGTGATAATTTCTTTTAAGGCCCAATGCACCTCAGCTAGTTGGTACTTGTATTACCGATGTTCCAAACATATGAACATGGATGATACAAAATTGAATAACATGAGAGACTTCCTTGGAGGTAGTGTCCTATTTGGAGATGGCATTTCAACTCAGGTCATAGGTAAGGGAACACTATGTGAAAAAGGGCTCCCTGCTTCAAATGATGTCCTATTAGTTAAAGGTCTTAAGGCTAAACTACTAAGTATATCTCAATTTTGTGATTCTGTAAGAACGTTATTTTTGTCCAATTTACATTTAAGTATATTATATACCACTACAACCGTCGAAGACTTATTCAACATCAATCATGCATTAATACGGATCCGAAAATCAACGTTCTTTAACATTCAAGCCTCCATGAGATTAAGTTTGGTAAGGTTGGGTTTTCATACCTTAGCATTTCACTTAAGGTGTTGGGATATTTTTTACAAAATATTTTTTAAGTGTTGGAGTGGAGTTTTTTGTAAAAATATTTTTCTAAGTGTGAAGGCGAATTTTTGAAATAAAAACTAAAGTTTTATTTGGTCGTTCGACCGACCAGCACTGTCGTTCAAACGACAGAGAGATGTCGCGTGAAGTGTTGTTCAAGCGACATTGTCCTTTCGTTCGAGCGACTTCCAAACTCATTTGAGCGACGCGTCGCCTCAAGGTTTTTATAAATAGCGAGTTAAACAGTTTCGTTTTTCTTCAGAAGACCTGAGAATTTTATCCTACGAAAACTGCTTTGGCAGAAACGTTTGTCTTCTAACTTTTGAGAGTTTTAGTTTTGTTTTTAATTCAAAAATCATCCCAATATTTATATGAATTTTTTTGAAACCCAAGAACACAATTTTATGAAGTTTCTCTTGTAGAGAAGATCTCTACTGCTGATCTAGGGGCCACTTGAGGGAAGTGTTGGGCTTACATGACTGCGTGTCAAAGGGAGTACTCGTGGGTGTTCCTGGGTTGATTGAATTGTGGTTCTGTAACACCCCGCCTAATTAAATACCGGGTGGCCAGTCCCATACCAAATTAAAACAGAATATATCGTTGGCTCATTCTTAGCATCACTGTCAAAAACATCTACAAATCACCCAATACCCAATTAAGATGGTGTTAAAAACTTTCCAAATTTTACTTTCAATAAAATTCATTTTTAGTTTACGAATAACACTACACCTTTTATTCTACCACGATAATAACTGAACAGATAACACAAAAGAATCTAAATGTAACTGGAATAAACATTCCCAAATAATTTCTCAATACAGTACCCAACAATAATAAATGTATTAAAATGACACGAATACAAGAGTATATGACTTAGATAGAAAAGAGATAACTGAATTCCTTTGGGCGACATGCCCTAAATAAAAGAACACTGTGAATCAAATGAAGATAGGCGTCTAAGCAATACTCTAACTCCATAGCTTGTCATAATCCTCTAAGGTTAGCGTCCCTTCTGTTGGACACCTGATATAGAAGGTACAAATGAAAAGAGAATATGCAAGGAAACGGGTCAGAGCCCGATGTGAAAATATTTTTGAAAACAGCAAGTATTTAACAAGTTTAATAAAACATTTATTATGTACATGTTAGTATCAAGACTCTCACTTGATATTCTCGCCTCTCACCTAGAGTGCACGCTTAACGTTTTCTATTAACCTCCTAGTTAATGGTTCCTCCTAACTAGTTCCCATAATATGATTCCATCACATATCATAACCCTGTATGTCCCATACCATACGCAGTATAATCATTCATATACATTTAATATGAATTAAGCTTTTACGATAAATATTCATTAACTTAATTCAATTCTTTTTCTCTATTCCCCGTTATCTACAATTATCACACAGTAGATTGATCTAACCACTATATATATACATTCATTTAATTCATTATATAGATACTTATATAATACGGCACCCCGAGTCACAACTGTGGTGCTTGCATTACTCTTCTATCACGTCCCGGTATCGCTGGTCGCCGAATAGGGGACTAAAGGTTCCGTAAGGATTCCTCGAACCATAAATATCAACACATAAATTGGAGGCGAACAAAGTTCTCATACCCGCAGGTCACGCACATACCTACGTTCCCATAGTCAGCGGACTTATCAACTCCCCGATAAGTCTTTCCTAGACCTATGTTCTCGACCGACAAATCAAAGATCCCATGGATTCATCAGGATATGACTGCCCTCACGCGCAAACCTCCCCATCGATAGCAAGTAAGCTAGGTATGTCATACACATAAATCATCAATAAATCAAATAATCATTATCATCTACCCATATAAATATAACATCAACCAGGTACTAACACTACCCTAAGATAGTTCCCATACGTAGCATTATATCTCCTAAATCCTACGTATTAAATTATTATGACTTTACATCTTAAATTTAATTATCATAATTCTCATCAATTAAATTCCAATCATATTAATTCGATTATTATCTAGTGAAGAGTGTGTGCTCGCGTTCAAATGATCAAGTTATATATAAAACCCTTTTAACACAAACAAACTCTAAACATGCAGCAGTATGTGATTGAATAAATTGATAATCTACGCAAGAACATTCAAACACATGCTATTAAGGAAAAATCCCCCTCAGGGGCAAAACCATTTATTTTCACTATAATTTGTAAGAAAACGGTTTACAATCGGATTACAATGAAAATACAAGTTGACTAAGAATTACCCTCGGGTATCGGATTCTTTAGTCGCGGCTGGAATTATCCCTTTCCAGTAGGGCTGCAATGAAGAAGAAGAACGGTCTCCTCCACAAGGGTTGAACAAACCAAAGTTGTGTTCTTGGGTTACAAAAGGATTCACAAAGGTTTGGCAATGATGTGTGAATCAAAACATGAGTCTTGGGACTCAAGAATATGAAGACTAGGTGTATTTGGACTCTCAAATTCGTCTCCTAAAGTCTTGCAAAACAACTCTCCCGAAGTTGGTATTTATAGGGAAAACCATGAAGAGACCCACGATTTTAAACTGCTGAAATTCTATCCAGTGTACAGGTACCCCGAACCGGTTCGGGTACCCCTGCGAACCGGTTCGCCCCCCCGAACCGGTTTGGGTCTGGGTTCGGGAAAGTGTGCTGGAAAAAGGCTTTAAACACTTAGAAAAATTTCCAGACTTTTCAATGAACATATCTCCATTTTCAACGGGCCATAACTTGTTCACCGTAGCTTGGATTGAGGTGCCGTTTCTTCCAGAATCTTTGTTGCGGCAAGATCTTCAACTTTCCATTTGACCGGTCCTCCGGACGGTGGCTTTAAAATTACCAATATGCCCTTGAACATCCCTATCATGCCTTGTTTCACTGATTTGACTTCTCTTGCGTTCCACTTGCATTACGAGCCTACAATCAAGGAACGTGAAGTCGTTATGCAGATGAGGGACATATTAGTGGAGATAATGCATGATTGATTCCCGAAATTCAGATAGAGGCCGTCATGTGAGATCGTGAGGAGACGTGCCAAATGTAGCGGCGTACGACATAAATAAATGAAACATTTCGGACATGAGAAAAATGTCCTTACAAATCTCCCCCTATGTCTATGTCGGTATATACATAAAAATCCGAATTATCAAATATGAAATTGCCTATACAAATCTACCCTCCCATGAACCCAAAACTGGAAAAGGTACAAATGAATAGTCTTCATCGTTTGTTCTTCAATTCTTCAGGAATCTCAAAACTTTTCTCATCAGGGTGTGCAACATATAGATCTACAATCTTCATACCTACACACATGAGACAAAGCAAATATCACGTGACATATCGAGTTTGAAATGAGATAACATGGATATCTATATATGATAAAAACATAAGCAACATCTCAAAAGCTCCCCCAAAATTCAAACTCCCCCATAATATGATAATTCTTTCTCCCCCTTTTTATGATGTCCCCAAATAGATTAATTAGAGAAATAAATCAAATAAGCAAGAGCGAGGTGTCACTAGGATAAAAACACACCATGAATAAACAGAAAGCAACCAAGTCGATGATAGCGTAAATGAAGTGGTGTGATCAAATTCGATAGGAAAATCAATGCATACAAACATGACATATGTGCACGATGAATATTGGATATTGCTAGCGAATGAACTCAAATGCTTCCTTTGGTGTAAAAGAGTGACAGTATAAGATATTGACTCAATCAAATCAACAAATCAAAGCTCAAAATGATTTTCACACCAATAACGTCCAAAATGATTTTATGCTTTTTCAGGACTTTCAAGGAAGTGCAAACCCGTTTAAAGATTCTCCAACCAAACTCCCTCAGATATAATTTTGAATAGAGGCATTCTAAATTCTCAAACTTTGGAGAATTGATGGTGAAACCTAAGTGGCCCATATTTGGCATGAATTGCTTTTTATTGCCTGTAAAAAAAAATTTGGGCTCTTTTAACCTCTTTGGACCTCGGATATTAAAATTCCTCCATTTTTTAGGTCCTTTTTAACGGTGGCTTTTGCGCAAAGGATAGATGATTACCTTTCGCAGCCCCTCCCCGTTATACAAAAACACACAGTCTCACCAAAACGGTTTTTACATGCATTCCAATCTTGTCAAGTTTTATCGCATATAGTACATTGTATAGACAGGATTGAGATGAAAACACGCAAGCCAACATGAGATAGACAAGTGCAATAATTAAATATAGCCGTGCATGTGTGCAATAAAGGATATAGGAGTCAAACATGTAGGAAGATATCACTAATTACATCTCAAAGACTCCAATCAATGTAAAGCACATGGATGAAATGATGTAGCCTCTCAAATCTCTATCAAACAGTCACATGGATATATGGAATGAAGTTGTGACTTGGCTAACTTAAATGCTCATCCATAAAAGGTGCAAAAACAGAAAAATCTTTTTGGCCTTTTTCAAAAAAATATTATCAAAATAAAATCTTTTTGTGCTTTTTCTCAAAATTTTTCTTAAAGGAAAATCTTTTTGTATTTTTCAAAAGAAATATAAAAATCAACAAGAATAAAACAAAGTTGTACAACTAAGCAATGGTACATATAAAACAGACTAGCAATAGGAAGCATATGATATGAACATGAAGGAGCATCCTATTCTAGACATAGACCAACCCCTCAGTCAACTGTGCAAATCCCTAAAGATTTCCTAAGACTCTCAAATCTAAGGGCATCTAAAGGTTTCGTGAAAATATCGGCTAACTGACGGTCGGTGGGAACAAAACTCAGGGATACGACTTTCTCTTCAACTAACTGACGTATAAAGTGCTCACGTATCCTGATGTGTTTTGTGTGCGAATGCTGAACTGGATTGCGGGATATGTGTATCGCGCTCGTGTTATCACAGGAAATGGTTATGGTGTCCTGTGATATCCCATAATCCTCCAGCATTTGCTTCATCCACAAGAGTTGTGTGCAACAACTCCCGGCGGCTATGTACTTAGCCTCCGCAGTGGACAAAGAGATGGAATTTTTCTTCTTGCTCAGCCAGGAGACAAGAGCAAAACCAAAATAAAAACACACACTAGAAGTGCTCCTACATCCATCTACATCCCCAGCCCAATCAGCATCTGAATAGGCAGACAGACGGTCATCGGTATCAAAGGAATACCAAATCCCGTATGAGAGAGTCCCACTTACGTATTTAATAATACGTTTTAGAGCAAGTAAATGTGACTCTTTTGGGGATGCCTGATATCGCGCACAGACTCCAACACTAAAGGCGATGTCGGGACGACTAGCAGTCAAGTAAAGAAGACTACATATCATACTCCGATATAAGGTTTGCTCTACGTCCTTTCCTAAAGTGTCCTTACTAAGCTTGGTAGTGGTACTCATAGGTGTACGGGCATGCTTAGCGGAGTCTAAACCAAATTTCTTCACTAGGTCTCTAGCATACTTGGATTGGGAGATGAACATCCCATCCTCTAGCTGACGAACCTGAAGACCAAGGAAGAATGTAAGCTCACCAACCATGCTCATTTCAAACTCACTTTTCATCTCCTCCTCAAAGTGATGAGCATGCTGAGAGCATGTGGATCCGAAGACTATGTCGTCCACATAGACCTGGGCAACCAAAATAGCACCGTCATCTCTCCTAACGAACAATGTCATATCTACTCCCCCTCTCTTGAAGCCACGAGTTAAGAGATAGGAAGTAAGCCTCTCGTACCAAGCACGGGGTGCTTGATTCAAACCATACAAGGCTTTCCTCAGATAGTAGACGTGCTCAGGGTGCTGAGGGTCTTCAAACCCTTTTGGTTGTTCCACATAAACCTCCTCCTGTAGAATGCCATTCAGAAAGGCACTCTTGACATCCATCTGATACACCTTGAAGCGCAGATGACATGCGATGGCGAGCAGAAGACGGACGGAATCAAGCCTCACAACAGGAGCAAATGTCTCCCCAAAGTCTACACCCTCTATCTGTGTGTAGCCTTGAGCGACCAACCTAGCCTTATTTCTGATTATGGTACCATATTCATCCATTTTGTTCTTGAAAATCCACCGGGTACCTATCACATTAGTCTCACTAGGTCGGGGGACTAATTCCCAGACATTATTCTTTTTAAACTGAGGCAACTCATCCTGCATAGCAGATATCCAGTGTTCATCCTTGAGTGCTTCTTTATGGTTCTTGGGCTCGACTTTGGACGTGTAGCAAAGATGTCTAACAACGTTCTCTAGCTGAGCACGAGTCTTGACCACTAGAGTGGGATCACCAACAATGGCAGAAGGGTCATGACTCTTGCGAACCCAAGCAGGTGTGTCCCCTAACACAGGAGTAGGATCCACAGAGTGTGAGAGAGGAACAGGTAAATCACTGTCAGAACAATCCTCATCCTCACACTTAAGGTTAGGATCGATAACCGTCGAAGGTTCGTCATCTTGCACGGTAACGTTTATTGATTCCATCACCCTAGAGCTCTTCAGGTTAAATACCCGGTATGCTCTACTATTCTATGAATATCCTAGAAATATTCCCTCGTCGCTCCGGGAGTCGAACTTTCCTAATTGCTCTATATCTCATAGGATGTAGCATTTACTCCCAAAAATACGGAAATAAGCCAGGTTGGGCTTCTTACCGGTCCACAACTCATAAGGTGTCTGTAGTGTGTGTGGACGTAAATAAACCCTATTCACCGTGTGGCATGCAGTAGACACTGCCTCTGCCCAAAATTTCCTAGAAACTTTACGACCTAGAAGCATAGATCTAGCCATCTCTTGGATCGTTCTATTCTTTCTCTCAACAATCCCATTTTGCTGAGGAGTTCTCACAGCAGAAAACTCATGTTTGATCCCAAGGCTATCACAGTACAAATCCACCTTTGCTTCCTTAAATTCAGTGTCGTTGTCACTACGTATTCTGTTAATAGTGACACCGTGTTGATTTTGCAGGACACGGCACTTAGTCGTTAAGAAATCTACAGCATCGGATTTCTCTCTCAGAAAACCTACAATGGAGTATCTGGAGAAATCATCTACCATCACGAGGATGTACCTCTTACCACCTAGACTCTCAGTACGAGTGGGACCCATAAGATCCATGTCAATCAACTCCAGAACACGAGAGGTGGTAATGGAATGCAACTTCCTATGAGGACTACGAATTTGTTTTCCCAACTGACAGGGTCCACAAACGGTTGAAGTTGACTTTCCAAGAGATGGTAAGCCACGTACTAGGTCCTTTTTAGATAAACGATTAAGATCTCTAACGTTCATGTGACCTAGACGTTGGTGCCACAGATCCATAGGAGTGATCGTGGCGCTGTTGCAGACAAGTGAGGATGTGGGATCAGTCCCATAGAAATTATCCTCGGTCCTCACCCCTTGCATTAATAGTTTACCGGTTTGATTGTAGACTTTACACGCGTCCCGGTCAAACTTTACTGCAAGGTCAGTGTCGCACAGCTAGCTAATGCTGATAAGGTTTGCTTTCAAACCTTTGACGTACAAAACATTTTTTAGCTTAGGAAAACCAGGTAACTCGATAGTACCTCGTCCTATAATGCTAGACTTACTCCCATCTCCAAAGGTGACTCTGCCATCTTGATAGTCCTCAAGAGTAGTAAAAAATGAGGCATCACCTGTCATGTGTCTGGAGCACCCACTATCAAAATACCATTGAGAGGTATTATGTGCTTTGAGAGCAACATGAACAACAAAAGCCTTTTTATCTTTCTTAGGTACCCAAGTCGAGATGACCTTTTTTTTGCCTTTGTTGTTGTTGGTTTTAGCTGCAATGTGAGAAGCATTCACTAACGGCGAAGACATCCGTCGGAATTCTTTCATCAAACTCTGAGTCGTGGCAGCTAAGAACTCAACTCGCTCTCTCAGACTAGAAAATTTATCAGTATGACATGGTGGAGCAGTAGTACGTCGTGTTCGACCCATACTATAGCAAGATTCCCTAAGGTGGCCTTTTCTTTTGCAATAAGTACAAAAGAGCACAGTCAAAGACGGACCTTGGTTTGCTTTTCTTGGTCGAACTCTCCTTCGAGGTTTTTTACGGTGACCATAAAGAGTTGTAGTAAACTCAGGAACTGGTCCCGGTGCAATTTGGGACGTGGAGGCACCATCATATCCAATTCCTTGACGATCACTAAAACCTAAAGCGGGGCCGAGGAGCATCTTTCCCATCTTCCCAGATATGTCCTCGATTTGTACCTTGACTTCCCGTGCTTTCTCAAGATCATGAGTCAGCTGGGAAACAAGGTCTTCAAGTTTCTTCCGAGTCTCCACAGAGGAATGGAGCTGACTCGTAAGACTAACCACTTGCTTAATCAAGTCCCCTCTTTCTTTCTCTAAAACACTCTCTCTCTCTCTAAACAAATTCTCATTCTCGACACATGTAGAATCTCTCTCACTCAGGGCGGTGCAAGTGGAGAACTCTCTTTCTCTTGCTTTCTTTAAATCTTCCTCTAAGCAGGTGATCTTAAGAACTAACGCTTTGTTACGCTTTTTAGTTTTAAATGACTCGGAATATAACTCAGCGTAGGCGCGTTGTATATCACTCTCGACCTCACTTGTGTCATCCTCCCCCTCACTCACATCGCTTTCACTGTCGAGGTGTCCATGTGAAGCATCATCCTCAACGTCGTGAGGAGAACTAGGAGTTCTCACTTGGATGGCCATGAATGCGGTGAAGTTACACTCATGCGGTGACTCATCTCCATTATCCACCGTATCGACCTCACTGTCGTCACTAAGGGTAGCATTAAGAACAGCTTTCCCTTTCTCTCTATTCAGACGATTGGCACACTCAAAAGCTCTATGACCCCTACCATCACACTCAAAACATCTCTCACTTTCTTTCAGAGGAGGATTTTTGGAAACTTTTTCATTTTTCTTTTCAAACTTATTTTTCTCAAATTTCTTTTTATCTTTAAAATTGCCATTTTTCTTAAATTTGAGAATCCTCTTGAATTTTTTTGCGAAAAGAGCCAAATCATCTAAGTTAAAATCGTACTCAAAATCTGACGTGTCAGTCTCTCTCTTTCTAGATGACTCTACCCTCTTTCTAGCTGACCCCTCACTCCTTCTCTCTTGGGCTTTAAGAGCAATTCCCTTATCTTTAGATTTAGCATTTTTAGGGAACATATCAATTTCATAAGTTTGCAAATCTCCTACAAGTTCTTCCAATTTTAGCGTATTTAAATTACCCATAGAATTTAGCACAGTGACTTTAGGGATAAAACGCTTAGGCAAAGAACGAAGAATCTTTTTAACAACTCTAGCATTAGGAATATGTTCACCAAGTTTAAAACTAGTATTCACAATGTCAGAAAGTCTAGCATAAAATTCATCAAAGCATTCAGAATCATGCATGGTGATTGTTTCAAATTGAGTTATCAAGTTTTGCAACTTAGACTCTTTCACAGCATTAGTTCCTTCATGGGTGAGTTGTAAAACATCCCATGCCTCTTTTGACGTGGTACACGTCATTATGCGTTTGAACTCATCAGGTGTGACAGACCCAGAAATAGCACTCAGACCCTTAGAATTAAAAGATAACCATTTAATTTCTTCATCAGTCCAAGAAATGTCAGGTTTCAAGTTGGTCACATTATCAACAGTCACGGTGGGAGGAGTCCACCCTCGTTCAACAAAAATCCAGACACGTTCATCAATGGCTTTTAAATCCGACCTCATACGGGCTTTCCAATAAGCATAATTTGTCCCGTCAAAAACAGGCATTTTATAATATGACTTCTCCATTTGAACACGCACTTTTTCAAAAATCAATTTTTTCAGAAAATTGATATCTTAGAAAAATTTTGCGGAAAATAGGAATACGTGATAATTAGCGTAACCTGCTTTGATACCAATTTGAAGAGTGTGTGCTCGCGTTCAAATGATCAAGTTACATATAAAACCCTTTTAACACAAACAAACCCTAAACATGCAGCAGTATGTGATTGAATAAATTGATAATCTACGCAAGAACATTCAAACACATGCAATTAAGGAAAAATCCCCCTCAGGGGCAAAACCATTTATTTTCACTATAATTTGTAAGAAAACGGCTTACAATCGGATTATAATGAAAATACAAGTTGACTAAAAATTACCCTCGGGTATCGGATTCTGTAGTCGTGGCTGGAATTATCCCTTTCCAGTAGGGCTGCAATGAAGAAGAAGAACGGTCTCCTCCACAAGGGTTGAACAAACCAAAGTTGTGTTCTTGGGTTGCAAAAGGATTCACAAAGGTTTGGCAATGATGTGTGAATCAAAACATGAGTCTTGGGACTCAAGAATATGAAGACTAGGTGTATTTGGACTCTCAAATTCGTCTCGTAAAGTCTTGCAAAACAACTCTCCCGAAGTTGGTATTTATAGGGAAAACCATGAAGAGACCCACAATTTTAAACTGCTGAAATTCTATCCAGCGTACAGGTACCCCGAACCGGTTCGGGTACCCCTGCGAACCGGTTCGCCCCCCCGAACCGGTTTGGGTCTGGGTTCGGGAAAGTGTGCTGGAAAAAGTCTTTAAACACTTAGAAAAATTTCCAGACTTTTCAATGAACATATCTCCATTTTCAACGGGCCATAACTTGTTCACCGTAGCTCGGATTGAGGTGCCGTTTCTTCCAGCATCTTTGTTGCGGCAAGCTCTTTAACTTTCCAGTTAACCGGTCCTCCGGATGGTGGATTTAAAATTACCAATATGCCCTTGAACATCCCTATCATGACTTGTTTCACTGATTTGACTTCTCTTGCGTTCCACCTGCATTACGAGCCTACAATCAAGGAACGTGAAGTCGTTGATGCAGATGAGGGACATATTCGTGGAGATAATGCATGCTTGATTCCCGGAATTCGGATAGAGGCCGTCATGTGAGATCATGAGGAGACGTGCCAAATGTAGCGGCGTACGACATAAATAAATGAAACATTTCGGACATGAGAAAAATGTCCTTACATCTAGGGCTTACTGATCTTCTCTAAGTCCCATTATATCCAAGGTACATTATCTCTATACCGAAATAAGTAAAGTATGAATTCTCACATACTTTTCCCAAAATTCTTTTCTATATGAATTTACTATATGGTAGTTTCTCTCACTCCAAAAAACTGACAAACTACGAACTGGAATCTAAGAATATTCCCAGAAAATTCACCCTGTCGTTCGAACCAGAATGACATGTCGTTCGAACCTAAATGACATGTCGTTTTAACCACTTTCAATGTCGTTCAAACCACTTCCAATGTCGTTCGAACGACTTTGCGCGAGATCCCCATCTCGTTTAAACCACTTCGCGCGAGACCTACTGTTTCGTCTTCTTCACCAAATTTTAGCATTTTTCACCATTTTTTGAACCTAAAAACCTCTAAGATTCAACACCCAACATCTCATCATCAATATCCATCAACACCTAACAGGTTATAAATCATTCCTAACCTCCTAGGATCATTAATTTGTCACAAATCATCATAATTATATAAAATCACCAAATCAATTTATATGAACCCTAGTTTCCAAATTTTCAATTAAAGAACCTAATCAACCTAGATTCGTTCATCAATATAAAATTCAATTTCGTGATTAAACCTCTACATTGATGAAGGAATTTCAACCACTATTAACCCAGTCCTTAATCATAATTTAAATCTCCAATTTTTCACCCAATTAACATGTAAATCATGATTAATTTCACTTATTCTAACATGGACATTATACTAACTAGATTGCAATAATCAAATACTTGCCTCTAATGAAGGTTTGATCCTTTGGGTTTGTCTAACACAGGTGGTTCTCCCCTTATTCGATCAACTTCCGGTGGTGGTTGGTGGTGGTGACCTTTGGCCCTTGGTTCTCCTCCTTTCTAAGCAAACTTCTCTTCTCCCAAGCAAACTTTCACTCTCTCTAAAAAGATGACCTCTTAATTGTGTGTAGAAGAGATGAATGAACCCACGTACAACTAATCTCCAAATATTTATAATAAGACAAAAATCCGAAATCACTTTTCATCCCCCTTGTAAAAATGACCAAAATACCCTTTTTGGTTATCTTTTCATTTCCAAATGACCCGAGACCTAAAACCAACATCCAAATAGACTTTTCTGACTATTTATACCCTTCTGAATGCAATGATGCACTCGAAACGACTATAAGGTCGATATAAAAATAAGTTTCCCATTTAATCTACAAATTAGTCCCGACACGTTCCCATACCGCGTCCGACTAAGAATTCAAATTACCGAGTTAATAACTCACAGCAATATCAA
Source organism: Sambucus nigra (assembly GCA_949130495.1). NCBI lineage: Eukaryota > Viridiplantae > Streptophyta > Magnoliopsida > Dipsacales > Adoxaceae > Sambucus > Sambucus nigra. The sequence continues at coordinate 359,658,919 of OX422221.1, read as the reverse complement.
TAACATCGCATTCATATATTACCTAAATATCTTTAATTAATATACTAAATCATTCATTTTAATATCCACAATTCGGATAAAACCCAATTGAATTAATTTATAATAAAATCCAATTAATCCCTTAATTTAAAATATAACACATCTTAAAAGTCTTTAAAATTACGGGGAATTACATACTCCCCCCTTATAACAGAATTTTATCCTGAAATTCGGAAAGATAAAGCATACTGGTAAGGTCATCTCTGAGTACAAATCTCACATCGCAAGTAATCTATGTCGTACCGCCCATACAGTACATTATCAAAAATTCCCATTGATGTTATACGCCAAGCCTCACAATATAGTTTCAATTGAATCGAATTTAAACTTTAAGCAATCTTCCCTATACCATCCTCGTGACAAAGTTTGGAAAAAAATGATCCTTAGTCATTAAGTAAATAAATCCTGAAGTCACAACTACTTACTATTTCATAATTATGAAAAAAAAATACTACAATCCAACCATCCAGGGCGCCCATACACCCTATTATATAACTTCCATTATAAAATGGATATGGTTACCCGCATAACACTCTGAGTTATCGTAAAGGTTATAAACTCATATCCTAAAGACCTAACTTATTTCGACTCCCAACGTTTGTTAGTTTCATACGTGGGGTGTCTCGCAAGCGAAACCCAAATAAGGAACCCCCCCGATACACTACTACCTAAAGTAGTCGATCATCGAAACTCCTCAGATCCTTAGTCAATAGTATATAACTTCTATACGAGTCTTATCGATTTCAATAAAAGTCTACTCATCTACTCTCTTGTTAAAGACAAGATGCTGGCTAGTATTACATACGCTCTCATATACCACAAGTCAATCCACGCCGCTAGTCACCTCATGTTCGGACATGCCTAAAGTAAGAAATTTTGTGATAAAAATCAGACTCACGTGATGACATGCAAAAATATAGGTGTCCCCAAAACCCCTCGGTGAGTCTACGTAAATAACAGTGTTATAGGCTAAGTTTAGCAACCCTTTTGCCCATACAATATTAATAGCTACAAAAATCAGTATGCGCCTCATAACTCCTTAGATAGAAAACATACCCTCATTCGCGGGTGGTGGTTGTTGAATCGCTGCCACTATTATAACTTTGCTCTGATGAGTCAAGAAAAATTTTACCCCAAATTTTTAGTTCTAGTTAACCACACTCCACTATATGTCCAAGCCTTTGAATATATTGCCTTCGTTGGGTAACACACCCAATTCCCGTATTTTTAGAACTTCTACTGATGACTCTCCTCAAATTTTCATTTGACCCTCTCCCAAGCGCACAATGTTAGGTGAGTCTAATTTGGCATCACCTTCGACTATAGCAGCACTTGGAATTTGTAGCCTGCATCCTAACCGTATCTACAGTCCTGGCCTCTCGTGCCATAATAGGGGTCACCTGGACTACGGTCATCATCCTCGAACATACTTCATAACCTCCTAAGTATGACCTCCGTTATCCGTCCAATGGCCCTCATCTGCCATACTTCTTGTACGAACCCATCCGAATGCAAATAAGATTCACTAATATATACGTTATAGCAGGAGAACGGTATCTTACCAAAGAAATCAACAATCCTAAACATAGGGCTCGATATCAAACAAAGTAATGCTGAGCTGAAAGCACAGTAAACCGTACAGACCCTAAAGGACACTAGAACCTGATGCTCTGATACCACCTGTAACACCCCGCCGAATTAAATACTGGGTGGCCATCCCCATACCAAATTAAAACAAAATATAACGTTGGCTCATTCTTAGCATCATTGTCGAAAACATTTACAAATAACCCAATACCCAATTAAGTTGGTCTTAAAAACTTTCCAAATTTTACTTTCAACAAAATTCATTTTTAGTTTACGAATAACACTACACCTTTTATTCTACCACAATAATAACTGAACAGATAACACAAAAGAATCTAAATGTAACTGGAATAAACATTCCCAAATAATTTCTCAATACAGTACCCAACAATAATAAATGTATTAAAATGACACGGATACAAGAGTATTTGACTCAGATAGAAAAGAGATAACTGAATTCCTATGGGCGACATGCCCTAAATAAAATAACACTGTGACTCAAATGAAGATAGGCGTCTAACTAATACTCCAACTCCATAACTTGTCATAATCCTCTAAGGTTGGCGTCCCTGCTGCGGGACACCTAATATAGAAGGTACAATAGAAAAGAGAATATGCAGGGAAACGGGTCAGAGCCCGATGTGAAAATAATTTTGAAAACAACAAGTATTTAACAAGTGAAATAAAGCATTTATTATGTACATGTTAGTATCCAGACTCTCACTTGATATTCTCACCTCTCACCTAGAGTGCACGCTTAACGTTTCCTATTAACCTCCTAGTTAATGGTTCCTCCTAACTAGTTCCCATAATATGATTCCATCACATATCATAACCCCGTATGTCCCATACCATATGCAGTATAATCGTTCATATACATTTAATATGAATTAAGCTTTTACGATAAATATTCATTAACTTAATTCAATTCTTTTTCTCTATTCCCCGTTATCTACAATTATCACACAGTAGATTGATCTAACCACTATATATATACATTCATTTAATTCATTATATCGATACATATATAATACGGCACCCCGAGTCACAGCTATGGTGCTTGCATTACTCTGCTACCACGTCTCGGTATCGCTGGTCGTCGAATAGGGGACTAAAGGATCGGTAAGGATTCCTCGAACCACAATATATCAACACATAAATTGGAGGCGAACATAGTTATCATACCCACGGGTCACGCACATACCTACATTCCTATAGTCAGCGTACTTATCAACTCCCCGATAAGTCTTTCATAGACATATGTTCTCGAGCAACAAATCAAAGATCCCATGGATTCATCAGGATATAACTGCCCTCACGCGCAAACCTCCCCATCAATATCAAGTAAGCTAGGTATGTCATACACATAAATCATCAATAAATCAAATAGCTATTATCATCTACCCATATAAATATAACATCAACAAGGTACTCACACTACCCTAAGATAGTTCCCATACGTAGCATTATTTCTCTTAAATCCTACATATTAAATTATTATGACTTTACATCTTAAATTTAATTATCATAATTCTCATCAATTACATTCCAATCATATTAATTCGATTATTATCTAGGGCTTACTGATCTTCCCTAAGTCCCATTATATCCAAGGTACATTCTCTCTATACCGAAATAAGTAAAGTATGAATTCTCACATACTTTTCACAAAATTCTTTCCAATATGAATTTACTATATGGTAGTTTCTCTCACTCCAATAAACCGACAAACTCCGAACTGGACTCTAAGAATATTCCCAAAAATTCACCCTGTCGTTTGAACCAGAATGACATGTCGTTGAACCACTTCCAATGTGGTTCGAACCACTTCGAGCGAGATCCACATCTCGTTTGAACCACTTCGCAAGAATTCGCGCGAGACCTACTGTTTCGTCTTCTTCACCAAATTTCAGCATTTTTCACCATTTTTTGAACCTAAAAACCTCTAAGATTCAACACCCAACATCTCATCATCAATATCCATCAACACATAACAGGTTATAAATCATTCCTAACCTCCTAGGATCATTAATTTGTCATAAATCATCATAATTATATAAAATCCCCAAATTAATTTATATGAACCCTAGTTTCCAAATTTTCAATTAAAGAACCTAATCAATCCGGATTCGTTCATCAATATATAATTCAATTTCGTGATTAACCCTCTACATTCATGAAGGAATTTCAACCACTAATTAACCTAGTCCTTAATCATAATTTAAATCTCCAATTTTTCACCCAATTAACATGTAAATCATGATTAATTTCACTTATTCTAAGATGGACATTATACTAACTAAATTGCAATAATCAAATACTTGCCTCTAATGAAGGTCTGATCCTTTGGGGTTGTCTAACACAGGTGGTTCTCCCCTTCCTCTGATCAACTTTCGGTGGTGATTAGTGGTGGTGACCTTTGGCCCTTGGTTCTCCTCCTTTCCAAGCAAGCTTCTCTTCTCCCAAGCAAACTTTCACTCTCTCTAAAAAGATGACCTATTAATTTTGTGTAAAAGAGATGAATGAACCCACATACAACTAATCTCCAAATATTTATAATAAGACAAAAATCCGACATCACTATTCATCCCCCCAGTAAAAATGACCAAAGTACCCTTTTTGATTGTCTTTTCATTTCCAAATGACCCGAGACCCAAAACCAACATCCAAATAGACTTTTCTAACTATTTCTACCCTTCCGGATGCAACGACCCACTCGAAACGACTATAAGGTCGATATAAAAATAAGTTTCCCATTTATTCTACAAATTAGTCCCGACACGTCCCATACCGCGTCCGACTAAGAATTCAAATTACTGAGTTATTAACTCACAGCAATATCAATAACATCACATTCATATATTACCTAAATATCTTTAAGTAATATACAGAATCATTCATTTTAATATCCACAATTCGGATAAAACCCAATTGAGTTCATTTATAATAAAATCCAATTAATCCTTTAATTTAAAATATAACACATTTTAAAAGTCTTTAAAATTACGGGGTATTACAGGTTCATGAGGAGTTGCTATGGAATTTCATTGTTGATTTAGGTTGCGGCGTATGTGGGTTTACTGCGGTTAATCCATTACAGATTTCATTGTGTATTTAAGTTGCGATTTAATTTACATAGTGAAATAAAAGGTTTTACCCAAAAGGGTTTTTTCCTGAAATCTGTGTGTCAGCAATTAAATTTATGTTGGTTTGATTTCACACACGTAGTTGCATATTTTAGGGCTGCATTTAATTGGATTAAAAATTGAAACCGATTAAATAAGGTTAACTTGAAAATTTGCAAATTCGGTTTAATTGATATCGCGCACTCAACTTACGTATTGGTATCAGAGCAGGTTACACTAATTTATTGTTTATTCATATTTTCGCAAAAATTGTGTGATATTGATTTTCTTTTAAAATATGTTTTGTGAAAAATTCCAATTTTTCAATGGAGCACTTATATAATCAGATGCCCATTTTTTACGGGCTAACTATGTCTACTGGAAAGTACATATGAAATCACAGTTAAAGGCCATTGATGAGCGCATTTGGGTATTTTGTGAAAGAGTCTGGACTCCTCGTACTGTCACCGCAAATAATATCACTACTTTAAAACCCATGACAGACTGGACTGAGGACTAATTTATATGGAGCACTTTTAATTCACGTGGGTTGAGTGAAATTTTTCGTGTCTTCACTCCTTAGGAGTTTCGACGTATTATAACATGCACCACATCAAAAGAAGCGCGGGACATTTTACAACTTACCCACAAAGGTACTGACGCAGTCAAAAAGTCTAAAATTCAAAATTTAACTACTCAATTTGAAATGATTACCATGCTTGAATCTGAGTGTTTTGATGATTTTTACTCACGCTTATCTTACATTTTCAACACTAGTTTCAATCTTGGTGAGCCCATACCTAATGCACGAGTGGTTAAAAATATTTTGAGATCATTGCCTAAACGTTTTATCCCAAAAGTGACTGCTTGGAATACCTTAGGTAATTTGGACAATATAAAACTAGAAGAATAGGTAGGCGACCTCCAGACATATGAAATTGACATGTTCCCTGACACTGTCAAGCCTAAGGATAGAGGGATAGCACTTAGAGCCCAGTGTAAGAAGGGAGAGGAAGTGTCCAAGATAGAGAAGAAAAATAAAGTGAGAGTTTATGAGCCCGACTCTGAGAGTGAGGTTGATTTTTATATGGACATGCTTGCGAAAAATTATAAAAAATTCTCAAGTTTTCAAAACAAAATTCTTCCAATAAAATGTTTTTGGAGAAAAACCGAAAGAAAGATGAGGCCAAAGAGAGTGGGAAAGAGAAAGAGGAAGAAGAGAAGTGTTTTGAGTATGAGAGTAGGGGGCATAGAACTTTTGAGTGTCCCACTAGGCTAAACAGAAAGGACAAACAGACTGATATGCCAGTCACTCTTACTGATAATGAGGAAGAGGTGAAAAATTCCGAGGATGAGTCTTCACATGGCAAATTTGTCGCCTTTTTAGCTAGTCACAAGAGCACACCTAGTTTGTCCCACGACGATGAGGATACTTGTGCACTTGAGACCCCTGAGGAGGAGGATAGTTTGAGTATTTTGAGTGAGGGATAAAGTGAATGTTGGAGCGAGGTGAAAGTGAGCTCCAGATTGCGTTTAGAGATTTATACGCCGAGACCTTAAAAGACTAAGAAATTGAATAAGGAGTTAGGTATTAAGGTGAGAGATTTGGAGAGAGAGAGTTAGAGGTTTTAAGGGTATTAGAGGCAAAAGCAAGTCAACTCGATAAGGTGAAGGTTTCTTTAAATGAACAGTTTATTGCTTTAGATCGGGAAAAGAGTGATTTGACCAACATGGTGTCTAGTCTGACGAAACATGCCCAACTCGAGAGTAATCTCGAACGTGCCCGGGAGGTCAAAGTCCCTTTATAGAATGCATATAAGAAGGTTGGAAAGATGGTTCTCAATCCTATTTTGGGTGATGTTAAGAGACGAGGAATCGGTCATGACGGTGCGTTCACTTCTCACGTTGCACTCAAGCCGGTTCTCGAGTTAGTGATAGATACATATGGCTCTCAACCTAACCCACCTAGGAATCCTGTTCCCGATAGGAGAGTGTGTCGTTGATGTTTTAAGAGAGGTGGTCCTAGGCCATTGTATGTTTGCACCCATTGTAAGAAGAGAGGACACCTTAGGGAGTTTTATTTTAAGTTGGGTAATATGTCACGTTTTGCTACTACACGTGTTCCCATACATGCACCCACACATAATGCTCCAGATGACTAGAGAGTGAGTTTTCACATCTTAGGGAGTAGGTTAGTTTTTAGTCAAAACTTCACATGACTTGATGGATGTTTTTCATAGGATGTCACCACCTTTGAAAAACTCCACCGCACCTAACGGTTGAGGTTTAGACTTGTTTGCTAGCATAGGATGATTTTCATGATGATATTTTATGCATATCGCTAGTGTGTATCATTTTTGTATTTATATTTTCCATTTTTGATATTCGAAAAGCCAAAAAGATTTTGGTTTTTTTTTTGAAAAAATTGAAAAAATACCAAAAGATTTTCAGTTTTTTAAGAAAAATTTTGAAAAAGTCAAAAAGATTTTATTTTGATAATTTTTTGGAAAAAGACAAAAAGAGTTTTGTATTTTGTTTATACTATTTATGGATGGACATTTAGGATGATCGAGTCACAATGTCATTCCACATCCATGTGAATGTTTGATAGTGTTTTGATAAGCGTCATCATTTCATTTTTGGGATTTACAATGTTTGGATTCATTGAGATGTGATTTGTTGTTACTACCTACAAGATTGACTCATGAGTTCCTTAACTTCACACTTGCATGGATTTGTTTGATTATTGTTCTTATCTATCACATGTTGGTCGATGTGCTTTTATCTCAATTCTGTCTTGAAAACGAACCAAATGCGATAAAATTTGACAATGAAAGTAGTGGATGTAGGAACCGTTAAAGTGAGTTTGTGTAACTTTGAAAAAAAATGGGGAAGGGCTAAGAAAAGTACTCATTTATCCTTTGCGATTAATCCATCGTTTAAATCAGACCAAAATAAAAATTTGGCAAAAATAGAAGCCAAGGTCCAAAGAGGTTGAAAAGAGCCTGAAAAAATTAACAGCAATAAAAAGAAAAATATGCCATAAAGTGCGCCAATTTAGTTTAGTTTCATCACCTCAAAAGAAAAATAAAAGGCATTATTATTTATTAAGGAGTTTGGATGGAATATAAAATGGGTTTGCACGTCTTGACAAAGTCATGAAAAAGTGTTGCATAGTTTTAGACGTTATTGGTGTGAAAATGATGTTTGACTTTGATTTGTCGATTTGATTAAGCCGATGTCATATAAATTCACATTTTTTGACACCAAAGGACTATTTTGAGATTCATTCGTTAGGAGTACACATATTCATCGTACACATACATTATGCATGATTGCATTGATTTGCCTATCGAATTGTTCACATCCATGCATTCCGTTTCCATGATTTGGTTGTCTTAGTGTAAATTCATGGTGTATGATTTTTGTAACATAACTTTTGCATTTTTGTATGAAAAATTGGAAAATCAAAAATAGTTTGTGGAAGCTTTTGGGTTACTCCTTTGCATGAGCGTAGTTTGATCCATGTTTGCTATGCATATTTATCCTGACAACTCCATGTCTATTTTTGTTTATTCGTTTCCTTATCTATTTAGGACAAATAAAAAGGGGGAGAACGAATTATGGAGGAGTTTTTTCATTATGGGGGAGATTTTAGTTTTGATTGATTGATTCTTATATCATTTCAAACTCGATATGTCACGAAGTTATTTTCTTTGTCTCATATGTGTAGGTACAAAATTGAAGATCATTATTTTGCACACCCTGATGAGAAAAGCTTAAAGATTTGAAGTTAATGATTTTGAAGAAAAGTTTTAGACTTGCATTTTTTATACCTTTTCAGTTTTGGGTTCATGGAAGGGTATTAGATTTGTATAGGCATTTTGATTTGATAATAAGGATGGTTTTATTTTGTAGCGGCATTGACGTAGGGTGAGATTTGTAAGGATGTTATTTTATTGTTCAGTTTACATTTGAGTACGTCGTATGCTGCTACAACCGTTGAAGATTTATTCAAGATACATCATGAGTCAAGACGGATTCGAATATCAACATTCTTCAACAGTCAAGCCTCCACGAGATTAATTTTGATAAGGCTGTGTTTTTATACCTTAACATTTCACTTAAGGTGTTGGGACATTTTTACAAAATATTTTTTAAGTGTTGGAGCGGAGTTTTTCGTCAAAAATATTTTTCTAAGTGTTAAGGCAAATTTTGGAAATAAAAAATAAAATTTTACTTGGTCGTTCGAGCGACCAGCACTGTTGTTCAAGCGACAAAGAGATGTCACGCGAACTGTCGTTCAAGCGATACTGTCCTTTCATTTGAACGACTTCCAAACTCGTTCGAGCGACGCGCCGCCTTAACATTTTATAAATAGCGGGTTAAACAGTTTTGTTTTTCTTCAGAAGACCTAAGAATTTTATTCTACGAAAACTCCTTTGGAAGAAATGTTTGTCTTCTCACTTTTGAGAGTTTTAGTTTTGTTTTCAATTCACAAACCATCCCAATCTTTATGTGGATTATTTTGGAACCCAAGAACACAAATTTGGATGTTTCTCTTATAGAGAAGATCTCTACTGCTGATCTAGGTGCCACTTGAGTGTTGGGTTGACGTGGTTGCGTGTCAAAGGGAATACTCATGGGTGTTCCTGGGCTGACTGAACTGCGATTCATGTGGAGTTTCAATGGAATTCCATTGCTGATTTAAGTTGCGGCCTATGTGGGTTTACTGAGGTTAATCAATAACATATTTCATTGTGTATGAAAGTTGCGATTTATTTTACATAGTGAAATAAAAGGTTTTACCCGAAAGGAGTTTTTTCCTGAAATTTGTGTGTCAACAATTATATTTGTGTTGGTTTGATTTCACCCACGTAGTTGCATGTTTTAGGGCTGAATTTAATTGGATTAAAAATTGACACCGATTAAATAAGGTTAACTTGGAAATTTGCGAATTCGATTTAATCAGTATCGCGCACTCATTTTATAGATTCCAATAATATCGTTACCTTTTCAAAAACTAATTGCAAAATCTTGAATGAAAAGGGTAATTGTATCCTTTCATGAAACAAAACTGCGGATAACTATTACACAGTGATTCCAAAGACTGAATCTTATAAGGTTACCAGATTAGAGGATTCTGATTTATGGCACAATATGTTGGGACACACAAATTTTGATAACCATCGTAGATTAAGCTCCTAAGAAATAGTTAGAGGTTTACCAAAAATCAAAAATACTTTTAACCCTATTTGTGGTTCTTGCCAACAGGGGAAGATAAGTAATTTTGCTCATAAGAAATTTAAAGATATTTTTACCTCGAAACCACTTGAACTAATCCATATGGACATTATGGGTCCCTCAAGAACTGTGACCCTATGTGGTAACGGTTATATTCTTGTTATGGTGGATGATTTCACACGATTTACTTGGGTTGATTTTATGAAAAATAAATCTAACACCTTCCGTTAGTTCTTAAAAATTCTTTTAAAACTTGAGAACGAGAAGGATACCCAAGTGTGTCGCATAAGAAGTAACGGAGGTGGAGAGTTCAAAGATTCAGGTGTCACAGAATACTATGTAGGTAATGGATATAAACACGAGTTTAGTGCACTTAAGACACCTCAGCGAAATGGCATTGTTGAACGTAAAAATAATACCATACAAGAGATGGCTAGGGTGATGTTACGAAAAAAGTCGGCCAAAATACTCTTGGGTTGAGGTTGTACAAACTGCGTGTCACATTATTAATCGCGTAAACCTCAGAAAGAATACCAAAGAGACTGCATATGAACTATGGTACAATAAGAAGCCTAACTTGAAGTACTTTAGAACTTTCAGGAGTTTTTTCTATGCCTATGAAGACAGAGAAAACCTTTCAAAATACGATATCCAGGGTGATAAAGCCATTTTTCTAGATTATTCCCAAACAAGTAGGGCTTGCCGTGTTTATAATGTGTGTACCAACATCATTATGGAGTCTATTAATGTAATTGTAAATGACATTAGCGCAAAGAGTAGTGACAGTCAAACAGTAGGCTTGGATGAGTCTAAAATAGTTTTTACCCCCGACTCTCCTTAGACAGCTAATTCACTACCACCTGAGAGCCCTGCAGTACCAACCTGGGTTTGTACATACCACCCTCTCGAGAAGGTTGTCGGTAACCCGTATGAGCCAGTGTGAACGATATCACAACTTCAAAAATTAGCTACATTTGCATGTTTTATTTCTCTAGTAGAACCAAAAACTATAAACGATGCCCTATGTGACTCATTCTAGATTTAATGATATGCAAGAAGATCTCGTCTAGTTTTAAAGTCATGATGTTTGGTATCTCGTCCCATGGCCTGAGGACAAAAAGGCTATTGTCACCCGTTGGATTTTTAAAAATAAAACTGACGAGCATAGGGTTGTAATTAGAAACAAGGATTGGTTAGTAGCACAAGGATATTCTCAGATAGTGGGAATAGACTTTGACGAGACTTTTTCCCCTATCACTCGACTCGAGTCTGTTCGTAACCTCCTTTCTATATCATGTCATTTGTAATTCAAGATTTTTTAAATGGACGTCAAGTCCTCATTTTTTAATGGTATTTTAACAGAGGAAGTATACGTAGAACATCCGAAGAGCTTGTAGATCCCTCTCACCCTGACCATGTCTATAGACTTAAGAAGACTTTGTATGGATTAAAGCAAGATCCTAGAGCCTAGTATGAGCGCATCTTGACCTTTTTAATCAATAAAGAGTTTAAGTGAGGTGGCAACAACCAGACATTATTTGTTAGGAAGATAGAACACCATGACTTAATTGCACAAGTTTACGTAGATGATATCATATTCGGTTCCACCTCAACTCATCAAGTAAAGGATTTTTCTGATATAATGCATACTAAATTCCAGATGTAATTAATGGAGGAATTACAGTACTTCTTAGGTTTGCAAGTCAAACAGCTTGGTGATGGTCTATTCATAACTCAATCTAAATATGCTAGTGATCTCATTAAATAATTTGGTCTTAATAATTCTAAAACATCACGTACACCCATGAGCACTTCCACAAAAATATCAAAAGAAGAAAATAGGAAAGATGTTGACCGGACTCTATATAGAAGCATGATAGGGAGTTTGTTATACCTCACTGCCTTTAGGCCTGATATTTCCTTTGTTGTATATATTTGTACATGGTATCAATGCGCACCTAAAGAAAATCATATGTTGTGTGTAAAATGAATAATTAAATACGTTAAAGGCACAATAAATTTTGGCATATGGTACACAAAAGACACTACTAGCTCTATAGTTGGCTATACTAACGCTGACTAGGCAAGATGTACGGACGATAGTAAGAGCACGTCTAGATCCTGTTACTATATAGGAAACAATCTTGTAAGATGGAGTAGTAAAAAATAGAATTGTATATCCTTTTCAACTGTTGAATCCGAATATATAGCTACAGGTAGTTGTTGTGCCCAACTTTTATGGATCAAACAAATGCTTAGTGATTATGGTATTATCGAAGATAAATTGACTATGTATTGTGATAACTAGAGTGCCATTAATATATCTAAAAATCCGGTGCAGCACTCACGAACTAAGCACATTAAGATTAGACAACACTTTATTCGTGAACTTGTTGAATCTAAAGAACTTGATATCGAATACATTAACACTGGAAAATAATTGGCTGACCTGTTTACAAAACCTTTAGATAATATTAGATTTGAATCACTTAGGAAAGCTATAGGGATGATTGTGCTTACTTAAAATATTCTGCCTAATTGTCATAACCTCGATATTTTCACACTAATTATTGGTTTTTGAGGATTTAAAGCACAGACATTTCACAAATGACAAAAGACGCTTCCTTAATATTTTTAACGTAGGAGACCCTTGAATCTACCCTTGTTTAGGACATTGTCTGTGTAGAATAATTCTTTATATATATCCATGTTTTATATATCTCTTTTACCCCATTGTATATTTGAGAAAAATTGAAGGAGAAGAATGTAATACCCCGTATTTTTATGCTATATTAATTTGTTGTGCCCAACTTTTATGGATCAAACAAATGCTTAGTGATTATGGTATTATCGAAGATAAATTGACTATGTATTGTGATAACTAGAGTGCCATTAATATATCTAAAAATCCGGTGCAGCACTCACAAACTAAGCACATTAAGATTATACAACACTTTATTCGTGAACTTGTTGAATCTAAAGAACTTGATATCGAATACATTAACACTGGAAAATAATTGGCTGACCTGTTTACAAAACCTTTAGATAATATTAGATTTGAATCACTTAGGAAAGCTATAGGGATGATTGTGCTTACTTAAAATATTCTGCCTAATTGTCATAACCTCGATATTTTCACACTAATTATTGGTTTTTGAGGATTTAAAGCACGGACATTTCACAAATGACAAAAGACGCTTCCTTAATATTTTTAATGTAGGAGACCCTTGAATCTACCCTTGTTTAGGACATTGTCTGTGTAGAATAATTCTTTATATATATCCATGTTTTATATATCTCTTTTACCCCATTGTATATTTGAGAAAAATTGAAGGAGAAGAATGTAATACCCCGTATTTTTATGCTATATTAATTTGGGGATTTATTAAATTTAATGTGAATTAATTATTTAATATAAATTCGGAAATTAATTATGTTATAATTATTAACGTGATGAGAGTTAGTAATTATGGGAAATTTGTTGAATATTACTAATGAGCAAAGTAATATATACTGGTGGTTATATTAAATGTCACGAGTGAATAAAATGACAATTTTGGAAATTTGAGTCGGGACGCGCCCGTGTCGCGTCGGGACTAAATATTGATGAATAAAAGTGAATATATTATAAGTCACTCGTACGATCGTTTTGAGTGCGCCAATGTGTCCGGAAGGGTCGAGATAGTCAGAAAAGTGTACCCAAGGGTTTAGTTTGGGTCTCGGGGCATTTTTAGGCTTAATTAGTACCCCGGGAGGGCATTTTAGACATTTTACATTTTTGGGTAATTAAGCCCACGAAAATTCAAGGGATATATCAGATGTCTAAGGTTGTATTCTAGGGTTAGAACAACCAAAGGCAAGTGAAGGCCATAGGAGAGGGAAGGAGAGAGCTTCCAAAGCAATCCAAGGCCCAAAATCCATCCGTTTGCACCGCCACCACCACCAACGCGTAGATCGCGCGACTGGGAACGCAACCACACCAAATTCGTCACCAAATCATGAACGTTAAAAATCCCAGGAAAGTGTTATCTTGCTTATTTCGTTGATGCATCACTCATGGTAGTCTAGGAATGATTAGGATGAGTTTTATGGAAGAAAACCCCAAATTTGAGATAGGAAATTGCATGTAGTGATGATTTAAATGATATTCTGGAAACCCTTCACATGTAGTTATCATGTTTTAAGAGAATAAAATTTTGGGAAAAACATATTAGAATTACGTTAAAGAGATTTCTAGGGTTCTTGAAGTTTACATAAATTTTGGGCTTGTTAATCCATGATTATTAATGGAAATTTGCATGCTTTACGTAAAAGATGTATGGAATGGAATTATATAATTGGTAGTACAAATTTATGGACGTTTGGGTATGGAAAGTTAGGATTTGGATGAAGTTTTGTGAGAAAACCCGTAACTGGTAACTGCAGAATTCGCCATACCTACTTGATCGATCGATTGAGCCCCAGACCTCGATCGATCGACCCCTCCTGGCAGACTCATATTTTCCCCTTTTAAATTAGTTGAAATCACTTTAATGAGAAATAATTCTTTGACACCCTTATAAATATGTTTTGGGAGATAAAGTAGACCAGTAGGGTATATAAATAATTTTGGGACCTTTAATGTAAGGCGAGAGTTGTATTTTTGGGATACTACATATAAGAAACGGTGGAGCTACGTATTAAAGGGAGAGATTACGTAAAATGTTACGATGGAAAATAGATGAATACCTATTGAATTTTTATACTTGGGAGGATAGAGTCCATGAGTGTTACGTAGTAGTTGGAATAATTACCTCGAATTAAAGTTAAAGAAAAACCGTTATACGTGATAACTAATAATGAGATATGAGGATAAATGTCGTAACTATGGGATTTGAGATGTACCCAAAATTGATATGGTAATATTAGTATAGTTATATGATTGTGTATGCATATACTATCTATCTGTGAAAATCGTGCTCGCGCTACTTGCTATCCCTGAGGTTACCGCGCTGGGACAGTCTTATCTCGATGGGACCTTTATGGGGGATATTGACTTGTACCCTAAAAGATAGATATCCTTGGTACAGGCTATCGAATCGATAGTTCAGACGGTCCTAAGAGACGTGGGGGCATGTGATATCCTCTTAGAGACTTGGAATCTATGCTTCGCCTCAATATTGTTTGTGTATGTGTTGATACAGTTCGAGAGTGATTTCGAACTTGTATTTCCCTTAGTACGAGAGATACGGGGATTGGATAGCAGAGTATGCATGCACCATAATTTTTATGTGGGGTGCTGTTAGAATATATATATTATACGAGTATGTAATATGTATATAAAATTCAGAAATTTGGAAACTGTTTACTGTGATGGAAAGTAAGAAATGAATCTTGACTTTAAATTGGAAATACTTGTTTGAAAAGTATTATATGACACTGGGAAACTTTATTAATAAATAAAGTTAAAATGAGAGCTTTGTTACTAAATGAAATTACCCTTTTAAACCATTATGTTGTTCAGTTTTAAATCTTGCGAGTAACCTAAGATAAGTTAAATCATTGGGGAAGATTAGTGCGATATATGATAAGATAAACCGTTGGGAAGGTTAGTGCGATAGGTGTGCACATTAGAAGAGAGGTGAGAATTTCTCAAGAGAGTATCGCACTAATATGTTGTTGCATTGGCCTGTAAACAATTTAAATACTTGCTAAACGAATTTTAAATCATATACACTATCGGGCTCTGACCCGTTTCTATTTTCTTTTTCTCTTGTATATATATATATATATATATATATATATATATATATATATATATATATATATATATATATATTACAGGTGCCCAGCCATAGGGGCGTCTTGCTTAGGATCCCTTGGAAGGAACGTGTTGCAGCTTAGGTGGGAGTTGCAGGCCTCTTGCTTAGACGACTTCATTTACTTGATTCCTCTCCTAGCATCTTCATTTTGTGAGGCATGTGTCGCCCTTTCCATTATTTAGTTGTTTTATTTGGACATTGTGATTCAGTTATTGTAGTATTGATACTTTGGGATTTATTACTATCTGGATGTTTTACTTTAAGTTTTAATGTTGGGATTTAGTTGTGGAATGTTTAAATAATTTGTATTATATGTTCCAGAATTATTGTGGTGTGATCTTAAATTTTGAATTGTTGTAAATAATTAAAATCTTGGTTTTCAAAATAAAATTTGGAAAGAAATGTTTAAAAATGGTTTTGACACTTAGCTTAATTAATTAGGGTGTTTAAATTGGAAAAGTTATTTTTACGACAGTGATGCTAAGAATGAACCAACTGTTCACCTTGATTTTAATTTAATAAAAGAGTGATCGCCCGGTATTTAATTAGGCGGGGTGTCACAAAGAACTTGAGTAACTGGCTTTAGATTTAATATCTTATCTTGATACAACTAATATGCCCATTGAGTGTTCCTATTTTAGGCAATTACTTTACAGATCAGTTGTACATCTTTCCATATTAAGGTCAATGGTCTGTATAATAGTTGATTAATGTATTTTTTTCTCTCTTATTTTCGGTTCTAGGATGGAAAAGGGTAGATTAGTTCATTTGTAAAGGAAATCTAGGGACCCACGAATACAAGTTACTCAAGGGAATTTTGTCTCCAATATCCAAAAGGAGAGATTGAGAGCACACTATATGGTTGACTTACTTGAGTTTGTACTATATAGGAGTTCCAACTAGTTTGGATATGGTGAGGAAATAGGATAGAATTCTTTTGAGCAATCTTCTTTGTGGTATTGCAAAGCTTCACCAACAATTGATCATGTCCAAGACATCCTCACTTCCATAAAGGGAACTAATATGATGCATTATACACGCTTTAGGACATAAATCATGCATATTATAATGTGGGTGTGTGTACGTGTTAAAATATTTTTAGGAATTTTTTGAACATTTTTAAAAAAAATTTAAACATTTAAAATGATTTTTTAAATATTTAAAATCAAGGTTTTAAAATGTTGTGGCCTAAACTAGAATTATTTTTATTCCTAATAAACTTCCCATAGTAGAATATAAAATCGGCAGAGACATTTGGGGTAGCAAATTGGATTAATTAGAAATCTAAAACGCGCGTCTTACAACGGCTTAAATTATTACACTTGTTGGCTTCTGGTTTGTTATCTTTGTATTTCTTATGTCTCACATTACTGAGGACGTTTGTTAACCGTTGAATCAAATCTAATCTACGTACTCGCGTCATCTGAGTGAATCCAAGTGAGATTAGAAATGACCAATGACAGTGAGAGGTTGTCCGGTCCATTTACCACCGTTAGATTAGAATTCAAAAAGACGTTTTCATCCCAACCGTCCACTTGCTTCAAACGTCCAGAAGGTTTCTCATTCAGTATAAATAGAACAAATAGTTGAGGCATTTGAGCGAAAAAATACATAGTAGAGAGAGAAAAGAGAAAGGTTAGAGAGAGAGAAAAAAAACAGAGTTGTGAGATAAAAAATCCTTACGTTTTCTCCCAAACACTTTAGTAGTTAAATCTTATCAAAAAATCATCTTTGAGTGCTAGAAGTCTTATGTTTTCTTGAGGGTTTGGTATTTTACAAGTCTAAAGAATACTCTTCACATTTTATCTTTATTAGGAACCCTAATCTCATTGTAGATCTCATATTTCTTACTAGAAATTGTGAGAAATATGTTGAGATACAGTCTCACGTTTATCTAGGATTTACGTACCTTCTCTTATATTTTTAAATATCCATTATCTATTTTCATCTTTGTTGAAAAAGAGACTTCAAATCAGTCCATATTTGAGGTCTGAAACGTTTGTTTCTAAAGTTAAGTTTTACAGCTTGTGAAACTAGTTTTGTGTAATAAAGTGTTCAAAACATCAGATCTACTTTTTGAAAGATTTACTTCAGATCTGAAATATTTTGTGAAACAAGAAGTCTAATTTTATTGAAAAGTGAAACTCTACATCTCACATATAAATTTGTGATTCGTAAGACTGTATGTAAAAGTGTGGTTCCTTAGAGAGATTTTGTGTTGACTGAGTCCATAAAAGCAAGGAGCAAGGAGTTAAAGTAAAGAAACTGCCAGAGAGATCAAAGTCATAATCAGAATACCGTGGAGGAGATTTTTGCTCATTTAGGTATATTTTTGTCCTTTAGCCTAGGATCTTGTGTTACATGTTTATGTGCTTATAACTCTTGTACAATTGTTTATAGTGGATTTTTTTTTTGTGACTTAGAGGTCACCATGGATGTTTCCTTAAATTGAGGTTTTACCAAGTTAAAAATCATTGTGTTAACTTACTTTTTTAGTTCTTAATATCTTTCGTGGTTTGGTTTCAATACAAAGAACTAGTATAGGTTTTTGATTTAAAACCTAAGGTAATCAGGCTACCAAGTCTAACATCCAACAAAATCAGTTTTATACACATCTTGTGTTTTAAGATTTTAAAAAAGGAGTTTCCTCAAAGAGTTTGTTTTTGGAGTTTACTTAACCTTTTAACTTTGTGTTGAAAATCTTAGTGAACATTTTTTCAGCTATCACTAGATCGTAGGCCTTAGCAAATTTCAAAATCGTTTCCCCTCCTACATTTCTCTCACCAAAAACTATAACCCCCGTGTATCCTTAGATAACTGTCCCATTTTACTCCTACATGTCCATTCAAGACACCTCATAAATATGTTTTCACTTACTTTCATTATTGTTCTCGATACTTTGGTGTAAACTTTAATGTATCTTCACAGCCGATGGTGTCATTATTGTGGGAGGGGAAAGACGTAGGAAGGGTATAGTTACCTTGTTGGTTGTGGGTTAAAATGTATGATAAATCCTCGATGGTTTTGGTTCCGCCTCAGTGAACCAAAGATAGTGGGGTATCCCAACTACTGTGTCAAGTGTAGATATAGTCAAGGCTGAACCACGATAAAATCTCGATTTTCTCCAAACTCTATATATATTACTATTCATAGTTGATTAATTACACACACTTCAATTGATTCATCATATTACATTTAATCTTGAAAGATAATTCTTTAATTAATTTATTGCTTTCATATCGATATACTATTACAATTAATTAAAGTTTTTTAGATTGCCATTAAACTTATAATAACCCAATTCACCACCCACTTGGATATATTTTCGTGAAACAATAGTAACATGTGTATTGAAAAGAGAATTCTCCCTAAAAGAATTGAAGATCGATGGGATGAACATATGAAAATGATCTAAAGATGAACCGTCATTAAATCTACCATAAACAAAACGATTGGAACAACGAAGATCTTAAGGTGAATAGTAAACACAATATCCAAGAAAACACCCCGATGAAGATCAACTATTAGATGAAGAAATTAAAAGTATCCTAGCGATTGATAAAAACTCATCAAATTGTGTTTCCATATTTATTTTCAGTTGATTTAGATACACAACCTCAATTTGAACGAGTTTAATTAGTATGAAGGATTGGGTTTAGTTGGTTCCCATAAATGACAACAATCTACTAATGCCAATTTAGATAAACATAGAAAATTTGAGTGAAATTAGTATGTAAATAATAAAATGATACATCTAGGTGATGATTAAAAAAAATCGAAAATAAGGATGAGAGAATAGAATATCAAAGACACAAATTTAAGTGGTCCAATTCTTTGGCTTACATCCACAAAAAAAATTATTTTTTACTATGATGAACAGAGTTTTTACAATTTCTCTCTCTCTTTGTTATCTATTTTGACATATTTTTAGTAGCATTCGAAATTATTTGGATCACAACTAAAGATGATCTTATCTTTTATACTATGTTTGGGGTGTAATGTGCACCCCAATTCGCATAACATGTGCTTCCAAGCCAAGCTACTTTACTATGCGGACACATGTCCCTTTAAAATGTTGATAAAATGCATGAATATTATTTATGATACTTCTATCGCTAAAAACATAGAATAAAGCTAAACTCAAGAAGACGGCAACGGTTCCATTTGATGAAAACGTTTTTGTGTCGTCGTTGTTGTGGAATTTTCAATTAAAATTCCTTTAAACCTATAAATACACTTAAAAGCAAGTGTATGGCAAGTAAGGGGAATTAATCCGTCTTTTTAATGGGGCAAGAAACAAATTAAAATAATAAAAATTTTAAAAAAATCAAGTAATCTATTACGTATGCTAAAAATCTAACTAAACTAGTTAATAAATGAAATGATAAAGTGAGAGAGATATGAGGTGTATACAAATATGAGATAATTCAAGGTATTAGAATTCACCACTTAGCCTATTTATTCTTATTATTTAGTTTATCTATTTAAAATACCCCAAGACATATTTAAATGAAAAAATCAACTCACATTGCAAATATGAGTTAAAACATTACCTTTTTAGAAGATTAATGTTAGACTTTCACATACTCTATAAAAATCATAGTTAAACATTTTCTAATAAATAACCCAATAAGGAAAATTTACTAAAATATTTTAAATCATTGGAAATAAAGCTTTAGAGTAGGGAAATTAAAATTACAATATCATTTTAAAAAATTGTGTCTAGTTTAATTAGTAAATAAATATTATAATCTAAATTTATTATTTTCTCTCGAAAATTATTCACCCTCTCTCGATGTGTGAATATAAAATGTGAAAGTCTAATAATAGTATTCAAATGAGCATAATAAATAAATAAACTAAAAAATAAGAATAATCAATATAAGGATTTCATTTAACCCCATATTTAGCCTCTAATTTGGGTATTATTGCATATAAAATGTAATAATAACACCACTAGTGGCTAAAAATATAAACAGAAGGAGAACAATACTAAACAAAGTCTCCTTTCATTTTCATTGAACTTTCATTAAAATCCCAAGCTTGTACAAGAACCAAACCCCCCAAATTTGTGTTTTACAATAAAAATATGAGAGAAAAAGAACTCTTGTAATCGCACACTCTATTCAGAAATTGAAATGGACTCAAACTTAGAATATAAATCTCAACAAATTTGTTATGCCTAGCATAACTCTCTCAAAAAATACAAAATAATAACTAAAAATTACACACCAAACTAACCCTAAAATTACCTTACAAACTACCATAAGACTAAACTATACAAATGAGTTCAAATGGCATTGTAGTCCTCCCTTTAAATGGTTGTTGTTCCAATTATATAAATAGGTTATAAGAGGTTAGGATTTAGGACAGCTGCCAAAAAAGGAAGTGAGAGAGGAGCATAGGGATAGGGCACGTGGGGGATGAATGTTGGTGAGGGAGAGTGGGAAGAGAGTAGAGAGTGAGGGATAAAATGAGGGATCATGGGTATAAAAGGCAGTTGGGAGCATTGGGTTATGTGAGAAATAAGAGGGGTGAGGAGATTATGGGTTTTACACAGGGTCGGCTCTAGGCATAGGCGGGTTAGGCCGCCGCCTAGGACCCCCAATTAATTAGGGCCCCTTTCAGGGGTAAAAAAAATTTGTAGCTATAAAAAAAATTAGGTATAAAAAAAATTAGTTGTAAAAAAAAAAAGCCCCCCCAAAAAAATTAGTTATGAAAAAAATTAGAGTCATCACTTAAAAAAAAGCCCCCAAAAATAAATTTGTTCTATTTAAAAGAAACTCATACACTAAACCCAACAACCACATAATAACCCACCCACACACTAAAAAATAAACCCACACAATAAACCCACCATCATAACCCAACCCAACCCAAACCCAGCCCAACCCATTTACTTATTCTATTCTTCTAACCCTAACTCTCTCATTTCTCTCACCCACTTTTTTCTCTCACTCTTCTTCTCCTCCTCTCTTCTTCTCTATCACTCTCTTTCTCTACTAACCAAAGCAATAATAAATGCTCTCTTACCCCACCCCACCCCACCCCACCCCCACCCCCAAAACCCTTAGCCGCCATTGCCCCACCCCCCACTACCCACCACCCACCCCCAAAAAAGCAATTTTCGGTAACCCCCACCCCCCCAAAAAAAATGAGCACCCCCCCCCCCCCCCCTCTTTTTTTCTTGAACTAACCTCATCAAAATAAGGGTTAAAAATCTAGGGTTTCAATTTCTTCAATTTCATAAAGTTAGGGCTTGATTGGAGATTGGTTGGACCTTGTTTGCGTAAGTATATATTATTCATTTTCTTTGTTATATCCCACTATATAAATTTGTTTGTGTTACTACTAATATTTTTTTTTGTAGATACCAATTTATTATTTGGGTATTTACAAATTAAAATTCGAGATTGCTCTCAAATTGGTACTCCAATCAGGTTCTATTGTTCCTTTTTAGCATTTTTCTTTAATATGGTTTGTCAATTTTATTGAGAATCTTGTGATTGTGTGATTAATTTTTATTTTTGAAAATTACACTTGTTATTGTGTTGTGTTGTGTGAATATGTCTATAGATATTGCTAAAGAAATGAAAATTGAACTCGTATTTTGTGAAAAGCGTAATATTTATAGAAAAAAATATTTTGATGAGAATCCTAGTGATGGGATTAGACATTAGTATATTAAAATTTATTTTCTATATAAAAATTGGTTTTGCATCGAAAAATGCGAGAAGAACACATTTTCTTTAATTTGATTTTTTTTATACAAAAGGGCCCCATTTTAATTTTTCACCTAGGCCCCGAAAACTATAGAGCCGGCCCTGGTTTTACGCATACACACATACAATATGTATATATGTACGTGTAAAAATTGGAGTTATACCTGTTGGATGATTTTAATATTAATGGGTCTTAATGGTTAAAGAAGATGGAAGGTTAAAACCATTAATTAGTTTAAATAAGAAAAGATATAGGGAAGTGGGAAAACCAAAAGTCCCACACTAAAAAAGTGTGAAAAAGTTAGTGGGTTAATAAATGCTCTTGTGTCATAAGAAGTTACTTGCGTGCATTGAAGTGTATGTTACTAGTGTACACCTTAAGTTCAAGGATGGTGCTTTGAACCATCCGCACGCTCGCGTGTTCGAAAGTGCGATTGGGCGTTTGGGACGCTTTGGGCGCTCTAAAGGCGTACTTTGCACTTCATGCATACGCATCATCGCGAGGAGCGGTAGGAGCCTTTGCGCATCGTCGCTAGTAGCAGTAGGATCCTTTAATTTTTGACAAAGTCAAAAGATCAAACGGTTCATATTAAATACATAATAATGGCGCAAGTGAATCTGAACCGTCGAATTTTGGCGCCACTTCATTAATTGTCAATCCGTACAGTCACACCTTTTAGGACAAATATGGAACGTC
This sequence comes from Sambucus nigra, assembly GCA_949130495.1. Taxonomy (NCBI): domain Eukaryota; kingdom Viridiplantae; phylum Streptophyta; class Magnoliopsida; order Dipsacales; family Adoxaceae; genus Sambucus; species Sambucus nigra. The sequence goes on along the minus strand of OX422221.1, from coordinate 359,635,704 downwards.
CAATATATTATTATATATCCAAGGGTCGTGATTAAATGACCTTTGGATGTGGCGTCTATTTATGAACAGACACCACAAGAGGATATATATAGAAGGTCAAATCCTATTATAATTAATTCTGAAAATTTTCTCTCTCTATTATTTCTTCTTACCAATTTCATAGTTAGTTCTGAGGTATTCTTCAATTTTGATACTTGAATAAACCTGTGGATTTGTTGTATCTTGGAGGTAATTTCATATTTTCTACGTTCTTAAAATTCATCAACAATCTTAAGGTGTAAGGGAAAATTATATGAATATGTTTCTGAATCCCAACGTGCGTTTGGACCGTTTTGATGGAACAAATTTCACTCGTTGTAAAGGAAAATTATTCTTTCTTCTCACTGTTTTGAAAATTGCATATGTTCTGGATCCTAAACTAGAAGCAATTCCACAACCAAAAGAAGACGATAATAAAACTGTCAAAGAACAACGGAAGAATCGTGAAGAAGATGAATTGGTGTGTCGTGAGCATATTATAAATACATTATTTGATCGACTATATGATCTTTACAACTCTATGCAGTCTCCGCGGGAAATCTGGAATGCACTTGAATACAAATACAAAATAGCAAAAGAAGGTACGGATAAATTCTTAATTCTGAAATACTTCGAATTCTAAATAAATGATAACCAAACTGTTTTAGACTAAGTACATGAGTTGCAAATTCTTGTCACGAAGCTTCGTGAATTAAAAATGGAAATTTCTAAATCATTTCAAGTTGTTGCAATTATTGAAAAATTACCACCAAGTGGGAATGATTGTCGTAAGAAACTCCTATATAGGAAAGACGATATAAGTTTGGATGAATTACAGAAACATTTTAGAATTGAAGAAGAACCTAGATCCCGTGATCAAACAAATGTTTCTCAGAATTCCACAAAAGATAACTTTGTTGAAGGAAAGAAATAACAAAAGAACTCCAAAGCTAATGGTAAGAAGTTAAAGAAAAATAATTCGAACAAGAAACAGTCCAATGGGGCTCGTTTCAATTGTGGCAAAAATGGCCACTATGCCCGTGATTACAGAAACAAGAAATGAAAGATAGATGCTAGTGAATCCAATAATGCAAATAATGCAAATATGGTGGAAAATAAGATCGATGATCTTGCAGCAATGGTATCGGATATGCAAATTGGAATGATTACCGAACTAAACATGGCGGAAATTACGAAGTCTTATAATTGGTGGCTCGATTCTGGGGCTACCATACATGTCTGCAATGATAAATCATTCTACTCCACATATGAAAAGGCAGAGGATGGTCAAGAGGTTCTAATGGGGAATCATAATTCAGCCAAGGTTCTGGGAAAAGTAAATGTTTAACTAAAATTCACATCTGGAAAGAAATTGACGTTGACAAATGTTCTACGTGTACTAGAAATTCAAAAAAATTTGGTGTCTGCAAGTCTAATTTGTAAAAGCGGCATCAAAGTCGCCTTTGTGTTTGATAAGTTAATTATGTCTAAGAATGGGCCATTTGTTGGGAAAAGGTATGCTTGTGATGGAATGTTCAAACTCAGTATTGTTTTAATAATATGAATCATTTCGCTTATATTGTTGAGTATTTTGATGTTTCGCATGTTAGATTAGCACATTTAAATTTTAGATCATTGAAATTCATGTCTAAACATAAACTAATATCTTGTGATAGTACTTCTTATGAAAAATGTGAAATATTTATTCAAGCAAAATTAACAAAAAGACTGTTGATGTAAACAATTAGATCACTCTAATAATTCAATCACAGATAAATAAATGAGACAAAAGATTTTAAAGTGGTTCAGCCTTATAAGAATGGCCTACGTCCACTGTTATTTTATTGCTGAGTGTTTGGGAATTCTCGATTACAAGAAATTCCGTTCTGGATCCCAAAGTTTGGATTCAGGATCAGATCCCCTACAATGAGGATTGTAAAACGTATTTATAGCCTTGAGGCTGTCATATGAAAGGGTGATACATTAAATGATATACATACGAAAGGGTAATACATTTAATGCCCTTTAAGCGTGTACGTCTAAATGATAAGCATTTAATGAACCAGTTGAACTGTTGGTTATTCATCAATTAATGCTCTGTTCGAGATGCAGCTCGGACCGCCTGAGTAGCTCGGACCGCCTAAGCTTTCTGATATTCAAGAGTTCCTCAGAGAGGTCTGTTCCTCGGAGCGTATGAGTTCCTCGGAGAGGTCTGTTCCTCGGGGGGTATGAGTTCCTCGGAGTAACATGGTTCCTTGGAGCGTGTGATTATCTCGTAAGTGCATGTTGTTGCCATGTAGATAGCCACGTGTATTCATATGACTGATCCAAGTCAGCAGATTAAATTTGGTATCAACAGAAGCCCCCAATGTTTCGCAGTTCGAAATTTAAGGAATATGGAACATTCTTTCTCGGAATACAGTAGCTTTAAATAGTTCTTCCTGATTTTTAGGATCATCTCCCTTGTATTTATTTCTCCATCTCAATTTGTAGAATCATGATTTTTTGGACTTTTCTGCTCGCTTCGGTTCCAGCGTCACTTTTTGCCTTTTTAGCCGCTGTTGTTCGCTTTGATTCCCGCGTCAATATTTAATGATTTTTAGCCGCCGGTAATGTAATCATCCTTTTTGTAATCATTATTTCGCCAGTTCCCAAGGCAAGGTATTTAAACTTCACAGAGACTCCCATCGTCTTCTATCTTTTCAAATTTTCATCTTCGAGTTTTTCATTGTCTTCTACTCTCTTGTGCGTTCATCTCTTCCGTCGTTCATTGTCAACAGCTTCAGTCTTTTTTCTGTAAGATCCTCTTTCTTCTTCTTCATTTCTTTTAATTCATCATCATGGTTTACCCAGTTGAGTCTCTTGACAAATTTCGATCTGATTTTTCCATTCCCTCTTGGGTTGTCTTGGAAGAGCTTTCTGAGCCTTCTAATTATTTCAATTTGGCTGAGGGACATTGGTTCCCCAGTCTCTTTTTTGCTGAGTGTGGATTTTCTTTTCCACCAAATCCTATGTGTTTGGAATTCTGTCAGTACTTTGATGTTGTTCCTGCACGAATAGCCCCCAACACCTGGAGAATAGTTAATGGGGTGCATAAATTAAATCAAGTGCATGGAACTCGTATAGGGATTCCAGAAATCATGTACTGCTATAGATGGGCAGTTAATGATAATATTTATTATTTAAAAACTAGGTTTATAAATAGAGCCTTAGTAGTCAATCTCCCTGATGCCAACAGGGATTATTTTGAACATGGGGTTGTTGTAAAGATTGGCAACACCCTCCTTTAATCGGAGATGAGGTTTACCAGGGTACCAGATGCCCTCCTTATGGAAATGGGATAGGTTATTTTTATTTTATTTTATTTTATTTTATTTATCTTGAAATCATGTTTGTTTTATGTTTGATAAAATGTGTTACTGATAACAATGTATGTTTATTTGCAGTTGATAGCAAGAGAAAGTGCCCAAAAGAAACAGATGTCAATCTAAGGCATTTGGGACTTATTTGGGGTCTACATCAAAGGGTTGCTGACGATCACATTCGATCAGCCTCCTATCTGCTCCAATACAAGAGCTATACAACTTCTTTCACTGCTCGTCCAGTGATCAGTGAAGAAGAGCCAGTACCACCCTCTGCAAGTTCTTCACCAGAATCTCACGTTCCGTTGAGCGAAAGGATGAAGAAGATAAGGACTCCTACTCTGTTTGAGAAAACTACCTCCGGCTCTGGGGAGGTAAAAAGGATTAGGATTTATGTCCCAAGGGAGGGGACAAAGAAAACTGTTGCAGCTCCTCCAGCTACTCCTGCGAAGATTGTCGAGAAGCCCGCAGTGGCTCTGAGCAGCTCTGCTGCTCCTGGAGAGGTGATTGTGATATCACCGACTAAGGATTCTTCCTTGGTTGTACCTGTTCCCCCGAGGAGGCTGAAGAAGAGCTCCTCGGTCAATTTGGCTGACACCACCATTCAGCCCCCTTCTGCTGAGACTAGGGTTCCCACATCTGTTCCCCCGAGCTCTGACATGAGCTCGGTAAAGTCCTTGACCATTCCCGAGGTGCAAGGTAATGAAGATAACCTTACTCGGGATATGGTTACTTCTTTGGCTGCTCGTCAACTTGCTTCAGTAAGTACCTTTACTTTGAACTTTTCGTATTTTCCTTTGTTATTTCTCATATTTGTTTCTGACTTTGCTTTCTTTTTTTGTTTACAGTTGACGAGCTGCTTCAACATAATCCTTAAGAAGGATGAAGCAATCAAAGCTTCTTGCTCCTCGTCTAGTGTGGAGGGAGCTCTAGAGGAAGCTACCAAGTCCTTGGAGGAATCTCGCCAGAGGTACGATACTGATAAGGCAGTCTGGGAGAAGAAACTTGCTTCCTCCGAGCAGGAGAAAACTCGGGTTGCTGAGGCCTCAAGGGATTTAGAGAGGAAAGTGAATGCCTTGGAGAAGGCTAATAAAGAACTCGATGTGAAGCTCAAGACTGCTGGGGAATTTGAAAATAAACTCAAGGCTGCTGAGGAGAGGTTGGTCTAACTCCAGGAAATAACTCGGCAGAAGGAGGAAGCTGAACAAAAACTGAAAGCTGCTGATGTTTTGTTGTCCGAGAAGCTTGCCTTGGAGAAGGCCAAAAGGAAAGCTGCCGTAAAGAAGTCCTTCAGCTCTGGCTGGGACAAAGGTTGGGATAAGGGATGTGCTACCATGGTCTCTCAAGTGGATTAGGTAGTGTAAAGTATTTCAGGGACGGATGGGTTGCTGCCCTTCAGGAATTGAAGGTCGACGAGTCATCCGAGCTCTTCCAGAGACACATCCCTGGTCCCCCTTCTACTCTAGAAGAATTAGAAGAGGACGAAGCTACCTCTGAGGAGTCTTCAATGGTAGTGGGAGAACATGCCCTAACCAGCCAGCCTGCTGCCGAGCAAGTAGTTTCTTCTTCCGAGCAACAGCTGGTGCTCTCCGAACAAGTCACAGTTCCCTCCGAGCAACCTGCCTGCTCTTCCCAACCTCTCGGGAAGGTTTTGGGAGATAAGGAAAAGGTGTAGTGTTGTTCGGTTTTCTCTTTCTATTTTTCTTTTTTGTCAAATGTAACCAAGATCTTTGTAACTCTGCACTATGATCTAATAAAATTTGAGTTTTCTTCCATACGGTTGTCTCTTTTCTATTTGTATTCTGTCTTGATCTTCTTTTTGATGATTATTTTTTCTTTCTCTGCTAGTTTCTGGCCAGGATGGATCTGCTATCTGCCAATGATACAAAGCTGATGCAGCAATGTAATGAATATTATAAGGCTAGTCACACAGACCTGAGTGCATCAGAAGTTGCCGACATCCTTGGTCATGATGCTTCAGAACAGGCAGTCGAAGCATATCAGTACCTGAAGTGTTTACTTGACCGAGCTGTAGCCAATAATGTGGCTTACTATGAAATGATCGAGGATCTCTAGTGTACCCTCGAAGACCTTCAGAATCAGTACAAGGAATCAATTGCCTTACTGCATGAGGGGTACGAGAAGAAGTATAAGTTGATCGTTGCTGACAAGGGCTACGAGAAGCTTTTTGCTGGGTATGATCTGAGGGAGAGAACTCTGAAGTGTGAGGTTGAACAGTGCAGACAGATTGTCGAGCTGCTGGAGCAAGAGAATAATAATTTGCAGAACGAGCTAGCGCAGTTGAAGTCTGCAGCTTCTTCAACAGCCCTAATCCCAGTGACTGATGAGGGATTTTCATTTTTAGAGGTTGAGAATGCCAAATTAAGGGAAGAGTTGGACACCTTGAGGATGTCGAGCACTTCCACATCTCCTCGGGGACGAGCAAGAGCTCCTCGGGGTCGAGGAAGAGCAGTTCGGGTGCTGGTCAAGGAACAGAGAACAGCGTCTGCCTTAGAGAATCAGGCCTTCCAACTAATGGCGAAGAATCAGGCTTTGTCCGATATGTCCAAGAAGATAAGGGACTTGGAGAAACAGATCTCTGCGCAGAAATCAATCTTGGAGAATAAGGAGCTTTTTATCAAGAGCCTCCATGATCAGCTAGAAAAGCTAACATATCAATTCCACAAACAGCCCAGGGAGTTCTGGATGGATGGATACAACGAAGCACTATTCCATTTGGACGATCGTATCCAGAATGCCAATAATGAGGGCTATAAATAAGGCTGGCTGAATGCCTTAGGTGTGCTGAAGCTCGAACAAGGACACTATCTGTGGGACTACTACGATCCCGGGTTGCTCGACTTGCCTGTGCCACCGTACAATTTGGACATGGAATGGATCCCAGCTCGTGCCATTCCTCGAAGCTTAATTTCAAAATACCTCGGTGACAACAATTTACATTCTCAAGTTGAGGTATCTCATCCCGAGCATCTTTTAGATCGACCTTCTGTGATGAACGTCAGGATGCTGAAGGATTTGAACTTCATCAATTCTCCTCGGTCTTTAAATGATCCGCATGCTGGCGAGGAACCTGTATCGAAAGCTGAGGGGAAAAGACCAATAGAATAGGAATTTTTTATGTAACAGTTAGTATACATATCCATGTAATTATCAATGTAACTTGTAATTTATTTTGAATTCAATGAAAGACTTTCATTCTTACTTGCAAATCTCAATTGCTATTATCTTGTAGTTATCGAATACTTTATATTCATGTATCTCTGTTAAAAAGATAATAATATTGTGTTGTTCATCGACCAACTTAGTAATAAAAAAGTTTTCACTTAATAATAAAGTAATGAGTATAAAAATGTTTAAAATTTTTCCAACCAACTAAGGTTGTTAAATTGTGCTCGTCGACCAATTATAGTTAGTGAGAGTTGATCCCCGACTAACCATACTTGGTAATTTTTTATCTTTTTCATAAAATGTATCCGACTAACCAAAGTCGATAAATTCTCCTTGTTGACCAACTATAGTTAGTGGGTTTTTATCCCCGACCAACCATACTTGGTACAGTTTTGAATATTTTCTCCTCGTCGACCAACTATGTTGGTACAGTTTGGAATATTTCGTTTCCTAGCCAAACAGGTTGGCATTTTTAGGAATATTTCTCCTCGTCGACCAACTACGTTGGTACAGTTTGGAATATTTTCTCCTCGTCGACCAACTATGTTGGTACAGTTTGGAATATTTTCTCCTCGTCGACCAACTATGTTGGTACAGTTTGGAATATTTTCTCCTCGTCGACCAACTATGTTGGTACAGTTTGGAATATTTTCTCCTCGTCGACAAACTATGTTGATACAGTTTGGAATATTTTCTCCTCGTCGACCAACTATGTTGGTACAGTTTGGAATATTTTCTTGAGTAGTCTACCGAGCTTTGCCGAGTAGTGCATAGCACTAGTATTCCCCGAAAAAATTTCAATAAACAGAGAGACTTGCAGAATATTTTTATTTTATTCATACCAATGGAAACTGTGTTACATATACATCACTGGTAATACTTGCGCAGATGTTCTGCGTTCCATGCATTCTTAAACTCTTCGCCTTCTAAAGTTGCTATTCGATAAGTTCCTGGTCGAACAACTTCTGTAACTCGGTATGGTCCATGCCAATTTGCCTCCAGTTTGTTATGCTTTTGAATTACTTTCTTCAGCACATAGTCTCCTTCTTTCAGGTCGCACTTCTTCACCCTCTTATTGTAAAACAAAGTTGTCCGCTGCTGGTAAGCAGCATTTCTAATGGCTGCCTCCTCTCTGACCTCCTCGAGCATGTCTAAATTCGGTCTTCTCATTAAATCGCTGACAGGGGAATTGAAATTCAGTACCCTGTGTGTTGGGAGACCCAACTCGGAAGGTATGACAGCTTCACTTCCAAACGCCAGCATGTATGGTGATTCTCCAGTTGCTACTCGGGGAGTAGTTCGGTAAGCCCAGAGTACTGATTGTAACTCGTTGATCCAATTCTCTTTCGCATCATCCAATCTTTTCTTCAAACCGTTCAGCAGCGTTCTGTTTGTCACTTCAGTTTGTCCATTGCTTTGAGGATGGCCTGGTGCTGAATGAACCTTCAAAATGTTTGATTGATGACAATAGGCAGCGAACTCCTCGTTATCAAATTGTGTTCCATGGTCTGTGATGAAAGCATGAGGAAGACCATATCGGCAAATGATATTCTTCCAAACAAATTGGTACACCTTCTCGTACGTCATATCAATGAGTGACTCAGTTTCTACCCACTTAGTAAAATAATCCACTGCGACGACGAGGTACTTGAACCTTCCTCGGGTCGTTGGCAGTGGTCCAACCAAATCAATTCCCCACATGGCAAATGGCCAAGGGGAAGTTATGGGTGTCAACAATGCTTGTGGAGTTCTTCGGATAGAGGAAAAGTGTTGGCACTTGTCACATTTCTTGGCATAGGCTATACAATCTGCCCTCATCGTCGGCCAGTAGTATCCCTGCGTCATCACCCTTTGTAAAAGTGTCCGACCTGCTACATGTGCTCCACAAGACCCTTCATGGATCTCTTCAATCAAATCTTTCACCTCGGTGGGATGTACACATCTCTGCAAACCTGCCATAATTCCTCGTCTATATAAAACACCATTAGTTAGTACATACCGAGCAGCTTTAAACTTCAATTTCTTGGTTGCAAGCTTGTCAATTGGAAATTCTCCTTCCTCGATATATACCGTAATGGGATCCATCTAAGATGGTCCTAAATCAAGGGTGATAAAATTCATCTTCAGATCTTCATCTATACTCTGACCAGCTAACACTTCAATTGGGATTGTTCGTCGTAGCTCGGTGCGAGTAGCTGATGCTAGTCGAGCTAGGGCGTCTGCTCTCGTATTCTCCATTCTTGGTATTCTGACCAGCTGAATAGCGGCAAATTCTGATAACAGTTCCTTTGCCTTTGCATGATATCTGATCATTAATTCTCCTCTAACTGCATATATTCCCATCATTTGGTTTACAATCAATTGAGAGTCACTGAAAATCACAACCTGCTGTGCCTCCATGATTTTTGCCAAATTAAGCCTTGCAATCATGGCCTCATATTCAGCCTCATTATTGGAAGCTTTGAATTGGAAACGCAAGGCGTATTCCATGTCGACCTCGTCTGGAGTGCTTAGAATTATCCCGTGTCACATCCGACAGTGCAAGATGAGCCATCTACATATAGCCTCCATATAGGTAACTCGTCTTCAAATTTTTGATCAGTCAGAGTTCCTTGGTGAAATATTTGCTGCTTCCTTTCATCATCCACGAATTTTTCTCGCTCCTCGTCGATCATCTTTTCTTGCCCTTTTACCAACCGGAGTTGATCTGAGCTCGAATTTAATGATCCTGTAACATCCACTCGCCCTTTTACCAACCGGAGTTGGTCTGAGCTAGTGTTTGTCGATCCTGTAACATCCACAGGTTGATCAGCGAGAAACTCTTGTTCCTCGTCTGGAGTCTTCCCAACTGTCTTTGCATCACATCCTGTAACATCCACACACCCTTTTACCAATCGGAATTGGTCTGGGCCCGTGTTTGTTAATCCTGTAACATCCACAGGTTGATCAGCGAGCAACTTTTGCTCCTCGGGAGTATCAGGATAGGTGAACTCCGCTATGAAATCTGCTACAGCTTGCCCTTTTAGTGATGATCTGGGTTCATAAATTATATCATATTCTCCGAGCTCTATTGCCCAGTACATCAATCTCCCTGATTTCTTTGGCTTATGAAGGGCTTGTCTCAATGGCACATCGGTGTATACTACTATAGTATGAGCCTGGAAGTACGGCCTCATTCTCCTACTCGCCTTAATCAGCGCCAGTGCCAATTTCTCCAGTCTTGGATATCTGATCTCTGCTCCTCGGAAGGCCTTACTTGTGTAATAAATTGGCTTTTGTACTCCATTCTCCACTCTGATCAACGCCTAGCTAACTGCATTCTCGGACACAGCAAGGTATAAATACAATTTTTCTCCCATCACCGGCCTGGACAACAGTGGAGGTGCTCCCAAGTATTTCTTCAAGTCTTGAAAAGCCTTCTCGCATTCATCATTCCACTCAAAAGTCTTTCTGAGTGTCTTGAAGAATGGGAGACATCTATCAGTTGCTCGTGACATAAATCTATTGAGTGCCTCTACTCGTCCTGTGAGACTCTGTACTTCCTTCTTCGTTGTTGGAGATCGCAGCCCTAATAGAGCTTTGATCTTTTCAGGATTTGCTTCAATGCCTCGTTGATTGACAATGTACCCGATAAGCATGCCTTCTCGTACTCCAAAGATGCACTTCGTCGGGTTCAATTTCATTTAATATTTATCTAGTTGATCAAAAGTCTGGCTTAAGTTAACTAGGTGATCGGCAGCTTTCTTGCTTTTTGTCAGCATATCGTCAACATAGACTTCCATGTTGTCACTGATTTGTTCATCAAAGACCTTGTTCATCAGCCTCTGATATGTCGCACCTGCATTTTTCAAACCAAAAGGCATAACGTTATAACAATAAGTTCCCCTAGGGGTAATAAAAGAAGTACTTTCCCTATCCTCAGGTTTCATTTTAATTTGATTGTAGCCAGAATAAGCATCCATGAAGCTCAGCAACTCGTGTCCCGAGGTAGCATCCACCAGTTGATCAATTCGGGGCAATGGAAAGTGATCCTTTGGACATGCTTTGTTGAGGTCGGTGAAGTCCACACACATCCTCCACTTGTTGTTTTTCTTCTTTACCATCACCACATTAGCTAACCAATCTGGATATTTAACATCTTCAATGAAATAAGCTTTTTGGAGCTTCTCGACTTCCTCCTGTATAGCTTGATTCTTCTCGGGACTGAATACTCTTTTTCTCTGCTTCATAGGCTTGATCTCCTTATTCACATTGAGCTCGTGACATAAGAAATTTGGGTCTATCCCAGGCATATCTTCATGACTCCACGCAAAAGTTTGTCTTCTGCTTCTAAGGAAAGTTATCAATTCTTGTTTTAATGAGGCCTCCAACGATGAACCTATTTGAGTAGTTCGCTCAGGGTGTTCGTCGTCCAGAATGATATTTTCAGTAGCTTCTACCACTTAACCTTTCACGAGTTGCGATTCATCTCGAGGATCCAAGGTTTCAATTTCTGTACCTTCATCCACTTGATAGGTAGTAGTCTTTTTCTTCAATTCTTCTAATTCTTCTTGCTCGGCGGATGAATAATAGCACTCCCGAGCTACTTTCTGATCACCTTTCATAACTCCTACTCCAAAGTTTGTTGGAAATTTTAGGCACTGATGCACTGTAGATGGCACAGCCTCAAACTTCTTCAATCCTACTCTTCCCATGATGATATTGTACGATGACTGGACATTCTTACCCATCATGAAGAATCGTATTCTTTCTGTCCGACAAGCAGGCCATGTACCAATGAATATATCCAACTTGATCGTCCCAAGTGAAAATACTTTTTCACCAGCAAAACTGATGAGGGGTCTGTGGTAAGGCTCCAGTTGAGATAGCTTTAGATTTAAACTATCGAAACACGAGTAGAACATGATGTCTATCGAGCTACCATTGTCGACCAGCACTCTTGAAATCATTACCTCCTTCATTCTCATCTTGATCACCAGTGAATCATCGTGAGGATATAAAACACCTGCAAGGTCATTTTTCAAAAAATTGATGACCAGTTTCTCCTTGTTCACCTTTCTCGGGCGATCTTCCTCAGCTAAATTTATTCGCTGAATGTACGAGCAAGCTTGAGCCCCTCCGAGGTAAACTTTTCTTTCTGCAGTAAGGTCTCCTCCTCCTGCATCTCCTCCTGTAATAACATTACAATCAAATGACCCGAAGCGTATTGAAAATACCTCTCGTTCTGGCTACCTTGGCTTCTTGGGAAGATCGGGGTCATCTTCTGGAATATCTTCATGGTTTCTCTTCTTTTTCTCCTCTGCTCCACGAGGAGATCTAGACCTTTCTCTAGTTCGGTCATTGTTTCTTCTTTCGCCTCCCCGATCAACATACTTTGCTAGCTTTCCTCGTCGGATGAGTGTTTCAATCTCGTTCTGAAGAGCTATGCAATTTTTTGTCATATGGCTATGATCCTTATGGAACTCGCAATATTTCTCCCTATTCCTCGTGTCAGGGTCTGACTTCATCTTCTTTGGCCAGTTTAACTCCTCGCTGTTCTTAATTTCTTCCAGGACGTGGTTGATATTTGCCTTCAAAGGCGTGTAATTATCAAATTTCTTCAAGACCTCCCATGAAGACCTACTTTTGGAATGTTTGTCACCACCATTGTTCTTATGCTCTTTCTTCTTAGCTTTATCACCTTCCATCTTGGTTTCTTTGGCGTCCATATTCTTCTTCGCAGACATAGCCTCCTCGGCATTCATAATCTTGGACGCTTTTCCCATCAGGTCTGACATGGTTCGAGGTGGATCTTTGGCCAAAGTGTAGTACAACTTGTTTGGCAGCACTCCACTCATCAAAGCAGTAATCGTTGTCTTCTCCTCATAATCAATGACTTCGAGCTTCTCGTTATTAAAACGAGTTATATAGTCTCTAATACTCTCACCATCTTTTTGTCTAACACTTAACAAATGTGCTACTCGTTTAACTGGCTTTGCTCCGAAGCAGAAATTCCCAATGAATAACTCGGCCAGTTGAAGAAAAGTTGAAATCTTACCCCGAGGAAGATTATTATACCATATCTGAGCAGATCCGGTAAGAGTTCCTGAAAATGCTCTGCATCTCATCTCGTCTGGGATAGCATAGATGTCGGCAGCAGCTTGATATTGTTCTATATGAAGGACAGGGTCAGTCTTCCCATCATACTTGGGAGTCACAACAGGTGCTTTGAACTTTGATGGTGTTGGAAAATCAACAATGTCCTGGACAAAAGGTGTTCCTCGAACAAAGGTTCGTTGTAGAGGGTTATTAGCCTTAGCCATTTCCCCTAATCTATCCTCCAGCCTTTGAATAGATCCTTTCCATGCATCATTCCCTTCCTCGGGCCTATTGGTTCGAGCAACTGATCGCGTTGAAGTGGCTTCCCGAGATTTATCCTGACGAGCAGTTGGTCGGTCATTGGATTTATCTTGACGAGCAACTGGTCGCGACTGGGCAGATCCTTCACTTAAATCTGATGGTCGTCGAAAGCTCCTCGACGTTGCATTAAGAGGACTTTTTTTCCTCCTAGGGCCTAATCGATCAAAAGGAGAGGCCCTACTTAATCTTTCCAATGCACTGGCCCTTTCTGGGGAGAGGGTGACACGTTGTTCAGTATCTGTGGCTTGTACTGACGATGTTCGTCCAGGTTGATAAGAAAAATCTTCAGATTCCTTATTGTGATACGAATTAGTACGCCTAGTACGCACAGAAGGCGCACGGATATTTCTCTGAATGCTTCGTGATCCAGAATGGGCTGGCGCACCGCCATGGAGGGTTTGGATGAGTTGTTGCATCGTTTCTTGCATGACGGTCTGGCCCTGAGCCAGATTTGACATCATTCCAGTCAGATCTGGAATAATTGGTGGAGCAGATGGATTTGGAGGGGTTCCTGTGTTTCGATTGCTGGATTCAGGTATATCAGCCATTGGTATCGGATTGTTATTGGTGAGAAAACGATATTACCAGTCGCTTCCCACAGACGGCGCCAATCTGTTGATGTAAAAAATTAGATCACTCTAATAATTCAATCACAGATAAATAAATGAGATAAAAGATTTTAAAGTGGTTCAGCCTTATAAGAATGGCCTACGTCCACTGTTATTTTATTGCTGAGTGTTTGGGAATTCTCGATTACAAGAAATTTCGTTCTCGATCCCAAAGTTTGGATTCAGGATCAGATCCCCTACAATGAGGATTGTACAACGTATTTATAGCCTTGAGGCTGTCATATGAAAGGGTGATACATTAAATGATATACATATGAAAGGGTAATACGTTTAATGCCCTTTAAGCGTGTACGTCTAAATGATAAGCATTTAATGAACCAGTTGAACTGTTGGTTATTCATCAATTAATGCTCTGTTCGAGATGCAGCTCGGACCGCCTGAGTAGCTCGAACTGCCTAAGCTTTCTGATATTCAAGAGTTCCTCGGAGAGGTCTGTTCCTCGGAGCGTATGAGTTCCTCGGAGAGGTCTGTTCCTCGGAGGGTATGAGTTCCTCGGAGTAAAATGGTTTCTCGGAGCGTGTGATTATCTCGGAAGTGCATGTTGTTGCCATGTAGATAGCCACGTGTCTTCATATGATTGATCCAAGTCAGCAGATTAAATTTGGTATCAACAAAGACCTTTTCCTAAAGTCGAATGAAATATTGAATTATTAGAATTAGTTCATTTTGATATATGTGATTACAATGGTATTTTAACTCGAGGAGGAAAAAGATACTTTATTACATTCATTGATAAGTGTTAAAATTCACATATGTATACTTGATAAGACATAAGGATGAAGCTTTTTCAAAGTTTAAACGGTTTAAAGTAGAAGTTAAAAATCAAAAGGAAAAGAAAATTAAAATTCTTCATAGTGATAGAGGGGCAGAGTATTTTCCAAATGAATTTGACTCATTTTGTGAAGAATATGGAATAATACATCAAAGAACTTCCCCTTATACTCCCCAATAAAATGGTTTGGCTGAAAGAAAGAATAGGACTCTTACTAATTTGATTAACTCTATGTTGATTAATTCAAAATTACCAAACAATTTGTGGGGAGAAGCTCTTTTCACCGCTTGTCATTTACACAACAGAATTCCATCAATAAAAACACATGTTTCTCCATACGAGGTGTGGAAGAATCGAAAACCAAATCTAGACTACCTACGGGTCTGGGGTTGTTTGGCTTTCTATAGAGTTCATGACCCAAAAAGTTCAAAGTCCGTAAGAGGAATTAAAAGTGTTTTCATAGGATATGCGAAAAATTCTAAGGCATATAGGTTGTTGGACTTAAATTATAATGTTGTAATTGAATCAAGGGATGTTGAATTTATTAATAATAAATTTTATAAAGATTCATGTCCCGAATTAGATGTCAATCCCGATACATCCACTAGTGTGATTCCAAGAACATAAATTAATGATAAAAATAAGGAACCCGAAACAGAAATAGAACCTAGAAGAAGTCAGCGTGCTAGAAAACAAAAATCTTTTGGCCCTGAATTTATTTCATCTCAAGCCTTAGCCTTTTTGGTTGAAGGAGGTAAAGATAATATTCTTAATAAAATACCTATCTTACTTAACGTAGAATAAGATCCTAAAGCCTTTAACGAAGCAATGACTTCAAGAGATGCTTCTTTTTGGAAAGAAGCTATTAATGATGAGATGGATTCAATTCTATTTAATCAGACATGGATTTTAGTGGACTTGCCACAAGGATCAGAACCTATTAGTATTAAATGGGTATTTAGAAGAGAATACAATACTGATGGTTCTATTCAAACCTTTAACGCTAGATTGGTAGCAAAAGGTTTTAAACAAAGAAAAGGGACTGACTATTTCGATACTTATGCACTTGTTGGTAGAATTACATCCATACGTGTTTTAATGGCAATTGCATCTATTTATAACCTGTTTGTGCATCAAATGGATGTTGAAACAACATTTTTGAATGGTGACCTAGATGAAGAGGTATATATGGAACAACCAGAAGGGTTTGTTTTGCTCGAAAATGAACATAAAGTTTGTAAATTAATTAAGTCACTTTATGGGTTGAAACAATCACCAAAGCAGTGGCATGAAAAGTTTGATACAATCATTCTTTCAAATGGTTTCAGACATAACAATATTAATAAGTGCATTTATTCTAAATTCGCCAACGATTATAGCGTAATTATTTGTTTATATGTTGATGACTTATTAATTTTTGGTACAAATGTGAGAGGTGTATCTAAAACTAAGAAGTATCTTAGTATACAATTTAAGATGAAAGATCTTAATGGAGTGGATACTATCTTAGGTATTAAAGTTAAGAAACGTAGTGGGGGGTATGCATTATGTCAATCTCATTGCATTGACAAAGTTATTCATAAATTCAATCACTTGAAAATAAAAGAAGCAAATACCCTATATGATTCCAGTATAAAATTATTAGAAAATTCTGGCAGAGCAGTTGCACAACTTGAATATGCTAGTGCAATTGGAAGTTTAATGTATGTGATGCATTGTACAATGCCATGTATTGCATTTTCAGTAGGTAAAATTTCAAGATACACTAATAATCCAAGTGTGGATCATTAGAAAGCAATTGGGAGGATTTTTTGTCACCTTAAGAAGACTAAAGAATTAGGTTTATTTTATTATGACTTTCCAGCAATTCTTAAAGGGTATTCAAATGCTAGTTGGATAACTAATGTAAGTGATAGTAAATCCACATCTGGATGGATATTCACCTTGGCGGGTGGGGCGGTATCTTGGGCATCCAAGAAATAAACTTGCATTACACATTCAACAATGGAATCTGAGTTTATAACACTAACAGAAGCCGGAAAAGAAGCATATTGGCTAAGAAATTTATTATTGGACATAAAGTTATGGCCAAAACCAATGATATCTCTTTCTTTGTATTGTGATAGTGAAGCTACATTGTCTAGAGTGTATAACAAAGTATATAATGGAAAATCTAGACACATAAGTTTAAGACATGAATATGTCAAACAATTAATAACTGATGGATTTATTAATATCATATATGTTAAAACAAATAAGAATCTAGCTGACCCTCTTACCAAAGGACTCTCTAGAGATTTGGTAAAGGACACATCTAGTGGAATGGGACTAGAACCATTTTTTTAATAATCGCCGGTAATGGTACCCCAACTTTGTAATATCATTATCACTATTCCAAAGTTTAATGGTTAATAACAAGTTACTGATAAGTGATTAGTTTTGCACTGAATTTTATTCAATTTCATGTCCCTTGTAGGATGTTCAATGCATATTGCTACGTCGAGAGGATGAGTTTAACTCTTAATGAAGTTCATTGTTTAAAGTAGCAAGGGCATGCAAGAGAACTTCACATATATGAATATAGGAGTAGTGCCGCTTCTAGCAAAATTTTGGGTTTACTCTTGTAAATATTCATGAAGCCAAGATAGAGCACATGGCCATAATAGTGCTAAAACATATTGAACATATCGTAGAGATTGGGATATGTCATGTGTGATATATATCTGGTTCTAAATAATAAGACAAGGTTTAATGCATAGCACACCATTATCTTATTAGAAATTTGATATATCTTTACTAACTGAAGGTTTAAATCGAAAGATACCTTCTTGTATGCATAAGCATGTCACAAGAAGAAATTGCATTAATATTAAAATTTAGTGGGGGATTGTTGGATGATTTTAATATTCATGGGTCTTAATGGTTAAAGAAGATGAAAGGTTAAGCCATTAATTAGTTGGAATAAGAAAAGACAAAGGGAAGTGGGAAAACCAAAAGTCCCACATTGGAAAAGTGTGAAAAAGTTAGGAGGTTAATAAATGCTCGTATCATAAGAAATTAGTTGTGTGCATTGAAGTGTGTGCTACTAGTGTACACTTTAGGTCCAAGAATGGTGCTTTGCACCATCCGCACGCGCGCGCGTGTGCGAAAGTACGATTAGGCATTTAGGGCGCTTTGGACACATTAGAGGCACACTTTGTACTTCGCACGTACGCATCATCACAAGGAGCAGTAGGAACCTTTGATTTTTGACAATGTCAAAAGATCAAACAGTTCAGATTAAATACACAATAATTGACACATAATTAAGGCGCGAGTGAATCTGAACCGTCGGATTTTGGCGCTACTTCATTCGTTGTTAATATGTACAGTCACACCTTTTAGAAAAAAAATTAGAATGTCTAATATATATTTATATATCCAAGGGACGTGATTAAATGACCTTTAGATGTGGTGCTTGTTCATGAACAGACACCACAAGAAGCTATTTATAAAAGACCAAATCCTGTCATAATTAAAGCCAAAAATTTTCTCTCTATTATTTCTTCTGACCAATTTCATACAGTGTTCTGGGGTATTCTTCAAGTTTGTTACTTGAATAAACCCGCGGATTTGTTGTATCTTGGAGGTAATTTGCCTAGACCCGTTAGGAAACTCTATACGAGTGGGGGCAAATAACACCTTAAGGACAGTAGTTTATTATGCCTCAAATCCAATCATCTATTCTTATTTTCTGCATTCTTAAAATTCGTCAACAATACCAGCAAGTACGAGAGAGGAACTTGGGTTGGAGGTACAAACCATGCGGCTAAAAGTTTCATGGTATGCGAGAGGACTGTTTGGGAATTACGGATGAGAGTTGACATGTCGACTGAAAAGTGGGGGAGTGAGGAGAGCATAGGGATAAATAAATTTGAAGGGTGTCTGAAGGAGAGAAGTGGGAGATAGCTTGGTACAGGAGGATTTGTATGGTTAACAAATGGGTTATGGAGTAAGTTTTTGTACAAAAAGAGGTTTAGTGGTGGGTTTATTGGGGTATAAGGTTTTTAAGAGGTTATCGGTTATGTGAATGGAAGAATGGTGAGGGAGTGAGGGAGATATAAGGGGTAGGGGAGTGTTTGGGCATGTTAGTAATCAGCATGCGTCGTGGTTTAAGGTACAAGCTGGGATAAGATCGATTATTTGTGGAGGTGGGTTCATGGTAATGTGTTAGGTGATGGGGATGTATATGTTTGCAGTATATATATATATATATATATATATACATATAATTATATGTGTACACATAAATACCTAAATGTCAAACACATATACATTCACATAAAATATACTGAATACACTTATATAAACAAAACAAAATAACACTAAATTAAAAATACATCCATATAATAATAATAATAATAATAATAATAATAATAAAATAAGTAGACCCTCATATTTATACATATATACAAAATAATACCCACACACATACACATGGGAAGTAGGAAATGGGAAAATTGGGAATGGTACTATGGAATGGAAACGAAAGGGGTAATTTGTTTGTCTTGGTTCATTAGGAAATATGCATTGAAGCTTTTGATCGCATTATTTTTGCAATTGCTTTGAATTAAGCCTTTAAACTGCAATGGAGCACATTGACATACAAAATAAATAATCTCACATATAAGGATAATTTTAATGGCAACTAGAAATTAAAAATGAGTCCATTTAGGGTATAAATATAACACTTTGAGTGCTTATCACACCACCCCCAAATAGAATTTCGTTAGTCAAACAAAAATGGAGACAAAACCAATATGAGTAACTGAAAGTGTGCCACTTTTACAGGCACTTGCGATTGCATTTAGCATGTGCAACAAGCCATTAAATTCATAGGTTACCCTACAAGATGAGTGTTGTCTCGTGAGGGTTTGAAGTGAATATACCCACCAAATTCAAAAAAAGACTTTATTGTAAATGATTTATTCACAAACAGTGATTATCTTATTAGACGTAAGAAATATTGCATAATCCTTTAAAGAATTCAAGGAATAGAAATTTTGAACTATCAGCGTATGAAAAGATAATCTTACCTAATACTAAAGGCAAAATTCTTCCTAAAACTAAACGTGTGTTGTGTAAATTAATCAAAAATAATTTTATGTATCATAAGAGTAATTTCTAGATTGTCTTTTGAAATCCATGATTTGACTTCAAATCTCACAGGGTATATATATCTCTCAAATAAATCTCTTATAGATTTGTATCTATCTTGTGTCTGAATATGTCACACCCCAAACCCAATATCCATACTAATCATTTGTTATTGGAATAATTGGATCATAATCTTAAGCCCATTGGAAAATATACTTCATTTATCAATATTTTTCTACACAGTGTATAATGAACATAATATTATTATTATATCATAATGAAATCAATATCAGAGTCATAATTAACCGGACATACAATACTATGATTAATTATGATAAAATTTTACAATCATCAACTCAATCCATACTAACGCAATATATACAATGTGTGAGTATATTAAAATCTTCAGTATGACAATGATAAAAGCCCCATATTTAAACCCCAACTCTTTCCAACGGTGCAACTCTCAAAGTTACCGGTCATATGGTATTCTAGCTGGCAGCATACAAACCTGAAATTGTTAAAATATAAACAGTAAACATTAAGCTTAATGAGGTACTCCTTCCCTACAATGAAATAACAATTCTATATCGAATATGTGGATATAAAATCCGAATAATCCTGCCCATTGGCAATAACAAATCCTGGAACGAACATTAGTTCCAACAAATCATTGGATCTTTGTCCAATTCCAATCCTGGATCATAAGACCCAAACAAATCCTGGATATTTTAATATCCAAACAAATCCTGAATACCAAAGTATTCAAACCAATCCTGGATCATGAGACGCAAACAAATCCTGGATATTTTAATATCCAAACAAATCCTGAATACCGAAGTATTCAAACAAATCCTGCTCTTAGAGCTATATTCATATTTATATATGAAACAAATCATAAGTACACTCACCTTGACAGTTTAACTGGATTTTTCCTTGCCTTTATCTGGTACTTCTTCAATCAGCTCTTCTTCCCTTCCTATCATTCTTACAATATTAGTATCATCATAAGAATATTAATAGTCCAAAGAATAACTTCAATCATAACTCAATTCATAAGCATCATATCATTCAATTCAAATCATTCCTTATAAATGAAGTCCCATCTAGACTCATGTTCTGATATCTAATATATTCAAATTACAACCCAAAACTTCTTTAATTATTCTTGGTAATCCAATCCTTATCATATCAGGTTTCCAACACAAAAGATGACACATCATTCTGAGTTTCCTAGAGCAAGATATGCCCATTTCTTTACCACGTAGCAAATTTACCCTATAGGCTCTTTTATCGTTCATTCGATTTCCAGAAATTTTCATAATTTTTCTACATCATAAATTTCTATGATATTTTACCCAACATTAGTAAACATATTGAACATTACAAAATTAAAGTTTCATAATTTTTAAGGTTCGTTTGCTATGTCAAGCAAAACATCAAACACATGGCGGGCATACTTTCATGCTTAGGGCAGATTTCATACCCGAACTTCAAACTCTCACCAAAGACTCATTTCTTGGTATTTTCACATGATTTTCGGATATGTCATACATATATGAGTCCAGGTTAATATTCAATTGGAATCAATCAATTCCATTAAGTATACAAAAATATATGGAAGTTTGAATAAACAAAGTTTCTAAACAAAGCAATTTTAGGGTTTGTACATTCAACTTAACTTAAACTTTCATATATCCATACATATGCACCCAAGCATGAAAGTTCAATAAACAATCAAGGATTTATGTCATATAAATCATAATTTCAAGAAAATAACAAGATTCATGGTTGGAATTACCTTAGGGGCTTTTACGTAATTTTCTATGAATTTTTTTGAATGTTTCTCCTCACTTTCTTCTTCCTAACCCTCACAATTGTTCTTCCTCAACTTAAAACTCTCCCAAACTGAGTTTACTGAAGAAAGGGGGATATCTCAAGAGTTTAAGTCGGTCAAACCAACCTCCACCTCCAACCAATCAATTTATAACATGTGGCATCATATAAAACAAAATATCATTTAAGGCTAAATGACTACTTTACCCTCTGTTCGTAAAAAGACAATATCTTCCTACTCGGATGTCCGTTCGATGAACCATTTATTTTGTTATAAACCTAACTCATATATATACAAATATCTAGTTTCCACCTCAAGTTCATTGTTATGTCATAAAGGTCAAAACTAGTCTTAAACATGAACATTCCTACCGAAAACTTCAAAATTTCACATTTGTAACTAATTCGATATTTCATGTTTTATGAAGGTAGGATTAGACTAAACATAATGAATTAACATTATATATACTAATAACATATTATCCATATCACACAAGCTAATCATGATTTAAATATAATTTATCATAATTATATTCGGGTTGTCATAATTCTCCCCCAGTTAAGAAATTTTGTCCCCGAAATTGACATACCTTGGTTGTCTGAATCAAACAAATATGGATAACGCATCTCCATGCTATCCTCACTCTCCCATGTAGCTTCTTCCATGGAATTCCTTCTCCACACAACTTTCACGAGTGGTATCACTTTTGATCTCAATATTTTTTCTTTCCTATCGACGATTACAAGTGGTTCTTCCACATAGCTCAAATCTTCTTTCAACGCAATAGGTTGTTCAACCAATACATGTGAAGGATCTCCTACATACTTTCTTAACATAGAAACATGAAAAACATCATGTAACCAAGCTAACTCTAGTGGTAACGCTAACTTGTAGGCAACCATCCCGACTTTTTCGAGAATTTCATAAGGTCCAATGTAGCGTGGACTTAATTTCCCTTTCTTTCCAAACCTCATAACTCCTTTCCATGGCGATATCCGAAGAAACACATAATCCCCTTTCTGGAATTCCAAATCTTTCCGTTGTTTATCCGCATAACTTTTCTGTCTGCTTTGAGTTGTTCTCATTCTATCTCGAATAATCTTCACTTTTTCAGTGGTGACTTCAATCAATTCTGGACCCTCTATCTTCCTTTCACCAACTTCACCCCAACATATCAGTGTACGACATCGTCTACCGTACAATGCTTCATATGGAGCCATACCAATAGTAGACTGAAAACTATTGTTATATGCAAATTCTATCAAAGGCAAATATTCATCCCAATTTCCTTTGAAATCAAGCACACAAGCTCTAAGCATATCTTTCAAAATTTGTATTGTCCTTTCAGATTGCCCATCTGTCTGAGGATAAAAAGTCGTACTAAACTTCAAGTTAGTACCCATAGAACACTGCAAGCTATCCCAAAATCTGGATGTAAAAGTAGGGTCTCTATCTGAAATAATAGATACCAGTGCTCCATGCAATTGAATAATTTCATTAACATACAATCTAGCATACTTATCAACTGTATACGTAGTCTTGACTGCTAGAAAATGAGCAGACTTCGTCAATCTATCCACCACTACCCAAATTGAATCTGACCCCTTCTGAGATCGAGGAAGCCCAACCACAAAATCCATCGTTACATGATCCCATTCCATTTCGATATTGGCAATGGCTGAAGAAGACCAGTAGGCTTCTGATGCTCCACTTTCACTTGCTGACATATAAGGCACCTCGCAACAAAATTAGCTATTTCCTTTTTCATATTATTCCACCAATAATGCTTCTTTAAATCCCTATACATTTTAGTACTACCAGGATGCATAGTATAAATGGCATTATGAGCCTCATCTAAAATTTTCTCTTTCAATCCACACACATTAGGCACGTATAATCGTTGCTTATACAATAAAGTGCCATCATTCACAATACAAAAATCTTCAGACTTACCATCTCGGACATCTTGTCGTTTCTTCTCAAGAAAAGGATCTTGGCTTTGCAAATCACGAATACGGGTAGCTAACAAAGGCCTCACGCTTACATGAGCAATGAACCTGTCCCCATCGGCTAGCTTCAGTTCTACTCCCATCAATCTCAACTCCATGATCTGGGAAACTCTAGCACACTGAATACAATATAACCTGCCCGAAGCCTTTCTACTTAGAGCATCTGCAACTACATTTGCCTTCCCTTGGTGGTAGTGAATTGTACAATCATAGTCTTTAATTAACTCCATCCATCGCCTCTGCCTCAAATTCAACTCCTTTTGAGTAAATAAATACTTAAGGCTTTGATGGTCAGTAAAAATTTCACATACCTCACCATATAGATAATGACGCCATAATTTCAAAGCAAACACAATAGCAGCAAGTTCCAAATCATGTGTAGGATAATTACGTTCATGTGTACGCAACTGCCTAGAAGCATAAGCAATAACTTTACCATGATGTATAAAAACACAACCCAACCCCTGATGTGAAGCATCGATATAAATAACAAAACCATCTCCACCGTGTGGAATAGTAAGAACAGGTGCAGTTACCAATCTCTTCTTCAATTCTTCAAAACCATTTTCACAATCAGAATTCCATTCAAACTTAATATCTTTCTGGGTCAATTTAGTCATTGGCAAGGCAATTGAATAAAATCCCTTAATAAACCTTCTATAATACCCAGCTAAACCCAGAAAACTTCTCACCTCAGTGACATTATTGGGCCTCTCCCATTTTACAATAGCTTCCACCTTCTTGGGATCAACACATATACCATCTCCAGAAATAACATGGCCTAAAAATACAACTTTTGATAGCCAAAATTCACATTTGCTAAACTTAGCATACAATTGCTTATCTTTCAACACATTGAAAATAGTTCAGAGATGCTTTTCATGTTCAACCATATCACGTGAATAAATCAGAATATCATCAATAAAAACTACCACAAATGAATCAACGAAAGGACACAGTACCCGGTTCATAAGATTCATAAATACAGCTGGAGCATTAGTCACCCCAAAAGGCATCACCAGAAATTCAAAATGACCATACCGAGTACGAAAAGCATTTTTAGAAATATCACTCCCCTTCACCCTCAACTGATGATAACCTGATCGCAAGTCTATCTTTGAAAACACTTTAGCATCCTGTAACTGATCAAACAAATCATCTATACGAGGTAAAGGATATTTGTTCTTAATTGTAGCTTTATTCAGTTGCCTATAGTCAACACACAAACGCATAGTGCCATCTTTCTTTTTCACAAATAAAACTGGCGCACCCCATGGAGATACACTTGGCTATATGAACCCTCTATCAAGTAAATCCTGTAACTGAATCTTGAGTTCTTTTGATTCTACAGGTGCCATTCTATACGGTGCCATAGAAATAGGGGTTGTTCCCGGTGCTAATTCAATACTAAATTCAACTTCTCTCTCTGGCGGTAATCCAGGCAATTCGCTAGGAAACACTTATGAAAAATCTCGTACTATAGGAACATCAACTAATTGTAAAGCCCCCTTCACAGTGTCAAGAACATATGCAATAAAACCCTCACAACCCTTACTCAATAATTTTCTTGCCTGAATAGCAGAAATAATGCAACTAGGAACAATTTTCCTTTCCCCCACAAATTTAAATTCAGACTCGCCAGGTAATTTAAAAATAACTTCCTTACGGAAACAATCCATGGATGCATGATATTTGGATAACCAATCCATTCCCAAAATTATTTCAAAATCAGAGATACCCAATGGAAGTAAGTTTATAACTGTATCTCTAACCCCCACGGTCAAAACACAATCACGAAAAACATATTCAACTACAATCATATCCCCCCATAGGCATGGAAATACCCAACCCAACCTCTAAATGAGTACATGGTCTATTCAGATATATGGAAAATGCATATGACACAAAAGAATGTGTGGAACCAGGATCAATCAGAACATAAGCACTTATATCAGTAACAGAAAGTGTACCTGTCACCACATCTGGAGTAATCTGAGCTTCTTTCATTGTAAAAACTCGTCCACCTAGCCTGGAACTACTAGCTTGTCCCCTGCCCATACTTTTCACTGCACTGCCTGGAGATAACATTTTGCTTGCTACTTCACTATGTGCTGCTGGAGTCTGTGCCAATTGCGGAAAATTCTTCTTAATATGCCCCACTTGATGACAATGGTAGCATTCCAATCCCTTAAGCTTAGGACACTCAGATTTATAATGCCCTTCCTCTTTACAAAAGAAACATGTAACACCTCCTATTGAGGCCTCACCTCTCCCTGACTTTCTGGCTGAGCCAAAAGATCCTCCACCCCTAGTATCTCTGCCCAATCTCCCCTGACCTCTACCACTATCTCCACCACCTCTCTGAAATTTATGAGGTTCCATCTGGAATTGTCTGTAACACAACAAAGTTCTAACAACCAATATAAACAGTTTATGATACTAAACTATTGGTTAGTACATAAAAAATTCATAAATATAAAATCAACTCAATACTGCCATCTAATCGTCACACACGTCCAGAATTAATAACCACGCTCTGATACCACTAATTGTCACACGCCAAACCCAATATCCATACTAATCATTTGTTATTGGAATAATTGGATCATAATCTTGAGCCCATTGGAAAATATACTTCATTTATCAATATTTTTCTACACACAATGTATAATGAACATAATATTATTATTATAGCATAATGAAATCAATATCAGAGTCATAATTAACCCGACATACAATACTATGATTAACTATGATAAAATTTCACAATCATCAACTCAATCCATACTAACGCAATATATACAATGTGTGAGTATATTAAAATCTTCAGTGTGACAATGATAAATCCCCATATTTAAACCCCAGCTCTTTCCAACGGTGCAACTCTCAAAGTTACCGGTCATATGGTATTCTAGCTGGCAGCATACAAACCTGAAATTGTTAAAATATAAACCGTAAGCATTAAGCTTACTGAGGTACTCCTTCCCTACAATGAAATAACAATTCTATATCGAATATGTGGATATAAAATCCGAACAATCCTGCCCATTGGCAATAACAATTTCTGGATCCTAAGATCCAAATAATTCTTCCCATTGGCAATAACAAATCCTGAAACGAACATTAGTTCCAACAAATCATTGGATCTTTGTCCAATTCCAATTCCAATCCTGGATCATAAGACCCAAACAAATCCTGGATATTTTAATATCCAAACAAATCCTGAATACCAAAGTATTCAAACCAATCCTGGATCATGAGACGCAAACAAATCCTGGATATTTTAATATCCAAACAAATCTTGAATACCAAAGTATTCAAACAAATCCTGCTCTTAGAGCTATATTCATATTTATATATGAAACAAATCATAAGTACACTCACCTTGACAGTTTAACTGGATTTTTCCTTGCCTTTATCTGGTACTTGTTCAATCAGCACTTCTTCCCTTCCTATCATTCTTACAATATTAGTATCATCATAAGAATATTAATAGTCCAAAGAATAACTTCAATCATAACTCAATTCATAAGCATCGTATCATTCAATTCAAATCATTCCTTATCAATGAAGTCCCATCTAGACTCAGGTTCTGATATCTAACATATTCAAATTACAACCCAAACCTTCTTTAATTATTCTTGTTAATCCAAGGTTTCCAACACAAAAAATGACACGTCATTCTGAGTTTCCTAGAGCAAGATATCCCCATTTCTTTACCACGTAGCAAATTTGCCCTATAGGCTCTTTTATCGTTCATTCAATTTCCAGAAATTTTCATAATTTTTCTACATCATAAATTTCTATGATATTTTACCCAATATCAGTAAACATATTGAACAATACAAAATTAAAGTTTCATAATTTTTAAGGTTCGTTTGCTATGTCAAGCAAAACATCGAACACATGGCGGGCATACTTTCATGCTTAGGGCAGATTTCATACCCGAACTTCAAACTCTCACCAAAGACTCATTTCTTGGTATTTTCACATGATTTTCGGATATGTCATACATATATGAGTCCAGGTTAATCTTCAATTGGAATCAATCAATTCCATTAAGTATACAAAAATATATGAAAGTTTGAATAAACAAAGTTTCTAAACAAAGCAATTTTAGGGTTTGTACATTCAACTTAACTTAAACTTGCATATATCCATACATATGCACCCAAGCATGAAAGTTCAATAAACAATCAAGGATTTATGTCATATAAATCATAATTGCAAGAAAAATAACAAGATTCATGGTTGGAATTACCTTAGGGGCTTTTACGTAATTTTCTATGAATTTTTTTGAATGTTTCTCCTCACTTTCTTCTTCCTAACCCTCACAATTGTTCTTCCTCAACTTAAAACTCTCCCAAACTGAGTTTGCTAAAGAAAGGGGGATATCTCAAGGGTTTAAGTCGGCCAAACCAACCTCCACCTCCAACCAATCAATTTATAACATGTGGCATCATATAAAACAAAATATCATTTAAGGCTAAATGACTACTTTACCCTCTGTTCGTAAAAAGACTATCTTCCTACTCAGATGTCCGTTCGATGAACCGTTTGTTTTGTTATAAACCTAACTCCTATATATACAAATATCTAGTTTCCACCTCAAGTTCATTGTTATGTCATAAAGGTCAAAACTAGTCTTAAACATGAACATTCCTACCGAAAACTTCAAAATTTCACATTTGTAACTAATTTGATATTTCATGTTTTATGAAGGTAGGATTAAACTAAACATAATAAATTAACATCATATATACTAATAACATATTATCCGTATCACACAAGCGAATCATGATTTAAATATAATTTATCATAATTATATTCGGATTGTCACAAAATATGTGAGTAAATGTAAACAAGTCCAAATGTCTCACACTAAGAAAGTACGAATACAAGAAATAAAAGTGATCTCATGAAAGGAATACTAACCATATCAAGTTATCCACCATATTAACTTCTCATTTTCCCTAACATGTTGTAAGAGAATTTATATACCTATACCCATTAAATGCTATCATTGTCATGAAACAAAACATAGCACAATTGTTTGTTATGTTATTAATCCATCTTTGCTTCAGCATAATGCTAGGATGAATAAGGGTTTTTGTGGAACAAATGAAAAAGTTTGGCGAAGAAAACACGATCGCCATGTTCACAACTTTAAGGACAAAAGGAATTCAAAATGCGCCTTACATTTATCCTTAACCCTGATACGCTTCGTGTATTCAAGTTTGGATTCAGGGAGATAGGTTTATAGATTATAAGGGATTCTACGATGAACCCATTAACCTGTAATAGTGTGATTTCTCGATGAGCACCACAAATGGCTATTATTTTTGTGGAAGAAACTAAATTTTAGCACCAAAAATCATGTGATTTAGAATATAAGTGTTGAGGTTCATCGAATTGTGCTCATCTGTGTTGTTTTGGCTTCACATGGTGTGCTTCGAACGGTTAACTATAATGTCTTAACAATACCATGCTCCCTATCTATCAAACAATTCTCTCAAAGAATCCCTCAATGAGCTTCCTCTAAGAGAGCATGTAAGCTTTGCTAGGCCTTCTCAGACCTGATTCATCATTGGAAAGTCGTACTACATTTACAAAAAAAGACAATACATGATTAAAAGAGTCCGCTTCCACACGCTAACTCTTTTTGCCGACAATAATGCAAATCTCAAGTGTTACTTTTTGGGAAAAAAATCTAAGAAATTTCTATTGCAGTTTAGTGTTACTTTTTGACAAAATTAGATTTAACCTCGTAATATGATTCGTATTTTTATGTTTTCCATTCACTTTTTTTTAGTTCAATAGGGGTGGATACGAAATACGAATCATCTCCTATTTTTATATCAATGATTGGTTCCAGAATAGAATAATGTCCGTATCCCCCAAAAACACCATGCTACCAGAACAGATAGTTACAAGCCAGATGATAATTAAATTGATACGTGATATAAATAAGGAACGGCGATTTTGATGGAGAGAGGTGAATTTGTGACACGATCAGAAGAATTTGAATAATATCTCAACTGCCAGCCATAACTTCATTTCCCAAGTTTGAATGAGGACTTTGGATCTCAAGACATGCTATTGAAAATCAGAGGACCCAAAGCATTGAACAATTTCATGCGCAAACATGACATACAAGAAACTAGGAAACTAAAATGAAAATGAGATAATTTTATAGGAGCAAATTAGACGTCCAGAAACAGAAAGCAAGGTCCGAAGTGTAGGATATTTACTACATAAGCTAAAACTCCTGAGAAGCAGAACCAATTTCCCCTTTGCCTTTGCCTACTTTCTTGGGCAAAAGATTCTGATGAATATTAGGCAAAACACCTCCATTTGCAATTGTAACAGCCCCCAATAATTTGCTTAGTTCTTCATCATTTCTGACAGCCAGTTGTATGTGCCTGGGTACTATTCTGTTTTTCTTGTTGTCTCTAGCCGCGTTCCCAGCAAGCTCCAACACCTTTTTAATTAAGAAAAAGGAAATCAGAGCAACAACCTTTTATTTTAATCGAGTATAAATAAAATAAAATAAAATAAAATAAAATGTATTATTATATACCTCAGCAGCGAGATACTCGAGAACGGCGGAGAGATATACCGGTGCACCAGCACCAACACGCTCGGCGTACTTGCCGGCCTTAAGAAAACGGGCGATCCTTCCGACTGGAAACTGAAGACCAGCCTTTGAAGAACGAGATACAGATTTTGTGGCCTTGGGTTTTCCACGACCACCCTTTGTTGAACCTGCTCCTGAACTCATCTTTTATGCGACCTCAAATACACTTTTCAAGATTCCTACTCAACAACAATTAACCCTAACCCTAGCTCTCACTAAAAAAAAGATTTTTTTGTTGAAATGAACCAAAGGGTTTGGGACTTTATGTAGGCAGAGAGTCTGCGATTTCATTGGTCGACACGGATTCACGACGATTGCCACGGTGGCACTTTCGTGGGAAAAGAGTTTTTCAGGTTTTTGGCCTTTCCGATTTTCAAAACCACCCCCTCGCACTCTTCTCTCCCGCGAGTTTGGTCTTTTCTTACTTCGAGGAATTAGTTTAGGCCCAAAAATTTTTATCTCCGGTCCTTTGATTCAGAAGTGGAGAAATGTGGGAATGACAAAAATTTGTCATGACAAAATTTATCTAGATTTTTCACATGAAGTTATCAAATAATATTTAGGTGAAATTAAAGTCAATTCAACTTGTTTATTTAAATATTTTTTAAAAATATTTTAAAACAGTTTTTAAGACATTTCTAAAATAATTTTTATAAAACAGTTTTAAAACGATTTTTATAAAATATTATTAAAACGGTTTTTAAAATAGTTTTTTTACAATATTCGAAATAGTTTTTAAACATTTTAAAATAGCTTTATAAAACATTTATTTTAAAACAGTTTTTAAATTATTTTTAAAACATTTTTAAAATAGTTTTAGAACAGTTTTTTAAAAAATTTAAAAACATTTTAATACATTTTTTATAAACCAGTTTTTTTATTTAAAATAGTTTATAAAACAGATTTTTTTTTTTTTTAAAAATAACAGTTTTTAAAACATTTCTAAAACAGTTTTATTAAAACAGTTTTTTAACAGTTCTTAAAACATTTATAAAACATCTTTTATATAACAGTTTTAAAACACTTTTAATAAAATATTATTAAAACAGTTTTATTAAAAATTATTAAACAGTTATTAAAATATTTTAGTATAAAAAAAATAAAAAAAGCACTTGGAAGAAGTGGCAAATTTGGTTGGCAAATATTTATCTCCCAAATAGCAAAGCAAAATTCGCCAACATGTTATGCATAGGAGGTGTTGTACATTGATTCAGATTATGCATCACTGTCGAGAACTTGTTTTAAAATACTAACCACCTAATATTTTTTAAAAATTGATGTCAAAATTTTATCTTATCAGTTAATATAAAGAAATTAAACTAAATAACCAATCATTCACCATTCAATTCAATATCATACGAACTGAAATAACTGGCATAAAATAAAGAAGCTCGAGTAAACATATTCAGTCGAAATCCAATACAGTAATCCAATAAAATAAATCCAACAATTGGGAATAGAAATGAATTAAATCTCAAATCTCTGAATGTATAAAATAAAAAGGGACGACATGTCCAACTGATGCAAATAACTCAAAAGTGCGGAATCATAGACTCAGAGGCGTCTATAACCAAAGTCATATAGCGTCCACAGCAGCTACAGCTCGTCGAATGAATGGCACTACACCAAAATGACAAAATTGTCACATGTCAGCTGGCCACCTTTGTCAAGGTCATTGACCGTGACAAAAAATACGCGTTTTGTGTCACAGTCATTGACCTTGACACGACCGTGACAAAGAATTGTCACGGACATTGACCGTGATAAGGCCGTGACAAATCTAGTTGTCACGGTCGTGTCACGGTCAATGACCGTGACAATTCTTTAAATAATTATCACGGTCAATGACTTTGACACGACCGTAACAACTTCTGTAGTAAAAAAAAGCCCTAGCCTTCTTTTTTCCCACCATTTTTTGGTTTTTCCCCTCTC
This sequence comes from Sambucus nigra, assembly GCA_949130495.1. NCBI lineage: Eukaryota > Viridiplantae > Streptophyta > Magnoliopsida > Dipsacales > Adoxaceae > Sambucus > Sambucus nigra. The sequence continues at coordinate 359,603,784 of OX422221.1, read as the reverse complement.
TCTCTCTCTCTCTCTCTAAGCGATTTCTGCTCTCTCTCTCTAAGGTATATTTTTTTTCCTCTCTTTCCCTTTCATTTCTATATGTGTGTGTATGTGTATGTGTGTATATATATGTGTGTATATGTATGTGTATATGTGTGTGTATGTATGTGTGTGGTGGGGGAGGGAGGAAGGGGGTAATGGGGGTGGGGTGGTGCAGGTGGGGTGGGGGTGGTGGGTGGTGGGGGAGGGGTGGGGTGGGGTGTGTGTGTGTGTGTGTGTGTGTGCGTAGGTGTGTGCGTGTGTGTGTGGCGGGGGGAGGGGGCAAGGGGTGGGGGGAATGGGGGGGCAATTTTAACAATTATATAGCTTTAATTAAGAAATTGTATGGTTTTAATTGTAATTTTAATTGTATAGTTTTAGATGAAAATAAATTAATAATTAGTGCCAATTTCATATGAAAATAGGATTGCCCCTCATTTTAAATTAGTAAATTAATAATTGTATACTTTAATTGTTAGTTTAATTGATGAAATGAATTAATTGAGTAGATGAATTAGAAGGAGTACGGGTTACACATTTGTTGTTGAAATTGTTGTTGGATTATTTTGTTTAGTAAATGTTGGTTGGTTAGTTTTAAAAGTGGCATGACCATTGGATTATTGTCCATATGGGGGTGGAATTTTTCAACTTTTTTTGAAAATTACTTTGTATATCGAACAATATATACAAAGTATGATAATTAAATGAAACATACTTGAAATTAAATATGTGTATATGTGTGTGTATATATGTGTGTGGTGGTGTGTGGTGGGGGAGGGGGGCAGGGGGTGTGGTGGGGAAATTTTAACAATTGTATAGCTTTAATTAAGAAATTGTATAGCTTTAATTGTAATTTTAATTGTATAGTTTTAGATGAAAGTAAATTGATAATTAGTGTCAATTTCATATGAAAGTAGGATTGCCCCTCATTTTAAATTAGTAAATTAATAATAGTATACTTTAATTGTTAGTTTAATTGATGAAATGAATTAATTGAGTAGATGAATTAGAATGAGTAGTGGGTTACACATTTGTTGTTGAAATTGTTGTTGGATTATTTTGTTTAGTAAATGTTGGGTTGGTTAGTTTTAAAAGTGGCATGACCATTGGATTATTGTCCATATGGGGGTGGGATTTTTCAACTTTTTTTAAAAATTACTTTGTATATCGAACAATATGTACAAAGTATGATAATTAAATGAAACATACTTGAAATTAAATATATGTATATGTGTGTGTATGTGTGTGTGTGGTGGTGTGTGGTGGCGGAGGGGGGCAGGGGGTGTGGTGGGGCAATTTTAACAATTGTATAGCTTTAATTAAGAAATTGTATAGCTTTAATTATAATTTTAATTGTATAGTTTTAGATGAAAGTAAATTAATAATTAGTGTCAATTTCATATGAAAGTAGGATTGCTCCTCATTTTAAATTAGTTAATTAATAATTGTATACTTTAATTGTTAGTTTAATTGATGAAATGAATTAATTGAGTAGATAAATTAGAAGGAGTAGTGGGGGTGGGGTGGGGTATGTGTATATGTGTGTGTATGTGTGTGTGTGTGTGTGTGTGTGTATGTGTGTGGTGGGGGAGGAGGGAAGGGGGTAGTGGGGGTGGGGTGGTGCAGGTGTGGTACGGGTTACACATTTGTTGTTGAAATTGTTGTTGGATTATTTCACTACACCAAAATGGGCAGATTGTCACCTTTCAGCCGGCCAGCCTTGTCAAGGTCATTGACCATGACAAAAAAATACGCGTTTTATGTCACGGTCATTGACCTTGACACGACCGTGACAACTAATTGTCACGGTCAATGACCGTGACAAGTCCGTGACAAATTTAATTGTCACGGCCTTGTCACGGTCAATGACCTTGACACGACCGTGACAACTTTTCCAGCAAAAACCCTTTCCCCCTTCTTTTTTCCCTCCCACCGTTCCCTCCCCCTCTCTCTCTCTCTCTCTCGACGCTGCTCTCTCTCTCTCTCTACTTTCAGGTCCAATTTCTCTCTCTCTCTCTCTCTTCCATTTATATATATATTTGTGTGTATATTTATGTGTGTATGTGTCTATATATATGTGTGTATGTGTGTGCGTGTGTGGGGGGTGGGACAGGGTGGGGGAGGGGGTGGTGGAGGGGTGAGGGGGGTGGGGTGCGGTGTGTGTGTGTGGTGGTGTGTTTTGGGGGAGGGGGTGGTGGAGGGGGGGAGGGGGGCAGGGGGTGGGGTGGGGTGGGGTGGGGTGTGTGTGTGTGTGTGGTGGGGTGTGGTGGGGGAGGGGGTGGTGGGGTGGGGTGGGGTGGGGTGTGTGTGTGTGTGTGGTGGTGTGTGGTGGGGGAGGGGGTGGTGGAGGGGGGCAGGGGTGGGGTGGGGTGGGGTGTGTGTGTGTGTGTGTGTGTGTGGTGTGTGGTGGGGGAGGGATAATTCACGGGCTTTAGCTAAACTAGGATTTTATAGAGTTTCGCTCCTACTACTTGGGCAATGACTATACTAGGGACCAAAGATAAATAAATAAACTGGATTCAAAGTAAATACTAGGAAATCCCAATTTATAACCGTCTAATTTATATCCTTTATTTATTTAATCACGATTCATTCCACTAAATAATCATGATTGCACTCAAATTTAATTATTTATAAATCACTCGAAAGAATGTGTTCTTATTATTAAAGTTGATTACGGTATATTATGATTCCCCACGTTATGTTTTCGATACCCTGTTGGTTAAATAAATTTTCTACTAACCGATTTTAATGAATATGATCAATTCCTTGATTCTAAAACTTAATTCTATAGGATTATAAAATAGTTCATTGGTCGGGTAAACAAAACATATAAGTCTATCAAGGGGTATCACAATCCAAATTATTTCTTGGACGTGAATTCCTCCAAATTATGATCTCATACCTATTCACACAATGATTGACCAACTTGCGAGGATCTATTGTTCTAACATATAATTGAACTTCATCCATCGCAATCGATGAAATAATTGTGAAAGAAATTTAATATCCATAACCCTAGGGATTAAGAATCTATGAACTTTTTGCAAACGGTATGAGATTTCCCATGTTTAATCAAGAACATCCTTAGACTTGTAGGGGGTGGGGTGGGGTGGTGTGTGTGTGCGTGTGTGGTGGTGTGTGGTGGGGGAGGGGGTGGTGGAGGGGGGCAGGGGGTGGGGTGGGGTGTGTGTGTGTGTGATGTTCAATTTAGTTGGTGCACAAACTAACGGTCAAAGTAATGTGATGTTCAATTTAGTTGGTGCACAAACTAACGGTCAAAGTAATAGTATACAATTCCAACATTTCAAACTACTTGAACATCACAAATGGATACGAACTTAAAATATAAATTGAGATAACCTTAGAATCTAATTAGGGTAAAAATATAATGGCATCAACTAACATATATACACAACACTAAAAGTAGACATCAATTTTATAAATAATTGATAATAGTTGGATAATAATTGGATAATAATTGGATAATAAACATCGGGAGGGGTGGGGGTGGGGGTGGGTGGGGTTTTGAATATTATTTACATTCAAAATAAATAATTGATAATAGTTGGATAATAATTAGATAATAATTGATATTTTCATTCAAAATAAATATTTCATTCAAAAATATTGGATAATAATTGATATTTTCATTTAAATTGATAATAATTTTATTCATGAAATTAATTCAATTAGGTAAAACCCATGATAATGAAATTTATGCTACAATTATAATTATCTCATGTCATAATTTTATGGATAAACAATATATGTAGTTGTCACGGTCGTGGTGGGGGAGGGGGTGGGGGTGGGGTGGGTAGGGGTGGGGTGTGTGTGTGTGTGTGTGTGTGTGTGTGCGTAGGTGCGTAGGTGTGCGCGTGTGTGTGGCGGTGGGTGTGGGTGTGGGTGGGGCATCCATTTAATAACTCTTTAAATATTTGGAAAAAACATAATATTACAAAATTGAAACGAAATGGTATTGACGGAACTTACACATACGTTATAATATAGACGGAACATTTTTTTATCTGTACTATTAATTCAATTAGGTAAAACGAAATGTGTACTATTAACATTTTTTTTTATCTGTACTAATAACATTTTTTTTACAGCAAAAATGTCTCCTTCAGATGTTAAGGCGAAGATGATGATGTTGTTTATGATGATGTCGTCTGGGTTCGGTGGTAGCGGAGGCGACGAGGGCTCCTCCGTCGCTAGGCTCCCCAAATATGGAAAATTTGGGATTACCGTCGAAAACAAGTCGGAGCTTTTAGCGAGATCCCTCGAGCTGCTAAAGACGGTCATCGGCCCGGGGTTTATGAGTTGGAAGGAGGTGTCGTATGAGCTCAAGTTAGCTGTTTGGGCGGCACTACAGGTAATATTTATATGAATATTTCAATTTATATTTATTCGCAACAACATTGTATTTGTTGGACAGGAACAATTCAACTTGGATCCAAAGCTACGCGATTCCGTCTTGGAGCAGTTGAGGGAGCAACACAAGACGTGGAAGAAAAATATGCGGACACGGTACTTTGAAAAAACACGAGAGTCCATTTTACAATGGCGCGGATCCGTCCCGCCCAAGGAGCCGATCTCATTGGCACAATGGCAAAAGTTCATTGACAATGAGGTCGAGGATCAACAATTGGCATCTCGCCAATCGGGGAGGGAAAATCGGGCTAAAAAGACGGACGTGCACTACTCCGGCCGGCCCTCTTATGCTGAGGTGGAGCATAGGATGCAGGTAAGATTTAATTTATCTATAACTACAGAAATATATTATTGGATATTATTTTACTTTGCGGGGCCGATACTAATTTTACTTTACTTTATTTTATTTCAGGGGGTAGGGAGTGGGCCAGAGGGTAAGCCACATAGGCTCGATACTTATGTGGCTCTTCGGACGAAGAAGGGGAAGGACAAGGAGGTGTCCCCGAGCGTCGCGGCCACGATTGTAAGTAATCCGACAGTTTAATTATTGTTAATTACGTTATAATTTTTTAGTTTACTTATTTTACTAATCATGTGCTTTTTGTCGTTTCAGGCAAAGCTTAAGGAAGTGCATGAGTCGCAGTCTGATGCCGACAAGGCATCTTTGTCCACAGACGCACTCAGCCAAGTGCTTGGCTCTGATCGCAAAGGGAGGACAAGGGGAGTGAGCTCGTGGGTGGCCAAATCTAGGATCATCGGATTGGAGACGAGCGACACCGGGTTGTCTCGAACGGTGGATTCACACGACGCGAAGCTATCCCGTTTGGAGGCGACGGTCCAAGATATGTACGCATTCATGAAGCGTACGTTGGGTGGAGACCGTAAAGGGAAAGGGAAAGGGAAGGAGAAGGCGGTGGAGGAGGAGGTGCTGGAGGACGAGGCGCAGGATGACGAGGATGTGGACCTCGCTGCTTCATCACCGACACGTTCATACTTCGACGATCCACTTCCCTATTTGACGCCCTCCAACAGACCATTGTCGACAATTGGTTGGCCGAGCGTGTTCATATTGGACGTATTTGATGGCCAGCGGATAGGGCGGGGGTTGAGGGACCCGGATATCGTCGAGGGTGGAATAGTCCATGGACGTGTGCTTCAAGAGATGGAGTCCAGGGTGCTCGTCACGCATGTCATACCCGGGAAGGAGAACTCCCTATTGTGGTTGCGCGAACAATGCGGCACGACGTATATTAGTGGGTGCGTCAATTCGTATGTCGTGTGGCCTACTCACCTCCTCAGTTTTATCTAGGGGTGGCAATTCGGGCCAATGGGTCGTGTTTGGGTCTGGCCCGACACGACCCGACACAATTTTATCTGGCACGAACACGACACGACACGCTAGCGTGTTTTTTTTTGCTAGCACGAACACGACCCATTAGTAGCACGACCCGACACGAGTAACACGAAAAAAAAAATTGTGCCAAATTGGCACGATTGACACGACTGGACACGATAACCCGTTGGGCTAATTGAAGATGTGTTCTCTTTTTTCACGAGATGGAGTTTCTTATTTGGGCTAATTGGGACACAATTGGGTTGTAATTGGGACACAATTGGGTTGTAATTGGGACACAATTGGGTTATTTTCTTATCGTGTTGCAATTGGGCTCTAACGGGCCGATTTCGGGCCAATATCGGGTCAATTTCCTGGCACGAACACGACACGACCCGATAGTGGGCCAAAAAAGTCTGGCCCGAACACGACTCGAACACGACAAGCTGTTTTAATTTCGTGTCAATTTCGTGTTGGATCGTGTCGTGTTGTCGTGTTCGTGCCCAAATTGCCACCCCTAGTTTTATCCAAGACATGTAGTAACATTATTTTTAAGTTTGTCCATTTGAATTATATTTGGATTATATCGTCGTGTATATTGCTTTTACTTTGAATATTTGGATTATATCGTCATGAATATATATTTGCATTATCTTTAGTTTGTGTTGGATATATGATGTTTGGAACAGGTACAACGTTGCTATAACAGGTACAAATATACTGCTGGGCAGTGGCGGTGGCCATACTGCCCAACAGATTTTTTTTAAATTCTGCCCAGAATTGTCACGGTCAATGATCGTGACAATTCTGGGCAAGAGGGGCCACGGTTATGTCACAGTCAATGACCGTGACAAACGTGTCACGGTCATTGACCTTGACACGACCGTGACACAAAACGCGAGTTTTTTGTCAAGGTCAATGACCGTGACACGACCGTGACACGACCGTGACAAAAAAAGTTGTCTCGCCTTGAAATGTCACGGTCATTGATCTTGACAAGGTGGATTTGTCAAGGTCAATGACCTTGACAAATGGGCAGATTTGGTGTAGTGTTTTGTTTAGTAAATGTTGGGTTGGTTAGTTTTAAAAGTGGCATGACGTTAGATGTTTTCAACTATTCCACGTTAGATGTTTTCAACTAATTTAGACATATTTATGTACGTGTACGTGTGCGTGTGTGTGGTGGGGGTGGGGTAGGGGTAGGGGTGTGTGTCTATGTGTACTAATAACATTTTTTTTATCTGTACTAATAACATTTTTTTACAGCAAAATGTCTCCTTCAGATATTAAGGCGAAGATGATGATGCTGTTTATGATGATGTCGTTTGGGCTCGGTGATAGCGGAGGCGACGAGGGCTCCTCCGCCCCTAGGCTCCCCAAATATGGAAAATTTGGGATTACCGTCGAGAACAAATCGGAGCTATTAGCGAGATCCCTCGAATTGCTAAAGACGGTCATCGTCTCGGGGTTTATGAGTTGGAAGGAGGTGCCATATGAGCTCAAGTTAGCTGTTTGGGCAGCACTACAGGTAATATATTTATATTTATATGAATATTTCAATTTCAATTTCAATTTCAATTTCAATTTCAATTTCGATTTCAATTTCGATTTCGATTTCGATTTCGATTTCATTTTATATTTATATTTATATTTATTCGCAACTAACATTGAATTTGTTGGACAGGAACAATTCAAATTGGATCCAAAGCTACGCGATTCCGTCTTGGAGCAGTTGAGGGAGCAACACAAGACGTGGAAGAAAAATATGCGGACACGGTACTTTGAAAAAACACGAGAGTCCATTATACAATGGCGTGGATCCGTCCCGTCCAAGGAGCCGATCTCATTGGCACAATGGCAAAAGTTCATTGACAATGAGATCGAGGATCGACAATTGGCATCTCGCCAATTGGGGAGGGAAAACCGGGCAAAAAAGACGGACGTGCACTACTCCGGTCGGCCCTCTTACGCCGAGGTGGAGCATAGGATGAAGGTAAGATTTAATTTTTCTATAACTACAGAAATATATTATTCTTCATTATTTTACTTTGCGGGGCCGATACTAATTTTACTTTATTTTATTTCAGGGGGTAGGGAGTGGGCCAGGGGGTAAGCCACATAGGCTCGATACTTATGTGGCTCTTCGAACGAAGAAAGGGAAGGACAAGGAGGTGTCCCCGAGCGTTGCGGCGACGATTGTAAGTAATCCGACAGTTTAATTTTTGTTAATTACATTATAATTTTTTAGTTTACTTATTTTACTAATCATGTGCTTTTTGTCGTTTCAGTAAAAGCTTAAGGAAGTGCATGAGTCGCAGTCTGATGCCGACAAGGCGTCTTTGTCCACAGACGCACTCAACCAAGTGCTTGGCTTTGATCACAAGGGGAGGACAAGGGGGGTGAGCTCGCGGGTGGCCAAATCTACGATCATCGGATTGGAGACGAGCGACATCGGGTTGGATCGAACGGTGGATTCACACGACGCGAAGCTGTCCCGTTTGGAGGCGACGGTCGAAGATATGTACGCATTCATGAAGCGTACGTTGGGCGAAGACCGTAGGGGGAATGGGAAAGGGAAAGGGAATGAGAAGGCGGTAGAGGAGGAGGAGGAGGAGGAGGTGCGGGAGAACGAGGCGCAGGAGGAGGAGGATGTGGACCTCGCTGCTTCTTCACCGTCACGTGCGTATTTCGATGATCCACTTCCTTATTTGGCTCCCTTCCCCAGACCATTGTCGACACTTGGTTGGCCGAGTGTGTTCATATTGGATGTATTTGATGGCCAGCGGATAGGGCGGGGGTTGAGGGATCCGAATATCGTCGAGGGTGGAATAGTTCATGGACGTGCGTTTCAAGGGATCGAGTATAAAGAGCTCGTCACGCGTGTGATACCCGAGAAGGAGAACTCCCTATTGTGGTTGCGCGAACAATGCGGCACGATGTATATTAGTGGGTGTGTCAATTCTTATATCGTGTGGCCAACTCACCTCCTCACATTTACCCAAGACATGTAGTAACATTATTTTTAAGTTTGTCCATTTTAATTATATTTGGATTATATCGTCATGTATATTATTTCTATTTTGAATATTTGGATTATATCGTCATGAATATATATTTGCACTATCTTTAGTTTATTTGGATATATGATGTTTGAATAGGTACAACCAACGTTGTTATAACAGGTACAAATATACTGTTGGGCAGTGGCAGTGGCCATACTGTCCAGCAGAATTTTTTTAAATTCTGCCCAGAATTGTCACGGTCATTCACCGTGACAGGTCCTTGACAAATCTTGTCACGGACTTGTCACGGTCATTGACCTTGACAATTTTTTTTAAATATTATCACGGGTTTATCACGGTTATTAACCGTGACTAAACTTGTCACGGTCCGTGACCTTGACACGACCGTGACAATTCTAACGAACTTGTCAAGGTCAATGACCGTGACACGTCCGTGACAAAAAAATTTGTCTCGCCCCGAATTGTCACGGTCATTGACCTTAACAAGTCCAACTTGTCAAGGTCAATGACCGTGACAATAGTGCAGATTTGGTGTAGTGTGGAACTCCTAAGTTTGGTGTCCCTGTGGCTGAACACCTAAAATTATTTGACAAGAAAAGAGATTTGCAGAAAATGGGTCAAAGCCCGAATCGAAAATAGTTTAAAAATCAGTAAGTGCTTAAAATGATTTTATCAGCACATATATTCTTCGTGTTAAATTATCGAACTCACTTGGAATGCTCACCTCTCATCTAATGTGCACGCCTAGCGAATATTCAAACCCCACTAGTTATACTCCTATACTAACTAACCCTATTTGTCTATTAACTAGCCATAACCGACATCATTCCCATGAATTTTCCTCGCAAATAGATAATAAAATTAATCAATTCTTATTAGCATAAACAGGCCCTTTCTGTCTAATATAGTAATTAAGTGTTCGTTACTTAATTCATTACAGGTTTTATCATTAATTCTACCTACTAATTTCACACAGTAGATATCATCACAAGTATATATATATATATATATATACACTCTATCTTATATATATACAATATTGCACCCCGAGACACATTTGCAGTGCCTGCACACTCTGCTATCATGCCCTATTGCATCGCTCATTTGCATAAAGGACTAAAGGTTCAGTCTCTCGCAAACCATCAAAACAAAATACATATATTGGAGGCGAACATAGTCCCAAGTCGATGGGCTACGCACATACCTATGCACCCATACGAGCGTCATCACTACCGTTCTCACAGATAGTCCGTACCTAGATTCTATGATCTAGTGGTACCAATCAATATCCTACCCGAAGGCTCCTCAAGGCATGATTGTCCACAACGCGCAACCTTCGCTCGATAGCAAGCAGCGTAGGTTTGTTATACACATAGTCGTTTATTCAAATAAGCACACACACCGCTTAATGTGATATATATATATATATATATATATATATATATATATATATATATAATAGGCATTCTCCCAACCTAAGTCCTCGAGTTTATAGATAGTACCATCGTCTCTACTATTCACATTATTGCAACATTTCGATTTATCTCCCTAACATATACCTTTTCTCTAGGGCTCTATTTTCCCCGCCACATCCCCTTGAGTAGTCACTCTCTCACCTCATTGCTAACTAGGAATATAAGTCATTTGATAATAGCGTAGATTAATTTCTCTCACTTAGACTAACCTAGAAGGGTTTCTAACTTATTTGGGCCAAAAATAAGCATTCTGGAATCTCGTTAGAGGTCCAGGATTCTCGTTCGAACGAGGTCGTTCGAATGAACTTCTCACTTCGAACGAACTCAAAAATCTCGTTGGAATTCTCGTTCGAACGAGGTCGTTCGAATGACCTGGGCAGGTCTTCGAACGAGAATTCCGGGAGTACCCCTATTCTTCCAAACTTCATGTTTCCCGATTATTTCCTCATCCAAACTACTCTAAAATTTATCCCAACTCCCAATCAATGATTCTAAACCATTCCTACTCATAATGGGGTACTTTCCAACATAATTTACATGACAAATCTTTACATAATCATAGAAAATTTGAATTAATGTCTTAAATCTCTAAAAGTCCATTAATATAAACCCACCATGAATAATCACTCAAAACCCCCCAATAATTTCGTGCTTACAACATAAAATTTCCAGATTTATCATTCTTACCTTAGTGTTATTTATCTACATGCAAACCTATCTTCCAATTTCACAATTTAATGGTGATTCAGTCTCAGATTCATAGTATCAATGGTTATCTCATAATCTAGATTAACATGAATCATATATGCTCAGAATTTTAGTAAGATAAACACTTGCCTTTTCGTGACCCTCTGAATTGCTGAGTGAAATTGGTATGGGGATGATCCTCTCCTCGCGATTTACGCGTTGGTATGGTTTTCGGTGGAAAAGCTTGAATCCTTAGCCCAATTCTATATGTCTTCTTCTTCTTCTCCCTCTTAGGTTCTCTCCCACTCTCGTGGGTTAGAAACTATCAAATAGCTTAATACCCACGTTCCTTTTTCTTTTTAATTCTTCTTTTTTTCCATTTAATTTCCCAAAAATATCAAAAGACCAAAATACCCCTCCGAGGTGTTGTTTTGGGCTAAAATGCCCCGAAATCTAAATAAAACACCCGAGTAGTGTTTTCTGACAATTTTGACCCTTCCGGACACACCGGCGCACTCAAAACGGCCATACAAGTTACAAAAATAAATCATCCTTTTTATTTCAATAAAGTAATACTGATATGACTCACACGTAAGGTAATACTGACACGACTCACACGCGCGTCCCAACTAAGTGTATTATAACTGTCGTATATTTCATTCCCAGGCAAAATAATATTCTCATATTCATATATTACTTTACTCGCTACGTAATATTCCACATAATTATTTTCGATAAATACTAACTCTCGTCACGCTAGTAATTATTACAGTTAAATCCGAATTAATTATAATTTAAATTTTCTTCCTATAAATTAATTAATTGAAATCCCATAATTAAAATAAAATTCCACGAAATTATGGGGTATTACAATCTTCTCTCCTTTCCAGTCACCATTACGAGGAGTGTTAATGTAAGTTCATCTCCATATTGTATATTTTATATTTTAGTTAAGTTGGGGTTTCTAGTGAGACTGTGAATTGGCTTTTTTAGGCTTGTGGTGTAGTTGTTGAGATATCTATTATTTTACTTTAGCTAATGATGCAGTCTATGAGTTGCGTATTTGAGGTTTATCATATCGTATTCATATCTTGTTAATTGATTCATTTGTTTCCATACCTGCTCAGAATGGTATTTTATTTTTTTGACAAGTTGCATATTTTAATGTTAGGAAGTAATAAACCCTAATGTCAAAGTATATGGGTTGTTATAGTTGGTACCATAGCATGTTTTTAGCCCCTGAGGTTTATAGGTTCTCTTAAATATATGTGTAACGTTATTTGATTAATGCCTTTTTTGTACTCTTATTAATGTCTTGTCAATTATAGGACTTTATCTTTAATTTCATTTATCTCCGAAGAGGAAATCACAACCATTTAGCGTGCGAGTGGGGTAGGCTAAACCTGCAACCCCACTTTAGTAGGCATCAGTAGTACCAATGCCAGATGCACAGGGCAATATCATTTTCTTCTAGGAGCTAGACGAAATCATCTTTCAGTCCATGACGATTTGTAAGAAGCTGATGGATACTTTCATGATAAACAACCCCTACTTTTGTTGGTTGCTTGGACTCAACAGTGGCTGGTGGCTTATCAATGGCGTCGGGATATTGAATGTCACTTGAGGTTGTTGGGCTGAATTAATGTGCAAAGGCAGGTGTTGTCAACTTTTCACCTTTTCAGGGATGCACAATAGTGGTGGGAGAGTGTGATGACTTCAATTGACAGACGAGCTTGACCTATGGGTAGTTTATGGTGAGATTTGAGGAGAATTATGTTCCTTATTCATTATGGGCCTAGAAAAAAGAGAATTTATTCTATTTTTGCAGGAATCTCGTATCGCGGGTGAGTCTAAGAGGGAGTTCATGACATTGTCTATGTTTGCATCAGAGGAGGTGAGCATCGAACAAAGGAAAATTGATTATTTCAGTCATGGCTTGACAACATCATCAAGTCATTATGGGGAACCCGACATATTCTATCTAATATGAGGTGATGTATGATACCTTAATTCATTATTAGGATCATCTAGAGCATAAGAGGAAGTTAGAGAGGATGGGACAATCCAGTGCGCCTAAGGCAAATGGTAGTTCAAGTGGAGATATGAGAGATTTTCAATGCCAAAAAGGGCAAGGTCGGTGGAGACTCTTTAGATCTGAGAATTAGAGACCTCAAAAGTTGCTAGAAGGACCCTCTCAGCTAGAGCAGGGAAGCGACAATAATTGAGGCAACAAGGGCACCTTCAAACCTATTTATAGGAGTTTGTTTTGGATGCATAGGAGGGGACATAGATCCCGAGTTTACTCAAGTATGAGGAAACATGGGTAGCAAAGGTAAGTCCATTAGGTACAAGTCAAGCATTAGGGATATGTCCATCAGGTCCAGTAGGGTTTTAGGCCCCAACAGTAGTATCTCCCTCAATAACTCCCAGCACTGAGGCCATAGTCGATAATGACACTTCCAGTACCCCTAGTCACACAACGATAACTTTGGTATGATAAAGTTTATTAGATAGTGCAACCTCACTAGGAGGGACAAATTCATGTCTAGGTAGTGGATTATACATTTTATGTTTATGGCACACTTGATAGAGTTTTATTGAAGGCCGACACCATACACTCTTTTGTATCACATATTTTTTTGGAGACTTATTGCATGTTTCCTAGAAATTATGATATGGCTTTATCTATAACTACTCCTTTAGGTGTATCGACTTGTATTTTGGAGACATATGAGGATGAAGGGATAAACATCGGTGGATTGTGTTTTACGACTGATTTTTTACTTTTATGTACCCACTCTTATGGAGTGATCTTAGGTAAGGATTGATGGGTTAGATATGAGGCTCACATAGACTGTAGGGGTTTAGCGATTACTTTCACGATACTAGATTAGGAGGTGTATATAGTGGATATACCTAGGCCAAAGGGCGGTGCGTGACTCACTTGTACTTTTTAGATGAGGAGAGTCGGGAGGAGATGAACGTTCCCTTATATTCGATATCGATAATTTGGGATTTAGATGATGTACTTGAGGAGGTACCAGGGTTGCCGACAGCTCGAGATATTAACTTTGTGATTGACTTTGATCTCTGCACTAAATTGATTGCTAAGATGCCTTATCAAAAGACTCCTTTAGAGATAAGAAATTTGTGGGAGAAGATTACGCATTTTTTGGATCAAGAATTCTTTTGGTGTAACACTTTGCCATGGGTGATCCAGTTCTCTTTGCGAAGAATAAAAATGGTTCATTAGGGTCGTACGTTAACTAGCGTGGGTTGAACAAGGTGACAGTGAGGAATAAGTACCCTTTGCACATAATCGATGATTTATTTAATCAATTACAGGGTGCTTCCTTTTTCTCAAATATAGATTTTCATTTAGACGTACCAAATATTGCCTTTTTGACTCGTTATGATTTTTACAAGTTCAGTGTCATGCCATTTGGGTTTACCAACGCCCCAACCGTGTTTATGGATTTAATGAACCGAGTATTTTGATCGTACTTAAATCAGTTTATCATTGTCTTAATTATTGATATCTAGATTTATTTACAGAATTGAGGAGGAGCATGTTGAGAATTTAAGAATTGCATTTCATACATTGTGGGAGCATAAGTTATATGCTAAAATTCATGAAGTGAGAGTTTTGGAAATATGAGGTACGATTTCTGGGCCATGTAGTTTTGAAGACGTGATTATCGGTGGAACCAAAAAAGGTGTCATTCATGTTGTATTGGGGATAACCCATAACACGTACATAGGATCCTAGCTTTTTAGGATTGGTCGGTTCCTATAGGAAGTTCATTCGAGGTTTCTTGAAGATAATGGGACCATTGACCAATTTGACTCGAAAAGGTGTTTAGTTTGTGTGTTTCAAGAGGAATTAGCAGGCCTTTGACATTCTTAAGGGGAAGTTGATTTAGGCTCCAATTTTGGCTCTACCTATTAGCGGGGTTGAGTATTTGGTTTACACCAATGCTTCCATACATGGATAAGTGGGGTGTTAATGCATATGGATTATCCTATTGCCTATGCATCTCGGAAGTTAAAGTCTCATGAGGATAACTATTCGACCAATAATTTGGAGTTAACGGTGACAGTGTTTACACTACATAATTGGAGGAACTATCTATGGGGTGAAAAGTCCAGGCTCTTTAGTATTTGTTCATGTAGATGGACTTAAACATGATACAGTGACGATTCTTTGAGTTTATTAAGGACCACTAGTTTACGATTCAGTATCACCCGAGGAAGGCCAATGTGGTGACAAATGCTTTAGGTCGACCACCTAGCAATAGTTTATTTACTCTACATTTGATGAATATGGGATTCATTTAGGTGATTGCTGGGATGTTGATGCTTTTATGGAGATGCTCACCATGACTCCTGATATCATTATGCAGGTAGTTCGAGAACAGGTAGATGATTTGGCATGTAAGGAAAAGATGGTCAAGCTTTTGGCTACTGGTGTACATTTTTACACTGTTAGTTTCAATAGTGGTTTGCAATAGAAGGGGAGGTCAGTGGTACCATTAAATGAGGAGTTACATAGGGCAGTCATGCAGAAGTCCCATAGATCATAGTTTTAGTACATCTCAATAAGGATAAGATGTATCAGGATACGTAGAGGCAATATTGATGAGTAGGTATACAACGAGATGTTATTAAGTTTGTGTTATAATGCAGTATATATTAGATGGTGAAGGTGTATCACTAGTCACCGTTTGGTACACTTCGTCCCTTACCCATTCCCAAGTTGAACTAGGACATCATTTAAATGAACTTCATTATAGGATCACCGTCAACACTTAAATATCACGACTCCAATTGGGTTATAGTGGACCACTTGACAAAGGTTGCACATTTCTTGCCTATCAACACAGATTTCATAGCAAAGTATTATGCATGTTTGTACGTATTAGAGATTGTTCGTTTGCACAGGGTATCCTTGTCAATCATTTTTATAAAGATCCATTATATGTATATTTTAGGGAAACTTCTAGGATATTATGGGGATGAGATTATACTTGAGCACATCTTATCATCCGCAGACATAAGGGAAAATGGAACGGGTGAACCATATTTTGTAGGATATTCTTCGAGCATTCATTTTGGAATTCAATGGTAATTAGTAATAGAATTTTCCCTTAGTGGAGTTTGCGTACGACAATAATTATCAGACATCGATCGGTATGGCACTATATGAGGCATTGTATGGGCGACCCTGTAGTTCACTTGTATGTTGGTTGGAATCGGGCATGGGTAACTTGTTAGGACCAGAGTATATTCAAGATACTAATGAGAAGACCACGATGATTCGAGAGCAGATCAAGACTGCCCAGAGTGAGTGGAAGAGCAATGCGGATTTTGAGAGGAAGGGCACGATTCATTTTGAGAAGAAAGGTCCCTAAGGTGTATTAGGTTATTTATGAGCATAAGTCGGGTAGGGACGCTTGTGTATCGATTAACACTTTAAGATATCTAAATCGGGTACATAATGTTTTATATAGTGAGGAGTTAGTTCATATTTTAGACCGTAAAGTCCAAATTTTGAGGTCAATGAGATACCCCTCATTCGTGTTCATTGGGGTCATCATAGTGAGGCTGAGTCCACTTGGACATGTGAGGTTACAGTGATGCAATAATTTTCTCAATCATTTTAAGGCATGTATGTGCTAATTTTTGTGAATTCTGATGACAAAATTCTTTTTGTTGGAGAGGGGGGAATGCAATACCCCATAAATATTAAAGGGAATTAATAACTGATTAACTAGAATAAATTTTATTAATTAAATGGGAATTCAAATTAATTATAATCTTATTTATGAATTTAAAGTCGATTTATGATAATTTAAAGTAAAACAAAATAAAATGGAATTTTAGAATTTTAATTGGTAACTTGCTAAAGTTTTTTGGGCTTAAGTTTAATTATTACTGAGATTGGGGCTTAAACTGTAATTATTGTAAGTTATAATTGAATTCGACAAATGGGAAATTATGGGTAAAGCCCAAGGGTAAGTTAGTCTTTGTGCATTACTTTTGGGTTAATTTATGGTTTGTAAATTGAACTTTGGGATTTCTAAATCAATTGCCTTTGATTTATAGGGTCGCGCCCTTTATCCGCAATTACGGAAAAATGGGCTGCTACCATGGAAGCAGAGCCGCGACCACGGTCATGCTTAATCGCGACTTGGTGGCAGGGTGTATGGGTTTGATTTTAATTTTATACCCTTTTCAAAACTTATAGCCTCATTTGAACACCCACCATCCCTTTTTTCTCTTGTCTTCTTCACAAATAAACCCTAAATACTCTTTAAACCCTTCCTCAAGCAACCATTTTCATTAACCAAATCAAAGATATTCTAAAGGACTTTATAACAAGATATTTAAGGGAGGAATAAATACTTTTCAATCAATTTTTCAAGAATTTTCAAGAGGGTTCCAAGGCTGATTTTCTGGACTTCTTCTCTTTCATTTAAATCAAGTTTTTGGTCTAAAGGCAATTGACTAGACCACTCCTTTTTTTTATATATACAAGTGCTAATTTCACTTAAACCTTAATTGTAGTCTTAAAATTGGTTAGTAACCCTTAGGGTTTTGAGACTCCTTATGCTTTTGTTCTACTTTTGGTGAAATTGGTTAATCTCACATGAATTAAACTAGTCTTTAGTATTGGTTAATGTATGAATTTGGAAATTCGACCATTGGTTAGTAGATTTTCACATGAGGATTTGAGATTAAATATTGGACTCATGTTAATTTGACCGAATAACAGGTAATTAATAATTGATTGGGGTTTAATCAATGGTTGAAAATGCACGTGCTAATTAAGGTAGTATATTTAGCTTCCCGGGTGGTACCTTTAAGTATAAATACCTAATTAATGTAATTAAAAGCGTGATGTTTAATAATTAGAGTTTAATTCCTCATGTAAATGCATGAATATTGGATAGCCCCATGCTTGTAGTTTTGTATTATAATTAGGATCCCCTTTGATTGATTTGTGTTATTAGAAATTGGACCTAATTACATATGAAATTGATTTAATCCCTTAATTAATTTCTTTATGTTATTGTAATTTGAATACTTGAGTAGTTGGATTAGAAGAAGTACGGGATAAATGTTGTTGGCTTATGTTATTTGTGGTTGTTGTTGGTTTATGATGGCGATTATTAATGGAAATGGAAATCGGTTGTTTAAATATATTAAATCCCTAAATTAACCCACGCTAATAATTCATGAACTAATTTTAGTTTCTAAACGACTACCTTATCTAGATGAAAGTGTATCGGGGGTTCCTTATTTGGATTTAATCTATGAGATGCCCCACGCATAGAGTCTAGAGATGGGCAGGAGTGAGGACTTTAGGAACCTTTTAGTTAACATATCTCTTTTATTATAATGTTTAAATTAATGAGTAATCCCATACTATCTACGTCCTCGTGAGTGGTTCGAGAATCCCTTTAGAAGTTAATGAAATAACGTAATGGTCGATTTTGGAACTAGTTTAGACTGGTATGAAGGGTACGGTTAATAAAATATAATAATGTTATGATAAGTGATAAGATAAACGTGGAATATGGAATGGTAATAAGATGATATTGATATTAACTAAAATGAGATGATTAATTGGGAGTGGTTATGTGTGTGTGCCGAGAGAGAACACTTTTACTTATGTGGTCAAAGGGAGCATGATTATATTTGTGAATCACGCTAGATGTTGTCTGTACTGACTATGCTTTCACGAGTTGGTGCTCAATCAGCATGATAGTATATTATTTTGGGGCATTGCGCGATTTTTTTATGTGTATAATTCCGGCCAGGCGAGAGAAATGTGGTGTTCGGTTGTGTGATGGGATTTATTTATACTTTGGACCGTGACAAGTTTTCCTTTGTCACGAACTTGTTAGTGTCAAAGTCCGTGACAAGTTCGTGACAATTTTCGTTGTCACCCTAATCTTGTCACGATTTTTGACTGTGACAAGTTTGCCTTGTCACGGTTTTTTATCGTGAAAAGTCGACAGTTTTGGTGTAGTGTATCATATCATAAACGACGTGACTACCATGAATACGTGAAACTCTAAGAATGTAGGAAATTTTGGGGACAAAATTTCTTTAAGGTGGTAGAATGTAATACCATGAGTTTTATTTTAAATTATGTTGAATTAATTATGTGTCAAAATGACCCTTTACTGACTATTAACAGTTTTTGCGATGCTTGCGACCCGTACATATGTCTTGTAATATGAAAATAGGGTTGACATGTTTATTCTCTTGTTCGAAATAATTGTTTTCCATTAAAATGGATTATTTTATTTATGTATAAATTAGTGTAATCCAAAATCATTGTTAATGTGAAAATAACACACTATCGTGTCTAACACGTTCCAATACTAATTTATAATTGGATGAAATTTAAAGGTATATAAAATATTATCTATGAAAAAAATTATAATTGAGTACCAAAGACATTCAATTGAATAATTATCCAAGCTGATTGTGTCTTGGTTGGGCAGCTTAGAAATCTTTTAAAAAGGAGCTTGTATATACATAAAAAATCACACCTCTTCCAATCTTTAATTCACGAAATGGGTTATCTCTCCCAGAAGAAAAAATAGCAAACCTCTGCTCCCATACCCAAAAACCCAAGAAAACCCCCATTCCTCTACCCAAAATCCCCCAAACCCCACTACCTCACCTTCTCTCTCTTCCCCGAATCGCTGACCCTTTCTCCCTTGTCCTCCGCTACTGTCGAAATGGTCTAATTTCTACCCCTCTTTCTATTTCTTTTTTTCTCTCTCTCATTGCTACCATGGGAAGAAGATTTGAGCTTTTGATATATGCATATGTTTGAATACATGCATTTATGCGTGTGTGGTTGAGCGACCGACCACCACCCTTGTTATGGTGGTGGCCGACAACAATAAAACCCTTTTTGGGGTTAGTATTTGTAGAGTTACTAATTCAATTCGGGGTTTTCTAGTTATATATATATACACGAAGAATCAGAACGATTCCAAATCAGCTTCGTTGGATCATCTTTTTGGATGAACTTCATCACGACTCGATTACGACTCGGGATTGATTTTGGGTATTGTAATTTCAATTGGGTATTTGGATTATGAGAAATCAGTTGGGAATTTTGGTGTTATTTTTATTTTGAGTACCTATATATACTCGGTTACGGATAAAATATCGTAAACACGAATCCCCACGTACACGTAATCATATATTATTTCTATGTGTGTATTTGACTAAGTGTAATTTTCTTTTAAAAATTATGTCTAAACGAGTTAGATACCAAACGACTCAAGGTTACTGCGAATTGATGGATGTATCAATTCATATGTAGTGTGGCCTACATTCCTCCCTAGACCTGTTCAAAACCCCAGTCTGTGACATTATTTGTATATATTTGATTTGAATATTGAATGTTGGATATTATTTGAATTTTTTTGATTTGGTTATGGATATTTGTTGGTTGTTTATGGATATTTGTTGGATAATTCATATGTAGTTTTTATGAATTGTTGAATATTTCTTGATATATATATTGTTTGAACAAGTTTAAATATGCTTTAATAGGTTAAAATATACTGTTGGATAGTGGCAGTGGCCATACTTCCAAACAGTTCTTTTTAATTCTGCCCAGATTTGTCAAGGAGTTTATAGTTTCCCTACAACTATTTGTCCGGGATACAAAATTATATAATGTAACAACACCCATTTTCTCACGTAAATATTTGCCACACACGATATGCCGAAGATGGGGCATGTTTGTCAATTAATACCATTCTCAATATCATATAAATAAGTCGTAATTGAATTTAAATTAATATCCAAATATGATGATAAAATCCCACATGCACCAAGAGTAAATGAAACAACCGTGACAAATGAAAATTGTCACGGACTTGTCATAGTCAAAGTTCGTGATAATTTTTTGTTTGTCACGAACTTTGATTGTGACAAATTTTCCTTTGTCACGGACTTGTCTTGGTCAAAGTCCATGACAAATCAAATTATTGTCACGGACTTTGACCGTGACAAGTTTGTGACAATTTTTGTTGTCACCGTAATCTTATCATGGTTTTTGATGGTGACAAGTTTGCCTTGCCACGGTTTTTGACCATGACAAGTCGATAATTTTTGTGTAGTGTATCATATTATAGACAATGTGACTACCACGAGTACTTGAAACTCTAAGAATGCAGGAAATTTCGAGGAAGAAATTTTTAAGGTGGTAGAATATCCTACCGTGAGTTTTATTTTAATTTAGATTGAATTAATTATGTGTCAAATGACCTTTTACGGACTATTAACAGTTTTTGTGATGCTTGCGACCTCTACGCAAGTTATGTAACATGAAAATAGGGTTGACACGTTTATTCCCTTGTTCGAAATAATTGTTTTCCATTAAAATGTATTATTTAAAGTTATTATTCGGATTAAAGTGTGTATAAATTAGTATAATCCGAAATTACTGTTAATGTGAAAATAACATAGTAACGTGTCCTACACGCTCCAATACTAATTTATAGTTGGATGAAATTTCAAGAAATATAAAATATTATCCATGAAAAAAAAAAATTATAATTGAGTACCAAAGACACTCGGTTGAATAATTATCCAAGCTGACTGTGTCCTAGCTGGGTAGCTTAAAAATCCTATAAAAAGGGGTTTGTATCCACAACAAAAATCACACCTCTTCCTCTTCTTTAATTCATGAAAACCTATGCTCCTATACCTAAAAACCAAAGAAAACCCTTGTTCCTCTACCCAAAATCCCCCAAACCCCACTGCCTCACCTTCTCCCTCTTTGCCGAACCGTCGGCCATTTCTCCCTTGTCCTCCGCTGCTACCGAAATCGTCTAATTTCTTCCCTGCTTTCTATTTCGCCTTTTCTCTCTCGTTGCTACCATGGGAAGAAGCTTTGAGCTTATTATATATGTATATGTATGTATACATGCGTTAGTGCATGTGTGGTTGGGCGGTTGACCACCACCCTTGCTATGGTGGTGGCCGACAACCATAAAACCTTTTCCGGGGTTAGTTTTCGTACATTTACTGATTCAATTTGGGGTTTTCTTATTTTACACACACACACACACACATGGTATATATATATATATACACCAAGAATTAGATCGATTCCAAATCATCTTCATTGGATTATCGTTTTGGTTAAAATTCAGCACAACTAGGTTATGACTCGGGATTGATTTTGGGTATTTGTATTACGACAAATCAATTGAGATTTTTGGCGTTATTTTTATTTTGAGTACCTATATATACTCGGTTATGTATAAAATATTGTAAACACAAATCCCTGAACATGTACAAGTAATCATATATGATTTCTAAATGTGTATTTGACTAAGTGTGATTTTCTTTTAAAAATATGTTTAAACGAGTTGGATAGACATATAAAAAGTGAATTCATTTAGCAAATCAAAGTCAAACGACTCCATGCAATCTTGATAAAGAATATTTTAAGAACTAAAATTCATAACCAAAAGTTATAGCCACATGTAAGCGGAGTGATATAGGATTCAAACACAAAGATATGCCACAAAAATTGTGTAAAACCAAAATACACACACACAAAAAATCTTTTTTGAGTTTACAAAATTTAAAATAAATAAATTTAAAACACGAATAACTCAAAAGACACACAATATCTTTTGTATTTTTAATAAGAATCATTAAATGCAAAATCAAAATACAAAAGACTAAAATTAAAATAAAATTAAACAAATAATTATATTTTCTCTTAAACAAAATTAATTCAAATTTCCAATTAGGTCAAACAAACCAAACATGATTTTTTGCGAATTAAATATGTTGACTTTAATTAAATTAAACAAAAATTTACCAAATATTAAATTTACACCCATTTAAACAAATGTTATGATTCAATCAATTTTCATCTTTTTAAGCCCAAGCATGCATCTACGTGATTTTTGCAAGATAAAAATAAACACAACCATAACGCCGTGATGTACGAGAAAAACCCACAACGAAAAAAACCTTGGACGACCCAACCACGAGTCCACTAATTATGGAATTACATAGGATACGACAGAAGACTTACTCAACGACCTGACGCCCTCCTAAGCCTTGACGCTTTTCGTTCCTCCACCTCTACCTAGTCGACAACTCAGGAATCCGCCTTCGTCTCAGAATCCACCGATGGAGAAACACACAAAATCCACTTCCGTATGTACACCACGAACCAAGAAACACAGAATCCTCCGCAAGAAATTATCTCTTTTGGGTAGAGAATGAAACCCAATGCTGAAACAATGATCTCAAAACATATGATATAAAGAAACTTGGATCATATAAAAATTTGGGTGTAAAAACTTGGTTTTGTTCTTGAAATTAATTCATTTTGATTAACAAACACCAAGGGGACTTTTCAAAGTGTGTCTCTCTTTTAGAATATGGAAAAAATCTAAAAAAAATGGTTATTCACGCACTACTAAAATAGGTGGGAAAAGGAGTAGTGCAATGTTTTTAAAAAAAATTGACAAAAACTGCTCGAAACTGCAATGTCGTTCGAACGCCAATTCGAATGAGATTTCAGAGATCAAAATAATTATCTCGTTTAAAATGTCGTACAAACGACATTTTAATCTCGTTCAAACGACCTATCAAACAACATTTTAATTTCGATACGAACGCATGGCCGCGAGTTTCTTATTTTTCTAATTTTTTTAATTAGTTATGATTTTTCTACGGAAGGGTGTCCGAGAACAAAATCTTTAGATAGTATGAATTCAAAAAAAAATTCCAAGTCTCAATATAACATATGCATTCATACCTGAGAGACCTTGGAAAGTTGAAGATGCAAATAAGGCACGGAACACGACAATGATGTGAACTTTAATCCCTTGGCCGCTACGTCTTCAACTCAAATGTCATAGGCTTTAAGGTCACAAACTTCTATCCTACGACTCAAATAGTTTTGTCCGGAATTGAGACAACACATACAAATTGACTCAATTGAAAATTTGTCCCTACAAATCTACCCCTTTGGCTATTCCGAGACAAAACCAAAATAGAAACTGTAGTGACAATTATTATGCAACACAAATAAATATGAAAGAGGTAGCAACCAAGAAAAGACAAATAAAAAGCCAATCACACAACAACGGGAATACGTGGTTCAGCAAAGAAGTGCCTACGTCCACGGTGGTTCAGTCAGTGTTATTTCTCTATATTCTGAAGAATAAGTACGGAGAATACAACTTGTCCTCTGCCCCGGACTTAGGGTTTTATTTATACATGTATGTGTTGGAGTAGTGGGGGTGATGGGTTCCTTCTTATTAGCCATCTCCCCTACATGAATCGTGTTTCCCCACAACTTCCCTTCATGGGATGGTGGGGTAATTGGATTAATACGAAGGTGATGGGCCTGGGCTTTGGGCCGCTAGGGAGAGGCTACTCGTCCAGGCCTATGGTGCTAAATTCAAGGTCCCCACAATTGCCCCTAAATTTGTTGGGCCATCTTTTCAGGTCCAATGAATTTAAATAATCAGCTATTATGGTTGATTTCTTTGAAAACTGTGAAGTTACTTTGGCGGCACCCGCTTCGCTATCCATGCTCTATGATTAGACTTGAAGGCTCGTTGGAATAAGGCGCATTTCTTTTTGTCGCTTCAGGCTTTTCCAGCAATCTTCCATCTTCTGAGAGCTCTTGCGCTTAGTACCCTCTGTTTTCGATTTCAACTTTCGTTGCTTCTTCGCCATTTGACCTGATCTTCTGTCTTGTAAGTCTCTCGTGCTTTTTTGCATTTTCTCTTTGGTTTGTAGTTTTTCTTGTATTTTTCCAATGGCGAAGATTGGAAATAGGTCAGTGGCTGAGTTTAGAAAATTCTATAGTATTCCTGAGTGGGTAGAGATTGAGTGTTGTGCCTCGCCTCCTAGGAACGTTAGGGATATAGAGGATGCACATTGGATTCACGTCCTGTTGCTCTCCCAGGGGGGACTTACCTTCCCTCCCAATGATCTGTTTCTGCACTTCTTTAGCTACTTCAGTATTGTGCCTGCACAATGTTCGCCTAACGTATGGAAAATAGTGAACGGCGTGCATAGGATAAATCAATTGTATGGCACGAAGTTAGGGCTTGCCGAGGTCTGTTTTTGTTACTCCTTTTCTCGAACGAGTTCAGGTGTTCTGTACCTTAAGGCTAGGAGCCCTGATAGGGTATTGGTAGTAAATCTACCTGATTCCCATAAGGACTACTGGCAAGAAGGTTTTCTTGTCAGGAATTGGCAACTTTCCCCCCAATTTGAAGGGTCGAGGTCTGAGAGGTTCACTGTTCCATTTTATGGGGAAGAATATATAGGTAGATGCCAGATTATTATTTCAACCTTTGCTGACTTTGTGGTTTTTCTAACTTCTCATTGCTTCTTCTTTTACAGCGAAGATAAAGAACTTGGAGCCTGCTCTCAGCGAGGTTCGTATCTCGGAACTGGTGAAAGCTTGGAACATCAGGGAACCCTTGGGTGACGGCGAGCATCCTAGGTCTGCTGCTTTTCTGCTTGAATACAAGAACACAGGCTCCAGCTTCATAGCCCGACCTGTGGATACTGTTCCGGACTTTGACTCTTCCGAAGAGATTTCTGCTGAGCCCATCCAATTGGACGAAGAAGAGAGCAACTCGGAGAGTGAGCCTGCAGGTGTTGTGAGTAATTTGGGTGGAGGCAGTGCTGATAGTAGCAGTTCTTCGAGTACTACCAGCAGTTCAGGTGAAGAAATGCCGCCCAGGAAGAATTTAATCCGAGATGATGATGATGATGATGATGATGATGATGATGTGCTTCTTGCACAGAGGTCCAAGAAATCGAAGACTGTCTCCGGGGCCATAGCTACTGGTTCTCGGCCTTTCTCTCAAGAGCAAGAGAAGAAGAAGAGAGAGGAGGAGCAGGCGAAGGAGAGGGAGAAGAAAAAGGAGGAGGAGAGGAAGAAGGTGGAAGAGAAAAAGAGGAGGGAGAAAGAAAAGGAGGAGGAGAGGAGGAAGATGGAACTGAGGACCAAAACTGGTCAAGCCTTGGTCCCAGTATCTGCTTTGCATGAGGGGGCTTCGGTGGCCACCTCTCCTCAGCTCGCCCCAGCGCTGCTTGAGAGGGCAGTCCTCCCTGCAGATCGTGAGAGGGCGTCAGGGTCTGATCAACTGGCTCTGCAAGCTAGCCAGAGGCTTGCCTTGGTAAGGTTCCTTTTCTAATTCTCAACTTCTTTTAATCCGTTTTGATGGTTTCTTCTTTCTGATCCTTCCTTTGTTTGGTTTGCAGTTTGTGACTGACTTTGCTGTGCTCTATCGCTCTCACGACGAGCTGTTGAGAAGGAACAGCGAGCTGGAACAGCAGAAGTCTACTCTGGTGGCCAGGGGTTCTCAGCTGGAGGTAGACCTCTCAAAATACACGATAACCCGTTAACACGACACGACCCGACACGAAATTATAAGTTAATGGGTTTACCCTTATTGGGTTTGGGTCATTAACGGGTTGACACGGTAGACCCGTTAACACTAACGGTTCGGGTTTGGAAATTTACCTGTACCCGTTTTAACCCGTTTCTACCCGTTAACACCCGTTAACACTAACGGGTACTATAGGGTCACCCAACCCGTACCCAATAACAATAACCATTAAAACCCATTATTTCTAAATCTTTAAAGATTAACGGGTGCTATAGGGTCACCCAATCTATACCCAATAAAAATTACAATTAAAATCCATTATTTTTAAAGTATTGAAGACTAACGGGTATTATCGGGTCACCCAACCCGTTACCCATTTCGACCCAAAATGATTCGTTAATATTAATGGGTGTTAACGGTTTGGGTCGTGTACCCGTTAATATTAACGGGTCGTGTTTGGGTATTGTTATTAGACCCGTTAGGCTTAACGGGTCGTGTACGGGTTAAGGGTGTTTTCACCCGTTAACCCGTTAACCCGACCCGTACACGACCCAAACCGACCCGTTGACAGGTCTAGCTGGAGGCCGATCTGAAGGCTGCTGATGCGGCTCGAGCTTCATCTGCCTCGGCCCTTGCTAATTCTGCTCGCGAGAGAGATAATGCTGTCAGGGAGCTCGGCGAGCTGAGGAAGTCGTATGATCAGGTCTGCTCGAGCAAACTGGACTTTGTGGAGAAGAACAGGGTTCTTGCCGAGCAGCTGGAGGCGTAGAAAGCCCAGGCAGCCACCCTTAAAGAAGATTCGTACAATTCCGGCTGGGCTGCTGCGTATGAAGACGCCGAGGTTCAGATAGGCTATCTTAGCCGTCTGAACTTCAAGAAAGGGTGGAACAAGGCCCTCGTGGCCGCTGGGGTGGATGTTGCATCCCCACTCTTTGACGAGCATGATCCAGGGCCAAAGCCGGTCGTGTATGAGGACCCAGCCCCAACTGCTGAAGGCACCGATCCTATTTCTCGGGCGACTCCTTCTGACGCTCCTTTGGTCGAGTAGGTAGTGGATACCCCTGCAGAGGGTAATGCCCCTGCTGATGCTAATAAAGACAAGGGTCCATCCACCGAGGTTGCTAAGTGATAGGGATTCTTTGTAACTTTTTCCTTTTTTGATCTGATGTAACCTCGCTCATTATCAATGAAAAGACTTTATTTTTGCTATTATGATCCCTTTCTCTTCTCTTTCTTTTATTTGTAGTTGGTTGATGTGGATGACTATATTCCTGTTACCTCCCAATTAGGTAGGACTCTGGGTCCTAATGCAAGCCCTGCAGTTCGCCAGGCTTTGCAGGTTTGCTAAGTCAAGGAACCAGAAATATAAGGATCAGTCCGAGCTGGTGGCCAAATTGAAGGACAGGCTCCAGGAAATGGAAGAGATCGGAGCTTCAGTGCAAGAAGAAGTTAGCGAGCTGAGAGCAAAGTTACTGGAGGCCACCGAGATCAATCAAGTCGTGGAGTTTCTTCAGCGGGAGAATGACGACCTGAAGCGGGAGGTCTCGAAGCTTAAGGAGCATTCGTCGAGCACCGCTTCGGCAGTCCTACAAGGCTCTTCCTCGTCGCGAGCTGCTCGGCCTCCCCTCCCGCGTGCTGGTAGGAGTACTCGGGGTAGGAGTAGAGAAGTTGAGGAGAAGCGTGAGAGGGAAATGGAGGAGCTGCGCGGCGATGTCCGGCGAGCTTATGTGACTGCTGCTGGGCTTCAGAGGGACGTCACCCGACTGCGGCATCTATTCAAGAAGGGCCCTCGCCAAGTGTGGACAGATGGCTATGATCAGGGCTGGCTGGATGCTCCCACAAGATTATCAGAGTTCGAGGAGCTTTCCTTCATCAGGGGGTGGTTGAGTGCTCTCAAAGAGTTACAGGTCCCGAGAAACTCGATA
Organism: Sambucus nigra; assembly: GCA_949130495.1. NCBI lineage: Eukaryota > Viridiplantae > Streptophyta > Magnoliopsida > Dipsacales > Adoxaceae > Sambucus > Sambucus nigra. The sequence goes on along the minus strand of OX422221.1, from coordinate 359,575,458 downwards.
TTGTGGTATCGGCATGAGATGTCTCCCTCAACTCTGATGCCCAATCCATTCTGGCGAGATGATCAATGGATTCCCATCGATGTTATTCCCCGGCGATTACTGGAGTTGGACGTAAATGAGGTTGTGGAGGAGTTCGATCCTGCTCCTGATGATGGGAGGAGAGCTAAAGTTGCTGACTACCTTGCTCGGAGGCTTCCACCTTCTTGATTTTTTGTTTTTTAATAATTGTAAATGCTTTGGGCGAGCTTTGCCGACTAAACATGTACTATTATTGTTTGTAAATGTAAAAGATTTAATGGAAAGTTTGAGTTTTGGGCGATTTTGCCGACTAAACGTGTTTATCCAATCTTTTTTATATTTTTGCAGCTTCACAATCTTTTTTATCTTGTCATGTGAGTGTCCGCCCAGTCCAGTATTAAGAATACCATTGTGCCCTTTCTTTACCTTTTAGGTCGTGTCGTCACACTCCCTTAGGTCTAAGTGGGGCAATTGGCGAGGACACACCTGTTATTGGATGTCTTCATCCGGTCAGGATTTTGTTTAACCAAAGTAGGTTTGATGCCTAAGAATGCTCTGTAGGGCTTCATATATTGCCATGGGCAATGCTATGAGGTCGGTCGTGCTTCATGACGATGACCTGATGAGGGGTGTTCCCCTGCTATGTCAACCATTATACCTGTGATTTGAAAAGGATGTGCAATAAGATATAATTGTTACTTTTTAGAGAGTGATCAACTGAGAGATTTTTATTGGTAAATAGAGAAATAAACTGTCTTTTCTCATAATGAGTACAATAAAAGATCTAATCAATTGAACTCCTAAAAGTAGAATTTCTTGAGATTAGCTGCGTTCCATGCTCGTGGTATCTCTCTGTCCTCCATCCTTTTCAAATGATAGGCACCTTGTAGATCGTCTCTAATTATCTCATAAGGTCCTTCCCAGTTCGGGCCCAGTTTACCGTCTGATGGCTTCACTGTGTTGCCCAGGACCTTTCTTAGAACATAGTCCCCAACTTCGAATTTCCACGGATTGACCCTTGTGCTGTAGTGCTTCGCGAGCTGTTGCTGATAGCTCGCTAGTTTTACTAGTGCAAGTTCCCTGCGCTCGTCGGCCAAGTCGAGTTCAGCGAGCAAAGCCTGATCGTTCTGATTCTGCTCGACAATGTCGGATCTCATTGTAGGCAATCCTGCTTCCAATGGGATGACCGCTTCCATACCATATGCTAGTGAGAATGGCGTCTGACCTGTGGCTCGCCTAGGAGTCGTTCTGTATGCCCATAGGACATGCGGTAGCTCGGTAGTCCACACGCCTTTTGCTCGCTCTAACCGCTTTTTTAATCCAGCGATCACTGTTTTGTTGGAAGCCTCAGCTTGTCCGTTGCTTTGAGGATAAGCTACCGAGCTGAAGTGGTGCCTGATCCCGTGTTGGTCGCAGAAGTCCTGAAAGGGGCCACTCTCGAACTGTGTCCCATTGTCAGTGATGATGGTTCTGGGGATCTCGAATTGAGTGATTATATTTCTCCATATGAACTTCATCATGTCAGCATCTCGGATGTTCGCCAGTGGTTCTGCCTCGATCCACTTGGTAAAGTAATCAGTGGCGACCAACAGGTATTTGCGATTGCCAGCAGCGGTGGGCAGTGGTCCCACAATGTCCATTCCCCACTGGGCGAAAGGCCAGGGGCTGGTCAGGGATTTTAATTCGCTGGCAGGCTGGTGGACCATGGGGGCGTGAAGCTGGCATTTTAGGCATCTGCGGACATATACTGCGGAGTCCCTTTGCATATATGGCCACCAGTAACCTTCCTTTATTGCTCGGAAGGCTAGAGACCTTCCTCCGACGTGACTCCCGCAGATTCCTTCGTGAAGCTCGTGAAGCACTGTCTTGACATCGCCTGGGTGGACGCATCTAAGGTAGGGGCCGGAGAAAGATCTTTTATACAAATCGCCTCCCGTGGATAAGTGAAAGCGAGCAGCTTTGACTCTTATCTGGTGGGCAGTCCTCTTATCCTCTGGGAGCGTTCCGTTCTTCAAATAGTCTCTTAAGGGATCCATCCAGCTAGGGGCTGGTTCCAATTGGAGTATTTGTTTCGCTTTTGTCAGCTCGCAGTTGGGGTGAATGCTCGGGCAGCTAAGGAAATCGATAGGGATTATCCTTTTAAGGCTGGAATCAACTGCCGAGCTTAGGGCTGCCAAGGCGTCAGCGTGGCTGTTCTGCCCCCTGGGAAACTGTTGGATGTTGATTTCTTCAAAGTTCGTCATTAAGTTTCTTACTAAGGAGAGGTAGGCTGCCATCCTCCCATCCTTCGCGTTGTAGTCTCCACTTATCTGATTGGAAACTAGTTGCGAGTCTCCAAATACCTGTAAATGTTTTGCTCCTAGAATTTGCGCCCTTTGGAGACCTGCAATTAAGGCTTCGTATTCTGCTTCGTTGTTGGAGGCTGCAAATCCCAACCTGATTCCTTGCTCGAGGATTGCATTTTCTGGAGTGATGAGAACAATTCCTACTCCTACCCCCTTTGAGTTGGAGGCTCCATCAACGAATAGCTTCCAGCTTCCCCCTATAGCCCGGTTGTTTTGTTCTGTTGGTTTAGGCTGGACGAAGGATTCTTGGCCTATGAATTCAGCTATGAAGTCAGCAAGGATTTGACCCTTGATAGCTGTCCTTGGTTGAAATTGGATGTCAAACCGGTCGAGCTCGACTGACCATTTAGACAATCTGCCCGACAAATCCGCCTTCCTTAGGACAGCCTTGAGGGGGTGTGATGTAAGGACAATGATCGTGTGAGCTTCGAAGTAGTGCTTCAGTTTTCTCGAGGATATTACTAGGGCGAATACGAGCTTTTCCAGTGGTAGGTAGCGCTGCTCGGCATCTAGTAAGGTTTTGCTCGCGTAATAGACTGGATGTTGGATCCCTGTGACTTCACACATTAGCGCTGAGCTGATAGTATGGCTGGATACAGAGAGGTAGAGGTACAAAGGGTCCATTTGTTGTGGTATGACAAGCACTGGTGGGGAGCTTAGGTAGGACTTGAGCTCGCCTAATGCTTGCGAGCAACCTGGGGTCCATTCTACCGTTTTGCTGCCTTTCAAGAGTTGGAAGAAGGGCTTGCATCTCTCGGAGGATTTAGAAATGAAACGATTTAGAGAAGCGAGCATTCCAATGAGCTTCTGTACATCGCGGATTGTGCGAGGAGGTTGCACCCGTTTAATTGCATGAATCTGGTCCGGATTTGCCTCTATGCCACGCTTGCTGACCAAATACCCAAAGAATTTTCCAGACTGGACACCGAAGGAACACTTGCTCGCGTTGAGTTTCATTCGGTATTTCCTGAGGATTTCGAAGGTACGTGCCAGGTCCGAAAGGTGGTTTTCTTTCTCCTTGCTCTTGACGAGCATGTCGTCGATGTATACCTCCATCGTGTCTCCCATCTGATTCTTGAACATTTTAGTAACCAGCCGCTGATAGGTTGCCCCTGCATTTTTTAGCCCAAAAGGCATGACCTTGTAACAGTATAAACCAACCGTCGTGATAAACGCCGTTTTATCCTGATCTGGTGCGTACAGGGGAATCTGGTGATAGCATGAGTATGCGTCCAGGAAACTCATTCGCTCGTGAGCTGCAGTGGCGTCTACTAGTTGGTCTATTTTTGGAAGAGGGAAGCTATCCTTGGGGCAGGCTTTGTTGAGGTCAGTGAAGTCTATGCAAACTCTCCACTTCCCGTTGCTTTTTGGAACTACCACTGGGTTGGATAACCATTTGGGGAATTGCACTTGCCGTATGGATCCTGCATCCAACAGTTTTTCGACTTCTTGTTCTATTGCTTTGGCTTTCTCGGGAGCAGTTCTTCGTGCCTTTTGTGCTATCGGCTTGAATGTGGGACTGACGTGCAACCGATGGCAGGCCATATTGGGATCGATTCCTGGCAGCTCATAGGGTTCCCAAGCGAAAACATCTATGTTGCTTCTGAGTAAGGTTAACAAATCCTTTTGCTCTTGGTCAGTGAGTGAGGTCCCGATCAGGAAGACTCTGCTGTTGTCGCCTTCTCTAGCAATTACTTCTACCAGGTCCTCTACAACACGCTCGGAGGGGAGGAGCCTGGTATTTTCCACTCCGGGCCTTCCATATTTTAATTGCTATTTGGAAGGGATTGCACCTTCCTCCACTTTCTCGCTGGTTTGAACGTCTTTTTTCTCTGGCTTTGTCTGATGGCCGCTATGAAGCACTTTCTCGCCATCACCTGGTCGCCATGTATCTCCATCACTCCTCGCTCGGTGACATATTTGAGTTTCTGGTGGTAGGTCGAGGAGACTGCCTTCATTGCATGAAGCCATCCCCTGCCGAGGATGGCTTGATACGGTGAATCGATGTTGACCACCAAGAATTCGATCATTTTCGAAACATTTCCAGCGAGCACTGGTAGTACTATCTTGCCCAGAGGCATGGTCATTCTTCCAGCGAAGCCAACCAGAGGAACAGTGGTTCCCTTCAGGTCGGTGATGTTCAACTTCAATTTTCTGAACAGGTCGATGTACATTACTTCGGATGAGCTTCCTTGATCGACGAGGAGCCTGTTGATATCAAAGTTGGCTATCCTGAGTGTAATGACTAAGGCATCGTGATGTGGGGTCCTCACTCCCGCAAGATCTTCATCCGTGAAAACAATATGCTTGTTGTAGTTGATGTCCTCTGCTCGCCGGCGTTTTCCTGCCTGTGATTTCGCTGGATCTATTTGAAAAGCTTGCATTACTGCTGTCAGCTTCTTTACCTCCATCCGAGCTGAGTTGCCCTGGATTTGCTTAACATCGGATGCTCCATGGATTACTGCGAATTCGTGTCCGGTGTCATCTTCTAATACGTTGTCGGGTTTTGCCTCCTTGTGGACAGTCACTCTCTCTACCTTCCTTTCCACAAAGTCATTCAAATGTCCGGATTGGGCCAGCTCCTCGAGGTGGGACTTAAGAGCCTTGCAGTGCTCGGTCTTATGTCCTCCCTCTTTGTGGAAGGTGCATCTCAGCGCATTGTTTCTTTTCGATGGGTCTCCTCCCATTTTTCGGGGCCATTTGATGAACGGCTCATCCTTGATCTTAGCGAGAATTTTGTAAATTGGTTCTTTGAAGACGGCGTTGACCGCCTGGAACGACTTTGCAACGTCAGGGCTTCCTCCGTTTTTGGGGCCATTCTTGCTCCCATTCTTTCCTCCTTTTTTCTGGTTATCAACTTTCTCATTTCCCTTCATGGCAAGCTTGGCTCGACCGTTCTCACCTACGTTAAGGCGGGTGACATCTTCCACCTTTGCGTATTTCTCAATCCGGGCCATCAGGTCATCAATGGTGGTTGCTTCCTTCTTTGTCAAGGACTGGTAAAGGAGGGAAGAGCTAGGTAGCCCAATTTTGAATGAAGCCACTGCCACCTCTTCCGCGCAGTCTTCGAATTCGTTGAATAACTCCCAGTACCTCTTCGCGTAGTCTCGAAGTGTCTCCTGAGGAGTTTTCTTCATCGTCAATAGAGCATCCATCCTTTTGGGATGGGAGCTGCTGGTGATGAACCGGGCCGTAAAGAGCTCGGCCAGGGATTTGAAATTTCTGATGGATCGGTGAGGGAGTTTCTCGAACCATTTTTGGGCCACGTCTTGGAGGCTCGAGGGAAAAATACGACACATCAGTGCATCTCGGTGATTCCAGAGGGTCATAGCCTGCCGGTACTGCCTGACATGATCAATGGGATCAGTCTTCCCATCGTAAATCTTGAACCTTGGAATAGCAAACTTTTTGGGAGCTTCTTCTTCTTCAATTTCCCTCGTGAAGGGCAATTTCATCTGGGTCTTGAGGGCTCTCCTGGCGAGTTCTCTGGTTGACCTGGTGCCGCGGTGAGCTGGATGTTGGTCCATTTCTCTGCGGACTAGGTTCCGTATGTTGTCGTCGCTGCGAGCAGGGCTCTGATAGCGGCGAGCTTTTCTCAGTTGCTCGCGGAGGTAGTCGTCTGAGTCGCCACCTTCGAACCCTTGATATTGCCGCCTAGGGCTCCTTCCTCGGCTGCGAGATTTGCTCGCCTGAGGGCTAGGAGTGCGATAGTGGCGTCTCCTGGTATCAGGACGTAGTTCTTTTTCCAGTTTTTCCAGTCTTCTTTTCAGGCGAGCATTCTCAGCCTCATATCTGCGAGAAGACTCCCTCTGCTCGTGGAGCCTTGCCTCGTATGCATCGATCAATCTGGATATCTGAGTGGACCTTGCTGGTCCTTGACTTTCTTCTGAGGCTGGCCTTTCTAAGCGAGCCCCTTGATCTGAACGTCGGACTTCAGACCTAATCCTGCGAGGAGCGGGTGGCTCCTGAATATCTCCTGCTTGAGGAGCGTTGCTGCTGTGACCATACATCTTAGATTTTTTCTCGGTGTGGGCTCTTCTCAGGGAAAGATAAACGTTTCCCATAGACGGCGCCAATTGTGGTGACAATTATTATGCAACACAAATAAATATGAAAGAGGTAGCAACCAAGAAAAGACAAATAAAAAGCCAATCACACAACAACGGGAATACGTGGTTCAGCAAAGAAGTGCCTACGTCCACGGTGGTTCAGTCAGTGTTATTTCTCTATATTCTGAAGAATAAGTACGGAGAATACAACTTGTCCTCTGCCCCGGACTTAGGGTTTTATTTATACATGTATGTGTTGGAGTAGTGGGGGTGATGGGTTCCTTCTTATTAGCCATCTCCCCTACATGAATCGTGTTTCCCCACAACTTCCCTTCATGGGATGGTGGGGTAATTGGATTAATACGAAGGTGATGGGCCTGGGCTTTGGGCCGCTAGGGAGAGGCTACTCGTCCAGGCCTATGGTGCTAAATTCAGGGTCCCCACAGAAACCATATGGGCCGTCAAGCTCATCTAAAGACACAATCCCTCCCAAAAATAAAAAATACAGACGCTTGACCGACATATAAGTTGAGAAGCTTTGCATTAAAAACTTTGCCCCATGGATGAAATCCTGCACACTTATACACACCATCAAATGCATAGGGAATATAAGAATATAAATTGCATAATTAAATTCCCCCCCTTGTCTAACATGATCTACCTAAGAAAGACATCTCACCCTAAGTTGGATCTCCCCAAATTAAAAGAGTTAGATACCATTTCTCCCCCTTTTTGTTGAGGTAAACATGCATAAAAAACCCATTTCTCCCCAATTAAATCAATTCTCCCCCTAAATGAAACAAGGGATAAACATAATGTCAAAACAAGTATATCATGCAATGGTGTATACTAATATAAGAACAACAAAGCAACTAATCCATGCCATAAATAATAGATACCAATTAAGATGTTGTGGGATGCATGCAAAATTATATTAATTAGAATGTTGTGGGATAAGCATGTGATATCAATGAAAAGTCACAACAACATAGATATCTATATTAACAAAAAACATGCATGGACTAGATATAAAAGCAAAGACTCAAAGCAAATAATACCATATATAAGCAAAATTATATTAATGAAGCATAAGCACATATATATTGGTATAAACACCACACATGACACTAAACATAATAATATTTTCACATTCATATGGTATAAATGTGTCTAAATAAGCATGTGGTAAATGGATTGAAAGGGTGTGAACTAGAGACAAAATAATTATGATCCAATCACTTAAACATGTTCAAGGAGTTCTATTTGATTGCAAAACTTTATCAAACTTAGTTTTAGCCTCATGTAACAAGATAAAGATAACTCAAAGAACAAACAAGCACAATGCACACAAGCTTAGAATTTTGATGATTCTATAAATCAATCGCGTTATGACAAAATAACGTAAGTAGGATTCATTGACACTGTGCAAACCCGTTGACATATCCATCCAAACTCCCTCAAAAATAATAATTATTTTCTTCTCTTTTGGATGATCATTTGAAACTAAAATATGTTGGCCTTCGCTACTTTTTACAATGCCCCACTTTTTTAGACCCTTTTTCAATGGTGGCCTTTCACGCAAAGTCAACATGACTTTCGCAACCCGATTTCATTGCTAAACAAAACTTTATCGGATAAATACTTTTCTATTTTTCTCAATCCGGGCAACGGTTATTACATGCACAAATCCCCCATAGTCACAAAATATATAGATGACCTAATTGATTGGATAACATCTCACAAAGCTCAAATATACATGTGAAGTTAAAGTTCAAAAAAGACCGTGAAAGTGTATGCGGGGAGGCATATGAAAACCGAATTCATTAAGCAAATCAAAGTCAAATTACTCCATACAAGAATGATAAAGAACATTTTAAGCATTGAAATTCATAACCAAGAGTTATAGCCACATGAAAGCTGAGTGATAGAGGATTCAAACATAAGGATATGCCACAAAAAATGTGTAAAACTAAAATACACACAAAAAAAATCTTTTTTGAGTTTTTAAAATGTTTAAAAAATAATTTTTAAACACGAATAACTCAAAAGACACACAATATCTTTTGTATTTTTAATAAGAATCAATAAATACAAAATCAAAATACAAAAGACCAAAATTAAAATGAAATTATACAAATATTTATATTTTCTCTTAAACAAAATTAATTCAAGTTCCAAATTAGGCCAAACAAACCAACACATGAATTTTGACGAATTAAATATGTTAACTTGAATTAAATTAAACTAAACTTTACCCAATATTATATTTATACCAATTTAAACAAATGTTGTCATTAAACCAAATTTCATCCTTTTAAGCCTAAGCATGCATCTACATGATTTTATCGAGATAAAAAAGAAACACAATCGCAACGCCGTGATGTACGAGGAAAACCCACAACGGAAAAAGCCTCGGACGACCCAACCACGAGTCCACTAAGTACGGAGTTACATAGGATACGACAGAAGACTTACTAAATGACATGACATCCTCGCAAGCCTTGACGCTCTTCGTTCCTCCGCCTCTACCTAGTCGACAACTTAAGAGTCCACCTTCGTCTCGGAATCCACTGATGGAGAAACACACGGAATCCACTTTCGTATGTATAGCATGAACCAAGAAACACGAAATCCTCCGTAAGAAACTATCTTTTTTGGGTAGAGAATGAAACCCAATGCTTAAACAATGATCTCAAAACATATGATGTAAAGAAACTGGGATCATATAAATAATTGGGTGTAAAAATTTGGTTTTGTTCTTGAAATGAATTCATTTTGATTAATAAACACCAAGGGAACGTTTCAAAGTGTCTCTCTCTTTTGGAAGATGGAAAAATTCTCAAAAAAATGATTATTCACGTACTACTAAAATAGGTGGGAAAAGGAGTGGTGGAATGTTTTTAAGAAAAACTGACAAAAACTGCTCGAAACTACGATGTCGTTTGGATGACATACCAGCGTCGTTCGAATGCTAATTCTAACGAAATTTCAGAGATAAAAAAATTATATCATTTAAAGGGTCGTCCAATCGACATTTCAATCTCTTTTCAACGATCTATCAAACGACATTTCAGGCCATGGATCTAGAAAATTTTGACACGAACACGTGGCCGTCAGTTTCGTATTTTTAATTTTTTTTTAATTTTCTACGAAAAGGTGTCTGAGAACAAAATCTTTAGATAGCATGAATTAAAAAAAATTGACAAAAATTCTAACACCCAAGAAAAAATTCCAAGTCTCAATATAACATATGAATTCATACTTGAGAGACCTTGGAAAGTTGATGATGCAAATAAGGAACGAAACACGACAATGATGTGAACTTCAATCTCTTGTCCGCTACGTCTTCAACTCAAATGTCATAGGCTTGAAGGTCACAAACTTCTATCCTACGACTCAAATAGTTTTGTCCAAAATTAAGCCAACACATACAAATTGACTCAATTGGAAATTTGTCCTTACAAATCTCCCCCTTTGGCTAATTCGAGACAAAACCAAAATAAAAATCCTATGGGCCATCAAGCTCATCTAAAAGACACAATCCCTCCCAAAAATAAAAAATACAGACACTTGACCGACACATAAGTTGAGAAGATTTGCATTAAAAACTTTGTCGCATGGATGCAAACGTCCACAGTTAAACACATCATCAAACGAATAGGGAATATAACAATATAAATTGCATAATTAAATTCTCCCCCCTTGTCTAACATGATTTACCTAAGAAAGACGTCTTACCCTAAGTTGGATCTCATAAAATTAAAAGAGTTAGATACCATTTATCTCCCTTTTTATTCAGGAATAAACAAAGGTAAACACTTATAAAATAATCCATTTCTCCCCAGTTAAATCAATTCCCCCCTAAATGAAACAAGGGATAAGCATGTTGTAAAAACAAGAATATCATGCAATGGTTTATAGTGATACGAGAACAATAAAGCAACTAATCCATACGAGAAACTATAGATACCAATTAAGATGCTATAGAAAAATGATACCAATTAGAATGTTATGGGATAAGCATGTGATATCAATGAAAAGTCGCAACAAGATATATACCTACATTAACAAAAAGCATACGTGAACTAGATGTAAAAGCAAAGACTCAAAGCAAATAATACCATATATATACAAGCAAAAATATATCAATGAAGCATAAGCACACATATATAAGTATAAACACCACACAATAAACTAAACACAATAAGCTTCCCACATTCATATGGTATAAATGTGTCCAAATAAACATGTGGTAAATGGAGTGAAAGGGTGTGAACTAGTGAAAGGAGAATTATGACCCAATCACTTAAATATGTTCAAGGAGTTATATTTGATTGTAAAACTTTATCAAACTTAGTTTTAGCCTCATGTGACAAGATAAAGAGAACTCAAGGGACAAACAAGCACAATGCACACAAGCCTAGAATTTCGATGATTCTACAAATCAATAGCGTTATGACAAAATAACGTAACTAGGATTCATTGTCATTGTGCAAACCCGTTGACATATCCATCCAAACTCCCTAAAAAATAATAATTCTTTTTTCTCCTTTGAATGATCATATCAGTTTCGTATTTTTGTAATTTTTTTTGAATTAGTTATGATTTTTCTACAAAAAGGTGTCAGAGAAAAAAATCTTTAGATAGTATGAATTCAAAAAAAAATTGACAAAAATTCTAACACCTAATAAAAAATTCAAAGTCTCAATATAACATATGCATTCATACCTGAGAGACCTTAGAAAGTTGATGGCGCAAATAGGGTACGAAACACGATAGTAATGTGAACTTCAATCTCTTGGACGCTAAGTCTTCAACTCAAATGTCATATGCTTGAAGGTCACAAACTTCTATCCTACGACTCATATATTTTTGTCCTAAATTAAGCCAACACATACAAATTGACTCAATTGGAAATTTATCCGTACAAAACTCCACATTTGGTTATTCCGTGACCCATCAAGCTCATCTAAAAGACACAATATGTTCCAAAAATATAAAATACAGACGCTTGACCGACACATAAGTTGAGAAGCTTTGCATTAAAAACTTTACCGCATGGATGCAAACCTGCACACTTAAACACACCATCAAACTCATATGAAATATAACAATATAAATTGCATAATTAAATTCTCCCCCTTGTCTAACATGATCTACCCAAGAAAGACGTCTTACCCTAAGTTGTACACCACGAACCAAGAAATAATAAGCATAGAATCCTCCGCAAGAAATTATCTCTTTTGGGTAGAGAATGAAACCCGATGCCGAAACAATGATCTCAAAACATATGATATAAAGAAAATTGGATCATATAAACATTTGGGTGTAAAAACTTGGTTTTGTTCTTGAAATTAATTCATTTTGATTAACAAACACCAAGGGGACTTTTCAAAGTGTGTCTCTCTTTTAGAATATGGAAAAAATCTAAAAAAAATGGTTATTCACGCACTACTAAAATAGGTGGGAAAAGGAGTAGTGCAATGTTTTTAAAAAAAATTGACAAAAACTGCTCGAAACTGCAATGTCGTTCAAACGACATACCAGGGTCATTCGAACGCCAATTCGAACGAGATTTCAGAGATAAAAAAATTATCTCTTTTGAAGGTTCGTTCAAATTACATTTCAATATCGTTCGAATGACCTATCAGATGACATTTCAGGCCATGGATCTAGAAAATTTCAATACGAATGCGTGGCCACCAACTTTGTATTTTTCTATTTTTTTAATTAGTTATGATTTTTCAATAGAAAGGTGTCCTAGAATAAAATCTTTAAATAGTATGAATTCAAAAAAAATTAACAAAAATTCTAACACCCAATAAAAAATTCCAAGTCTCAACATAGTATGTGCATTCATACCTGGCAGACCATGGAAAGTTGATGACGTAAGTAAGGCACGAAACACGATAATGATGTGAACTTCAATCGCTTGACCGTTATGTATTTAACTCAAATGACATAGGCTTGAAGGTCACAAACTTCTATCCTATGACTCAAATAGTTTTGTCCGGAATTAAGCTAACACATACAAATTGACTCAATTTGAAATTTATCCTTACAAATCTCCCTCTTTGGCTATTCCGGGACAAAATCAAAATAAAAACCCTATGGGATGTCAAGATTATCTAAAAGACAAAATCCCTCCCAAAAATAAAGAATACAGATGCTTGACCGACAAATAAGTTGAGAAGCTTTGCATTAAAAACTGTGCCGTATGGATGAAAAACTGCACACTTAAACACAACATCAACCGCATAGGGAATATAACAATATAAATTGCATAATTAAATTCTCCCCATTGTCTAACATGATTTATCGAAGAAAGACGTCTCACCCTATGTTGGATCTCCCGCAATTAAAAGAGTTAGATACCATTTCTCCCTTTTTTTGTTCAGGAATAGACAAAGGTAAACATGCATAAAATAACCCATTTCTCCGCAATTAAATGAATTCTCCCCCTAAATAAAACAAGGGATAAGCATAATATAAAAACAAGTATATCATGTAATGGTGTATAGTGATACAAGAATAACAAAGCAACTAATCCATACTAGTAACAATAGATACCAATTAAAATGCGATGGCAAAATGATACCAATTATAACGTTCTTGGTTAAGCATGTGATATCAATGAAAAGTTGCAACAAGATAGATAACTATATTAACAAAAAGCATACATGGACTAGATGTAAAAGCAAAGACTCAAAGAAAATAATACCATATATGTATAGGAAAAAATATATCAATGAAGCATAAGCAGACATATATAGGTATAAACACCACGCAAGACACTAAACACATTAAGCTTTCCACATTCATATGGCATAAATGTGTCTTAATAAACATATGGTAAATGGAGTGAAGGGGTGTGAACTAGAGACAAGAGAATTATTACCCATTCACTTAAACATGTTAAGGAGTTCTTTATGATTGCAAAACTTTATAAAACATAGTTTTAGCCTCATGTGACAAGATAAAGAGAACTCAAAGAACAAACAAGCATAATGCACATAAACCTAGGATTTTTATAATTCTACAAATCAATAGCGTCATGACAAAATAGCGTAACAAGGATTCATTGTCACTGCGTAAAAAAAATTATATCCATCCAAACTCCCTCAAAAATAATAATTTTTTTCTTTTATTTTGAATGATCGTATCATACTAAACTATGTTAGCCTTGGCTACTTTTTACAATGCCCCACTTTTTTAGGCCCCTTTTCAATGGTATCTTTTCACGCAAAGTCAACATGACTTTTGCACCCTGATTCTATTGCTAAACAAAACTTTACCGGATAAATATTTCTATATTTTTCTCAATCCGGGAAACGGTTCTTACATGCACAAATCCCCCATATTCACAAAACATGTAGATGAAATAATTGATGGGAGAACACCTCACAAAGATCAAACATACATGTGAAGTTAAAGTTCAAAAGAGACTGTGCATGTGTGTGTGGAAGGGCATATGCAAAGTGAATCCATTAAGCAAACCAAAGTCAAACTACTCCATATAACGATGATAAAGAACATTTTAAGCATTGAAATTTTATAACCAAAAGTTATAGTCACATGGAAGCGGGGTGATATAGGATTCAAACACAAGGATATGCCACAACAGATGTGTAAAACTAAAATATATAAAAAAAATCGAGTTTTCAAAATTAAAAAAATAATAATTTTAAAGCATGGATAAGTCAAAATACAGACAATATCTTTTATATTATTATTAAGAATCAATAAATGCAAAATCAAAATACAAAAGACCAAAATTAAAATGAAATTAAACTAATATTTATATTTTCTCTTAAACAAAATTAATTCAAGTTCCAAATTAGGCCAAACAAACGAAACATGAATTTTTACAAATTAAATATGTTGATATGAATTAAATTAACTAAACTTAACCCAATATTAAATTTACACCAATTTAATCAAATGTTGTGATTAAACCAATTTTTATCTTTTTAAGCCTAAGCATGCATCTACGTAATTTTTGCAAGATAAAAATAAACACAACCACAACGCCGCGATGTAGGAGAAAAACCCACAACTAAAAAAATCTCGGACGACCCAACCACAAGTCCACTAAGTACGAAATTAGATAGGACACGACAGAAGATTTAATCACAACTAAAAAAATCTCGGATGACCCAGCTATAAGTCCACTAAGTACGAAATTTGATAGGACACGTCAGAAGACTTAATCAATGACCTAACGCCCTTGCAAGCCTTGTCGCTCTTCGTTCCTCCACCTCTGCCTAGTCGACAAATCAGGAGTCCACCTTCGTCTCGAAATCCATCGATGGGGCAAAGCAACCGTCAAACACACGGAATCCACTTTTGTTTATACATCACGAATCAACAAACACGGAATCCTTCACAAGAAACTATCTCTTTTGGGTAGAGAATGAAACCCGATGCCAAAACAATGATCTCAAAACATAAGATATAAATAAACTTGGATCATATAAACATTTGGGTGTAAAAACTTAGTTTTGTTCTTAAAATTAGTTCATTTTGATTAACAAACACCAATGGGAATTTTTCAAAGTGTCTCTCTCTTAGAAGATGGAAAAAGTCTCAGAAAAATCGTTATTCACGCATTACTAAAATAGGTGGGAAAAGGAATAGTGGGATGTTTTTAAGAAAAATTGATAAAAACTGCTCGAAACTGCAATGTCGTTCGAACGACATACGAGAGTCGTTCGATTGAAAATACGAATGAGATTTCAAAGATAAAAAATATTATCTCGTTTGAAAGGTCGTTCAAACGACATTTCAATCTCATTCGAACAACCTATCAAATGACATTTCATGCCATGGATTCAGAAAATTTCGATACGAACGCGTGGCCGCCAGTTTCATATTTTTTTATTTTTTTTAATTAGTTATGATTTTTATACAAAAAAGTGTCTGAGAATAAAATCTTTAGTTAACATGGATTAGAAAAAAATTGACAAAAATTCTAACCGTCGATAAAAAAATTGCAAGTCTCAATATAACATTTGCATTCATACTTGAGAGACCTTGAAAAGTTGATGACGCAAATAAGACATGAAACACGACAATGATGTAAACTTCAATTTCTTGGTCGTTACATCTTCAACTCAAATATCATAGGCTTGAAGATCACAAACTTTTATCCTATGACTCAAATAGTTTTCTCTGAAATTAAGTCAACACATATAAATTGACTCAATTAAAAATTTATTTTTAAAACCTAACTTTGGCTCGTATTTAATGTATATATTGGTCCCAAATTTCTTTCGCGATCGTGTTAGTGAAGGTAATGGATGACTTGGCGAACCTGCCGAAAAGAGAGAGAAAGGGGGACAGAGCGACAGCGAGCCACTTAAAAAGTAGGGAAAGAATCTATGAGCAAGAGGACTGAACACACTTTAAGTCCTATTCGGCTTGTCGCACAACAAGACCTCTCCGAAAATAAGGAGGTTTATGAAGCTCTTGAGAGTGCCCTTTGTTGGATATTATGAATGCAAATACAGAAAATGGAACTCTTTATATATCTCAAAAATGTCAACTTCAATACAACAATGTAATTTCTGAATAGTCACTATAAAACTTCAAGGCGTGATGTCACTTTCCTAAATACAGTATTTGCCCCACACGAAGAATTTCGGTATACAAACGGGAATCAGCAAATCCGTACTCAAGATACAATGAAGCAATTGCACTGTCTGCAACTTGTATATTTGAAGACAGCCCTTGGATGTAGCAGCGAAGAACAGTCAATCAAGTTCTTATTCTGTTTATGTGCACAAAACAGAATAAGAGAATTTGTATCTCCTGAAAATTGTAAGAGAGTAATAGCAGGGTCTGGAAATCTGAAACTGGTTTTTGTTATCAATGTAATTCCGTTTTTAGGCAGCCTTTATTTATAGAAAATGAAAAGCTTTGTCTTCAAGAGTCATGACTGTTGAATTAAGTCAGTTCCAAACAGGTATGACTGTTAATTACCAACAGTCTTAAGTCCTTTCCGAACAGGTATAATAATACCGAATCGATTTTGCACGGGTCAACCAAAAAGTGACCGCGCCCGAGCTACCGCGATCCGACCCGGACGAATCCCGGCAACCCGCGGCATGCGAAGTGCAAAGTGCGCCACTAGCGCCTCTACAGCCCACTGCCCCGCACGCGCATGCGCACGCGCGCGCGCGTGTGCGTGTGCGTACGGTGCTTCGCACCGTATTGAGGTCTCTTGAATAGCCTCTTAAATGCTAGATGAATTAACTCTTCATCTTCCATTTGTACTTATTAAGTGTACAATTTCTTAACATTTTTCCAATGTGGGACTCAAAGGTTGCCCACCCCTTTTATAGCTTAGTGGTGACACTTAGCTTTGTACATTTTCCAATGTGGGACACTATCCCCTTTTATATTTGGGTTAGCTTCCCACCTCTTCCTCACACTTCCAATGTGGCACAAGCTCTTAAGGCTTTTACACCCGAAAAACTTTTACTCTCTTATTTTAAAAATCTCCAACATTCCTCCACCATTTTCAAAATAAGTTTTGTAAATCTTTGATTGTCTGTAAGACTGTGTATAAGCATTGGTGTCTCACGACTTGAACCAATACCCTGTGAAGGTTCGTCAAGGTTAACCATGAAAGTATAGTAGACTTGTCTTTGAACTATCAATCTATATTGATTATCCGGATCTGTCTTCACACACAAATCTTTTAGTCACTGATTATCCATATAAGCCGACACATGAATTCGGCCTTGTGTCTGTACCTTGATTTCATAAGTGCTTTAGAGTCAAGCCCAATACTCATAGGAAGCGGCACCACTTCCACACTCATATAGGTAGATTATCATAGGTGTCCATGTAACTTAAAACACCATAAATCTATTAAGGTTAAACCCATCCTCTTTCATTATTCATTACATGTTCTAAGCACTTATCCTTGGGATGTTAAATTTCATAGTGCTTACAATCACGTCGTATGATGTACTTTAATCATTGAACTTGAGACTTGAATATATCAAGTTTCAAGTTAAGTTTCCATCAAGAGTGATTATTATTAATGGGCTTTAGTCCCATCCCTATTGATGTCTTAGACACCAGTCCTCTTGCAAGACCTTTTGTAAAAGGATCAGCTAAATTTTGACTTGATTTTACATAATCCACTGTGATTACACTATCTGTAATCATTTGTCTGACATAACTATGTCTCAGGCCAATATGTCTAGATTTTCCATTGTACACTTTACTATAAGCTCTGGAAAGTGTAGACTCACTATAACAATGTATAGATATTGGAGGCATTGGTTTTGGCCAAACTGGAATTTCAATCAATGAATTCCTTAACCATTCTGCCTCTTTACTAGTTGCAGCTAATGCTACAAACTCAGCTGCCATAGTAGAGTCAGCTATACAAGTTTGTTTCTTTGATCCCCAAGAAACAGCTCCTCCACCAAGAGTGAAAATCCATCCACTTGTTGAGGAATGATCCTCCCGCTCAGTTATCCAACTGGCATCAGAAAATCCTTCTAATACTGAAGGATATCCACTATAGTATATACCATAGTCCATAGTTCCTTTCAAATATTTTAATATTCTATTGACAGCATGCCAATGCAATAAACTTGGATTACTAGTATATCTACTTAATTTACCAACAGCATAAGCAATATCAGGTCGAGTACATGTCATGGCATACATTAAACTACCAATTACTCGTGCATATTCCAATTGTGAAATAGCTCTACCATTATTAGCGATCATCTTTAGCTGTGGTTCAAAAGGTGTACTAACAGGTGTGCAATCAAACTTAATAAATTTCTTTAAAATTTTCTCAACAGAATGAGATTGAGTGAGAATTATATTTTTATCTTTCCTTATTATTCTCATTCCTAATATGACATCAGCGACACCCATATCTTTCATATCAAATTTAGAAGACAAAAAACTCTTAGTATTATTAATGCTTTCTAAATCAGTACCAAGAATTAACATGTCATCTACATATAAACAAATGATCACACCTTTACCATTAGCAAATTTACTATAAACACACTTATCAGATTCATGAATTTTAAAACCATAAGAAATAATGACTTTATCAAATTTTTCATGCCATTGTTTAAGTGCTTGTTTTAGGCCATATAAGGACTTAATAAGTTTACATACTTTGTTTTCTTGTCCAGGCATAACAAACCCTTCAGGTTGTTCCATGTAAATTTCTTCTTCTAAGTCACCATTTAAAAAGGAAGTTTTCACATCCATTTGATGAATCTCAAAATTATATATAGATGCTAATGCAATTAAAATTCTAATAGTGGCGGTTCTAGCAACAGGTGCATAGGTATCAAAATAATCAATTAGTTCTTTTTGTGTAAAACCTTTAGCAACCAATCTAGCCTTGAATTTATCAATTGTTCCATCTATTTTCATTTTCTTTTTAAAAATCCATCTACACTTAATGGGTTTAGATCCTGGAGGTAAGTCTACTAATTTCCAAGTTTTATTTCCCAAAATTGAATCCATTTCATCATTTATAGCTTCTTTCCAAAATGCTGAATCTACAGACTTAATTGCCTCACTATAAGTTTGTGGGTCTGTTTCAACGCTAAGAGTCAAAGCATATTGATTACAAGATGTGTTTCTAGTTCCTTCAACAAGATAGACTACAAAGTCGGGACCAAAGCTTTTTTCTTTCCTAGGTCTTTTACTTTTTCTAATCTCTTCTTGTTCTACTAGTGGAGTTTCAGGTAACTGTGAAGGAGTGCTTACTTCTTTTTCATTATTAATTCTAGGAATAGAAGAAAACCTTTGTTCATAAAAAATTGCATCTCTCGATTCAATTATTGTATTTACCTCAACAGAATCATTAGGTTCACTAACCAAAAATCTATAGGCTTTACTATGTTGTGCATAACCTATGAAAATACACTCAACACCTTTGCTTCCTAATTTCTTTCTCTTAGTTTCAGTTAGTCTTACAATAGCTCTACAACCCCAAACTTTAAGATAACCTAAATTAGGTTTTCTATTCTTCCATAATTCGTAAGGAGTTTTCTTATTATCTTTAACAGGTATTCTATTCAGAATATGACATGCAGTTAAAAGTGCTTCTCCCCAAAACCCTTTACTTAAACCAGAATAAGAAAGCATAGCATTAACCATTTCAGTTAGTGTCCTATTTTTTCTTTTTGCTACTCCATTTTGTTGTGGTGTATAAGGTGCAGTAACTTCATGTATAATTCCCATATCTTCACAAAATTGAGGAAAGTGATATTCATCACCTCTATCAGATCTAAGACATTTTATTTTAGAATCACATTGATTTTCAACTTCATTTTTATATGTCTTAAATCTATTAAGCACATCATCCTTAGAGTTTAAAAGATATACGTAACAATATTTTGAAAAGTCATCAATAAATGTAGCAAAATATTTACTACCACCTCTAGTAGGCGTTCCATGCAAATCACAAACATCACTATGTACTAATTGCAACAAAGATGTAGTTTTTTCTATTTTAGGAAAAGGCAATCTTGTTATTTTTGTTTGCATGCATATTTTACACTTTTCATTCATATCATTCTCATATTTAGGAATTAAATTTAAATTAACCATGAAATGCATTTTCTTTGTATTAACATGTCCTAAACGACTATGCCATAATGAAAGACAATCAACGATATAAGCAGAAGAATCCGTTTCATTGATATTGAGCTTAAACATGCCCTCATACAAATATTCTTTGCCTACAAAGGTACCATTCTTAGTCAGAATAAATTTGTCTGACTCAAATACAAGCTTAAAGCCAAATTTGTTAAGAAGACTTCCAGAAACTAAATTTTTCCTAACATCAGGAACATGAAAAACATTGTTGAGGCTAAGGATTTTCCCGGAAGTGAATTCGAGATCCACTGTCCCTTTGCCTTTAACCGCAGCTGTAGATGAATTTCCCATATAGAGAACATCTCCTTCCACTGTTTCATAGGCAGAGAACAAGTTCTTGTCCTTACAAACATGCCTTGTGGCACCAGAATCAACCCACCAAGAGTTGTCTTCTCCAAGCATATTAGCCTCGGATATCATAGCAGCAAATTTTTGCTTTGTGTCTGATGTCCCTCCTTTTTCCTTTAGTTTCTTGAACTCACGACAATCCTTCTTGAAGTGACCTGGTTTGTTGCAATGAAAACAATTTCCTTTCTTCTTTTTGTTTGCTTTAGAATTATTTGAAAAATTCTTCCGCTTGTTATTTTTTCCATGATTGCCATATTTTTGCTCCTTTCCTTCCTCCACCACATGGACCTTAGAAACAGAATTTTCTTGTTCCTCTTTACCATCTAGAATTCGAGACTCTTGTTCAATTCTTAAATGAGTCTCTAATTCTTCAAGTGAAAGATCCTCCTTGTTGTGTTTGAGTTCTTTCTTATAGTCTTTCCAAGAAGGAGGAAGTTTTTCAATTATGGCAGCAACAATTACATTATCATCCATATTTAATTTTTTCAGTTTGCAATGATTTATGATGCGTTGGATGTCATGAAATTGTTCTAGCACAGGCCTATTATCATGCATTTTAAAGCTTAGAAACTGACCGATAAGGAACTTCTTACTTGTAGCGTCTTCCGTTAGATATTTGGTCTCCAATGTTTCCCATAAAGTTTTTGTTGTCCCAACATTTTGGTTCAAGTCGAACAAATTATCAGCAAGTGCATTGAGAATGTGACCACGACACAAATAATCATCGGTCTCCCATTTTGTGCGTTGCCTAGTCTGTTCCACGGTTTCATCTTCATCTTCATTTGGTTTCAGTTGTGACAAGACATATACAATCTTCAATGTTGTTAGAAGAAAATGAACCTTTTTCTGCCAACGCAAAAAATTACCACCATCAAAACGGTCCAACTTGACAAAGCTTTCTGTTATTTGTCGAAGTGATTTGTAAGAGTCGGCCATTTCCAAAAATACTGTATTTAGATTGTTGGATATTATGAATGCAAATACAGAAATGGAACTCTTTATATATCTCAAAAATATCAACTTCAATACAACAATGTAATTTCTGAATAGTCACTATAAAACTTCAAGGCGTGATGTCACTTTCCTAAATACAGTATTTGCCCCACACGAAGAATTTCGGTATACAAACGGGAATCAGCAAATCCGTACTCAAGATACAATGAAGCAATTGCACTGTCTGCAACTTGTATATTTGAAGACAGGCCTTGGATGTAGCAGCGAAGAATAGTCAATCAAGTTCTTATTCTGTTTATGTGCACAAAACAGAATAAGAGAATTTGTATCTCCTGAAAATTGTAAGAGAGTAATAGCAGGGTCTGGAAATCTGAAACTGGTTTTTGTTATCAATGTAATTCCGTTTTTAGGCAGCCTTTATTTATAGAAAATGAAAAGCTTTGTCTTCAAGAGTCATGACTGTTGAATTAAGTCAGTTCCAAACAGGTATGACTGTTAATTACCAACAGTCTTAAGTCCTTTCCGAACATGTATAATAATACCGAATCGGTTTTGCACGGGTCAACCAAAAAGTGACCGCGCTCGAGCTACCGCGATCCGACCCGGACGAATCCCGGCAACCCGCTACCACTGCGAACACGCGGCATGCGAAGTGCAAAGTGCACCACTAGCGCCTCTACAGCCCACTGCCCCGCACGCGCGCGCGCGCGCGCGTGTGCGTGTGCGTACGGTGCTTCGCACCGTATTGAGGTCTCTTGAATAGCCTCTTAAATTCTAGATGAATTAACTCTTCATCTTCCATTTGTACTTATTAAGTGTACAAATTCTTAACATTTTTCCAATGTGGGACTCAAAGGTTGCCCACCCCTTTTATAGCTTAGTGGTGACACTTAGCTTTGTACATTTTCCAATGTGGGACACTATCCCCTTTTATATTTGGGTTAGCTTCCCACCTCTTCCTCACACTTCCAATGTGGGACAAGCTCTTAAGGCTTTTACACCCAAAAAACTCTTACTCTCTTATTTTAAAAATCTCCAACACCCTTTAGAATCTTTATGCCAATTCTGTCAGGGCATGCGGTTTTCTGGTGAGGGGTAATTTGCTAACTTGGATAGAGGAGAACAGGTCGGTCTGTCCATAACAAAGTCTTTTAGGTTCATTGATTTGTTCACTTTTCATTTTTCTTCAAGTTTTTGCTGCTTTCGTCTATTTTCTACCTATAAGGTCTGATGCTGATAGTAGATCTTCAACAGTGAATCAAGCCCTTACTTCAGCAGCTAAAAATAAGAAGTCTCTCGATCGCTAAAGTGGCAAATATGAAGCCTTGGATAGCAAGAGGAACTCTGAGCTGGAGGCTTGCAATAAGCCAAAGGACATTGAAATGAAGGCTCTGACCACGGAGAGGGTTATCGAGGATGATTTTTAAAAGAAGGTTGATGAAGTCATGCTTCTGTTGCAGAAAAATATAAGAAGGATGTCATCCCTAAATATCACAATTATGTTTAATTTCAAGATCTCAGTTTGTATTACATACATCGAGGTTATGAAGAAATGAACGTGATGACCAACCGTAATTTCTCTCACATTGTTGATAGGGTCGGCACTTGGAAAATTAATGACAATGTGGTAAAGGAAATATATCTCGAGTTTGATGCCCAAGAAGATGCTAGGGAAGCAGCTGAATCCAACACCAATATTTTTCCTGAGAGCCCTCTTAATATTGATGACATTGGCGAAAGGGCATTGTTGATGTAAAAAATTAGATCACTCTAATTATTCAATCACAGATAAATAAATGAGACAAAGAATTTTAAAGTGGTTCAGCCTTATAAGAATAGCCTACATCCACTGTTGTTTTATTGCTGAGTGTTTGGGAATTCTCGATTTGTGGTTCTATCAAGAAATTCTGGTCTAGGGGGGGTCCCTTTACAATGAGGATTGTACAATGTATTTATAGCCCTGAGGCTGTAAAGTGAAAGGGTAATACATTAAATGATGTACATATGAAGGGGTAATACATTCAATGCTCCTTAAGCGTGTGCGTCTGAATGATAAGCATTTAATGAGCAGTCAGACTGTTGGTTTTCTTGCTATTAATGCTTTGTTCGAGGTGCAGCTCGGACCGCCTGAGTTACTCGGACCGCCTAAGCTTCTCGATACTTAAGAGTTACTCGGAGAGTTCCTAGTTGTAGTATGGTTCCTCGGAGCGTCTGAGTTCCTCGAAAGTATTTGTTGTTGCCACGTAGATTTCCAGATGTCTTCACTCAATTGGGCCATGTCAGCAGATTAAATTTGGTATCAACAGAAGCCCCCAATGTTTCATAGTTCGAAATTTGAGGAGTGTGGAATATTTTTTCTCGAAATACGGCAGTTTTAAATGATCCTCCTGATTTTTAGGAGTGTTTCCTACGTATTTATTTCTCCTTCCAAATTCGTTGAATCAAGCTTTCTAAATTTTTATGCTCGTTTCGATTCCCGCGCCACTTTTTGTCTTTTTAGCCGCCGTTGCCCGCTTTGATTCCCGCGCCCCTTTTCGTCTTTTTAGCCGCCGGTAACGTAATCGTCCTTTTTTGTAATCATTACTTTACCATTTCCCAAGGCAAGGTATTTAAACTTCACAGACACTCCCATCGTCTTCTACCTTTTCAAATTTTTATCTTCGAGTTTTTCGTCGTCTCTTTCTCTCCTGTGTATTCATCTCTTCCATCGTTCGTTGTCATCAGATACGCTCTTTTCCTGTAAGATTTTCTTCCTTCTTCTTCATTTCCTTTATTCACCATGGTTTACCCTGTTGAATCTCTTGATAAATTTTGCTCTGATTTTTCCATTCCCTCCCGGGTTGTTTTGGAAGAGCTTTCTGAGCCTTCTGATTATTTCCATTTGGATGAGGGACATTGGTTCCCCAGCCTCTTTATTGCTGAGTGTGGATTTTCTTTTCCACCAAATCCCTTGTGTCTGGAATTCTGTCATTACTTTGACGTTGTTCCTGCAAGAATAGCCCCCAACACATGGAGATTAGTTAATGGGGTTCATAAATTAAATCAATTCCATGGAACTCGCATAGGAATTCCAGAAATCATGTACTGCTATAGATGGGTAGTTAATGATAACATTTTTTTATTTAAAAACCATATTTTTAAATAGAGCCTTAGTAGTCAATCTCCCTGATGCTAATAGGGATTATTTTGAACACGGGGTTGTTATAAAAAATTGGCAACACCCTCCATTAACTGGAGATGAGGTTTACCAGGGTCCTAGATGCCCTCCTTATGGCAATGGGATAGGTTATTTTTACTTCGTTTTATTTATTTTAAAATTATGCTTCCTTTATGTTTGATAAAATGTGTCACTGATGGCAATGTTTATTTATTTGCAGTTGATAGCAAAAGAAAGTGCCCAAAAGAAGCAGATGTTAATATAAGGCATTTGAAACTTATCTGGAGTCTGCATCAGAGTGTTGCCGACGAGCACATTAGATCAGCCTCATATCTTCTGCAATACAAGAGCTACACCACTTCTTTCACTGCTCGTCCAGTGATGAGTGAATCAAAGCCAGTACCAGCTTCCACCAGCTCCTCGCCTGAATCTCACGTCCCTTTGAGTGAAAGAATGAATAAGAGAAGACCTCCCACTCTCTTCGAGAAGCCTGCCTCCAGTTCTAGAGAGTCAAAAAGAAGTAAAGTTGATATCCCAGGGGAGGGGACAAAGAAGAATGATGCACCTTCCTCAGCTGCTATTGTGAAAGCTGCCGAGAAGCTCGCAGTGGCTCCGAGCAGGTCTGCTGCTCTTGGAGAGGTGATTGTAATATCACTGACCAAGGGTTCTTCCTTGGTTGAATCTGTTCCTGTTCCCCCGAGAAGGCTGAAGAAGAGCTCCTCGGTCAATTTGGCTGATACCATCACTCAGCCCCCAACTGCTGGGATTGGCGTTCCCACTTTTGTTCCTCCGAGCTCTGCCATGAGCTCGGTAAAGTCCTGGATCATTCCTGAGGTCCAAGGTACTGAATAAAACCTTACTCGGTACATGGTCACCTCGTTAGCTGCTCGTCACCTTGCTTCTGTAAGTCTTCTTACTTTGAACTTTTCATATTTCCCTTATCATTTCTGTTTCTGACTTTCTTTCTTTTTACTTTCACAGTTGACGAGCTGCTTTAATATAATTCTGAAGAAGGATGAAGCAATTAAAGCTTCCTGCTCCTCGTCCAGTGTGGAGGGAGCTCTGGAAGAAGCTATCAAGTCTTTGGATAATTATCGCTAGACATATGCTACTGACAAGGCTGTCTGGGAGAAAAAGCTTGCCTCCACCGAGCAAGAGAAAGCTCGAGTTGTTGATGCCTCTAAGGAGTTGGAGAAGAGAATAAATTCCCTGGAGAAGGCAAATAAGGAGCTCGAAGAGAAGCTCAAGACTGCTGGAGAGTTTGAAAATAAACTCAAGGCTGCCGAGGAGGAGTTGGCTCAACTTCGGGAAGTAGGTCGGCAGATGGAGGAGGTTGAAAATAAATTGAAAGCTGCTGATAACCTGCTGTCCAAGACGCTTTCCTCGGAGAAGTTGAAGAGGAAGATGGCTGTGAAGAAGTCCTTCAGCGCTGGCTGGGACAAGGGGTGGAACAAGGGGTTGGCTGCCATGGTGTCGCAAGTGGACTATGGCAGCCTCAAGTACTTTAGGGATGGATAGGTTGCTGCTCTCCAGGAAATGAAAGTTGATGAATCTTCTGAGCTTTTCCAGCAACACATTCCTGGTCCCCCTCCAACCCCAAAAGACCTTGAAGAGGACGAAGCTGCCTCAGAAGAGTCTTCTATGGTGATGGGAGATCATCCTCCTGCCATTCAGCCTGCTGCCGAGGAACTTCAGCAGATTGTTACTTCCTCCGAGCAACTTCCAGTGCTCCCCGAGCAACTATCCATTCCCTCCGAGCAACCTACTTCCTCGTCCCAGCCTCCCGAGAAGGTTTTGGGAGACAAGGAAAAGGTGTAGAGTTGTTCGGGTTTATCTTTACATTTTTCTTTTGTCGATTGTAACCCAGCATATGTAACTCTGAACTTTTTGATTTAATAAAACTTGGACTTTTTTGCATACTATTGTCTATCTTCTATTCATATTATGCTTGTACTCCTTATTGATGATTGCTCTTTCTTTCCCTGCTAGTTTCTGGCCAGAATGAAATTGTTATCTGCCCATGATACAAAGCTGCTGCGACAATGCAATGAATACTTTAAGGCTGGTCACACAGACCTGAGTGCAGCACAAGTTGTCAACATCCTCAGCCAAGATGCGTCAGAACAGGCAGTTGAAGCATATCAATATCTGAAGTGTCTTCTTGATCGAGCAGTGGCCAATAATGTGGCCTATTACGATATGATCGAGGATCTTTAAGGCACCCTCGAAGACCTTCAGCTACAATACAAAGAATCAACTGCCCTGTTGCATGAGGGGTATGAGAAGAAGTACAAGCTGATCATTGCCGACAAGGGCTACGAGAAGCTTTTTGCTGGGTATGATGTGAGGGAGAGAACTCTGAAGGGCGAGGTCGAGGAGTGCAGATAAATCGCCGAGTTGCTAGAGCAGGAGAACAACAACTTACAGAAAGAGCTATCACAGTTGAAATCTGCAGCCTCTTCTTCAAAAGCCTTAATCCCAGTGACTGACGAGGGATTTTCGTTCTTGGAGGTCGAGAACGCCAACTTGAGGGACGAGTTGGAAACCATAAAAAGGTTTGGTCCTTCTTCTTCTTCTCGGGGACGAGCAAGAGCACCTCGGATTCCTGTCGAGGAACAGAGGACTCAGTCTGCCTTAGAAAACCAGGCCTTCCAGCTGATGGCGAAGAACCAGGCTTTGGCTGAAATGTCAAAGAAGATCAGGGACCTGGAAGAGCAACTCTCCACGCAGAAGTCTACCTTGGAGAACAATGAGATCTTCATCAAAAATCTCCACGAGCAGCTAAACAGGCTAACATATCAGTTCCACAAACAGCCCAGGGAGTTCTGGATGGCTGGATAAAACGAAGCGCTCTACCACTTGGACGATCGTATCCAGAATGCCAACAATGAGGGATACAAGCAAGGCTGGTTGAATGCCTTAGGTATGCTGCAGCTCAAACATGGTCATTACCTGTGGGACTACCACAATCCCGGGTTGCTTGACTTACCTGTGCCACCATACAAATTGGATATGAGTTGGATCCCTGCACGGGCCATTCCTCGGAGCTTGATTTCAAAGTATCTCGGCGACTACAATCTCCATTCACAAACCGAGATATCTCGTCCCGAGCATCTCTTAGATCGGCCATCCGTGATGAATGTCAGGATGTTGAAGGATCTCAACTTCATAAATTCTCCTCTGGCTTTAAATGATCCGCCTGCTGGCGAGGAACCTGTGTCAAAAGCAGAGGGGAAACGACCAATAGAATAGGAATTTTTGATGTAATAGTTAGTATACATATCAATATCAATGTAACTTTCATTTCATTATCAATGTAATTTATTTTGAATTCAATGAAAGACTTTCATTTTTGTTTGCAAATCTTAATTGCTATTGTCTTGTAAAACACTTTATATTTGTGCATGTGTATCTATTAAAAAGATAACAATATTGTGTTGTTTGTCGACCAACTCAGTAATAATTACGAGTATAAAAAATGTTGCTTGATCACTTGATAATAAAGTTTTGTTTCTCGACCAACTTAGCAATAAAGTAACGAGTATAAAAAATGTTGCTCGATCACTTAATAATAAAGCTACGAGTATAAAGAAATGTTTAAAATGCTTCCAACCAACCAAGGTCGTTAAATTATCCATGTCGACCAACTACAGTTAGTGGGTTTTTATCCTCGACCAGCCATATTTAGTAGATTTTTCTCTTAAATGTTTCCGACCAACCAAGGTCGATAAATTTTCCTTGTCGACCAACTACAATTGGTGGGTTTTTATCCCCGACCAGCCATAGTTAGTCTTTTTGAAATAATTTTACTTCCCGATCAACTCAAGTTGGCATTTTCGAGAATATATTTAGTTCCTAACCGACATAAGTTGGCATTTTTAGGAATATTTTTATTTCCCGAGAAACACAATTTTATTTCTAGTAGGAATATAAGTTTTTCTTCCCGGAGGAATACAAAATTTTTCTTACCGGAGGAATACAAGTAGCTTTACTTCCCGGAGGAATATTGGTAGCTTTACTTCCCGGAGGAATATAGGTAGCTTTACTTCCCGGAGGAATATTGGTAGCTTTACTTCTCGGAGGAATATTGGTAGCTTTACTTCCCGGAGGAATATAGGTAGCTTTACTTCCCGGAGGAATATTGGTAGCTTTACTTCCCGGAGGAATATAGGTAGCTTTACTTCCCGGAGGAATATAGGTTTCTCGACCAACCTTAGTTGGCATTTTCGAGAAAAATTTTGAGTAGCCTGAGCTTTGCCAAGTTTTGCCCCGAGTAGTGTGTAGCACTATTCCCCAAAAAAACTTTCAATAAAAAGAAAGAATTCGGCAGAATATCTTCATTTTATTCATCATTGATAGTACTTGCGCAGGTGCTCTGCATTCCAGGCATTCTTAAACTCCTCGCCTTTTAAAGTTGCTATTCGATAAGTTCCTAGTCGAACAACTTCTGTAACTCTGTATGGTCCATGCCAGTTTACCTCCAGCTTATTGTGCTTTTGAATGACTTTCTTCAGCACATAATCTCCTTCTTTCAGGTTGCACTTCTTCACCATTTTGTTGTAAAACAGAGCTGTTCGCTGCTGGTAAGAAGCATTTCTAATGGCTGCTTCTTCTCTAACTTTCTCGAGCATGTCTAAATCCAATCTTCTTATTAAGTCGCTGACAGGTGAATTAAAATTCAGTACCCTGTGTGTTGGGAGGCCCAACTCGGCAGGTATAACAGCTTCACTTTCAAATGCCAGCATGTATGGTGATTCTCCAGTTGCTATTCGAGGAGTAGTTCGGTAAGCCCAAAGTACTGATTGTAGCTCGTTGATCCACTTTGCTTTCGCATCATCCAATCTTTTCTTCAAACCATTCAGCAGCGTTCTGTTTGTCACTTCAGTTTGTCCATTGCTTTGAGGATGGCCTGGTACTGAGTGGACCTTCAAAATATTTGATTGATGACAATAGGCAGCGAACTCCTCGTTATCAAATTGTGTTCCATGGTCTGTGATGAAAGCATGAGGAAGACCATTTTGACAAATGATGTTCTTCCAAACAAATTGGTACACCTTCTCGTACGTCATATCAATGAGTGGCTCAGCTTCTACCCACTTAGTAAAATAATCCACTGCGACGATGAGGTATTTGAACCTTCCTCTGGTCGTTGGCAGTGGCCCAACCAAATCAATTCCCCACATGGCAAATGGCCAAGGGGAAGTTATGGGTGTCAACAATGCTTGTGGAGTTCTTCGGATGGAGGAAAAGCGTTGGCACTTGTCACATTTCTTGGCATAGGCTATACAATCAGCCCTCATCGTCGGCCAGTAGTATCCTTGCGTCATCACCCTTTGTAAAAGCGTCCGACCTGCTACATGTGCTCCACAGGACCCTTCACGGATCTCTTCAATCAAATCTTTCACCTCGGAGGGATGTACACATCTCTGCAAACCTGCCATAATTCCTCGTTTATATAAAATACCATTAGTTAATACGTACCGAGCAGCTTTAAACTTCAATTTTTTGGCCACGAGCTTGTCAGTTGGTAATTCTCCCTCCTCAATATATGCCCTGATGGGATTCATCCAAGATGGTCCTAAATCAAGGGTAATAAAGTTCATCGTCAGATCTTCATCTATACTCCGACCAGCTAACACTTCAATTGGGATTGTTCGTCGTAGCTCGGTGCGAGTAGCTGATGCTAGTCGAGCTAGGGCGTCTGCTCTCGCATTCTCCATTCTTGGTATTCTGACCAGCTGAATAGCGGCAAATTCTGACACTAGCTCCTTTGCCTTTGCATGATATCTGATCATTAATTCTCCTCTAACTGC
This sequence comes from Sambucus nigra, assembly GCA_949130495.1. Classification (NCBI taxonomy): domain Eukaryota; kingdom Viridiplantae; phylum Streptophyta; class Magnoliopsida; order Dipsacales; family Adoxaceae; genus Sambucus; species Sambucus nigra. The sequence continues at coordinate 359,545,121 of OX422221.1, read as the reverse complement.
CTATACTCCCAACATTTGATTTACGATCAATTGAGAATCACTGAAGACAATAACCTGCTGCGCCTCCATAATTTTTGCCAAACTAAGTCCTGCAATCATGGCCTCATACTCAGCCTCATTGTTGGAAGCTTTGAATTGGAAACGCCGGGCGTATTCCATGTCGACCTCGTCTGGAGTGCTTAAAACTATCCCCGCGCCACATACTGTAGTGCAAGATGAACCATCTACATATAGCCTCCATATAGTTAACTCGTCTTCAAATTTCTGATCAGTCAGAGTTCCTCGGTGAAATATTTGCTGCTTCCTTTCATCCTCCCCGGATTTTTCTTTCTCTTTGTCGATCATCTCTTTTTGCCCTTTTACCAATCGGAATTGGTCTGAGCTTGAATTTGATGATCTTGTAACATCCACTTGCCCTTTTACCAACCGGAGTTGGTCTGAGCTTGTGTTTGTTGATCCTGTAACATCCACAGGTTGATCAGCGAGCAACTTTTGCTCCTCGGGGGTATCAGGATAAGTGAACTCCGCTATAAAATCTGCTACAGCTTGCCCTTTTAGCGATGATCTGGGTTCATAAACTATATCATATTCACCGAGCTCTATTGCCCAGTACATCAATCTCCCTGATTTTTTTGGTTTATGAAGGGCTTGCCTCAATGGCACGTCGGTATATACTACTATGGTATGAGCCTGGAAGTATGGACTCATTCTTCTACTTGCCTCAATAAGCACCAGTGCTAACTTTTCCAGCCTGGGATATCTGATCTCTGCTCCTCGGAAGGCCTTACTTGTGTAGTAAATTGGTTTTCGCACTCCATTCTCCACTCTGATCAACGCCGAGCTAACTGCATTCTCGGACACTGCAAGGTACAAATATAATTTTTCTCCCATCACTAGCCTGGATAACAGTGGAGGTGCTCCCAAGTATTTATTCAAGTCTTGAAAAGCCTTCTCACATTCATCATTCCACTCAAAAGTCTTTCTGAGTGTCTTGAAGAATGGGAGACATCTATCAGATGCTCGTGACACAAATTTGTTGAGTGCTGCTACTCGTCCTGTGAGACTCTGTACTTCCTTCTTCGTCGTTGGAGATCGCAACCCTAATAGAGCTTTGATCTTTTCAGGATTTGCTTCAATGCCTCGTTGATTGACAATGTACCCGAGGAACATGCCTTCTCGTACTCCAAATATGCACTTCGTCGAGTTCAGCTTCATTTGATATTTATCCAGTTGATCAAAAGTCTGACTTAAGTCAACTAGATGATCGACAGCTTTCTTACTTTTTGTCAGCATGTCGTCAACATAGACTTCCGTATTGCAACTGATTTGTTCAGCAAAAACCTTGTTCATCAGCCGCTAATATGTCGCACCTGCATTTTTCAAACCAAAAGGCATAACATTATAACAATAAGTTCCCCTAGGGGTAATGAAAGAAGTACTTTCCCTGTCTTCAGGTTTCATTTTGATCTGATTGTAACCAGAATAAGCATCCATGAAGCTCAGCAACTCGTGTCCCAAGGTAGCATCCACCAGCTGATCAATTCGGGGCAATGGAAAGTGATCCTTTGGGCATGCTTTGTTGAGGTCGGTGAAGTCTACACACATCCTCCATTTGTTGTTCTTCTTTTTTACCATCACCACATTTGCTAACCAGTCTGGATATTTAACATCTTCAATAAAACAAGCTTTCTGGAGCTTCTCGACTTCCTCCTGTATAGATTGATTTTTTCGGGGCTGAACACTCTTCTTCTCTGCTTCACTGGCTTGATCTCCTTATTCACATTGAGCTCGTGACATAAGAAATTTGGGTCTATCCCAGGCATATCTTCATGACTCCATGCAAAAGTTTGTCTTCTGCTTCTAAGGAAAGTTATCAATTCCTGTTTTAATGAGGCTTCCAACGACGAACCTACTTGAGTAGTTCGCTCAGGGTGTTCGTCGTCCAGAATGATGTTTTCAGTAGCTTCCACCACTTGACCTTTCACGAGTTGCGACTCATCTCTAGGATCCAATGTTTTAATTTCTGCACCTTCATCCACCTGATAGGTAGTAGTCTTTTTCCTTGATTCCTCCAGTTTTTCTTGCTCGACGGATGAATAATAGCATTCCCAAGCTACTTTCTGATCACCTTTCACAACTCCTACTCCAAAATTTGTTGGAAATTTTAGGCACTGATGCACTGTAGATGGTAGAGCCTCGAACTTCTTCAATCCTACTCTTCCCATGATGATATTGTATGATTATTGAACATTCATATCCATCACGAAGAAGCGTATTCTTTCTGTCCGACAAGCAGGCCATGTACCAATGAATATATCCAACTTGATCGTCCCAAGTGGAAATACTTTCTCGCCAGCAAAACCGATGAGGGGTCTGTGGTAAGGCTCCGGTTGAGATAGCTTTAGATTTAAACTATCGAAGCACGAATAAAACATGATGTCTGCCGAGCTACCATTGTCGACCAGTACTCTAGAAATCATAACCTCCTTCATCCTCATTTTGATCACCAATGGGTCATCATGAGGATACAAAACTCCTGCGAGGTCGTTCTTTGAAAAACCGATGACCAATTTATCCTTGTTCACCTTTCTCGAGCGATTTTCCTCATCTAGATTTATTCGCTGAATGTACGAGCAGGCTTGAGCCTCACCGAGGTAAGCTTTTCTCTCTACAATAAGGTCTCCTCCTCCTGCATCTCCACCTGTAATAACATTACAGTTAAATGACCCAAAGTGTATCGAAAATATCTCTCGTTCTGGTTGCCTTGGTCTCTTGGGAAGATCGGGGTCATCTTCTGGATCAACTTCATGGTTTCTTTTCTTATTCTCCTCTCCTCGACGAGGAGATCTAGACCTCTCTCTCGCTCGGTCGTTATTTCTTCTTTCGTTTCCATGATCAACATACTTTGACAGCTTTCCTCGTCGGATGAGTGTTTCAATTTCATTTTGAAGAGCTATGCAATTCTTGGTCATATGGCCATGATCTTTATAAAACTCGTAATACTTCGCCTTATTCCTCTTGTCTGGGTCTGCCTTCATTTTCTCTGGCCAGTTTAGTTCCTCGTTGTTCTTGATTTCTTCTAGAACATGGTTGATATCCTTCTTCAAAGGAGTATAATTATCATATTTCTTCATTATATCCCATACCGACCTACTTTTTGAATGTTTGTCATTACCATTGTTCTTATGCTCTTTCTTCTTAGCTTTATCACCTTCCACCTTGGTTTCTTTAGCATCCATATTCTTCTTTGCAGCCATAGCCTCCTCGGCATTCATAATCTTGGATGCTTTTCCCATCAGGTCCGATATGGTTCTAGGTGGATCTTTGGCCAAAATGTAGTACAACTTGTTCGGCAGTAATCCACTCATCAAGGCAGTAATCGCTGTCTTCTCCTCATAATCAATGACTTCCAGTTTCTCGTTATTAAAATGAGTTATGTAATCTCTGGTACTCTCACCAGCCTTTTGTCTAACACTTAACAAATGTGCTACTCATTTAACTAGATTTGCCCCAAAACAGAAATTCCCAATGAATAATTCGGCCAGTTGAAGAAAAGTTGAGATCTTACCCCGAGGAAGATTATTATACCATATTTGAGCAGATCCGGTAAGAGTTCCCGAGAATGCCCTGCATCTCATCTCGTTTGGAACAACATAGATGTCGGCTGCAGCTTGGTATTGTTCTATATGAAGGACATGGTCAGTCTTTCCATCATATTTGGGGGTCACCACAGGTGCTTTGAACTTTGATGGTGTTGGAAAATCTACAATGGCCTGGACAAAAGGTGTTCCTCGAACAAAGGTTCGTTGTAGAGGGTTCTTGGCCTTAGCCATTTCCCCTAATCTATCCTCCAGCCTATGAATAGAGCCTTTCCATGCATTATTCCCTTCCTCCGGCCTGTTGGTTCGAGCAATTGATCGCGTTGAAGTGGCTTCCTGAGACCTATCTTGACGAGCAGCTGGTCGCTCATGAGATCTATCTTGACGAGCAGCTGGTCGAGACTGGGCAGATCCTTCCCTTAAATCTGATGGTCGTCGAAAACTCCTCGATACGACTTTAGGAGGACTTCTATTCCTTCCAAGTCCTAATCGATCAAAAGGTGATACCCTGCTTAACCTCTATAGCGCACTAGTCCTTTCTGGAGAGAGAGTGACACGTTGTTCAGTATCTGTGGCTCGTACGGACGAAGTTCGTCTAGGTTGATAAGAAAAATCTTCAGATTCCTCATCGCGATATGAATTGGTACGCCTAGTACGTGAGGATGTACACGGGTGTTTATTTGAATACTTCGTGGTCCTGAATGGGCTGACGCACCGCCATGGAGAGTTTGGATGAGTTGTCGCATTGTTTCTTGCATGACGGTCTGGCCCTGAGCCAAATTTGTCATTATTCCAGCCAGATCTGGAATATTGGGTGGAGCAGATGGATTTGGAGGGGTTCCAGCGTTTCGATTGCTGGATTCCGGAATGTCAGCCATTCGTAATGGATTGTTTTTGGTGAAAAAACGATATTACCAGTCTTTCCCATGGACAGCGCCAATCTGTTGATGTAAAAAATTAGATCACTCTAATTATTCAATCACAGATAAATAAATGAGACAAAGAATTTTAAAGTGGTTCAGCCTTATAAGAATAGCCTACATCCACTGTTGTTTTATTGCTGAGTGTTTGGGAATTCTCGATTTGTGGTTCTATCAAGAAATTCCGGTCTGGGGGGGGGGGGTCCCTTTACAATGAGGATTGTACAATGTATTTATAGCCCTGAGGCTGTAAAGTGAAAGTGTAATACATTAAATGATGTACATATGAAGGGGTAATACATTCAATGCTCCTTAAGCGTGTGCGTCTGAATGATAAGCATTTAATGAGCAGTCAGACTGTTGGTTTTCTTGCTATTAATGCTTTGTTCGAGGTGTAGCTCGGACCGCCTGAGTTGCTCGGACCGCCTAAGCTTCTCGGTACTTAAGAGTTCCTCGGAGAGTTCTTGTTCCTCGGAGCGTATGAGTTCCTCGGGGAAGCAGTGTTCCTCGTTGTAGTATGGTTCCTCGGAAGTATTTGTTGTTGCCACGTAGATTGCCAGATGTCTTCACTCAATTGGGCCATATCAGCAGATTAAATTTGGTTTCAACAGGCATGATACTATCCTCGTCGATCTTCCTGATAATGTTGATAACCAAGAAGATAACATTACTTTGTCCCCGCGTGGCTTTTGATATATTTTTTTATTAAAAATTTACTTTGTAACCTTTAACACTTCCCCCCATCCGAGGGGTGCTATATTTAACTCGTAGGATTTTTATTTTTGCAATGTTCATGGTTTTATTTATAGAGAATTAAGGTAAAAGTCATGTTTATTTTTATATTTTAATTTTTAAGATAATGCTTTTCAAGTTTATAAATCTAGTCCTTGTGGTACAATATCATTTATAAATCTAGTCCATGTGGTACAATATCCTTTATTTTTTTGGTCCGCGCCAGCGACACTATTTTTCATGGTATTTTTCGTACAGGGACTAAATTTATAAAATTATATGAAGTGTCTTATTTTTATACACTTTGAACATTATGAGGACCTTTTCCTAAAACCCCCTTTTATTTATTCCATTTGTATTTTGTCAATGTGTATATATTTATTTGAGTATTTTGGTTAAGCATGTTATGTTGCAAGTTTCCCTATTAATATGCCTAATATGATTGACATTATTACTCAAGCTCGCTTATAAGTCTGAGGCCGAACCTTATGCAGTGATTGTGGCGTTATTGACTCAAATAATATGTCTTTCAACCAATTTTTCCAAAATTAGCCGAACAAATTAACGAAATGTCAATTTCTCCTTAAATTATTTTTTCCCATAACTAGCCAAACCAATCAGGATAATCTCTCCAAGTAAAACTCAGATATTTCTTATCCTTCTTATTCTTGTTATTGGTTGTAACCAAATTTTGCATCGGGATGAGGGTGATAGAAATTGTTAATGCACTAACTATTTGTTTTCAAACTAATTTTTCTTGAATCAGTCGGACAAATGGTGAAGAATAACCCAAACTCGCCCCTAAACTAATTTATATTAAAATTGTTGAACCAATTAAGTATTTTGATTTTCCCTCTTATGTTTATCCTGTATCATATCCAAGTTTTACATAAGGGCATGGGCCGTTTTATTTAGAAAATCATTTTGCTTGAGCCTTGGCTCATCACTTTTAAATCATGATTTTGAACTTTTACTGGGGACATTGTTTGTCATCCTTGTAAAATATTTTTACCATTAAAGAAATTGACCAAGACATATCCGATCTTAGGTGACTTTAAGGTCTCAACCTTACTCTTTTCAGATGAGGCTTGTTTACCATCGTAGTTTTGTCCTAAGGATGGGCACTTTTGTTAGGTCCATCCTATTTAGAAGTCGACCCCTTACCAGTATCATGGTATGAGAAATGCCTATGAGTTAAAATCCCTAAGCATTTTAAGAATGCACCTATGTGGTGTGTGCTTAGGTAGGGATGGTCTGAACAAACAAAAAGTCTATTTTTAGATTTTTTACTTTTAAAGATTGAAACTTTAAACAAATTAATCCTGTAAAAACTTTGCACAAATTATAAACCTTTGTTGTGAAAAACCCGATTTATCCTGTTTTATCCTTTAACCTAAAACATGCATTTAGGTGATAAGCAGATAAAATAAATAAATTCAGCATAACACACTGATGTACGAGAAAAATCACAAAGGGAAAAACCTCGAATGACCTTGCCAAATAGATCACTATGATACCGAATTTCAAAAGTTGATAGATGGCTTACTGAACGACTTGATCCCCACAACCCTTGATGCATCTTCAATATTCAACCACTCCTCCACAGAGAAACGCAGGATTCCACCCACGCAAGCTGCCACAATGAACGAGTCCACCGACACTTCGTTATCCACCGATAAGGCTCAATAACTGTCCACGAATTAGAACATGAAATCCACCGATTCTTCACCTCAACACAGCAAACATGGAGTCCACCGCGTATAAACAATAAATACGGAGTCCACCGCACGAAGCACATTCCCTCAAGATGTAGAGAAATAAACTTTGGTGCCCAAACTGAAGATCTCAAAACATATGAATATAAAGAACTTGGATCTTCAAACTCCAAGGGTGAAACTAGGATTTTGGAACTTTGGTAAATAAGTAAGGAAGTGATTTTTGCCAAAAGTTCTTGAAAAAACTGAGTCCAACATGCCTATAAATAGTAAAACACAAATTTGAAGGCGAAAAACTGGTTAGAATGAAATTACACATTCATTCGAATGAGAATGAGTTTTTTTTCTAACAAGAACAAAGTTCATTTGAACTATAACCCCTTTTCACTACAACAAACTTCCAATGACCTTCCAACGAGATTTCATTTTCTAGATAGAATATTCATTTGATGTTTGTTAGATTCACATTTTAAAGAAATTCTAATGTTGTTCTAATGAGTTCAAACTTCATTCTGTAATACCCCGTATTTTTGGCGATATTTATTTTTGGGATTAATTAATTAAATGAGAATTGATTGGGAATTAATCCGGACAAAATACTAGCGAGATGTGAGTTGGTATTTGACTATATTGAGTATATATGATGATATATGAATATTGAATTATGAAATTTGTCGTGAGATTGATAAACGACAATTTGGACATTTTATTGGGACGCGTGAGACAGTCGCGTCAGGATATAATTATTTTGATCATAAAAGTGAATTTAAATTCTATTAACCGTATGGTCGTTTTGAGTGCGCCAACGCGTCCGGAAGGGTCGAGATAGTCAGAAAACACTAGCCAAGGGTTTAGTTTGGATCCCGGGGTATTTTTAGGCCATACCGGCAACATAAAGGGTATTTTGGTAATTTTGTATTTTTGGGAATTAAAAGTGACGAAAATTAAGAGTTTTTATCTGATTGGGAATTGACCCACTTAACCCATTAACAACCCATATTAACCTAGAAGGCTACGTAGGTTATTAGAATTAGGTTTTCTAATATTTTCCCAAAACAAACCCTAGCCACCATAGCCATTGGAGAAGAAAGCTTGGAGAGAGATAGATAGAAGGGAATTCTGCAGGAAGAGAGAGAGAGCTTCATCAAATCGTCATCAAAATCTGAGATTGAATCAAGGCAAGTGGTTTAAATTACGTTTTTATGCAGTAAATGCTTCTTCCATGCTTAGACTATCCAATAAATCAAATTGTTCTTGGGAGTTTAATAAAAACCCATTTTAATTGGACTTAGAACTTAAATTTTGAGAAGAAATTGCATGTATAATCGTATAGAGATGATTACCCTGATGTTAATATTTGTTGGATGTAACAAAAACGGATCTAATTTGAGTAAATTGATGATTATAAATTCTAGGGTTTATGTTCTTGAAGATTTGGGGAAAAGGGAAGAGACTTGATGATTTAATGATGTTTAGGATGAATTAATCCTTTAAATTACGTTAGTACGTGACTTTAACATGTTTAGGGACGATTAGAGACCTTAAACAATTGTTAGATTGAGGTTTGGATGAGATTTGAGGTGTAGAGAAATTGGAAAAACGAGATAGGATTTCTGGGCTTGAATCTGGTCACTCGTTAGAAGACCTACCCAAGTCGTTCGAACGAGCTCGTTCGAACGAGCTTCTAACGAGTTGACAGTTTGGGGTTCTAACGAGAGGGATGTTCGTTCGATAATCTCGTTCGAACGAGATCTCGTTAGATAGCCCAGTTCGTTCGAACGAAATCTCGTTCGAACAGCCTCGTTCGAACGAGACTTCTAACGAGTTGGCAGTTTAGGCCTTTTTGGCTTGTTTTGATTTTGGGAGTCCCGTAAACTTGTTCGAGGATAGAGATAACATTCCTTTGATGATGTATTGGTATACTTGGGACAATTGGGACATAATGAGGAGTAAATTATATAATTGTGGACCGGATCAAATAGACACTTTGAGTTGAGACGTGAGTGCCTACTACGACGTGAGAATAAACTATGGCGTGTATGATTATGAACCGGGAGTATATAAATTGTATAAATTATAAGATGGTACGAGAATGCGATTAGTACTACAATTAAACTACGGTGATTACTAAGATGCGTGTTTACTTAGTATTGATATATGATTTGTGTGTATGACATACCTACCATACTTGCTATCACGGGACGTTTGCGTTCGCTTAGGGCCCTCTAATCCTTGTGTTGCCCGGATTTAGACTGGTTACCTCGATGAACATAGGTCAGAGAAGGACTTATTGGGATGTTAATAAGTCTGCTGATCGTGGGAGCGCAGGTATGTGCGTGACCCATGTGATGTGACTGTGTTCGCCTCCATTATTTGTGATGTTGTTATCTGTGAACTATTCCTGAGAGATTCGGAATATGTAATCCTTATGTACGTGATGTACCGGGATGGATAGCAGAGTATGTGTGCACCGCAGCTTAGTCTCGGGGTGCTTATATTGTATATTTATGTTGTGGAAAATATACACTTAATAAACTGGGAACTTTCATATGGTATTGTGTGTATAACTATGGAATAACAAAAGGGATGATCTATAATGAGTTGTATTACTTTTATGTGAGAACCTGAATTTATGTTAAGCCCCTATTTAATTGCGAGAGTTATAATGTTAATGGGAACCGAGTAATAAGGGTAGAACCTATGACAGTCTAGCTAGATATGATGTCACTTAGCTAGTGGTTTGTGTCATTTTAGATGGGTACTTACGTTAGGAGTGCGCAGTTAGACGAGAAGTGAGAATTGCATGTGAGTGCACGTCCTAACATGTATTTTGCATTTAATGTTTTAAATGTTTTTAAAGCACTTGCAGGTTTTAAAATATCTCCACATTCGGGCTCTGACCCGTTTGCTTTCAAATCTATTTTCTTGTAAAACCATTTTTAGGTGCCCAGCCACAAGGACACCATGCATAGGATTCTCACTCAGATGACGAGCTGTAGCTGTTTGTGAAAGCTACAGGGATTTGCTTTTAGACGCTTCTATCATTTGGATCCCATATTCAGTATTCCTCAGCTTTAGGGCATGTTGCCCAGTTCCATTAGAGATACATTTCCATTTCAGTTTTTCAGACTTTGGCATGTATTAATTCAGTATTCAGTATTTCGTTACTTATTTCAGTTGTGGGATTTGTTGTGAGGAGTTTTCCTCCGGATTTATTTATATCATGTGATGGTTAGTTCTATTATTTCGTTATGGTGAATGGTGATATTATTCTTGCATTAAATCTTTTACTGCATGTTAATCAGACTTTAATTAAAATTTGATAACTTACTTTTTTAATACTAGGTGGTTAGTAATAATAAAATGTTTTCGACAGTGATGCTATTAACTGAGCCAACTTGGCATTTTGATTAAATTTCATAAAGGAGTAGCTACCCGGTATTTAATTAGTCGGGGTGTCACACATTCGAACGAGATCTTCATTTAGTTTTAATGAGGTTCAAAACTCGTTCTAACGAGATTAAAACCAAAAATATTTTTCTTCAAAAAACATTTTAAAAACAGTTCCAAACGATTTTGTTAAAAAACAAACACCTTAAAAAAAATATCCACGGACCATATTCAACATGCATTCATACATGCGAGATTAGGGGTGACAATTCGAGTTAGTCGTGTCATTTTCGGGTCGCGGTGATTTTGATTTTATTATAAATTTTGGGTACTCTTAAATCTATGCAAGCGAATCGTGTCATGTTCGGGTCACGTTCGGATTATTACCATAAACGGGTTATCGTGTCAAAAATTGCCAGCTCTATGAGAGATCCTCGATAAACATGAAAACAAACTTGGCATGATAAACACTGCCCGATGTATATCCAACTTCGAAGCTTGACCGCTATGTCTTCATCAAACACGTCATAGGCTTACGAGATCGACAACAAAATCCTAACCTATGACTCATATATTTTGTCTGGAATTAAGCCAATTACAAACAAATTGACTTGGTTGACAATTTGTCCGTATAAATCTTCCCTTCTGACTATTCCATGACAAAACCAAAAAAAAATCCTATAGGCCTTCTAGCACTCTAAAAAGACTCAATCCCCAATTCCAAAAAGGAAAAAATAGTATAGACACTTGACAGACACATAAATTTGATCATCTTTGCATGCTTGAAAATTTTGCTGCATATTCTAAACCTGTACACCTAAACATACCTTACAATGCAAATAGTATATAATAGGTTTAAATCTGCATAAGAATAAACATCTGATAATTTCTAAAACAATCTCAACCTAGTTAAGATGTCTCCCTTAAGATAAAGATATCCTAATCATGGAATGAAAGATACCATTTCTCTCCCTTTTTGCTCAGGAATAGACAAATCAAGAAAGCATAAATTATTTCTCCCTCATAAACCAAATCTCCCCCTAAATATGTGAACATGAGATACCATTTTTAAATTAAAGATGAAGGAATAAAATCATGCAACGGTGTAAAGTGCCACTAACACACAACATGGCAACTCAAGTACAAATAGTCCACATAATGATAAAAAAATATCAATATTGATGCAAAAATATACCAACGATTTATGATTTCAATTTTAAAACTACCAAATTAAAATATGGAATTTCAATGCAAAAAAGAGTTACTAATATGATAGTATGGCATGCCAAATAAAATCCTAAGATAAAGCACATGGCAGATGGATTAAATGCAAACTGCAAAGACTTAAATCGAATATTGTATATATAAATATGCAACATATATCAATGACACCCGACAACATATATATGGGTATAAACAACTGTGGTGACAATTATCGTGCAACACAAATAAATAAGGGAAAAGCAAGCACCAAATAAGAACAAGGAAGGTAAAATGACAATCACACAACAAAGGATGTATGTGGTTCAGCAAAGATGTGCCTACGTCCACGGTGGTGCAGTCGATGTTATTTCTATATACTCCGGAGAGTGATTACAGAGAATATAACTTGTCCTTTTGCCCCGGACCTAGGGTTCAATATATACACGTACATTTAAGTAAGTGGAGGTGTTGGATTCCCCCACGTCTTCCATCTCTCCCTATAACCTCCCTTAATGGGAACGTGGGGAGAGACCGGATACAATCAAAGTAAGAAGTGGGGGGCCTGGACTTTGGCCTGCCAGAATTGGGCTACTCGTCCAGGCCCATGATCTTAGTTTTGGGTACCCACAATTGCCCCTAAGTTTGTTGGGCCATGTTTTGGGCTCAATAAATTTAGATGATTAGTCATAATAACTTTTTGTACATTGTGCAACTCTTCGAAGGTTGTGAAGCTGATTTTGGCGGCATTCGCTTCGTATTTTGTGCACTATGATTAGAAAAATTTAAAGGTTTTATAGAATAGCCACTTTTCTACCGTCGTTTCAATCTTTCCAGCACTCTTCCATTCCCTGTGAGCTCTAGCACTTCGTACCTTCTTCTCTCAATCTCCATTCTCACTACTTCCTTGTTGTTTGGACCCGTGCTTCTTCATTGTTCGAATCGATCTTCTATTTTGTAAGTTTCCCGTGCCTTTTCTTTGTATTTTCTCTTTAAGTTTGTAGTTTTCTAGGGTTTTCCAATGGAAAAGATTGGGAATAATTCGGTCTCTGAATTTAGGAAGTTTTATAACATCCCTGAGTGGGTAGATATTGAGTGCTGCGCTTAACCTCCTAGAAATGTTAGAGAGATAGATGACTCCCACTGGATCCATATTTTGTTGCTTTCTCAAGGGGGACTCACTTTTCCTCCCAACGATTTGTTCTTGCATTTCTTTGGCTATTTTAATATTGTTCCTGCGCAATGCTAGCCCAATGTGTGGAAAATAGTTAATGGCGTACATAGGATAAATCAGTTGTATGGTACTAGGTTAGGGCTCGCTGAGGTCTATTTTTGCTATTCCTTTTCTCGAACTAGCGCTGGTGTCCTCTATCTCAAAGCTAGGAGCCCTGACAGGGTATTGGTAGTAAATCTACCTGATTCCCATAAGGATTATTGGCAAGAAGGTTTCTTTGTTAGAAATTGGCAGTTTTCTCCCCAATTTGAAGGGTTGAGGTCCGAGAGGTTCTCTGTTCCCTTTTATGGGGAAGAATACATAGGTAGACTTTGCTCTGTTATTTTAATTTTTGCTGATTTGTGATTTTTCTGATTCTTTTTTGTTCTTCTTCCACAGCGAGGTCAAAGAACTTGGAGCCTTCTCTCAGTGAGGTCCGTCTCTTTGAACTGATTAAGGCTTGGAACATCAGGGAGCCTTTGGGTAACGGTGAGCATCCCAGGTCTGCTACTTTTCTGCTTGAGTACAAGAACGTTGGCTCCAGTTTCATAGCAAGGCCTGTGGACAGTATCCCAGAGTTTGATACCTCCGAAGAGACTGCTACGGATCCTATTCAGTTGGACGAAGAGGAGAGCAGCTCTGAAAGTGACATCCTAGGAGTTGTAAGTAATTTGGGTGGAGGGAGCCCTAGTAGTAGCAGTTCCTCTGATCACGGATAAGTCTCTGAAGCTCGAGAGTCATCGAGCGAGGAAATGGATCCTCCAAGGAAGAACTTAATCCGGGATGATGATGATGAAGACCACATACTTCTCGCACAGAGGTCAAAGAAGCAAAAATCTAGCTCTGGGGCTGTGGCTACTAGTTCCCGGTCCTCTGCTCAGGAGCAAGAGAAAAAGAGGAAGGAAGAAGAGCAAGTAAGGGAGAGAGAGAGAAAGAAGGAATGAGAGAAGAAGAAGATGGAGGATAAGAGGAGTGTAGAGGAGAGGAAGAAGAAAGAGAATGAGAGAGAGGAGGAGAAGAGGAGGGTGGAAGCGAGGACAAAGGCTGGGGAGGCCTTAGTCCCGGTGTCCGCGCTGCCCGAGGGGGCTTCTGTTGCAATTTCCCCTCAATTGGCCCCTGCTCTGCTCGAGAGAGCTGTTCTCCCAGTTGATCGTCAAAGGGCGGTGGGGTTCGAGCAATTGGCCCTTCAGGCTAGTCAGAGGCTAGCTTTGGTAAGATTTTTCCTTTTATCCCATGTTTTTACGTACTCCATTTCCTTTTTTTAATGTTTTCTTCTTCTTGCAATTTGTGACTGACTTCGCCGTGCTATATCGTTCACGCGATGAGCTGGTGAAGAAAAATAGCGAGCTGGAGAAAGAGAACGCTGCCCTGAAGCTGAAGGGTAAAGAGCTCGAGGCTAGTTTTAAAGCCGTTGACGCTGCTCAGATTTCATCCGACCTGGCTCTTATTACAGCTAACCGGGAGAGGGATGCAGCAGTTAAAGATCTGAAGGAGCTGCAACAAGCCTATAACTTGGTTTGCTCGAGCAAGATGGCTGTTGTGGAAGAGAACAGGGTGCTTTCTGAGGAGCTACAGAAGAAGGAGTCTGAGGCTGTCACTGCTAAGGAAGACTTGTACGATTCTGGTTGGGCTGCAGCATACGAGGATGCTGAAGTTCAGATAGGCTATATTAGTCGTTTGAACTTCAAGAAAGGCTGGAACAAGGCCCTATTGGCTGCCTGTGTCGATATCGACTCCCCTCTGTTTAACGAGCATGACCCGGGTCCGAATCCAACCGTGGATGAAGTCCATGCCCCAGTTGTTGAAGGTGCTGACCCTGTTCCTCAGATGACCCCTGCTGATGCTTCCCTCGTTGTGGCGACAGAGATTACCCCTGCCGAGGGCGGTGCTCCTACTGATGCCGACAAAGGGAAACATCCATCGACCTCTGGGCAACCTGAGGTTGCTAACTAGATATCTTCTAGGATTCCTTTGTATTTTTGCTTTTTCTATCTGTAAGCTTTCTTTTTGCTGTTCGATGTAATTTCAACCTTTATTATTGAAAAGGCTTCTTTTTCCCAGTGAACTGATTCTGTCTATCTTTTCGATGCTTTCTTATGTCTTATAGTTGGTTGATGTAGAAGAATATATTCCCGCCACATCTCAATTGGGTAGGACCCTTAGTCCTAATGCGAGTCCTGAGGTTCGCCAGGCCTTCGTTAAGCTTTGCAAATCCCTTAGGTCTAGGCATCAGAAGTATAAGGAGCAATCTGAACTTGTGGCCAAGTTAAAGGACAGGCTCTAGGAGATGGAAGATGTTGGTGCTTCAGTGCAAGAAGAAGTGAATGCGTTGAGAGTAAAGCTTCTCGATGCTTCCTAGATCAACCAGGTTGGTGAGATGCTTCAGCAAGAAAATGAAGCTTTAAGGCAGGAGGTCTCACGACTTAGGGAACACGCGCTAAGTACCGCCTCTTCAGTGTTGCGAGGCTCTTCATCAATGCGAGCTAGGGATAGCTCGAGCGGTATTCATCCTGTACTGCGAGGTTCTTCATCGACGCGAGCTGGTAGGAGCACCAGGAGCCGAGATAGGGAAATGGAAGAGCTTCGAGAGAGGGAGATGGAAGAGCTTCATGGTGACGTCCATCGAGCATATGTGATCGCTGCTGGGCTCCAGAGGGATGTCACTCGGTTGCGACACTTGTTCAAGAAAGGTCCTCAGCAAGTGTGGGCTGATGGCTACGACCAGGGTTGGTTAGATGCTCCAACAAGGTTGTCAGAGTTCGAAGAGCTTTCTTTTATCAGGGGGTGGCTGAGTGCCTTGAAGGAGCTGCAAGTCCCGAGGAACTCGATGCTTTGGTATCGCCATGAGATTTTTCCCTCTACCCTGATGCCTAACCCCTTCCGAAGGGATGATCGATGGATCCCCATCGATGCCATCCCTCGGCAATTATTGGAGCCAAATGAGAATGAGGTTGAGGAAGAGTTAGCTCATCCTCCCGATGACGGACGAAGAGCTCGAGTGGCTGACTATCTCGCTCAGAGGCCTCACCCCCATTGAGATTTTGCCAGTTGTTGCTTTTTGTATTTTTGATAGTGTAAATGCTTTGGGCGAGTTCGCCGACTAAACATGTATCACCATTGTTGTAAATATGATGAATTAATGAAAAGTTTGTGTTTTGGGCAAATTTACCGACTAAACAAGTGTATCATATTCTTCATATTCTTGCTGCTTTATGATCTTCTAAATTTGTGTTGTCATGAAAGTGTCCTCCCAGTCCAGTATAATATCGAGATACCATTGTGCATCACTTTACCTTTTAGGTTGTGTCGTCACACTCCCTTAGGCCTAAGTGTGGCAATTGGCGAGGACAAACCTGGTGTTGGATGCTCTATCCGATCAGGATTTTATTCAACCAAAAAAGGTTTGATGACCAGTATAAAATTTGGCCATATTGCCTAAGGATCCCCTGTAGGGTTTCATATATTGCCAGGGGCAATGCCAAGAGGTCCCTTCATGTTTCATAACGACGACCTGAGGAGGGACACTTCCCTGCTAAGGCGTGGTGATCAATGTGCCTGTCATTTGGAAAAGATGTGCGATAAAGCCCATATAGCCATTACTTATTAGAATGCAATCGTTTAAATAACTTTCATTAATGACAAGGGAAATGAACTTCTAGTTACATAACAAAAGAATAAGCAATAGAAAAGATCTAAAAATAGAATCTCTTGAGATTGGCTGCGTTCCATGCTCGTGGTATTTCTCTGCCTTCCATCGTTTCCAAGTGATAGGCGCCCTGCAGATCGTCTCTCGTTATCTTAAAGGGTCCTTCCCAGTTTGGGCCTAGCTTGTCGTCTGATAGTTTTACTGTGCTGCCCAGGACTTTCCTTAGAACGTAGTCCCCAACTCGGAATGTCCTCGGGTTAACCCTTTTATTGTAATGCCTCACGAGCTGTTGCTGATAGCTTGCTAGTTTTACTAGGGCTAGCTCTCGGCGCTCATTGGCTAAGTCGAGCTCAGCGAGCAATGTTGCATCATTATGGCCCTGGTCAACAAGGTTGGACTTTATTATCGGCAAATCGACTTCTAGTGGGATAACTGCTTCCATCCCATATGTCAGCGAAAATGGGGTTTCTCCTGTTGCTCGCCGTGGAGTGGTTCGGTAAGCTCATAGAATGTGTGGTAATTCATTTACCCATGCGACTTTGGCTCTCTCCAATCGCTTCTTTAATCCGTCGATCACAGTTCTGTTGGAAGCCTCAGCTTGGCCATTGCTCTGAGGGTAGGCCACCGAACTGAAGTGGTGTCTGATACCATGTTCGTTACAGAAACTCTGAAAGGATCCGCTTTCGAACTGTGTTCCATTGTTAGTGATGATGGTTCTGGGGACACCAAAGCGAGTGATTATATTTCTCCATATGAACCGTATCATATCTGCGTCTCGGATGTTTGCCAGGGGTTCCGCCTTGATCCATTTGGTGAAGTAGTCAGTTACAACCAACAAATATTTGCGATTGCCGGTGGCGGTGGGCAGTGGTCCCACGATGTCAATTCCCCATTGGGCGAATGGCCATGGGCTGGACAGTGACTTTAGGTCGCTAACAGGCTGGTGGACCTTAGGAGCGTGAAGTTGGCACTTAAAGCACTTGCGGACATACATCGCAGAGTCCCTTTGCATATATGGCCACCAATAGCCCTCCTTCATTGCTCAAAAATCTAGAGACCTGCCTCCGATATGGCTTCCACAGACTCCTTCGTGAAGCTCATGTAGCACTTTCTCGACATCCCCTGGGTGAACGCATTGGAGGTAGGGACTGGAGAAGGATCTCTTATACAGGTTGCCCTCCAGGGATAAGTGAAAGCGAGCAACTTTGACTCTTATCTGGTGGTCAGTCTTCTTGTCATTCGGGAGCGTGCCATCCTTCAAATAGTCCCTTAAGGGGTCTATCCAGCTGGGAGCTGATCCCACCTGGAGTACCTATTTCCCGCCTGGTAGTCTGCTATCGTGGATGCTCGGGTGAGTAAGGAAATCGATGGGGATGGTTCTTTTTAGGTCAAAGTCGATTGTCGAGCTCAAGGCTGCTAGGGCATCAGCATGGCTGTTTTGCCCTCTGGGAAATTGCTGGACATTGATCTCTTTGAAGCTCGCCATTAATTTTTTAACTAAGGCGAGGTAAGCTGCCATTCTTTCATCTTTTGCATTGTAATCTCCACTTATCTGATTGGAGACTAATTGGGAATCGTCAAACACCTGCAAATGCTTTGCTCCCAAAGTGTGTGCCTTTTGGAGGCCGGCTATTATGGCTTCGTATTCTGCTTCGTTGTTGGAGGCTGCAAATCCAAGCCTGATTCCTTGTTCAAGGATTGTATTCTCTGGAGTAATGAGGACATGCCTACCCCTTCCCCCTTTGAGTTGGAGGCTCCATCAATAAACAGTTTCCAGGTTTCCTCTATTACTTGGTTATCCTTTTGCCTTGTTGGTCGAGGTTGGTCGGAGGGTTCCTCGCCTGTGAATTCGACTATGAAATCAATAAGGATCTGACCCTTGATAGCTGTCCTTGGTTGAAATTGGATGTCAAATCTCTCAAGCTCGACTGACCATTTAGACAGTCTGCCCGACAAATTCGCTTTCCTCAGGATTGCCTTAAGGGGATGCGACGTAAGGACGATGATAGTGTGGGCTTCGAAATAATGCTTCAGCTTCCTCGAGGCTACTACTAGTGCAAAGGCGACCTTCTCCAATGGTAGGTACCTCTGCTCGGCGTCCAGTAAGGTCTTTCTCGCGTAATAAATGGGGTGTTGGACTCCTGCAACCTCGCATATTAATGCAGAGCTGATAGTGTGATTGGAAACGGAGAGGTACAGGTACAAAGAATCTGTTTTCTATGGTATGACAAGCAGTGGTGGAGAGCTTAAGTAAGACTTGAGCTCGACCAATGCTCGCTAGCAATCTGGGCTCCACTCTACCGTTTTGCTCCCCTTTAGAAGCTGGAAAAAAGGCTTGCACTTCTCGGAGGATTTAGAGATGAAGCGATTTAAGGCAGCGAGCATACCAGTGAGCTTCTGTACGTCCCGGACTATGCGAGGGGGTT
Source organism: Sambucus nigra (assembly GCA_949130495.1). Taxonomy (NCBI): domain Eukaryota; kingdom Viridiplantae; phylum Streptophyta; class Magnoliopsida; order Dipsacales; family Adoxaceae; genus Sambucus; species Sambucus nigra. The sequence continues at coordinate 359,526,280 of OX422221.1, read as the reverse complement.
GCACCCTGTTGATTGCGTCGATCTGGTCTGGGTTAGCCTCTATGCCTCTCTTACTGACCAAGTACCCAAGAAATTTTCCTGACTGGACACCGAAGGAACACTTGCTCGCGTTAAGTTTTATTCGGTACTTCCTGAGGATTTCGAAGGTGTTTGACAGGTCTAAAACGTGATTTTCCTTCTTCTTACTTTTAACGAGCATGTCATCGATGTAGACCTCCATGGTGTCTCCCATCTGATCCTTGAACATTTTGGTGACCAGTCGCTGATAGGTTGCCCCTGCATTCTTGAGCCCAAAGGGCATAACCTTGTAGTAGTATAACCCAACTGTCGTGATTAATGCCATTTTATCCTGGTCTGGGGCATATAAGGGGATCTGGTGATACCCTGAGTATGCGTCCAGGAAACTCATTCGCTCGTGAGCTGCAGTGGCGTCTACTAGTTGGTCTATTTTGGGAGGGGGAAACTATCCTTAGGGCACGCTTTATTGAGGTCAGTGAAGTCGATGCAAACTCTCCACTTCCCATTGCTATTTGGAACTACTAGTGGGTTGGATAACCACTTGGGGAATTGTACTTCCCGTATGGATCCTGCATCCAGTAATTTTTCAACTTCTTTTTCTACCTCTTTAGCCTTCTCGGGTGCAGTTCGTCGGGCCTTCTGCGTGATTGGCTTAAAGGTGGGGTCGTCGTGCAGCTGATGACAGATCATACTAGGATCGATTCCAGGCAGCTCATATGGTTCCCATGCGAAAACATCTACGTTGCGCCTAAGCAAGGTTGTCAATTCCTTCTGTTCTTGGTCGGTGAGAGATGCTCCAATCAAAAAGACTCTATTACTGTTGCCATTTCCAGTCGTAACTTTTACCAGGTCCTCGACGACCCGCTCGGAGGGGAGGAGCCTGGTCTACTCTACTCCAAGTCTTTTGTTCTTTAATTGCTATTTAGAAGGTGTCAGACCTTTTTTAACTTTCTCGCTGGGCTGTTCGGCCTTCTTCTCTGGCTTTGGTCGGATGACTGCTATGAAGCACCTTCTCGCCATTGCTTGATCACCGTGGATCTCCATTACTCCTTGCTCGATTACATACTTGAGTTTCTGATGGTAAGTCGAGGAGACTGCCTTCATCGCATGAAGCCATCCCCTGCCGAGGATGGCCTGGTATGGCGAGTCGATGTCAACTACCAAAAACTCGATCATCTTGGAGACGTTTCCAACGCGCACCGGTAGTACAATCTTTCCCAAGGGCATAGTTATTTTTCCAGTGAAGCCAACTAAAGGTACAGTAGCTTCCTTTAGGTCGGTGACACTTAACTTCAATTTTCTGAATAGGTCGAGATACATTACTTCAGACAAGCTTCCTTGGTCGAAGAGCAACTTGTCGATGTCAAAGTTAGCTATCCTGAGGGTAATGATTAGAGCATCGTGATGCGGGGTCCTCACTCCCACCAGATCTTCATCTGTGAAAACAGTATGCTTGTTATAGTTGACGTCATCTGCTCGTCGGCGCTTTCCTGACTGTGACTTTGCTGGATCGATCTGAAAAGCCTACATTACCGCTGTAAGTTTCTTCATCTCCATTCGAGCTGAGTTTCCTTGTATCTGTTTGACATCAGATGCCCCGTGAATTACCGCGAACTCATGTCCAGCGTCATCTTCAAGCACGTTGTCAGGTCTCACCTCCCTATTGGCAGCCACTTTTTCTGCCCTTTTCTCCACAAACTCGTTCAAATGCCCAGACTGGGCCAGTTCCTCGAGGTGAGACTTAAGAGCTTTGCAATGCTCAGTCTTATGTCCTCCCTCTTTGTGAAAAGCGCATCTTAGCGCATTGTTCCTCTTCGAGGGATCTCCTCCCATCTTCCTGGGCCACTTGATGAATGGCTCATCTTTGATCTTCGCGAGAATTTTGTAAATTGGTTCTTTGAAGACGGTGTTGACCGCCTGGAATGCCTTCGACGCATCATTGTTCCCTCCGTTCTTGGAGCCATTTTTGCCCCCGTTCTTTCCTCCTTTCTTCTGGTTCTCAGCTTTTTCACTGCCCTTGGTAATGAGTTTAGCTCGACCATTTTCTCCTGTACTGAGACGGGTGACATCTTCCACCTTAGCGTACTTCTCGATGCGAGCCATTAGGTCGTCAATAGTCGTAGCCTCCTTCTTTATCAGGGACTGTTACAGAAGGGAAGAACTGGGTAGCCCAATTTTAAAAGAAACCACTTCCACTTGCTCCGAATAATCCTCGACCTCATTGAATAATTCCCAGTACCTTTTCGCATAGTCCCGGAGGGTCTTTTGAGGCATTTTCTTCATTGTTAGCAAAGCATCCATCCTTTTGGGATGGGAGCTACTAGTAATGAATCGGGCTGTAAAGAGCTCGGCCAGGGACTTAAAACTCCTGATGGACCGGTGGGGAAGCCTTTCGAACCACTTCTACGCTACGTCATGCAGGCTCGAGGGAAAAATTTGACACATTAGCGCACCCCGGTGGTTCCAGAGGGTCATGGCCTGTCGGTACTGCCTGACGATGGGATCAGTCTTACCGTCATAAATCTTGAACCTCGGAATGGCAAACTTCTTGGGGTCTTCTTCTTATTCTTCTTCTTCAATTTCCCTCGTAAAAGGTGACTTCATCTGGGTTTTGAGAGCTCGTCTAGTGAGTTCTCGGGTCGATCTGGTACCGTGGTGGGCAGGATGTTGGTCTATCTCCCTGCAGACCAGATTTCGTATATTCTCGTTGCTGCGAGTAGGGCTCTGGTAACGGCGAGCTCTTCGCAACTGCTCGCGGAGGTCGTCGTCTGATTTGCCTCCCTCAATCTTTTGAGATTCTCGCCTAGGGCTCCTTCCTCGACTACGAGACTTGCTCGCTTGAGGGCTAGGAGTGCGGTATGGACGTCTCTTGTTATCATGATGAAGCTCTCTCTCCAGTCTCTCCAGTCCTCTTTTCAAGCGAGCGTTCTCTGCCTCGTGCCTGCGAGAAGATTCTCTCTGCTCGTGGAGCCTTGCCTCGTATGCATCAATCAGCCTGGATATCTGCGTGGACCTCGCTGGTCCTTGGCTTCTTCTGAGGCTGGCCTTTCTAAGCGAGCCCTCTGATCTGAACGTCGAACTCCAGACCTAATTCTGCGAGGAACAGGTGGCTCTTGAATATCCCCTGCCTGGGGGGCATTGCTGCTGTGACCAGACATTTTAAACCCCTTTTTTGGCGTGGGCTTTTCTCAGGGAAGATAAACGCTTCCCACAGACGGCGCCAATTGTGGTGACAATTATCGTGTAACACAAATAAATAAGGGAAAAGCAAGCACCAAATAAGAACAAGGAAGGTAAAATGACAATCACACAACAAAGTATGTAGGTGGTTCAACAAAGATGTGCCTACGTCCACGGTGGTGCAGTCGGTGTTATTTCTATATACTCCGGAGAGTGATTACAGAGAATATAACTTGTCCTTTTGCCCTGGACCTAGGGTTCAATATATACACGTACGTTTAAGTAAGTGGGGGTGATGGATTCCCCCACGTCTTCCATCTCTCCCTATAATCTCCCTTAATGGGAACATGGGGAGAGACCGGATACAATCAAAGTAAGAGGTGGGGGGCCTGGACTTTGGGCCGCCAGAATTGGGCTACTCGTCCAGGCCCATGATCTTAGTTTTGGGTACCCACAGCAACCATAAAAACTCGACACAAACACATAATCTTTACACATTAGCATAGTATCGATGTATCTAAACATGTGAAATGGATTGAATGGGTGTGAACTAGATACAAAAAAATTATGATCCAAACACTCAGTTATGTTCAAGGAGTTTTAATTATCCGCAAAACTTTATCAAACTAAGATTTAACTTCAAGTGAGAAGATAAAGTGAACAATATGAACAAACAAGTACAATGCACACAAGCCTAGAATATTAATGATTACACAAAACAATAGCGTCATGACAAAATAAGCATAACTAGGACTCATTATGTAAACCTGTTGATCTTCAACTAAACACCCTCAAAAGATAAATGTAATAACCCACCTAATTAAATATCGGGTGATCAGTCCTTCATTTAATTAAATCAGAATATCCAGTCGGTTCATTCTCACATTAACTGTCGAAAACCATTTCTTTATTAATCACCTAATAGCTAATTAAGCTAAGTGTCAAAAGCTTTTTCCATTTTTAGTTTAATTAAAACCATTCCACAACACAGAATAATAATATACAACAACACATCACAGCTGAATTAACTACAACAAGAATAAATGTGACTAGAATAACTTTCCAGTTAAATTATAACTTTTACACTAAATAAAACTGATATCCACAATGCTTACATAAATAATTACAACCTCTAGAATCTTGGGCCACAAGCCCTAACTGAAGTATACGCTATAGGTGAGTGAATAAAAAAAAAAGAAATGTCTAAACAAAATCCGCATCTCTGCTAGTAACTATAATCCATCGGAACATCCATAATCTATTCTGGGCATCCCTGCTGCTGGATACCTGATGTACAAGATATAGTAGAGAAGAGAATATGCAAGGAAATGGGTCAGAGCCCGATTGTAAAAGATTTTAAAAATAGCAAGTGCTTAAGAATTACAATTAAACATTTATTATATACATGTTAGTTTCTTGGGATCTTTCTTGAGAATTCTCACATCTCATCTAGAGTGCACACCTATCGTATCTTATTATCTTCCTATTTAAGGTTCCCTCATAACTAGCCTTAATATCACTATGATTCAAACCCATATCATATTCTCGTATTTCCCATATAATACGTATATTAATTATTCATATTCATTTCTCTTTAATATGAACTAGTCTTGTTACAACTTTAGAATTAAGTGTTCACTTACTTAATTCAATTCAGATTTCATTATTTACTTATATCTACAACATCACACAGTAGATTAAATCACATTATATATTTTTAATCTATAATTTCACACAGAAGATTACATCTCTATATCTACAATGTCACACAGTAGATTACATCACAGTTTATATATATAATATCACACTAATTATATATACACTAATATGGCACCTCCCCAGTCACAGCTGCGGTGCATGCATACTCTGCTATCATGTCCTGAGACATAATGTCACTGTATAGAGGACTAATGATTCGGTGTCTCTCACGAATCATATCATAACACAAATATATTGGAGACGAGCATACTCTCTAGCTAAATGGGTCACGCACATACCTACGCTCCCATCCAACCTTCAAAATTATAAAATACACTGATAGTACGTGTCCAAGGTCCTATGCTCAGGGTACGAATCTAAAATCCTCCCAAATGGGCACATAGGGTAAGACCGTCCACAACTCGAAACCTCCACCCCGACAGCAAGCTGTGTAGGTATGTCACACATAAAAATAATATTATAGGTATTCATCACACCTATTTAAATATAACATCCATAAGGCATTCACACAACCATAAGATAATTCCCATATGTAAGTATTTTTATTTATCAAATCCTACGTATTAAAGATTATGACTTTACTTCTTTATTTTATATTCTCGAGCCTCACTCATTAGTCGAAGATTAAATAAGTATTCCTTAACCTAATTCAGTAGGTAAATGTCTACACCCTACTTGTCCCTGTCATCACAACTTCCGAAATTCTATAAATTAAACTCATCTTTAAATAGGTTTAATTCTCGATAACCCTTAATTCATTCTAAACCCTTCATTCTATCTCTTAGGTTTAATCCCACCTATTCCTAATGTTATACCGGTAATTAATAACTCTCTTACTGCTGGTCCCAACCTTAAATTATCATTTATCCAATTTAAATCATAAGTAATATAAGTCTCGATAATAACTTATTTAATTAACACTCATTAGTTTCCCTTCATTCACAATCCCAAAATAATATTTTTCGGGTCTTAAGTACATCCTAATGCCCTTCCCTAAGTCCCATTAAGTTCGTTTAATAATCATCAAAGATTCCTCAAAGTTTGGGATTTAATCAACAATTAAAAAGAAAAATATTTCACATTTCCAGGGGGAGTCGATCGATTGATGATTCTGGTCGATCGATCGATCAATCAATCGATCGACAGTCTTAAGTCGATCGATCGATGTACCAGATATTGCCCAGGTTTCTGCATTATTTTTCCTACGGGTTTCATACTTTTTAATCATCAAAACCTTTATCAAATAATCCCAAACTCCCCAATATTCATTCCATATGATAAACCAAGATATATAAATGATTTCTAATAATCAAACCACCTAAAATCATCAAGAAGGTTGGATTTAAAACATACTATTTCCTGAAAACTCATATTTGTATATTTATCCATGAACATCATATAAACTCCAATTTTTCTTCACCAAATGATTCCCAATATAATCTCATGATATCCAGATCATATACCTTCATATATGAATAAGTTCTAACGTATCCAAAATGATTTAAACATCATTAACATGAATCAATTTACTCAAATTTCATTTTATTCTCAAGAACTGTAATTTTTTACTATATTATCAATAAGAGTGTAAATCCCAGATTTCTTCACAAGATAATATAAAATTCATGGAATTTATTCTATACTCAAAAGAGATCATTCCTATATAATATCCATTTCAAAGATCCATTTAATATTTGAACCATTTCAAAGTGCCCCGAGACCCAAATCAAACACCCAAGTAGACTTTTTTTGACTATTTGAACCCTTCTGGATACTTTGGCCCAGTCAAAACGACCATTCGGATGACATAGTAATTCACTTTTATTTCATTTAATTATAATCCCGACATGACTCAAATGCGCCTCCCGACTTAATTACTATAATTGTCGTACACATTACTCGCGATAAGTTTATAAAGTCATAATCAATTGTAAATTCATAATCATATATATTACTTTAATCACTAAGTAATATTCAAAAGAAATCACATATTACTTTATTCTAGAGTAATATTTAAATTCGAATTAATTTCTAATTATATCACAATTAATTCCAATTAATCCCATTTTAAAAGTCATTAAAAAATGCGGGGTATTACATACTTCCCCCCTTACAACAGAATTTCATCCCGAAATTCAGAAAATAAAAGTATAGCAGGCAAGAATAATTCTGGATAAGTATTTCACATCACATACTTGCTCTCCTAAGTAAACTACTCTGTACCGCCCATACAGTACGCTATCGAATACCCCCAATAATGAACACCTCACTTATGATCATTTTAACCCCAGGTTACCCTGTCACGTATGTAGGTTCTTGTCCAAGCCTTACAATTTAAGTTTCACTACTTATACTTTATTATAGATATTCACTATCTAACCTTCTACTATATGCACTTAAATAAATTTAACCGTTATTTAGATAAATACCATCTCGTCTTGTGATTATCATACACAAGTAGGTTAATTGTGCACACAATATAGACTATAAGTTTCAAATCATCTCTACTATTCGCAATAGTTCCTGGTTCCTCACTTTTATCCCACAAGTAGGAGAAACAATAAGACTTATCGTACCATACTTCAACTGGCACCATGCCCAATAGTAAACTTATAAGAGTTATAGTACACCAACTTCACTAGTGGAACGTACGTCTCTCGTCCTCCCTTAAGATTCAAGGGTACAAACATAATTTATCTTCTAACCTCAGATTTGTTCGCTTAGTCTGCCCATTATTCTGCGAATGATAGATCATACCCAATAACAACTCGGTACCCATGCCTCATGAAAATTCTTCCAAAATCGGGAGATAAAATCTCATCCTAATTGGACACAATATTAAACGATACCCTATGAAACCTCACTATCTCGGTTATATAAGATCAAAGCATATTGTCTCTTAGTATGGTCAACCCTAATTGGCATAACATGATCTACTTCAGTCAACTGATCCACTATCACCCATATAGGATCGTGACCATCTTTGCGATAAAATCCTTATGAATACTCTCCCAATACTAGTTAGAAATTCCTAACGGTTGGAGAAACCTCTGCTGGTTTCGAATGGTCCACCCTAATTCCAACAAACATGTGGCCCTCTATAAGAGGAATCTAGCCAAACATCTCTTCATTTAAATCCTATAACCATAGTCATGTATAGCCTGATACATTTGTTATTCTACCGACTATATCTTTAATCGTCATAAATGACCGTACATTCAAGTTCCGATATCTAAACCTCTCTATATATTTTCCTTATCCCATATCTCCAAAATGGGGAACAATGTCATATTTAATTACCCAGGGCGCCCATACACCCTATATTTCTCGCGTTGCTGCACAAATAACATATACTCTTCTTGAATCAATTTTCGCTCACTTGGCATACTGATATGGTAGGGGTACACTCAATCACCCCACTAGTCATAACTTAATCACTCTATCAGTGGCATCATTGTTTTATTCATAATGTTACTAGGACTAGGCGACTCATTAGTCATAATAGAATTATCAACTCTAAATTTATGTTTGTATATTTAAAATGACTAAGGTAGGAACTTATGTACTATCGACAAAACTTCTCTCCCACTTTCGACGTTCGCTAGTTTCATGCGTGGGATGTCTCGCAAAGCGAAATCCAAACAAGGAACCCCCTCGATACACTACTACTTAACATAGTCGGTCGTCGAGATCCGTAATGGCCCTCAGTCCATAATCTGTACCTTCCCATAATTATTGTATGTTGACATAAAAGTATACTAGTCCATGCTTATATATCCCTAAAAATAACATAAAACATGTTGATCTCACTATCCCAAATTCTCGACGCTATATATAATGAGCTATTTCTCGCTGTTCGACAAAAACATAATATATCATGAGTCACATCAGTAAAATAAATTTCTATGCACACATATAACTAGACAACATTCTCACTAGGGTCTATGATATCAAGAAATATAGGCGTACCCCTATTTTAGTTGGCACAACACAAAATTAATTTTACTCTCCCCGGAGTATCCAGTACGATAGTCTTATCACTCAATCTGCTATCGTTAAAACATTTGGCAATTTATCACTACATATTACCATAATGAGTTCTATTATGCTAACTTAAAGCAATAGAAAAATTATAATAACAAAATATACTCTTAGGACCCACTCGGTTCACTCACGTGCGACACCAAAAAGTCCCGCTATCAACGATAAATACTTTTGTAACCAGACTGTTAAAATTATCATTTCCACTAACCTCGACTCGGATGCGAATTCAGGGATTTCAATTTATATATGACTGTTGTGACACACCATGTCACTAGAATTAATTCTTTATTCACAAGGATGAAATAAAACTTCACCAGTCTCTCCTGATCACGTAGGGTCCTTACATGCACTTCTCACGGTCAAACAACTCACGATCATTTGCACCCGTTACACATCTAGGATTTCATACTATAGTTGTACCCACCCGTTGTGGACAAATTATTCACTCCTGTGATTTACACACCCATTATTAAAACATTGGCCCAACATATCTAGGCCTCAATTATGGACCCCACCGAACTTGAAATATGTTATACTATAATTACCGAGGACTCCACTGGTCCTATTTAAACCTACCACTCTTGGGTCGTAAATTTCCTCGGCCTAATTCTCTTGACTCAATTACTCCCCTAGAAGTTTCACTCCTCCAGTTGTTATGCCTAATTGGTATGGTTTACTATTCCAAAAATTTATCGGTCTCGCTACTCAATGTGAACACATTTAACACTTAGTAGTCTCTCTCTCTACACATAGGGTTTCCCTTACTATTTCCTCGTTACTGACAATTTGAACGTCCTTCTCTTTGACCTATCAATCTTAAATCCCAATTGCTATTCCCATTATTATTTTGCTCTATGGTCCTATGGGATACATTGTCGACTACACTAGTCTTGGTTGATTTCATCGCCACTAAGTAGGGGTTTAATCATGTAACTTCAAATGGGTCCCCTATTGGGTACACCTTCCGGTGATGTTTCATTAACAATATTGAATTCAATCTTGCCCTTTAGCTAGGTTTCCTAACCCTTCTAGCCCCCCTTCAATTGGAATTATTATCAAATTTCTTGGCGACGTTAATCCTAGTCGTCTTCGTCGGATTTCCACTCATGCTAGAGTATTTCACTCACGAGTCCTTTCACACAATGAACTCAATTTATCTTCTATATACCTTATTCTTTCTAGGGTAAGGAGTTCGTTAAACAAGTTACTTCTCTCTTTCTTGCCCATAAGAGATAAGTTTTGAAATTCCATTCATAACCTGATTAAAACATCAAATGAATGATTTCACTATCGAACCATACCTAAAATTCTTATTCCAGCTCCACACATGTTCTTTATATGTGATGTCTAACTCTCATCACTTAAATTTGTTCTTCCTAGAAAAAATTTACTAGAAAATTTTCAAATCCTGAGTGTTACCACACTTCACCCTTCACAATTGTCTTTGAATTTCTTCCTTCTCAAGAGTCCTTCCGACTCCATCACCTTTCACACACAGTGTTGGGTGAGTTAAGAACGACACAACTATCAACTATGATGGTGCTTGGGAAACTACAGCTCCCAAGTGACTTCCTTAATGTTCTCAGCCCAAAAAATAATTATAATGGTTTCTATATCCAACACCATTTTCCAAAATACTCTATATCTTTGGCTGAGTCCTCCTCTTGTTGTCCTTTTAACGGATTTTTCTAGTCATCCCAATGTGATTGGCGCACGATGACCGACCGAACTCGTATAAGCATTACATCTCACATACTTCATGGCAGGAGAACATAAGTCGAAATACGCAGAAGAATTTAACATCTTAATAATAGGGCTCTACATCAAAGAACGCTACGCTGAAACGTAGTAAGCCGTACAGATCCTAAAGACACTAGAACCTGATGCTCTGATACCACCTGTAACAACCCGCCTAATTAAATATCGGGTGATCAGTCCTTCATTTAATTAAATCAGAATATCCATTTGGTTCATTCTCAGCATCACTGTCGAAAACCATTTCTTTATTAGTCACCTAATAGTTAATTAAGCTAAGTGTCAAAAACTTTTTCCGTTTTTAGTTTAATTAAAACCATTCGACGACGTAGAATAATAATATACAACAGCACATCACAACTGAATTAACTACAACAAGAATAAATGTGACTGGAATAACTTTTCAGTTAAATTATAACTTTTACACTAAATAAAACTGATATCCACAATGCTTACATAAATAATTACAACCTCTAGAATCATGGGCCACAACCCCTAACTGAAGTAGACGCTACAGATGAGTGAATCAACAGAAAGGAAACGTCTAAACAAAATCCGCATCTCTGCTAGTAGCTATAATCATTCGGAACATCCATAATCTATGCTGGGCATCCCTGCTGCTGGATACTTGATGTACAAGATATAGTAGAGAAGAGAATATGCATGGAAATGGGTCAGAGCCCGATTCTAAAAGATTTTAAAAATAGCAAGTGCTTAACAATTACAATTAAGCATTTATTATGTACATGTTAATTTCTCGGGCTCTCTCTTGAGAATTCTCACCTCTCATCTAGAGTGCACACCTATCATATCTTATTATCTTCCTAGTTAAGGTTCCCTCATAACTAGCCTTAATATCATTATGATTCTAACCCATATCATATTCCCGTATTTCCTATATAATATGTATATTAATTATTCATATTCATTTCTCTTTAATATGAACTAGTCTTGTTACAACCTTATAATTAAGTAATTAAGTATTCACTTACTTAATTCAATTCAGATTTCATTATTTACTTCTATCTACAACATCACACAGTAGATTAAATTACAGTTTATATTTTTAATCTACGATTTCAGACAGAAGATTTCATCTCTATATCTACAATGTCACACAGTAGATTACATCACAGTTTATATATATATATATATATATATATAATATCACACTAATTATATATATACTAATACAACACCTCCCCAGTCACAGTTGCGGTGCATGCATACTCTGCTATCATGTCCTGATACATAATGTCACTGTATATAGGACTAATAATTCAGTGTATCTCACGAATCATATCATAACAAAAATATATTGGAGGCGAGCATACTCCCCAACCAAATGGGTCACGCATATACCCACACTCCCATTCAACCGTCGAAACTATCAAATACACTGATAGTACATGTTCAAGGTCCTATGCTCAGGGTACGAATCTAAAATCCTCCCAAATGGGCGCACATGATAAGACCGTCCACAACGTAAAACCTCTACCCCGATAGCTAGCAGCGTAGATATGTCATACATACAAATAATATTATAGGTATTCATCACACCTATTTAAATATAACATCCATAAGGCATTCACACAACCATATGATAATTCCCATACGTAGTATTTCTATTTATCAAATCCTACGTATTAAAGATTATGACTTTACTTCTTTATTTTATATTCCCGAGCCTCACTCATTCCTCGAAGATTAAATAAGTATTCCTTAACCTAATTCAATAGGTAAATGTCTACACCCTACTTGTCCCTGTCATCACAACTTTCAAAATTCTATAAATTAAACTCATCTTTAAATAGGTTTAATTATCGATAACCCTTAATTCATTCTTAACCCTTCATTCTATCTCTTAGGGTCAATCCCACCTATTCCTAAGGTTATACTGGTAATTAATAACTCTCTTAATATTGGTCCCAACCTTAAATTATCATTTATCCAATTTAAATCATAAGTAATATAAGTCTCGATAAAAACTTATTTAATTAACACTCATTAGTTTCCCTTCATTCACAATCCCAAAATAATATTTTTCGGGTCTTAAGTACATCCTACTGCCCTTCCCTAAGTCCCATTAAGTTCGTTTAATAATCATCAAAGATTCCTCAAAGTTTGGGATTTAATCAACAATTAAAAAGAAAAATATTTCACATTTCCAGGGGGGAGTCGATCGATCGATGATTCTGGTCGATCGATCGATAGTCTTGAGTCGATCGATCGATGGACTAGATATTGCCCCATTTTCTGCATTATTTTTCCTACGGGTTTTATACTTTTTAATCATCAAAACCTTTATCAAATAATCCCAAACTCCCCAATATTCATTCCATATGATAAACCAAGATATATAAATGATTTCTAATAATCAAACCACCTAAAATCATCAAGAAGGTTGGATTTAAAACATACTATTTCCTGAAAACTCATATTTGTATATTTATCCATGAACATCATATAAACTCCAATTTTTCTTCACCAAATGATTCCCAATATAATCTCATGATATCCAGATCATATACCTTCATACATGAATAAGTTCTAACGTATCCAAAATGATTTAAACATCATTAACATGAATCAATTTACTCAAATTCCATTTTATTCTCAAGAACTATAATTTTTGACTATATCATCAATAAGAGTGTAAACCCCAGATTTCTTCACAAGATAATATAAAATACATGGAATTTATTCTATACTCAAAAGAGATCATTCCTATATAATATCCATTTCAAATATCCATTTAAAATTATCAAAAATTTATCTTTGTTCATGTAACTTTTCAGAATTTTCCTAACTATCCTAACATGGACAATATAATAGGTAAGACTGCAATAATTAACCACTTGCCTTTAGATTGTAGGTCTGATCCATTGGGGATGATACTCTAGTGGTGGTCCTCTCTTTTTTTGGCCAACTTCCAGCAGTGGTGGTGGTGGCTCTTGGTGGTGCAAGGTGGTTGTCCTTTGGCTTCCTAGAAAAGTCTCTTCTTCTCCCATTGAAAGTCTCTTAATCTCCCCTAAACCCTTTCCTCTTATTTTTGGTGAATGAACCTAAACTCTTTAATCTTTTTACTTATAAAATAAACTCAAATTTCTGTAGTTACTACTCACCTCCCTTGTAAAATGACCAAAATACCCCTTCGGGGTGTCCTTTCGGTTCTAAAGTACCCCGAGACCCAAATCAAACACCCAAGTAGACTTTTTCGACTATTTGAACCCTTCTGGACACTTTAGCACAGTAAAAAAGAGCATTCGGATGACATAATAATAATTTACTTTTATTTCATTTAATTATAATCCCGACACGACTCAAATGCGCGTCTCGACTTAATTACTATAATTGTCGTACACATAACTCGCGATAAGTTTATAAATTTTAATCAATTGTAAATTCATAATCATATATATTACTTTAATAACTAAGTAATATTCATCATAAATCACATATTTCTTTATTTTAGAGTAATATTTATATTCGGATTAATTTCCAATTATATCACAATTAATTCTAATTAATCCCATTTTAAAAGTCATTAAAAAATACGGGGTATTACAATAGACATATAGCATATTTTATTTTCTCTTCTCAATTATTTTTAAGCTATTGCTTTTGAAAGATCAAACTAAATATGTTGGCGTTTTCGCATGTTTTTATTTCCTTTAATATTTTCATTAGTCTCTTGCCAACGGTGAGTTTTCGACAAAGGAGATTTTCTTCTTTCGTATAACTTTACCATGCACCCTCATATTTTTTAATAATATTAAATATTATCACGGGCAACGGTGTTACATGCACAAATCTCCCATAGTCACAAAAAATTACAGATGACAAGATTGATGAGAGAACATCTCACATAGCTCAAATATACATGTGAAGTCAAAATTCAAAGAACTCGTTCACGAGTGCGGATGCATATATAAAGTCGAATCCATTTAGTAAATCAAGTTTGAAATAACTCCATGCAAGCATGATTAAGAACTATCTAAGTATTAACAATCATAACCAAATGTGCTAGCCACATGGAAATCATAGAATAATTGAATTTAAACACACCAATATGCAACATCGAATGTGTAAAACTAATATACAAAAAGCACAATAATCTTGTTAAGTTTTTCTAAAAAATATCAAAAGAAAATACCAATTTTTAAAAGCAAACTAACCCGAAAAACAAACAAAATCTCTTTGTATTTTTCAATATGACTCAATAAAAGAAAAATTAAAATACAAAAGATACAAATAACATACACTAGCAAGCATATATATATATCATGAAGCACAAACTGGAGTATGTAAACATGGAACAAAATCAACCATTAGATATAGTAGGAGAAGTATTATGTGCAAGCAAACAAGAATCAACAAGTCTAATAGGTAAAGTCTCCAAATCCGATTTTCTAACCCATGTAGGTGTAACATGACACTCACGGTGGGAACCTTGGTAACTCTATTCTTAGACTTTCTAGGACCGTTCTTAAGATCATAGAAAAACCTCCCGAGATGACCTTTCCTACCATAATGAGTGTGTAATACCCCGTACTTTTATGAATATTTAAATTACACAAGTGGGCGTAACTTGGTAATTTGAGGAATTTTAGTGAATAGTAAATTATGGATTAATAAGCATTAGATGCTTACCGACGCGTGCTACATTTACTTTGGGGACTGAGTAAATGAGTCGGAATGTTTTTATATCATGTCGCAGTTGGGTAAAGCGAAGGGAATTATTTTACGTTGTAGAAAATGCGTATCGAGATATGTTAGGTTTAACTAGTAAATTTTCCTTAAGTGACTCGGATGGAGACTTCGAGTGCACGGTTGGTATTGGAATTGACGATATAGTCAGAATAGAGTATCTTGGGGCAGTGTTTAGGTTTCGAGGACTTTTGGACTAGTAGGGACTCGCAATTGAGTAAACGAGTCATTTTTGGGTTTATAAGGGACAAGCCTTTATTTCTCTCTTATAAGGCACGAGAAAGAGAGAGAGAAAGAGAAGAAAGAAAAGAGAGAAAATAAAGAAGAGAGAGGAAAAAGGAAAAAGAGGAAGAAAAAAAGGGATTCCAGTCCAAACTCTACGGGATTCGACTTGAGGTTGTCAGATTTTATCCACAAGGCAAGTGTTTACTTGCTTTATTTAATTGAGTGTGTGTATCTCATATTATAGTTGGTAAACTATATAATTTTGGGATAGAACCCTTAAAATAAATTTGGTAAATATTGAGTATGAGTTTACAAATTAATGTATTGTAAACTCTTAATGATTTCTAGTGTTAACTCATGTTAATGGAGTGTATAAATAGTTAGAAATGGGAGAAATGATAAAACTAGGGTTTTAAATGGTTTTAAGGTTAGATCCAAGAGAATTGGTTTAATACCACAAAATAATTGATGTGTTAGTTATAAATCAGTGTTAGGATGATTACATTGTTTTTGGTTGAGATTAGAAACCATTAAAATGGAGATTGGGTTGATATTTGGGATTTTTGGAGATTGAGAAATCGCCCAAACTGTGCCCTCTGAACAGGGCGAATCGATTCGGGTCTAGACCGAATCGATTCGCATAAGGGGACCTATAAGGCTATCTCAGGCCGAATCGATTCGGATTGAGATCGAATCGATTCTCCTTTGAGGACCTTCTTTTAGAACATTTTCCTAATCGATTCGAATTGAGACCAAATCAATTCGCTTGCCCGAATCGATTCGTATTAAGGGCGAATCGATTCGCCTTTACCAGATTTTTTATATTTCTTCCCTTTAGTGTATGGGGAGTTGAATTACAAATGGGAGATTGTTGTAGGAGATTCTGGAGATGATATTAGGACTCCTAGATAATGGAATTGAGGGTGAATACACCTTAGGTTACAAGTGAACAAACCTTGAGATGAAAGAGGGGACCTCAGGTTAATTTAGTGCACAATTCGGGGAACGGACCTAGTGAATGTTCGGGTCAAGCAATATTCGAGAGAGAGTTCTTCGGCAAGTGTGTAGAGAATGTATATGGGCTGAATACATTTGAGTAAATCCTAGGGTGCGATTAGGATGGAATCTAGGATATGGGCTAACGAGGATTAAGCGACTATCTGGTACGTCTATTGGCGATTATTATTACAGGTGATACGATACCTATGGAACTAAATAAGTCGATAGTATACTTATTTAGTTATTACGAATTGGTATATTCGGGTTTATATTATAATCCTTAAAAGTGATTAAGGTACGAGTTATATCGTAAGTAAGAGAATACTTATAAGTTTAGTATTGTAAGTGTGCGAATACTTATATACTATTACGAATGGGAACATTCGGGGTTACTGGCTATCGCTATAAAATTTTGGTAATTATAGCTATATATATTGAGAAGTGATATATATTATATACGGGATTTATTACTGTATATATATGATGTGATACGGAAATAAATATATCTGTATGTAATTGGTATATTTGTATCTTAGAGGCTGGTTCCACAGGCTTCCCCGGGAGTAAGGTTGGACAACCAGATTACATATTTTCTCTAGTATTATCCAGGGAGGTTGCACGATGTGGGTGAATCCCCTGGCTTGAGGAGTAAGGAGAGTATATTCCCAGGTCATAGCATCCCGTATACGAGTGCGATTTGTGTATTCCACTTTCAGGAGGGAATATGACTGCCTCCACCGTTGTGTATTTTTACCATGACCTTGAGTGAGTCTGGCTTGGTACCGTGGTTGATTGAGTAAACCCGGATGTGGATACGCACTATGAGGCTATGAGGTTGCATCCTCGAGTTATAGCTTGGTGGGATGGATATTATACTTATGATTATGATAGGTATAATTATACTTGTTGCGTATACTATATTGCTTGTAAATGAAGATGAGGAATCATATAATTTAGACTTGTGTAAAGTGTAAGATGAATAAGGTTTTATTCTCATTCCGGGAGATTTTATCTAGATTTAAACTGTGATTCGTATATTAAAATGAGAATAATATATGCGAGATTTTATATACTAAAGTGAAAATGGTATTTTAAACTAGTGACAATTTTGGAATATGAACGGAATACCCATATGTATATGAGAACTATATATAAATCTAATCGAGAATTATATTAATTTAAGCTCATGTGATAGATAACCGTATAACCGATATTATATCATGCAGGGTAGGTGATAGTTGTGAGGACTTTTAGAAGGTGGTGAAACAGATTAGTTAGGCAAGGTAGCTTAACTAGGTTGTTTAAAAAGGTATGCGATAGGTGTGCACTATTAGAAGATGGGTGAGGTGTATCTCATGAGAGTTCTATATCAATTTAAATATGAGAGATTTCATATTTTAAAATATGGCATTTATGCACTTGCTAAATATTTTCAAAACTCGAGCTCTGACCCGTTTCTCTATTTTCCCCTTTCTTGCTATATATGTATATATTAGGTGTCCAGACACAGGGATGCCTGGATGATGATTCTTTCGAGTCAGACGTTTACTGCAGTAGCTGTGGATGCATTGCTGAATTATTTTAGATGCTTCTATTCTTGTGATCTAGATTGGAAACATTGTAGTAACATTCGAACCGATAGCCCAACTGTATTCATTTATTCTTTTATCGCCTTTTAGTGCGACATTCGATTTGGTTGTATTATGTTACCGAGTGTTCAGTTATTTTATTTCATTTTAGTTTCGTGCATATAAACTGTGTGAATGTTTTATTTAGTTGGTTTGATTTAAAAGGATTAGTTAAATAAAATTTTGATGCCAACCTAATAAGTTATTAGTAATTAAATTGGTTTTCGACAGTGATGCTGAGAATGAACCATATGAGACTCCTATTTTAATTTTGTATAGGATTGATCACCCGATATTTAATTAGGTGGGGTGTCACAGATGGTATCAGAGCATCAAGTTCTAGTGTCCTTAGGAATCTCTGCGGACGTACTACGCTTTCAGCATTGCTTTCTATTTGATATAGAGCCTTATGATTAGGGTTGTTGATTCCTCTTGTGAGATTTTGTTCTCCTGCCATTATGTAAGATTATAGTAAATCTTTTGTACGCTTATTTGAGATTCGCGTGCTGATCGATGAAGGGTGACCACGGAAGGCCGTTATGAGGGCAGTAGGAGGCGTGGCTGAGTTAGATATGTTAGTTGAAGTCGGGGAGGAGGATCACTGTCGAGGTCACTCACCTTGTGGCATTGTCAAGGAATGCTGCAACGACTACTAAAGTATAGTAGTTATATTTATTTACGTACCGCTATAGTAGAGAGTGGTGCTAAACTTGAATTAACCAGTGGAGCAAATTGGGAAGAGGTCTGAACGGTCTTTGATAAGGACCATACGTTGAAGTCAAGAGTATGCAGAGGAAGTTTAGTGTTATCCAACGGATGTAGGAGGTTCGGAAGCTTTGGCTTAAAGAAGGGAATGAAAATGCCCAGATGTGAAAATTTGAGAATTTTTTTTTCACTCGTAGGAGCAATGTCGAAATGGTGGGAACGGTAGTCACCATATTTGGGGGAGCACGATGTTTTGCTCATAGAGGGATCTTACAAATAGTTTTAACCGTTAGATCCTTTGGTTTATATTGAATAAAGAGAATGAAGTTTCTGAATTATTCACATGAGGATCGATCAGAGGCCGACAATGAATAAAGAGTTATGTGGATGAGTGAACTTTGTACCGAATTAGGTAGGTATAATGAAGAGAGAGTCCTTTAGTGGAATGATAGGCTCACTAGTAAGTGTTGCTAACACTTATGGAGAAGTTGTGTTCGTGAAACCCCACAGGTGGGCATCCACCCGGGGATTCATTAAAACAGGGTAGTGAAGTTTGGTAGCTTGTTCCCTTTAGTAGGAGGAGATAAGGGAATTACGAGGGTGATTGTCGGGATCAAGTCTATATAGTCCAAGATACTGATAACCTTAACATGGTCAGAGTGGCTAGATATGGAGAAGGATTGTAATGTGGAACGTAGAACCACACACTTTGATCTGGCCCGATAGGAGTTAAAGGACAAGAGTAGGGTGCCTAAATGGGGCATTGATTAAGAAATTTTTGGTTCGGTTGAGACAAGTGTGCTATGTCTGGGAACCATTTGAAGCAGCTAGGGTGATTGGCAAAGTTGTTGTTATGAGTTTCACCTCGGATGAAGGAGGTATATTTTGTGTGGCTAGATGGAGTCGCAGGATTTTATTAACCCTGTATTTGTGTGTGTAATTTGATCTTTGTGGCGGTATCGGTAATATTATAGAAGGTATATCTATATGTTTTTTCACGGTAGCGGGTTTCTATTTTTTTTCTCCTTTATTCACTATGAAAGTGGGTGTTGATATTTTGAGTTTATATCTGGTTTGTACTGCTCGTTTTGTGTGTGTTATATGAGTATAGTACTATTATGAGTATATTATGTATTTGTGGACGATCGGAGCGATAGCAGGCAAATGATTGCTAGACTATCGTATCAACAGTTCCAAGGTGGAACGGGTTGTTGTTGTGATATCTCACCTGGATGTATGTTGAGATCGCCTTTATTATATGTTTAGATGGAACTTCGGTGAGTAGATGTTTCACTAGCATGACTTTACTGCATGGGTGCCTTATAGATATGATCTAAGGTATGCAGGATTTATTATATTACATGTTTTATGCTGACATACCTCCACGACTGACAAAGTTAAGTAGTAGTGTATCGGAGGGGTTCCTTGTTTGGATTTCACTTGCGAGACACTCCACGCATGAACCTTAACGCCGTCGGGAGAGGAGATATTTTATTGTATGCTAGGATGTTGGTTTTGATGATAAATTAGATGAGATTCATGTGATGATTAAAGGCTAATGGAAGTGGAAGTGCTGTGGAAAAACACTGGAAATGTTTCTCTCACCACAAGTATGTGGGTGAAGCAAGGTAAAGAAAATCGGATTGAGGATTAAAGACATGCCTTGAATAGAAGGAAAATTTAGAGGAAATATGTTTTGTGCATGATGTTCGTAACACTTTTGCAGAGAGTAGGCACCTCGATTAGTTAGACTTCCCATTTTGCCAAAATGGAAGGACATAGTGGTAGAAGTATGTTAGTAGGTTAACGAGGGAGGATTTAGAATGTCCTGATGGTGTGCCTTAGGCCGTTATGTCTCGATGATCGAAGATGTGAGGGTGTAGTGTAACGGGAGGGTTCCTTGTTTGGATTTCTCTTTACGAGACGTCCCACGCATGAAATCGAGCAAATGTATGAATTTGAGAGAGGTCGTGGGCACTAGGGACATACTTAGAATAGTATTCATATTACGTGTGTGGGAAACACATTGATCTTAGGACTACCATGAAGTAAGGCCAGTAGGACTAGTGGCGTTGATATAAGAAGATTATAGTGAGTTAACCAAGAGGAGATTGGTGGGCTAACCTTAAGAAGGATTAAATTTCTAGGGATGGGAAGAATTGAATTTTAAGTTAGTTGGGTTGGGAATACCCATGTATTAGTACCAGGCCGAGAAAATGAGGCCCATTTTAGAGAGACACGTTTGGATTGGTTGTGCAAATAGGTACGAATTATAGGGTGTATACGCACCTTGGTAAGTTGATTTTATATATCGCCAGAAATAGAAGGGGTGTAGTATATAAAGATGAAGATTACGTTGTGAAGCAGTTATAAATGGATTTGGAGGGTGTTGGATGAAATGTCGTAGGAGGTACGTAATAACCCAATTGTGTAGGTGAAGCAAGATTTAGTACACCTAAGATAAGTGAGAAGACTGACGGGAACAATCAAGCGCTAGTGTAGTTTCCTTTTTGAGGGAAATTCGAAGTTATGGTGTAGACGAACGGACGCTTAGAGTGGCGACTTTCCAATGGGATCGGTACGTTAGAGTAGTGATTATAGGCTCGTTTTCTTTATATTCGGTTATAGAAACACTAGGTGCGACGCGTCGTTGTTAGAGTTAACCTTACGATCGAAGTAGCTTGTTATTATATAAAGCTTTGGTTAAGATTGTTATTAAGCCAGTACGCTAGAAAATAAGCCTTGAGATATGTGGTTACTGTGAACGAATATATGGTAGGGTACCATTTGGGTTAGTACCTTTCGACTTGTGTGTGCAGGATGAAGTGTGATTAGCAATCCTAGGTTGGTAGTACCGATCGTATCCTAATTTCGAGGAAGAAATTCCGTTGTAAGGGGGAAAAATGTAATACTCCGTACTATTATGAATATTTAAATTACACAAGTGGGCGTAATTTGGTAATTTGAGGAATTTTAGTGCATAGTAAATTCTGGATTAATAAGCGTTAGATGTTTACCGATGCGTGCTACATTTACTTTGGGGAATGAATAAATGAGTCGAAATGTTTTTATGTCATGTCGCAGCTGGGTAAAGCGATGGGAATTATTTTACATTATAGAAAATGCGTATCGAGATGTGTTGGGTTTAAGTAGTAAATTTTAGTTAAGTGACTCGGATGGAGACTTCGAGTGTACGGTTGGTTTCGGAATGGCCGAGATAGTCAGAATAGAGTATTCGGGGGTAATGTTTAGGTTTTGGAGATTTTTGGACTGGTAGGGACTCACAATTGAGTAAACGAGTCATTTTTGAGTTTATAAGGGACAAGCCCTTATTTCTCTCTCATAAGGCACGAGAGAGAGAGAAAGAGAAGAAAGAAAAGAGAGAAAATAAAGAAGAGAGAGGAAGAAGGAAAAAGAGGAAGAAAAAAAGGGGATTCCGGCCCAAACTCTACGGGATTTGACTCGAGGTCGTTGAATTTTATCCACGAGGCAAGTGTTTACTTGCTTTATTTAATTGAGTGTGTGTATCTCATATTATAGTTGGTAAACTATATAATTTTGGGTTAAAACCCTTAAAATAAATTTGGGAAATTTTGAGTATGAGTTTACAAATTGATGTATTGTAAACTCTTAATGATTTCTAGTGTTAAACTCGTGTTAGTGGAGTCTATAAATGGGAGAAATGATAAAACTAGGGTTTTAAATGGTTTTAAGGTTTAAATCCAAGAGAAGTGGTTTAATACCACAAATTAATTGATGTGTTAGTTATGAATCGGTGTTAGGATGATTACAATGCTATTGGTTGAGATTAGAAACCATAAAATGGAGATTGGGTTGATATTTGGGATTTTTGGAGATTAAGAAATAGCCCAAACTGCGCCCTCCGAATAGGGCGAATCGATTCGGGTTTAGACCGAATCGATTCGTATAAGGTGACCTACAAGGCTGTCTCAAGCCGAATCGATTCGGATTGAGATCAAATCGATTCGCCTTTGAGGACCTGCTTGCAGAACACTTTCTGAATCAATTCGAATTGAGACCGAATCGATTCGCTAGCCCGAATCGATTCTCATTAAGGGCGAATCGATTCGCCTTTACCAAATTTGTTAGCTTTCTATCATTTAGTGTATGGGGAGTTAAATTACCTAATGGGAGATTGTTGCAGGAGATTATGGAGATGATATTAGGACTCCTAGATAATGGAATTGAGGGTGAATACACCTTAGGTTACAAGTGAATAAACCTTGAGATGAAAGAGGGGACCTTGGGTTAATTTAGTGCACAATCCGGGAACGGACCTAGTGAATGTTCGGGTCAAGCAACATTCGAGAGAGAGTTCTTTGGCAAGTGTGTATAGAATGTATACGGGCTGAATACATTTGAGTAAATCCTAGGGTGCGATAAGGATGGAATCTAGGATATGGGCTAACGAGGATTGAGCGACTATACGATACGTCTATTAACGATTATTATTACAGGTGATGCGATACCTATGGAACTAAATAAGTCTATAGTATACTTATTTAGTTATTACGAATTGGTATAGTCGGGTTTAAATTATAATCCTTAAAAGTGATTAAGTTACGAGTTATATCGTAAGTAAGAGAATACTTATAAGTTTAGTAATGTGAGTGTGCGAACACTTATATACTATTACGAATGGGAACATTCGGGGTTATTGGTTATCGCTATAAGAGTTTGGCAATTATAGCCATATATATTGAGAAGTGATATATATTATATACGGGAGTTCTTACTGTATATATATGATGTGATACGGGAATAAATATACTTGTATGTGATTGGAATATTTATATTTTAGAGGCTGGTTCCACAGGCTTCCCCGGGCGTAGGGTTGGACAGTCTTATTACATATTTTCTCTAGTGCTATCCAGGGATATTGCGCTATGTGGGTGAATCCTCTGGCTTGAGGAGAAGGAGAGTACATCCTCAGGTCATAGCGTCCCGTATACGAATACGATTTGTGTATTCCACTTTCCGGAGGGAATATGATCACCTCCAACATTGTGTATTTTTACCATGACCATGAGTGAGTCTGGTTTGGTACCGTTGTTGATTGAGTAAACCTGGATGCGGATACACACTATGAGGTTGCATCCTCGAGTTATAGCTCGGTGGGATTGTTATTATACTTATGATTGTGATAGGTATAATTATACTTGTTGCTTGTATATAAAGATGAGGAATCATATAATTTAGACTTGTGTAAAGTGTAAGATAAATAAGGTTTTATTCTCATTCTGGGAGATTTTATTTGGATTTAAACTGTGATTCGTATATTAAAATGAGAATAATACATGGGAGATTTTATATACTAAAGTGAAAATGGTATTTTAAACTAGTGAAAGTTTTGGAATATGAACGGTTTACCCATATATATATATGAGAACTATATATAAATCTAATCGAGAATTATATTAATTTGAGCTCATGTGATAGCTTACCGTATAACCGATATTATATCATGCAGGGTAGGTGATAGTTGTGAGGACTTTTAGAAGGTGGTAAAACAGATTAGTTAGGCGAGGTAGCTTAACTAGGTTGTTTAAAAAGGTATGCGATAGGTGTGCACTATTAGAAGAGGGTATCTCATGAGAGTGCGATACCAATTTAAATATGAGAGATTTCATATTTTAAATATGGCATTTATGCACTTGCTAAATATTTTCAAAACTCGGGCTCTGACCCGTTTCTCTATTTTTCCCCTCTCTTGCTATATATGTATATATTAGGTGTCCTGACACAGGGACGCCTGGATGATGATTCTTTCGAGTCAGATGTTTGCTACAGTAGATGTGGATGCATGCAGGTTTATTTTAGACACTTCTATTCTTGTGATCTAGATAGGAAGAATTGCAGTAACATTCAAGCCGATATCCCAACTGTATTCATTTATTCTTTTACCGCCTTTTAGTGCGGCATTTGATTTGGTTGTATTATATTATCGAGTGTTCGGTTATTTTATTTTATTTCAATTCAATTTCATGTATATAAACTGTGTGAATGTTTTATTTAGTTGGTTTGATTTAAAAGATTAGTTAAATAAAATTTTGACGCCAACCTGATAAGTTATTAGTAATTAAATTTGTTTTCGATAGTGATGCTGAGAATGAACCATATGAGACTCCTGTTTTAATTGGGTATAGGATTGATCGACCGGTATTTTATTAGGCGAGGTGTCACACAGTGTAAGTGTAAACACGACCGGGGGTGTTACCTAAGGGTTGACCTTTCCTAATATTCCTAGTCGACTCTCTTAAACATATGGTCTTGGCTTGGGTAGCGAAAGTCTTGTGATCAACAAAGCCAATTCCACACTTATCGTCTTTGATTTGGACGGTGCCTAACATCTTATCCAACTTTTTAAACCTATAATCCAAATCAAATTTGACTCTACTCGAATCTCTAAATCTCTCCTTTAGCTCACTATCCTCAACTCGAGTAAACGTCTAGACTCCTTAAACTCTAGAAGTTCTTTCTTTATAGCCTCCATTAAACCACGAAGACTATCTCTCTCACCCTCAATGTACTCTAGCATCTCTCAAAGAGTCCTCTCATATGACCTATGATCCTCAATCAAAACACTATCATTATTCTCTATGGCATGCTCTTTCAACCTATCTTCTAACTTCATGTTAGCCTTCTTTACTTTCAATGTTTTTGCATACAACTCATGAAAGGTTACTTCGAGTTCACTTTCCTCCTCTTCTTCATCCTCACTATCGTCTTCACTCTCTCGACGATCACCCACTTGGTATCCAAAAACTATGGCCTCAGAAGTTTTATGCAAAGAAATATCTTCATGAAAAATATTTTTCATTAAAGCTCACATGACTATCCATGAATGCAGTTAAGTTGTACTCTATGGGGAAATTGGGTCCCTCTTCTGGATCACCATCATTAAGGGTGGTATTATGTCACACCCAATGTTCTTTATCTTGTAGGGCTAAACTAACAGTAATAATTTAAGCGGAAGGAGAATAAAACTTTATTTATGTCGATGCATAGCATCTTATTACATAGCTTGGAATCTTCAGAAAATAAAAATAAAAGGGTATCCCGAAGTCATCATAACACGAAAACAAAAAAGGGGACTAAAAAGGTAACATGAGCTGGTAAGTTGTGGTGAAAGTGTTCCAGTGGGTGCTACCATCTTTGCTAGTTACCTCCCACACATACGTAACTGAAAATGTTTTCCTTAATAAGACTAAATAAAAATCTAGTGGGGTGGGGTGTATTTCTCCTTCTTTGAGTTCATTTTCCATCTGGGAGGGAAACAAATATGCAAAATTTTCCAAGTAGATAATTTTTTTCCGATAACAAGTGTATATATGTGAATCAATTAGATAGCAAGTGAAATACCGATAATATTTCACAGTTATAATAAAGTGAAACAAATTGAGATATCAATAGTAACGAAACAGGGTATATGGAGTTTTGTTGATATTTGTAAGAGTAATATAGTGATAATATCTGGATATGTGTTTTATTGAGTCATAAGGATAAGGTTCAGACTAGAGACTTCAAATGTGTAGCAATACCCTTATAATAACATCCAGAACCTTTCGATAAAATCAACACAAAACATTTGGGGAAGTAACTAGCTAGGCACACTAACTAAAGCGACACTCATACATATGTAGCAATAAAACTAGGCACTCAACATTTGAGTCATATAGGCCAAATAGTGCTACCGCTGGTATATCGAAAGTCTATTCCCTGAATTATAATGTATGCTACTAGGTTTAAATGAAATCACTGGTTGTATAAAATTATCGGGTTAGGGTTTACTCGGATAAGAATTGAATCAATATTTTTTTGTATTGATGAACTACACAAAAGAGTTCATAAATTTGAACAAAAGTTCGGGGGCTATCACATAATGATATAAACAAATGTAGTAATTCAAGGGTGGAAGCTCGAAAATAATATCGAAATAGAATCACCTTCTTTTTATTTTGGGTTGTTGAAATTGATCTTCATTTCATGAGGGTAAATCGGGTATTCTGAAATCATGGATAGTATAAATGTTTAGAGTATGAAGGAGAAATGAATTTTTAAGTGAAAGTTGGGGTGAAAAACCAATTATATACAGTGTAGAATTTAGTGTTGGGGTTAAATATATAATTATGAAAAGTTTAGATTTTTTTTATTA
Source organism: Sambucus nigra (assembly GCA_949130495.1). Classification (NCBI taxonomy): domain Eukaryota; kingdom Viridiplantae; phylum Streptophyta; class Magnoliopsida; order Dipsacales; family Adoxaceae; genus Sambucus; species Sambucus nigra. The sequence goes on along the minus strand of OX422221.1, from coordinate 359,499,121 downwards.
ATTTTCTTATTTCCATTAATTTTTGGAAGTGGTGATAAGAGACATTTTTGTTGTATTTATGAAAATGGACTTAATTCTAAAGTTTGGGTTTGTTTTGAAATAGTTAAAAAATCCAAGGATTAAAATTAAAATTGAAAGTTTAGTTTTAAAACTCTTAAAACTATTTTCTCAAGAAGTGGCTTTTTGGGAAACCAAATAGGGTGAGGTAATATACCATTTTACCAGAAAAGTAAAACAAGTTTGTTGAAAAAAATCTCAAAATTTTCTCATTAGAGACGTGCCCTCGCGCGATGGCTTTAAGTCCAGATGCACCTAAATTTGACTTCATTCTCACGCATGTACTACACTTCATCTCCTACCTTAGTTTTTTTGACTTTAGGGTTTGTAAACTTTGACCTGAAATCCAAATAGTTCTAGAATACCACTTAGGTTAATTCCCGAATAAAAATTATCTAACTTTTTTAAAGGAATCCAATTATATTGGTTTTAAGAATTGAGGTTAATTTGTTTGAGCTATTCATTTTTTTGTAAAAATGGCGTAAGTTTAACTCATATATGGCTTTATGCTATGATTTGAGCTACGTCATGGTGATATTCATGATCTAGGATCAAAATAAAGTCGAATTGGTTTGGTTTACCATAGCTCCTGATTTTTGTTCCTAAAATTTCCAGGTCCGTAATTTTCAAACTTTGATTTGGGGTATCAAAACTCATTTTGGGTTGAATCAAGCTTTGCATCTAGGTTCATTAGACCCAAGGCTTGAGTTCTCCCACTTTGAAACTGATTCAAAGTCAAGAGTACAAGTTCCACCATTAAAGCTCAAGCTTTAACAGAGGTTCCTAATATTCAAGTTCTTTTAGTGCATTTCCCTCCTTAAAACTTACATGTAAATTCATATTTATAATTTATGAATACCCAGAAACTTAAAAAACTGTAAAAAATAGAAATGCTACATAAAATCATAGAAATACCAAAATGCTAGAAATTTGCTTTGTGTTTTTACTATGATAGTGTATGTTTTTACAGTGGTGGTGGTGTGTGTGTGTGTGTGGGGGGGGGGGTGGGTTGGTTGGTTATATTGCTGGTGAAGGGGAAGTGACTGGTGGAAAAGGAGGTGGAAACTTACCATGGTTTGGTTATGTTTTACCAAGGTACCATGTGGGAGGATATGGGTACCATATATATCGCATGTGGTACAAGTGATGAAAATGTTCACAAGGTATGTATGTGCTCACAAGGTAGACAACTGATGAAAATGTTCAGGGCTGAAGTGCAAATAGTTATAGTTTTGGTTTGGGCCCTTGGGTAATATATAAGATGAATTCAGGGACAATTATGCACATTTTTGAAAGTTTAGGGGTAAATGTGTAATTTTCCAACCTTTTTGGGTTGGGTTGTGTAATTGATACAAAATACAAATACTTTGATTAATTTTTGTGTTTAAGTTTGGGTTATAAGGATAGGATATGGTTTAAATAATAAGTTTTATAGTTTTTAGGGGTATTTTGATAATTTTGAAACTTTGAGGGTTACTAAGGTAATTACCTTATTCTTTGGGATTATTTATCAAATATAGGTAGATTTGTTACATTGTACCTTCCAAACAAATTTCTTCCTCGAAATACCCTTCAAGGAGTGCGCGATAGCGTATTCTCATGGATTCTTCCATTTCCCATATTGCTTCTTCCATACCATGGTGTTGTCAAATGATCTTTACTAGCGAAATAGTTTTTCGTCGAAGAAACTTGTTTTGTCTATCAATAATTTTGATAGGGTTTTCCTAGAAATCATGATTGGATTTCATTGATATACTTTCCTAAGTAATAATATGATTGGGATCAGGTATGTATTTCCGTAGTTGTGAAACATGAAAATGTCATGTATATTGGACAATTCTGGTGGTAGTTTTAAGTGATAGGCTATCGGTCCTATACATTCGATGATTTTAAAAGTTCCAATATAATGAGGGGCTAACTTTTTTTTTCTTTCTAAATCGAATAATACCTTTTCGTGGGGAAACTCTCAAGAATACCTGATTATCTATTCGAAATTCCAAAGACTTCCTTCTATTATTCGCATAACTCTTTTGTTGACTTTGGGCCGAATGTAATCTTGATCGAATTATTCGTATTTTTTTGTGGTCTAAGCTATAATTTCGGTTCCAAAGATACTGTTCTCTTCGGATTCATTCTAGTATAAAGGTGAACGATATGGTCTACCATATAAGGCTTCATAAGGAGTTGCTTGAATGCTCGTTTGATAGCTATTATTATAAGATAATTCGATTAAGGTGATATAATCATTCCATATACTGTAAAAGTTCAACGTGCAAGCTCGTAACATATATTCGAGGGTTTAAATTACTCTTTTGGATTGACAGTCGATTCGGGGATGGAAGGCGGGTCTTAGATAAAGCTTGGTTCCCATGGATTTTTGTAATGCTTGCCAAATCTTCCTATGAATCGCGGATCTCGATCAGATACAATGGATAAGGGTATTTTAAGGAGTCTAATAATTTCTCAGATATAAAGCTCACTCAGTTTTTGAAAAGAATCAGTAGCTCTTGTTGGCAGAAAATGGGCATATTTGGTAAGTCGACTGACAATAACCTATAATGAATTATAACCTTGAGATTTTTGAGGTAATCCGCTGATAAAATCCATGGTAATGTGATTTCATTTCCATTCTGGAATAGGGAGTGGTTGTAATAATCCTTCGGGTTGCTGGTGTTTAATTTTTTTCGTTGATTTGTCATAAATTTGTGATATCCTTCTTCATACCTTGCCACCAATACTGTTATTTGAGATTGTGATACGTTTTGGTGCTCCCCGGGTGAATCATAACTCTATAATTATGGGCTTCCTCTAAGATTTATTTTTGTAAGGAGGGCTCTGTGGTGACACACTATCGATTCTTAAATCTTAACCCTCTGTTGGGGCTATATAACCAATCTCTTTCTTCTTTGTTGTCTTCTAATCTTTTCTTATGGACTTTCAGGAATTCATCCTCTTCTTGATGTTCCAAAATTCTTTTACGGAGGATTAGGTGAGCGATGATATTTCTCAAAATTATTAGTTTTTTTAGAAAATTCTCTCTGCAAGTTGCATTCTCCTATAGTAATTAAAATAAAAAACATACTTCTGAATGTTCCTTTTGACTTTCAACTCAAAGCATCGGAAACTAAGTTACCTTTCTCGAGGTGATATAGTAAGTTAAATTTATAATCCTCCAAAAACTCAATCCATCATCTTTGTCGAAGATTTAGATCTTTCTGAGTAAATATATATTTGAGACTCTTATGGTCGGAGAATACCTGAAATTCTTCCCCATACAAATTGCATCGCCAAATCTTCAGGGTGAAGACTATAACTTCCAATTCTAAATTGTGTATTGGGTAATTACATTCCTAATCTTTAACTATCATGATCTATACTCGATCACCTTTCCTTGTTGTATTAACACACATGCTAATCCTTGTAACGAGGCATTTGCATATACGCCATAACCAACATTACTAGAAAGAATAGTGAGGACTGGGGTAGTGATTGATTTTTCCTTAACGTAAGGAAGGCCAATTCATATTCGGGAGTCCACACAAATCTAACATCCTTTCGATTTAGCTTCATCAAAGGTAAGGAAATTTTTGAAAATTCTTCCATGAAACATCAATAGTAACCTGCGAGTCCTAGAAAGCTTTGTATTTTTGTGATGTTCGTAGGTTTCCTGCATTCGAGTACTGCCATGTTTTTTATTGGTTATACTTGTATAGTTATTTCGATAATGACATGCCCAAGAAACTTCACCTCTTTCATAATTAAATCACGTTTGATTTTCTTTGTATAAAGCTGGTGTTAGAGTAAGGTTTTTAGAACTATGCGCAAGTTCTCTTCATGGTCCTCTCTGGTCTTAGAGTATATTAAGATATTGTCTATGAAGATTATTATGATTTGGTCCAAGAAAGGTTGAAATACTCTATGCATTAGGTCCATGAAAGCTGCAGGGACATTGGTTAATCCAAAGGACAAAACCATGAGTTTAAAGTGGCCATATCGAGTTCGACAGGCAATTTTGGGTATATCTTCTTCTTTCACGCAAACTTGGGGATATCCAGATCGTAAGTTAATTTTTTAAAATATTTTTGACCCTCGGAATTAGCCAAACATGTCTCCTATCCTAGGCAAAGGATATTTATTATTGACGGTCACTTGATTCAGATTATGATAGTCGATGCATAATCTAAATGCTCCATACTTCTTTTTCACAAACAAAATAGGTGCTCACCAAGAAGATGTACTAGGTCGTATAAAACCCCTTTTCTAACAAGTCGTCAAGTTGGGTTCTAAGTTGCTGTAGTTCTAATGGGGACATATAGTAAAGAGGTATCGAAACGAGGGAGGTGTTAGGTAATGATTTGATAACAAATTCGAGTTCTCGTTGTGGGGGTATTCCAAGTAATTATTTCAAAAATACATCATCGTACCTATCTAAGATAGTAGGAGGAGATGCAAATCCTTTTTCATGAAGTTGGGAGAGTATTGACTTGAAGTGACTATTTTCTTGAAAGTAGAATGGGGTTTGATGAGGTCTTTTGAATGTTGCTATCTTTTCGTGGAAGTTAATGTGAGAAAAGTTGGGTGATACAACATCCATTCCTATGATCAAGTCGTACTCCTTCATGTCTAAAACTATTAAATATACTTTTAAAATTCCTATATCGATACGTAGAATTTGTTATTTATAAACTCTGTTAGTGACAGTAATTTTTATAGTTGGCATTCCTATGGATAACATATATTTTATGGTACTAGTAGATAATTGCAATAGAGTCATGAAGGCATAGCTAATGAAAGAATGTGTTGAGTTAGAGTCAAATAGTATAGGTGCCGAGATGTTATGCAAATATATGTTACCTTCTACCACGTCGTGATAGTTTGGATTTTTTATTGGAAGAATAGAAAATTTTCGGCCTCGAGTTCTAGTCACTGGTTCTTGCCTCTTTCCACGAAATCTTTGTTGAGGTGGGTGATTGTCAGAGTTACCGGTTAATGTCACGAATGGGGGTTTGATAAAATTAGTAGATTTGGTTATTAGCAAGTAAGTAAATTTTTGGGTATACGTTTGTTGCAGGTTTGGGCATGGCGACCTTTGGTGTCCTACTTGGTTACACTCATGGCATCGCATTATAGATCCGTTATTTCTATGATTTATTTGGCTTAAAACTCAACCGTCCATTGGTTTGGCATAAGGATGGTCTCATTGCTTGGATTGATTCCTAATGACATGAGCTTCTAGGGGTGGAGTTGTGATTCAGTTAATTTATCCAAATATTGGATTCCTTTCGATAAGGGAGGCTACTTTTGTCATTTGGTTAAAGTCACGAAGTTATAATGAGATGATAGAAGCTTCAATGTTGGTTTGCAAGCCACGTTCAAAGTCTTTATACTTTTTGGCTTCAATATCCAGATACTCTTGTGCATACCGAGATAGTTCTGTAAACTTGGCCTCATATTGTGCTATCATTAGTTGTTGTTGCTGCAAACTTAGGAATTCCACCGTCATCTAATCTCTCACTGATTCGAAAAATACTTTTTAAAGAAAATCTCCTCGAATTGAATCCAAGTTAAAATTGTTAATATTTGGGGATCAAAGAACAGACTACCACCAAAAATATGCTTCTCTTTCAAACATATATAATGCCACTTTCACCCTAAGTTCAGGGCTTATACCTACTCTGTTTATAACTTTAAGTGTTTTATTTTTTCGCTTATGTGGCATCGGGCTTTCCATAGAACACTAGTGGTCTTTGTTGAAGAAATTCCTTAAATGCTATCATTCTTTGGGTCTCATCCGAAATGTTATTATTAACTGGGTGTGGCGGTGGTACATTTTGTTGCATATTGGTCAAAGTCATTAGCTCTTGTAAACAACATAATATTCTTTCATTAGTCATAGGTGGATTTAGTATGTGTGGAGCATTTTGTTGTTCTCCGTGTGATCCACTAGAAGCTGATCTTGTATTATTTGTCCTATATAAACTAACATACTACGTATATAGTGACATTGGAAGTAACCAAACAAACTTTTTATATTAATATCATAACTATGTTACATTGGGGGTATGATACAATTAAAACTAGTGGTATGAAAAGTACACACTTAGAAGTTACTATTTTATAAATCCTATTAGTACAAATGGTTGGTTAGGTCTACTATGCTTAGTTAGTAATATGGTGATCACTCCTCACACACACAAAATAACGTAACGAAAGAAACTGGATCAATCATATGTTTATTTATTTACATCCATATTCCTTTCCTTAGTTTACTTTAAGCAAACTGAGGTACGATGCTGTCAAGTTCAGGTCTTGGGCCGGAAGGATCGGAATTTATAGAGGTAGTGGAAGTAAAAAAAGCTAGTGTTGGATGAAATAAGGACGTAATCAATTGGGGAGTCTGGGGGAGTAACGATAAGTTCTTTGAGTAAAGCCATGTCCTAAGATAGATGGATGGCTTGTTACAGTATGTCGGGATCTTCGAAAAATCTCTTGGCTTGTCTTCCAGCTCGTGCCTTTTCCATTAAGCTACCAATCAGTAAACTATTTGTAATATTTGGAGTAGCGATAGCCTAGTCTCGATCAATACTTCGAATAGTATAACATAGCTTGACATATCCCTTATCTCTAATTGCTTGCTCAAACTTCTCATTCTTCGCACCTCGTATGTCTAAGTAAATTTCATCACGTATGTTCATGTCTACAAGACAAAATTAGTTACAGAATGTAATAAGGAAGGTTTTAATAACTAATGTGCTTATTCTAAGTTTTGTATAGGCATAAAATTACCTATGTTCCATATCGGCAAGAAACCTGGTGCTCTCTCTGATACCATATTATCACACCCAATGTTCTGTATCATGTAATGCTAAAGTAACAATAATAATTTAAGCAAAAGGAAAATAAAAATTTATTTATGTGGATGCATAACATCTTATTAAATAGTTTGGAGTCTCCATAAAACATAAATAAAAGGGTATTTTTAAGTCATCATAACACATAAATAAAAGGGGGACTGAAAAGGTCACATAATCTCAGAAGTTGTGGCGAAAGTGTTCCAGTGGGTGCTACCGTCTTTTCTAGTTACCGCCCCCATGTATCGAAAATGTTTCCTTTAATAAGAAGTGAATAAAAATCCAGTGGGATTGTTGGGGGGGGGGGGGGGGGTATTTCTCCTTCTTTGAGTTCATTTTCCATCTGTAAGGAAGTAAATAAGCAAATCATTGCCAAGTAGATAATTTTATTTCTATAACAAGTGTATATATGTGATCTGTTAGATAGCAAAATGAAGTACCGATAATATGTCACAGTTTTAATAAGTTAGAACAAACTGAGATATCAATAGTAACGAAACAGGATATATGGAGTTTTGTTTATATTTGTAAGAGTAACAAGGTGATTATAACTAGATAAGTGTTTTATCGAGGCATAATAATAAGGTTCAGGCTATAACAGGATAGACTATAACAGGATAGCCCATCATTATCAGTTATAGAGGCATCAAATGCGTAGTAATACCCTTATAATAACATCCAAAACCTTTGGATAAAATCATCCCAAAACCTTTGGGGAAGTAACAAGATAGGCACCGTAACTAAAGCGACACTCATACACATGTAGCAATAAAACTAGGCACATCTGAGTCATACAGGCCAAATAGTTCTACCGCGGGTATATCGAAAGTCTATTCCCTGAATTATAGCGTATGCTACTAGGTTTAAATGAAATCACTAGTTGCATGAAATTATCGGGTTAGGGTTTACTCGGATAAGAATTGAATCAATATTTTTCAGTATTGATGAACTACACAAAAGAGTTCATAAACGTGAACAAAAGTTCGGGGGCTATCACATAATGATAAAAACAAATTAAGTAATTTAAGGGTGTAAGCTCGAAAATAATATCGAAATAGAATCACTTACTTTTCAATTTCGGATAATATAAATGTTTAGAGTATGAAGGAGAAATTAATTTTCAAGGGAGAGTTGGGGTGAAAACAAATAAATTACAGTGTAAAAGTTAGTATTAGTGTTGGGGTTAAATATATAATTATAAAAGTTTTGTTTATTTTTTAATTTAATTTCCTTATTTTAATTCATTTTTGGAAGTGGTGATAAGAGACATTTTTGTTGTATTTATAAATATGAACTCAAATTTATAGTTTGGGTTTGTATTGAAATATTTTTGAAAAATTCAGGGGTTAAAATGGAAATTTATAGTTTATTTTTAAACCTTTTAAAACTATTTTCTCGAGAAACTGCTTTCTGGGAAACAAAATAGGGTGAGGTAATATACTATTTTTACCAGAAAAATAAAATAATTTTTTTGGAAAAAATCTTTGAATTTTTTGATTGGAGACGCGCCCTCATGCCCCGGGTTAAATTCCAAATGCACCTGAATTTGACTTCACTCTCGCGCGTGTACTACACTTCTTCTCCTAACTTCGTTTGATTGACTTTAGGTTTGAAAACTTTGACCTTAAATTTGAACAGTTCTAAAATACAATCTAGGTTCGTTCCTGAATGAAAATTGTCTAATTTTTTAGAGGAATCCAACCATATTAGTTTCAAACATTGAGGTTAACTAGTTCGAGCTATTCATTTTCTATAAAAATAACGTAAGTTTAGCTTTAACATTTGTGGTTTTAGGCCACGATTCGAGATACGACAAGGTGATATTCATGATCTAGGATCAAAATGTAGTCGAACTAGTTTGGTTTCAAAAATTTTGATTTATCACAGTTCCTGAATTTTATTTTTGAAATTTCTTGGTCCGTAATTTTCAACTTTGATTTGGGGTATCAAAACTCATTTTGGATTGAATAAAGCTTTGCACCTAGGTTCCTTAAACCCAGGGCTTGAGTTCTCCCACTTTGAAACTGGTTCAAAGTCAAGAGTACATGTTCCACCATTAAAGCCTAAGCTTTAATGGAGATTCCTAATATTCAAGCCTTTTCAGTTCATGTTCCACGTTCAAACTTACATGTAAACTCGTATTTATAACCTATGAATCCACAAAAAATTAAATAATTGAAAAAAAAGACATGCTAGATAAAATCATAGAAATACGAAAATGCTAAAAATTTGCTTTATGTTTATCGTGGTTGTGTACATTTTTGCATTATTGAAAGGGGGGCGGGTTATACTACCCGTGAAGGGGAAGGGATTGGTACAAAAAAAGGTGGAAACTTACCATGGTATGGTTAAGTTTTATTAAGGTACCGTGTGAGAGAATATGGGTACCATGTGTATCCCATGTGGTATAACTGCTCACAAGGTAGCCAATTGGTCAAAATTTTCAAGGGGTGAAGTGCGAATAATTTTAATTTTGTTTTGGGTCCTGGATAATATATAATATGAGTTTAGGGACAATTTTGCACTTTTTTAGGGGATAAATCTATAATTTTTCAAACTTTTTGGATTGGATTGTGTAATTGATATAAAATAAATATTCTTTCATTAAGTTTTGAGTTTAAGTTTGGTTTATTAGGATAGGATATGGTTTATATACTAAGTTTCAAAGTTTTTAGGGGTATTTTGGTAATTTTAAAACTTTGAAGGTTACTAATGTAACACCCGTACCCAATATTTCTACCTCATTCCCTATAATTTATATGCCTTTGGGCCATGAGGTGAATATAATGGATGGATGTTAAATTTGAACTATCCATGTGGCCTTTGTGCAATTTAAATTGGGATTTGATGGCTTAAAGTTGAGATGTGGAAATTTTGCAGTCGTTCGAAGGAGTGGCCAAGCCATTCGAATGAGAAAGGGACTGTCGTTCATACGAGGTTCGAGCAACCATTTAATAATAACGACTTGATCAATTTCCATCATTCTCTGGAATCTCGTTGGAACGAGGTGCGTTGTCGTTCAATCGAAGGATAGTCTTTTGTTAGAACAAGTTGGTATTTTACCCCATTTTAGCCTATGTTTGACCCTCGTTAAAACTCTCATTCGAACGAGGTCCACAGTCATTCGAACGACCGAAAAAATTCAGAATTGTTAGCAGATTTTAATGTGATGTCGCAATGTGGATTGTTAAATTGGATGGGTTGTCGAGCTCTCAGCGGCTCTAATGAAAACGTGGGTCAGTAGGGGTTAAACCATTGATTAACGAGTTAAGTTTTTGTAGGTTTAAATAAAGGTGAGAGATGATAGAGAGGCCATTCGCATCAGATTATTGAGCTCTCTCTCTAAGCTACACTATTTCATTTCGACCCCATTTGCACCATCCCCAAGGTTCTTCCTTCCACTAAATGCACCCATTTCAAAGCCTAGTTCGAGGAAGAAGTTGGGTAGAAGAATCCATTGTTGGAGCTCTCTTAAAGAAGTTGGAGCTTTCTTGGAGCTTTAAAGCCATTCCCTTTAGTTTCTCTTCTTCAAATCTGAGGAAGGGTTTTTGTCCAAATGTTTTCAAGACTAAAATGTATTAGGATCCATGCTAGAGCAGTTTATTTTGTAATAATATATTTTAGTACATTTATTTAAAGTTTTCTTGCAAAAAATGGGAGTTTGGAGAAAACCAAGTGTAAATGGATTTTTGAAGAACAAATGGTATTTTAATCTTGAAATATGAGAAAATAAGCACAAAAATATATTCCCATGATAAAATCATGTTTAGTTGCATATTTAAGAACTTCTAAGCTTGAAATCCTCCTAATAATGTGTAAAATGTTGTTAGTACATTGAAAAAGGGCTTATAAACATGGTATATGTAATTAAAAATGAGTTTCTTGATGAAATAAAGAAGTTGGAAATACCAACCCTATATATGTCGTAAAATCATGTTGGAATGAAGAAGAAATGACATTTAATACAATGTATGTGTATGATGGTAGAGTAGATATGTTGGTAAAAATTGTCTTTATAATATTAAATATGTTTCTTAAAAATAAATATAAAGAAATGGGATTTTCTTGGAAATGTATTTGGTTGTGGTTAAGGGTAAATAAGACAACCTAATAAAAAGGATAAAAATGGAGACTAAGGAATATTATAAGGTTAAATAGTTAAGGAATAGTGTAAGATTAAATAGTCTCTAGACCCGATAGAGGATGCCATAAATTGTTTAAGTGTGAGTGTGAGCACATCGCTCGGATGCATTGCATAGTAGTTTCATTAATACTGGCTAAGTTGATAAACGTATTCGAAATTGTTAAAAATACATGTTATATGATAGTATTTTTAAAGAAAACATATAACTTAGTATTTCCCACCCTGAGCGTTTTCTCATCACTACTTTTTATGTTTCAACCCCCAACCCACAGATGCATTGAGTAGGGACATTGGCAAGGACGCCGATAAGCCCCCCGAGGGCAACAATCGTCGTTAGAAGCTCTGCCATTATATTTAAAATTTGTTTTCTTTTGGAAACATTGGATTTAGTATATTTTAGACCATTTTTATCCGGGCCTTGAGCTAAGCGTTGTAATAATATAGGGACAATCATGATTTATTTCCTATTTATTAAGCATTGTTAGACTCAATGGATTTTCATAAATAAACCTTGTTAATCAACTTAACTACATAAAGTGACTTATTTCTTATATTAAAATCGATAATGTGATCCTTATAAAATGGTTCCATCAAAGGATTTTTCTTAAATAGTAAAATTGGACTTCCCCCTCCCCCCTTAACTCCTTGACTCGGAGCACCCGACGGTGACCCAAACCCGGGTTGGCACATTACAAATGGTATCAGAGCAATAAGACCCTCAAATGTGACAGAGCGTTTTACACTTTCTTAGTATGCTTATTTTATACATTTTCGTTGTAGTTATTACTTTAGTTAATGTTTTAAGTTAATCTTTAACGCTATCGCTTTTGTTTCGTTTCGTTGTTGTATTAAACCCTTATTTCTTGTGTAGATGACTACACATCATACTAATGCCAGTGGAGCCGAAAATAGTGAGCTCCAACGCATGGAACTGACCATGCATCGCTTACAAACTCCCTCTATTTTAGTAGGAGAGAGCCAACCATAGTGGGACGGTTGAAATCACCACCTCAGCCTCTATCCTTAAAGAGTTCAGGAGGCTTAACCCACCAACCTTTAGCGAGGCAGCTGTCCCCAACACTATAGAAGAGCAGCTAGAATAGGTCATTCAGTTTATGGAGATTCTTGATGTGCCAGTTGGGCACAAATTTAAGCTAGAGAACTTCTAGCTCACAGAGTACACACAACACTAGTGGAGCTCTTACTTTTCCAGTGTGACAAAGATTATAGACTAGGATAACTTCAGGGTCACATTTATAGACTGGTACTTTCCTTAGGCATTTAAAGATGTCGAGAATGATGATGTAATATCCCACTTTTTTATGGACATTTAAATTACATAAATGGGTGTAATTTGGAGAATTAAGGAATTTCTTTAAATAATTTTTTTTGGAGTTTATGAGGGTTAGATAAATTCCGATGTGTGTTACATTTACTTTTGGGACTAAGTAAATGAGTCGGATTATTTTTATTACATGTCGCAGTTGAGTAAAACGACAAAGGATAATATTTTAATTGGAAAACCCGTATTGAGATGTGTTGGGTTTAATTAGCGAATTGTAGTTAAGTGACTCAGATAGATATTTCGAGTGCACGGTTGGTTTTGGAATGGTCGAGATAGTCAGAATAGAGTATCTAGGGGTAGTGTTTAGGTTCCGGGGGTTTTTGGGCTAATAGGGACTCGCAATTGAGTAAACGAGTCATTTTTGGGTTTATAAGGGATAAACCCTTATTTCCTCTATATAAGGCACAAGAGAGAGAGGAAATAAAGAAAGAAAATAGAGAAAAGAAAGAGGAGAAGAAAGAAAGGAAGAGAGGGAGAAGAAAAATGAGATTTCCGGCCAAACTCCACGAGATTTGACTCGAGGTCGTCAGATTTTATCCACGAGGCCAGTGTTTACTTGCTTTATTTCTTTTAAGTATAAATCTCATATTATAGTTGGTAGTGATAAACTATAAAGATTTTTGGGTTGGGTTTTCGTGAATCAAACGGGTTTTTCGAAAGTTTAACGAATAAACCCCAGATAATATCCAATTTGGAAAACTTAGGGATTAATTAAAATTAGTTGTTGGTTATGGGTTCTATGATGATTAGAACCCTTTTTATGTGTGTAAGTATAGTTGGTTGTCATTAAATGAGGTTGGGAGAAGAAATAAAAGATGGTATCAGAGCATCAGGTTCTAGTGTCCTTAGGAATCTGTGTGGAGGTCTACGGTTTTAGCGTTGCTTTCGATTTGATATAGAGCCTTATGATTAGGATTGTTGATTATTCTTGTGAGATTTCGTTCTCCTGTCATTATGTAAGACTATAGTAAATCTTTTGCACGCTCGTTCGAGATTCGTGTGCTGATCGATGAAGAACGACCACAGAAGGCCACTTCAAGGGCGGTAGGAGGTGGGGCTTAGTTAGAGCTATATGTTGAAGTTGTGGACGAGGACCGCAACAAAGGTCACTCCCTTTGTGGAATTATCGAGTATTGTTGCAATGAATACTAAAGTATAGTAGTTATAATCATCCAAGTACCGCTGTAGTAGAGAGTGGTGCTAAAGTTGAATTACCCAGTGAAGTTAAGCTGGGGAAAAAGTTTGAAAGGGGTCTTTGATAAGGACCATACATTGAAGTTAAGTCCTGCGAAGGTAGTGTAGTTGTACTTAGTGGAAGTAGAAGACTCAGAAGCTTTAGGCTTAGAGAAGGGTATGGAAATGCCCAGATGTGAAAATTTGAGGAAAATTTTTCACTCGTGGGAGCAATATTGAACAGTGGGAACGATAGTCACCATGTTTAAGAGAATAGGATGTTTTGCTCATAAGGGGATCTTAGGGATGGATTTAACCGTTAGTTCCTTTGATTTTGAAAATCTGTTACAAAAGCCGTTTATTAAAAATAAACTATTTAAGTAACTCCGAACAGTTTTTTGAAGAAACTCTTTTCTTAAAAACCAAAACTATTTGAACACAAGATGTGTTTAATAAAACAGTATGTACGAGATCTATTCAAGATTTGACTAACAGGTTTATAAAACAGTTTAAACAAACTTTAAACTGAGCACAACCAAGAATGAGATGAGAAGATGTAGGAAGATTAAGTTCACGATTTTTTACTGTGACACCCCGACTAATTAAATATCGGGTAGCTACTCCTTTATTAAATTAATACAAAATGCCAAGTTGGTTCAGTTAATAGCATCACTGTCGAAAACATTTTAATGATTACTAACCACTTAGTATTTAAAAAGTGAGTTACCAAATTTTAAATTAAATCTGATTAACATGCAATAAATGAAATATAAAAATGTAACACAACCATTCATGATAAAGTCCAACTATAATGAATCAACAAATAAAGATGAGTCTAGAGGAAATACTCTTCACAACAATCCCAATATGAAAAGAAATAAAACAAGTCTGCATCCTGAATTAATTACAACCCAAAAGTCTGAATAATTGAAATAAATGAAATGTCTCTAAAAGAAATGGGCGACATGCCCTACAACTGAAGAAATCTGAATATAGAGTCAAGGTAGATGAAGCGTCTACTAGCAAGGTTCTGTAACTTCCACAACAACTACAACTCGTCACCTGACTGGAAATACTATGCATGGCGTCCTTGTGGTTGGGCACCTAAAAGGTTTTTAACAAAAAAATAGATTTGAAAGAAAACGGGTCAGAGCCCGAAAGTGGAGAGTATTTTAAAAATAACAAGTGTTTTAATAACATTAAAACAATGAATGCAAAGTACATGTTAGGACGTGCTCTCGCATGAAATACTCACCTCTCGGCTATTTGTGCACTCCTAACGTACCTTACCCATACAAGTGTTTCTCATATCTAACTAGACCAAAACGAATACTGTCCTTTCTACTCAATTAGTGCTATAAGTCCCAACGTTAACAATTTGATAGAGAGCTTTACTTAAATTTCAAATTTCAAAGTATTAGTAATATAATTTACCAAAAGTTATCTCCCATTTTATATTCTCAATGCGTTACTATAATGATTCTCACATTCAATCATAACAATTTTTTTCATTTAACCGTATATTCTTCACATCAGAAATATACAATACAAGCACCCCGAGGCTAAGCTGCGGTGCACACATACTCTGCTATCTATCCCGGTACATCACGTACATAAGGATTACAAATTCCGAATCTCTTAGGAATTGTTAGAATAAGCACAACACACAAAAATGGAGGCGAACATAATTCAACATATCCATGGGTCACGTACATACCTACGCTCCATAGTCAGCTAACTTATTAACTCACAAATAAGTCATTCTCTTGAACTATGTCCTCTAGGTACCACTCTAAATCCGGGCACACAAGGAGTAGATGGCCCTAAGCGAACGTAAACCTCCCGTGATAGCAAGTATGGTAGGTATGTCATACACATAAAATCATATACGTATACTAAGTATGCACACATCTTAGTACTTAACATATTTTATTAGTGGTATACATCTCATTCTTATACCAATACACGTACCCCCGGTTTATATATATATATATATATATATATATACATCATCCATTATCCTCACGACGTAATTTATTACTCACGTTCTAACCCATAAATATCATTTGGTTCAAACCACACTTCTATGTTTCACTCCTCAAAATATTCCAAATGTCCCAACTATATCGATTAGTCATCAAAGAATTGTCATCTCTACAATTAAACAAGGTTACGGAACACTAGAAGTCAAATCAGGTCAAAAAGACCAAACTGTCAACTCGTTAGAAGTCTCGTTCGAACGAGGCTGTTCGAACGAGAGTTCGTTCGAACGAAGTGGGCATCTAACGAGATCTCGTTCGAACGAAAGGCATCCAACGAACATCCTTCTCGTTAGAAGGCAAATTGTCAACTCGTTAGAAGCTCGTTCGAACGAGCTCGTTTGAACGACCTGGGCAGGTCTTCTAACGAGAGGCCAATTTCGAGCCCAGATTTTCTTAATTCGTTTTTCCAACTTTTCTTCACATCTAATCTCATCTAAATGTCATTCCAACAAGGTTTCAAGGTTTTTAATCATCCCTAAACATATTAGATTCGTATTACAACATTTATATGGGGTCTAATCATCCCAAACCACATCTAATCATTAAATCTCCCCAATTTTCCCCAACATGAACCCTAGAAATTTAAAGTCTTCCATAGTTATGATTAAATCCGTTTTTGTAATATAAAAAGTAGTAATTCTCTTAGTTCAATCATCCAGTAACAATTCTACATGCAATCCTACATTAAAATATGAATTCATGACTCCAATTTCATGGGTTTTCATAGATCTCCCAAAAATAATACAATTATATAAATTTCCTACACATGGAAGAAGCATTCTTTGCAAAAATGAAATTAAACCACTTGCCTTATGTCTTTCTCTGATTTTGATGTTGAATCTCGAAGGTTGAATTGTTCTCTCTCTCTCTGCAGAATTCTCTTCTCTCTCTCTATAAGTTCTTCTCTAAGGATGACAATGGAGGTGGAGGTTTAACTTTGGACCCTTAACTTCTCTTCTAAACTTCTCCCGTAGCCCACTACTTGGTTTAGTGCTGATAATGGGTTGGTGGGTTTAATTAACAATCATAATTAAACTCTAATTTTCGTAGGTTTTAATTCCCAAAATTACCAAAATACCCTTTTAAGTTGCCGATATGGCCTAAAAATGCCCCAGGACCCAAACTAAACCCCCGGCTAGTGTTTTCGGACTATTTTGACGGACGCGTTGGCGCACTCGAAATGACCATACGGTTAATAGAAATAAAATTCACTTTTTAATTAACTAAATACTTTCCTGACGCGACTGTCACACGCGTCTCAACAAAATTTCCCAAATTGCCGTATATTAATCTCACGACCAATTTAATAATTTCAATATTCATATAACATCGTATGTACACATTATAATCAAATACCAACTCATATCTCGTTAGTATTTTAACCGTATTAATTCCCAATTACTACACATTTAATTCAATTAATCCCATAAATAAATATCACCAAAAATACGGGGTATTACATACTTCCCCCCTAATAACAGAATTTCGTCCCGAAATTCGGAACTAGAAAGTACCTGGTAAGAACAAATCGGGGTAACGTTCGCGCATCTCATCCTCGCGCTCCCATGTGGACTCCTCGACATTATGATGCCGCCACTGAACACTTACTAACGAAACTATCTTTGACCGCAGTTTCCGCTCACTCCGGTCCAAAATAGCAATCGGCCCCTCCTCGTAGGAGCTATCGGGATGGAGATCGATGTCCTCCAAAGCAATGTGAGAATGAGACAAATTATCTCTAAGATATTTCCTTAGCGAGGAAATATGAAACACATCATGAATCCTGTGAAAATGCTCCGGTAACCCAAGTCTTTACGCAACAGACCCAATCCGCTCGATGATAGGAAATGGTCCCACATATCTCGGTGCCAACTTCCCCTTCTTCCCAAATCGCATAATCCCCTTCATAGGAGATACTCTGAGTAAAACTTGGTCTCCCACTTGGAACTCCCTGAAGAACCTCTTCGCATCAGCATAGCTCTTCTGCCGATCCTGAGCTACCCGAATGCAACTCCGAATCAATTCTATCCTCGTCGAAGTATCCTGAATCACTTCCGGCCCAAGTAGTTTGTTGTCCCCCACCTCCAACCAACATGCTGGGGAACGACAAGGTCTACCGTACAACGCTTCAAATGGAGCCATTCCAATGGTGAACTGGTAGGAGTTGTTATAAGCAAACTCCACCAGTGGAAGATACTGCTCCCATCCACCCCCGAAATCAATGATGCACATACGCAACATGTCTTCCAACATCTAATTTGTACGCTCGGTTTGCCCATCGGTCTACGGATGATAAGCCGTAATCAACCGCAATTCCGTGCCCATGGCCTCCTGAAAACTCTCCCAAAACGGTGAAACAAATATCTTGTCTCGGTCAGACACGATATTTAGGGGCACACCGTGAAGTCTCACTATTTCTGCAATAAAAAGCTGGGCATACTGTGCCGTAGTGTAGTCGGTCCTTACGGGTAGAAAATGAGCGACTTTGGTCAACCTGTCCACAATTACCCAAATGGAGTCGTGACCTCTCTGTGACGTAGGCAACCCCGTGATAAAGTCCATGGAGATGCTCTCCCACATTCACATCGGGACCTCTAATGGTTGTAGAAGTCCTGCTGGTCTCTGATGATCCACTTTTACCAGCTGACAAGTGGCGCATTTAGAAACAAACACGGCAATATCTCTCTTCATCCCGCTCCACCAATACTGACGTCTCATGTCCTGGTACATTTTGTCCCCACCGGGATGTACCGCGAACCGTGAGCCGTGCGACTCTGCCATCACCTCGTGTCGCAGTTCCTCCCCTTCCGGAAATACCAGTCTCCCGTTGAAGCGTAATCCCCCGTCTGAACTAACGGTATAGGATTCGGCTCCCTCACCTAATAATCGAACCATCTGCTCCTGACAGAACGAGTCATCTGCTTATGCCTTTACCACTCTCGTGACAATCTGCGGTGTAACAGTCATCACCGACATGAATGATCGGGCCACTGCATCCTGGTGTCCCAACTCCTTCCACTTAGCCTTCCACACCCCTGCCACCTCATCCACTGGCCTACGGCTCAACGCGTCTGCTACCACGTTAGCCTTACCCGGGTGATATTGGATATCGAACTGATAATCCTTCACAAACTCAAGCGACCTTCGCTGCCGCATATTCAACTCCTTCTGTGTGAATAGGTACTGTAAGGACTTGTGGTCCGTGAACAATCGAAACTTCTCCCCCAAAAGATAATG
Source organism: Sambucus nigra (assembly GCA_949130495.1). Lineage (NCBI taxonomy): Eukaryota > Viridiplantae > Streptophyta > Magnoliopsida > Dipsacales > Adoxaceae > Sambucus > Sambucus nigra. The sequence goes on along the minus strand of OX422221.1, from coordinate 359,480,272 downwards.
TCTCCAAATCCGAAGGGCGAATACCACTGCCGCTAACTCCAAATCATGAGTGGGGTAATTCTTTTCGTGAGGCTTAAGCTTACGGGAAGCATAAGCTATGGTCTGACTCTCTTGCTGCAATACACCTCCAAGTCCTTGTAAGGACGCATCGGTGTAAACTAGATACTCAACTCCTGGTCTCGGCAATGCTAACACAGGTGCTGAGGTTAACTTGTCCTTCAACTCATCGAATGCCAACTGACAGGCATCACTCCAAATGAACGACACACCTTTACGAGTCAGATGTGTCAAAGGACCTGCTATCTTCGAAAATCCCCGAATAAACCTCTTGTAGTATCCTGCTAGTCCCAAGAAACTACGGATCTCAGTCAGTGTCGTGGGCTATCCCCACTCCCTCACCGCGAATACCTTCCCCGGATCAACAGATATCCCCCGGTCGGAAATAATATGCCCCCAAAACTGGACATCCTTCAGCCAAAACCCGCACTTCTCATACTTTGCATACAACTCGTTCTGACGCAGCGTCTGCAAAACCTGTCTCAAATGCTCGGCGTGCTCCTCCTCTGTCTGGGAGTAAACCAGAATATCATCAATGAAGACAATAACGAACTGATCTAGGAACTCTCTGAACACCCTATTCATCAAGTCCATAAACACGGCTGTAGCATTGGTCAAACCAAAAGGCATAACCCAAAACTCATAGGAACCATATCTCGTTAAGAAAGCAGTCTTCGAGACGTCCTCTTCCCTGATATGCAACTGATGGTAACCAGATCGCAAATCAATCTTTGAGAAGAAAGAAGCTCCTCTCAACTGGTCGAATAAGTCATCGATTCGGGGCAACGGATACTTATTCCGTATCGTGACCTTATTCAACTCTCGATAATCCACACACAACCTCAACGATCCATCCCTCTTCTTTACGAACAACACAGGGGCACCCCACGGCGAAGTACTCCTCCGGATAAACCCCTGACCCAACAACTGCTCAATCTGATCCCGTAACTCTCTCATCTCAGCTGGAGCCATACGGTAAGGTGCGCGGGCACTAGGCAGAGTGCCCGGCATCAAATCGATCATGAAATCTATATCTCTACTCGGAGGTAATCCAGGTATATCCTGAAATACATCGGCAAACTCTCGAACAACCAGAATCGAATCAAGTGGTATCACCACTTCCTTAGAGGTCTCCTCCTCTATATAGTACAAATGAGTGGACGATCCTCCCTCAGGGCGAGGCATCGCCACCAAAAACATCTCCTGCCCGGGAATGGCAAAGATAATACTCCTACTAAAACAGTCAATCATGGCTCGATACGCTACTAGCCAATCCATACCAATAATGGCATCATACTCGGTCATCTCTAACACTAACATTTCAGCGGGTAAAGTAAACCTCCCGATCTCTATACCCACACCTCTACACATAAGCGAAATCATGGAACCCCTACTCAACGGTGAGTCTACACAAGTAGCGGTGCTCTATGCGGTGTCTAACAACCCAATGGTGCGTGCAAATCTCATAGCAATAAAACAGTGTGTAGCCCCCGTGTCAAATAAAATGCGCCCCAGAGTCCCCTGAATAGAGAACATACCCTCAATGGCTGGTGGATCCTGTGGGGCTGTGACCTGCTGGAGCTGGTATACTCTCCCATACTGCAGCTGCCCCTGCTGAACTGGGACCGCTGGAATGGGTGGTAATGCTGCCATCTGCGGTGGTGCTGGGAGGGCGGTGGGAAACATAGGTCTCTGCGGCTTGTGTCGAGCACCCTGCTGCTGCTGCTGTGGAGCCCTGCCCTTATCAGGACAATCCTGACGTTTATGACCAAACTTACCACAAATGAAACACTTCCCCTGGAAGTTCCCCCCTCGCTGTCCCTGTTGACCACGACCCTGGTGACCGTTACCATTTCTGCCCTGGCCTTGCTGGCCCTGGTGAAACTGCTGCTGTTGACCATTTTGGCCCTGATGGCCCTGATGGCCGTTCGGACCCTGATGGCCCTTCCTAAAAACTCCCTGTCCATGCCTGAAACCCCCTGATCGGAATCTCTTAGAATTCCCCTGCTGGGAACCCTGATCACCCTGCCTATACTGACCCTGAGCTGATTGTGCCCCGCTGGCACCATTTCCCCCTGTCCTGCCCTGATGGCTGGACTCTCCTGATCGCTTCCCCTCTGTCAAGTGAAAGCGGTGGTCCTGGCAATGGAGCAATGCAGCGTTAACCACATCAGAATAAGTGGCCAACGATAGATTCCCCAACAAGTGCTGACAGATCCTCCAAGTCAACCCGTCTGTAAACTTCTGAATCTTTTTCTCTTCTGTCGGTATCTCATCCGGGACAATGTTCAGCAAATTTGTGAATTCGGCCTCATACTCGGCCACAGTCTTACCCTCCTGCTTGAGGCTCATCAACTTCCTTCTCATCTCTCTCCTCCACGGTGGTAATAAATTCCCACCACTGCAGTGCAGATCCCACTAGCTTAAAGGTAGCTAGTATCTGCTTCTGGACATCGGTGCACTCATACATCCTCAAGTGCCGCTGAATGTCTTTCTTCCACTGCCGGAGGGTGTGCTTTCTGAAAAGCATCACGTACGCGTTCCCAAGCAGACGGGAATGTATGTGCCTGAACTGGCGCGACTACTGGCGCCTGAGGTGGTGCCTGCTGAACCACGGCTAGTGCGGCATTTACCGCCTGGGCCACAATGGCTGCAACCTCGGCGGCATTCATCGTGCCCTAAACTGGTGCGGGCTGTGGTTCTGGCGTTGCATCCCTGGGAACTCGTTGTGCACGTCATGGAGGCATCTCAAACAAGAATAAAGTCTATAAGTTCGCAGTTATAAACTCAAAATAGCTGAAGAACGTAGCATACAAAAGAATACAACAGTCCTAAAATAGAGGGCTCTACATCAAAGAAATCTCAGCGGAAACATAATAAGCCGTACAGATCCTAAAGGACACTAGAACCTGATGCTCTGATACCACCTGTGACACCCCGACTAATTAAATACCGGGTAGCTACTCCTTTATTAAATTAATACAAAATGCCAAGTTGGTTCAGTTAATAGCATCACCGTCGAAAACATTTTAATGATTACTAACCACCTAGTATTTAAAAAGTGAGTTACCAAATTTTAAATTAAATCTGATTAACAGGCAATAAATGAAATATAGAAATGTAACACAACGATTCACGATAAAGTCCAACTATAATGAATCAACAAATAAAGATGAGTCTAGAGGAAATACTCCTCACAACAATCCCAATATGAAAAGAAATAAAACAAGTCTGCATCCTGAATTAATTACAACCCAAAAGTCTGAATAACTGAAATAAATGAAATGTCTCTAAAAGAAATGGGCGACATGCCCTACAACTGAAGAAATCTGAATATAGAGTCAAGGTAGATGAAGCGTCTACTAGCAAGGTCCTGTAACTTCCACAACAGCTACAGCTCGTCACCTGACTGGAAATACTATGCATGGTGTCCTTGTAGCTGGGCACCTAAAAGGTTTTTAACAAAAAAATAGATTTGAAAGCAAACGGGTCAGAGCCCGAAAGTGGAGAGTATTTTAAAAACAACAAGTGTTTTAATAACATTAAAACAATGAATGCAAAGTACATGTTAGGACGTGCTCTCGCATGAAATACTCACCTCTCGACTATTTGTGCACTCCTAACGTACCATACCCATACAAGTGTTTCTCATATCTAACTAGACCAAAACGAATACTGTCCTTTCTACTCGATTAGTGCTATAAGTCCCAACGTTAACAATTTTATAGAGAGCTTTACTTAAATTTCAAATTTCAAAGTATTAGTAATATAATTTACCAAAAGTTATCTCCCATTTTATATTCTCAATGCGTTACTATAATGATTCTCACATTCAATCATAACAATTTTTTTCATTTAACCGTATATTCTTCACATCAGAAATATACAATACAAGCACCCCGAGGCTAAGCTGCGGTGCACACATACTCTGTTATCCATCCCGGTACATCACGTACATAAGGATTACAAATTCCGAATCTCTCAGGAATTGTTAGAATAAGCACAACACACAAAAATGGAGGCGAACATAATTCAACATATCCATGGGTCACATACATACCTACGCTCCATAGTCAGCTGACTTATTAACTCACAAATAAGTCATTCTCTTGAACTATGTCCTCTAGGTACCACTCTAAATCCGGGCACACAAGGAGTAGATGGCCCTAAGAGAACGTAAACCTCTCGTGATAGCAAGTATGGTAGGTATGTCAAACACATAAAATCATATACGTATACTAAGCATGCACACATCTTAGTACTTAACATATTTTATTAGTGGTATACATCTCATTCTTATACCAATACACGTACCCACGGTTTATATATATATATACATCATCCATTATCCTCACGACGTAATTTGTTACTCACGTTCTAACCCATAAATATCATTTGGTTCAAACCACACTTCTATGTTTTACTCCTCAAAATATTCCAGATGTCCCAACTATATCGATTAGTCATCAAAGAATTGTCATCTCTACAATTAAACAAGGTTACGGAACACTAGAAGTCAAATCAGGTCAAAAAGACCAAACTGTAAACTCGTTAGAAGTCTCGTTCGAACGAGGCTGTTCGAACGAGAGTTCGTTCGAACGAAGTGGGCATCTAAAGAGATCTCGTTCGAACAAAAGGCATCAAATGAACATCCCTCTCATTAGAAGGCAAATTGTCAACTCGTTAGAAGCTCGTTCGAACGACCTGGGCAGGTCTTCTAACGAGAGGCCAGTTTCGAGCCCAGATTTTCTTAATTCGTTTTTCCAACTTTTCTTCACATCTAATCTCATCTAAATGTCATTCCAACAAGGTTTCAAGGTTTTTAATCATCCCTAAACATATTAGATTCGTATTACAACATTTATATGGGGTCTAATCATCCCAAACCACATTTAATCATTAAATCTCCCCAATTTTCCCCAACATGAACCCTAGAAATTTAAAGTCTTCCATAGTTATGATTAAATCCGTTTTTGTAATATAAAAAGTAGTAATTCTCTTAGTTCAATCATCCAGTAACAATTCTACATGCAATCCTACATTAAAATCTGAATTCATGACTCCAATTTCATGGGTTTTCATAGATCTCCCAAAAATAATACAATTATATAAATTTCCTACACATGGAAGAAGCATTCTTTGCAAAAATGAAATTAAACCACTTGCCTTATGTCTTTCTATGATTTTAATGTTGAATCTCGAAGGTTGAATTGTTCTCTCTCTCTCTGCAGAATTCTCTTCTCTCTCTCTCTACAAGTTCTTCTCTAAGGATGACAATGGAGGTGGAGGTTTAACTTTGGACCCTTAATTTCTCTTCTAAACTTCTCCCGTAGCCCACTACTTGGTTTAGTGCTGATAATGGGTTGGTGGGTTTAATTAACAATCATAATTAAACTCTAATTTTCGTAGGTTTTAATTCCCAAAATTCCAAAATTACCAAAATACCCTTTTAAGTTGCCGGTATGGTCTAAAAATGCCCCGGGACCCAAACTAAACCCCGGCTAGTGTTTTATGACTATTTTGACCCTTCCGGACGCGTTGGCGCACTCAAAATGACCATATGGTTAATAGAAATAAAATTCACTTTTTAATAAACTAAATACTTTCCTGACGCGACTGTCACACGCGTCTCAACAAAATTTCCCAAATTGCCGTATATTAATCTCACGACCAATTTAATAATTTCAATATTCATATAACATCGTATGTACACATTATAATCAAATACCAACTCACATCTCGTTAGTATTTTAACCGGATTAATTCCCAATTACTACACATTTAATTCAATTAATCCCATAAATAAATATTACCAAAAATACGGGGTATTACATTTACGTGGTAAAACCTCACCAACTGAGGAAACATCCACGACTCCCTCTACGGAGTAAAATAAAAAAATCCACTAAAACAAATTTACCAGTTACAAACTATATAACTAACATGCATACAACTCAGACCTATATAAGTTTAGGAATGTACCCTTTGGTATCGTATCCTTCTAACTTCTCTGCAGTTCTAATTGTTGATGTTGTTCTCTCAGTTTGTTAACTTCTGATTTGTTCCAGCACTTAACGTCGACTCTTGTTCACAAGATCTTATTACCAACACTTTTCGTGTGGTAGGGTGAAAGTGTTTGTGGAGGTGCTCTCTAACACATGCATGCACACACTCACACTTATTAAGTACAAACAGTCCTAACAAATTACATATAAGGCTATATGCAGTGATTTTTCTTTTTCTCTCTTCTCACAAAACTTTAACCCTTTTTTACCTTTAAATCAATCCCAGAATCCACGGATATCTTGCTCAGAGAACGTATCAAGATCTTAATCAATCTCAGAGTTTTGAAAAGATTTTTGAGATTGAAAACTTCCAAGTGTGATTCCAAACTAGGTCAAAGGTTTAGTTTTAAGAGAACTAGAAACAGAAAACATTTATTGTTGATTTCAAAGTTAAAAATGATTTTCAGAAAAGAATCAACAATATATTTCTCAAGATGAGAAATAAAGCATGCAAATCTAAGTGTGATGTAACGTGCAGAACATATATCTGAAATTTCTATGAAGAAGAAAATAGATCTAAGTAAACCGTTTAAGTTGGGAACAAGATCTAACGAAAAAGAGGTCACAACAACAAAACCAACAACATAAATATCTCTAAAAAACTCAAGAACACTCAGGGTAGTGTTTTGGATATGTATGAGTTTTAGAGGAGTGTTTGGTTTGAAAGAGGCTTGACGAACAAGGATTAGGGTTAGGGTTTCTAACTCTCTCTCTCTTTGGTTTCTCTCTTCTCTCTCTTTTTTCTCTCTTCTCTCTACTCTCTCTTTTTTATTCTCAAAAAATGAACTGGCCAAAAATTTTTAGACGATTGAGAGGAGGGTTCCTTTTATAGGACGAAGGGAAGGATCGAGAAGATGGTTCAAAAATAAGGGTCAGGATTGAGTCAAGATGGATTGACTTTGATCCAAGGGCTCATAATACGCGGTGATTAAAATTCACCTGATTGGTTCAAGAGGGATGCACAGGGATTACCAAAGAAAGCATGCAGATCGTTGATAAGGATTGATCCAACGGTTGTAAGCATATGCAATTATATACTCAGTAAAGAAACAGAAAATGCACCAATCAGCAAGCAACAGGTGTTGATCAATTAGGCGATATAAAATGCGCGTCATAAAATAATTACAACCATACCCTAAATTCTCTGCCGCTTTTGGTTTCTACCCAAAGCAACTTCAAGCCAATAAACTCATTAAACCATAATTGTAGATTGAACCCACAAACTTTTAAACTAAGTTTTAATTAATAAAATCTTTATTAAAAAATGTTTATAAAATCCCAAAAAATATTTAAAAATCAAATCTAGGGATTTAAACATACTCAACATATGTACACACATTAATATGCAATATGACATGTATATGATGCATTCTACTGTGTGTGAGTGTTGGTAATTTGGTCTAGATCACTACAAGATAGATGAATGAAATAGCAAACCAATCTCTGAGGTTCTTTGGTTTCTAGGATAGACATAATTTTATCACAATTTCCAAATTAGATGAACACTTATACAATATAGACTCAAGTGAGTCAAGAGTATAAGGGCTTCAGATTTAGCAAAAACGAAAAGAATGTAGTTTCTGGGATATTCACATAAGGGTCGGTTAGAGGCTGGCAATGAATAAAGAGTTACATGGAGAAGTGAACTTTGTGTCAAATTAAGGTAGGTACAATGAAGAGAGAGTCTTTCAGTGGAACGATAGGCTCACTAATAAGTGTTGCTAACACTTGTGGAGAATTTGTGTTCGTGGAACCCCATTGGTGGACATCCACCTGGGGAATTCTTCGAAATAGGGCTGTTGAGACCGGTAGTGGAGTTTCCTTTTGACGAAGAAGTTAAGGGGAATTATGAAGGTGATTGTTAGGATTGAGGCTATTAGTTTCTGAGATACTGATAACCTTAACATGGTCAGGGTGGCCAGCGAGGGGGAATTTGGTGAGGTGGAGTGTATAACCACATGATTAGTCTTTGTCTGGTAGGAGTTAAAGGACAAGAGTAGAGTGCTTAGATGGAGCATTGATTAAAGTAGTTTTTGGTTTGGTTAAGACAAGTGTAATATGTCCGGGAACCAATTGGAGCAGTCATGGAGATTGGCAAAGTTATTGTTATGAGTTTCACCTCGGATGAATGAGGTATATTTTGTGTGTCTATATAGTGTCATAGTAATTTTGTTAGCCCTAGATTCGTGTGTGTAATTCGAGCTTTGTGGTGGTATCGATAACACTATATAGTGTATGTCTATGTGTTTTCTGCGGTAGCGGGGTTCTATTTTCCTTCATTCGCTGTAAAAGTGGGTGTTGATATTTTGAATTTATATCTGGTTTGTACTACTCGTTTTGTATGTGTTATACGAGTATGGTACTATTATAAGAGTAATGTTATTGTGTTATCGGAGCGATAGCAGGCTAATAATTGCAAGACTATCGTATTCACGGTTCCAGGGTGGAACGGGGTGTTGTTGTGATATCTCACCTAGATACAGGTTGAGTTCGCCTTTATTATATGGGTAGATGGAACTTTGATGAGTAGATGTTTCATTATCATGATTTGATTGCATGGCGACCTTATATATATATGATTTAAGGTATGCATGATTTATTGTTAAGCTATGAGTTTAAGCTCGTCGTTGTTTGCGCAAAGGACTTAGTGTTAGTACAAGCGCTTGGTGGTGTGGCTCCTAGAAGGAAATAGGAGTTCTGACCACATTTTGTCGATAGGTGGGATGGAATTATCCCAGTGGAATATTTGAAACTAACGGACCTCCATGACCGACAAAGTCAAGAAGTAGTGTATCAGAGGGGTTCCTTGTTTGACACTCCACGCATGAACCTTATCGATGTTGGGAGGGGAGAGATGTTACTGTATACTAGGATGTTGGTTTTGGTGAAATTAGCCGAGAGTCATGTGATTATTAGGGTCTAATAAAAAGTAGATGTGCAGTGGAAAAACACTGGAAGTATGTGGGTGAGGCAAGGTGAAGGAAATTAATTTGAGGCTTATAGCTAGGCCTTGAATGGAATGCAAATTCAGAGGAAATACATTTTGGGTATGATGTTCGTAACACTTTTCCAGAGAGTAGGCGCCCCGATCAGTTAGACTTTCCAATTCATCAATATGGAAGGACATAGTGGTAGAAGTATGTTAGTAGGTTAGCAAGGTATGATTTGGACCGACCCGATGGTGTGCCTTAGGCCGTTATATCTCGATGATCGACGATGCGAGGCAGTAGTGTAACGGGAGGGTTCCTTGTCTGGATTTCTCAAATTTCGGAAATTGAGAGAGGTCTTGGGCACTAAGGACATAGTTAGTATAATACTCATTTTATGTGTGTAGGAAACACATCGATCTTAGGATTTTTGGGAAGTAAGGCCAGAAGGACTGGCGCCGATATAAGGAGATTGTGATGAGTTAACCACGAGAAGATTCGTGGGTTAACTTTAAGAAGGATTGGATTTCCATATATAGGAAGAATTAAATTTTAAAATTTTCAGGTTAGGGAAAACCCATGTGTTAGTACCCGATCGAGGAAATGATGCCCATTGTTTAAAGAGAGTGTTACGTGTCGGACGTTTACATTGGTTGTTCATATAGACACGTGTTAAAAAGGTGTATGGGCACCTTAGTAAGTTGATGGTATATACCGCCCGAAATAGAAGGGACACAGTATATAAAGATGAATATTATGCTGCAAGGTGGTTATAAATGGATTTGGAATGGGTTGGATGGAATGTCGCAGGAGGTATGCGATAATCCAATTGCATAGGTGTGACAAAAGTCAATACACCTAAGATAAGCGAGAAGACTAACGGGAGTAGTCAACCGCTACTGTAGTTTCCTTTTGAGGGAAATAAAATGTCCTGATGTAGATGAATGAACGCTTAGAGTAGCGAATCTCTGATGGGCAGATACGTTGGAGCGACGGCTATAGGCTCGTTTTCTTTATATGCAGTTATAGAAGCACTAGGTGCGATGGGAAGTTAGAGTCAACCTTACGACTGATTTAGCATTGTAGCATATAGAGATTTTGTTAAGCTAGTGCATTATAGTATGAGCCTTGAGATAGGTGATATAGTAGGGTACCATTGGGTAGTGCCATTTGACTTTTGTGCACTAGGATGTAGTGTGATTAGCGATTCTAGGTTGGTAGTACCGGCCGTATCCCAATTTCGGGGACGAAATTTGGTTGTAAGGGGGGAGAATGTAATACCCCTCACTTTTATGGATATTTAAATTACATAAATGGGTGTAATTTGGAGAATTAAGGAATTTCTTTGAATAATTTTTTTTGGAGTTTATGAGGGTTAGATAAATTCCGATGTGTGTTACATTTACTTTTGGGACTAAGTAAATGAGTCGGATTATTTTTATTACATGTCGCAGTTGAGTAAAGCGACAAAGGATAATAATTTAATTGGAAAACCTGTATTGAGATGTGTTGGGTTTAATTAGTGAATTGTAGTTAAATGACTCAGTTGGAGATTTCGAGTGCGCGGTTGGTTTCAGAATGGCCGAGATAGTCAGAATAGAGTATCCGGGGGTAGTGTTTAGGTTCCGGGGGTTTTTGGACTAATATGGACTCACAATTGAGTAAACAAGTCATTTTTGGGTTTACAAGGGATAAACCCTTATTTTCTCTATATAAGGCACGAGAGAGAGGAAAGAAAGAAAGAAAAGAGAGAAAAGAAAGAGGAGAAGAGAGAAAGGAAGAGGTGGAGAAGAAAAAGGGGATTTCAGGTCAAACTCCGCGGGATTCGACTCGAGGTCATCGGATTTTATCCACGAGGCAAGTGTTTACTTGCTTTATTTCTTTTAAGCATAAATATCATATTATAGTTGGTAGTGATAAACTATAAAGATTTTTGGGTTGGGTTTTCGTGAATCAAACGGGTTTTTCAAAAGTTTAACGAATAAACCCCGGATAATATCCAATTTGGGAAACTTAGGAATTAATTAAAATTAGTTGTTGGTTATGGGTTCTAGGATGATTAGAACCCTTTTTATGTGTGTATATATGGTTGTTTGAGGTTGTATGATGATGGAAGAGAAGATAAAAAGCTTGGAGGTGTATTAATGGAGATTTGGGATTTTTGGAGAAGAAGGTGAATAGTAACTCCATCCTTTCCGAATCGATTCGGCTAGGAAACGAATCGATTCGACTCTTAGTCAAAAAATAAAATTTGTATATCTTTTCATTACGGTCATGTGGGCACCGACCTGTATTTTTCTGATTTTTTTTGAATTTATAATGATTTTCTATGGAAAGCTATTCAAGATCGAAATTGTTAGTCAGAAATCCAACCTGACCTTGGGAGAAAAAAATTAATTGACGTGTTAGTTAGAAATCAGTGTTAGGATGATGATGGTGATGTTGGTTGAGGTTAGAAACCATAAAATAGAGAATGGGTTGATAATTGGGTTTTTTGGAGAAGATGAAATCGCTCAAACAGTGCCCTCTGAACAGGGCGAATCCATTCGGGTCTAGACCGAATCGATTTGCATAAGGGGACCTGTAAGGCTGTCTTAGGCTGAATCAATTCAAATTAAGACCGAATTGATTCTCCTTTGAGGACCTGCTTGCAGAATACTTTCCGAATCGATTCTCTAGCCTGAATCGATTCATGGCAGTTTTCCTTCTTTGAGTTTAGGGGGAGTTAAATTGAAAGATTATTATGGGGGGATTATAGTTATGACATTAGTATTCCTAGATGACGGTATTGAGGGGGAGTAGACCTCAAAATGAATGAGGGAACCTCAGATTAGTTTAGTGTACAATCCGGGGTATGGACTTATTGTATGTTCGGGTCGAACCACGTTCGAGAGAGGTCTTTGGCAAGTGTGTATAGAGAATACTTATGGGTTTAGTATTTTAAGTGTGTGATTACTTAAATATTATTAAGAATGGGAACATTTAGGGTTATTGGCTATCGCTATATGAGATTGACAATTATAGCCATATATATATTTGAGAAGTGACGTAGATTATATATACGATGGGATTACAGTATATATAATATGATACGAATACATATATATTTGTGTGTGATTGGTATATTTGTATCTTAGAGGCTGGTTCCACGGGCTTTCCTTTGGCGTAGGGTTGGAACAGCCAGATTATATATTTTCCCTAGTGCGATCCAGGGAGGTTGCGCGATGTGGGTGAATCCCCTAGCTTGAGGAGCAGGGAGAGTATATCCCCAGGTCATATCATTCCGTGTTCGAGTACGATGTGTGTACTCCACTTGCAGAGGAAACATGACCGCCTCCACCGTTGTGTATTTTTTTTACCATGACCATGAGTGAGTTTGGCTTGGTACCGTGGTATAGTGAGTAAACCTGGATTTGGATAGGCACTATGAGATTGCATCCTCGAGTTACAACTCGGTGGGATGGTTATTATACTTGTTGTATATAGTATATTTCTTATATATGAAGATGAGATATGATATAAAGTAAATATATGTATATGAAGTGAAAAGACTGATAAGGTGTATTTCCCCTTCCGGTAGATTATATCCGGATTTCTATGACAATGAATTATAGGTTCTAGTAAGAACTATCCATATATGTATATATTTATACGAGCTATATATATACGCGTTATGTGTTGAGGGCCTAATGGATCTTGACGATCAACATTTCCAGGTAGTAGTGTATCGGGGGGGTCCTTGTTTGGATTTCGCTTTGTTAGACGCCCCACGCACGAACGTAGCGCAATGTTGGAAATGGGGAGAAGTTTAGCCCTTAGCACTCGGGTTTATGGGGATTTCCAGAGATTGCGGGAAACGGATTAGTTAGGTTGGGTAGCTTAACCAGGTTGTTTATAAGGTATGCGATAGGCGTGCACTATTAGAAGAGGGGTGAGGGGTATCTCATGGGAGTGCGATACCAATTTAAATATGAGATAAATTCATATATTTTTTTAAATATGGCATTTATGCACGTGCTAAACATTTTCAAAAATCGGGCTCTAACCCGTTTTCTCTATTTTCCCTTTCTTGCTATATATATATATATAGGTGTCCAGACATAGGGACGCCTGAATGATAATCCTTTTGAGTCAGACGTTGCGGCAGCAGCTGTGGATGCATGCATGTTTGTTTTTAGACTCTTCTATTCTTGTGATCTAGATAAGAATCATTGTAGTAACATTCGGTTCGAAAAGCCCAATTGTACTTATTTATTATTTTGCCGCCTTTTAGCGCGACATTCGATTTGGTTGTATTATGTTGAGCCGAGTGTTCGGTTATTATATTTCATTTCAGTTATATATATATAAACTGTGTGAATATTTTAATTGAATGGTTTGGTTAAAAAGATTAGTTAAATAAAATTTTGACACCAGCATAATAGGTTATTAGTAATTAAACTGGTTTTCGACAGTGATGCTAAGAATGAACCATATGAGACTCCTGTTTTAATTTGGTATAGGATTGATCACTCGGTATTTTATTAGGCGGGGTGTCGCATATGAGTTCCTTCGTTTAATTCAGGGGAAGATGTCAGTGAATGAGTACCAGTTCAGGTTTGAGAGTTTGTGTAACTACGTGGATGCAGTGTAGAAGGATGAGGCAAAAAAGACAAGACTATTTGTCAAGGGATTTAACCTCAGTATTCGTCAGATAATGGTTGGTTTAGATCTGCCATACATCATAACTACGGTAACTAAGGCCATCATGTTAGATTTTGAGGTAGAGGATGGAAAGGCCATCAGGGACAAGAAGAGGGAGCCTAACGGGTCCTAAGGTAGTGGTCCCAAGAAGTTCAGGAGCAGGGCTCGAGGCGTTTTTACAAAGCGGAAAGTCACTATGGGGGTTGGCTCATCATTCGCCCAATGTGCCATCGACTAGAGTCCCATAACACCCATTGAGAGGACTTATTTTGCATGTGGGTCCCCTAGTCACTTTAAGAGGGATTGTCCACAAAGAGCTTCGGATAACCAGCAGGGAAGTCAGCAAACTATCAACTATGTACCGGGTAGAAGTTCTAGCTACACGACCCCACCCAATAACAATAACAACAGTTTTCCTCTAGGTATCATAAACTGGAGAGGCATAGCGTGGATGGAAGGTTCACATCCCAATGTGGACCAGAGTAGTCACGGCCCAGTTCAGTGCCCGACCGTCAGAGCAACATGTTTGAACCTGGACATGCCAATGCCTTGTCACAGTTTGTAGCCCCTTTTGGTGATCCATTCGTGATGGAAGGTATGATTATATTGTACGACACATGGGTAAAGGCAATGTTTGATTCAGGCGCATCACATTCTTTTATCTCGAGCTTTTTAGCATTCAGTTTGGGATTATAGGTAGATCAATTTTACCCTTCTATTTTCATAGGACTTTCGATCAGCGATAGTATAATTCTCGATAGGGTCTGCCGTAGTTGCGTGGTTATGGCTAGAGATGATGTTCTAGAGTAAAACTTGATTCTTATGGACATTGATGGGTTGGAGGTGATCCTCAATATGGATTGGCTATCATGTTTTAATGCTACCATCGAATGCTATCAACATAGTGTCTCGGTATCTCTTCTAGACGAGTCTCGCCATCATTTCAGTAGCGATCAGGACATTGGTTATCCTTGGAAGTTTTCCATCGTGCATGAGCAGAAATGGTACTTTGGTTGGTTGAGCAGTATGGCATGTCAAGATGAACCGTATGGTATGTTTATACACTACCCAGTAGTGTGGGAGTAATCTCGATGTGTTATCGGATGATCTTCCTAGTTTACCCCCACATCAGAGATGGACTTTGCTCTAGATGTGCATTAGGGCATCTTTTCTATCTCTATACCACCTCATAGGATGGCTCTGACGAAATTGCAGGAGTTGAGGGTTCATTTGGAGGAATTGACTAACAAGGGATTCATTCACCCTAGTGTTTCCCCTTGGGGAGATCAAGTCCTCTTTGACCAGAAGAAGGACAACTCCCTGTGGCTTTGCATCAATTACAGGCAGTTGAACAGGGTGACACTAAAGAATAAGTACCCTATGCCTTGTATAAATGGTTTGTTCAACCAGTTGCGTGGAGGGGGTAGGCTTTTGAAGATTGATCTTCGGTCCGAGTACCTTCAATTGCGTGTCAAAGGGCAAAAAATTCCTAAGACAACATTTCAAACTCGGTATGGGAACTATGAGTTTATAGTGATACCTTTCGGCTTGACAAATGTCCCAGTGACGTTTATGGATTTAATGAACCGTATCTATCATCCCTACTTAGACCAGTCTATAATGGTCTTTGTGGATGATATACTGTTTTACTCAACATCAGATGTGGACCACAAGGGGCACCTTCGCATGACATTACAAGTGCTCGGGGAGAATAAGATATACGCCAAATTCAGAAAGTGTGAATTTTGGATGGATGAGGTCAAGTTCCTTGTCCATGTGGTTTTCGATGAGGGAATTTCCATTGACCCTCCAAGGTCGAGGAAATTCTGAGTTGGGATAGCTAATGACAATCACGAAGGTGCATAATTTTTTTAGGTTTAGCCAGTTACTATCGTAGGTTTGTGCAAGACTTCTCGAGAGTTGTATTACCTCTCACCCTACTGACGTGGAAAGATATGCACTTTGAGTGGTCCGAGGACTGTGAGTTGGCCTTTAGGGAGTTGAAGGTTAGGTTGACTTCAACACCTATTATTATCCTTCCAAAACTTGGCAAGGGTTATATCGTGTATTATGATGCTTCTGGGTCAGGACTTGGTGCGATATTGGTGCAGAATGGTTAGGTGGTCGCTTATGCATCCCATCAGTTAAAGGTTCAAGAGAGGAACTACCCCAGCCATGACTTGTAGTTAGCTGTTGTGGTGTTCACACTTAGGAGATAGAGGTACCACCCATACAGAGAATGGTTTGAGGTGTTTTTTGATCATAAGAGCCTCCAATATATTTTCATGCAGCGTTACCTCAATATTTATGAGATAGAGATGGATGGAGTTGATGGAAGACTAAGATTTTTCCTTAAAGTATCATCCTGGCAAGGCCAATGTGGTGACCAATGCTCTTAGTCAAAAGTCTGGGCTTACTCTGGTAGAAATTAAGTGTTACTGAGCAAAGATGTTTGGTGAACTGCAGAAGTTCGACCTGCATGTCGATAGGGGTTATTAAGATAGACTTGAGGTCAGGATATCACCAGTTGCGCATCTAAGAGTAGGACGTACCTAAGACTGCCTTTCTGACGAGATATTGATTTAACGAGTTTTGGGTTATGCCATTCAGCCTAACCAACGCGCCAGTCGTATTTATGGACTTGATGAATAGGGTGTTTAGAGAGTTCTTGGATCAGTTTGTCATTGACTTTATTGATGACATCCTGGTTTATTCTCAGACTAAGGAGGATCAGGCTGAGCATTTGCGTCGTGTTTTGCAGACACTGAGTGAACACCATTTGTACGCTAAATTGGATAAATGTGGGGTTTGTTTGCGTGATGTTCTGTTTTTAGGTGATATCGTATCTACCAGGGGGATATCGATGGATTCTAGATAAGTTTCAATGGTGAGAGAGTGGGCATAGCCCACGACACCGACAAAGGTGAGCAGTTTCTTAGGATTAGATGGGTACTATAGGCGGTTTATTAGGGGATTTTTGAAGATTGTGGATCCATTGACTAACTTGACTCGCAAAGGTGTACCGTTTATCTGGGATGACGCTTGTCAGTTGGAATGTGATGAGCTAAAGGACAAGTTGACTTCAACATCCATACTCTCACTTCCGAGAGTAGGAGTGGAGTATCTTATTTTTACTAACGCGTGCCTACATCGACTTGGGAGTGTGCTACAGCAGAAGGATCAGGCTATAGTTTATGCTTTCCGTAATCTTAAACCTCATGAGAGGAATTGCCCCACCCACGACTTGGAGTTAGCGACAGTTGTGTTTGTGTTGCGAATTTGGAGACATTATCTTTAGGGGAGAAATTCTGCCTGTTTACAGATCATAAGTCATTACAGTACTTATTCACTCAGAGAGAACTGAATATGTGTCAGCATAGGTGGCTTGAATTTGTGAAAGATTATCAGTTTGACATCCAGTACCCCCTAGAAAGGCTAACGTGGTGGCATACGCGTTGAGCCATAGGCCAGTGGGGGATGTAACTGAAGTTTGGAAGGTGAAATGGAGGGAGCTGGGACATCCAGATTCAGTTGCCAGATCATTTATATCGGTTATGATTGTCACCCCCATATTGTCACGAAGGTGGTACAGGCACATGTAGTGGATTCATTTTATCAATATCGGATCAAACAAGTTGGGGGAGCCAAGTTATACTCCATGAGTTCAGAGGGAGGTTTACGTTTCAACGGGAGGTTAATTGTCCCGGAGGGGGAAGCCTTACGGCATGCGGTGATGGTAGAGTCGTATGGGTCACTGTTTGCGGTACATACTAGAGGGAATAAGATGTAAAAAGATATAATATGATAATATTATTGGAGTGGGATGAAGAGAGACATTACCAAGTTTGTCTTGAGGTGTACCACTTGTCAGTTGGTGAAGGTGGACCATCAGAAGCCAACATGGGTTCTGTAGTCATAAAATATTTTGATGTGGAAATGGGAGAGCATTTCCATGGATTTTATTTATGGGTTGCTTACTTCATAGAGGGGTCATGATTCCATTTGGGTGATAGTGGATTTGTTGACCAAAGTAACTCACTTTCTGCCTGTCTAGACGGATTATACTACGAGACAGTATGCCCAGATTTTTTTCATTGAGATTATGAGATTACATGGGGTGCTATTTGATAATGTGTTCGTCAGGGACAAGATTTTGTGTCTCGATTTTGGGAGAGTTTCCAAGAGGCCATGGGTATCAAGTAGCGATTGAGTACGACCTATCACCCGCAAACGGATGGGCAGATAGAGAGAACAAATCATATGTTGGAAGATATGCTACGGATGTGCATCGTTGATTTTAGAGGGGGCTGGGAGCAGTATCTTCCATTGGTGGAGTTTGCATAAAATAACTCCTATCAGTTTATGATTGACATGGAACCATTTGAGGCATTGTATGGTAGACCTTGTCGTTCGTCCGCTTATCGACTAGAGGTGGGGGACAACAAGCTACTTGGACCAGAGTTGATTCAGAATACTTGGGCTAAATTGAGTTGATTAACAGTTGTATATGGATAGCCCAAGACAAATATAAGAGTTATACCGATGCCAAGCGGTTCTTTCTGTAGTTTAATGTGGAGGACCAGGTGTTACTACGTGTATCTCCTATGAAGGGGATAATGAGGTTCGGGAAGAAAGGGAAGTTGGCACCAAGGCATGTGGGGACATTCCCTATCATTGAGAGGATTGGGCCAGTTGTATTCAGACTCGGGTTGCCGGAGCATTTGCATCGAATTCATGATGTATTTCACATTTTTTCGCTGAGGCGATATCTCTGGGACGAGTTAGATCACACTCACATTGCGTCAGAGCAGATCGATTTGTTGCCCGATATTTCATATGAGGAGAGGCCAGTGGTTATCCTAGACCATAGTGACAGAAGATTGAGGTCGAAGGTAGTTTCACTTGTATGTGTTCAATGGGGGCATTATAATGCCGACGAGTCTACTTGGGAGCGCGAGGATGAGATGCGCGACACATATCTAGAGTTGTTCATTTCAGGTATTCCTTTTCCAAATTTCGGGATGAAATTGTGTTATTAGGGGGGAAGTATGTAACACCTCGTAATTTTAATGATTTTTATCTTGGGATTAATTAAATTTAAAATGAGAAATTAATCCGGATTAAAATAAATATTAATTAGAGAGACAAGGGTTAATATATATTTATATTGAATATTACTTAGTGAATGAGTAATAAATTGATAGGAAAGTATTATGACTTGTCGTGAGTGAGAAATACGACAGTTACGATAAATCTAGTTAGAATGCACGTGTCAGTCGTGTTGGGACTTAATTTTGTGAAATAAAATGTAATCTCTTTTTGAATAATTCAAATGGTCATTTCGAGTGCGCTAGTGTGTTCGGAGGGGTCAAAATAGTCAAAAAAGTGTACTCGGGGGGTTTAGTTTGGGTCCCGAGGCATTTTTTGGCCAACCCGGTACCCCGGGAGGGTATTTTGGTCTTTTAAATTTTTGGAGTAAAAAGACCTACGAAATTCCTAAGTATATCAGCTGGTAGGTTAATGTTTCTAGGGTTAGAAGTTATAAAAGAAAATATAGGCAACTAGAGGAGGAATAAGAAGAGTTCCTAGGCCTTCCCACACCATTCTTGCACCACCACCACCACCGTTGCGTAGATTGGGAGAGGAACCCAACCCTACCATTATTCTGCAGAGATTCAGACCCACTAACTGAGGCAAGTACTTATCATACTAATTTTGAATAGATATAACATCCATGTTAGTGTAGGATGATTGATATCATGAAAATATGAATATTGGTGTAAAATTTGGAAGACTTAAATCAAATTCTTGGGTAGGAATCATGTTAGGTATAATGCCTTATGCATGTAGAGGGAATCTGAAGAAATTATAGTATGAATATGTGAAGAAATATGAGTTCTTATTGATGTTCTTGAACAAAGATGATAATCTAAGATTTTCTAAAATTTAGTGTTGAATTAATTCTAGTTCAAGGATTTTCTTGAGGATTTAGGGATTCATTTAGGTTAGGAATCATGGATATATGTTAGTATAATGTTTGGTATACTTTGCTGGGAGTTTGGGATTTGATCATGGAGTTTTGAGGGTTAACAATGGGAGAAAACCGTAGCAGTGAAGCGGATGAATTGCCAGATACCTCGAACCGGTTCGGCAGACCCTTCAAACCGGTTCAGAGGTACACTCGAACTGGTTCTCTTATATACTCAAACCGGTTCGGGGTACCTGATAATCCTGGCCTTGGTTTTCTAAAATTATAAGAGGTTAGGTTTGGAATTTTCCCCAATTAAAGAGAATTAAGACTAGCAATTTTGGGGTATATTTTAATATTAATTGACATTACGAGAATTAGAATGCGTCACTGGGAATACGAGTGAACCATGGGGTCTTATTTAATATTAAATAATACCACGAGAATTAGAATGGGTCACGGAGAGTACGAGTGAAACCAAGACCGGACTAGCAGTAGAGGGATATTATGACTACTGAAATAATCATATGGGGTAGTTAGAACTCTTTGAGTGGTAGGAAAACACTCGGGAAAATACGAGGTGTAGTATAATGGTAAATTAATAATACGTAGGATATTCGAGAGTTATATATACTACATACGAGACATATATTATAAGTTGAGTGTAAATATATATATATATACATACATAGGTTGTGTGAATGCCTATTGTGTGAATTCTTATGTGTAAACATACCTAGGCTACTTCCTATAACGGGAGATTTTCGTGCATTGGACAGTCTTATCCTGATGATGCCATTGGGTGGATTTTGACTTGTACCCCAAAACATAGAACCTAGGCATGGGATATCTGATGTGTGATAGTTTCAACGATCAATTGGGTACGTTTGGTGTGTGCGTGACCCATAGACATGGAACTATATTCGCCTACAATATGTGTGATTTGATTTATGGTTCGAGGGTGATATGCAAGTCGATGTCCTTATGTAGTACGTGATGTACCAGGACTTGATAGCAGAGTATGCCAGCATCGCAGGTTTCCACCTTGGATGCCGTATACGTATATATTATAATAGTGATGTAAATATATATATATATATATATATATATATATATATATATATATATATATATATATATATATATATATATATATATATATATACGTGTGATTTATTCTACTATGGGTGTTTTAGTAGATACACTATAGATAGTGATATCTAAATTAATCTCAGTATGTGTGAACTTTATAATTAATTGGTGTCTCTTAATAAATAAAAAAGGGATTTGAAATTTAGTATCGTATTGTATGGGCAATACGATGGGCACAGTGAACAATTAGACGGGGAAAGGCTTAAGTCAAACTAGTTAGGTAGGGGTAGCATAACTAGTCGGGTGAGAATAGTACGTTAGGTGTGCACACTAGTTGAGAGGTGAGAATTTCAAGTGAGAGTACGAAAAATTAACATGTATACAATATCTTCTCTTTCTAGCATTTTAAGTACTTACAAAATATTTTCAAACTATTTTACTTGGGGTGACCCGTTGCAAAATCCATTTTTGTAAAAACATTTTAGGTTCCCAACCGTAGGGACACCAGGCTTAAGAGTTCTTTCATTTGACGTGCTGCAGCTGCTGTGGAAATTATAGGACCTTGGTAGTAGACGCCTCCACATTTATCAGTTCCTATTTATCCTTTTATCTACTTCAGTCGGGCATGTCGCCTATTCCTAGTTGGTTATTATTACATAGACATTGTACTTCTATTTTATTTCCGTGTTGGATTTGGGTTTTTATTATTGATGATTGTATTTGGACTTTGTCTGGAGTGTTCTTCCAGGCCTATTTATTCATCTTATTGCTTTATCATTATTACTATGTTTATTGGAATGGTGAATGTGAATTACTTAATTTAAATTATTTGCATGCTAATAATAAGATTAAAATTTTGACACCGGGCCATTAGGATATTAGTAAAATAAATTGGATTTCGACAGTGATGCTACGAATGACACCATTAATGATTCCTGTTCAATTTAATAATGGACTGATCATCCATAATTAGAATAGGCAGAGTGTCATAGATCCTGCTCCCCAACCGGTAATATGTTCAAGTATATAAAGATCATAAAAAATATACACACAACCTAAATGGTCCTACAACATCATTCAGTCGTGTTTGGGTCTCAAACCTATAGTCCACTTCATAAACGGTGTCCAAACTCAGCTTAGGCTCATAAGGCACTTTATCTTTATCAACCCAACCTACTGGTCTAATTCATAACTTATATGATCCTAAATATTCTAAGATAAATACAATTAAAACCCCCAACCAAAATACATCAACAACCCAAATTGGGCCACCCAGTTGGGTCGAGTAGTTTCGACCTGAGGCCCACCACTGCACATCAGAAACTCGACCCAATATCAGGGTGCACTCTTATTTTCGTACTTGCAGGAACAAAAGTACACAATATCCTTTGATGGTGGGTAAAGCTCAAATTTTGGTCGATAAAATATACTCTAATTGTGGAGATGAGCCTGCATATGTTGACCACGGGGAAGGGTCATTATTTCCAGCTTATATAAATTAAGAACTTTTAAATGCAAACTATTTTAAAAATCAACCCCTCAAAATTTAAAGTCTTTACCAAATCCCCTCATAACTCTTATTGGATAAAGTTGTAACGAACAATCTTCAATATTGAAAATATCACCACCTTCTTTTCTTCGAATACTTAAAAGTAGTCATGAAGGTGCAGTGGGGTGTAACGGGATAAGACAAATAAAAACTAAAATGAGAAATTATAAAACTTGATATTATAAATGAGGTTACTAAAAGAAATAAAAATATGTAGATGATATTGAATCAGTTTTTGAGAAAAAAATGTTAGGTGACCTGTCTCTAGGTTGGTTCTTCCATTATTGGACAACACAACTCAGAGCCTTCAAGGATTTTTTTAAAACATATCCCATATATCCCATGGTAGATTTATATGGGCCTTTGGAACATGGTCTTAAAAATAACTCCACAATTGGTACTGAATTTGAGTTAAGTACGACTAAAAGACCACTTCCAAAGGAAATACCCCCTTTGGCTCCGATTGACAAAGTTCCCAATGATTCAAATAATGACAAGAAGAAAGATGTCACTGCAACTGCTGGTACCAAATGAAAAACTTCATTGACATCGAGTTCCTCTTAAGGAGAAACTATTTCTCAAGATGCCAAGAAAAAAAGTTACCAAGGAACAATCAAAACCTATGAGTGCTCATTTTGTAGGACCAAAGTTATTTGTTAAAGAAAAATCCATTGTTTCTCAAGTTATATATAGGATGGAGTAACTCATGTGAATGCTAATGAAATCATAGCTATTTTGGAAAGGCATTATCCCACAAATGAATTTGTCCCATCTCAAGTTTCTCGCTAGAAGATTTATCCTCTTGAGAAAGTGGGGAAGCTATCTCCCAATGGTTCACCTTATCGACGCAAAAATGTTTTCAAGGAATAAACTTAATGGAACATGCGTACTTCTAAATCCCACGTCCTCAAGTTCCTCTAAGAAAACCTTGGATGACAGGAGAAGTGATAATGTGGTGGATGTTCCCACCCAAAATGTTCCATCCGTGCCACTTCAAGAGATTCAACATGTAACTCTTTTGTTTCCTTTTAAGTTAAAATTTCTCCAAGTGTGGAGTTATTTCTACTTGAAGAAGTTTGTTTCTAACACTATGCATCATTCTTATTTAGGATTCCCTTCCACTACCAGTGGAAGTTGTGCCTATTACTGATGACACTCATCCCACTGGAGGTTCCTTGAACCCAATCGTTAAAGTTCACATCGTTCCAACTTACCTAATGCCCCAACTTCAAGAACTGGGCGGGAAACTTCCAGGCATGCTCCTTATGGGCATCTTTCATTTGTGGAAAAAAAAATCCCATGAACGAGGAGACCTTGGGGGAATCAGATGGACGTGTTGAAACATTATATTTAATTAGTCTCCAAATTTCACTTGAGTTACCACTGGTTTTTGATCCTCCATCTCCTTCTACTAAGGTTCTTTTATTGAACTTTGACTTGATCACTTAGTTATTCTCAACACTTTTGATTTTCTAAGACTAGGTTGTATTTTGCATATGTAGGGACTGAAGTCCTCACACACTTTAGTCCCTTTGTGGATGTGATGGTCCTCATGAGTTCTATTAATGATGATATCCTTCCTGATAGTCTCATGAGGCCACTTTTCAATTTGGACATCCTAGTTGTGATACCTACCGTTGTGGTATCTCTGATATTTTTCCCATGTTCATCCAACTGCTCCTAAGGTATATTCCCTGTAAAAAAAATTCTAACTTTTACTTTAATTTATCATTTGTAACTTCCTATTGAGCTTCATATGTTTATGGCATTTCAGTCGGTAAATAACGAGGAGTAGATAACTACTCCAGTTAAGGTTGATTTGACCTCAGTGGATGTTGTTCCTTCTTTTATGGAGGTTGGTCCTTTTTTATTAGAGACAATTACTTTGGCTCTTGAGGATAGTCCAACTGCTCGATCTCAATCTAGGTTTGGGTATGTGATAATTCCCCCACCCTTACTGAATGTTGCAGTTGTTATCGAGGTAAGTTTATTTACTTTATCATTTTTGTGTAATCCATGATTTCTCCTAACTCTTTTATGTATGAACTATTTTCTTAGTGTTATACGTTTCTTGGATATAACTTAGAAAAAAAACCTGACTTGCATGATGATTTACTCTCTCTATTGAGTAATATTCACAAAAATTTAAGTTCTGACACCTGCTTGGTGATGTACCCTACTTGCGTATGGTTACTCTAAACATTCACTTGCTTAGTGATGTCCACTACTTGGGTATGGTTTTTGTAACTATACACCTACTTGGTGATGTACCCTACTTGAGGATGGTTATTCAAAAAAATACACTTGCGTATGATTGCTCTAAGCATACACTTGCTTGGTGATGTACCCTGTCTGGGTATGGTTTCTCTAACTATACACCTGCTTTGTGATGTACCCTACATAGGTAAGGTTATTCTGAAAAAATATATATGTTTGATGACTTAACTCAAATCTTGTCAAGATTTTGTAATTTTACCTGCTTGGTAAAAAAATAAAAAATTTGACCAACTCTTTTATTCTCTCTGTTTTGTAGTCCCCACGCATTATGGGTTCGACATAGTTCAAGGTAATCAAATTGAAGCTAGGGAGTGAAACTAAAGTTCAAGTAATCAGGAGGAATAGGAGAAACTAACCACTACTTACCTGATTGAAACAATAGATCTGTGCGAGAGGCAAAATTGATTAAGGGACAAGTTGTGGAAATAATAGTTATCCTTGATAATGAACACTCAAAAAAACAATACAGATTGGCTCATCGCTAGAGCCTACAATCAGGATGGAGTTAGGGGATTTTCGTAGGCACTGAAATAATATATTTTCTTGGAGTCACAAAGATATGCCGATGATTGATCCAGAATTTATGTTCAACGAACTCAGCATAGTCAAGGATGAAAAGCTAATAAAATAAAAGTGAAGTGTCTACAGTTTGAAAAAGAACATAGCGATACAAGAGGAAGTGCAAAATTTACAAAAAGCGAGCTTCATTTAGGATGTCAAATACCTCGAATGGTTATCAAACGTAGTTATGGTTAGGAAGAGTATTCACAAATGCCTCATGTGTGTTAACTCCACAGACTTGGACAAAGCCAGTCCAAAGGACAATTATCCTTTACCAAGGATAGATCAATTGGTCGACTCTACTATCAGGTATGAACTACTCAGTTTGCATGCATGCATATTCAGGTTGTAACCAAATCAAAATAAATCCATAAGATAAGGATAAAACTTCGTTCATCACCAACCGAGATACTTACTGCTATAACGTTATGACGTTTGGCTAAAAAATGATGGAGAAACATACCAAAGGCTAGTGAATAAAGTCTTCAAGGAACATATCAGCAAAAAAACGAAAGTATACAGCGACAACATGCCCACCAAGAGCAAGAGAGCCGCTGACCATATTATAGACTTGGGTTAGACATTCGACTAGTTGGAAGAGCACAAGATGAAGCCCAACCCCATAAAATGTGTGTTCGATGTGCAGAAAGTAATGTTCCTCGACTTTATTGAGTCCAACCTAGACAATATCCAAGTGTTAATGAACATGTAATCCCCAATAAATAAGAAATATGGGCAGTTATGGCAGGTGGGGTTGCAAAACTGTATAGATTCATTTCAAACGCTACTGATAGATGCCTACCTTTATTTAAGGTTCTGAGGAAGTCATTTGAATGGAATGAAGAATGTGAAGATGCCTTATAGGAGTTGAAAAAAATACCTAGGATCTCCACCCTTGCTCTTAAGGCCCCTTTTGGGAGAGAAATTATTCTTATACCTGACTGTATTCGAGTCGGCAGTAAGCTCCGCGTTGGTATGACTAGAAAATGGAGTACATAAACCAATGTACTATACAAGAAAAGCTTACTGAGAAGTTAAAGTCTTATATCCAAGGCTAGATAAGTTAGCCCTAGTTCTAATTGAGGCTTTTCGAATAATGATACCGTATTTCCAAGATCATACCATTTTAGTTTATACAAACTTGTCACTACGATAAGCCATTCATAAATCTGAGAAATTAGGCAGACTAATGGCTTGGGCCATAAAACTAGGATAATATGACATATGATACGAACAAAAAACGATGATAAAAGGCCAAATAGTGGTTAATTTAAAAACGGAGTTCACTTATAAAGAAAAACCTATCGAGCAGACTTCTAAATAAGAGAGCTCATCCAAAAAGCAAACCTAGTTGACTTCTTTAAAAGAGAGATCAACACTTTAGCCTACTAAGCAGATTTCTCTTAAAGATATATTAATGACTAGCGCAATTGACATGGTTATGGATATACCAGAGTCATCGGCCAAATTAGTGGAAATTTCTCTCTACCTAGAGCCAAGGAAAAATGTGTTCAACTATGGGACCCTGACAGAGTGAGATTTCAAAGAAGTCTTTCCTGTTTGGAAGATATACATATAGGGCTCATCGTGTGCCTCTGGCGGTGGGGCTGATCTGATAATCACACCCCAGACAACATTGACGTCGAATACTCCCTTAGATTCCAATTCATGTCGTATAACAATGAGATAAAGTATAATTATTCCAAAAATCAGACGAACCAACACCACATAGTATATGTTTTTGAAATTTTAAACTCTACCTAAGTATGAATCAATCCACCAATTTTGTGGATCAATCCATAGTGTAAGGGTACGCCAATTCTCTTAAGAAAATGGAATGCTTTTAAAAAAATGGCCATAATTTGATCATTCGTACTCGGAATGACGCGTAGTTGGCGGCCACACGAAGATAATTGCAATAAGTATACAGACACGAAAAACTTCTAAATTTAGATGTATGAAATGACGAAAATTCTCTTAGGCGATGAAACTTTCTCGAAACACATCCAATTGCTCGGCTAAGCATTCCCGCACCAATAAAATATCAAATAAAACTTGCACAAGATATATATCTGTAAGAAAAAAATTCCGATTGAGTCAATTTATATGCATTGGCTTGATTTTGAATAATACATTTTGATTCATAGGTTAGGGTTGGTTCTTCCTTTTCAAGCCTTTGATGTGCTGAGATGAAGATATAGCGGATAAGATTTAAAGATTATATCATCGTGCCGTGTTTCATGCTTGTTTCCGTCTTCACATTCTGAGGATCTCTTAGGTATCGATGTGTACATATTTTGATCATTGAATATTTTATCTTGGGGTTTTAGTTTTTTTATAAAATTATTTTAAAATGGGTTTAAAATGATTTTATCGATTTTATATTTTTTAGGAGAAATATAACTTTTTCAAGACTTCGTTAGAATGAACTTGGGAAGTCATTTGAATAAGTTATATTACCTAGATTATTTTATTTTGAAAGGAATTTGAAGTCTAGTTTAAAATGGACAATTGGGTTCATTGGAAGTGGGGACACTTCTAGTCTTGAATCCCATTTAAAATGTAAAATGAACAAAGAGTCTTCATGAACAAAAGCTAAGGATCCAAAGATGTGTTAGAAATGGTTCAATTCGATTGGTTGGTTCGATGACTATCCATTCAAGAGGTGGTTTTGAGTCATTCATCGATTTCATTGATCATCACTTGAAGGTGTGGACATGTTTAACTTATGCATCATAAGTTTGATGCTTTTGATTAGTTCAAAGTGTGAAAGACTAAGGTGGAACATGGGTAAGGTAAACTAATACTGACTCTACTATTTTATTATAGGGAATATATCTCTTGGGATAGTCTAGGAGTTATTTATCATAAGTTGGGATTTTATCCTAACTTTCTACATTAAGCATTCCATTTTAGAACGGTGTAGAGAAAAAAAAGGAATAAGGATCTTTTGGGTATGGTAGTGTCTAAGGTAGGTTATTAAGGACTGCAACATTCTTGTTAGGTATATGCATTCTAATTTAGTTTTTTCTTCATAGGTTTCTTCAACTCTCATTGAACATTAGTGTGTGCGCATGCTCATTCTAAGGCATGTTCAGATTTGGGGGTGACCGACACTCGTGTTGTGAAATGAGCCAAGGGAGTTGAAATTAAGGACATAGGTATGAACATTTGTTGGTTATCCCAAAGGTTACAAATGTAGTTTATATCATATTCCTAAGAACAATAAATGTCGTTGATTGCATCAACGCTCGGTTCTTGTACGAGGATTATGTAATAAACCAAGTAACCATATGTAAGTTGGACTTGCAAGGTAAAATGGAACATCATATTACCAATATTTCTAGAGCACCTATGTAGGATGAAATACAACTTGATATAGAGAATACACTACCTTATCATAGTTGGAGCATTACCGATGATAAGGTTACACATGCCACTTTTAGTGGATAACAAGTGCAAACGCGTTATAGTGGGAGCATAAGGAGCCATCCTAAATGGTTAGTGTTTTGGGTGATCATTTTGATAAGATACTAGACAAACATGAGTCAGGTCCTGAGAACTACAATGAGGCATTCCAAGACAAGTACCTTTGCTTTAACTTATGTCTGTGGATTCCAAAAGGAATTCGATGTATTCAAATTAAGTTTTGGGGACCTGTAGACAACTAATGGGGGTAAAACTCGTCGGGCGCAAGTGGGCCCTGTAGTTGTGTATGAAATAAACATATATGATATTGCCTATACTTGTTGATGGTCCTAGAGGTCCTGGTAATGTTATTGATATTTATTTATGGCTTTTGATTGACGAGTTGAAGGAATTGTGGGTTGGGGTCGACACTTATGATGGATCCAAAAACCAGATGTTTAAATTGCGTGCGTTGTTGCTATGAACCAATAGTGATTTTTCGGCATATGCAAATTTGTTGGGATAGAGTACCAAAGGTAAATTGTCCAGTTAAGTAAGACAAGATGCTGCCGGAACTATTATTGACGAGGGAACGTAAAGAGAGTCGCATGAGTATGATGAGGGTAGTATGTAGGTTGATTCGAATATAACTAGGAGCTTTAAGGGGTCATTTGATTAGACACTTATTTTTCTCTTGAATTTTATTATGTTACTATTTTGGTGTTAGTAAGTTGAAGAAAAACCAAATGTTATTTTAGTCAATTTAATGATTGGTTATCAATTTTCCTTTTGTATTTATCTGTGTATTATTGATGCTCCGTTTTACAGGTCAATTTGAGGGTTGCGTAACGTTATAGAGTAATATGGCAGTCCATAGACATCGAACTCAACACCATGGAGCATCTATGCATAGTCCCATGCGATAAGAGGAGGTTGATGTAAATCATATCATGGGTGAGCCTCCACCAAACTGGACAACTACTCACGCTGCTACTACTAGACCATTGAGCCCTCCATTGTCTGGAAATAGCCTAAATAACGACTTAGAACAAAAATGTTTTCTTCAAACTCTAAATTAATAATTCGTTGGAAAAATACTTGAGGTAATTGGTTGCAGACCAAAATCGATCGCGATTGTGTAGTGTTCTCTATCTATTAACGCTTTTTATGGAGGATATAGTGGGAAATATTGTCTAGTTGATCATAGCTTTGGTGCAAGTATCTGCATTTTATTTGTAAAAATGTACCACTGGACATTTTCCCCTTAGTTGGGGAAAAGTGTTTCCGATTTTGGTTTTTTTCATCGTAGGCCTTGGTGTTACTATACATTATTTATCTTTCCGCACTCAGATTAGTTCACCTGAATATTAAAGATAACATTTGGTGTAATCTACTTGGTAAAAAACTTGTCACATAAACCTTAAGACTTGTATTTTTCCCCATTTGAACATGGAAATGAGAACGTTTCATTTCTTGACAACAAATATTAAATGCATATCTTTTGCCCATCTAGATTTCGAGCACATGCACTCTCACTATTAAAAAAAAATTGATAGTGATTGCAGAACAAAATCAATTTAGGTTTCTCATCGATTTCCCAACCAAGAACTTTCAGTTAACGTGAGATGGACATCATCTTAAGAACATTATCACATGCACTAATACCATGTATTTTCTTTTTGCATAATCCTTGCCATATCAGCTAGACTTATGGAATGGTTTCAATCCTCAAGCATCTCCCCGAGGTTGAAAATCATATTATAAACTCTTGACATATGCTAGTGCTAATGTTACAACACATTGTTCATAGAGGATAATTTGTAGAACAGAGGAATTTGATTAGACTTTTTCCATTTATGATACGCCCTAATATATTTTTCAGACCCCCCTATGAGTCTTGACAATGCATGGATTAGTTAAAACTAATTTGTAGTCCTTTATACTTAAGACAATGTCTAGGTTTCTTTTCCAATCAATAAAATTCACTGTGGTTAACTTGATATCCTTTAAATTGGAAGCAAGTGGGTTGATGTTGAGTCCATTTTGAAATCTAAGAATCATCTTTTGAAAAAGAAATCGATTAAATTAAGAAAGTGAGAATTAACTTCAATTAAGTTTTTATTTGTCTCCCTTCTATTAGTAATAAAAATATAAACCCATCGACCATCCTAGATCCTTTATGAAGTGATATTTCTTATGTAATGACTATGCTACCATATGCTCTGGTAAGTGATTTTGGATCTTTCACCCCAGGTCTCCTGACCCTTCTTAATTATTCCGATGTCATCTGAGTCCATATTAATATTTTTTAACATTTTACAAATGTCCACATTATTCCAATTTTCCTTTACCAATCGAAGCTAAAACTTGGGATTCCACCATAGCTTGTGTTACACTTTAAAATAATCATTTCATGTCCTTTATACCCTTACATTTATTTTTATTACAAAAATCATGTTCATTTATCTTTTGAGTATTTATTTGTACTTCATATATACATCTTGAGATTTGAATATTTATCTTTTGAATGTAAGGTTTGAAGTTTTGATGTGTTTCTGATTTGGATATTTAGAGTTCGTGATGTTTGAAAGTTATTTTAAACTTTTCGGATTTGAGATTTTATCGATTTATTAAGGCTCATTCTGGATCTCTTGTTATTGTTGCTTTATACAAATGTTTATGATTTATTTGACCCTTTCTTATGTTTAGGGTATTTCCTTCTACCCTTTTTCATTATATAAATTGTTATAATATATATATATATATATATATATATATTATTTTTTTTGAACAAATTTTAGACTTAGGCATGTTTAAATCTAGATCTGCCCTTTTTAGATCTAAACTAAGTTGTGAATTTCTAAAACTCTTTTGTGCGATTAACTTGTGGTTTCTTGTTTAAGCCATTACTTACGTTTGTTGAAACCCCAAATTGATTTCTAGATTTTGTGATGTATAAACTGTTTTGATATAGTTTAGGACCTATGCATGTGACATTTGTCCCAAACCATGTACTATCGGTCAGTTCCGGCGAGTTACATTCGCCCCGTGCGAGGTGATCATGCTCTCAATTAACATACACTAATCAAATATGAAAAAATATGCTCTCATATATATGAAATGTTTTGATCAGTAAAAATATTTTTTCCAAATCTCTCACTCTAGAAGAGTAAACAACTCTTAACTTAGAGCCTTTTGATTTTTTCAACAAGTGTGCACATTTGAAAGTTACATTGTGCGGGTGGTATGTGGGAAAAATATAAGAGCACACAACCATGTTCTGAATATAGAAGTCCTTAGTAAGAAATTCATGAGAAAAAGTCATTACGTACCAATCTTGACAGTGGTTGTCTCTCAAAAGAGAGATCACATTCCTGTTATAAGGTTCACTCAAAATTGACTTGTAAGAATAATTGGGTTAATTTTCTTTCAAAACACAAAGTGGTTGCTTATCCACTTGAAAGAAATCTTCAATTGAATTTCCCTCACTTTGGCATAAAGAACTCTATTGTCTAAGTGATCATTACCATCTACAAGATTCGAATAAAATTCTCTCACCAAGTTGGGGTAACATGGTCCGGTTTGAGTAAAAACACAAAACCAGTTCTTTCTTCCTCCCAAGAACTAATGTAAACGAGTGTCGGACAATGATTCCAAACTAATTGATCTATCCTAATTCACATAACATGTGGTGAAGAGTTCATCAAATCTAAAGAGGTATGTGGACGTTGAGGCACGTGAACGTGATTTTAGAGCCATGAAATCACCTGAAATCGCACACCAAGACACAAGAGCATAAGTCCTATTAGATATAGAACTGGAAATCAAGGATCTGATACTAACACTATGAGTAAACAAAGCACCAAAATGTAAAGAAGGTTATACATAATAAAATCCACTCAAAAGGTTGAATTTAAACTCAATATAAGTAAAAATCATTAATCATAGAAAATATTTCATCAAAATCTACCAAAGCTACTATCATCAAGCCCTATAGCTGAAAAGGAGTAAATGTAAAAATATATAGAAGAAAAACTTACCAGGATGAAGATTAATCCATTAGAATGAGGTTAAGGTAACCTAAAAATGACTTCCAAGATGTTAACATGGGAGGAAGGTAGGAGGTTACTTATGGGTGAAAGTTGTTTTGCAAGACAAATGGGTAAAGAGTTCTAAAAATTCTGATTTCGGCATTTTTTCACTCCTAGGTGCTGTCGCTACAATGAGAGATTTTCTCGCAGGCCATAATTGTATCACTGTAGCAAAGCTCCGATGACATAGGTCACGCCAGCTTCCAGTAAGCAAAACCTCTGCAAAAATAGCACAAACACACAAGGAAATGTACATAGGACGTCTCAACAATAATCAGGTACATTTTAATCCCTAAAATACCATTTGAATGACTAAATAAGCTACAAAAGATCATACAATAGTTCTTGGTTATGCCAAATACTCTACATAAGGAATGGTTTAACATTCAAAGGCCTAAAGTCAAATTAAATCCATATAAAAGTTAGAGTGTTTCAAACACATAGTTTGTGATAGAAAAGTGAATAAAATGAGAACTAACCCGTAAAATAAAAAAAATGAAGATTAATGTTTGAATTCACTTTTGAAATTTTTTGACTTCATATAACGAATAAAAAGCTTCATTTGACCTTGAAAACAAAAAGTTTTCAACTATAATTTTTCCTTCCTTAAATAACGATTTATGATTAAAACCTTTTGAGTCTCATATCCTTGATGTTACCTAATTTTTGGATATATAATAATATTTGAGACATTGCTTTATGATAAAATTTTGCATGTGCCGGATTTCTCTCATTCATTACAAAGGTTAGGGAACTGTAGAACACCCTTACAGAGTGTGCCTGGGGAAAAATGGTTCGCAAAAATAAAATGTCCAATTTTTATATTTACCAAATTTTGCATATTGAACCTTTAAAGAAAATTACCCAATTAAATCGTTCTTGTGGAAAACCGATTTAACAAATTTTATCTTTTTATCACAAACATGCATCTAGGTGATAGAAGATAAAATAAATAAATCAATCCACAAGACGCAGATGTAGGAGGAAAACCACAAAGGGAAAAACCTCAGACGACCCAACCAAAAAGATAACTATGATACGATTTTACAAAGCACAGACAATAGACTTGCATAATGACTCGATCGCCCACAAGTCTTGATGCTCTTCTATCCTCAATCGCTCCTACATAGTGCTACATAGGAATCCACCCACGCAAGCTGCCATAGCACACGAGTTCATGCACGCCTCGGTATCCACCGATGAGTTTCAACAATCGTCAAACACGATAAACAACATGCATGGAGTCCACCGCACAAAACAAGTTCTCTCAAGATGAAAGAAACAAACTTTGGTGCCCAATATCAAGAATTTAAAGCATATTAATCACGAGTCTTGGATCTTTAATCATACAGAGTGAAACAAAGGGGTTGGAACTTTGGTAAACAGGTAAAAAATCGTTTTCCACCAAGATTTCATAAAAATTCTGAATCCACAATGCCTTACATATTGACTGCAAGAATTTCGAGGAGGCGGTTTGTTTGAACGAAAACTAGGGTCGGTCGAACGAAAATAGGCCTTCGTTCGAATGAGTAAGCATATTGTTCTAATGAAAAAGGCAATATCGTTCGAAGCCTATATCAAACGAGCTTCTAACGAGAAAATTCTGCTAGGCAGAGCTAAAGTCGTTCAAAGTTACTTCCAATGAAATCACATATTCGTTCTAACGAGAAACAAAGTTGTTTTAACGAGAACCCAAACTCTTTCTAATGATTCCAAAAATTCATTATAACGATAACTGGCTCAAAAAATATATTCTTAAAAAATATTTTAAAAAATAGTTCCAAACATTTTAAATAAAAAATAACACCCTAAAAACATATTTCCAAGGACTCATAATTAATACACATTCATACCTGCGAGATACTCGATAAACATAAAGACAAACTTGGCACTAAACACGACAGGACATATCCAATTTGAGGTTTGGCCACTACGTCTTCATCAGACAACGTCACGGGCTCATTGGATCTTCACAACAAAGTCTATCCTATGACTTAAACGTTTTGTCTAGAATAATGCCAATTATATACAA
This sequence comes from Sambucus nigra, assembly GCA_949130495.1. NCBI lineage: Eukaryota > Viridiplantae > Streptophyta > Magnoliopsida > Dipsacales > Adoxaceae > Sambucus > Sambucus nigra. Next base: position 359,445,562 of record OX422221.1, on the reverse strand, counting down.
ATTGACTCGATTGGAAATTTTTCCTTACAAAACTCCCCCTTTGGCTATTCCGGGACAAAACCAAAATAAAAATCCAATAGGCTGTTAAGATCTTTAAAATGACTCGTTCCCCAACCCCAAAAAGGAAAAAAAGTACAGACACTCGACAGACACCCAAACATGAGTAGCTTTGCTTTGCTTGTAAACTTTGCTGCATGATATAAACCTGTAGTCTTGCATACTTAAACCCACCTTTCAAATGCAAAGAGAATATAACAAGTATAAATTCACAAATGAATAAACATCTAATAATGTCAACAAAAATCTCAACAAAGGTAAGACATCTCCGCCTAAGATAAAAATATCCTAATCATGCAAAGGAAAGATACCATTTCTCCCCCTTTTTGTTTAAGAATAGACAAAGCAAGGTAGCATAAACGATTTACTTCCCCAAAACCAAAGATACCAATTTAAGAAAATTTGATACCAAAAGTTTAAAACATACGGAGAAAGGAATAAGGCATGCAATATTGTAAAGTGTAACAAATACACAACATGGAAACTTCAAACACAAATAATCCAAGCGATGATCAAGAATATGATAGCCACGGACTAAATGTAAATCACAAAGACTCAAAACCTGATCCCATATATAATATTTGCAAAATATATCAACGAAAATCCAACACATATATAGAGGTATAAACAACCACAAAACTCGACACAAAACACATAATCTTTACACACTAGCATAGTATCGATGTGTCTAAACATGTGGGATGGAATGAATGAGTGTAAACTAGATACGAATGAATTATAACCCAAACACTAAAATATGTTTAAGATGTTCTAATTGACCTCAAAACTTTATCAAACTAAGAATTAACCTCAAGTGACAGAATAGAGTGAACTTAATGAACAAACAAGAACAATGCACACAAGCCTAGAATATTAATGATTCTACAAATCAATAGCATAATGACAAATAAGTAAATCTAGGATTCATTGTGCAAACCCGTTGATCTTTAATTGAACATTCTCAAAAGATAAACATATATCATTTTTCTTTTCTTTTCTTTTGAAGCTATTGATTTTGAAAGATCGAACAAACGTTATATGTTGGCATTTGGCAATTTTTTTTATTTTTATTGCCATTAATATTTTCATTAGGTTCTTGCCAACGGTGACATTCTCATAAAGTAGATTTGCCCCTTTTGTATCCCTTTCCCGTGCACCCATATATCTTTCAATACTAAACAAATAAATCTCACAGATAACGGTTCTTACATGCACAAATCCCCCATAGTCACAAAACATGAAGATGATAAGATTTATGGGAGAACATCTCACAAAGCTCAAATATACATGTGAGGTTAACATTTAAAAAGCTCATGCATGTGTGTGTAGAGACATATACAAAGTTGAATCTATAAAGAAAATCAAATTTGAAAAAACTCCATGCTGGCATGATTAAAAACAATCTAAGTATCTAAAATCATAATAAAATGTCCTAAACACATGGAAAGTAAGGAGTGAATTGGATTAAAACACACCAATATGCCACCCCAAAAGTGTAAAACTAAAATACACAAAAATCGAAAATCTTTTCGAGTTTTTCAATACTAATTTTTTAACTTTTTGAAAAGAGCACTAACTCAAAAGACTAACAAAATCTATTTATATCTTTCATTATGACTCAATAAAAGAAAAATAATATACAAAAGATACACATGTCATAACACTAGCAAACACATATCCTGAAGCACAAGCTAGAGTATGACAAACAACACTAACACAATCAACCATTAGTTATAGCATGGAATGTATCATGTGCAAGCAAATGAGAATCAACAAGTCTAATATCTAAAGCCTCCAATCTGATTTCCTAGCCAAAGTAGGTGTAAAATGATGCTTAGGGGCTTTGGGAATTGTGGTTACTCTGTTCTTAGACTTTCTAGGACTGTTCTTAAGACCAAAGAAAAAATGCCTAAAGTGACCTTTCGTACCACAACGAGTGCAAGTGTAGACACGATGAGGGGTGTTTCCTAAGGGTTCACCTTTAATAAAGTTCCTAATCGACTCTTTTAAACGTATGGTCTTGGCTTTGGGAGCGGAAGAATTATGATCACTGAAGATAATTTCACACTTGTCATCTTTGATTTGGATGGTGCCTAACATTTTATCCAACTTCTCTGACCTATACTCTAAATCAAATTTGGACCTACTTGAATCTTTCATCTTTCCTCTAGCTAAACTGTCTTAGACTTGAGTAAACGCCTAGACTCCTCAAACTCTAGAAGCTCCTACTTCATAACCTCCATCAAACCACAAAGACTATCTCTCTCACCCTCAACGTACTCTATCTTTTCTTGAAGAGTCCTCTCACATTCCATAAGATCCTCAATGAATGCACTATCATTATTTCCTACGATACGCTCTTTCAACCTGGCTTCCAACTTTAAGTTTGCCTTCTTCACCATCAAAGTTTTCATATATAATTCAGTAAAGGAAACATATAATTCGCTCTTGACCATCACTCACTTGGGATTCACAAACTATGGCCTCGAAAGTGTCATGCAAAAAAATATCATCATGGGAATATTTCTCATCAAAGCTCACATGACTAGCCATGAACGTGGTAAAGTTGTGCTCAATGGGGGAATTGTTTCCCTCTTCCATATCATTATCACTAAGGGTGGAATTATATGCAATTAGTTTCTTGACCTCCTTCCTTAGTTTAGTGGGTCACTCCGCAAACCTATGGCCATAACCCTCACAACGATAACATCTCTCCGACTCATCCCTCTTAAAGTTATAACTACGGTTCATAGGGAAGTGATCGACCTTGTTGTTCTTATTTTTCTCATCTTTTGATTGCTTTTGGAATTGAAAAATTTCTTGAATTTACTTGACAACATGGCCACATACTTAGACTCGATGTCAAACTCATCATCTGAAATAGGTGTTTTCTCCTTCTGGGCTTTCAAAGCAATGCCTGTATCTTTTGTAAGGACATAAATTTCCAATTGAGTCCCTGCATTGTTTTGACTTAATTTCGTGAACAAAACTGTGTTTGTAATATGTCATAGGGAGATTTTAATTTGTCACGATCCCACTTGGTCTATGATGTATTGAAGAAATTAAAGACGTTGCGGCAAAGCTTCAAAGAATTAATCATGCCGAAGTTTAATTGGTGCAAGTTTATTAGTCGTCAAGTTTATTGCATTCCGAGATCACACAGGTATGAATGCATATTGTTAATGAGATTCAAAATTGTTTTTATAAAAGATAAGGATGTACTTTTATAAGAAAAATATTTTAAAATGTTTTAAGAGTGTTTTAAATGTTTTAAACTACGTTTTATTCTGATAAGTTCAAAAAAGAGTTTGACTTAATTGGATCTCTTTTGAAGAAACGTTTTAAAGAAAAAGTCAAACTGACACACGCGTCGTGCAAACGACATCTCTGCTCGTTGTAATTCCACATTTATAGTGATTGTCTGGTTTGGGCCGTCTGAGGTTTTTTTCCGTCTTGGGTTTTTCCTTGTACATCTAGCATTGTGAGTATACTTTACTTTACTTTCTTTAATCACTAGATGCATGTTTAGGATTAATTAAGATAAAATTGGGTTAAAGTAAAAATTTGTTTTTTCATAACTTGGTGTGGTGCACATTAAAAGTTGGATAATTTTTGGTGAATATTGGTTTGATTTGAAACACACTCGTGTAGGACCACTCTTTCATCTTTCTTCTTATCAGTCTTGGAGGAAAACATGTCAAGCTCATAAGTTTTCAAGTCACCTACAAGCTCTTCAAGTTTCGTAGAGTTAAGAGTACCCAAAGAATTAAAAACTGTCACTTTTATATTAGATTTATTAGGTAACAACCTTAAGATTTTCTTGATTACTCAATTGTCGAGTATATTCTCTCCCAAGTTATACGACGGGGTAACTATGTCGGACAGTCTAGCATAGAACTCATCAAGGACTCACTCTCAAACATCCTAATGGTTTCAAACTGAGTGGTGAGGTTTTAGATTTTGGAAGCCTTAACAGAACAATTACATTCATGGGTGAGTTGGAGTATATTCTAATCACCTTTTGACGTCTCACACGTCATAATATGATAGAATTCCTCCAGGGTGACAGAACAAAACAGAGAATTTAAACCTTTAGAATTATACTGTGATAATTTATGCTCAGTCTCAGTCCATGACTCTATAGGTTTTAAATGAAATGCCTCTCCATCTCTCATGACTGGTGGTGACAACCCCTTAACTACCGCTAACCACACCCGCTCATCTAGGCCTGTCAATGGATTGAATTTTATCCAAATCCTAATCCAAAACATTTATACGGATATTGATCAAGCCAGAAACCCGATTACCCGATTATCCGTTTATTAAATGGAGCGGATTTGGATTCATATGATCCGATCCGTTAATAATCCAATTCGATTAATATTTATAATATATATATATATATATATATATAATATTTTTAATTAATATATATTATATTTTCTAATATTTCAAATATACAATATATTAATTATTTATAATATTATACAACAAAGAAGAACCACACATGCACACAAAACACACGCACATGGAACACACTAAAAACCACACGCACAGCACACACACACTAGAATAGAAAATAACCTAAACCTAAATCTAAAAACCACACAAACACAAAACACACGAAACTGTTGAGAGGAGCGGCGCCTCCTCTCCTCCCTAATTTTTGATTCGATCCGATCTCTTGCTCTCATCCTCTCTCTCATATCGCATGCTCATCTCATACACGACCTCCAATTTGTCCGTCTCTTGCATACGACCTCCTCTCATCTTGCAAGCAAGTATGTTTTTTTTTCTTCTGTACACTGATTTCTTAGGTATATAATGTTGGGAACTACACTCATGCAATTTTTTATAACTACACTAATAACTTAGGTATATAAAGTGGGCATATATTGATTTCTTAGGTATTTAAAGCGGGTGTATACTGATTTCTTATAAGTTATAACTACACTCTTGCGATTAAATATATAATGATTTCTTGTTTTGTGGGTTTCATTTCTTAGCCAAAATTTGTTTGTGGGTTTCATATTTTTTTTGTAAAGAAAAATATTTCAGAATGTTTAACCCATATTTAACTTAAAATTACATTTTTTTTAATGAAAATCATAATTAAAATAAATAAATAATCGAATCGGATCGGATAAACGAATCGAATTAACAGATTCTTAACAGATTCGAATTCGGAACCCTAACAAATAATCCGTCGATCGGATCCGAATCCGTTTAACATAAACGAATTTGGATTTGGATTGGCCTGATTCGGTCCAAATCCAACCCGTTTACAGGCCTACGCTCATCTATTTTTCGGTATGCGTAGTTCCACCCATCAAACATCGGGGTTCTAAAACAATCAAAATCTCTAAAATTCATGCCGAAAGACACCGGATCAAAAACAAAAAACTTGTGTGTTCTAGCCCTGATACCAATTTGAGAACGCAGCTATAGGGTGTACTGTGGTCCAGAAAACAAAAAGTCCATTTTTCATATTTTCCAAATTTTAAAGAGTGAACCATTAAACAAAATTACCCAATTAAACTTAGCACCAATTACACCATTCTTGTGGAAAACCGATTTACCAAATTTTATCTTTTTATCCTAAACATGCATCTAGGTGATAGAAGATAAACTACATAAATCAATCCACACGAGAAAAACCACAATGGGAAAACTTCAAATGACCCAGCCAAATAGATCACTATGATACGATTTTACAAGGCATAGAAAGTAGACTTACACAACGACACAATCGCCCACAAACCTTATTGCTCTTTTATCTTCAATCTCTCCTCCACAGTACAACATAGGAATCAACCAACGCAAGAGGCCAAATCACACGAGTCCATGTGTTTCTCGGTATCCACCAATGAGGCTTAGCAACCGCCAAATATGACAAACAACACGCACAAAGTCTACCGCACGAAACAAGTTCTCTTAAGATGAAAGAAATAAACTTTGGTGCCCAATATCAAGTGTTAAATGAAAATGTACCCAATCCCTAATTACGTATTAAATAACTTTAATTATTATACTTTTTACTTTAATAGCTATTGTTGTACATTTTCCTTTATTACTATGTTTTGATGATTCCAAATATATATTTATTTAGTTATTTTTTTATATACATATATATTATTTTATCATACATCATAAATATGTTACACCATATGTACTAAGTACAGTAGCCTATTTTTTATGGCTTCATGCTTATATCTAGCTATTATCTTATCATACCTCATAATTTCATAGTTGTTGTCTTACCTAGTTGTTGTCATTTTCATTGGCAATTGAGTTTGAACACTCAGATAGCCTTTTCTTCTCCTTCTATACACATTGAGTCCGGGCCTTCCTCTTTATCCGGTCCAATAAATTCTTTGGAATTTGAGATTGATAAATGAGATAGGCTTATAATTTAATATATTATACATAACATAATAATATATAAATACTCGTCATTTTTTATCCTGTTATATTTTTTCGTACAAATATTATATATACTAATATCATTTATATATTTATAAATTATTACATAATTATATATATATATATATATATATATATATATATATACTGCTGTCTCTAAAGTTGTCTAGAACAACTTCAAACCTTGAGCCGCGTGTCGTCCTCTCTATTTTTTTTGTCTTGTCACTGCCTTTCCTTGGCAGTAGAGTTACACTGGAATATCTTTTGCTTATTTTGATTTTATGTTCTTTTGTGTCCCACGGGAATAATTTAATATTCAAATCTCAAGATGTATTAATTGACTTGAAATAATATAACTTTCTGTCTCTAGTGTCAGTTTAACAGAGTTTTGATCGGGGTTATAATAAGTCGATCCTTTGGGAGGATGAAGATGACAAATATTTATAGTGCTTGGGGTGCACATTTCACCCATAATTATGTAAGAGGCATGTTCTTGTTGAAGCTTCCAATAGGGTGTAGACACCTGTCTCTGGCACAAATGTCTAATGATGGCGCAATATTCCCTCACGTGCTCTTATGATCTTGTTATAACTACCTGCCCATGTGGATTAGTCATGCTGGAAACCTATGTCACACGTGGGATATATGTTATCCATAGAGTTCTCAGCCTAGCCGAGGATGATAGTCAGATGTTTATTGAGTAACTGACGGACTAAACTAAGGTGTAGTCTCGGCCGTTTGGGTGGTGTCAAGCCGAGACGAGACCAGCGAGGGGCCAACGGGCAATCTAGTTGGTCTTAGCCTATAATCTTAGTATAAGACCGGGAGTGTTTAGGAGGGACCCCCGAAGTGAGGCTCATATATGACTAACTAGGTGAGTTGGTAAGGTCGGCTTGGCCGAGATTAGTCACCATGTGGACGAATCATACTTGGGTATATCAGTCAACCTCAAGTGCTCATAAAGAAGGTTCAATCTTTCACACTCTCTCTAAATTCTCTTATTTTTGCATTAGTTATTTTATTCTTACTTTTGCACTTTACTTCATTAGCTCACACATTTTAATATCAAATTTTTTTATTAGTAGTATTGCACATATTATATTTTCTATAAAAAAAATCCAAAAATAAGAAAAGAGGGTTCACTTGTAAATTCCAAACTGGGAATTCTCATCACATTTTCTCACACTAAAACACCTTTTTTTTTCTCCACACACATGTAGTAAAAGTCCTCGGTTGGATTTATGGGTTATACTTCATTCCATGTCGTATGCGAACTACATGTACTTTGATGCCTTTTTAGGCTACGTAGGCGTCTCGAGTAAAATTCGAGATTCGAGTCCTCTTCTACATATGTTTAAAATGTTTTTTTTTTCATATTATATACTCATAATGGATGTCTTGGTCTTATATTCTCATGTTCTATCCAACATATACCATTGTTCTTGTATAACGATCGATGATTCGGGAAACACACACATTATATTTGATACGTCACGAATATTATATATTATTGCCCGTTTTACTTATGCATTGTAGTACAATTGTGTCCGTAAATTCCCGTAAATATATACTGTATAACCTTGAGTATATATATATATATATATATATATATATCAAGGTCCTTAAAAACGCGGAGCGTGACCGAGGTGGTGATTCCAAGCCTTTAGCCTTAGAAGCCTAGGTGGGCCTGAGGCGTAAAAAGGCGTTTAGGCATTTTTAAATATATTTAACATTTTTAACTATAACAAGGCTATTAAAAATACTAAAAAGGTACATACCTTAACATTTTTTTGGATGAGAGGTAGAGAGGTTTTGGATACCATTTGTCTTTTGATTATTTTGAATGAGATATTGGCCCAGTTTAAAAAAAAAGTCTTTAAAAGGTGATATCGTTTCACTAAAACATTTTTGTTTTTAAAAAAAAGTGCACCTTAAGCCTTTTACCAAGAATAAGGCGTAAAAGGCTTATGGCGGGGAGTTTCTCCCAAGCCTGAAGCCATATATATATATATATATATACATATATATGTGTGTGTGTGTGTGTGTGCGTGCGTGTATGTGTGTCTGTGTTGCAAGTTTTATTTGAGATTTTGTAGGTATTGGAACGTTTAATGGTGCAATTGGTGTTTTTTGGGAAGTTTTCAATGTAGTACGCAATTTCAGGGGAAATTTAGTCATTTCAGTGTTCGAGCTTCGTGCCCGAACTCCTCACGCAAGTTGTAGCCTTTCGAGTCAGCTTCACATGGCCTCCAACGGTTAATCCAGTTCTTAACGAGCATGTTATGACCATTTTCCTAGGGATCTCTTTCTTGATTTTTGGGACAAATCATTTCTTTTCCATTTATTTCTTTTACCACTTACTATATAAGTGGGTTTTTGTTGTATTTAAAGACATCTTATCTTTTATATTGTTTTGTCTGTTTTTATCTTGGTATATTTAGTTCTTAGGTTAGAGAAGAGGGTTTTGGAGGGGATTTTGGTTGGAACTTCTCTCTCTCCTAGGGTTTCACCCAAATGGGTTTGTAAGTACACTATTCATCATCTCTTTCATTAATCCAAGCTTCCATTGTTTATTTCTTATTGTGTTAATTAGTTTTCTTGTTTGATTTATTATTTGTTGGTAGTTTATTCTTATGTTCCCTTCTTTTCTTCCTTCTCTGTTCTCTCAAATTTCTGGGGTTTTCAATCTGAGTAATGGTAGTCACTAACTCAAAAACTTAGGTTTAATATTACTAATCCCGAAATTAGGCTAACGGGCCAAGCCTAAATGACCCGAATAACTCCGTGTAGGCTCGGTTATGTCTAAAAAGGTCCCGAGACCCAATTATTACCCCCACATTTTCCAACTGGAACTCTCTTACCACAACTTAGTCATTTGCTGGAAAAATTATACATTGAACAAGATTTTATATCCCGATGTCATGTTTGAATAAATCCCAATAGACAAATCTGAAGAAAGGGTAACCTTACCAACCTTTATTTAACATTGCAAATTTACAGTTCATCAATCTACTTATGTTCAAAATATTTACATCATCGAACTCTGCATTGGTAACGAGTCCCAAAAAGTCATTTTTTTAAATTCAAGACTACGAACTTGCTAAGGAGAGTTCCACTCCTTCATCTTCGTCCTTTGAGGAAACCATGGAGATTCTGAGACAAATAACTCAGGATTCAAAAATTCTCAAATCAGTAAGGTTTTTCATATGACCTCTACTTTAACATGTATGCCAACAGGAGGTATACTCATCTCTTACTTTTATATTGTGAATGAGAAAGCATTTATCATTATTGTTTCTAACTGATTTAAGTGATATTATTTTCATTACATTTTTGTGTTTATCTTTATTGTGGTGCAAACCGAGCGACTCAAACATCATGGCCCAATTAGGGTCTAGATCCTATATGGAGGATATCCCAGAGTTAAATGATAAACCTCGCGAGAGATGATTATGAAGAGGTCAATCTAACTATAAAAAATCTTAGAAAAGTTTAATGTAAACCAGAAAGCATCTTAACCAACACATGTGATAAGTTCAACAAAATTTTACCTCCTCCTTATCTATAAATGTATCCCTCACCCTAGAGAAAAAGGGCATGTAACTTCTTGTCAAAGAATTTTAAAGAATTAATAAAAAGAGAGAAACAACTCGTGGACGTAGGCAATTGTCGAACCACATAAATCATTTTGTTATGATATTTTTCTATTCCTTATTTGGTTTTAATTGCTTTAATTTATTCAATGTGACTAGTTGCACTCACAATTGGTGTCATCTATGTGAAATTATTATTTTTTCTAAGAAAATTAAATCCATTAAGCAGTGTCTCACTCTCACAATGCACTTGTTGCGAGCAATCAGCAAGGAGGACTATCACTACACATAGTCAAGTCTGAGATCCACCTGGACAGGAGTAAGGCCTCCCTCCATCCATGATACTTCCTATAGGAGAAGACATCTAAGAAAGCAATGAGAAACCCAGATACAGTTAAATCTAGTAGATGATTAACGCTTAGAAAGAACGACTCCATAAGTAAGAGGAAAAAACGCCTCCAAATGGAGGGAAACACATGTCTCCATTAATGTTTGGAAAAAAAGAAGTGAGGCTCCATGAACATAAATTCAAGCATCGTGGTTGGATGCCTAGACCTCATGTGAAAAAACTCATAGTTGATGAACGAGTTCGCACTGAGAGCAGGAGCATTCAAATCAGGTGAGGTGACCATTAAGGAAAAATAAAGACAAAGGACATCGTAGACACGATGTCCAAAGTCTGGTATAACAGGAGATAGATCAACACTCAGCGAACCACAGGGCTAGGTACACCAAGGAATTTTCCAGGCTGGAACTCATCACTCAAATGCCATCCACCAAGATGCATTTGAAATCACCCTCAGAATTGCAAATTGGGACGTGAATAAACTACTAGTCGGTCAACGGATCTCTTACATGGTCAAATTTTTCACAAGCTCAAACTGAAGTTTGAGAATTTAAAGGAAGCGATCATCCCTCTAGTCTACTACGCTGAAAAATGACTATGTTGTTGGGAAAGGTGGTCCTACCAGTTAGGGACGAGAATATCTCAAAGTTGATCAATTTATTAGAGGCAAACATTTACTCTCCCTATCATGCAATTCCCAAGAGAGGATGGTTGCATGCCATATAGACCGTTCCATCCATTTATCATAAAAAACTCAAATGCATCACAAATCGAAAAATAATAGAAATCAAAGGCAACCGGGTAGTTTCTCGAAAATGTTTTATTTCTTCCATCAGGCCTAAACAAGGGATGTAGAAAGAAAATAAAATCATCCCTAAAACGTATCAAGATGGATCTACACTGTTTAAGGAGAATATAAATCATGAAAGATCAGGAGTGGGAAAAATGAGGATTAACCCCATGGATAAAGTCATGGAGAAATTGGAGGAGGTAGTCTTTGAAGAAACTCAATCGGGAATGTGGTTATTGATCAGCACCACCTTACCCATCAAAAAGAGGGAGGAATTAGTTTTTCTACTAAAAAACATTCAAGATTTGTTCACATGGAAGCCATATAATATGCTTAGGATTGATCCTAAAGTCGCGTTCCATAAACTTCATGTTGATCCCACGTATCCACTGGTTACACAAAAGACCAGTCAAACTACCCAATGAAATAAAGGTAGTGGAAAGAGAGGTAGGGAAACTTCTAGAGGCAAGGTCCATCGAAGAAGTTCAATTCCCAAGATGGATCTCAAACTCAATGGTAATAAAAAAGAGTAACAATAACTAGAGTTTGTGTGGACTTCAGCGATCTCAATAAGGCTTGCTCTAAAGATAGTTTCCCTGTGCCTAAGATTGATCAACTGGTCGATGCCACAACCATCCCTAAATCGGTGAATTTCCAGGTGTGTACTCAGGGTAGAACTAGATCCCTTTGTTCATTCCCCGACCAAGATAAAACTTCATTTAAACCACATAAAGCTTGTACCATTACAAGGTTATGCCTTTTGGCCATAGAAATGCAGGATCCACATACCAAAGATTGGTTATGAAGATGTTTAAGCAACATTTAGGAGATAAAATGGTGGTATACATTGACAAAATGCTCATTAAGATCAATCTCAAAGTCGACCATCTGAAGGATTTAGCGGAGACTTTTTAGATCCTTAGGCACACCGAATAAATCTCAATGCGACCAAATTCTCATTTGGGGTTCATTCTGGAAAGTTCATAGGGTAGGCCAACCTCGAACAAATAGTTACGATAAATAACATTTAGCCCCCAAAGATGCTGAGTGAGATTCAAAAGCAAAAGTTAATAAGGATTTTAACAACTATCAATAGTTTCAACTTTAAGTCTTCTAAACGATGATGATCATTTTTTCAGCTATTGAATAAGGAAAAAGCCTCACCTAGAATAAGGAATGTTCAAAGTCTCTTGAGGAAATCAAATCCTATGTGGGAAAACTTCCCCTGCTGTCTATTATAGATCCAGAAGACCATATTTATCTTTACCTAGAAGTTTCTATCCATGCAATCAATTCATCTGTAATATACAAGAAGGTGGTATGCCAATCTCCCGTTTATTATGTTAGAAAAATACTCCTAAAACCCGAGCAACGCTACCTCCCATTTAAAATTATCCTATTCTTTGGTCATCACATCACGCACGTTGAACAACTACTTTGAATCTCACTCAATAATAGTCATCACTTCCCTTTCCCTCACTGTCTTTTTTCGAAAGGCTAACCTATTTGGACAAATGACCAAATGGCGGGTCAAAATTGGGAGATTTTATATAGACTATCAATAAAGAACGTCAATTAAGCTCTAGGTGTTGGCAAGTTTCATTTCTAAATTTATACGAGAAAAGGATCACAACGACTAAAAATGTAGTCGATTCATTATAAAGCACGGAGATCGACTAGTCCAAAAAGTGGACACTTTGCATGCATGGCACATCTAACTCAATGGGGGAAGGAGTATGAACTGTTCTTATTTCCTTGGATAATGATATGATAGATCAGGGGATCACTTAAATTCTAAGTTTTCAATAACGAGGGTGAGTATCAAGCATCGTTGGACTACGTAAAGCTTATCCACTAGGGGAAACCCATCCTGATATATATTGAAATTCAAAGTTGATATCCAATCAAGTAACATGAGCTTTCAATGCGAAGGATGAATGATTGACATCATACCTCCAAGTCGTCCATGAATTGATGGCTAAATTTGAGTAAGTCCACGTTCAATAATTCTCGCGGTGCCATAACAACCACATTGATGCGTTAGCAGCTTTAGGATCAACACTGGACTCTCATCTTAGAATAATTATTAAAATATAATTCCTCTCTAAGCCCAGTATCATCAAGCCCATGGCTGCTGAGAAGATTCTCATCATGCAAAAAACGTCCCAACTGGATGGATATAATAATGACTTATCTGCAAAATGGCATCCTGACATATGATAAGAATAAAGCCATAAGATCATGGTGAAAGTTGTATGGTTTTATCTAGCGCCTGAAGGAAAATTATACAAAAGATCTTTCACAGATTATTATCTCTAATGTGTATATCCAAGTGACATTGATAAAGTTTTATACGAATTTCATGACGAAATTATGGTAGCCATGATGGAGGGAGGTCTCTAGATTTTTGAGAAATCAATGAAGGGAATAAGTGGCCGTATAAGTAGAAATATGAAGCCTCCTACATCAAGAAGTGCAAAAAATGCAAAAACTTCTTCTTGATAATCCATCAGCCGTCCAAGGACTTAAATTAGGGCTAGGTATCGGTTGGTTTGGTCGGTAAATCGTACATACCAATACCAAATCGGTTTTCAATTACAAAAACCAAAATTACCATTTTTACCACACGGTACAACATAATGTAAACCAAAACCAAACCTTGTGGTTTGCGGTAAAACCAATTTTTTCGATAAATTCCAAAATAAAAAAATTCTAATTAGGCCTGCTCATTACAGCTTGCCCAACTCAAGTATGTAAGTGTCAAACACTTTTAATAATAAAGAATTTTAAAACAATAATAATACTTCATCATTTTTTATTTGACCAATTTTTTTACCAAAATAATGATAGAGTTTAACAAAATTTTAAACTCAAAACAACTGGCCCACTCATCAGAGTTAGCCAACTGCTATCATAGCCTATCAGTGGAAGCTTATTTATAGCATGTGATGGTAAGAAAATATCCCATCCAATTCGATGTGGGAATTGAATAAAATGATAAGCCACCGATTATTTTTCGGTTCTTGTTAAGCCACCTATTGGAAGCACAAGTTTGGCCAGTGTATATTTGATGGAGATATGTTGCTCCTTGTTGAGGCATCATCAGAAACCTTATTGTTTTGTAGGGATAAATGGGTTTTTAATGTTAGTATATTTAAATTAGTTCGCATTACTAACTATTAATGTTTTTTAACTGTTTCGTAGGGGATAAAATGGTTAGTATATTTAAATTGGTTAGTACAATTAAATTATTTTGTAGGGATAAATGGGTTTTTTAACTATTTAATTAGAGTCTAGAGTCACACGTGTTCACTAACTATTAATGTTTCCTTAAATTTGGGGTGTAAATTATTTCAGTGAGTTAAAACAAAAATACAGATTTTATTTAACGAATGGATGAGATTAGGTTAAATGGATATATTTGGTATATCTAGTTTATAATTTAGGTTTATTATCATAGTATTTTTGATATTACATTTTTTATTATTTTAAAAGCGGTAATTTCGGTAAATCGGTTTTTTAGATGTATAAACCAAAACCAACCACAAAAAAATCGGTAATTTCGGTTTTTGTAGTTTTGATTTTCAGTAAATAAAAAGGTAAACCATTACCATTTTTTATCGATACAAAATGGTACGGTACGGGTTTTTACCGTACCACAAACACCCCTAACTTAAATTCATTGAATAGCCCGTGGTTGTTCGCTCAATGGGGTTTAAATATTATAGATCAACTACCAAAAACACTAGAGAATAGTAAATACCTCATGGTCAACATCCTTAAGAAGTTAATCGAAACAAAACCATTAGTAAATATCAATAACAATCACATGATTTGGTTCATATAGGTGAACATCATGACGTGTTTGCATACCTAGGGCAATCATCGCAGATAACGGTTAACAATTTAAAAATGGGCCATTCCAAGTTTTTTTATGTATCCACAACATCAGACATCACTTCATCTTAAGGCATACCCTTGGAACAATGATCAAGCAGAGGTTTCCAACCAAATTATGCTCGATGGCATGAAGAAGCGATTAGAGAAGGAAAATAGATCCCAGGTTTATGAGCTTCCTCACTTACTATACGCATATTTTAATATGCCTAGAATACCTACTAGGGTAGCGCCTCTCGCTCTAACCTATGGGATATAAGTTGTAATTCCCTTGGAAGCTGGCATACCAATCATGAAATCACTATTGCCGAGTAGGGTTTGAATGAGGAAGTTATAATGACTGAACTCGATCTAGTTAAAGAACCAACGAGGCATTCCATGGTAAAGGTAGACTCTTATCCATAGCAACTAGCTAGGTGGTACAATAAAGGCTCATCTAAGAAAATTTCATTTCGGCTAGTACTTGCTCAAGAAATTTCTCGGCAATGCTAAGATTATTTTGGAAGGAAAGTTGGGACAAAATTGGGAGGGACCACTCAAAGTCATTAGAGACGATCTGTAAGGAGCCGACCATTTGAAAATAATGGAGTGCACGGATAATCCAAGGGAATGGAATCAATCGAACCAAAAAAAGTTCTACTTTTATATTTTCTTTTATTTAGTTATTTCTAACCTTATTGTTATCGTAAATTTTAACTTCAAAACCTTCGTTGGTCATAGTTTATTCTAGTTTTTCTAATTAAGTACAAGCCCGAGTGCTTTATCTTGTAATTTAACATTGTTCAAAAGTGGTAGCATTACACTTTTGGTTAATTTTAGAACAATGATCAACATCACATTAGTTTTTTTTATTAAAACTTAAGGTTTCACGATCTTCATCATGAAAAACACAAAAAAATCACTAATTTCTAGGCAAGTAAAAGACCTACACTGGATCCCTAAGCACAAGGTGAACCACACCTTGGTCGGATAAAAGTCCCAAACAGATGGACAAACCTAAAACTTTGTGAATTTTTTCTAGAGTCTTCTCTAGGCCTAAGGTAGTGTAACGACACGACCTAAAAGGTAAAATAGAAGATAAAAATATGCTTGGCATAACGGTATGGAATAATGAAAAATTTGGAATTATACAAACATCATGTTATTACACAAAGTTAGAATATACATTTAAAATAATTTACAGTATTAAAATGTCAAGACAACGAAGTTACTTCCCTCAACGAGAAATTGCCTCAATAACGATCGCTCTTTGGTCGTCATCATGATTTGGTTGAAATTCATCATACCTTGCACGAGATGATAAGAAATGCCTGGCCAGATGAAGTGGAATGACATCCATAGGAACCCCACTCTTGTGACTTCCAAAGGGGGGGGGTGGCGATAGACCGAACAATCAACTTAGTACTAATACCAAAGCTCATAGTCCTTTGGGAGTTTAAAAGAACCTAAAGAATTTAAGAAATCATGTTTATAGGCCAGCTGATTTACTTCCTCCATCTTAATGGGGACATCCATCAACCTCTCATCGAAGCCAATAGCCTAACGAGGAAATTTTCAAAATAGATACCAGAGCTTAATTATTTCATGACTTAGCCTCATTTTGATCACCTCCTCCCTCATCAGGTCTTACTTAGCTTCGTTGAGTGTTTCCTCAGAGAGTCATTCTCATCTTGCAAAAATGCATCGATATCACCTATATCTTTGTCTTTAGAGTGTTGTCTCATTAAAAAGTTAACCGAATTTGGCATGAGTGCACTGACATTGCTGAGGTGCTTGACATCATCTTTCAGCTTACCAACCAAGGAAACTGGTTCTTTGTAGGACGTTGTCATCTTTTGAAGAGCTTATCGAGCATAAGATAAATCAGGACAAGTAAAATAAGGAATCTCTACCGATACATGGCCAAGTTATAAGAATAAAAGAAAATTACTTAGTAACAATAAGAGAAAAAATCAAACGTTGGAAAAATCTTTCATTATAATAAAATGGGGCAAGACCCTTACAAACAAACAATAACAAAAGGAATAAGATGATTCTTAAGATAAATATTCCTAACTAGCTTTGACCTTCCTTTTCTTTCACCTCCTTCTTCATTTTTAGGACTTTTCACCGACTAGCCTCATAAGATTTTGGCATGGCCACAACATCTGTCTGGACATGGTTCTTTATTGTTGGTGGGGAACCCAGATCGTGCTCACTAAAAGGTTCAGACTCATCCAAGACATTTGCCTTCATCAAAACATCATCCCATACTTGCTTGAAGTTCGACTTTTTAATGAAACTCAACAAGCATTTGGCATTGGCAAAGCCTACTCATAGCCAGTATCGTACCTTGCATCCTTGGTAGCAACTAAATATTTACTTAGATCTTCCTTGGCTTTTTCAGCTGGTTGTGCTAGACTAAAAGCTAAGCGTGTTTAACCTTTAGTTGGTCGTGCACGATCTTTAACTGGTCACGTTCATCCTTCAGCTCTGTCACCACCAAGCTAGTAGATTCTTCCCTCCATCATATGCTTTTTAAGAAGCAACAAGATGCTCATTAGACTTTTCCAAGGTCGTTGTCAGGTCACTGGTGACCATGGAGTGATTCTAGAATTTTTCCAAATGCCGATAAAGTCTGACACAAACTGTAAAAGAAGAAAGGAAGTTATATCAAGATTAGTAATTTTAAACCTCCGCACCGTCGTCCTCATCCGTGAGGACATCCATGCCTTGAACTCGATGCACCACTACTTAACTGCAATTTATAAGGATTTAGATTTGAATCCAAATCTTAGTTAAATAACGTAGATATTGCATTCTTCTGCATATGTTGTTATTGAACTCAGAGAG
This sequence comes from Sambucus nigra, assembly GCA_949130495.1. Lineage (NCBI taxonomy): Eukaryota > Viridiplantae > Streptophyta > Magnoliopsida > Dipsacales > Adoxaceae > Sambucus > Sambucus nigra. The sequence continues at coordinate 359,427,624 of OX422221.1, read as the reverse complement.
ATCTTAGCAGCTCCTTTTCACTTATTTTCTCTAAATCTTTAGATTCCTCTATCATCGTCACCACATGCTCAAAGTTATCTGTAGGAGCTCGAAGAATCTTGGCCATGAACCTAACATCAACAACTTCTTCTCCATTTCTTTTTATTTGATTGAACACTGAAACCAATTGTGCATTATAATCGTAGAAATTTTCTCTTTCATTTACATGGGGGAATTTGAAATTTCCCCTTAATGATTGTTGGCGTATTATCATAACACAATCATCACCCTTGAAAATGGTATTGAGAATATCCCACACTTTCTTGCTCGTGCAATCTTCTCGAATGTTAAATTTTCTAATCCTTGATAGATTGAATATAATGGCTTCATAGTTTTTCTTCCATTAGTCTTAGAGAGTGTTCTTTTGCTCACTATTTTAAGCAACCTCCTCTTATGCAGTGGGTTCAATATACCAGTTATAGAACACATACCAAAGTCTTAGGGATCCAAAGAGATCTTTGAATTGAATACATAATTTTTCGTAGTTCACCTTCCTACATATAGGGACTCGCATTTGTGACGTATTGGAAGCCATGTAAACTGGATTGAAATTGCTCTATTACCACTTTTTTAGTATTCAAGTCTTGATAACAAACTTCCTGTTTGGGTGATTCTTTTTCAAACTATATCGCACTCGCACTTCCAGTCTCTCAAAGATAAGAACTAATAAAGAGAACAAGTATTTTTATAGAGAATTTATTTTTGTTCTCTTGTCATTTCTTATTTCAAACAACACATTTACAACCCTATTTATAGAGTTTACAAAATATGCACAATAAAAAATAAGGTTGAATAACTAGGATCACACATGTGATTATGGAATCATTGACTTATCCAATTAGAGAAAGCAATAGAGGAGATGGATTAACATCTAATCCACTCAAAGAAGGAAATATCACAAGTCATGGAAGCGGTCTTTGTGGCTTATCACTTCACACAATGCTTATGTAGTGAATAATGGGATTTACCACTTATTATATTACAAGAGGCACTAAATTTTTATTTGTTCCAACATGGGGACTTTAACTATTTGCATTGAGTTTTCGTATGGCATTATGCGCAAGTTTATTTATCAGTTTCTAAATTTTTAACGTACAAATTCTCTTAAGGCCCTTGCTCTACTTCTTCATTCCAAATCCACTGTTATCAAATTACCTAAATGACTCATTCCCGATACTCTCCTTCTATCAATCTTTGATTTTTCTCATCTTTTGATTATCAATGCAACGTTTTTTTATGTCATTGGACTGAACAACTATTTTAATATGAATAATGATTTATAATCAATAACTTTTCAATTTTTTTGTCTATATGAATAAAAGGTTAAAATGGATTAAATTTTTGTATTCAATTATTTCTTTACATGTAAATAGGACATTTGGTGCATATGTTTTAAGTATTTTTTATGTTGGACATATTGCAATTAAAGTTTTTATGCACCAACGCATTGTGCGGGTTGAAGGCTATAAAATAAAAACTCTTTAAAGAGGGTGAAAAAATTATGACCCTTTTTTTTATAAATGAGTTAAAACCCGTTAGATTTTTGTTATTTCTTTATTCTCTTTACCTTGTCTCATTATGTTTTTATTATTTAAAAAATGGATTGTTGGTACTGACTGAATAATGACTTATTGCATATAATTGTAGTTGAAGAGGTTACTAATTTAGAAGATTTGTTTTGGCTTCAATCCATGTGCAAGAATAGGAGATTCACAACTGAAAGATCTTGTTTACGTGTCCTAAACTTCCTTGGTTGGTACTACCTGTTGGAAATATTGTGTTTTTACAAAAATTAATATTATGACCAAATTAATATATTGGTCAACTTTGAGCCATTAAAAAAGTAGGACCTACATTTTAAACATAGTGGGCCAAGTACATATGCGTCCTTGTAGCAAGACGAGTCACGTGATATATTCATTTGTTAAAAAATATACAAATGATGAATAAAAAAATTGGTTTCAAGATGACCCATTTATTTATGAAAATTATTATGAAATTTATTTAATTTTCTAGGACGAATTTTCTGAACTGTCGGTAAAGGTTGTAACTATTCGCTATATAGTGACTGTTTTTCAGAGCCATCCCTAAAGGTCGTGACTGTTCACCATAAGTTGTGACAATTCATGAAAAACGTCCCTAAAGAGACCGTTTTCCAAAAGACACATCTTTTCCCGAAAGACCAAATTTCCTATAAATAAAAGACTTAATCATGCATTTGAACTAGAGAAAAATGTTTTCCAATATTTTTCATTCCTAATCGAGTCGAATAAAGTATCAAACATAATCGGTTCGTGGGACAGAAACATTGAATCTCTTCCTGCGTGTATCGAGACCGTTTCATCCTGGAAGGCATACGCTCATTATTTATTACCGTAAGCACTGTAGCTAGAACATATTTTATCTTGAGGAGAGAGTATCCAACACTCAACTCGGTCATCTTCTTCGTTTTAAGTTTTTTTTTATTGATCATGTTACGTATTGCACAAATTTGATTTATTTCATATTTTATTTTTGATAAAACACAAAAGCGCATATAATTATGGATACCAATCTTAAGGCAAAATTGTTCGTGTTTATCTTTTATGTTGTGGTGTTTTATCATCCATAATAATTTTATAAAGCATATGAAATTATTTTTCACGAAGTTTTTGTTTACTGTTAAAACTCAATTTGTAGCATTTTGAAATAGTTCACTGTAAAATTTGTTGGAAATTCTTTTATTATAATATAATAATAAATTTTAAGTCGGTGAAAATTAAATTCAAAATTATATTTTATAGACACAGTGGTTTATAAAGAGTTTTGTCCATTCATGAAAGATTATGACTATTCATGAAATGGCGTGTCTATTCGAAAGGGGTGTCTACAATTATATAATTAGAACACTCCTGATTCCTTCTCTAAGATCTTATTTTTGGAGAGTCTATTCTCTGTCATTTTTCCTTCCCTCTTGAATCAATCCTCGAGAGAGTACAACATAGAAATTGGATTCGCTGGACCTTTATATATTAAAGTGTCGCTTATATAAAGACGAAAATGTCATTTATCTTGGGAGAAAGACGTTCATCAAACCTTAGACACCGATGAGGGGACGAATCTGTCTTAAGATTGTTATAAAATATGTATGTGCTTTTGTATTTGTGAGGAATCAAATATAAAAATATATTCACATGAATAAGGATTGAATTAGTTATTCATATATGTATTGTATGAACAAAAATGTGATATATCTAGTGACATGAATTGAGTTGTATTCCATGCATAATTACAATCTTTAATTATTGTGATAATTCATGTAATCTCGATATTCCATTTAAATTGGTTTTAATTTCTTGTGTTAAGGGAAAGTATAATGCATTGTCCATTAATGTTGGTGCGTATGTTAAACATTGCAGTGCAAACCTTCTTTTGACTCCTGCATTTAACAATTATGTAATGTTAAACTTATATAGGCATTGTATTTATATATTTATAATATCATGAGCACTAGTGACTTAATCATATAATGGGTATAAATTTTAAATGCCTAAAAATTCAATGGGAGTAAAATAAAGAGGGGACAATAATTAATATTGGTATACCTCAATATATTGAATATTATAAAATGCGATAAATATTGCAAAAGATATGCGAGTCTTTAGTTGATATAAAGTGATATATTCCTTTTCATAATGTATAAATTCATATTGAAAGAATTTTATATTTCTAATTAGTGCCTTTGTCTGTGTAGTTGTCGAACGTGCTCTTCAATGAAAAAAAATATTAGCGTGGCGTGATTAATGATCTATTTATTGGATTTATGATTCAAAATTCAGAACCGAGCGATTTAACCACTACTTTAAAGATGGCATAGAATTAAATCATAAATCCATAAAAATCATGACTGCTTTAAATAAGGTAGAATCAAATTATGATCTCATTTAAGACTTAGGTGTAATATCAAGACTCCACATCTAGTAAACTCAAAGAAGGGCAAGTAACCAAATTACATATTTTATATTATGATATTTTTAAAGTTCATAATCATAGAATATGTTCCAATGGTTTTGAGGCATATATATTATTTGCGACACAACTTGTGTTTAATGCTAAGAATTGTCACAAGTGCATTTGCAGGCCTATGGAATGATAAGGAATCTACCACCAAGTGTCGAAATTACTAAATTAGAGAAAATTATCTCAATTAATATTTCTTTAGAAAAAAAGAATGGTTTACCTTCTAAATGGACATATGTGTTGGTCCAAATAAACATTAAGGTTGCACCACATGGTTTTATGTGCCAAAGTCATTGCATTTTGAAGCAAAAAATAAAGTCTTTGGAGGTTGAGAATAAATAGAGAAATTTTGTATAATTTCATATCTATGTTTGAAATTATGGGGGAAGCATTGCTTTCTTTAAGTTATATTCTCAACACATTAACCAACGATAAAATTTCAAAGGGAAAGGTTGAGAACATTTGTATAAATTGTGATAAATATGGGGGTATTTATCTAAGGCAACTATTCCTATTCAAAATAGGGACAAGACAATAAGACCAATCAATGTGTATTCATTAGTTATATAAGTGTATTTAATGTACTGTACTAGTTCCAATCTGCATTTGTATTGAGAAATATATATCTACATGATTGATTGAACCTTAGTTAATTCTTAAGTACTTTGATCATATTCCAAGATCGAAAAATGATTAAGCGTGTGCACGAATGTTCAAAAGGAAGATAATGGATCAAAGATATTAAATTATAAATAAGTCATTTGGTATCTTTATCTAGTTACCAAGATAATTGAAAAATGACCTAAACATTAAAAATAAAACATAGATTTCTCTTAAAGGAAATATATGTTTCTTGAGACTCTTAGTACCGAGTGGATATGATAGCATAATAGGAGATTCTAATGTTTCAAAATCCTTTAAATAAATGTGAGTGCCAAATGTATTATGAAATTTGGATGTATTACAAGAAAAATTCAAAATAGCCTCAAAGTTTCTAAAAGAGGAGTCTTAGTTAATCATTCTACTGCCCCTATTGTGATAGTTAATAATCAGCTGAAAGGGCGTAGAATAAAATGGTAAGTCACAACTTATTATGTTGTAGACATAATACCATATATAAATTTCTCTCTGTTACAATGATAACATTAGGCCTAATGAAAAATGCGAATCTGCTGATCCGGGAGTAAGGAAAGTTCATCGATGGGTATGGTCACCAAGAGTCATGATGATGGTAACCCAACCTAGTTGACTTGAGATCCCAAGGCTAAGGTTCAAAGGGAAAACAAAACTATGTTTGACTCACTGAGCACTGAGGAGATATCTACTCCTTCTCATTCCCATGATGAGACAGTGCACATCTACCACGGTAATTAGGGTAAGCTATGCTTTTAATGATATTTATAGCTTGTATAGTCAAATATGACAAGTGGGGTATTTACATGATACTATTCATAGAGATCACGTATGTGAGTGTGAAGGGGCCGCTTTTATGAGAATTGAAAAGGCTACAATTCTCTAAGTACTCGCAAAACCAAGTGGTGTTTGGAGCCAAAATGAACACAAACGTGAGAACCACACTATGTAGAGAAATAATTGTGTGGTTTCTATTGTCTTGGGTTACACAAATCGCTGACAGTTCAATGCATCACGTCCACTAGCTGGCCAAGTAAATCCGATAGATTTAAACTAGGGTAAGTTCAAAGCCAAAATCTACTTATCACGATGCAACTATTTCTCGCCCGTACTCTCTCAAATGTCTGTCTATTTTTTTTAGTTAGTCATCCTTTTGTTTCTAATTTTCACTCATGCGGGGGATTATTGGAAATTCTTTTATTATAATATAATAATAAATTTCAAGTGAGTGAAAATTAAATTTAAAATTATTTTTTAAAGACACATTGGTTTATAAAAAGTTTTGTCCATTCATGAAAGATTGTGACTATTCATGAAAGGGTGTCTATTCGGAAAGGGTGTCTATAATTCTATAAATAGAAAACCCCTCCTTCCTTCTCAAAGATCTTATTTTTGGAGAGTCTATTCTCTGTCATTATTCCTTCCGTCTTGAATCAATCCTTGAGAGAGTACAACATGAAATTTGGATTTGCTAGAACTTTATATATTGAAGTGTCGCTTATATAAAGACAAAAATATCATTCTATCTTGGGAGACAAACATTCATCAAACCTTAGACACCGATGAGGGGACAAATCTGTCTTAAGAAAATTGTGTGAAACACAAGACTCGACATCAATTTCCTTCGTATGGTTTGTTAGTTTTATGTGTCAATTTTATTATTATTTGAATCGTCATTCATGTGAATATATTTTTATATTTGATTCCTCACAAATAAAAAAGCACATACATATTTTATAACAAAATTTTTGTTTTCTTGATTGTTTCTAAACATTTATTTCTTTTTAAGCATTCTAATATTCAGAATGTAAATTTCATTGATAATTACTCTCACATTTTTTAAAAGACCACGAATACATTGCGAAACGAGTACTTTTCTTTACTAGGAGAAACTTTTAACTATTGTTAATTTGTCTGATGTATTTTTAAGTTTGCTTGTGTAGTTAAAAATAACTAATCATTCTAATCATTGGGGCATCATTTAAAGGACACATCCTTCCATTCGAGTAAATCGATCTTTTATAAACAATAGCAAATTTTGGTCAAATTTAATATATTTTCCAACAATTAAAACTATAGACTAAATCCATTCAATTTTCTGTGTATAAAAGTTGACCATTTGATTACTTTTGAAGAATTGTCAACCGTTGTAAACCCATTTTAGTGTTTCTGTATCATTTTACAAATTGACGCAGGCATGGTAAGATTGTCATTCACATGCAAATTTTATGCATTGACTATACTATGTATCACAATCTAGAAATAAATGAAGTGGATGGTGTAATTAAAATTCTATGCAAATAATTTTTTTGTGATAGATTTTTTGAAATTTGGGTCAATTAATGGGTTCATGTTTACAATCTCTAAGAATTTTTACTACTTTTAAATCATGTGTCGTCCATTACTTATGGTTTGAATCCATTTATTCAACATTGACCATATATATGGGTTCCACCACCTTTAGTGTGATGGTTGATAAAACAATTTTCCACAAACTTTTCATTCGAAAAGTGTATACAAATTGTTATAATTATGGGCTCTCTGGGAACGAGAGACCACTTGGATATTGGTGGTTATTTTTTGCAAGTTGATTCGATGAATTAGAAATCTTCGGTGTTGAATTTTTTTAAAAAATATTTCTCATTTGGGAGAGAGTTATATAGAACAAGGACATTAATTTATACCTTTTGATGGATAAAATTGGTCTTGTATAATCATGTTTTTGTAAGCAATTTCAATTGTTTTTATCAAGATAAATATTGCAAATAATCATTCACAAAAGTTGTATTTAATTTTACCTTTCACATGCATGTGCAGTAAAGTGCATTCATAATTTTTGATAATTTCGTACCTAGAGAGATTATTTATTAACAATAAAAAATTGTGGGTATCTCAGAGCAGATTATCAGCCTAGTTGTATTCATGGGTGCTCACACGGTTAAAGTGGGTACAAGCATATTTAACTGTTATAACGTTTTATGTAATAGTTGTGACGTTATATGCATATAAACATGGGAAACTATTCTTCTGTTAGTTAGGTAAATCATATGGCACACATGTATATTGAGTACTTAAAGTGGGGCCATATTGTGTCAACGTGAATACACCATCATTTATAAGGAATTTACGGTGTTATTATTCGATAATTCTAGTTACAAATATTCATATATTAGTAAGGAAAAAAAATGGGTTCTAGAGTGGGCAAACTTACAATGTCATGATTTTAATGTGTGTTGTCATGTGATAGTCTCTTTTTTAGACGTATATAAACATATCAAAATTTTATCACATCTTTGGTAATGTATATGTTCACATGTCTTTTGCGTGGAACTATTAGTGTCTTAACGTGACAATACTATTTATGTGATGACATAAGGGTCATGTATGTGGCCACATGTATATTAGTGTTGTTATAATTTTAGTGTCATGAATCTTATATTAGATATCTAATGTTGTTTCATTAAAATTCACCAAGTGAAATATGATGATATAATTTTTATTGTGCACTAATTTAATATTATCATTATTGGCTAACTGGATATAGTCAGTAAGTAAAATATCATGCGATAATATTTTTGACTTATATTTAATCTTTGTAACTTATATTAGATTTTTAAAACTTAACCTTTGCATATCATTAAGTACTATGTAACATTCAGTTTGATCTCGTCCTTGACAGGCATCAACCTAGCCAAGCCGACCTCACTCACTCATTTTTGATTTACATTTAATCTTCGTCACTTATATTACATTTTTAAATGTTAACCCGTGCATGCTTATTACATGCTTGGGGGGTACACAGTGCACCCCCAAGGCTACAAATACCATTAATCTTCTTCCTTGAGGATGATCAAATATTGAAAACCCTAACCTAAACTCAGTCCAAATATATAGTAGAGAGAGAAAGCTTGATAGTTGTATTCCTAAGAGCATTAGTGCCTAATTTTATAGTGAAAACATCACAAACACCTTGCACAGTGGACTTGGCTATTGCTGGACCACTTATACCATTTTATTATCTTATTTTCCTCATCTCCTTCTATATTTACTTTACTGCACTCTTATCTCCATTACTATAGATAGATAGCTTAAGCTCCACACAAGTTTAAGTGGTGATATCTTTGGTATCATCATTTTGGCACCGTTTTTGGGAAACGATTTCATCTTCTTCCTCTCATTTCCAGCTTAGATCGTGCTTACATCTCTGGTGGTAATCCAACTCCACCATTGTTGGACCTGAATCAACTTTTAAAGAGTTCTGGTTGGTACCTTCAAGATTTCTTTTAGCTCATCTAGTTCATCTACACTCTTACTAGAGCTATGGCTTCAGACCTGCCTCTATGCATTGGCCCCAGCTCCAACCAAGCACCACCTAAGTCAAATATGGCATACGTGGAAGCGACGCTGCGCTCGCTAGTGGCCAGCCAGCAAAAGATGCAATAGGAATTTATGGAGTTGAGACAAACCATGATGGAAAGGACTCCGGGCGCAACAACGAAGATCATCACCTCGACCGCCAGGGAGGTTGTGGATTCGGTGACAGGAGGACCACCACCAGACTCGCAAAAGGAGCCACAATGCCACCAGTGGTAGAGAAACGCGGCCCACCCCGGGCGACTTTGCCTGTGAAAATAAGTGAAAGAGGATCTAGACGATCAAGATTGTGATAAGGAGGATTACTGGAAACCATATGAGGTTTCTAGCCACACGGTTCGCCCAACACCAATCTATAAGGGAAATAGAGCAAGGCTGACCCAGAACTTCAACCTTTCACCGTCTTAGTAGAGGGTCAGCATTATATCATCTTGACCCTATGGTAGACTTACGTGATCGACTATCGTGATCTCATAGTAACGCTGTCTCTAGAGGGAATGGTGAACGTGTCAAAGGTGGGCCTCATCAAGGCCGAGAAGGATATCAAAGGGAAGTGGACAGTCATTGGGGAACTATTGGATGAGGGAAGGTTCCTAATATAATCGATAAAGAAGGCAGATGAGACAGTTCAGTGGTAACAGAGAAGCCTTGGAACAACTTAATTCAGAGAAAAATATTGCTATGACAACCCTCATGAGTGGGCTATAGAAAGGCAAGTTGCTCTGGAAGATGGCCGAGGATCATCCCAAATCTATGGAAAAACTTCTGTCCATAGTCAGAAGAGTCATGAACGCTGAGGAGGCCATGGCGGCCAAAGGAAAAGATGAGAAAGAAGCAAATGGGAGCAAGTCTCAAAAGGAAAAATGGAAAAATGGAAAGAAAAGGTCGACTGATGATAAGTTTACCAGTTATACTCTATTGACAGTGAGTCCGGACCTAATTCTAAATGAAATTAAGGAAAATAGATCACTTCAGTGGCTCGCAAAGCAAAAGTCCTCTCCTCACAAGAGGGACAAGAGCAAATGGTGTGATTTTCATTGGGGTCATGGGCACATAACCGACAAGTGCTTAGCTCTGAAAGACAAGACAAAAAAGTTACTGAAGCAGGGGAAACTCTAAAAGTACGTGGATTAGAGTGGAGAAAGAAAGTATTTAAGGAAAAAGTGCAGTGGGAGAAAGGGGTAAAATTCAGGCCGATAAAAAAGATGATGAAGAATCGAACAACGATGAAGACAACCCGAATCTCCCACCTAAGATCCCCGAGCCTAAGGGACACATGCACATGATTTCCTTTAACGTAAAGATGATTAGTGGAGATTATGTTGGCAAAGGAACTAAACCGATCGACTATAAGGCACATGTTATAGAAGCATGATTAGCTCTAAAGAGGTTAGACGTTAAATCGGCCATTACAAAACCGAAGTCGAGTAAGATTCAAAAAGTGGACTTGGATACCCTGGTGGTAGGTTTCTCAAGGAAATATTTTAAGGGAAACTTGGCCCCTTACGATGACCCGTCATTATTACTAGGTTCCATGGGTATGACGTGATTCAGATACTTTTGGACGTTGGTAGCTCATCCGATGTCATGGTTTGGGACTACTTCAAGGGGTTGAAACTCAACAAGAATAGGCTAGTTCATTATCATCAATCGCTGATAGGCTTCAGTAGAGAGAAGGTTCACCCACTGGGGGTGTTTAAGATGCATATATGCATGGGAACCTGGTCAAGGTGCCTAACAAAGAGAGTAAGCTTCTTTGTGATGGATGAGAATATATTCTCGGCCTACTACATTATTCTCGATAGAGTAGCTCTCAAGGAATTTAAAGCGATCTCTTCTACAGTTCACCAAATGGTAAAATTCTTGACTCCTTATGGGGTAGGGGAAGTCCAAGGTGACCAGGTGAAAGCACGAGAATGTTACTTCAGTTCATCATAACAAAAGGAGGTCCACAAGAAGCTCACGACCTCCTATAACATTGACACTCTTGACCCAGGGGACGAGAGGAAATTGAAGAAAGGTGAGGCCGCAGATGAGGTAGAATCCATTGTCCCCAATGAGGACGAGCTGGAAAAAACCATCCAAATTGGCACATCATTTAAGAAAGAGGTGAAAGAAAAGTTAGGGGAGCTAGTAAGGAAGCGATAGAGCATCTTTACGTGGAGCCATAGAGATATGATGGGAATTAACCCCGAGATTATCTACCATCGGCTAAACATTAATGAAGATGCCAAACCAATGAAACAGAGAAGGGGGACCTATGCCAGAGATAGATACAAGGTCATCCAAGACGAGGTTAGAAAGCTCTAATCAGTTGAGTTTATTCGTGAAGTGCACTACCTAGATTGGATGTCCAACATTGTGATTGGGCCGAAAGCCAACAAAAAGTGGAGGATATGTGAAGAATTCATGGATTTAAATAAGGCTTTCCCAAAAGATAGCTTGCCATTACTCCGAATAGATCAAATGGTGGATGCTATGGTTGGTCACGAACTGATGAGCTTCATGGATGATTACTCAGGGTATAATCAGATCTTTATGCATGAAGACAACACTGAGAAGACTTCCTTTATTATTAATAAAGGGACTGACTGCTATAAGGTCATGCCTTTTGTCCTAAAGAACACAGGGGCAACCTATCAAAGGTTGGTCAATAAAATGTTTGAAGAGAAGATTGGGAAGACGATGGAAGTATATGTGGAGGACATGCTAACAAAGAGCTTGAAGGCTGAGGATCATATGGTCGACCTTGAAGAACGTTTGACGACATGGACCGATACAAGATGAAATTGAATCCGAAAAAGTATGTGTTCGGCATTGGCAGTGGTAAGTTCCTTGGCTTCATCATTAACTAAAGGGGTATTGAGGCAAACCCAAAAAAGATCAACTCATTGATTAATATGAAGACACTAAAAACTATAAATGATGTATAGAGGAGGACATGAAGATTTCCTTCTCTCAAACATTTCACCTCTAGAGCCACAGATAAGTGTTTGCCATTCTTTAAAATCTTGAGAAAAGCATTCATCCGCGACTAAGAATGTGTGAAGGCTTTTCGAGATCAGAAAACTTATTTAGGATCCCCTATCTTGTTGTCTTGACCGATTCAAGGGGAGAAGCTATATTTATATTTGGCAGTATTTGAGTCATCCATTAGCGCTGTAATTGTACGAGATGATGAAGGTGTCCAAAAGTTGGTTTACTTCAACAACAACAAGGAGACACATGGGGCCGAGATGAAATATCCTAGAATGGAAAAGTTAGCAAATTACTCTTATTCATTCATGCGTCAAGAAAAATGAAGTCATACATCCATGCTCAATGGTGGTTCTCACAAAAACTCCAATAAGGCAAGTCATCCATAAAGCTCAGAAATCGGGTAGGCTGATGACTTGGTAAGTAGAGTTAGAAGAGTTTGACATCATGTATCAACCGAGGGCAGCAATTTAGGGTCTGGCCCTAGAAGATTTTTTGGCACAGTTCACATAGGCAGAGGCTGAGACTAACGAAAATAAAGAGATTATTCAACCATTGGCTGAGATTATAGAAGGTTTTAACGAACCAACTACAACCGACTCTGATAAGGCCAACACGATAAAAATATTTGTTGTTCAAGTATGGTATCTATGTGAAGGACCCTTTTCGGGGGAAGATCTTGTAGGGATCTTATTTGTTGATATCTCGTCTTGTGAAAATGGAAGCGACGCCAGAGTAATACTCTCATCTTTGGATGGAACCAACATTGAATATACCTTGAGATTCAGATTCAATGCGTCAAATAATGAGTCAGAATATGAGGCCCTGTTGGCATTCGCCCTTACAAAAGTGCTTAACATTGGCCAAGTGATTATCGATAGTGATTCACAGTTGATAGTGAACCAAGTATTGGGCATATATGAGGCCAAGGATGAAAAATGGCCAAGTACCTAGCAACGGTAAAGAAAGTTGTTTGAGAAGTGAAACCCAGGAGAATACCTAGTAGTGAGAACAGCTGAGCCAATGCTTTGGCAAGGCTGGCATTAACAACCAGGGGCGAGGTGAGACCCACCGTCCAAATTTATTTCTTAGACGAGGCGACGATCGAAAGAAGTAATAGCGGAGTCCATTTTATCTAAATTTGGATTTAGGAAACTCATGGATGGACCCGTTGATAAAGTACATCCAAGATGGTGAGCTCCTGGACTCCAAGGATAAAGGTAAGAAACTCAAGTACAAGGCAACCAAATTCTCCCTTATTGGAGATGTCCTACCCAAAAGGAGGTTCCTCTTACCTCTGCTGAGATGTGTCCATTCCACTGAGGTGGAATATGTGCTACGAGATGTCCATGTAGGGTCATGCACAAGTCATATTGGCGGATGATCGCTAGCAAAAAGAATACTGAATCAAGGTTATTAGTGGTCTACACTCACTAAAGATGCAACCGAGTATGTGAATAAGTGCAATAAGTGTCAACGGTTCTCCAATATCCCTCACCAACCTGATTAAACACTCTCGTTCATCATAACGTCATGGTCATTCACAATGTGGGGAATTGACCTTGTTGGCCAACTTTCAAAGGTGATCGGTGGTTATCAATATCTGATTATGGCCATTGATTATTTTTCTAAATGGTTAGAGGCCGAAGCTATTATCTCCATCATCAAGGTTAAGACTTTCAAATTTATTTGGAGAAATATCACCTGTAGGTACGGCTTGCCTCACACACTCATATAAGACAATGGAAAATAGTTTAAAATAAATCATTGGAGGCCTACAATGAAAAGGTCAACATTAAGCAGTTCAATTCTGCGCTTGACCAACCCAGGCCAACAGCCAGACTGAAGTCTCAAGTAGGACTATATTGGACGACATCAAGAAGAAGCTAAAGGATGTCAAGGGCTTATGGACTTAGGAGTTACATGGAATTCTATGGGCCTATAGGACGACATATAGAACGACAACGAGCAAAACACCATTCATATTAGCCTATGAATCAGACACAGTTATTCCTACTGAATATGGTCTCCCCAGCCATAGAATCCAAACCTATGACCTCGAGGAGACTTAACCTGGATTTAATTGAAGAAAGATGAGAGGACGCTGAGGTCCAACAGTCCGCCTGCCAGCTAAGGGCCGCTAGGTTCCATAATAAGAAGGTAAATGCAAAGTCAATAGCCGTGGGAGATTTGGTATTAAAAAAGGTTTGGCAGAATTCGAACAAACTACGTCCGAATTTGCATGGTCTATATCGAGTCACATAAGAAGTCATCCCAGGAACCTACAGATTGGAGAACTTAGAGGGGGAAACCTTTTCTAATTCCTGGAACACTAACCATCTAAAGACATATTATTAGTGTTGATTTTTTTTATTTGTTTGTATGATGACTCAAATGTTTGTGTGATAATAGTACTTTGTAAGAAAGTATAAGTTGATTAATGAATGAGAAATCCAAATGTTGATCCATATCTGTGTTCTTTAATTATTGTTGTGTGGTTTGGATGATGCTAAACAAAAGAACGTGATTTATTGGTGAACTAGTCATAGTTCACTCTTGGTGATATGAGAGTTCATGGAGAGACTTGTCTCTACCATGAATTCTCCATAACGGCAAGAGGGGGAACGGGTGAAATAACATCACTTAAGTGGTGGGAAACACAAAACTATGAAAATCATTTAATTATGGTTATATAAACATCACAATGTGGTGACATTAGAGTCAAAACTCTCTCGGCAAAGACGAGAGTGTATAAAGAGACGAGACTCATCCACACACTCCCAAAAATGATAAGAGGGGACTTGTATAATTAACATCATTAGTTTGGTGATTAAAATGGAAATCTTTTTACTATGGTTATATAAACATCACAATATGGTGACATTAGAGTCAAACTCTCTCGGCGAAGACGAGACTCATCCATACACTCCCAAAAATGATGAGAGGGGACTTGTATATTTAGCATCATTAGTTTGGTGATTAAAATGAAAATCAGTTAATTATGGTTGCATAAACATCATAATGTGATGAATTTTGAGTTGGACTTATGATCGGACAATTATAAGTTCATCAACAAATATGAATATGCATACAACACACTTTGTCAAATAGCATAAATAAAAATGAGCTGCGTTCAATAAATAGCATCAATAAATGATCATCAGATGCTGACATTATCAACATTACAATTAATGACGTTCGAAAATTAATGACATTGTTCAAAGATGAGGTTATAGATGTTCAAAAATTATTAATTACAAGTGGAAAGGGTAAGAGGGCACAAGCGGCCACCGAATAGAAAAGATAACAAAATATGGAGAAATGGTTGTCTAATCTTGCTTGTCAGCCTACTCCGAGATGAGATTGTCAATAATGGGTTAAGTTTCAACCTCACCCTCAATATCGGTACCTTCCATCATCTCATTCCCCAGCTATGTCGATGCGTCATTAACATTTTCTTCAGTGGCAGCACCCTCAGCATCGACTTCGTTAAATGCAGTAATGGTCGCTGGGTCAGAGAAGTCAAAATCGAGAATTTTTGGGCCCGATAGGCAACGTAAGGGTACTTTTTCCTTGACCACCGAGGGGAAGTGCGGGCTCCCCTATCTAAATATTGAAGTCCGTCCCCAGCGAACTCATCTAAGGCCTTGAAGTCTTCTACAACCTTTTTCTTAGCAGCCTCGACAACAACCCCAATCTGCTTCTCATACTTCTTCTCCAGGGTAGCAAAAACGTCATTATGCTCCTTGATCTTATCAAGGTCTTCCCGTCGCTTCTGCTCCAGAGCCTCCACCTGGGTCTTATGATCTACCTCCTTTTGGTTCAAAGCTTACTTGGATGCCTCCTCAGCCTCAACAGCGTCAACAAACTTATCAATCATGGCCTTTTTGGACTGGACCCATTTGTACAGTTGGTGAAGAAATAAGAGAGACTACAAAGATAAGAAGTATAAGTTAATAGGAGACATGATGAGATAACACTTAATGAAAATGAAAAAGCAACAGATGTGAGATTAGTTACCTGGATGACCCGATAGAGGCTAAAGTTATAGAGGTAGGAAGGCTCCATTGACTCAGAAAATCTACTGTCGGACTCAAATAACACGAGCTAATAGAAGATCTTGGACTCATTTGGTCCCCCATTACTATAACAACCCGTGTAATTTTTGGGGTATTTTTCAAAATAAAGAGGAAAAATAAATTTTGAGATAAAATTATTTTTATTGCTCAAATATGTTGGTTATGATTTTAGAAGAATACAACTTCAAGCGGAATTAAAATCGGAGTTAAAACGGGTTTTATATGAATTTTTTTATATTTTGCCTTATGGAATTTTTAAGGGAAACTGTCAGATTTTAGGCATGATCGATCAATCGATGATTTTCATAGATCGATCGATCGATGATTTTCATAGATCGATCGATGGTCCCAGAAAACGTGAACAACAAGTATTTTTGAGGAGTTGTGGTTTGATTCAAACTCTTATATTTTTACCTTATAAAAAGGGATTGTTGGCTATTATTTTGGAACAGCCTTGTGGCATAAAAATACCCAGAAACATATTTTCTTTTCCTCTATTTTATACACAAACAGTACCCTTTATTTTATGCATTCAACCTTAGGTTTTTGGAGGTGTTCTTGGGGCTGTTTTGAGGTTGTTGCTGGAGGAGTTTTTGATGATTCTTAGAGCAGATTTTTGATGGCTTATTCTGTGAGTTCTGAGCAGATTGTTGTTGGTTCTTGTTGGTGGTTTAAGGTATGGGGTTTTACACAATATGCTCCTTAATCTTGTGAGTATTATTCTCGTTGTTTTCTTGTGACTATTGACTCATATTTGATTTGCTAAATTCATTTGGAAATCTAGAAATATTTGTTGGAATCTAATTTTCGATTCATGTGGTATTATATTTGGTGTTGAGCATGTTGTCATGAAATTTTAATATGGCACGGAGGTTGGGCACCCTCCAATATTCCTTTTTTCGGATATGCTTAAGAATGCATAGGCGCGGTATGGTGGTGAGATTTTAGGCATGATCGATCAATCGATGATTTTCATAGATCGATCGATCGATGATTTTCATAGATCGATCGATGGTCCCAGAAAACGTGAACAACAAGTATTTTTGAGGAGTTGTGGTTTGATTCAAACTCTTATATTTTTACCTTATAAAAAGGGATTGTTGGCTATTATTTTGGAACAGCCTTGTGGCATAAAAATACCCAGAAACATATTTTCTTTTCCTCTATTTTATACACAAACAGTACCCTTTATTTTATGCATTCAACCTTAGGTTTTTGGAGGTGTTCTTGGGGCTGTTTTGAGGTTGTTGTTGGAGGAGTTTTTGATGATTCTTAGAGCAGATTTTTGATGGCTTATTCTGTGAGTTCTGAGCAGATTGTTGTTGGTTCTTGTTGGTGGTTTAAGGTATGGGGTTTTACACAATATGCTCCTTAATCTCGTGAGTATTATTCTCGTTGTTTTCTTGTGACTATTGACTCATATTTGATTTGCTAAATTCATTTGGAAATCTAGAAATATTTGTTGGAATCTAATTTTCGATTCATGTGGTATTATATTTGGTGTTGAGCATGTTGTCATGAAATTTTAATATGGCACGGAGGTTGGGCACCCTCCAATATTCCTTTTTTCGGATATGCTTAAGAATGCATAGGCGCGGTATGGTGGTGAGGCTTGGTGACCCGGTTAATGTGTTGTTGAGAAATTATATTGATATAATTGCTTATCAGATTCACTTTGATTTGAATATTCGTATTCGTATTGTTACGTTTTATTCACCGCTAATATTTGTTGAGCATCTTTCCTGTCGTATTGTGTACTTCCCCATATTTTCTTTTAGTGGCAGGTTAGCGCGGATTTTGGGACACTATGGAGATTGATTTTAGCGAGGATTATTTTGGGAAGATTTTAATACAAGAGAGAAGACTTGTATTTATTTATTTTGATGTATAGAGCATTGGAGATTTATTTTAGATGTTGTATTTTTATTTGAGAGATTTGTTGTATTAATTTGGAGAAATTTGAGATTTGTGGTTTTGGTTCTTTTGTGGGTTTTAGATGCTCTATACCTTGTTATATTGTGGAATTGTTTAGTTTTATCGTAGTAGCGCTCCGCCCCGCTCTCCCCGGGCGCAGGCGGGGTATTACAAAGAGTCAGCACTGATAGAGAGCAGAGAAATCCTCTAGGCCAAGACTGAAGTAGAAGATATGGGTATGGCCAAGGAAGAGGTATCTTAGGGCACATCAGACCTCCTGTTATTCTTTTGAGCAGGGGAGACATTTAAAGTGCCATAGGTAGGCTCCTTTCTTTTCTTCACTTGATCGAGCTGGCCGGGGCCGCCAGCGGTGGTATTCTTCAGAGGATTAGGTCCCTTTGACATCTTGCTTAGTAGATTTCCAAGCAAAGGGCTGCCATTTCACACAATTGATCAGAGATGCCTTAAGGATGACCTATAAATAAGAGATAAGGTTAATACCAGTAAAGAACAGCCAAAGACGACAAAAAAAATATGAAAAAAAAGTTTACTCACACAACTCTGAAAATGGGTTAACCCTTTGATCCGCTTTTTTACGTACTTGGGAGTTATTAACCTTTCGAACTCCACAACTCCATCATCATCTCCTTTAGAACGGAGCTTATCAATTTTCTCCATGTCGTCTATGCTATAACGGGGGTCCTTCCTGGATGACATGGGAGCCTTTACCCATCTCCTGGGTACTCTCGGTGCTGAGATACTATCGAAGTTGTTGGCATCAAACTCCCCGGCACCCGAGATAAAAAAGTACCGAGATTCCAATGTTGATTGGAAATTTTATTAACACGAGGAACTTTCTTAGTAATGTTCCTGACTATAAGATGATAGTATCTAGATCGTGCCCTAGAGCATGAAATGTTTTAATAGCCTCTGAACACCAGAATAGGAAGGTCAGTCTTGTGGATCAGATGCTAGAACTGGATGAAGCTGATAAGGATCCTCCAAGCATTAGGGGACAATTGAGCTGGGAACCTTAAACCGGTTGGAATGACTAATATGTTGGGATGGATAAGAAGTCTTAAGTCGACTTTGAACATTTGTTCATAGATGGTGACCTTACCAGCACGACCGACATAGGCCCTCTCATCCCTCATAGGAACCCCCATATGAACGTCAGAGTTAATACCGTACTGATGCCTCCATGATAACAAATCCATCTCCCTGACAGTGCTTGGGATGTTCTGGGTATAACTATTATCAAGTGGATCCTCATACAAATCATATGAGAGCTCCTCAACCTCAATGATTGCAGCTCCTTAGTGACACCTTCTGATGTATTCGACATCAGACATGGCCGTAATTGGAACAACTATAGAAGCGGTTGAAATGCTACCTCCACTCTCGGCTCATCAGTGTTCGAGATCTGATGTACATAATGGTCTGCACGATTGGAGGACTCAACGTGATGAGTATACGAGGCGCGTGAAGAGGTCTCAGATGCCTGAGACTCCTCTAGATTAGAGGTGGGAACCCTTATTGCCTCTTGGAAGGAATTTTCGCTCTCGGCTTGAGTAGAGGCAAAAGGACTATGGTCTGAAGAAGGCGATGCCTCAGACATTGAATCACTGAGCTTAGTGATGGGAGGGTGTATTACAGCTAATGGGACGGGGTGAATTAGAAGTGTAGGGTCATCTCCAGCCTTAAGTTTATCCTCGGCCTCAGCTTTGCACTTACGTATCTCACTGAAGAGACTTTACCTAAGGTTTGGGTATTGGTCAATCAACTCTTATAGAGTCTTCAACATTCAATCAGTTAAAAGTTTGACCTTAGTTGACTTTTGGATCAAAGGGGGAACTCAAAAGGTTTTTATCAAGAACACTAAGATTCGGCTCACCGGATAAGACAACCGGGTTACACCAGTAAACCTCATAGTGGACAAACAGGGCACCAAACTTCCTAAAAACACCACTAAAGAAACCCTAACCACCTATGAGATACTATACCATCACTAAACTTCCTGAAGCTAACCCTATAGCCACCTGGACAAGTCGCTGAAAAAATAGAGAAATGGTCGGAAATTGAAAAAGAATCCAGGGAGCTAATTAATGGAGGAAAACTCAAGAGAAAGGTATTGGAATGTTACCTGAGTGGAGCGGAAAACCTGAGAAGATAAGAGGATTCCTAAGAGCAACTGGAAAGTACTGAATAAAGGGGAAAGATAATGGTTTGGAAATTGCAGAATCTTTGGGCGCGAAGGAGAAAGATTGGAGGGGAAAGAGAAAGTGAAAATTTTAAGCATATTTAAACTGTTTAACCACTGCGCTTGTTTTCCCACATCGTCATCATTAGGTCACACTTCCCCTAGGCAGGCTTGCAGCCACCACACTTAGGGAACACGCTAAACTACATAGTTGATGACAAGTGTCCATCCCATGACACTTAAAAGGAACTTCAACATAGGGCATTGAAATGATATCCTCACCCTTAGCCAAATGGGTTCGCATCCTATGCCTCAGATATTACAGGGTCAGCTAATAATACCCCTTAGCCTTCCACTCACATTGAAGGCTAAGGGATATGGGTGATTCATATACACAAGTGTGTCCTCGTCGTTAACATGCCTCAACCAAGCCAATCCGTCCTCACTCACTCATCAAGTTGGACAGTCAAGGGCCGCGCCACTGTGGTCCATCCTCAGCAGTCTCGTCCTCGATCGCTTATATCGTATTGATGCCCTACCAAGATAAGGTGGTCGAGACCCATCAACCGAACCAAGGTTAAATCAACAGTCTTGTCATGACGTTCTATCATCCTGGCAAGTCGAGACTATGCTTAGACCCAGCTTCATATGTATCTACAGAGAAGGTCCCTTATATTGGACTCGGCTGGGCCGAAACCATTAGGGATGACATCTACCCCACGTGTGACATAAGGTTCCAGCAATGGTTGATCCACGTGGGCATGTGGTTGTAATAGATCTTCATAAGCATGTGAAGGAATATTTCATCATCATGACTTATGTGTGCCGGGACAGGTGGCTGGTTCAAATTGGTTACCTCATCATGTGCATGCTTATTACATGCTTGGGGGCGCATAGTGAACCCCTAAGGCTATAAATACCATTCATCTTCTTCCCTGAGGAGGATCGAATATTGAAAAATCTAAGCTAAACTCTATTAAGATATATAGTAGAGAGATAAATCTTAAGAGTTGTATTCTTAAGGCCATTAATGCCTATTTTTATAGTAAAAACACCACCAAAGACCTTGCATAGTGGAGTAGGGTACGGATGAACCACTTATACCATTATGTTATCTTCTTTGCCTTATCTCATTTGGTATTTACTTTACTGCACTCTTATCTCCATTACTATAGATAGCTATATTGAGCTCCATACAAGTTTAGGTGGTGTTATCTCTAGTATTATCACAGTTTAATTGATTATTAATGGAACATAATTAAATTTTCTCGAGAGTAATGATTTGAAAATTTTAATAGGATTAATTTCAATAAGGGATGGTATATATGTTGATTCCCTTCACAATATTGTATTTCGTAATAATTTTGACATGGAAAAGTCTCCACTTTTAATAAAGAAGCACTTGAACGACACGGAATAAACACAATGGATGGGTGAATACACACATATTTCTACTATTACCAAGTGAATTGGACAATACATTGAATAATGTAAAGTGTGATGAATACTGCAAAAGATATTTGAGTGTATAAAGATATACGATGAAATGTGCCTTTCCATAAGCAGCAAACTCATTTTGGAAGAATATTATCCTTCAATTCATGTGTTTGCCTATGTAATTTCCAGATGTACTATTCATCGACAAAAAATTAGTGTGGTATAAATATAGATCTATTCATCAGATTTATTATTTAAAATTCAGAACCGAGCGATTTTACGATTACTTTAAAGATGGTAGAATTAAAATAATAAATCCATAAAAATGATCATTAGATTCAGAACCGAGCGGTTTCACGACTACTTTAAAAAAGGTAGAATCAAATTATGATCTCATTGGAGACTTAGTGTAATCTTATGCCTCCACAACTAGTAAAATAAACGAAGGGCAAATAAGCAAATTACACTTTTTATTTTATGATCCTTTTTTAAAGTCCATAATCATGAAATATGTTCAAATGTTTTGAATATATATATATATATATATATATATATATATATATATCTGTGTGTATGTGTGTGAACACAACTTGAGACTATTTCTAAGAATTGTCACAAATGAATCTGTACACCTATGGAATGATAAGGAATGTACCATTAAATGTAAAAAAAAGTAGAGAGACTTATTTCTGCTAGCTTTTCTTTAGAATGAAAAGAATGTCTTACATTCTAATTGGATAGATGTGTTGGTCCAAACAAACATTAATGTAGCAACACTTTATTTTATGTGTCAAAGTTATTGCACTTTAAAGGAAAAATAAAGCCTTTGGAAGTTGAGAATAAATGCAATAATTTTCATAATTTTAAATATAAGTTTGAAATTGTGGGTGAAGCACCAATTTTTATAAGTTATATCGATAAAATTTAATGGGAAAGGTTGAGAACCTTTGTATGAAGTATGACAAATGCAAGGGGTATTTATCTAAGGTGGTGATTTCTATCAAAAAATAGAAACAAAAGATGATTCCTATTGAAAATAGGATTAAAAAGAATTGAGTGTGTATAAGTGCATTTAATGTAGTATAGTATTTCTAATATATATTTGTCTAGAGAAGTGTTTACTTAACTGATTGAACGATAATTAATACTTAAGTACTTTGATTATATATCAAAGTTGGATATGATTAAGGGTGTAAACAAATCTTTAGAATGAAGATAATAGATCAAAGAGTCTAAAGTACAAATGAGTTGTTCGGTATCCAAATGGTTACTCGGATATATGTGACAAATGACATAGACATTAGGAGATTATGAATTTCTTTTAAACGATATATGATTCTTAAGACTTGTATTTTGAGTGATATATTAGCACAATTGGAGGTGTTATTATTTAAAAATCCTCTTAATAAATTTGTAAAAAATTAATGATGGAATATGAATTTGTTCTTCAAAAATCAAGGTACCATTGAAAGTTTTGAAGAGCATGATTCAAGATAAAAACTCTAATGCCTATTGTTGCGATTGACATTCATTGTTTGAAAAGGCAAAGAATAATTAGGTAAGTCACGACTTATTATACATTACATAAGACCATAGAGGAATCGCTCTCTTTTAGTCATTGCATAAGAAATTTTTTAATATTGACCATAAGTTTTCTAAAGGTTTTCAAAGTGTTAAAAATGTTTGGCTTGCTAAAAATAAAACTCAAAATCCATTTTTGAGATATTAAACATTTGAAGTCTTTCATGAAACAAATATGTAATTTTTTATTCAAGGAAAATAATGAAGTAATCCAACTTCATTAGATCTAAGTCTAAAATACAAATATCTGAGAAATACATGGAGAAGGATGAAGAAGAAAAACTAAAAGTGTTTTCCTATAGATTTAAGCTATCAAAAAATTATCTCTTAAAATCCTCTTGACCTCTAGACGTCTCTTTGATAACACGACAAATCTTTTACAAAACACTTAAGTCACAAAGATATAGCTACAAATATGAATGTTCACGAACTCCCATAATAAAAGGTACCAAATCTTGAATATATTTCACTTTCCTATAAACATCGCAGCTAGCAAAGCTTCTTCATTGAATAAATGAAGCTCTTCATTGAAGCAAAGGTAGAACGGTAACTGTCATGAGAATCTGAGCCAAAAACTCTGATAAGGTTCTGGACTAGTAAAACGTTACTTTGTTGAAGTGAAGCTGGCCTTCTCTACGTGAATTTCCACTTGTGAGTCTTGGACTTGGGCAAAAAGAGCTATGAAGTCCTATAATAAAAATACCATTAAAACATATGGTATAATTATGCAATTTTGTTCAAAATAATTATGTATATATAAAATTATATTTTCATATTTATATAACTAATGTGGGAATCTACGTAGAAAAATGTGGGAATTTTGGATATTTTATAAGTAAACTGATGATTTAAATGGATCACCTAAGTGAATCCTTCAAAATTAGGGGTTGTTATTAGTTAGTTTGTTTAGTAATTGATGTATTCCATTAGCCCACTAACTTTTTTGATAATTCGATTTTCAGTGTTTTAAATCCCTTATCAATACCCAATTGTTTGGTATTTTCGATAAATTTTTCTTCTGTAAGTCGATTTTTTCTCGATATTTTTAGTTTTTAATTTTTTTGTTGTTTAGTCTTTTGTTATTTTCTATTTTTATTTGCAATAGCCAAATTGACATATAAACTATCGAATAACCTTCATATTTATACAACATGCACATAACAAATAACCTAGGAATTGACCCAAACTCCTCACATGAATATGAAAATAACTTATAAAGAAGATAAAATAAATGAATAAGTATGTCTTCTTAATTTGAAAATCTACTACATATATACTCCGTAAAAATGAAAAATACCAAGAGAAAATTAACTTAGCTTTAACATGCAAGAGAAAATTAAACATTGAAATCATTCTAAATGTTACCAATTGTGATATATCAGCCCAATAAAAGATATAAATTAACAAATATATTATTAGTTTGATATTTTTGATAGATTAAGTTTGTATGTTAGACATTAAATTCTGTATTTTAATGTTGGTATTGTAACTTTAGTAAATCGTTTTTAAAAGTCTAAACTAAAATCAACCACAAAGTTTTAGTAATTCAAGTTTTGATAATTTCAATTTGCAGTTATCAAAATTAGTAAACCAAATCCATTTTTTTCATACTGAAATGATTTAATGTGGTAAAATTCATAACCAACTTACAATAAGAAAGAACTATTAGACCCAACATAAGGATGACCCAATGTTTACTCTCTAAGTTGTATATAGTAGCAAATTGTGGCTCTCCCTTATGAATGACCACTTTATTTTTCTATCACCAATGGAGAAGGTATGCGTTAGCTATACTTACTAAATTCTAAAAAAAGCATGACTAATTTATTATCCAAAGGATGTTTTTTTTACAAAATCTAGGGAAGTTCTTTCTTCAATGTTTTTCTCTTATTTTGTAAAAAATTGGCATAAACCTCATAATTTAAATTTAAATAAAAATAAAATAATTTAAAAAATGGCTTTATCATGAGATATTTTAGAATTCTTACAAGAGTAATGTGTAAGAAAATGCGGAGCCACTTGGGTTCTAGGTGGGGCAAGTGCCCCATCTAAAAGTTTACTTTTATTCTCATATATTTTATAAACTTAATATAGTGACCCACCTATATTTTAATCGATTTTTGTTTTAAAATATCTTGTTGGCATAGTATTCCACTCTATATTCTATATACGCTTAAGAAAAAAAATTGAGTTAGTACATAACAATCATATCATTTTCATGAACTTTAATTAATAAAAAGTTTAAGAAATGTGACAAAACTTTGTTTTTGAATATTAAATGAAACTCTTAAGTATCTATATTTTTAATATGTTTTTAATATGATTTGTAAGATTTATGAATATAATTTTTTTTATATATGAAAATAGATCCAATGCAATATATTTTTGAAAATAATTTTTCCCGTGATCTACCACAAATATATGCGATTTGTTACACGATTTTTCCACTTTTAATTTATAATTTATTCACATGTCAATTGCAGTTTAAATGTTACAATTTTTAGGGAAAATAGTGATATGTGCATTATACATATATGATTATCAATATGTGTGTGTGTGCATGTTCGAGTGCACCACCCTAAAAATATTTCTGGCTCTGCCACTGAGTGTAAACCACGTATTTTTTATTCTAGAATTTTGAACATATCGCAAGTTTGAGTCTTGTCATATTTCTTAGTGGCCTATCTCAGTATATTTGTATTTTGTTGTTGGTCCCATGTTGGATAAGTCAGCTAGAAATTTTCAGTGAAAGTTTTGGACTCAAAATATTCCAATTGCATGTACTCATATTTCTCTCTTTTGTACGTTAAATATTTCCATTTATATGTTAGTTTTTACTGCATATACAAGGTGTACTCTTACACCTTATTTCTCCTAATTTCTGTTTCCCGCTATTTGAAAATTTTATTGGATATTTAAGCCATTTTAACTTTCAAGTTTTAAGTTCCAATTTTTCACTTCCTATCAATTTGTTGGATGGTGCAATGAATCTGTAGGGTCATGCACATTGGCATTCATTACCAATTTGTATAAGTAATATTTTTGCTTTAGACTTAAATATGATAATTAGTGAAAAAATAGTACTATTTCCTAGTACTCTTTCTAAATGGAAAAGTTATAATCCCATGTTTGCTTATTTACATAACATTTTTTAAACGCTTTTTGGCTTACCTATACATTAAAGTTTATATACTCGTAAGACACGGTGGTCTAGATCTCGAAACTCCTCAACGGATACTTGATAATAAGCGGGGCGTGTGTTAAGATGGCTCTAGCACAATGTCCCCTTTATTTAGCTCACATGAGAGTGTCCAACGGGTTCGTTTGTGTGGAGGTTCAGGGCTATCAAAAAAATATATGTATATGAATTTTTCGTAATTCTTTTAAAAAAATTGTATTTTGTACATGGAATTTAATAATGTATAATTCGGATAATTTTCGGTCATCTTCGGCAATCTTTGGACTTTGATGCACATGGATTCAACTTTTAGTTTTTTTTTACGTATTGGCTAAAGTAAGGCGTGTTGTGTTTTGGGTAGGTATTTACCAATAAGTCCATAATTTATTTTGTGTTTAATTTTGAGTCCAATATTTATTCAGAATAATTTCCAGTTTTTAATGGTAACATTAGCACACATATAAACATTAATTATATGTTGATTTATTATCACTATCCATGTCTTAATGCTTTAACTAAATCTTAATTAACCCTTTTTATTAAGCAAATGATTCAATAAAAAAAATCCTGCCTAAGGGGGCGGATCCCGTATACAGGAAGTACACAAAGCATAAAGCAAAGGGCTGGAAGCCATAACAGACTAGCCAATCACCTGGAACTCATCAAAGAACTCAAGAAAGAGAGACAATGATGAACCATTCCTTTTCCTATACCAAGTAAGGATAAGGATCAGGAAACTGTACCAAAATCGAGATGGATCAAGTTCGTCCCCCTCGAAGCATCTCCTATTCCTATCCTGCCATCTCCTTTTTGAGATGGCATTTCATTAGATCATTTCCAATCATTGAATTTCCAAAGACACTTCTTGATAGCAATTAAGAAGCATTTCTATCCATTTGGCAGCCTACCAAAAATTGTGGCACAGAGTTGATGTTTCCCTTCTCCAGCCGTCAATTTCTACCCATGTGACGTAGCATGAATTTTTAAAAAGTAGCTGTTAAAACACTCAAATACAACGGGTATATACTAGAAAAGTGTAATTTTTCATTTGAACCATACACATATATTCTTGAAAAAGGTATACTTTTCCATTTTATTTTTTATTTTCTCTCTAATCTACACATCCATTTTAAACTCCACAATACATTACAACTTAATCGAAAAAAATTAGGTTATTCAATTTTAAACCCCACAATACATTAGAATTTAACAATTATATTTATTTAAGGTTAATTACATTAAAAAAAATTCTTGGTTGGTTTATCTTACTCATGTATTTATTTACCATTATTATTTGATATTGATAACATTATTTTCCATATACAGGCTTACTACAAGCAAATGTCATAATCAAATTTCGATTTCGGTACGGACTTTAAAATCTCAACTTTTAACGATGATTCATTCTCGATCACCAAATGCCTATTAGCCGAGCCCATCAACACAAATAATCCAAATGATGATCAAGAATATAATAGCCATGAACTAAATGTAAATCAGAAAGACTCAAAACCCGATACCATATTTAATATATGCAAAATATACTAACGAAAATCCAACACATATAGTTAGGTATAAACAATCGCGAAACTCGACACAAAACACATAAGCTTTACATACTAGCATAGTATCGATGTGTCTAAACATGTGGGATGTAATGGATGAATGTAAACTAGATACAAATGAATTATAACCCAAACGATCAAATATGTTGAAGAAGTTCTAATTGACCTCAAAACGTTATCAAACTAAGATTTAGCCTCAAGTGACAAAATAAAGTGAACTTAATGAACAAACAAGAACAATGCACACAAGCCTAGAATATTAACCATTTAACAAATCAATAGCATCATGATAAATTTGTAAATCTAGGATTCAATGTGCAAACCTGTTGATCTTTAACTAAACATACTCAAAAGATAAACATATATCAATTTTCTTTTTTCTTTTCTTTTCTTTTGAAGCTAATGATTTTAAAAGATCGAACAAACTAAACTATATTGGCATTTTGCTATTTTTATGTTTTTATAGCCTTTAATTTTTTCATTAGGTTTTTGCTAACTGTGGATTTCCCGCAAAGGAAATTTTCTCCTTTTGCAGCCCTTTCTCGTGCACCCTCAAATCTTTCAACACTAACAAATAAAGCTCACGGACAACGGTTCTTACATGCACAAATCCCCCATAGTCACAAAATATATAGATGACAATATTGATGGGAGAACATATCACAAAGCTCAAATATACATGTGAGGTTAACGTCTAAAAAGCTCGTGCTTGTGTGTGGAGAGGCATATGCAAAGTTGAATCCATAAAGCAAATCAAGTTCTAAAAATCTCCATGAAAACATGATTAAGAACAATATAAGGATCTAAAATCATAACCAAATGTCATAGACACATGGAAAGTAAGGAGTGAATAGGATTCAAACACCCCAATATGCAACACCAAAAGTGTAAAACAAAAATACGCAAAAACCAAAAATCTTTTTCAATACCAATTTTTTCACTTTTTGAAAAGAACACTAACTCAAATGACAAACAAAATCTTTGTATATCTTTCATTATGACTCAATAAAATAAAAATAAAATAAAAAAGATACGCATGTTATAACACTAGCAAACATATATCATGAAGCACAAGCTAAAGTATGCCAAACAACACTAACACAATCAACCATTAGATATAGCATGGGAAGTATCATGTGCCAACAAACGAGAATCAACAAGTCTAATATGTAAAGCCTCCAAATTCGATTTCCTAACCCAAGTAGGTGTAAAATGATGCTTAGGGGCTTTGGGAACTGTGGTTACTCTATTTTTAGACTTTTTTGGACCGTTATTAAGATCAAAGCAAAAATGCCTAAGGTGACCTTTCGTACCGCAATGAGTGTAAGCGTAGATATAACGAGGGCTGTTTCATGAGGGTTGAACATTCCTAGTCGGCTCTCTCAAACGTATGGTCTTGGCTTTGGGAGAAGAAGAATTATGATCATTGAAGCCAATTCCACACTTGTCATCTTTGATTTGGACGGTGGCTAACATTTATATCCAACTTCTCTGACCTATACTCCAAATCAAATTTGGCCCTACTCGAATCTTTCAATCTTTCCTCTAGCTTAACTATCCTAGACTCGAGTAAATGCCTAGACTCCTCAAACTCTAGAAGCTCCTTCTTCATAGCATCCATCAAACCATGAAGACTATATCTCTCACCCTCAATGTACTCTATCTTTTCTGGAAGATTCCTCTCACGTGCCCTAAGATCCTTAATCAATGCACTATCATTATTTCCTACGACACGTTCTTTCAACCTGGATTCTAACTTTAAGTTAGCCTTCTTCACCATCAAAGTTTTCGCATATAATTCACGAAGGCAACATGGAATTCACTCTCGACCATCACTCACTTGGGATTCACAAAATATGGCATCGGAAGTGTCATGCAAAGAAATATCATCATGGGAAGATTTATCATCAACTCTCATATGAATAGCCATGAACGCGAAAAAATTGCGCTCAATGGGGGAACCGTCTCCCTCTTCCGGATCACTATCACTAAGGGTGGCATTATATGCAATCAGTTTCTTTCCCTCCTTCCTTAGTTTAGTGGGCCACTCATCTACCCTATAGCCATAACCCTTATAAAGATAACATCTCTCCGACTCATCCCTCTTAAAGTTATAACTACGGTTCTTAGGGAAGTGATCGACCTTGTTGTTCTTATTTTTCTAAAACATTTTCTCATCTTTAGATTGCTTTTGGAATTTGATAAATTTCTTGAATTTCTTTGCTAACATAGCCATATCCTCAGACTCAATGTCAGACTCATCACCTGAAATAGGTGTTTCCTCCTTTTGGGCTTTCAAAGAAATGCCCTTATCTTTCTTCTTCTTAGTCTTGGAGGAAAAAATGTCAGGCTCATAAGTTTGTAGGTCACCTATAATCCCTTCAAGATTCATAGAGTCAACACTACCCAAGGAATTAAAAACAATCACCTTCATATTGAATCTATCAGGTAACAACCTTAAGATTTTCTTAATTACTTGATTGTCGAGTATCTTCTCTCCCAAGCTAAAAGACGGGTTAACTGTGTCGAACAATCTAGCGTGGAACTCATCAAGGAATCACTCTCCAAGATCCTAATGGTTTGAAACTGCGTGATGAGGTTTTAGAGTTTGGAGGCCCTAACAACACTATTATATTCATGGGTGAGTTGGAGTATATTCCAAGATTCTTTTGACATCTCACACGTCATAATACGATGGAATTACTCTGGGGTGACAGAACAAAATAGATCATTTAAACCTTTAGAATTATACTGTGATAATTTAGGCTCACTCTCAGTCCATGACTCTACAGGTTTTAAATGAATTTCCTCTCCATCTCGTGTGACTAGTGGTGACCACCCCTTAAGTACCGCCAACAACACCCGCTCATCAATTGCCTTAAGTGCTAACTTCATATGCATTTTTTAGTATGCGTAGTTCCACCCATCAAGCATCGGGGCTCTAAAACCATTAATACCTCTAAAATTCATGCCAAAAGACACCGGCTCAAAAATACAAAAATCGAGTGTTCTAGCCCCAATACCAATTTGAGAACACCCCTACAGAGTGTGCCTAAGGAAAGATGGTCCACAAAAACAAATTCCATTTTTTATATTTTTCAAATTTTAAAGATTGAACCATTAAACCAAATTACCCAATTAAACTTAGCACCAATTAAATTATTCTTATGGAAAACTAATTTACTAAATTTTATCATTTTATCCTAAACATGCATCTAGGTGATAGAAGATAAAATTAATAAATCAATCCATAGGACACCAATGTACGAGGAAAACCATAAAGGGAAAAACCTCGAACGACTCAGCCAAACAGATCACTATGATACGGTTTTACAAAGCATAGATAGTATACTTACACAACGACTTGATCACCCACAACCCTTGATGCTCTTTTATGTCCAATCGCTCCTCCACAGTGCAACGTAGGTGACATCACATGAGTCCACACATGCCTCTGTATCCACCAATGAGGCTTAGCGACTGCCAAACACGATAAACAACATGCACGAAGTCTACCGCACGGAACAGGTTCTCTCAAGATGAAAGAAACAAACTTTGGTGCCCAATATCAAGTGTTAAATGAAAATGTACCCATCCCTAATTACATATTAGATAACTTTAATTATTATACTTTTTTCTTTAATCACTACTATTGTACATTTTCCTTTAACACTATGTTTTGATGATTCCAAATATATATTAATTTAGTTATTTTTTTATATGCATATATATTATTATATTATACATCATAAATCTGTTACCCCATATAGTAGCCTATTTTTTTATGGCTTCACGCTTATACGTAGCTGTTGTCTTATCATACCTCATAATTTCATGGTTGTTATCTTATACCTAGATGTTGTCATTTTTACTGGCAATTGAGTTTGAACACTCATACAACCTTTTCCTCTCCTTTTATACACATTGAGTCTGGGACTTCATCTTCATCCGGTCCTATCAATGCATTGGAATTTTAGATTAATAAATGAGATAGGCTTATAATTTAATATATTATACATAACATAATAATATATTAATACTCGTCATTTTTTGTCCCACTATATTTTTTCGTACAAATATTATACATACTAATGTCGTTTACATATTTATACATTATTAGATAACTATATATATGGACTTATACATACATACATACATACATACATACATATATATATTAGTACTGCTGTCTCAAAAGTTGTTTAGAAAAACTTGAGACCTCGAGCCACGTGTTGTCTTCTCTATTTTGTTTTGTCTTGTCACTGCCTTGCCTTGGCAGTAGAGTTACACTGGAATATCTTTTGTTTACTTTGATTTTCTGTTCTTTTGGGCCCCATGGGAATAATTTAATAGTCAAATCTCAAGATGTAATAATTAACTTGAAATAATGTAACTTTCTCTCTCTACTGTCAATTTAACAGAGTTTTGGTTAGGGTTACAATAAGTCGATCCTTTGCGAGGATGAAGATGACAAATATTCATAGAGCTTGGGGTGCTCATTGAAACCCCAAGCATATAAGAGGTATGTCCTTGTTGAAGCTTCCAATAGGGTGTAGACACCTGTCTCTGGCACAAGTGTGTAATGATGGCGCAATGTTCCCTCACGTGCTCGTGTGATCTTGTTATAACTTCCCGCCCATGTGCATTAGTCATGCTGGAAACCTGTGTCGCATGTGAGATATTTTTTATCCATAGAGATCTCGACCTGGTCGAGGATGATAGTCAAATTTCTGTTGAGCAACTAATGGATGGATGTCTGGGTGGTGTCAAGCCGAGACTGGTGAGGGGCCAATGGGCCATCTAGTGGTTCCAAGCCTATTAGCTTGGTACCAAGTCGAGAGTGTTTCGGAGGGACCCCCAAAGGGATGCCCATATCTAACTAACTAGGTGAGTTGGTGAGGTCGGCTTGGTCGAGGTGAGTCAGCATGTGGAAGGGGTCATACTTGGGTATATCACTCAACCTCAAGTGCTCATAAATGAGGTCCAAGCTTTCACTCTCTATCTAAGTTCTCTTATTTTTGCATTAGATACTTTATTCTTATTTTTACACTTTACCATATTAGATCATACATATTAATATCCAAGTTTTTTATTAGATGTATTGCACATATTATATTTTCTATAAAAAATAAAAAAACAAGAAAAAGAGGGTTCACATGTAAATTCCAAACAAGGAATTCTCATCACATTTTCTCACACTAAAACACCTTATTTTTTTCTCCACAAACATATAAGAAAAGTTACTGGTTGGAATTATGGGTTAATCCCCACCCCACATCGTATGCTAACTACGTGTACTTTGATGCCTTTTTAGTCTACGTAGGCGTCTCGGGTAAAATCCGAGATTCAAGTCCTCTTCTGCATATGTTTAAAATATTTTTTTCATATTATATACTCATAATGGATGTCTTAGTCTTATATGCTCGTGTTTTTTCTAACACATAGACACATTATATTTGATATGTCACGAATTCATTCTAGTACAATTGTGTCAGCTAATTCTCATATTTACGCTGTTGCAAGTTTTATTTGAGTTTTTGTAGGTATTGAATTCCTTAACGGCGCAATTGGTGTTTTTCGGGAAGTTTTCAATGTAGTATGCAATTCCAGCGTTCGAGTTTCGTGTCCAAACTCCCCACGGAAGTTGTATCCCTTCGAGTCGGCTTCGTGTGGCCTCCAACAGTTCTTTTATCCGGTTCTTAACGAGCACGTTATGATCATTTTCCCAGGGAGCTCTTT
This sequence comes from Sambucus nigra, assembly GCA_949130495.1. NCBI lineage: Eukaryota > Viridiplantae > Streptophyta > Magnoliopsida > Dipsacales > Adoxaceae > Sambucus > Sambucus nigra. The sequence continues at coordinate 359,393,910 of OX422221.1, read as the reverse complement.
CTTGGTTTTTGGGACAAATAATTTTTTTTCAATTTATTTCTTTTACCACTTACTATATATGTGGGTTTTTGTTGTATTTGAAGACATATTATCTTTTATATTTTTTTATCTTGTAATGTTTAGATTTTGGGTTAGAGTAGAGAGTTTTAGAGGGGATTTTGGGTGGAACTTCTCTCTCTCCTAGGGTTTCTCCCAAATGGGTTTGTAAGTACACTATTCATCATCGCTTTCATTAATCCAAGCTTCCATTATTTATTTCTTATTGTGTTAATTAGTTTTCTTGTTTGATTTATTATTTATTGGTAGTTTATTCTTTTGTTCCCTTTTTTTCTTCCTTTTCCTTTATCTCAAATTTCTAGGGTTTTCAATCTAAGTTATGGCTGTCACTAACTCTAAAACTTAGGTTTAGTATTCCTAATTCTTAAATTAGGCTAACGGCTAAATGACCCGGATACCCCCGTGTAAGCTTGGTTATGTCTAAAAAGTCCCTTAGAGACAATAACTATCCCCACATTTTCCATCTGAAACTCACTTACCGTAACTTAGTCGTGTGCTGGAAAAATTATACATTGAACAACATTTTGAATCCCAATATCATGTCTGAATAAATCCTAATGGACAAATTAGAAGAAAGGGTAACCTTATCAATGTTTATTTAACATTGAAAATTTACAATTCATCAATCTACTTATGTTCAAATATTTACATCATCGAAAGCTCTGTATTGGTAACGAGTCCCAAAAAATCAATTTTTTTAAATTCAAGACAATGAGTTTGCTAAAGAGAGTTCCCCTACTTCATCTTTGTCCTCTGAGAAAACCATGGAGATCTCCGAGACAAACATCTTGGGATTCAAAAAGCCTCAAATCAATAAGGTTTTTCATATGACCTCTACTTTAACATGTATGCCAACATGAGGTATACTCAAATCTTACTTTTATATTGTGAATGCGAAAGCATTTATCATTATAGTTTCTCTTTGATTTCTGTGATATTATTTTCATTACATTGTTTTGTTTATATTTATAGTGGGGTGCAAACCGAGTGACCCAAACATTGTGGACAAATTAGGGTCTGGATCCTATAGGGAGGATATCCTAGAGTTAAATGATAAATCTCACGAGAGATGATTATTAAGAGGTCAATCTAACTATAAAAAAGCTTGGAAAAGTTTAATGCAAATCAGAAAGCATCTTAACCAACACATGTGATAAGTCCAACACAATTTTATTTCCCCCTTCTCTATAAAATGTATCCTACACCCCAGAGAAAAAGGGCATGTAACTTTTTGTCAAAGAATTTTGAAGAATTGATAAAAAGAGAGAAACACCTCGTGAACGTAGGCAATTGTCAAACCACGTAAATTCTTTTGTTGTGATATTGTTCTATTCCTTATTTGGTTTTGATTGATTAAATTTATTCAGTGTGACTAGTCGCACTCACAATTGGCTTCATCTGTGTGAAATTTTTATTTTTCCTAAGAAAACTAAATCCATTAAGCAGCGTCTCACTCTCATAATGCACCTGTTATGGGCAATCATCAAGGCTAACTGTCACTACACAGATTCATGTCTGAGATCCACCTGAACAGGAGTAAGGTCGCCCTTCATCCATGATACTGCCCATAGGAGAAGACTTCTAAGAAAGCAACGAGAAACCCAGATAAACTTAGATCTAGTTAGAGGGAAAAATGCCTCCAAATGGAGGGAAACACCATGTTATTACACAAAGTTAGAATATACATTAAAAATTATTTGCAGTATTAAAATATAAAGACGATGAAATTACTTCCCCCAACGAGAAATTGCCTCAGTAATGACCGCTGTTTGGTCGTCATCACGATTTGATCAAAATTCATCATACCTCTAACGTGATGACAAGAAATTCCTGTCTAGACGCAGTTGAATGACATTTATAGGAACCCCACTCTCTTTACTTCCAAAAGGGGGGATGACGATAGATCGAACAATCAACTTAGTACTAATACCAAAGCTTAGATTCCTTTGGGAGTTTAAAATCACTTAATTCATTTAAGCAATCGTGTTTATAGGCCAATTAATTTACTTCCTCCAGCTTAATGGGGGAATCCATTAACCCGTCATCTAAGCCAACATCCTAACGAGGACATTTTCAGAATAGATAACGGAGCTTGATTTATAGGCAGGGTTTCGCCGCAGTGTCGTGTCACCGACACCGGTCGTTTGTTATATTCGGCTCACCAACTCTATACAAAAACTTAAACTATGACTACACTCTTTTAAAGGAGTATAGCGGCCAGTCCGGGTATCGAATCCATAAAGACGAGTTACTAGAATTTAATTGGTTTAATATTCCTAGAATAAAAATGTAAAAGATAATTATAACAAAAAGGAAAAGATGCAAAAAAGGGAAAGATTAAACTAGGCGAGGGTAAATTAAACTAGATTAACCAAGCGAAAAAAACTATAGGTTGCGTCGAATATCCCTCACCCCGAGTTAATTAGTATAAAATGGCTACATGGGTTCGCGAATTATTAAGATCGCGTCTCATTTTGTCAATTACTTAAATCAAGAGTTGTCACACCCCTAAATTCGCATAAAAGATTAATAAGATTTTGGCGTCAACAAATACCTCGGAAATTACGCACGCAAGGTCGTAAATACGGAGCATACATGATATACCCCGTTAAATCTCCTAGGCGTAATAACTAGGATAATACACTCGAAATAAACCCGTAAACTCCATCACCATAGAAAAGAAACATGTCAACCCAATGTGAGTTCAATCCGACACAACCTAGACTAATTTAACTAGAAAGCATATTAAAAATGCGGTAAAGGAAAACAGTAAATAAACCGATAAATTTACACTAGAAAGCACGTAAATCACTACACCAAAAATAGGAATCTGGCATGGTTTAAAACTGTGCCAGATCAAATCTGGCACGGTTTTCAACTGTGCCAGAATCAGGTGTTCCAAAATGGCCATTTTTTTCTGGCACGGTTTAAAATGTGCCAGATTTGGCCAAACAGGAACACTTCTGGCACACTTTTAAACCGTGCCAGAATTTGATATTTTTGGCACACTTTTGGCCCAGTTTTAAACTATGCCAGATTTAGCACATTTTCATAAAAATTTGGCACAGTTCAAAATCGTGCCAAAAATTTGGCCAAACAGGAACACTTTTGGCACACTTTTAAACCGTGCCGGAATTTGATATTATTGGCACACTTTTGGCACAGTTTTTAACTGTGCCAGATTTAGCACATTTTCATAAAAATTTGGCACAGTTCAAAATCGTGCCAAAGTATGATACACTTTTGCCACGGTTTTGAACCGTGCCAAATTATTTTATAATAAGAAAAAAGAATCATTTTTGATAGCACAAAAATTCACAAATTGATAATATTGCACGTTGTTGATAATCTAATGTACATACAAACTTCAAAATATTACAAGCCTTTAATAGTTCACAACCCGAAAAAAATTGGGCAGAGTTTCCTCTATTTTATGGACATTCCAAAACCTAATAATACAAAATCTGTCTAACATAAAGCCGTGCCACAAAATATAACAATTAACTTACAAAAGCCCTCACAGCCATAAAAGTTAACAATAAAACTACAAAAGCCCGCACGACCATAACACAAAAAAATAGAATCATGAATAAACCCCTGGTTGTAAACCATTGAGTTCTCTATGTGTTCCACGTGAATAAATGCCAACGATAAAATGTTATCCTGCAAAAAAAATAGGATACAAAAAAGATACGATATTAGTAAGCCAGTAATTTACAAAAAAAACTTACTCAAACTTAAAAATTAAATATAGGAGTGGAAATAATCGTCATATTCTCAAACCGGGAGACCCGGGACTACGCGGTCAGTTCCTAGAAGTTACATTGGTTCCGTGCGAGGTGTTCGTGCCTCTTGCATGGTCGTTTGGGGGCTGGTTTGGGTTTTCACCCTTTAATGGCTTATTTTTAAGTCTAAGTGTTGATTTTTGCAAATTTTCATCGTATTCTCAAACCGGGAGACTCGGGACTACGCGGTCAATTCCTACAAGTTACATTGGTCCCGTGCGAGGTGTTCGTGCCTCTTACGGGATCGTTTGGGGACTGGTTTGGGTTTTCACCCTTTAACGGCTTGTTTTTAAGTCTAAGTGTTATTTTTGCAAATTATCGTCATATTCTCAAATCGGGATACCTGTGACTACGCAGTCAGTTCCTACAAGTTAGATTGGTCCAGTGCGAGGTGTTCGTGTCTCCTACTAGGACGTTTAGGGGCTAGTTTAGGTTTTCACCCTTTAACGGCCTGTTTTTAAGTCTAAGGGTTTATTTTTTTAAATTATTGTCTTATTCTCAAACTGGGAGACCCGGGACTATGCGGTCACTTCCTACAAGTTACATTGGTCCCGTGCGAGGTGTTCGTGCCTCTTACGGAATCGTTTGGGGGCTGGTTTGGGTTTTCACCCTTTAATGGCTTATTTTTAAGTCTAAGTGTTATTTTTGCAAATTATCGTCATATGCTCAAATCGGGAGACCCGTGACTACACGGCCAGTTCCTAAAAGTTACATTAGTCCCGTGCGACGTTTGGGGGCTGGTTTAGGTTTTCACCATTTAACGGCCTGTTTTTAAGTCTAAGTGTTGATTTTTGTAAATTATCGTCGTATTCTCAAATTGGGAGACCCGGGACTACGTGGTCAGTTCCTACAAGTTACATTGGTCCCGTACGAGGTGTCGTGCCTCTTACGAGATCGTTTGGGGGATGGTTTGGGTTTTCCCCCTTTAATGGCTTATTTTTAAGTTAAATTGTTATTTTTGCGAATTATCGTCATATGCTCAAACCGGGAGACCCGTGACTACACGGTCAGTTCCTACAAGTTACATTGGTCCCGTACGAGGTGCTAGTGCTTCCTACGGGGATGTTTAGGGGATGGTTTAGGTTTTCACCCTTTAACGGCCAGTTTTTAAGTCTAAGAGTTTATTTTTGCAAATTATCGTTGTATTCTCAAACCGGGAGACCCGAGACTACGTGGTCAGGTCCTACAAGTTACATTAGTCCCGTGCGAGGTGTTCGTGCCTCTTACGGGATCGTTTGGGGGATGATTTGGGTTTTCACCCTTTAACAGCTTGTTTTTAAGTCTAAGTGTTATTTTTGCAAATTATCGTCATATGCTTAAACCGGGAGACCCGTGACTATGCGGTCAGTTTTTACAAGTTATATTGGTCCCGTGCGAGGTGTTCGTGCCTCTTATGGGGACGTTTGGTGGCTAGTTTAGCTTTTTACCCTTTAATGGCCTATTTTTAAGTCTTAGTATTGATTTTTGGAAATTATCGTCGTATTCTCAAACCGGGAGACCCGAGACTACGCGGTCAGTTCTTACAAGTTACATTGGTCCCGTGCGAGGTGTTCGTGCCTCTTACGGGGTCGTTTGGAGCCATACAGTAAGGTGCGCGAGCAATAGGTCTCGTATCTGGTAATAAGTCTATGACAAAGTCTATCTCTCGACTGGGGGGTAGGCCTGGTATCTCCTGAAACACATCGGAATACTCCCTGACAACTGGGATCGAATCTAAAGGAATCACAACCTCCTTAGAGGTATCCTCTTCTATGTAATACAAATGGGCGGTCGAGCCTCCCTCTGGGAGAGGCATCGCCACTACAAACATCTCTTGCCCCGAAATGACAAAAACAATGCTCCCACCGAAGCAATCAATCATGGCTCTATAAGCTGCGAGCCAATCCATACCAATAATCACATCGTGCTCATGCATATCTAATACCAACATGTCTGCAGGTAATACCAAACTACCAATCTCTACCCCCACTCCCCGGCATATAAAGAAAATAAGTGACCCACTCCCCAATGGTGAGTCTACACACGTCACTGTGCTCTCTGCTGTGCCATGGATAGGAAACATACCCTCAATCGCGGGTGGGGCCTGTGGAGCTGCTGCCTGCTGAAGCTGGTATACTCTCCCATACTGCAGCTGCCCCTGCTGAACTGGGACCGCTGGAATGGTGGCAATGCTGCCATCTGTGGTGGCGCCGGGAGGGCGGCGGGAAACACGGGTCTCTGCGGCTCCTGTCGAGCACCCTGCTGCTGCTGCGGGGCCCTGCCCCTATCAGGACAGTCCTGGCGTTTATGGCCAGTCTTGCCACAAAAGTAACACTTCCCCGGGAAGTTCCCCCCTCTCTGTCCCTACTGCCCCCGGCCCTGGTGGCCGTTACCGTTCCTCCCCTGGCCCTGCTGAAACTGTTGTTGACCATTCTGACCCTGCTGGTTCTGATGGCCGTTCGGACCCTGATGGCCCTGCTGGAAACCTCCCTGTCCGTGCCTGAAATTTCCCGATCTGAACCTCTTGTGATCCCCCTGCTGGCAACCCTGGTCACCCTGTCTCTTCCCCTGAACAGATTGTGCCCCACTGGCACCATTTCCTCCAGTCCTGCCCTGATGGCTAGACTCTCCTGACCTCTTGCCCTCAGCCATGTGAAAGCGATGGTCCTGGCAGTGTAACAATGCAGCGTTAACCACATCAGAGTAAGTGGCCAACGATAGATTCCCTAACAAATGCTGACGGATCCTCCAAGTCAACCCGTCTGTAAATTTCTGTATCTTCTTCTCCTCTATCGGTATCTCATCCGGAACAATGTTCAGAAGATTAGTGAATTCGGCCTCATACTCGGCCACAGTCTTACCCTCCTGCTTGAGGTTCATCAACTTCCTCCTCATCTCCGTGTGAACAGCTGACGGAAAGTATTTGCGGTCGAACCGCACCCAAAACTCCTGGATAGTGAGAGTATCTCTCTCCTCCACGGTGGTAATAGAATCCCACCACTGCAGTGCAGACCCCACTAGCTTAAAGGTAGCTAGTATCTGCTTCTGAACCTCTGTGCACTCGTACATCCTCAAGTGCCGCTGATTGTCTTTCCTCCACTGACTAGAAACCACAACATCGGAGCTACCTGCGAACTCCGGAGGGTGTGCTTTCTGAAAAGCATCACGTACACGTTCCCAAGCAGACGGGAATGCATGTGCCTGAACTGGAGCGGCTAGTTGTGCCTGAGGTGGTGCCTGCTGAACTACGGCTAGTGCGGCATTTATCGCCTGGGCCACAATGGCTGCAACCTCGGCGGCATTCATCGTGCCCTGAACTGGTGCGGGCTGTGGTTCTGGCGTAGCATCCCTGGGAACCCGTTGTGCACGTCGTGGAGGCATCTGAAATAAGAATAAAGTTTATAAGTTCGCAGTTATAAACTTGAAATAGCTGAAGAACGTAGCATATACAAAAGAATACAACAGTCCTAAAATATAGGGCTCTACATCAAAGAAAGCTCAGCGGAAACATAATAAGCCGTACAGATCCTAAAGGACACTAGAACTTGATGCTCTGATACCACCCGTGACACCCTGACTAATTAAATACCGGGTAGCTACTCCTTTATTAAATTAATCCAAAATGGCAAGTTGGTTCAGTTAATAGCATCACTATCGAAAATATTTTTATGATTACTAACCACCTAGTATTTAAAAAGTGAGTTGCCAAATTTTAAGTTAACTCTGATTAACATGCAATAAGAGGATAATGAAAGAATAACAACCATTCACCATAACGAAGCAATAGAATAAGCAACAAAAATAATAAGTCCGGAGGAAAACTCCTCACAACAATCCCACAACTGAACTAAGAAAACAATGTAACCTGAATTAATTACATGCCAAAAGTCTGAAAATCTGAAATAGGAAATGTTTCTAATAGAAATGGGCGATATGCCCTACAACTGATGAAATCTGAATAGAGTTAAGATAGATGAAGCGTCTACTAACAAAGTCCTGTAACATCCACAAGCACTTACAGCTCGTCACCTGAATGAAAATCCTATGCATGGTGTCCTTGTGGCTGGGCACCTAAAATGGTTTTTACAAAAAAAATAGATTTGAAAGCAAACGGGTTAGAGCCCGAAAGTGGAGAGTATTTTAAAATAGCAAGTGCTTTAAAAACATTAAAATAATGAATGCAAAATACATGTTAGGACGTGCACTCACATGAAATACTCACCTCTCGTCTAATTTGTGCACTCCTAACGTACCGTACCCATCTAAGTAACATATAATTCTAACCAAACCGTAATAAGTTCTACCCCTTACTACTTGATTCTAATTATGCATTCTAGCGTTAACAACTAAATGGAGAGCTTTACTTAAACTCGGATTCTCGATTATTAGCAATACAATTCATTACAGGTTATCCCTATATAGTTACTCAAAGCGTTTCTGTATTTATACACACAATACCACATGAAAGTTCTCATTAATTAAGTGTATATTATTCACGTCATAAATATACAATACAAGCACCCGAGACTAAGCTGCGGTGCACACATACTCTGCTATCCATCCCGGTACATCACGTACATAAGGATCACGCATTCCGAATCTCTCAGGAATCGTTCTCAGATAATAGCAAATCACAAACAATGGAGGCGAACACAGTCACATCACATGGGTCACGCACATACCTACGCTCCCACGATCAACAGACTTATTAACATCCCAATAAGTCCTTCTCTGACCTATGTTCTCGAGGTACCAATCTAAATCCGGGCAACACAAGGATTAGAGGGCCCTAAGCGAACGTAAACCTCCCGTGATAGCAAGTATGGTAGGTATGTCATACACATAAAATCATATTCATATACTAAGTATACACACATCTTAGTAATCACCGTAATTTATTTGTGGTACACTTCTCATTTTCATACCGACGTATAATGTTACACAATTACATATTCCCGGTTAATATAATTATTTAAGCCGCCAATAGTTCTCGCATCATAATAGTCACTCCCGTCCTATTCCTCAATTTCCATTCAATTCGAGTCACACTTCTATGTTTTACTCCTCAATATAACCCAAATGTCCCAACTCTATCAATCTATCATTGAGGGAATGTTATCTCTACAATTAAACAAGGTTACGGGACATGCGGAATCAAAACAGGCTAAAAAGCTTAAACTGTCAGCTCGTTAGAAGTCTCGTTCGAACGAGAGTTCGTTCGAACGAACTGGGCATCTAACGAGATCTCGTTCGAACGAAAGGCATCGAACGAACATTCCTCTCGTTAGAAGGCAAACTGTCAACTCGTTAGAAGCTCGTTCGAACGACCTGGGCAGGTCTTCTAACGAGAGGCCAGTTTCGAGCCCAGAATTTCCCTTTTTCGTTTTTCCAACTTTTCTTCCTCTCTAATCTCATCTAAACATCAATCCAGCAATTGTTCAAGGTTTCTAATCGTCCCTAAACATACTTAGGTCACATACTAACGTGTTTTGTGGAGTTAATTCATTCTAAACATCATCCAAATATCAAATCTATACATTTTTCCCCAATTTCAAGAACATGAACCCTAGAAATTGTTAAATCCCCAATGAGCCTAATTATATCCGTTTTTGTTTCATCCAAAATATATTATCATCAGATTAATCACCTACATACAATTCTACATGCAATTCCTCATCAAAATACAAGTTTTTAATTCCAATTTAATGGGTTTTCATCAATCTCCCAAAAATAATACAATTTTATCAATTTCCTACGCATGGAAGAAGCATTCTCTGCAACTAATGAAATTAAACCACTTGCCTTATGTATATCTCTGATCTTGATGTCGAATTGATGAATGATTCTCTCTCTCTGTGCAGAATTCTCCTCTCTCTCTCTCTACAAGTCTTCTTCTCCAAGGTGACAATGGTGGCTAGGGTTTTGCCTTAGGAAACTTTTTGGAACCAATTCTAATAACCCCCGTAGCCCATTAAGTCAATTAGGATTGTTAGTGGGTTTAGTGGGTAAAGTCCACATCAGATATTAATTCCTAATTTTCGTGGGTTTTAATTCCCAAAAATCCAAAATTACCAAACTACCCTTTTACGTTGCCGGTATGGCCTAAAAATGCCCCGGGACCCAAACTAAACCCCCGGCTAGTATTTTCTGACTATTTAGACTCTTCCGGATGCGTTGGCGCACTCAAAACGACCATACGGTTAATAGAATTAAAAATCACTTTTTAATTCAAATAATTATATTCCTGACGCGACTGTCACACGCGTCTCAACAAAATTTCCAAATTGCCGTAATTAAATCTCACGACAAATTTTATAATTCAATAATCATATATAGTCATCTATACTCATTAAAATCAAATACCAACTCGCATCTCGCTAGTACTTTTATCCGGATAAATTTCCAATTAATACACATTTAATTCAATTAATCCCATAAATAAATATCATAAAAATACGGGGTATTACATGTCCCAGCGCGGTAACCTCAAGGATAGTAAGTAGCGTGGGCATGATTTTTACACGTATATAGTATATGCATAATCACAGTCATATAAATATACTACTATTACCATATCAACTTTAGGTACATCTCATAACCCATAATTATGACATTTGTCCTTATTATTTGTTATTTAATTATCACTTGTAACGGTTCGCCTCTTACTTTAATTTGTGGAATTATCCCAACTTATTAAGTGACACCCGTGGATTCCTCTCCTCCCAAGTGTAATTTCAATAGGTACTCATTTATTTTTCAACGTAACTACCTTACGCGTCTCCCTCTTTAATACATAGTTCCATCATCGCTTATATGTAAACATTCTTAGAAATGTAAATCTCGTCTTACATTAAAGGTTTCATATTTTTAATAAGTCCTACTGGTCTTTATTTTCTCCTAAAATATTTTAATAAGGATGTCCAAAGATTATTACTCATATAAATTGAAATCAACTAATTAGAAAGGGAAATGTGAGTCTCCCAGGAGGGGTCGATCGATCGATAGAAAGGGGTCGATCGATCGAACCTTCGATCGATCGAAGCTCTTGGCTCAATCGATCGATCAAGCAGGTATGGCGAATTCTGCAGGAAACTAGTTACGGGTTCTATCATCCAACCTCATCCAAATACAGATTTTTCATTCCCAATCTCCCAGAAATTTATACCACAAACGTCCTAAACCCAAACGGACAATGTTTAACGTAAAGCATGCGAGTTTTTATCCAGATTCGTGGTTTAAAAGTGCCCTAAATCCATACAATATTCATGAACCCTAAAAATTTCTTCAACTTAATTCAAATCATCTTTCACCGGGAATTCTACTTCTAATTCATCATAAATCCGTGGTTAAACCTCTACATATGAAGGGGATTTCCAGATCATCATATAAATCATTACTACATGCAATTTTCCTATCTCCAACATGGATTTTCTTTCATAAAACTCATCCTAATCATTCCTACACTAATATGAATGAAGCATTAACAAAATTAAGCAAGATAAATACTTGCCTGGGAATTTTGGTCTTTGATTTGTGCTGAAATTAGTATGGTTACGATCCTTGCGACGTGATCTATCGTTTGGCGGTGACGGCGGCGCAAACGGAGGAGTTTTTGGCCTAGAACTCCTTGGCAAGCTCTCTCCTTCCTTCTCTAATGGCCGTCACTTGCTAATAGTTGTGTTAACCCTAAAAGGAAACCCTAAGCATCTGATATAACCCTTGTAAATTCGTTGGTTTAATTACTCAAAATTACAAAATGTCCAAAATGCCCTCCCGGGGTACTAATTAAGCCTAAAAATGCCCCGAGACCCAAACTAAACCCCTGGGTACACTTTTCTGACTATCTCGACCCTTCCGGACACTTTGGCGCACTCGAAATGACCATACGAGTGACTTATAATTTATTCACTTTTATTAATCAACATACAGTTCGACACGACACAGGCGCGTCTCGACTTAATTTCCATAATTGTCATTTTATTCACGCGTGATAATTTTTATAAAATCAATCTCATATAATACTATACCCATCCAGTAATATTTAACAAATTTCCAATAATTACTAACTCTCGTCACGCTAGTAAATATTTAAAACAACTTTCTGGATTAAAATTAAATTAATTTATCTCAATTAAATTTAATAAATCCCTAAATTTAAAAGCCATGAAAATACGGGGTATTACACGTAGATGTTGCATTCTTATGCATATGTTGTTCTTGAACTCAGAGAGATCTTAGCAGCTCCTTTGCACTTATTTTCTCTAAATCTTTAGATTCTTCTATCGTCATCACCACATGCTCAAAGTTATCTATGAGAACTCGAAGAACATTCCCAATGAACCTAACATCACCAACTTCTCTTTATTTGATTAAAAATTGAAACCAAATGTGCATTATAATTGTATAAATTTTCTCCTTCATTTATATGGGCAAATTCAAAATTTCCCCTCAATGATTGTAGGCGCATTGTCATAACACAATCATCACATTTGAAAATGGTATTGATAATATCCCACATTTTCTTGCTCGTCGTCACTTCGACAATCTTCTCGAATGTTAAATTTCCTAATCCTTTATAGATTTAATATAATGGCTTCATAGTTTTTCTTCCATTGGTCTTGGAGAGTGTTCTTTTGCTCACCATTTTAAGCAACCTCCTTTTATGCAGTGGGTTTAACATACCAATTACATATCATATACCAAAGTCTTGGGATCCAAAGAGGTCTTGGAATTGAATGCACAATTTTTCATAGTTCAGCTTCTTACTTTTAGGGATTCACATTTGTGCCGTATTGGAAGCCATGTAAACTAAATTAAAATTGATCCATTACCACTTTATTGGCATTCAAGTCTTGATAACAAACTTCCTGTTTGGGTGATTTGTTTTCAAACTATATCGCACTCACACTTCCACTCTATTAAAGATAAAAACTAATAATGAGAATAAGTATTTTTATAGAGATTTTTTTTGTTCTCTTGTCATTTTTATTTCAAACAACACATTCACAACCCTATTTATAGGGTTTACAAAACACACACAATCAAAAATTAGGTTGAATAACTAGGATCACACATGTGATTATGGAATGATTAACTTAGCCAACTAGAGAAAGCAATGGAGGAGATGAATTAACATCTAAACCACTTAAAGAAGGAAATATCACAAGTCATGGAAGCGATCTTTGTGGCTTATCACTTCACACAATTCTTATGTAGTGAATAGTGGGGTTTACCACTTATCATAGTACAAGAGGCATTTAATTTTTATTTATTCCAACATGGAGAATTTAAATGTTTACATTGAGTTTTCGTATGGCATTATGCACAAATTTATTGGTCAATTTCTAAATTTTTAACGTACAGATTCTCTTAAGGCCCTTACTCCACTTCTTCATTCCAAATCAGATGTCATCAAATTACCTAAATGACTCCTTCCCGGTACTTTCTCCTTCTATCAATCTTTGATTTTCCTCATCTTTTGATTATCAATGCAACTTTTTTTATGTCTTTGGACTGAACTACTATTTTAATATGAATAATGATTTGTAACCAATAACTTTTTAATTTTTTAGTTTATACGAATAAAAAGTTAAATTGGATTAAATTTTTGTATTAAATTATTTCTTTACACGTAAATAATACAATTGGTGCATATGTTTAAAGTCTTTGTTGTGTTGGATAGATTGCAATTATAGTTTTTATGCACCAACGCATCATGCGGGTTGAAGGCTAGTATATTTAAAATAAAAACTCTTTAAAGAGGGTGAAAAAATTATGACCCTTTTTTCGTAAATGAGTTCAAACCTGTTAGATTTTTGTTATTTCTTACTTTCTTTACCATGTCTCATTATGTTTTTATTATTTTATTACATAAAAATTGGATTTTTGGTACCGACTGAATAATGGCCTATTGCATATAATTGTAGATGAAGAGGTTACTAATTTAGAAGATTTGGTTTGGCTTCAATCCATGTGCAAGAATTGGAGATTCACAGTTGAAAGATCTTGTTTACGAGGCCCACAACTTCCTTGGTTAGTACTACCTGTTGGAAATATTGTGTTTTTACACAAATTAATATTATGGCCAAATTAATCTATTGGTCAACTTTGAGCCATTAAAAAGTAGGACCCGCATTTTAAACATGGTGGGCCAAGAATATATGTGTTCCTTGTAGCAAGGTGAGTCACGTGATATATTCATTTGTTAAAAACAGACAAGTGATGAATAAGAAAATTGGTTTCAAGATGCCTCATTTATTTATGAAAATTATTTGGAAATTTATTTAATTTTCTAGGAAATTTTTGTAAAGTGTCGCTAAAGGTTGTGACTATTCGCTAAATAGTGACTGTGTTTCAGAACCATCCCTAAAGGTCGTGACTGTTCACCATAAGTTGTGACAATTCATGAAAAGCGTCCCTAAAGCGACTATTTCCAAAAGACACATCTTTTCATGAAAGACCACATTTGCCTATAAATACAAGACTTATTCATGAATTTGAACTAGAGAAAAAATGTTTTCCAATATTTTTCATTCCTAATCGAGTCGAATAAAGTATCAAACATAATCGGTTTGTGGGACACGAACGTTGAAGCTCTTCTTGCACGTATCGAGACCATTTCATTCGGGGAGGCAAACGCTCACTATTTATTACCGTAAGCACCGTAGCGCGAACATATTTTATCTTAAGGAGAGAGTATTTGACGCTCAACTCAGTCATCTTCTTCGTTTGTAAGTTTTTTTATTGATCTTGTTATTTATTGCACAAATATGATTTATTTCATATTTTATTTTTGATAATACACAAAAGTGCATATAATTATGGATAACAATCTTAAGACAAAATTGTTCGTGTTTATCTTTTATGTTGTGGTGTTTTATCATCAAGAATAATTTTATAAATCATATGAAATTATTTTTCACAAAGCTTTTGTTTACTATTAAAACTTAAATTGGAGCATTTTGAAATAGTTCACTATAAAATTTTTGTTTGCTTGATTGTTTCTAAACATTTGGTTCTTTTTCAGCACTCTAATATTCATAATGTAAATTGCATTAATAATTCCTCTCACATTTTTAAAAAACTACGAATACATTGCGAAACGGGTACTTTTATTTACTAGGAGAAACTTTCAACTATTGTTAATTTGTCTGATGAACTTTGAAGTTTACTTGTGTAGTTAAAAATTACTAATCAATCTAATCATTGGGGCATCATTTAAAGGACACATCCTTCCATTCGAGTAAATCGATCTTTTATAAACAATAGCAAATTTTGGTCAAATTTAATATATTTTCCAATAATTAAAACTTTAGACTAAACCCATTCAATTTTATGTGTACAAAAGTTGACCATTTGATTGCTTTTGAAAAATTGTGTCAACCGTTGCAAACCCATTTTAATGTTTCGTTATCATTTTACGAATCGACGCAGGCCCGGTAAGATTGTCATTCACATCAAATTTTATGCATTGACTATACCGTGTATCAAAATCTGGAAACAAATGAAGTGGATGGTATAAGTAAAGTTCTAAATAAACAATTTTTTTGTGATATAATATTTGAAATTTGGGTCAATTGACGGGTTCATGTTTACAATCTCTAAGGATTTTTTACTAGTTTGAAATCATGTGTCGTCCATTACTTATGGTTTGAATCCATTTATTCAACATTGACCATATATGGGTTCCACCACCTTTAATGTGATGGTTCATAAAACAATTTTCCACATACTTTTCATTCGAAAAGTGTATACAAATTGTTATAATTATGGGCTCTCTGGGAATGAGAGACCACTTGAATATTGAGGGCTGTTTTTTGCAAGTTGATTAGATGAATTAGAAATCTTCGGTGTTGAAAATATTTCTCATTTGGGAGATAGTTATAAAGAACGTGGACATTAATTTATACCTTTTGATGGATACAATTGGTCTTATATAATCATCTTTCTATAAGCAATTTCTCTTTTTTTTTATCAATTTCTTTTATGAAGAGAAATATTGCAAATAATCATTCACAAAAGTTGTATTTAATTTTAGCT
The DNA here is from genome assembly GCA_949130495.1 of Sambucus nigra. Taxonomy (NCBI): domain Eukaryota; kingdom Viridiplantae; phylum Streptophyta; class Magnoliopsida; order Dipsacales; family Adoxaceae; genus Sambucus; species Sambucus nigra. The sequence goes on along the minus strand of OX422221.1, from coordinate 359,378,050 downwards.
TTCACACGCATGTGAAGTAAAGTGCATTCATTATTTTTTATAATTTCGTACCTAGAGAGATTATTTATTGACAATCGAAAACTGTGGGGATCTCAGAGAAGATTATCAAGCTAGTTGTATTGATGGGTGCTCACACGGTTAAAGTGGGTACATGCATATTTAACTGTTATAACGTTTTATGTAATAGTTGTAACGTTATATGCATATAAACGTGGGAAACTATTCTTCTGTTAGTTAGGTAAATCGTATGGAACAAATGTATTGTGAGTATTTGTAGTGTGGCTATATTATGTCAACGTGAACACACCATCACCTATAAGGAATTTACGGAGTTATTATTCGATAATTCTAGTTACAAATATTCATATATTAGTAAGGAAAAAAATTGGGTTCTAGAGCAGGCAAACTTATAATGTCATGATTTTGATGTGTGTTATCATGTGATAGTCGATTTTTTTTAGACGTATATAAATATATCAAAATTTTATCACATCTTTGGTAATGCATATGTTCACATGTCTTTTGCGTGGAACTATTAATGTTTTAACGTGACAATAATACTTATGTGATGGCATAAGGGTTATGTACGTGGTCACATGTATATTAGTGTTATTATAATTTTAGTGTCATGAAATCTTATATTTGATATCTTATCTAATGGTGTGTTTCATTAAAATTATCCAAGTGAAATATAATGATACAATTTTTATTGCGCACTAATTTAATAATATTATCATTATTGGCTAATTGAATATAGTCAGTAAGTAAAGTATCATACGATAATATTTTTGAGTTATATTTAATCTTTGTCACTTATATTACATTTTTGAGTGTTAACCTTTACATTTCATTAAGTACTATGTAACATTCAGTTTGATATACACAAATGTGGCCTCGTCTTTGACGGGCCTCAACCCGACCAAGCCGACCTCACTCACTCATCAAGTTGGACAGTCATGGGTTGCCCTAGTGCGGTCTATCCTCAGCAGTCTCATCCTCGATCGCTTCTATTATCTCGGGGCCCTGCCAAGATAAGGGGGTTGAGACCCATCAACCAAACCAAGGTCAACTTCAACAATCTCGACTTAGCATTCTATCATCATAGCAAGCCAGACTACACTTTGATTCAGCTTCATAATTATCTATAGAGAAGGTCCTTTGTGTCGGACTCAGCCAGGCTGGGACCATCAGGGATGACATCTACCCCATGTGTGACACAATGTTCTAGCAATGGTTGATCCACTTGGACATGCGGTTGCAACAGATCTTCATAATCACGTGAAGGAATACTTCATCATCATGACTTATGTGTGCCAGGGATAGGTGGTTGGTTATAATTGGTAACTCATCTTGTGCATGCTTATTACATGCTTGGGGGGGACACAATACACCCCCAAGGTTATAAATACCATTCATCTTCTTCCTTGAGAAGGATCGAATTATTAGGACTTATTTTACATAATCTGTTTTACATTTGAGTTTGTCATATACTGCTATATCCGTTGAATAAAGTTCAAGTTCATTCATGCATCAAGATGGATCTGAATATCAAAGTTGTTCAATAACAAGCCTCTGCAAGATTTATTTTGGTACGGTTTATGTTTAATGTTTCATTTAAAGTGTTTGGATATTTTTTCTAAAATGTTTTTATCAACCCTTGGCTTTTTATTGAGTCAAAATAATTTTTCCAAGACATGTACGCGGAGTTTTAAAAAAATATTTTTTTATTTCAGTCGTTCAAATGACATATACATGTCATTCAAACGACAAGATCAAGTCATTCAAATGACAGCTTCAAATGATATTGCATGTTGCGTGAAGGGTCGCTTGAAGCTCGCTTGATGATTTCATCTAACGACAGCATACTGTTTTACATTTTTTAAGGTCGTTAGAAGTTCGCGTGATCAGGGATCGAATGACATCCTATGTCCTTCGAGCGACCTTCCAATCTCGTTTGAACGACCCCGTCGATTCAACTTTTTATAAATACCTGATTCTTGAGTCCATTTTGCTTCAGAAGACCTAAGAGTTTTGATACATGAAAACTGCACTTCTACAGAATTTTAGTCTTCTCTTTTAAGGTTTAAAAACTTTATTTTTGATTCACAAATCAAGCCAATTACTTTAGTGAATCGTTTTGAAACCCAAGATATGCTTTGTTGAAGTTTTTCTTATAGGGAAGATTTCTCTACTGCTGATTTGGTGGTTCTCGAGGGAATTGCTGGCTGACGACTGCGGTCAGGTGGGAATGCTTGAGGGTATTTTTTACTGAAGACAGAGTTGCGGTTCTTGTAGATTTACAGAGGTAGATTCATTGTTGGTTCTAGGTTACGGCCTATGCGAGTGTTGTGTGAAATATTCATTGTAGATTTCATTGTGTATGTAAGTTGCGATTTACTCTTCATAGTGAAATAAAAGGTTTTACCCGAAAGGTTTTTTTTTTCTGAAATCTGCGTATCAAAAATTTATGTTTGTGATGGCAAGATTTATTCACATAGATGCATTTGTTAGGATTTAATTAATTTGAATCAAAAGTTGGCATCTAATTAAATAAGTCTTAAATTAAAAATTTGCATATACATAAATAATCGATATCACACCTTATTTTACAAATTTGTATCAGAGCTTTTCAAGCGATATTTACATTCTCAAATTGGTATCAGAGCGGGTTTCTCTAATTTATCTTTTTTCCCAAAATTTTTGTGATATTGATTTTTTTAAAAAAATCTGATTTTAAAAAATTTCGCAGTGTTTCCTAATGAAAACTTATATAATTGGTTGCCAGGTTTTGATGGGAATTGGAAAGACCGCATGAAATCTACCTTAAAACCAATTGATGAGCGTGTTTGGGTTGTTTGTGAAAGAGAGTGGACTCCTCCCATTGTCACTGCTAATAATGTCACTAATCTTAAACCTATGACAGACTGGATTGAGGATGAATTTAAATGGGGCAACTTTAATTCTAGTAGACTAAGTGAAATTTCTGGAGCCGTCACCCCTGACGAGCTCAGACGCATCATGATGTCTACCATGTCAAAGGAAGAATGTGATATTTTACAACTTACCCATGAAGGCACGAATATGAAAGAGTCTAAATTGAAAATTTTAACAACTCAATTTGAAACAATTACCATGCTTGAATATGAGTGTTTTGATAAGTTTTATGCATATTTGTCTAATATTACCGACACTACTTTCAATCTCGGTGAACATATTCCTGATGCACGAGTAGTTAAAAAGATTTTGTGATCATTGCCTAAATATTTTATCCCGAAAGTCACTGTGTTGATTTCCTTAGGAAATTTGAGCAATCTTAAGTTAGAAGAACTGGTAGGAGACCTACAGACGTATGAAATTGACATGTTTCCTGACATTATCAAGCCTAAGGATAGAGGGATAGCACTTAAAGCCCAGTCTAGGAAGAGTGAGGAAGTGTCTAAGATAGAGAAGAAAAAGAAAGTGAAGGTTTGTGAGTCCGAGTCTGAGGGCGAGTTTGGTTTTGATGATGTGGCCATGCTTGCAAAAAAATTTAAAAAGTTTCACAAATTTTCAAAAGAAAATTCTTCCAATAATATGTATTTTGAGAAAAATAAAAAGAAAGAAAAATCCAAATAGAACGAGGATGAGGAGAGATGTTTTGAATGTGAGGGAAAGGGGCATAAGGCGTTTAAGTGTCCCACTATGCTAAAGGGAATGGGAGAGAAAATTGCTATGCAAGCTACTGTTAATGATAGTAAGGAATAGGTGAATGATTTCGAGGAAGATAGATGTGTGTAGCCTTTTTCGAAAGTCACATGGGATGTGTGTAGCCTTTTTCGAAAGTCACATGAGCACACCTAGTTTGTCCCACGATAATAAGGATACTTGTGTAGGTGAGAGCCCCGATGATAGTTTAAGTGTTTCGAGTGAGTGTGAGAGTGAGATTGGAAGTGAGGGCAAAAGTGAGCTCCAAATTTCGTTTAGAGATTTATACGCCGAGACCTTAAAGTCAAAAAAGTAGAACAGGAGTTAGGTATAATGATTTTAGATTTGGAGAGAAAGATAGATGTTTGAGGGAATTTGAGGCATCGGTGAGTCAACTCTAGAAGGAGAATGTTTCTTTGAGTGAGCAGTTGATTGTCGTAGGTAAAAAAAAGAGTGAACTTAAAGCCCGTGTGTCAAAACTGGAGAGAGATCTTGAACGTGCTTAGGAGGTAAAGGTCACTATAGAGGATACATTCAAGAAGGTTGGAAATATTCTCCTCAGTACCGCTTTGGGTAATGTGTAGAGACTAAGAATAGGTTATGACAATGCGTCTACTTTCCATGTTGCACTCGAGCCGGTTCTCAAGTTTGTGATAGATCCATATGGCTCTTAACCCAACCCACCTAGGCATTCGTGACCCGATAGGAGAGTGCATCCTAGATGTTTTAGGAAAGGTGTACCTAGGCCCATGTATGTTTTCACCCATTATAAGAAGAGAGGACACCTTAGGGCTTCAAGTTGGGTAGTGTGTTAGATAGAGTTTTCGCACGTGTTCCCCTCCCCCTCCCCCACCCCCACCCCTACACACATGCTCCTCCTGGAGATTACATGAGATAGTTTGTACATATTCGAGAGCAAGTTAAGTTTTTAGTCAAGACTTCACATGATTTGATGGATGTTTTTCATAAGATGTCACCACCTTTGGAAAACTCCACCGCACCTAAGGGTTGAGGTTAGACTTGTTTGCTAGCATATGATGATTTTTATGATGGCATTTTATGCCTATTGCTAGTGTGTGCCACTTTTGTATGTATTTTTTTCATTTTTGATATATTTTCGAAAAATCAAAAAGATTTTTATTTTTTTAAAGATTTTGGAAAAAATACAAACAAATTTTCTATTTTTTTAGAAAAAATTGAAAAAGCCAAAAATATTTTATTTTGATAAAAGTTTTGGAAAAAGACAAAAAGATTTTTGTATTTCGTTTTACACTAGGGGTGTAAATGGTACGATTTGGTCGGTAAATAGTAGATACCAATATCAAAACCAAACTCTGGATGGTAAAACCAAATCGTACCGGTTTACCCCCCGGTACACCAAAATAAATACCAAAATCAAACCGACCAGTATTTCGATTTTTTCGGTAATTTCGGTTTTTTCGGTAATTTCGGTTTTTTCTGGTTTTGGTAAATTTGATTTCATTTTGGGTTTTTTCCGGTAAGTATTGAAATTACAAGTTGGTTTTATACATTCGGTAAATTTGGTACAAGTGTCAATCTTTTAAAGCTCCCCAAAATAGCACTAAAAATATGCCTAAAAGCCCCCGAAGCAGCCCTAAAAATTGTTCAAAAACTCCCAAAATACCTCTTAAAGCCTCCACCCCCCCCCCAAAAAAAAAAAGCATTGAACATTGCCTTATAAACATCACTAAAAGCCCCAAAAATTGCACTAAAACAACAGAAAAAACACCCCCCAAAAGCCTCAAAATGACCTAAAAACAACCCCATATTAACAAGATAACTAACAAATTAACAAATTTCATACAACTTAACTATCAATATTCATAAAAATTACCAGTGTTTTATGCTGATAGAGGAGGAACAAATGCATAGCAGTGAGAGCCAAGAGGAGAAGGTTGCCTGCAGGAAACTACCCAGAGGAGGAGAGAGGAGTATGCCCAGCCTGGCTGGCCGGGGCAGGGGTTGTCCGTTCGAGAATAGAGACAGATAAGGTGAAGGAGGGAGGGTGGGGAGGGAGAGGAGAGGAGTGAAAAGGGGATAAGGAAGTGGAGAGAGGCGAGAGGGAGGGGAGAGAGGGAGAGAAAAGAAACGGCTCATAGAAAGAGAGAAGGAGACAACTAGGTTTAGTTTTGTTTTCTTTTGTCTTTAGGTTTATTTCTTTATAAAAAATATTTTTTTATTGGTTATTATTTTTGGTTTTTAAGTTGATTATTGGTATGGTAAATCGGTACAGTATATTCGGTATGGTAATTTAGGTAAACCGTATTTTTAAATATTAAAACCAAAACCAACCGACTTTTTGCGGTAATTTTGGTTTCGGTAAGATCGGTTTTTGGTATTTTAATATATGAAACCAAAACCCTTTTTTTGGACCAAAACGGAACGATACGGTAAAAACCCGTACCGCTTCCACCCCTATTTTACACCATTTATGAATGGACATTTAGGATGACCAAGTCACAACATCATTCCATATCCATGTGACTATTTGATAGTGATTTGAGACGCATCATCGTTTCATTTTGTGCTTTATAATGTTTGGAGTTATTAAGATGTAATTTGAGATTACTTTCTATATGTTTGAATCTTAGTCTCCTTTATTGCACACATGCACGGATTTGTTTGATTATTGTACTTTTCTATCACATGTTGGTCGAAGTATTTTCATCCCAATCCTGTCTTTAAAACGAACCAAATGCAGTAAAACTTGACAATGAAAGTAGTGCATGTAAGAACCGTTGCTCGTGAGGACTTTGTTTAATATGATGAGTAAACGTGGAAGGGCTACGAAAGGTACATATATCCTTTGCGATTTATCCACCATTTAAATCAAACCTAGAAAAACGTGGCATTGAAAAAAGTAGCCAAGGTCCAAAGAGGTTGAAAAGAGCCTGAAAAAATTTACAGCAATAAAAAGATCAATATGATAAAAAGGGTCCATTAGGTTTTAGATCACCTCAATAGAAAAATAAAAGATTTATTATTTATGCGGGTGTTCGAATGGAATTTAAACAATGGGTTTGCACGTCCTGACAAAGTCATCAATAAGCATTACATAGTTTTAGACGTTATTGGTGTGAAAATCATTTTATACTTGGATATGTTGATAGATTGAGTCGATATCATTTAAATTCAATACTTTTTGATAACTAAGGACGATTTTGATTTCATTTGTTAGGAATATCCATATTCATCATGCACATATGTTATGTTTGATTGCATTAATGTCCTTACCGAATTTGTTCACACCCATTCATTTTGTTTCCGCGATTTGGTTATCTTAGTGTAAATTCATGGTGTGATATGTTTTGTAAATTATTTTTACATTTTTTAGAAAAATTAAAAATAGTTTGTGAAAGCCTTTGAGTATTTCCTTGCGTGAGCACATTTTGATCCATATTTTCTATGTTTGTTGTGACACTCCATGATTATTTTGTTTATTCTTTTCCTTGTCTATTTCGGACAAATAAAAAGGGGGAGAACGAATTATGATTTAATGGGGGAGTTTGAATTATGAGGGAGATTTGAGTTTTTTATTTTATTTACGTTTATCTCATTTCAATCTCGATACATCATGTATTTGCTTGCTTTGTTTATTGTGTGAAGGTACTTCGATGATGTTTGGAATGCACATAAAAGGAAGCTCAAGGAAAGCAAAGAGATTTGAAGATTAAAGTTGAAGACAAGACTTACAATTTTAGTACATTTTCCACCTTTGGGTTCATGGGAGGGTAATAGATTTGTATAGGACATTTGATTTGATAATTCGGATGTTTTGAGTTTTTGTCGGCATAGACATAAGGGGAGATTTGTAAGGACATATTTTATATAGTCCGTTTTACATTTTACCGCTACACGTGTCGAAGAAAGTTCATTCATACATCAAGACTGATCCAAATATCAAAGTTCTTCAATAATAAGACTCTTCAGGATTGATTTGGTACGGGTGATGTTTAAGTTACTTAATGTTTTGACCGGGCGGAAAAAGTGTGCGCGTGTAAAGTGCACAATCGTCGTGTGTTTCGCCGCCGCGATACAAAAGATAGAACCTAAGCTACTACTACACTTGACAAGCAAGTACAGCGGTAAGTCGGGTATCGTAAATCCACAGGGAGTGATTAAATTTTAGATTTTAATTGTTTTAATTACTTCAGGAATAAAAGTGTAAAATAAATAAAAGAATAGGTGAATGGGTGGTTGTCGTGACAAAAGAAAAGAATAAGTTACGCTAAAAATAAAGTAAAGCGAGGATCGGGATCGCATTCCACCAAACGGATCGAAACAACTACTAATTAGAATTAAGGCTCGAAAGCAATTTAATCGAGCATTTTTCAATTAAGCATAAACATCACGCAAGAAGGAATTTAACCCAAAGTTGCGAGATAAAACATTTAACTGAAAAATGGTCACACGCGGATTAAATTCGGATAATCGCTATAAACACTAACATTGCATGACAAAGAAAGTTAAACGCATAATAATCCGACTTTAATACGCGAGGTTTCAATTAAATGCAACACGGAACCTAATTTTCGGAGCTCGGGGCCCGAAAATGGCGAAAACGCAATCCCGACCCTATTTATCTAGGGACTAAGCATGATTAAACTAAATTAAACTAGTTAAACTAGAAAAGAAAGAAATTAAAGCAAGAAAACCTAATTAGAAAGCATGGAAATTATCTAGAAAGCAAGGAAATAATGGAAAACAAGCTATATTAAAGGAGAGGGAAGATGAATAGTCAATCTTACAACCAATTAGTGTGTCAATCCAAGAGAGGAAGAAGAAGAACGAATCAAAAACCCTCCAACCCTAACTAAACTAAGCTAAAATCGTATAAGGGCTGGTCTCTTTATTACAAAACCAAAAATTGGCTTATATAGTAAGTTGGATTAAAAATAAAGAAGAAAGAAAAGAAGGCAAAATTTCGACAAATCAGAATGGTCGATCGATCGACCAGAAGCGTCGATTGATCGATCAAACAGGGCAGAATGCAGCAGCAGCACACTGCATTCTTCATCTTCTCCTTCTTCTTCTCCTCTTTTGCTTTCCTTGTATTTCCTCCGCAAGAAACGCCGTAACTTTTTCGTTATGCATCGGAATCGCGCACCGTTCACGGCCACGCGAAGCTAGAGAGGAGGGATACAACTTTCGTGAGATGTCGGGCCAGGTACCCAAGATGTGAAAAGACTAAAATGCCCTCGAACGTACGGTTATGTACGGAACTTCACCGGAATGCATCCGAACTTCACACTAAGCATCCAAATACCTACAAAAGCTCAATTAACCCCTGCAAAACATGATAACATAGAAATTCGAGGTTGTCTAGTTAACGAGCATAAATATAGGGATTAAGATACCCGAGGGGGCTAATAACGCGTAGGTTAACGGGTGAAATACGCAATATTTGCGTCGTATCATGTTTCATTTAACGTGTTGGGATATTTTTTCTAAAATGTTTTATTCAACCCGAGTCAAAATATTTTTCCAAGACCTGTAGGCGGAGTATTAAAGATAAATATATTTTTTTTCGTTTCAATCATTCACATGACATATACATGTCGTTCAAATGATAGGAACAAGTCGTTCAAATGACAACTTCAAATGACATTGCATGTCGCGCGAATGTTCGCTTGAAGCTCCCTTGATGATTTCATCTAACGACGCCATATTGTTATACATTTTTAAGTTCATTTGAAGGGCGCGTGGTAAGAGATCCAACGACATCCTATGTCGTTCAAGAGACCTGCCAATCTTATTTGAACGACCCCGTCGACTCAACTATTTTATAAATACCTGATTCTTGAGTCCATTTTTCTTCAGAAGACCTGAGAGTTTTGATACACGAAAACTGCACTTTTGTAGAATTTTAGTCTTCTCTTTTAGGGTTTAAAAACTTTATTTTTGATTCATAAATCATCCCAATTACTTTAGTGAATAATTTTGGAACCTAAGATACAACTTTGTTGAAGTTTTTCTTATAGGGAAGATTTCTCAACTGCAAACTTAGTGGTTCTCGAGGGAATTATTGACTGACGACTACGGTCAATTGGGAATGATTGAGGGTATTTCTTACTGAAGATAGAGCTGCAGATTTTGTGGATTTGCCGAGGTAGATTCATTGCTAGTTATAGGTTGTGGCCTATGTGAGTGTTCTGCAGAATATTCATTGCAGATTTCATTGTGTATGTACATTGCAATTTGCCCTTCATAGTGAAATAAAAGGTTTTACCTGAAAGGGATTTTTTCTAAAAATTTTCGTATCAGCAATTTATGTTTATGATGTATCCACATATGTAGATGCATGTGTTAGGGTTTAATTAATTTGAATAAAAAATTGTCATTTAATTAAATAGGTCTGAAATTGGAAAGTTGCAAATACATAAACAATCGATATCACACCTCATTTTACAAATTGTTATCAGAGCTTTTCAAGCGATCTTTACATTCTCACGAATATTAAAAACCCTAAGCTAAACTCTGTCCAGATATACAATAAGAGAGAAATCTTGAGAGTTGTATTCTTAAGGCCATTAGTGCCCCATTTTATAGTGAAAATACCACAAAACACCTTGCACTGTGGAGTAGGCTACGACGAAACCACTCATAGAATTGTGTTATCTTATTTGACTCATATCCTTCTATATTTACTTTATTGCACTTTTATCTCCATTAATATAGATATCTAGATTAATCTCCACACAAGTTTAAGTGGTGATATCTTTGGTATCATCATTTTGGCACCGTCTGTGGGAAGAGATTTCATTTTTTTTCTCTCATTTCCAGCTTAAATCCTGCTTGAATCTCTGGTGGTAATCTAGCTCCACCTTTGCTGGACTTGAATCCCCATTGGAAAAGTTCTAGTTAGTACCTTTAAGCTTTATTTTAGCACATATGGTTCATCTACACTCTTACCAGAGATATGGCTTCAGACCTGCCTCCAGGCGCTAGCCCTAGCTCCAACTAAGCACCATCTCAGTAAAAAATGGTTGACCTGGTGGTGGTGCTACGCTCACTAGTGGCCAGCCAACAAAAGATACAATAACAATTTATAGAGTTGAGCCAAACCATGATAGCTAGGACTCCAAGCACAATGGTGGAGATCATTACCCCTACTGTTAGGGAGGATGTGGATTCGGCAAAGGGAGGACCACCCCCAGACTCGCAAAAGGAGGCACAATGCCACCAGTGGCGCCAGAGAGACGTGGTCGACCCCAGGCAACTTCGCCTGGGAAAATAAGTGAAAGAGGATCTAGACGATCTGGATTGAGATGAGGAGGATTGTTGGTAACCATGTGAGGGTTCTGGTGACACGGTTCGGCCAACACTAATCTATAAGGGAAATAGCGCAAGGCTGACACCAGAAGGCCCACCCAAAACTTCAGCCTTTGACAGGCTTAGTAAAGGGTCAACATTTGATTATCTCGGACCTATAGGAGACTTAAGTGATCGTCTCTCCCGATCTCATAGTAACGTTACCTGTAGAACGAATCATGAACGTGGCAAGGGTTGGCCTCAGCAAGGCCGAGAAGGAGAGCAAAAGGAAGTGGACAGTCATTATGAACTGGTAGACGAGAGAAGGTGCCTAATCCAGTTGACAAAGAATGCAGAGGATACAATTCAGTGGTAATAGACAAGCCTTGGTGATAGGCAAGGTTTTGCCGCGGCGCGAAAGTCACCTACGCACCGGTCGTTTTGAATTCGGCTCACCTGAACTATACAAAAACCTAAACTTATGACTACACTCAATATGTGAGTATAGCGGCCAAGTCCGGGTATCGAAAATCCAGAGAGACGAGTTGCTAGAACTTATAGGATTTAATACTCCTAAATAAAAGTGTAAAAGATGATTATACACAAAAAAGGAAAAGATGCATAAAAGGGAAATATTAATCTAAGCGAGTGTATTGAAACTAGATTAAGAAAGCGAGTAAAAATTATAGGTTGCGTCGAATATCCCTCACCCGGGTTTATTAGTATAAAATGGTTACATGGGTCGATGAGTTATTACAAATGCGTCTCGTTTCGACAGTTAATTGAACCAAGGGTTGTCACGTCCCTAAATTCGCATAAAAGACTAATACGATTTTGGCGTCAACAAATACCCCGAAATTAGGCACGCAAGGTCATAAGCACAAAACGTATATGATATGCCCCGTCAAATCTCCTAGGCGTAATAACTAGAACAACGCACCAGAAATAAACCCGTAAACTCCATCACCAAAGCAAAGCAACATGTCAACCCGAGTGAGTTCCATTCAAACATAACCTAGACTAAATTAGCTAGAAAGCATAGTAAAAATGCGGTAAATAAATGCAATAAATCTACACTAGAAAGCAAGTAAAGAAAGCAAGTAAACCTAATTATCAAAGCATGTAAATTAACTACAAAGCAAGAATTAATGAAATACAAGCTATATTAATGGAGAGGGTGAATGAATAGTCAACTTACAAACCCAAAAGGGTGTCAATCCAAGAAGAAATGAAGAAGAACTCTCCAAAAACCCTCAAACCCTAAGCTATTCTAACCTAAAACGAATTATTTATATTTTTACACCAAAAATCCTTTACATAGTACAAGGAATTAAATTAGAAAAGTAAAGGAAAAAGAAAAGAAAAGGCAAAATATCAGCTGAAAACAGGGCATCGATCGATCGATCCCTTTGATCGATGATCGATGGTAAAAATATCAGCCCACTGTCTCCCCACGATGGACAAAATCTGAAGGATCGATCGATCGATCAAGCAGGGATGCTTATCTTTTCCTCTTGTTTTGGCATGTTTGGATTTCTCTTTTGCTAAAATTGCCGTAACTTCTTCGTTCTGACTCGGAATCGTGCATCGTTCATGGTCATGCAAAACTTGCGAGGAGGGCTACAGCTTTCGTGTAGATGTTGGGCCAGGTGCCCAAGCTGTGAATTGACCTAATTGTCCTTGAACGTGCAGTTATGTATGGAAATCGAGAAGAATGGGTCCGAACTTCACACTTAGTACCTAAATACCTATAAAAGCCCAATTATACCTCATATAGCATGTCAACAATATAAACCGAGGTTATCTGATTAACGGGATTAAGTATAGAGATTAAGGCACCCGAGGGGGACAAAATGCGTAGGTTCGAGAGATGAAATACGCAATATTTACGTATTATCACTTGGAATAACTCAATTCAGAGGGTGGAGGATAAGATCGACGACCTATTGAAAATCGAAGACCTAATCATCAGGGGAAACGTGGAAGGATCTCCCTTCGTTGCTAAGATAGTGAACTTCCCCCACTCCATCTTTGTTCAAACCTCCTCCTGTAACTTCAAAGTATGATGGAAGAACAAATCTGATATACCACATTGAAATGTACCAATCAACGACCAATATTTATTTCATCTCGAACAAGATGAGATGTCGGGCTTTCTCTAGCACCCTCATAGGCATAGCCCATATGTGGTATACGTCTCTGCCCAAGAACTCCTTCGAGAACATCAAGCAGTTAGCCGAGATATTCATTCATAAATTTTATTTCAGCATGAAACCCCCGAAGAAAGTGACTCATCTTTTATATGTTAAATAAGGAAAAAAAGAGACACTGGGAGTCTATGTTTCTCTGTTCAACAAAGAAAAACTTAAAATAGAGGAATATGATGAAAATATTGTTATGACAGCCCTCATGAGTGAGCCATAAAAAAAAGTTGCTCTGGAAGCTAGCCCAGGATCCTTTCAAATCTATGACATAACTTCTGGCCACGGTCGGGAGAGTCATGAACGCTGAAGAGGCCAATGGAGAAGACGAGAAAGAAGCAAATGGGTGCAAGTCTCAGAAGGCAAAAGGGAAAGATGGAAAGAAAAGGTTGAATGATGCTAATTTTACCAGTTATACCCCATTGACAGTGAGTCTGGACCTAATCCTGAAAGAAATTAAATACGACAGAGCACTTCGATGGCCCAAAAAGCTCAAGTCCCCTCCTCACAAGAGGGACAAGAGCAAATGGTGTGATTTTCATCAGGATCATGGGCACACAACCGATAAGTGCTTCGCTCTAAAAAATGAGATAAAAAGGATGTTGAAGCAATGGAAACTCCAGAAGTACATGGGCCGAAGTGGATCCAGAGAGGATTCAAGGAAAAGGGGCATGGGAGAAAGGGTGAAAAGTTGGGCCAATAAGAAAGATGATGAAGAATCAAAAAGTGAAGAAGACGACCCGGATCTCCCATCTAAGATCCCTAAGCCTAAGGTAAACATGAACATGATTTCCTTTGACATAAAGATGATCAATGGATATTTGGCTGGCAGAGGAACTGAACCGGTCGACATAAGGCGCATATTTTAGAAGCAAAATCATCACCAAAGAGGTTAGACGTGAATTTCAGCTGCTACGGAGCCTAAGTCGAGTAAGATTCCGAAAGTGGACATGGATACCCTAGTGGTAGGTTTCTTGAGGAAATATTTTAATGAAAACTTAGCCCCTCAAGACGGCCCGCCAGTCATTAGTACTAGGGTCCATGGGTATGACGTGTCTCGGATACTTGTGGATTGGGTCAGCTCATCCGATGTCATGGTTTGGGAATCCTTTAAGGGATTGTAACTCAATAAGAAGAGGCTAATTCCATATCATCAACCATTGATAGGATTTAGTGGAGAGAAGATGCATCCACTAGGGGTGTTTAAGATGCATATCTGTACGGGAACCTGACTGAGTTGCCTAATAAAAAGAGTAATCTTCTTTGTGATGGACGAGAACATATTCTCGGCCTATAACATTATTCTTGGCAGAGTAACACTCAAGGAAATTAAAGTGGTCCCTTCTACAGTTAACCCAATGGTAAAATTCCTAACTCCTTATGGGGTAGAGGAAGTCTAAGGTGACCAGGTGAAAGCACGGGAATGTTACTTTAGTTCAGCAGAACAAAAGGAGGCCCACAAGAAGCTCACAACCTCCTACAACATTGACACTCTGATCCAAGGGACGAGAAGAAGTTGAAAAAAGGTGAGGCCGCAGAGGAGGTAGAATCCATCAAACTCAATGAGGACGATCCAAAAAAAACCATCCATATAGGCTCATCATTAAAGAAAGAGGTAAAAAAAAGTTAGTGGACCTACTAAGGAAACGATAGAGTATCTTTGTGTGGAGCCATAGAGATATGTAGGGATTTAACCCCGAGATTATCTGCTATCGGCTAAACATTGATGAAGATGCTAAAGTAGTGAAGCAGAGAAGGAGGACCTATGCCAGAGACAGATATGAGGTCATCCAAGGTGAGGTTAAAAAACTCCGATCAGCTGAGTTTATTCGCGAAGTGCACTACCTGTATTGGCTATCCAACGTTTTGATTATGCCGAAAGGCAATGAAAAGTGGAGGATATGTGTAGAATTTATGGATTTAAACAAGTCTTTCCTTAAATATAGCCTCCCATTACCCCGAATAGATCAAATGGTGGATGCCACAGGTTAGGCACGAACTGATGAGCTTCATGAATGCTTACTTGGGGTATAATCAAATCTTCATGCATGAAGACGATGCTGAGAAGACTTACTTTGTTACTGATAAAGGGACCGACTGCTATAAGGTCACGCCTTTTGGCCTAAAGAACACAGGGGAAACCTATCAAAGGTTGGTCAATAAAATGTTTGAAGAGCATATTGGGAAGACGATGAAAGTATATGTGGACGACATGCTAACAAAAAGCTTGAAGGCTGAGGATCATATGGTCTACCTTGAAAGAACATTTGACACTATGGACTGATACAAGATGAAATTGAATCCGAAAAATTGTGTGTTTGGTGTTGGAGCTGGTAAGTTCCTCGGCTCATCGTCAACTAAAGGTGGATTGAGGCAAACCAAGAAAATATCAAAGCATTGATTAATATGAAGACATAAAAAACTATAAATTACATATAGAGGCTGATATGAAGAGTTTTTTCTCTCAACCGTTGACTCTAGAGCCACAGATAAGTGTCTGTCATTCTTTAAAATCTTGAGAAAAGCATTAATTTGGGACGAATAATGTGAGAAGGCTTTTCAGGATCTGAAAACTTATTTGGGATCCCCTATGTTGCTGTCCCGACCGATTCAAGGGGATAAGATATTTTTATATTTGGCAGTATCTGAGTCATCCATCAACGTTGCAATTGAAGGAGACGATAAAGGTGTCCAAAAGTTGATTTACTTCAACAGCAAAGCGATACATGGGGTTGAGATGAAACATCATGGAATGGAAAAGTTGGCATATGCATTCATTCATGCATCAATAAAAATAAAGTCATACTTCCAGGCTCAATGGTGGTGATCACAAACACTCCGTTGAGGCAAGCCATCCATAAATCTGAGAAATTGGGTAGGCTGATGGCTTAGTCAGTAGAGTTAGAAGATTTTGACATCATGTATCAGCTGAGTACCAGAATTAAGGGTCAGACCCTAGCAGATTCTTTGGCCGATTTCACATTGGCAGAGGCCAAGATAGACGAAAAGAAAGAGATTATTTAACCATTGGCTGAGACTACAAAAGGTTTGAACGAACCAACCACGACCGACTATGACAAGGCCGACACCATATAAAGATTTGTTATTAAAGGTTGGTATTTGTGTGAAAGACCCTTATCAAGGGAAGATCTCGTATGAAGCTTGTTTGTTTATGGCTCGTCCTGTGAAAATGGAAGCGGTGCATAATTAATAGTCTGATATTTGGATGAAACCGACATTGAATATGCCTTGAGATTTGAAATGAAGGCGTCAAACAATGAGTTAGAATATGTGGCCCTATTGACATTCTCCCTTGCAAAAGTGATTAACGCCGACCAAGTGATTATCCACAGTGATTCGCAGTCGATAGTGAACCAACAAGTACTGGCATATATGAGGTCAATGATGAAAAAATGGCCAAGTACCTAACAAGGGTCAAGAAGGTGGTAGAAAGCTTCTAAGACGTGAAATTTAAGGGAATACCTAGGAGTGAGAAATCTGAACCAATGCTTTGGCGAGGCTGACATAAAAAATCAGGGCCAAGATGAGACGCACCATTCCAATTGAAATCTTAGATGAGACGACAATCGAAGGACATCGAAAATCATGGCCAAGATGAGACACGCCATTCCAATTGAAATCTTGGACGAGGCGACAATTGAAGGAAGTGATAGTGGAGTCTAATTTTCTCTAAATTTGGATTTAGGAGAATCTTGAACCCATTGATAAAGTACATTCGAGATGAAGAGCTCCCGAACTCTAAGGAAAAAAGGAAGAAACTTAAGTATATGGCAATGAAATTTTCCTTTAATGGAGATGTTCTATACAAAAGGAGGTTCTTCTTACCTCTGCTGAGATGTGTCCATCCCATTGAGGTGGAATATGTGCTACGAGATGGTCATGTTGGGTCATTGCCAAGTCATATTGGCAGACGATCGCTAGCGAAAAGAATACTGACTCAGGGTTATTGGTGGTCGGCACTCATTAAAGATGTAACCGAGTAAGTGAAGAAGTGCAATAAGTGTCAGCAGTTCTCTAATATCCCTCACCAACCTCATTATCCACTCTCATGCATCATAAACGTCGTGGTCATTCACAATATGGGGAATTGACCTTGTTGGCCCACTTCCAAAGGCGGTCGGTGGTTATCAGTATCTGATTATGGCCATTGATTATTTTTTCAAATGGGTAAAGGTCGAAGCTATGGTCTCCATCACCAAGATTAAGACTTTAAAATCTATTAGGATAAATATCATCAGTAGGTATGTCTTGCCTCGCTCACTCATATCAGATAATGGAGAATAGTTTAAAATAAATCATTAGAGGCCTACAGCGAAAAGGTCGGCATTAAGCAATTCTATTATGAGCTTGGTCGACCCCAAGCCAATAGGCAGACTAAAGTCCCAAATAAGACTATATTGGACGACATTAAAAAGAAGCTGAAGGACGCCAAGGGCTTATGGACTTAGGAGTTACATGGAATCCTATGGGCTTATAGGACGACAGAGAGAACGCTGATAAGCGAAACACCATTCATGTTAGCCTACAAATCAGAAGTGGTTATTCTTACTGAACATGGTCTCCTCAGCCACAGAGTCCGAACCTATAACCCCGAGGAGACTTCACTTAGATTTAATTGAAAAAATACGAGAAGGCACTGAGGTCCGACAGTGTGCCTACCAGTAAAGGGACTCTAGGTTCCTTAATAAGAAGGTAAACGCAAGGCCAATAGCCGTGGGAGATTTGGTATTAAAAAAAGGTTTGGCAGAAGTCGAACAAACTATATCCAAAGTGGCATGGGATGTACCAGGTCACAGAAGAATTCATCCCAAGAACTTATAGATTGGAGAACTTATAAGGAGAACCCTTCTCTAATCCCTAGAACGTCGACCATCTAAAGAGATATTACTAGTGACGATTTTTTTTGTTAGTTTGTATGATGACTCAAATGTTTGTGTGACAATAGTACTTTATAAGAAAGTTCATATTGATTAATGAATGAGAAATCCAAGTTTTGCGCCATATCCGTGTTCTTCAATTGTTGTTGCGTGGTTTGGATGATGCTAAACCGAAGAACATGATTCATTGGTGAAATAGTCATAGCTCACTATCGGTGATACGAGAGTTCATGAAAATACTTATCTCGTCCATGAATCCTCAATAACACCGAGAGGGGGGACGGGTGTAATAACATCACATAAGAGGTGGGAAACACAAAACTATGAAAATCATTTAATTATGGTCATATAAACATCACAATGTGGTGACATTAGAGTGAAAACTCTCTCGGCAAAGACGGGAGGGTATGACGAGACGAGATTCGTCCATACACTCCCAAAAATGACGATAAGGGACTTGTTTAATTAACATCATTAGTTTGGTGATTAAATTGGAAATCATGTAACTATGGTTATATAAATAACACAATGTGGTGACATTAGAGTCAAAACTCTCTCGGCTAAGACGAGAGTGTATGAAGAGATGAGACTCGTCCATACACTTTTTAAAACGACGAGAGGGGACTTGTAATTAACATTATTAGTTTGGTGATTAAAATGAAAATCAGTTAATTATGGTTGCATAAACATCATAATGTGATGAATTGTGAGTTGGAATTATGATCAGCCTATTACAAGTTCATCAACAAATATGAAAATGCATACAACACACTTTGGGAAATGATAGAATAAAAAAGAGTTGTATTCAACAAACAACATCAATAAAAGATCATTAGATGCTGACTTTATCAACATTAAAATTAATGACGTTCAGAAACTAATGACATTGTTCAAAGACGAGGTTATAGATGTTCAAAAATTATTAATTACAAGTGAAAAAGGGAAGTAGGCCACGGTTAGACGCCCAATAGAATAGATAAAAAAATATGGATAAATGGTTGTCTAATCTTTCTTGTAAGCCTGCTCCGAGATGAGGTTGTCAATGATGGGTTGAGTTTGAACCCCACCCTCAATGTTGGCACCTTCCATCATCTCGGCCCCCATCTGTGACGATGCATCATTAGTAGTTTCTTTAGTGGCATCACCCTCAGCCTCGACTTCGTTAAGCACAGTAATGGTCGTTGGGTCAAATAAGTTAAACACCAAGAAGTCTTTGGATAGATAGGCAACGTCAGCGTACTTTTTCCTTACCCATCGAGGGGAAGAGCAGGCTCCCCTCTCTAAATATTGAAGTCCGTACTCAAGGTACTCATCTAAGGCCTTGAAGTCTACTACGACCTTTTTCTTAGCAACCTCAACAGTAGCCCCAATCTACTTCTCGTACTTCTTCTACAGGGAAACAATGACGTTGTTATGCTCCTTGATATTAGCATCAAGGTCTTCCCGTCCCTTCTTCTCGAGAACCTTAACTTGGGTCTTATGGTAGGCCTCCTTCTTCTTCAAATCTTACTTGGACGCCTTCTCAGCGTTGACAGCGTCATCGAACTTATCAGCCTTGGCTTTGTTATCCTGGACCCACTCGTCCAATTAGTGAAAAGATAAGAGAAACTGGAAAGATAAGAAGTATAAGTTAGTAGGAGATAGGACGAGATAACACTTAATGAAAATAAAAATTCAACAAATGTGAGATTAGTTACCTGGACGACCCAATGGAGGCCGAAGTTGTAGAGGCAGGATAGCTCCATTGACTCCAAAAATCTATTGTCGAACTCAAACAAGCACGAGCCAATAGATGATCTTGGACTCGTTTGGTCCCCCATTACGAGTCAACACTGATAGAGAGTAGAGAAAGCCTCTCGGCCAAGATTGAAGCAAAAGATATGGGTATGGTTGAGGAAGAGGTATCCCGGGGGACATCAGGCCTCTTGTTCTACTTTTGAGGAGGGGGGACATTTAAAGTGTCGTCGATAGGCTCCTTTATTTTCTTCACTTGATCGGCCTGGCAGAGACGGCCAACGGTGGTTTTGTTTGGAGGGTTAGGTCCCTGTGACATCTTGCTTAGAAGATTTCCAAGTGAAGGGGTTGCCATTTCCCACAATTGATTAGAGATTCCTGAAGGATGATTTGCAAATAAGATACGAGGATAATACCAATAAATAACATCCAAAGAGTACAAAACAAATATGAAAAAAAAGTTTACTCACACAATTCTGACAATGGGTCAACCCTTAGACCTGTCTTTTTTAGGTACTTGGGAGTCATCAGCCTTTCAAACTCCACAACTCAATCATCGCCTCCTTTTGAACGAAGATAATCAATTTTCTCCACGTCGTTTATGCCCCAGTGGGGGTTTCAGCCTGGCCATTGTGGGAGCATTTACCCATCTCCTAGGTACTCTTGTCGCTGAGGTACTATCGGGGGTGTTGGCATTAAACTCCCAGGCACCCGAAATAAAAAAGTACTGAGGTTTCCTATATTGATTAGAAGTTTGATTGACACGAAGAACTTTCGTAATAGTGTTCCTGGCTATAAGATCATAGTATCTAGACTGTTTATTAGATCACGAGGTGTTTTAACAGCCTTTGAACACCATAACTTGAAGGTCAGTCTTGTAGATCAGATGCCAGATCTGAACGAAGCCGATAAGGATCCCCCAAGTATTAGGGGATAATTGAGCTGTGGCTGACCCCAAACTGGTAAGAATGACTTGTATGTTGGGATGAACGGGAAGTCTGAAGCTAACCTTTAACATTTGTTCATAAACGGTGACCTCACCAGCACGGCCGACATAAGCCCTCTCATCCTTCGTAGGCACCCCCACTTGAATGTTAGAGTTGATACCGTTCTGGTGCACTGGTGCCTCCATGATAATAAATCCATCCCCCTAACAGTGCTGGGGAATTTCTTGGCATAACTATTTGTTGAGTGGATCCTTGTCCAAATCAGATGAGAGTTCCTCAACCTCAGTGGTCGCAGCTCCTTACTGACATCTTCGGACGTATTCGACATCAAACATGGTCGTAATTGGAACAACCATAGGAGGGGGTTGAAATGTTACCTCCACTCTCGGATCATAAGTGTCTGAGATCTCAAGTACATAATGGTCTTCACGATTATAAGATTTAGCGTGATGAGTAGACAAGGTGAGTGAAGAGGTCTCGGCTGCCTCAGACTCCTCTAGATCAGAGGTTGGAACCCTTATTGCCTCTTGTAAGGAATCTTTGCTCTCGGCTTCAGCATGGACAGAAGGACTATGGTCTGAAGAAGCTAATGACTCGTACATCGAATCACTGACCTCAGTGATAGGAGGGTGTATTACAACTAATAGGACTGGGTGAATTGGAAGTGTAAGGTCGGCTCCAACCTTGAGTTTAGCCTCGGCCTCGACTTCGCACTTACATATCTCACTAAAGAGACTTTCCCTAAGGTTTGGGTATTGGTCAATCAACTCTTATAGAGTCTTTAACATTCAAACACTTATAAGTTTGACCTTAGTTGACTTTTGGATCAAAAGGGGGAACTAAAAGGGTTTTTATCAAGAACACTAAGATTTGGCTCACTAAAGAAGACAACCGAAATTACACCAGTAAACCTCACAGTGGACAAACATGGCACCAAACTTCTTAAAAACATCACTAAAGTAGCCCTAACCACTAATGAACCATTATACCACCACTAAACCTCCAAAATCTAACCATATAGCCACTTTCGGTCGCCGAAAAAATAGAGAAATGGTCGAAAATTGAAAAACAATCAATGGAGCTATTTAATGGAGGAAACCCCAAGAGAAAGGTACTGGAATGTTACCGAAGTGGAGGGGAACACCTAAGAAGCTAAGAGGATTCCAAAGAGCAACTGTAAAGCACTTAAAAGGGGGGAGAGATAATGGTTAGGAAATTGCAAAATCTTTAGGCCCGAAGGAGAAAGATTGGAGAAGAAAGAGAAAGTGAAAATTTTAAGCCTATTTAAAGTGTTTAATCATTGTGCATGTTTTCCCTCAGAGTCATTGATCAAGGGTGAAAAGTAGCACGTGTCAAATGCCGATCATTGTTTTCTGTTCACCGCCTTAATACAAAAACCTAAACTATGACTACACTCTTTTAAGGGAGTATAGCGGCTAGTCCGGGTATCGAATCCATAAAGACGAGTTGCTAGAATATTATTTGGTTTAATAATTCTAAAATAAAAGTGTAAAAGATAATTATAAACAAAAAGGAAAAGAGGAACAAAGGAAAAGATTAAAGTAAGAGAGTGTATTTAAACTAAGTTAACAAGGCAGATAAAAACTATAGGTTGCGTCGAATATCCCTCACCCGAGTTAATTAGTATAAAATGGTTACATGGGTCGACGAGTTATTAAAATTACGTCTCGTCTCTTCAATTAATTAAATCAAGAGTTGTCACACCCCTAAATTCGCATAAAATACTAATATGATTTTGGCGTCAACAAATACCCCAGAAATTACGCACGAAAGGTCATAAATATGGAACTACATGATATACTCCGTTAAATATCCTAGGCGTAATAACTAGGACAACACACTCGAAATAAACCCATAAACTCCATCACCAAAGCAAAGCAACATGTCAACCCTAGGTGAGTTCAATCCGACACAACCTAGACTAAATTAGATAGAAAACATGGTAAATAACATTTATTGAAAGAAAGCAAGTAAACCTAATTATGAAATAAATAAATAAATAAAATACAAGTTAATCTAGGCAAGGGAAATTAAAGGCAATAATGGAAACAAATCTAGAACAAGAAATAAATTAAGGTAGAAGCTGAATAGTACAAGAAAAGCTTACAAAGAAATGGAAAATGGAGAGTAGGGCAAAGCGCTCTCTACAAACCCTAAAATCTAAGACAAAAATGTAGAGATATGGACATAGAAACCAAAATTAGTTTATATAGTAAGTTACAAAAGAAATAAAGGAAAGAGAAAAGAAAAGGAAAGTGGCAAATATCTGGTGACCGCGATCGACCGCGCCTTTGGGTTAAGACACATTGTCTGCGTCGCAAGGAAAAATTCCAAACCGCGATCGATCGGCATCAAAAGTGCGGTCGACCGGTACTCTATTTTTCAGCCTTGTCTGATCCAACATGAGGGGAAAAGGTTGAATACGGAAATGGCCATATCTTCATCTTCCGAACTCGAAACGACATGTCGTTTATGGCCATGCGACGCTAACTCAATGAAATATGCAACCATCGAATTCCCATGATCTAGAGATGAAATGTGAATTAACTAAAATGCCCTTGAAGTAGCGTGCGACGATGAAACTTCTCTGAAATGCAACGAATCCTCACTTTTGGCGTTCCAATACCTACAAAAGCACAATTAACCCATGCAAATCATGTATATATCCAAATACGAGGTTTTCTGGTTAATGAGCATAAATATAGGCATTAAGGATCGTAAAAGTGCTAGAATGCATAAAGATATAGGGTGAAAATATGCAATATTTGTGTCGTATCACACCCCCTAACTTAGACGTTGTTAGTCCCTAGTGATAAAACAAACAAAACCAGTCCACAGAAGGCGGTACAAGACGTATATATGCATCGAAATAAAAATGCCACTTTCGTAGGGAACACGATTGCATTTAGCGTATGCAATATGCCGTTAAACCCCTAGGTTACCCTAGCGGACGAGTGCCATCTCGTGAGGGTTTTCAGGTATGAAACCCACAAACATCGTATGTTTTCCTCAAAATATGCCCAAACCAACATGCGACAAGCCCAACAATATCGAAAAGGATTTCATACGCATTATTAACACAATGAATGAATTTAAATGAAAGTCCATATTATTAATATTATAGAATGCACCTCATAGAATTAAAACCTTAAAATGTGGGAGGGGAGCGAGCACATGAAAAGTGTGATTTGGCAAAAACTTAAATAAATCGGATAAAAATTAAAGCAAGCATATATTCAATCCTCACGGGCATTACACTCATCAAGTGAATTCACTCGAAACATGGAGATAACACACGGGACATGCGGTCATAAATAGTACATGTAAATGGAAACTAGGCCGCGCATATGTTACTAATGAAGAACGCTATATATAAAATGAAAAATTGTAATCTCAATGAAAGATACTGCTCATAAAAAAGAGGCGAAATGCATTTTCACAGATTATCAAAACTATTTCAACTTTTAAATTATATGCACCCTAAGATCACATAGGACTTGAATAGGGTTATAATGTAGGCTAGGATAGGGTGTGAAATGAAAGGAATGTATGTACGGATTCAAAGTGTTCACAATGAAAACTCGGGATAATGGTAAAAATACGGGCAATATCAAAATTAGAAAACAAGTTCCAAATGTGCATTGGATATGACAATTGGAGAGAAATCAAAGCTTATTGAACTATTTACAACATTTACAACTTTATTTTATTTTATTTTCTTCTTTTTTTCATGTTTTCTTTCTTTCTCTTTTTCACTTTTTCTTTTCTTTACTTTTCTCACTCTCACATGCCTAAATTGCAACCGCAACACAACAACATCATTCAATCCTAAGTAACATTCCAAACAAAGGTATGGAAGGTGATATATATGGCTTAAACTCCAATTTGGAGTTGGTTATGAGATTTTGGGTTAATGAAAAGAAAACCTATATTAAGGATCAAAGGGCTTGACGAGGGTAAACATATAAGGTGAGGTCAAGGCTAATATGGGTGATATAACAAAGATTGTCTATGATCATTTCCTAAAGTTTACGCAATTCTCGAGTCAAAACAATATATGAAAATCATGCTTAAGTAACACATTTCATATATGAACTCAATTAATGAACGATCAAATGAAAGAATAGTGAGATTACCAACGAATTCAACATTTTCAAAGAGAAAAGAATAGTGTATACACACAAACAACGAAAGGTACAAATCTTACTTGGTGTAAGTATATACAATGCAACAAAAGATTACCGCGTTATAAAAATCTTAAACCAAATCAATAAAGCAAGAAAAGTGCATGTGCTCATGGGATTAAAGTTTAATTCATGAAGTCATTTCATAATATCAATGATTGAGGACTAAAGTCTAATAATTTCTAAAATCGAGAACATGCATCATTGAGTTTGATGATGCTAGAAGCAGCACCACCCTTCAAGGTGTTTGTGAGATCAATTCAATGTTAACAATGTCAGCATAAGGGTATATACGCATATAGTAGAAGGAGGTGAGGAGAAGAGGATTCACACCGAAATATAAGTGGTTCAGCCAATTAGGCCTACATCCACTGTGCAAGTGTATGATATATATCACAGAGTGAGGGCTCTAATGGCCAAAGTTACAATCTCACAAGCTTTCTCTCTCTACTGTGTGTTTAGACAGAGTTTCAGCTAGGGTTGCTAATTTCGGGGTCCATTGCAAGGTAGAAGATGACCTCTATATATAGTATCTGGGGGGTGTAATGTACCCCCTATGCATGCAATGAGCATGTGTGTATTGATCTAGCCAATCTGATGAAGACATCTGTCCCTGTCACATATAGAGAATGATGATAAAATATTCCCCCCACGTGGGGGGAATGATTTGTTATAACTGATTTGTGTCCACGTGTCCTTGTCCACACATATGTTAACAAGTGCTCGGCCTCCTTGCTTGGTCATGACCTCGGCCTGGAAGAGTCCGAGGTTGGTAAGGTTTAGCTCCCCATCCAATCCGAGATGGGCCATTATGGTTTCGGCTTAAGTGAAGCCGAGGTAAGGTGTTAAGGTCGGCCTGGGCCGAGGCTTCGGTGGAATGTGCTTGGAACATTGGCCGATTCACTGATGGGGTTGACCTTAGTAGAGGTGTCTCCTTGTAACCTCGGCCTATCCCTGGCCGAGGTTGTCATTCTCGGGTGAACTGACAGACTTTTGACCTCCATGATTCATGCAGTCTCCCTTGATGAGGTTTGTAGTGGTGTCGGCCAGGGCTAACCTTGCTAGGGCCGAGGCCTATTATCACTGATCCAAGGCATTTCCAACCTCGATAATGTCTTGGACGAGGCTGTAGTTTCTGAGCCGAGGTGACACTTGGGGCATATCAATCACCCCTCAGCCCTTAGTTACATGTGAGAGCATGTGACTGTGGGGTCTCTACATCTCCGAGGTCTCTCTTGTGCCAATGGCCATTTGACACTTGTCCATTACTGAAGTGTGTGGCGTGCTTGGCAAGCGTGTGATGTCAGTTGTCCTTTGGGGCTCCCAAGGCAATGATGGGCCTTGGGAAGTGTGCAATCATATTAAGGGTTTAAACCCTATTTTCCCTCCTTCCTTCTCATTTCTCTCTTTTCCTGGTTTGAGTCGCATCTGCAGCTTTCTCTCTCAAGAAAGGCATTGGCTTGAAGCTTTTGGTGGTGATTCCTCACATTTTATTCCTTCTCCCTTACCATTTCATCTTCAGGTATCCTCTTCCATTCTTTTTCCTTCATTTTCCCTGTGAGTTTTCTTGCTTTTGCATTTTTCGATGAGTTTTTGGAGATTTTCGGCGAGGGTTCCATTTTTTCTGGCGAATTGTTCTTGCTCTAGGTTTGGTAGTTTGATCTTTAAATTGCATTATCCCATTAGCCAGTCTTGTTTGCTATTTATTAGAGTTACAAGTGTAGTGTCTGTCTCTTATGCTCAGACCCATCTACCAACTCTTAGAGGAGTTCCCTTCTCTCAGAGATAAGACTTTAGAGAAAATTAGGCAAATAAAAAGAGCGCAGGAGGAAGCTCGTAGGTCAGAGGAATTCCCCCTCAGACTTATCTCTTCCCCCACCTCTGAAGGTAGAATACCCTGAACCATCAGAACCCACTAACCAAGCCGAGGTACCTGCTGAACCCTCACCAATGTCTGAGTCTAAGTCTTCCACATCAGACCCAATGTCTGTGGACTCTTTCCAAGAGGCCATGGACTTCTCAAATCAACAAGATCAGGTCCATGATCAAGCAGAGGTCTCCAGTCGGTCTCGTCTCATAAAAATTCAAGCACAGCGTCCTCTTCCACAGAGGTTGAGATTGTCAAACCAAGCGTGGCTATTCCACCAATACTTGATTCCATTCCCCTGTCGGTCGTCACAGGGGTTGAGTTTGCTCAGAGGTTCCCAAGTAACCCTCCAACGTCTGCTCTGACCGACGTTGAGCTAGATAATGACGATGATGATGATGCTGAGCGTGATGTCGACATCTCTGAGGCGGCCGAGATTGAGAGTACAGTTAGTGAGGTCGACCTTCTTTGCTTCAGATACCTATACTCCATCAGCCCCTCCATAAAGCTCATGAGACCTCTGAGGGAAGAGAGAGCCTACCACGGCCGAGAAGGAAAGATCTGTTTGTACGAGCAGATGTTCAAGTTGGGATTTCGTTTGCCCATCCACCCCATCATTAGGTCTATACTAGCCTACATCAACTTAGCCCCTTCCTAGTTGTCACCCAATGCTTGAAGGGTAATAATTAGGGCCATAGTCTTATAGAGGGTTGTTCATCATTCAGACCTTCCAGTCCAAGTTTTTATAGGTTGCTATGTCCCTTCGTCTGCCAAAAACCATCCGAGCTATTACCATTTTGTAGCTCAGAAACCTGAGAAGAAGATGCTCTAAATAACTTAGACTTCTAATCATAACTGGTAGCCCCATTATTTCTTTGCCTCAGGGCCATGGGAATTTGGCCCATATGCCCCCTATTCCCTACTAGAGCCACGAATGCCTATTAGATGGGGTAAGGTCACAATGTCTGCCAAGGCTGACCCTGGTCTAAGCCTACAAAATTTTCAGAAGGTCAAAGACCTTCAGGATCAGGGGATGCATGGTCTGCTCGTAAAATTTGAACACCTGATGACCCCCCACTACCTCTCTGAGACTGGTTTAGGAGGAAGTTCTCTTACAGAACTTGGTAAGTGTTTTTTATTCCAAGTTATACCTCTGAATTTATGCATGTCTGACCCACTAACTCAGACCTTTCTATTTTACAGAGAGTCCGAAGGGAATATCAGACGAGCTTTGGGCAATGGCAGCATCGAGTTTGACAAATCTTGTAAAGAAGGCATGTTTAAATGCTCCACCACCCCCTCCCTCAACATCGAAGGCTCAGGCCACTAAGAAGAGAAGTGCTAGTGACCATGCCCCTGAGGATCAGAGGCAGAAAAAAAAAGGTGGGGACACTTCCATCCCAATATCCTCTGCTGATGCATTGGCTGCTCACATAGAGCAACTTAAAATCAATGACAGCATCATGTCCACAGTCTGTAGGCGCTGGATGCTATCAGCTCTGCCATGACCGAGACTAACAAACATTTTTACAGGTCTATGGACACACCTCTGCTAATTGAGTTCGGCCTCCACAGGTCTATTCAGGTATGACTTCAGATTTCTGTATAGCTTCAAAGTGTAACCTCTTATTTGAATTTCAACTCATATACACGACCACATGATTTGCAGGGCCTGGCTGCCATGCATCATCTCGCCAATTAGACTCTGAGGAAGTTACCCGTCATCCAGAAGTGTCAAGAGGCCGAGAAGGTGCAAAACTCTCTGAATGCAGAGGTCGACCGCCTGAAGTCTGCATTTGATGGGTCTGATAAGAAGGTGAAGGAGCTGGAGAAAGAGATATCCAAGCTTAAAAAGGACCATGCTGTGGCTCTGAAGGCCAAGGATGATGTTTTCTAGAAAAAAGGTCGACTCTGCAGTGAAGGCAGCCCTTGAAGATGCTTCTGAGGGGATATTGGTTGATTATAAAGTCTCTGATGAATTCATGAGCTTCAGCTTCGAGTACCTCGAAAGAGGTATTAAGGCTATTATCAAATGGGCAGATGCTAAAGAGAAGGAGGCAGGAAGTTTGAAGGCCTCTGACTTCATAGGTCTGGGTTTTGCCAACCCTCAGCTTGCCCAAGCCCTTCAAGAAGTTGAGGAGGAGGTCGCTGCCCCTGCAGAGACTACCACACTGGACGGTACGGAGATAGAGGGAGCTAACCACAGAGAAGATGGGGCCGAGGTGACCAACGTGGTCCAGGAGAATCAGGCCGAGGATACCAACACTCTCCCTTCGAATCCTTAGGCTCTTTTATGAATCTTTTTGTACTTTTGTAACCCGCTAGTTGTAATCTCTGAAGAATATTGTCAGCATATATTTTTTAATCAAAATTGGATGACAACCTCTGAGGAGGGCTTTTATTTCTTCGTTTGTTGATTTGCTTGTTGAATTCCTCTGTCATGCGATGTTTTAGCTCTGAAGTCTTGTTGCAATGATGTCTTTTTAAACTAAATCAATAGTCTTACCTCAGACCTTATCACCAGAGTGGTTATAAGGTCTGAGTCCATCAGCTAAGAGGTCATCCTAATAATTAATTTCACCAATATTAATGATGTTATGGGTCTGAGGTCATCCAAGTATGGTGTCTGACCTCAGACCGTGTCACCACTTAATGATGTTATAAGGGTCTGAGGTCATCAACTAAGATGTTATCCTCATAATTAATTTCACCAAATTAATGATGTTATGGGTCTGAGGTCATCCAAGTATGCTGTCTGACCTCAGACCTTGTCACCGCTTAATGATGTTATAAGGGTCTGAGGTCATCCATGTATGGTGTCTGACCTCAGACCTTGTCACCAATTAATGATGTTATAAGGGTCTGAGGTCATCCAAGTATGGTGTCTGACCTCAGACCTTGTCACCACTTAATGATGTTATAAGGGTCTGATGTCATCAACTAAGATGTTATCCTCATAATTAATTTCACCAAATTAATGATGTTAAGGGTCTGAGGTCATCCAAGTATGGTGTCTGACCTCAGACATTATTACCATTTAATTATGTTATAAGGGTCTGAGGTCATCCAAGTATGGTGTCTGACCTCAGACCTTGTCACCACTTAATGATGTTATAAGGGTCTGAGGTCATCCAAGTATGGTGTCTGACCTCAGACCTTGTCACCACTTAATGGTTATAAGGGTCTGAGGTCATTAACTAAGATGTTATCCTCATAATTAATTTCACCAAATTAATGATGTTAAGGATCTGAGGTCATCCAAGTATGGTGTCTGACCTCAGACCTTATCACCACTTAATGATGTTATAAGGGTCTGAGGTCATTAACTAAGATGTTATCCTTATAATTAATTTCACCAAATTAATGATGTTATCGGTCTGAGGTCATCCAAGTATGGTGTCTGACCTCAGACCTTGTCACCACTTAATGATGTTATAAGGGTCTGAGGTCATCCAAGTATAGTGTCTGACCTCAGACCTTGTCACCACTTAATGATGTTATAAGGGTCTGAGGTCATCAACTAAGATGTTATCCTCATAATTAATTTTACCAAATTAATGATGTTAAAGGTCTGAGGTCATCCAAGTATGGTGTCTGAACTCAGACCTTGTCACCAATTAATGATGTTATAAGGGTCTGAGGTCATCCAAGTATGGTGTCTGACCTCAGACCTTGTCACCACTTAATGATGTTAAGGGTCTGATGTCATCCAAGTATGGTGTCTGACCTCAGACCTTGTCACCACTTAATGATGTTGTAAAGGAATGAGGTCATCACTTAGATGTTACCCTCACATTTTCTGTCATTAGAGAAAAATAAAGCAAGAATCGACATGGAAACTGATCTTTTATTAATAACCTCTTCATAAGATGGTACGTTAACATAACTTTTTGCAACATCATATGTAATACTTCTTTAGGTGATCAGCATTCCAGGGGTTAGCGAAAGGTTCCCCTTCACAGTTTTCTAGCCTGTAGGTCCCGGGCACAACCTCTTCTGTCACTTTGTAGGGACCATGCCAGTTTGGGTGGAGCTTTTGTTTTCTGTAAGGTCTTCTTCAGTACTAAGTCTCCCACAACGATGGGTCTTGACTTCACCCTTTGATTGTAGAATTTTGTTGCTCTCTGTTGGTAAGCTTCTTGTCTGATTTCTGTGTCTTCCCTTCTCTCTTCAATCAAATCTAGGTTTAGTGTCCTCTCTTCCCTATTTTTATCAGGGTAATAGGTCTGAACCCTATGAGTTGAAAGCCCCACCTCTATTGGTATGATGGCCTCTGAGCCATGTACTTGCATGAACGAAGTTTCTCCTATTGGTGTCCTTGTCGTAGTTTTGTAGGCCCATAACACAGCGTATACCTCTTCAGTCCATCTCCCCTTCGCTTCTTCTAACCTCTTATTGATTCCATCAAGGATTGTCCTATTTGTGACTTCCGTCTAACCATTTGGCTGAGGTCGGCCAGGAGATGAGAAGAACTGCTTTATCCCCACTCTTTCGCAATACTTTTCTAAAGAGGAGTTCTTGAACTGGGTACCATTATCCGAGATGAGTGTGTTTGGGAGGCCATGTATTCATATGATGTTCTTCCAAATAAATTGGAAGGTCTTATGTTCTGTGATAGTTATCATCGGCTCTGCCTCCACCCACTTTGAGAAGTAGTCAATGGCAACTATCAGAAATTGGTAATTATTGGCAGCTCTTAGTAGGGGGCCTACTAAGTTAATTCCCCATACTGCAAATGGCCATGGAGAGGTGATTGATATCATAGGTTGATGAGGTTGATGAGGAATAGTGGAGAATCTCTGACATTTATCACACCTCTTCACGTAAGATGCAACATCTTTGGCCAAGGTTGGCCACCAATATCCATATGTAATAATCCTCTTGACCAAGGGTCTTCCCCCTATGTGACTGGAGCAAGAACCCTCATGAACTTCCAGTAAGACGCGGGGAACTTCGGTGGGATGTACACACCTGAAGAGAGGCAACAGAAATCCCTTCTTATATAGGACGTCTCCTATTACGGAGAACTTAGCAGCCCTATATCTTAACTTCCTCCTCTCTCACTTGGACTCCGGTAGCTCTCCCTCTTTGATGTATCTGATGAGGGGGTCCATCCATGAGTCCCCTAGGTTCAAATTGAGACAAGGTTTGGATACCTCTTCTTCCTCAATGGTCGCCTTTGCTAAGACCTCGACCGAAACTGTCCTTCTGATGTATGTCTTCGTCGCCGAGGCCAACCTTGCCAATGCATCTACGTGACTGTTATTTTGTTGAGGTACTCTCTTCAGTTTTGTCTCTTCGAAATATTCTAACATCATTCTCACCCTCTTCAGATACTTAGCCATTCTTTCATCTTTGGCCTCGTAGACTCCCAATACTTGATTGACAACTAACCTTGAATCGCTATGAAGTAGGAGTCGTCTTACACCTAGAGTCTTTGCCAATGAGAGGCCTGCTATCATGGCCTCATATTCTGACTCGTTGTTAGATGACTTGAAGTTGAATTTCAGAGCGTATTCAATGTTGGCACCGTCTGGAGCTGAAAGTATCAGCCCCGCACCGCTTCCACTGTCACAGGAAGAACCATCAACGAAGAGATTCCAAAATATCTGTATCCAATGAGAAGGCCCTTTCTGACACGATTCCTTGCCTGAAGAGGTATCGATCCTCCTCGTTATCCACTACTCCGCTTCTGATCTTTTTGGATACGACCTCTTCCTGGTTTTGGAAGACGTTTGGTGTGACCTTTTCCTGTTCTCGGAAGACATTGTTGTTTGACCCTTCAGCACCCACTTGGTCATTTTCTGCCTCAACCTCTTCCCATGTGAACTCAGCAACAAAGTTTGCGAGGGCCTGCCCTTTGATGGCTGCCCTAGGTTGGTAGGTAAGGTCATACTCCCCTAACTCAATGGCCCAAGTCATCAATCATCCAGACTTTTCAGGTTTATATAGAACCTGTCTTAGTGGGGAATCGGTGAGGACGACCATGGAATGAGCTTGGAAGTAGGGCTTCATCTTCCTTGAGGTATCAGGGCATAGGCTAACTTTTCCATACGAGGGTAATTTTGTTCAGACCCTTGAAGCGCTTTACTATTGAAATACACAGGCCTTTGGATTCCAACGTCTTCCCGCACTATGGCTGCACTGATAGCCGATTCAGAGACTGCTAGATACACATACAATTTTTCTCCTACTATGGGCCGAGATAACAACAAGGGAGAACCAAGGTAGGACTTGAGTTGGTTAAAAGCCTCTTTACACTCTTCATCCCACTGGAAGGCCTTTCTAAGCACTTTGAAAAATGGAAGACTCTTGTTCGTTGCTCTGGAGATAAACCTGTTGAGTGCGGACACTCTCCTCGTGAGTCTTTAGACATCCTTGATACTTCTCGGTGTCTTCATATCAAGCAAAGCCTTGATTTTCTCAGGGTTTGCTTCGATTCCTCTTTGATTGATGATAAATCCAAGAAACTTCCCAGCTCTTACCTTGAAGATACACTTCATGGGGTTGAGTTTCATTTCGTACAAGTCCATAGTATCGAAGGTCTTTTCAAGATCTGCCACATGAGTGCGGGCCTTCAAGATCTTCGTTAGCATATCGTCTACATACACCTCCATAGTCTTACCTATTTGTTCTTCGAACATCTTATTCACAAGATGTTGGTATGTTGCCCCCGTATTTTTCAGACCGAAGGGAATCACTTTGTAGCAGTACGTCCCTTTGTCGGTAATGAAGTCTATCTTATCCGAGTCTTCCGCATCTATGAAGATCTGATTGTAGCCTGAATACGCATCCATAAAGCTCATGAGCTCGTTACCTGCAGTAGCATCTACCATCTGATCTATCCTGGGTAAGGGGTAGCTGTCTTTTGGGAAAGACTTGTTCAGGTCAGTGAAATCAACGCACATTCTCCACTTTCCATTGGCCTTGGGCACGATGACTGCATTTGATAGCCACTCCGGATATATGACTTCTCTAATAAACTCAGCCTCTTCCAATTTTTTGACTTCTTCTCAGATGACGTCATACTTCTCCCTGGACTAAACTTTTCGTCTTTGCTTGATAGGCCTGGCATCTTTGGTCACGTTGAGCTTGTGACTCATAACCTCAGGGTTGATGCCAGACATGTCCGCGTGACTCCAAGCGAAGACACTCTGCCTCTTCCTGAGGAATTTTATCAGCTCTTCCTTGATTTATGCTTTTAAGGCTTTGCCGACCTGGATGGTTTCTTCCGATTCGTCTTCATTGAGGACGATGAATTCTACCTCTTTCGCGTCCTCTCCCTTCTTTAACTTTGTTTCATATCTTGGGTCAAGTGTATCAATGCTATAAGTGGTGGTTGCGCTCTTATGGGCCTCTCTCTCTTTGACCGAGTTGAAGTAACAATCTCATGCTCTGGTCTGGTCACCTTGCACTTCCCCTACCCCATAGGGGGTTGGGAATTTAAGCATTTGGTGAATCGTTGATGGCACGTCTTCGAACTCCTTAAGGGCCACTCTTCCTATGATGAGGTTATAGGCTGAGAAGACGTTTTTGCCCATCACGAAAAAATTTATCTTTTGGGTCAACCTCTTAGGCCACTCATCACCCATCCATACTTCCAATTCATACATGCCCAATGGGTGGACCTTTTCGCCGCTGAAGCCCATTAAAGGATGATGATAGGGTACCAGCCTTGCTCTGCTGAGACCCAGGCTCTTGAAGCAAGGCCAAAACATTATGTCTGTTGAACTCCCCCCGTCCACGAGGATCCTCTGCACCTCTCATCCATGCAACCTTATTGTTATTACCAAAGGGTCATCATGCGGAGCTAAGATACCTTTGAAGTCGATTTGGTAGAACCCAACTATAAGGGTGTCCATATCCACCTTCTTTCTCTTCTGCGCTGTATCAAAAGACGTTAGATTTACAATTTCAAGTTTGGCCACTGACTTGGCCTCTGCCACATGAGCTTTCCTATCATCCACTTCAGAGCCACCTCCCGCTAGTCCTCCGCAAATGGTGTCAACACCAAAGGAGATCATTCCAACCCTCTTCACCGGGGTATTGTCATCTTTTGGCGGAAGGTCCGGATCGTCTTCATCATCACCTTCTGAATCATTGTCTCTTCTAGCTGGGGCATCGTCACGGCATCTGTCGTTTCTCCTCTTCTTAGGGTCATCTCTTCCCCCTTTAGGAGCCTTGCCATCAACATACTTCCTCAACTTTTCGGATTTTAATATCTTTTCAATCTCATCCTTCAAGGCGAAGCATATGTCTGTAACATCGCCATGGTCTTGGTGGGACTCACACCACAAGCTTTTGTTCCTCTTATATGGAGGGGCCTTCAGTTTCTCTGGCCATCTTAGAGTCCTGTCATTCTTGATCTCATTGAGGATATGCTCACAGCTCACGGTTAGAGGAGTATAGTGAGCGAACTTGTCATCGGGTGACCTCTTCTTTCTATCTTTCTTTCTTTGGGACTTCCCGCTACTATCGCAGTTCTCATCCTCATACTTGGCGGCCATTGCCTCTTCGACATTCATGACTTTTCCCGCAGTTGCCAGTAGCTCGGCCATAGACCTGGGAGGGTCTTCCACGAGTTTCCACAATAACTTCCCTTTCTGAAGACCTCCTATCAGGACAGTCATGGCTATATTCTCTTCGTAGTCTTCAACCTCAAGTTTTTCTTTGTTGAACCTGGCGATGTAGTCTCTTAGGCTCTCGTCCTTACCTTGCTTGACATACAGTAGATGAGTGGTCTTCTTTTGAGGTCTTACTCCAAAGAAGAAGTTTTGAATGAATCGTTCAGCCAAGCCCTTAAAGTTTTCAATTGAATTCTTCAGAAGAGAAGTGAACCAGCTGTGTGCTTCTCCTATCAAAGTCCCGGATAAGGCCCTACACTTCATCTCATCAAGTATCGAGTAGATGTCCGCCGCGGACTGATACATCTCAATGTGATGTACAGGCTTGGTGCTACCGTCATACTTGGGAGACACCACGGGTGGCTTGAACTTAGCAGGGGTCGGGAAGCTCACTATCCTTGCCACAAAGGGGGAGCCTTCCGAAAAAGATCTTTGCAATGGGTCTCGGCTTTTAATGAGATCTCCTATCTTCACCTCAAGACGTTGGATAGAGTCATTCCATGGTCTCCTACCATCGACATGGTCGAGGTTGTCCCCAGCCACCTCCAAGGGATGAACGGAGGGTTCTCCTGCCGCAGCGCAGCGTCGGCTGTTGACCTCTTCCTGGTCTCTACCTCTTCCTATATGAGGTCGGCCTTGGTGGGGCCGACGTTGCTCATCCCCTCTTTGCAAGCTGGATGCACTCCTTGACCTTGATAATCTCTGTCTTAGGTCATTTACTGGGCCCGACCTCTCAAAGGCTGACCCTCTGCTCAATCGATCAAAAGCTGATCCTCGCTGCTAGGCCTCTTCACCTCCTCGGCCACAATGACCTCAGCTCTACTGAAGAGGACATACAGTATTATTTGAAACCTCATACGGCTCCCAACATTCTTCTGGGACCTCTTCCGCCTCAAGATCATCATACATGTCCTCCGGGCAATGGTTGCCTTGCCTCCCCAAGCATTAGCGCCTAGGGTCAGCAACGTCCCTCCTTCACTGGGGGTAGGTTGCTCCTTCATTGGTGCCTGGGGTGGTCCCCTGGCCTCAGGATGAGGCTGAACATCCGTCGAAGTGATCATTTCCGGTGAAACTCTAGGTGGCCTCATCATAGTTTGGCTGAGCTATGCAAATTACTCCTTCATAGCTTGTTGCGTTGCAGCCAAAGACCTTAAGGCTGCAGCTACCTCCGCCATTTCGGACTGAGGCGGTGCCTGGCTGGAACTTGGTCCTCCCGCCCTAGGCGGCGGAAGAGGCGGTGGTACCTCTGGTGCCATATGCTAGCACAAAAGAGCTGGTGTAGTAAATGAGCTTAATACCTTACAGGACCTCTTTCAATGGTGAAACAGCTCCGCGCTAGGGGGAGGCCTGGTTCACCACTAGAGTCTCCGGTGAGGTTAAGCAGAAAAAGAGGAAGAGATAGCTTCTCCTTCCCACAGACGGCGCCAAAATGAGGATGCTGGAAACAGTACCACCCTTTAAGGTGTTTGTGAGCTCAATTCAATGTTAATAATGGCAGCATAAGGGTATATACGCATATAGTGGAAGGAGGTGAGGAGAAGAGGATTCACACCGGAATATAAGTGGTTCAGCCAATTAGTCCTACATCCACTGTGCAAGTGCATGATATATATCATTGTATGAGGGCTCTAATGGCCATAGTTATAAACTCACAAGCTTTCTCTCTCTACTGTGTATTTAGACAGAGTTTTAGCTAGGGTTGCTAATTTTGGGGTCCTTTGCAAGGTAGAAGATGACCTCTATATACAGTATCTAGGGGGTGTAATGTACCCCCTATGCATGCAATGAGCATGTGTGTATTGATCTAGCCAATCTGATGAAGACATCTGTCCCTATCACATATAGAGAATGATGATAAAATATTCCCCCCACATGGGGGGAATGATTTGTTATAACTGATTTATGTCCACGTGTCCTTGTCCACACATATGTTAACATGTGCTCGGCCTCCTTGCTTGGTCATGACCACGTCCTGGAAGAGTCCGAGGTTGGTAAGGTTTAGCTCCCCATCTAATCCGAGATAGGCCATTATGGTCTCGTCTTAAGTGAAGCCGAGGTAATGTGTTAAGGTCGGCCTGGGCCGAGGCTTCGGTGGAATGTGCTTGGAACATTGGTCGATTCACTGATGGGGTTGACCTTAGTAGAGGTGTCTCCTTGTAACCTCGGCCTACCCCTGGCCGAGGTTGTCATTCCCGGGTGAACTGACAGACTTTTGACCCCCATGATTCATGCAGTCTCCCCTTGATGAGGTTTGTAGTGGTGTCGGCCAGGGACGACCTTGCTAGGGTCGAGGCCTATTGTCACTGATTCAAGGCATTTCCAACCTCGGCAATGTCTTGGCCGAGGTTGTAGTTTATGAGCCGAGGTGACACTTGGGGCATATCAGAGTTGTCTATTGGATCGGGCAATTATTGAAATTATCATCGGAAACAAAGACAAAATGCCCAATAAAGGAGAAAAGAGAAAGAAAATCTTTTTGAAATTTTTTAATTTTTCTAAGAAAAGTGGACTAAGTAACTAACATGTGAGCAAAAATATGGACTAAATAAAGAAATGGATAGAATATCCCACACCCCCTAACT
The DNA here is from genome assembly GCA_949130495.1 of Sambucus nigra. Lineage (NCBI taxonomy): Eukaryota > Viridiplantae > Streptophyta > Magnoliopsida > Dipsacales > Adoxaceae > Sambucus > Sambucus nigra. The sequence goes on along the minus strand of OX422221.1, from coordinate 359,340,036 downwards.
TAAAACCTGACATTGTCCTCAATGTGAATTAAGAACCAAGTTAAAGAGAGGAAAAGAGCGATATTACCCAAAATTGGAGAGATCCCCATAAGAACAAGTCCAAAGAATATACAAAACAAGTTAGTACCGAGCATAGCAAAAACAAATAACAAAAACTAACTAATTACAAGAGACTAAATTAAAAGAAAGAAAAACTAAAGAAAGAAATGATAAAAAGCTAACTATATACAACCTACTATTTAGGCTTCACACTAACTATACACTAGAAGTCTAAATTATTGAGGGTCCACCATGCAAATGATTTAACTTTGGAGAGTGACCGGTGTACCCTCACTCTCAAGCATGCCTTTCGAAAAATATGAATTCCATTTGAACAACGGAAGGCACGTGTAAGGCGAAAGAAATGAACCATAGCCAATTAAAAGTTTTGGAGGGACGATGGGGGATTTGGATTGAACGGGTGGCAAAAACATGTGGGGACTGAGAAAATCAGAATATCCTCCCAAGGATTTTGAAATTGGAATGGGAGGTGGCGCACATGAGCGCAAAGATGCAATCATGGAAGGTGACTCGAGTAAGTACTCCTCATCGGTGAAAATGTTTAACACATTAAAGTTTGAAACCGAAACATCGGGTACTTGTTACGGTGTGATAACGGAGAATGAAAATGGGGAGGAAACAAATTCAAACTCAAGAGACGAGTCATCATCGCTTGAAGATTGAGCTTCAAAGGAAATAAGATCATTTTCAATGAAATGTTCTTCTTTGGGGGCCAAAGAAGAAATCATTTCATTACAAATGGATATTACTTCCATTGCATCCTCACTTTCATGCCCTATTATGCAATGGGCAAAGTCAACAATGGATTGTTCCAAAGTAGGCACAAAAACCTCATTTGTTTCAAAACATTCCTCGACTTCAAAAGTCTCGAAAGAAAAATTGTCGTCGGATTCAAATAATAAATCCAATTCATGCTCCCACAAACAATTTTCTTCCCGATAACGATTTTCAAGTTTCTCATTTTCAAGCATGCGCAATCCCTCACCGAAAGTCATAGGTCGAGGTGCGGATTCTTGGAAATGAGAAGTTTGGAAATTATTATCGAAACTATACTTAAACTCATCATTATAAGAATTTTGAAAATTATTGCAATTCGTTACAAAATTCCTATTATAAGGAATTAGAGACCCAAAATCGTTATCAGCATCCTCAAAATTCCAATAACCCAAGTTTTGACATTCGTTATATTCACCCAAAGTCATTTTTGAATTTGTAATTTTTTGGGACTCTAAGTATTGACCAAAAGACATAGGATTACGGGCATTTTGAGAATTATAATAACGATTACCGAAAGAATTGGAATAAGACATGCTTACTCCAAAAATGGCTCAAAGTGGCGAATTCCACAAAGAAGATGTGCGCGCGAAAAATTCCAGCGGTTCTTGGCGCTCAAATGTAAAAGTCCTACAAAAATGTTAGGCAAAAAATACAAATAGAAAGAAAATACTACGAAATACTAAATCAAATAAATTCTAAAACAAACTCATCCCCGTCAACGACGCCATTTTGATCAAGGGTGAAAAGTAGCGCGTGTCAAATGTCGATCGTTGTTGTAAGGACATATTTTTATAAGTCCGTTATCAATTTGTTATGTCTTATACCTCTACACCGTCGAAGAGCATTCAAGAACATTCAAGTATTAAAGACGGATCCGAATATCAAGTTCTTCATAAAAAAGACTCCGTGAAGTTTACTTTGGGAAGGTTGAGTTTTAATTCCTTAGCATTTCACTTAAAGTTTTGGGATATTTTTATCAAATATTTTTCTAAAGATTTTGTTCTCGGACACCTTTCCGTAGAAAAATCATAACTAATTCATAAAAAATCAGAAAAATACAAAGCTGGTGGCCACGCGTTCGCATCGAAATTATCTACAAGCTAGTGTGGAATATTATTTGCTAGGTCGTTTGAACGACCTATTTTGTCGTTCAAACGAGATAGACATCTCGTGAGAAGTCATTTGAGCGACACGTATTCTTCGTTCGAGCGACATGCTTATCTCATTCGAACGAGCTCGTATTTCAAGGCGGCGCATTTTTATTATAAATACTCATTAAATGGTAACGTTTTTCTTAAGAAGTTGCAGCATTTTATAGAACAAAAAAATTGCGAAAGCAGAATCCTTTTTGACATCTTTTTTTAGGGTTTAATCCCTTTTTGTTTACAATTCACAAAACTCCCAATATGCTTTAGTGAATTGTTTTGGTTTTGAAGAACACACCATTTTTATGGTTTAATCTTTGTGGGGAGAATTCTACAACCGGAGAGCCACGTGCTATTGTGGAGGGAGTTCTTATAAAGCTCACTTTTCTGGAGAAGCCGTTTTCTTCTTCATTACTGACCACCTAGAGTTCTTGCGGGAGATTCCAGTCGACGTTATTTCTAGCCATTGCTTTGAAGGTTTGACAAAGACACCGTGCGTTACACTTGTGGGTGATTATTAGGTTGTATGTAAGTCAGTGGTCTTGTACATTCTTCAAAGTTATATAAATAAAAGGTTTTTGTAACACCCCGCTTAAAATAATAACGGGTGGCCAGCCCTATACTACATTAAATCAGGAGTTTCAGATGGCTCAGTCTCAACACCAACTGTCGGTACAAATATAATATAGACTAACTACCCGATATCATATAAGCGAGATGTTAAAATTAAATAAAATATGCAACAGACAACAAACCAACACTATAAAACTACTAATAAAGGAAAGAAGGATGCATACAAGAACGATGATAAATGAAATGCTAGAATAAAATGAAATAAATAACTACAACCGAAAAAAAAACTGAAAGAAGTAAACCCGAATAAGCTGTCAGGTCACAGCCAATACAATGACTGAAATGAAATAAATATACACATCTATAAATATCCCTTGGGTATAAACCCGATATACAACATGAATCCTACCTAGATTTTCAAAAGTAGGAAGCGATTACCATCTAAGTCCCGCAACAGTCCACTCCTGTCACGGCTCCCAAGACTCTGGATAGAAGGTCATCCGACATCCATGCGGTAGGACACCTGTAGTAATATATATATACAGGCAGGAGAGAAAAGTAAACGGGTCAGAGCCCGAGTTGTGAAAATATTTAACAAGTGTGTTAACCGTGCATAATAAATATCGGTGCACTAATTTCATAATTAAAGTGGAATCGCACTCTCGTGAAACCCCAACTCACTTCTCATCTAACGGCGCGCACCTATTCGCGTCCTGAGATTTTAGTTAAATTACCCTCATTTATAAGGACAACCTAACTTAACATAGGCCCAGCCTACACCCACGAGAATTGCCTTCCTATCTTAACCCAAGAATCCACTCTTTCTAAACACACTTAATTATTTTTACAAACAAATATGCCATAATAGGCTTTATTGATTATGATTTATAATTTGATTAATTATAATTCTTAATACGTTACCAATTTACATTTGGGTTTAATCAAATGATTTAATTCATAAATAACATACATACAATTTATTATTGACAAAATTTCTCTCCAATCTCAACACTGTACTACGTTTCATGTGTAGGGTGTCTCGCAAAGCAAAATCCAAACAAGGAACCACCCCGTTACACTACTCCTTGACAATGTCGATCCTAGAGATCCATTATGCCATACATACAATATTCTACTACTACAACTACTAAATTTATATTACAATATGAAAACAACTTAAAATCTCCAATAATATCCTTGGGATGATGTAACCGAAATATTCCTTAAATGCGACACATCAACCCCCATCAATCTAGTACATCATAATCATCCAAGATGTACTCCACAAAGATTCCATATCCTTTCATCTATAGGATATATAAATATATATATATGCATTTATTCTAACCATATATATATACAATCATCCATTCTCATAGCCAAGTGTACATACCACATATGATGTACAATGGCCATACACATAATATACCCGGCTATATATATCGCCGATAAAACTGCATCATGCTATCATCTTCCAGGGCATTACTCACATACCATCCTGGGGACCCCGGTCGGTCTCAATATCACCTACATCGGAGCCATACACACACACACACGACGTCCCGAGAAGCGGACATAGCTCCTAACCGGTCAATGAGACGAGACATACCCACCACGCCTCACCTCAAAAATACAAATCACATAATAACACACTGGACGACTATGACCTGGGGACTATCCACACCCTGCTCCTTGAGCCAGGATGCTCACCCTCTGCGCGAAAACTTCCCAATGATAGCATTAGCGGGGTATGCTTAACCACATAAGTATATATATATCATTCACATGCACAATATATATACATCCATATGATCCCATCATATGATCAAACCCTAAACGATCATATACGGTTTAGATATTCATACCATGTATATCCACAACATAAATAAATCCATATATACATATCTATATAGATATATATACATATATTCACATATCCTTATATCTATATATACAAACTAATTCCCGTTCATATGTATAAGATATCTAAACTCGGCTATAAGTATACATAATCCTCAATATACAAGTCGTCACCACAAACTCATTTAATTTACCTTGATATATGAATACAATCCCTCACTTGAAGCATATTCATCCATTTTTCCTATGATGAATAGTCTCCCAAAATCATATGTATATATATACATATATATCCAACATTAGGATTATCACCCAAAGTTTAGTGTAGGAAACCATCACTACACATACCATCTATATCCGAGAGAAATTTGAAGAATCTAGTAATAATTTCAACTATTGGTATACACATAACTAATAGTCTATAAGCCTCAAGCTCAATCTTACATTCATCAAATAATCCCATTTCTTAGGGAAAATACCCGTTGTAAATCACACACCGATAAACAACATCTACCCCAACTAGATTTACACACTCTACTCTAGTTGGTAATATGATCCCATCGCTCTCGATTTCGACTATGGTTCAATCACTTTTGTGAATCCCCTAGTCTAAGACCTCTCGGATTTATTTCTTAAAGTTTATGATTACTAAGGGTATGCGACCACTCTCTTTCATTGGGCCCCAAATTGTATCTTAATAAAATCCGATCTTTATAAGGATTCGACATAAATGTTGGCCTAGAATTTCACAACATACCCTCGCAACTCTCTCTAAGGGTTCTTAGCCTCCAATCACATCTATACTTACTTTTGATCTATAAGTAGGATTCTCAATCCCAATGAGGTTTCCCCATAATCTCTATACACAACTCCAAATACATACATGGATATATTTTTCCCAAATTATTCCAAGAAGTCCCCAAAATCATAATATGTGAGAAACCTCTTGTGTGTCTCCAAAACATATCTCTTACATCATGAGAGAAGGCCCCAAATCAATAAACCCAACCAAAAAGGGTTTGAAATCACCATGGAGAAAAATTACACAAAATGCCCTGTTTCCCAATCGATTCGTCCCAACGAATCGATTCGGCCTCAGAGGCGAATCAATTCGGGTCCAAAGACCTGGGCTTCTATCTCAGGCCTAATCGATTCGCCTTGGGTCCGAATTGATTCGGTCAATGCAGACCTGCCAATTTGCCTAGGCCGAATCGATTCGCTTAAAGGGCGAATCAATTCGGGTCTGTAGAATTTGAAGGTTCTTCTTCTTCAACAAAACCCTCGAATTCTAAACCCTAAAAATTCACTTCTAACCCTTAAACCTTCATCACAACATGATTCTAAGCCAATAAATCAACCCAAAGTTGACCCTAACCATTTCTACACCATTAAACTCATATTTAAACATTGATTTCAAGATTAAACCCAAAAATCTAGGTTTTGATATTTATACCCAAAAACCATTTCTTTTACCCACAAATTATGAAATCAAATACACAAATGACTTATTTAGCAAGATTAAACACTTACCTCAGATTTGTAGAGGTTGGATCGTCCCCGATGTCGCGGTTGGGCCGAAAATCTCCAAGCTTTCTTCCTCTCTCTCTTCCTTTCTTCTTCTTTTCCCTCTTCTCTTCTCTTTTCTTTCTCTTCCTCTCTTTCTCTAAATGAGAAGGCTTGTCCCGTAAGCCTCTTAAACCTTTAAAACATAATTCCCAATCTTAAATGTTAATACACACTTTAAATGACTCGTTTACTCCAATTCAAGTCAAACTGACTTAAAAATATTTCGGAGCCGAAATAAAACCCAATGACAGTCATTTTGACTATCTCGACCCTTCCAGGATCGATGGTACACTCGAAATCATCATCCGGAATACTTTGAAATGTCCTCTATTTTTGGACTTCAATTCCCAAATTTTAAAATTCTCCAATTTAATTAAATTTCATTTTCCCAAAAATTTAATTTCTCAGTCTCCAAAGTCAAGGGTTGTTACAGTTTTCCCCAGCGGGGATTTTTCCTGAATATTTGTGCCATGTGCTTTATCTATTTATGGATTGACACACTCACACTCATAGATGCATGTTTAAAGAATGAATTGATTTGGTTTATTTCGACTCCAATTAAATAAGGCTTACTTGGAAACTTGTAAATTAATTTAATTAATTATCACACCGACACGTTTTTACAAATTGGTATCAGAGCTTTAATAAAAGCAAGTGCATACCTTTCTCAAATTAGTATCTGAGCAGGTTACGCTAATTTATCGCGTATTCTTATTTTACGCAAACTTGTGTGATATTGATTTTGTTTAAAAATTTTGATTTTGTTTAAAAGCGCAAGTTTTTCAATGGAGCACTTATCTAATTTGATGCCCCCACCCGTTGGCACGAGTCAACATTTTAACGATTTAAATAATTTGAATTTGACGTTTGCGAAGAGAATTGAAGTTTTGAAAAAAGAAAATTCTCGTTTTAAATCCGCGATGGATCTTTTGCAAACGGTTCAAAATCAAAGAGATTTTTATCGTGAGAAATTTGTTTCCTTGGACCATGACTTTGTTGCTTTAAAATTGTCAAAGAAGGAGAGTGGTGATAGGGTCCTATTTTTAGAAAAGGAATTTAAGGACCTTAAAAATTCAATGTTTTGTGTTTGTGCCAAAGGTGATAAAAATATTTTAATCAATGAGTTTGTGGCACATGAAGAGACTCTTAGGGAAAAGTTTTCTTTGATTGAGGGAGAGAGAGATACCCTTTTAGGAATTGTTGAAAATTTGAAAAAGGCGTCCCTTAATTTGGAAGAGTCTAATTCTTTGCTTTAGTAAAAAATTTTGAAGTTAAAAAATAATTTGACAGACTCAAGTAGGTTTGAAAGTGATGGTAATGGATCATATTGTTCTCATGTTTCTAGTGCTAAAGACAAAACCATTATTTGTTTTAGAGGGTTAACCGTTCCCATAGACATTAGAAAAGGTCAACCCACAGGTGTCGTTCCACCCGTTTACACATGTTCACATTATGGTAGGAAAGGTCACCTTAGGCGTTTTTATTTTGATCTTGGAAAAAGTCCTAGGAAGTTTATGTCTAGTGTTCCCTTGGTTCCTAAATTCCCCACACGACGTTTCACATCTATTTGGGTTAGGAAATCACTTTTAGAGGCACTAGATTTTAGACAAGTTGATTCCCGTTTGCTTGCACATGATTCTTCTCTTGTCATATCATATAGATGATTGTGTTTTCTTTTTTGTCATACGCTAGTTTTTGTTTCATGATATTTATGTTTACTAGCGTTGTGACTTGTACTTTTTGTATAGATTTTTGTTTTTGAAAATTACAAAAAGATTTTATTTTGATAAAATTTTTAAAAAAAATCCAAGAAGAGTTTCGTATTTTGTTTGCACCTTTTCTGGATGAACACTTAGGATGACCGAGTCACAACATCATTCCATTTTTCATGTGACTATTTGATAGGGTTTTGAGACAATAGGTCAATTCATCCATGTGCTTTATAATATTCGGAGTCATTAAGATGTAATTAAGTGTTACTTCCTACATGTTTGACTCATAATTTCCTTTATTGCACACATGCACGGATTTGTTTGATTATTGTTCTTGTCTTATCACATGTTGGTTGGGTGTTTTCCCTTCAACCCTGTCCATAAAACAAACCGAGCGCGATAAAACTTGATAAGAAAGTTGTGCATATAAGAATTGTTTTGTGAGTTTGTGTGCTTTATTTAAAAATGGGGAAGGGCTGCGGAAGGTTCAATTGGCCTTTGCGAATACTAAGCCACCGTTTAAATTGGAACTAGAAAATTGAGGAATTTTATTATCCGAGTTCCAAAGAGGTTTAAAAGAGCCCAAAAAAAAATTAAAGGCAATAAAAAGAAATTCATGCCAATTATGGGACAATTACTTTTTTGCACCAATTCTCCAATGTTTGGGAATTTAGATTATCTCTAAAAGAAAATATGCATGAGGTAGTTTGGATGAAATTTAAACGTGTTTGCACGTCCTTGAAAGTCTTGAAAAGGCGCTACATAGTTGTGGACGTTATTGGTGTGGAAATCACTTTGACTTCGATTTTTGATTTGTATAAGGCGATGTCATCTAAATCCAACAATTTTTACACCTAAGGATACCTTTGATGTTCATTTGTCAGGGGTACACGTATGCATCGTGCACTTATAATTGATTGAGTTTCTTTCCCTATCGAATGTGTTCACACCCATACATTCCATTTCCATGACTTGGCTGTTTGAGTTTAAATCCATGGTGTGATTTTTAGTATCTTATTTTTGTATCAAAAATTTGAAAAATCCAAAAATAGTTTGTAAAAATTTTGAGATACTCCTTTGCATGCGCGTAGCTTGATACTTGTTTGCTATGCATTTTATCGTGACACTCCATGTTTTGATTTTTTCTTCTTATCTGTGTATTTGGCGACATCATAAAAAGGGGGAGAAAGAATTATCATGTTATGGGGGAGTTTTTGCATTATGGGAGAGATTTGATTATTATTGATTTATTCTTATATAATTTCAAACTCGATGCATCATGAAGGTTTTTGCTTCATCTCATGTGTGTAGGTACAATGATTGAAGATCATTATGATGCACACCCCGATGAGAAAAGCTATGAGATTTGATGAAGAGTTTTGAAGAAAAGTTTTAGAACTTGCAAATCTGCACCTTTTCAGTTTTGAGATTCATGGGAGGGTAGATTGGTATAGGCATTTTGGTATTTGATAATTCGGATATTTTTATATTTGTCCGGCATAGACATAGGGGGAGATTTGTAAGGACATATTTTTATAAGTCCGTTATCAATTTATTACGTCTTCTACCGCTACACCGTCGAAGACCATTCAAGAACATTTAAGCATCAAAGACGGATCCGAATATCAAGTTCTTCATCAAAAAGACTCCGCGAAATTTACTTTGGTAAGGTTGAGTTTTAATTCCTTAGCATTTCACATAAAGTGTTGGGATATTTTTATCAAATATTTTTCTAAAGATTTTGTTCTAGGACACCTTTCCGTAGAAAAATCATAACTAATTCATAAAAAATCTGAAAAATACGAAACTGGCGGCCACGCGTTCATATGGAAATTATCTACAAGTTCGTGTGGAATCTCGTTTGATAGGTCATTCAAACGACCTTCTTTTGTCTTTCAAATGAGATAGACATCTCGTGAGAAGTCATTCGAGCGACACATGTACTTCGTTCGAGCGACATGGTTATCTCATTCGAACGAGCTCGTATTTTGAGGTGGCGCATTTTTATTATAAATACTCATTAAATGGTAACATTTTTCTTAAGAAGTCCAAACATTTCATAGAACATAAAAACTGCGAAAGGAGAATACTTTTTTACTTCTTCTTTTAGGGTTTAATCCCTTTTTGTTTACAATTCACAAAACTCCCAATATGCTTTAGCGAATTGTTTTGGTTTTGAAGAACACACCTTTGTTGTGGTTTAATCTTTGTGGGGAAAAGTCTACAATCGAAGAGATGCGTGCTATTGTGGAGGGAGTCCTTATAAAGTTCACTTTTGTGGAGAAGCCGTTTTCTTCTTCATTGCTGACCACCTGGAGTTCTTGCGGGAGATTCCAGTCGACGTTGTTTATAACCGTTGCTTTGGAGGTTTGACGAAGACACCGTGCGTTACACTTGTGGGCGATTATCAGATTATATGTAATTCAATGGTCATGTAAATTCTTCAAAGTTCTAGAAATAAAAGGTTTTGCCCTGCGGGGATTTTTCCTGAATATTTGTGTCACATGCTTTATCTATTTATGGAATAACACACGCACACTCATAGAAGCATGTTTAGGGGCTGAATTGATTTGGTTTATTTAGACTCCAATTAAATAAGGTTTACTTGGAAACTTGCGAATTAATTTAACCAATTATCACACCGACACGTTTTTACAAATTGGTATCAGAGCTTTATTAAAAGCGAGTGCATACCTTTCTCAAATTGGTATCAGAGCAGGTTACTCTAATTTATCGCGTATTCCTATTTTTCGCAAACTTGTGTGATATTGATTTTGTTTAAAATCGCAAGTTTTTCAATGGAGCACGTATCTAATTTGATGCCCCCACCCGTTGGCACGAGCCAAAGTTTTAACGATTTAAATAATTTGAATTTGACGTTTGCGAAGAGAATTAAAGTTTTGAAAAAAGAAAATTCTCGTTTTAAATCCGTGATGGATCTTTTGCAAACGGTTAAAAATCAAAGAGAGTTTTATCGTGAGAAATTTATCTCCTTGGACCATGAATTTATTGCTTTAAAATTGTCCAAGAAGGAGAGTGATGATAGGGTCCTATTTTTAGAAAAGGAATTGGAGGACCTAAAAAATTCGATGGTTTGTGTTTGTGCCAAAGATGATAAAAATATTTTAATCAATGAGTTTGTGGCACGTGAAGAGACTCTTAGGGAAAAGTTTACTTTGATTGAGGGAGAGAGAGATACCCTTTTAGGAATTGTTGAAAATTTGAAAAAAGCGTCCCTTAATTTGGAAGAGTCTAATTCTTTGCTTGAGTCTAAAATTTTGAAGTTAAAAAATGATTTGACAGACACAAGTAGGTTTGATAGTGATGGTAATGGATCATCTTGTTCTCATGCTTCTAGTGATAAAGCCAAAACCATTATTTGTTTTAGAGGGTCAACCATTCCCATGGACATTAGAAAAGGTCAACCCACAGGTGTCGTTCCACCCGTTTACACATGTTCACATTGTGGTAGGAAAGGTCACCTTAGGCGTTTTTGTTTTGATCTTGGAAAAAGTCCTAGGAAGTTTATGTCCAGTGTTCCCTTGGTTCCTATATCCCCCACATGACGTTTCACATCTATTTGGGTTAGAAAATCACTTTTAGAGGCACTAAATTTTATACAAGTTGATTCCCGTTTGCTTGCACATGATTCTTCTCTTGCGATATGATATAGATGATTGTGCTTGCTTATTTGTCATACGCTAGTTTTTGTTTCATGATATTTATGTTTGCTAGCGTTGTGACTTGTACTTTTTGTATAGATTTTTATTTTTGAAATTTTTTGAAAATTACAAAAGGATTTTATTTTGATAAAATTTTTGAAAAAATCCAAAAAGAGTTTTGTATTTTGTTTGCACCTTTTATGGATGAACACTTAGGATGGATGATTCACAATATCATTCCATTTTTCATGTGACTATTTGATAGTGTTTTGAGACAATAGGTCAATTCACCATGTGTTTATAATGTTTGGAGTCATTAAGACCCAATTAAGTGTTACTTTCTACATGTTTGACTCATAATTTCCTTTATTGCACACATGCATGGATTTGTTTGATTATTGTGCTTGTATTATCACATGTTGGTTGGGTGTTTTCACTTCAATCCTTTCCTTAAAACGAACCAAGCGCGATAAAACTTGATAAGAAAGTTGTGCATATAAGAACCGTTTTGCGAGTTTGTGTGCTTTATTTAAAAACGGGGAAGGGTTGCGAAAGGTTCATTTGGCCTTTGCGAATACTAAGCCACCGTTTAAATTGGACCTCAAAAATTGAGGAATTTTATTATCCGAGTTCCAAAGAGGTTTAAAAGAGCCCGGAAAAAAATTTAAAGCCAATAAAAAGAAATTCATACCAATTATGGAACAATTAGGTTTTTGCACCAATTCTCCAATGTTTGAGAATTTAGATTACCTCTAAAAGAAAATATGCATGAGGGAGATTGGATGAAATTTAAACGGGTTTGCACGTCCTTGAAAGTCTTGAAAAAGCGCTACATAGTTCTGGACGTTATTGGTGTGGAAATTCCTTTGACTTTGATTTATTCATTTGTATAAGACGATGTCATCTAAATTCAATAATTTTTACACCTAAGGATACCTTTGATGTCCATTCATTAGGGGTACATGTATGCATCATGCACATATAATTGATTGAGTTTATTTACCAATCGAATGTGTTCACACCCATACATTCCATTTTCATGACTTGGTTGTTTGAGTTTAAATCCGTGGTGTGATTTTTAGTATCTTATTTTTGTATCAAAAATTTGAAAAATACAAAAATAGTTTGTGAAAATTTTGAGCTACTCCTTTGCATGCGCGTATCTTGATACTTGTTTGCTATGCATTTTATCGTGACACTCGATGTTTTGATTTTTTCTCCTTATCTGTCTATTTGGGGACATCATAAAAAGGGTATGAAAGAATTATCATGTTATGGGGGAGTTTTTTCATTATGGTGGAGATTTGATTATTATTGATTTATTCTTATATCATTTCAAACTCGATGAGTCATGAAGGTTTTTGCTTCATCTCATGTGTGTAGGTACAAATATTGAAGATCATTATGATGCACACCCTGATGAGAAAAGCTTTGAGATTTGATGAAGATTTTTGAAGAAAATTTTGAGAACTTTCAAATCTGTACCTTTTCAGTTTTAAGATTCATGGGAGGGTAGATTTGTATAGCTATTTTTGTATTCGATAATTCGGATATTTTTATGTATGTACCAGCATAGATATAGGGGGGATTTGTAAGGACATATTTTTATAAGTCCGTTATCAATTTATTATGTCTTGTACCGCTACACCGTCGAAGAACATTCAAGGACATTCAGGCATAAAAGACGGATCCGAATATCAAGTTCTTCATCAAAAAGACTCCGCGAAGTTTACTTTGGTAAGGTTGAGTTTTAATTCCTTAGCATTTCACTTCAAGTGTTAGGACATTTTTATCAAATATTTTTCTAAAGATTTTGTTCTCGGACACCTTTCCGTAGAAAAATCATAACTAATTCATAAAAAATCAGAAAAATACGAAACTGGCGGCCACGTGTTCGTATTGAAATTATCTAAAAGACAACGTGGAATCTCGTTTCATAGGTCATTCGAACGACCTACTTTTGTCATTCAAACGGGATAGACATCTCGTGAGAAGTCGTTTGAGCGACACGTGTACTTCGTTCGAGCGACATGCTTATCTCGTTCGAATGAGCTCGTATTTCGAGGTGACGCCTTTTTTTATAAATACTCATTAATTGGTAATATTTTTTTTAAGAATTCCCAGCGTTTTACAGAACCGAAAAACAGCGAAAGTGGAATCCTTTTATACTTCTTCTTTTAGGGTTTAATCCCTTTTTGTTTACAATTCACAAAACTCCTAATATGCTTTAGTGCATTGTTTTGGTTTTGAAGAACACACCTTTGTTGTGGTTTAATCTTTGTGGGTAGAACTCTACAACCGAAGAGCTACGTGCTATTGTAGAGGGAGTCCTTATAAAGTTCACTTTTGTGGAGAAGCCGTTTTCTTCTTCATTGCTGACCACCGGGAGTTCTTGCGGGAGATTCCAGCCGAAGTTATTTCTAGCCGTTGCTTTGGAGGTTTGACCAAGACACCGTGCTTTACACTTGTGGGAGATTATCTGGTTGAATGTTAGTCAATGGTCTTGTAAATTCTTCAAAGTTCTAGAACTAAAAGGTTTTGCCCTGTGGGGATTTTCCTGAATATTTGTGTCACATGCTTTATTTATTTATCGATTGACACACGCACACTCATAGATGCATATTTGGGGCTGAATTGATTTGGTTTATTTCGACTCCAATTAAATAAGTTTTAATTGGAAACTTGTGGATTAATTAAATCAATTATCACACTAACACATTTTTACAAATTGGTATCAGAGCTTTATTAAAAGCGAGTGCATACCATTCTCAAATTGGTATCAGAGCAGGTTACGCTAATTTATCGCGTATTCCTATTTTCAGCAAACTTGTGTAATATTGATTTTGTTTGAAAATTTTGATTTTGTTTAAAATCGCAAGTTTTTCAATGGAGCACTTAATCTAATTTGATGCCCCCATCTGTTGACACGAGTCAATGTTTTAACGATTTGAATAATTTGAATTTGATGTTTGCAAAGAGAATTAAAGTTTTGGAAAAAGAAAGTTCTCGTTTTAAATCCGCGATGGATCTTTTGCAAACCGTTCAAAATCAAAGAGATTTTTATCGTGAGAAATTTGTTTCCTTGGACCATGAATTTGTTGATTTAAAATTGTCCAGGAAGGAGAGTGATGATAGGGTCCTATTTTTAGAAACGGAATTGGAGGACCTTAAAAATTCGAGGGTTTGTGTTTGTGCTAAAGATGATAAAAATATTTTAATCAATGAGTTTGCGGCACGTGAAAAGACTCTTAGGGAAAATTTTGATTTGATTAAGGGGGAGAGAGATACCCTTTTAGGAACTGTTGAAAATTTGAAAAAAGCGTCCCTTAATTTGGAAGAGTCTAATTCTTTGCTTTAGTAAAAAATTTTGAATTTAAAAATGATTTGACAGACTCAAGTAGGTTTGATAGTGATGGTAATGACTCATCTTGTTCTCATGCTTCTAGTGCTAAAGCCAAAACCATTATTTATTTTAGAGGGTTAACCGTTCCCATGGACATTATAAAAGGTCAACCCACAGGTGTCGTTCCATCCGTTTACACATGTTCACATTGTGGTAGGAAAGGTCACCTTGGCGTTTTTCTTTTGATCTTGGAAAAAGTCCTAGGACATTTATGTCTAGTGTTCCCTTGGTTCCTAAATCCCCCAAACGATGTTTCACATCTATTTGGGTTAGGAAATCACTTTTAGAGGCACTATATTTTAGACAAGTTGATTCCCGTTTGCTTGCACATGATTCTTCTCTTACCATATCATATAGATTATTGTGTTTTCTTGTTTGTGATACACTAGTTTTTGTTTCATGATATTTACGTTTGCTAGCGTTGTGACTTGTACTTTTTGCATAGATTTTTGTATTTAAAATTTTTTGAAAATTACAAAAGGATTTTATTTTGATAAAATTTTTGAAAAAATCCAAAAAGAGTTTTGTATTTTGTTGCACCTTTTATGGATGAACACTTAGGATGACCAAGTCACAACATAATTCCATTTTTCATATGACTATTTGATAGTGTTTTGAGATAATAGGTCAATTCATCCATGCGCTTTATAACGTTTAGAGTCATTAAGATGTAATTAAGTGTTACTTTCTACATGTTTGACTCATAATTTCCTTTATTGCACACATGCACGGATTTGTTTGATTATTGTGCTTGTCTTATCACATGTTGGTTGGGTGTTTTCACTTCAATCCTGTCCTTAAAATTAACCAAGCGCGATAAAATTTATTAATAAAGTTGTGCATATAAGAACCGTTTTGCGAGTTTGTGTGCTTGATTTGAAAACGGGGAAGGGCTGCGAAAGGTTCATTTGGCCTTTGCGAATACTAAGCCACCGTTTAAATTGTAACTAGAAAGTTGAGGAATTTTATTATTCGAGTTCCAAAGAGCCCGAAAAAAAATTTAAAGGCAATAAAAAGAAATTCATGCCAATTATGGGACAATTAGGTTTTTGCACCAATTCTCCAAAGTTTGAGAATTTAGATTACCTCTAAAAGAAAATATGCATGAGGGAGTTCGGATGAAATTTAAACAGGTTTGCACGTCCTTGAAAGTCTTGAAAAAACGCTACATAGTTCCGGACGTTATTGGTGTGGAAATCACTTTGACCTTGATTTGTTGATTTGTATAAGACGATATCATCTAAATTCAACAATTTTTACACCTAAGGATGACTTTGATGTTCATTTCTTTTGGGGTACACGTATGCATCGTGCACATATAATTGATTGAGCTTATTTACCTATCGAATGTGTTCACACCCATACATTCCATTTCCATGACTTGGTTGTTTGAGTTTAAATCCAAGGTGTGATTTTTTGTATCTTATTTTTGTATGAAAAATTTGAAAAATCCAAAAATAGTTTGTGAAAATTTTGAGATACTCCTTTGCATGCGCGTAGCTTGATACTTGTGTGCTACTAATTTTATCGTTACACTTCATATTTGATTTTTTCTTCTTATCTGTCTATTTGGGGACATCATAAAAAGGGGGAGAAAGAATTATCATGTTATGGGGGAGTTTTTGCATTATGGGGGAGATTTGATTATTATTGATTTATTCTTATATCATTTTAAACTCGATGCGTCATGAAGGTTTTTTCTTCATCTCATGTGTGTAGGTACAAAGATTGAAGATCATTATGATGCACACCATGATGAGAAAAGCTTTGAGATTTGATGAAGATTTTTGGAGAAAAGTTTGAGAACTTGCAAATCTGCACCTTTTCAGTTTTGAGATTCATGGGAGGGTAGATTTGTATAGGCATTTTGGTACTTGATAATTCGGATATTTTTATGTATGTACCGGCATAGACATAGGGGAAGATTTGTAAGGACATATTTTTATAAGTCCGTTATCAATTTATTTTGTCTTGTACCGCTACACCCTCGAAGAGCATTCAATAACATTCAAGCATCAAAGACGGATCCGAATATCAAGTTCTTCATCAAAAAGACTCCGCGAAGTTTTCGTTGGTAAGCTTGAGTTTTAATTCCTTAGCATTTCACTTAAAATGTTGGGATATTTTTCTAAGAATTTTGTTCTCAGACACCTTTCCGTAGAAAAATCATAACTAATTCATACAAAAATTTGAAAAATACGAAACTGGCGGCCACGCGTTCGTATCGAAATTATCTACAAGCAAGCGTGGAATCTCGTTTGATAGGTCTTTCGAACGAGCTTATTTTGTCGTTCAAACGAGATAGACAACTCATGAGAAGTCGTTCGAGCATCACGTGTACTTCGTTCGAGCGACATTCTTATCTCGTTCGAACGAGCTCGTATTTTGAGGTGGCGCATTTTTATTATAAATACCCATTAAATGGTAACGTTTTTCTTAAGATGTCCGAGCGTTTTACATAACAGAAAAACTGCCAAAGCAGAATCCTTTTTGACTTCTTCTTTTTGGGTTTAATCCCTTTTTGTTTACAATTAACAAAACTCCCAATATGCTTTAGTGAATTATTTTGGTTTTGAAGAACACACCTTTGTTGTGGCTTAATCTTTGTGGGGAGAAGTCTACAACCGAAGAGCTGCGTGCTATTGTGGAAGGAGCCCTATTAAAGTTCACTTCTGTGGATAAGCCGTTTTCTTCTTCATTACTGACCACCTGGAGTTCTTACGGGAGATTCCAGCCGACGTTATTTCTAACCATTGCTTTGGAGGTTTTACAAATGTAACAACCCTCTCTTTTAGGAGGTTAATTTTATATTAATTTCACCGCATAAGGTAATTATATAAAATGTTGGAACTCGAGTAAATATTAATTGAATGGGATAGAAGTTAATATTTACTGGAATGTTGCATATTTACCATATGTGTAGGTAAATATCCTCAAGTTGTATGTTTTATAGTGTCATGTATTTTAAATGACATTATGGTTTAATTGAAATTCAAACTCGAAATAAATTATAAAATTGTCGGATGCCATTTTAAAGGGCGTATGATTAAGGTGTGAAAAGTAGCGCGTGTCAGGCGCTGATCGTTGTTTTCTATTCACCGCCTTAATACAAAAACCTAAACTATTGACTACACTCTTTTAATGGAGTATAGCGGCCAGTCCGGGTATCGAAAATCCACAGAGACGAGTTACTAGAATTTAATTGGTTTAATATTCTTAAAATAAAAGTGTAAAAGATATTTTTCTAACTAAAAAGAAATAAAAGATAAACTAGGCATGAGTGTATTTAAACTAAAATTAACAAAGCGAATAAAAACTATAGGATGCGACTAATATCCCTCAAATTGAGTTAATGCGTATAAATGGTTACATGGGACTGCGAATTATTAGGATTGCATCTCGTTTCGTCAATTAATTAAATTAAAAGTTGTCACACCCTTAAATTCACATAAAAGACTAATAAGATTTTGGCGTCAACAAATATCCCGAAAATTACGCACGCAAGGTCGTAAACACGACACATACATGATATACACCGTTAAATTTCCTAGGCATAAAAACTAGGACAACGCACTCGAAATAAATACGTAAATCTCCATCACCAAAGCGAAGCAACAAATCAACCCTACGTGAGTTCCATTAATCGCACCCTAATTTAAATTAGCCCCTACACATATTAAATGACATAAATAAATTAACTAATTAATTAAAGCACACCACTAATTAATTTAGCAACTAAAATTATCAAGGCATGAAAATTAATTAAGCATGAAAAATAAAGCAAATACAACTTAAATGAGACAATGAATAGTAACACTTACATTAATGGTGGAAAATAAGGAGAGGGGTTATCTCCAACAAAAAATCTCCAAATATATCAAACCCTAGGTTCTAAGAGAGAAGAGAACTAAAAATCTAATTTATTACATGGTGTTTACAAAAATAAGCCAAGTCTCCTATTTATACTAAGTTACAAAAAGAAATAAAAGAAATGGAAAAAGAAATAGAAAAGGGGGATAAGTTACATTTTAAAGGATAAAAAAAAAGGGAAAAGGAAATAAAAAAATAGAAAAAATGGCTACAAATATTTCGGACGAAAACAGATCACCGGTCGACGGGGGTGGTGACCGGTCGACCGCGCCAAAAGGGGAGGCAGCACTGTCTCGGCACAAAGGCAAAATCCAAATTACCGGTCGACCGCCGGAGCGTGGCCGGTCGACCGCGCCTGCAATTCCAAGACCAATTCGTAACAGCACAAATGAAAACACCAACATCGCACAAACCCACATCCATGGATGAACAACTCGTGAGCTGCCATGAGAGAACAATCCAAGACCCAAATTGATGTGTTAACCGATGCCACCATGGCTGAATTAGTCGAGACCCATGAGTTGCACCATTTTTGGCCAAAAACCTCCATCAAAAAACAATACCCACATCCATGTCCAAAAAACTCCATAGATGGCCAAATCCATGAAACCCAAGTTCCAAAAAAAGCCAAAGAGACCCATTTACGTGTGTGGTCCCAAATCAAGCTCCAATTTCAAACGAAAGGCTCGAATTTCGGTCGAACCCAAAACCCGAGCCTAGGGCCAAATCGCCATCTTCATTTGGTGCTAAAAACGTTTTGGGGACACAAAGGGAATTAATGGATTTGTTATTAAAGAAGAAAAGGGACATGGATGGAATTATTTAAATTGTTAATGAATCCTTATAATTCTTTTCGATTAAAGCTCCGTGTTTCCTTCGCTCGGACTCCGATTCGAGCACCGTTCACGGCCACACGAAGCTTGGCCCAAGGGATACAACTTCCGTGAAGACTTTGGGCAAAAATCCTAAAGTGTAAAATTACGAAAATGCCCCCGAACGTGCGAATCGCGACGAAACTTAGTCGGAACGTGCCCAAACTTCATACTAAGCACTTTAATACCTATAGTAGCTCAATTATACCTCAAATAATTTTTAGCATATAAAACGGAGGTTGTCTGATTAACGAGCATAATTATAGGCATTAAAGTACCCGAGGGGGCTAAAATGCATAAGTTTCGAGGGTAATTAAATGCATAATTTGATACGAATCAGCGTAGTTGGCCCCGGAGTGTGCGAGACAGTCAAAATAAGTGCCATATTGTATTTTTGGGTTTCGGGCACTTTTACCTTATTTTAACTTATATGCGTATTTGGGAGTCATTTTAATGTAGTATTAACCACTTAAGTTGGGAGACTTGTGTTAAGCCCCGATTTTAGTCTTCTAAATCTCCTAATTTCCCTATTTTATGTCTTGAACATAGAGAGAAAAGGAGAGAGAGAGAGACGAAGAGAAAAGTGGAGAAAGAAGAGAGAAAATGAAGATTGAAGATGGATTGTTGCTACTACACAAAGAAACTTGAGATTTCAACTTCAAGGCAAGTTTTCTACTTGCTAATATGTGATTTAAGATGGATAATTTGTGTGATAGTTGTGTATTTGCATTTATGGATCAAAAATAGAATTTATGGGAATTAAACCATAATCTTAGTTTTGATGATGAAATTGTGGGCTATAGTGGTTATAAATCATATAGGATGATTTTTGGGTAGATAATTGTGGTTGGATGGGTTTGAAATGGAAGAGATATGAGGTTTGGGGAATTTAGGGTTCATAACCCTTAAACCCATACTTGGCAAATTCGCAAGGGTGAATTGATTCGGCCTGGCCGAATCGATTCGCTAGAGGGGCAGTGTCCAGGTCTGAGTGGACCGAATCGATTTGGGCTGTCCGAATCAATTCGACAATTATGCAGAAGTCAGTTTTTCCTGATCAAATCGATTCGGACGGTCCGAAACGATTCGAAAACCCTGCACTTTTGAGTGATTTTTCTTAGTTTATTTTCAACCCTTTCTTTAGGCTTAGGACCTAGGAACCTTTTATATGAAGTAAACTTAGTGTCCTAGAGTTCTAGATGAGTTGGGGAACTACCCTAGATTAGTAATGGTTTATATGGGGGTTTTCGGGGTTATGCCTATTGATGATAGGGCATTCTTTTCTTCTAGTTCATTACTATAAAACTAAGAGTTATAGTATTATGTTTGGGAGACTTTAGAAGCTCATTTGAGCTATGTTAATCTTGATGGTTTATAATAACACCATAAAGGTGTGTTGGGAGAATAAATTGGAAGTTAATTCATTTATTCGAAGGACGATAGTCTTGGGGTTTTAAAATAACGCCCTATAATGTTTGGAGATAATTAAGAGTTTATTTACTCCTTTGAGGTTGTAGTAATGATACAATTTATCGTATTGGTTCCGGATGATAAGGTGAATTATTTATAAAAATTTAAATGACTATGGTTTCGAATAAAAAGAGACATGCAACGTAAATTGGAGTTAAAAGTGAAATGGAAATGGTAATAATTATATAAATGATAATTTACATAATTATGAATTTGGCAAATGATAATTTGGTTAAACACACCCTCCCTAAATGCCATCATAAGGGAAGTTCGCGCGTGAGGTGAAGCCCCCTGGCTAATGAATGCAGGGTGAATATAGTCCTAGGTCATGTGAGCGTTTGTTGTTGTATATTTTTCTTCGATGGGTAGGTAATTCCGGGTATGGTTATGACTACCCCGCAGGCACATGGCCGCTTCCCGACGTCTTGTGTTATAGGTACCCAGGTTGTCTTGATGATAGGCCCTGGAAGATAATGGTCATTTAGGGGCACGCACAGTGGGAAACCCGGACGGGCGGTCTTAGAATTGTTATATGTATATAATTATAACAATTCTTAATCAAGTGGGACTTGATGGATTATATATGACATAAAGAGCATAATGAAGTGCCACAAAGAGAACAATTAAATGCCACAAAGAGCATTTGATAATGATTGTTTTCCTGATAAGGAATGGAATGCCAGGAAGGGCATGTAATTGAAATAAAAGTCGTAAAGAGCTTATAATTATCTTTATGTTTTCTTGATAAGGAATAGAAATGCGAAATGAAACGGTATGTAAGATGGAAGCTTTTAATTTAATGTTAATTATTCTTATTCTCTTGCATAATTAAATTAGATTCTTGAGTAATTATATTATCTTAGCTTATGCATATTGTGTAGGTAGATTCTTATTTCTGTTTATCAGGATTCATCATTCATAACTGTCATACTTTTTATTCATCTGGTAATCATAAAGAACCGGGCCCTGACCTATTCATATTTCTTGTTGCGCATGCATCTTATATCCGCTCAAGTACTCCGCCGCAAGGATGTCGGATCTGACTTCCTATCCCGGTGTCTTTGGCGAGCCGTGATACTTTGTGGGTATTATGGGACATATTGCAATAGACGCCGTCATCCTTTTCCTCTAGTCAAGATCGGATCATTTACTCGGGCGCGTGGTCCAAACGGTTGTATTTGCTTAACGTAATGTAATATGTATTTACATAAATATGTGTATCGTATTGTATGCGACTGTTGACCGACAGCATATTCGGTCCCTTATTGTATATTTGGGAGTGTATGTAATATTATATATTCTTGGGTTTCCACTTTCTTTGTAAATTGGGTTGTTTAAATTCTTTCTTTAACTTTAAAGAAAAATTTTTGGCAACCCGTTTTCTGAAATATTGTGTGGTTATCCTGGATACTCTATTCCATCTATGATTCCTGTTATATTGGAGTATTGGGCTGGCCACCCCTATTTCGGATGGCGGGTTATCACAGATGGTATCAGAGCATCAGGTTCTAGAGTCCTTAGGAATCTGTGTGAGCGTTTTACGCTTTCAGCATTGCTTTTGATTTGACATAGAGACTTAGGATTAAGATCGTTCATTTCTCTTGTGAGATTTCGTTCTTCTGGCACGAGGTAGAACCTATAGAATCTTTTGCACATTCGTTTGAGGTTATTAGGTCGATTGAATAAGGGTGCTAGGGAAGGTTGTTGTGAAGGCGTCATGAGAAGGATTTCTAAGAACTGCAATTTGTGGTCGGGGATGAGGACCGCTTTGGAGGTCGCTCCCTTTTTGTAGCACTTTCTTGTCTTGCTACTGCGACTACTAATTATAGTAGACATATTTTTTGTGTACCGTTAGAAGTAGAGGTTGGTACTAAGCTTGAGATTTCAAGCTATGTTAAGTTGAAGTGAAAAAGAGCCCATTATAAGGGCCATCCGTTGAAGTAGGATGGGGCGAAATCTTTCACCCGTAGGAGTAGTGTCGATATGGTGGGAATGTAGTCACAATAAATGTGGGTACAGGAAGTTTTGCCCATGGAGAAGCCCGGTGGACACTTGCAATAGCGAGTTTCTCTGCGATAACTGGACTGATGAGAAGGGGGATTCTCAAATGTTCACACGAGGTTCGGTCAGAGGCCGACAGTGAATAAAGAGTTGTACGGTTAGGGAGGGCGTGCGCCAAAGTACGATAGGTATAATGGCGGAAGAGCCCTTCAGTGGATCGATAGGCTCCAAAATAAGTGTCATTAACACTTCTTAAGGAATTATGTTCATGAAACCCCATTGGTGGATATCCGCCTGGGGAGGATTCATTGAACTAAAGAACGGGAGGCCGGTAGCGTGCTCTCTTTTATCGAAGAAGATAAGGGGACTGAGTGGGAAATTATTTGACCGCCAGGGTCGGAACAATGGCTATGACGTGGAATGTAGAACCACTCATTTTAAATTTTGTTGATCGGGGTTCAAGGGCAAAGATAAAGTGCCTAGTTTGGGAGTTGATGGAAGTAATATTGGTTCGGATAAGACTCGAGTACGATTTCAGATAACCATTGGTATTTAACCCGGGGTGTTTAGCAAGAATGTTGGTGGGAATTTCACCTTAGTAGTGGGTGGTGCATCCCCCCATGGTAAGATAAAGTAGTATTGTGTTTACTCTATATTCAGGTGTATATCGAGCTTGTAATAGTATCGACACTGTTATAGAATTATATGACCTCCGTGGTAGGGAAGTTTTATGTTTTCTTCACTCGTTATGAGGCGAGTGATAATATTTTAAATGTATATGTGTAATATGTGTTGCTTGCATTATGTGTTACCTTGTTTGAGTGTTTGGTTGTTTGGTTGCATTGTATGTGGTTGTTATGCCTTATCTCCACGACCAACAAGGTTAAGTAGTAATGCATTGGAGGTGTTCCTTGTTTGGATTCCGCTTTTGCGAGACGCTCCACGTGTGAACCTTAACGACGTTGGGAGTGGAGAGATGCTACTTTTCCTTTCTTTTAGTTTATTTTATTTTGTTGATTAGAAGTTGAGTTGAAAGGGCTAGCCGAGGATCACGTAGTTGAGTGATTAAGGGCTACAAAAGTGCGAGATAGAAGCACTGTATATAGTTCTCTCCTCTGATCGATGCGAGGGAGACTGAGATATGAAGTCAAATTTAGACTTCTGGTTATGCCTTAATGAGAAGGCCACTTAAAAAGTTGTGTATATATTGGGATAAATATTGTTAAGACTTTACAGAAAGTAAATGTCCGATTGATTGAAATATTTGATTATTTGAAAGGTAAAACATAGAAGTAAAATATTGTTAGTAGGGTTGTAAATTAGAACTTTACCGGTCCCGATCATGTGTCTTAGACCGTCATATCTTGATGACCGACGATGCGAGGTAGTAGTGTAACGGAAGGGTTTCTTGTTTGGATTTCGCTTTGGCGAGACGTCCCACGCATGAAACCGAGCGAATGTTGGGAATTGAGATAGGTCTGGGGCACTAGGGATATACTTAGTATTATACGCATACGGATTAGATAGGATACATATAGATCGACCTTAGGTTTATTAGGATGTAAGGACTTTAGGGAATGTGACGTTTATGTTTATGGGTTAACTTTCAGAGGGATTAGGTCCCTAGAATCCAGAGGTATGGAAATTCAAGTGATTTGGAAGGGTAGGCCAAAGGAGATGAGGCCTCTCCGAGATAGAGAATTATGTTGGTAACTTAATTTACGGGGAGTTAAAAGGAGGAGTTAATTTTTTTTTTACTCCTGAGCTCATGTTGTTAAGCTCGAGAGTGAATTTAACGGTCAAGTCTCTGCCAGGAATGGGGAGTAATGATACTGAAGCATGAACCCGTTGTCTATGCGTATCACAATCTTAAAACTCTGTGGGAAGTATTATTCCACGCTTGATTTAGAATTCATTGCAGTAGTAATCGCCTTAAAGTGATGGAGGCACTACTTCCTGGGCAGGAAAGTTGGTATTTATCGCGAGCAACAAGTTGTTGCAATATGTTATGGGGGAAATCGAGTCGGTGTACGAAGTTCATAACGGATTATTGATTGGATTTTCTCATTCGCTAAGGGAATGCAATTGGGGTAGTAGATGCGTCGAGTAAGAATCCCGTCGGAGATATTTGTGATGGCATAGAAAGCCAAATGAAACGAGCATGACTAGGAAGACTTTGTAGCAATAGCATTTCGGTCTATGATTGACCATTTCACCTACTCGTGTGAAGAAGAGTAGCGGTGGAACGAAGAAGGGTATATTCATAGGCGTCTTTATTGAATTACCAACACCAAACTGTTCATGATCCTATCTGAGAAAATTATTGATCGTTTGACCAAATCGTTGCTTTTTCGGACATTGCGGGCGGACGATACGTAGAGGAGTACGCCCCGCTTTTTATGGAGGAATGGTAAAACCGTGTGAAGTTCCTATCACTGGTGGTGGACCGAGACTAGATATTCGTGTCTAAGGTTTGGTAAAGTTTCCAGGAAGTAATTGGAACCGTATGAAAATGACGTATATCTTACCACCCTAAAGTGGATGGATGAATGGAGGAGGTTAACGTAAGGCCGAAAAGCATACCTTAAAGGTGCGCCTTAGGCTAAATAGATGGACGGGGGAAGTAGCTTGTATGGATGGAAGTTTCTGTACAATAATTTATATCATTCTCTACGGTGTAGTACCGTGAGTGGCCTTTTGTAGCCGGGTGAGTAATTCACATACTCGTTGGATGAGACCAGCGAACAATATGTTCCTTAGACTTGGAATGGTTCTGGAACATTTCTTTAAGGATTGGGCTTTTGAGCCATATGCCTTAGAGGGCCACGTCTATGCTAGGAGAAGTTGAGTAGTGTTGGGGTTAAGCCATTTAGCATTGGTGGAGGCATCCCCGAGCAGGGATGTAACGCGATTCAGGATCTAAGACTATTTATGCCAATTCATGTGGGTATCATATTCTGTCGAAGGAAGGTGTAATTGTTAGTTGTGAGGAATGCTTTGTGCGATGCCAGAGCACAATGATTATAGACTGAGATCGATAGTGACGACCTTAGTCCAAGTCCATTTTGGGACGCTGTGCCCGAATTTTGAGGGCAAAATTCCCTCATAAGGGGGGGAGTATGTAACAACCCTCGCTTTTAGGAGGTTAATTTTATATTAATTTCACCGCATAAGGTAATTATATAAAATGTTGGAACTGGAGTAAATATTAATTGAATGAGATAGAAGTTAATATTTACTGGAATGTTGCATATTTACCGTATGTGTAGGTAAATATCCTCATGTTGTATGTTTTATAGTGTCATGTATTTTAAATGACATTATGGCTTAATTGAAATTGAAACTCAAAATAAATTATAAAACTGTTGGATGCCATTTTAGAGGGCGTAGTTAGTCCCGGAGTGTGCGAGACAGTCAAAATAAGTGCCATACTGTATTTTTGGGTTTCGGACACTTTTACCTTGTTTTAACTTATATGCGTATTTGGGAGTCATTTTAATGTATTATTAACCACTTAAGTTGGGAGACTTGTGTTAAGCCCCGATTTTAGTCTTCTAAATTCCCTAATTTCCCTATTTTATGTCTTGAACATAGAGAGAAAAGGAGAGACAGAGAAGAAGAGAAAAGTGGAGAAAGAAGAGAGAAAATGAAGATTGAAGATGGATTGTTGCTACTACACAAAGAAACTTGAGATTTCAACTTCAAGGCAAGTTTTCTACTTGCTAATATGTGATTTAAGATGGATAATTTGTGTGATAGTTGTGTATTTGTATTTATGGATCAAAAATGGAATTTATGGGAATTAAACCCTAATCTTAGTTTTGATGATGAAATTGTGGGCTATAGTGGTTATAAATCATATAGGATGATTTTTGGGTAGATTATTGTGGTTGGATGGGTTTGAAATGGAAGAGATATGAGGTTTGACGAATTTAGGGTTCAGAACCCTTAAACCCATACTTGGCAAATTCGCAGAGGTGAATCGATTCGGCTTGGCCGAATCGATTCGCTAGAGGGGCGGTGTCCAGGTCTGAGTGGACCGAATCGATTCGGGTTGTCCGAATCGATTCAGCAATTATGCAGAAGTCAGGTTTTCTTGACCGAATCGATTCGGATGGTCCGAATCGATTCGGAAACCCTGCACTTTTGAGTGATTTTTCTTAGTTTATTTTCAACCCTTTCTTTAGGCTTAGGACCTAGTAACCTTCTTATATGAAGTGAACTTAGTGTCCTAGAGTTCTAGATGAGTTGGGGAACTACCCTATATTAGTAATGGTTTATATGGGGTTTTTCGGGGTTGTGCCTATTGATGATAGGGCATTCTTTTCTTCTAGTTGATTACTATAAAACTAAGAGTTATAGTATTATGTTTGGGAGACTTTAGAAGCTCATTTGAGCTATGTTAATCTTGATGGTTTATAATAACACCATAAAGGTGTGTTAGGAGAATAAATTGGAAGTTTATTCATTTATTTGAAGGACGATATTCTTGGGGTTTTAAAATAACACCCTATAATGTTTGGAGATAATTAAGAGTTTATTTACTCCTTTGAGGTTGTAGTAACGATACAATTTATCGTATTGGCTCCGGATTATAAGGTGAATTATTTATAAAAATGTAAATGACTATGGTTTCGAATAAAAAGAAACATACAACGTAAATTGGAGTTAAAAATGAAATGGAAATGGTAATAATTATGGTAAATGATAATTTACATAATTATGAATTTGGAAAATGATAATTTGGTTAAACACACCCTCCCTAAATGCCATCATAAGGGAAGTTTGCGCGTGAGGTGAAGCCCCCTGGCTAATGAATGCAGGGTGAATATAGTCCTTGGTCATGTGAGCGTTTGTTGTTGTATATTTTTCTGGGATGGGTAGGTAATTCCGGGTGTGGTTATGACTACCCCGCATGCACATGGCCGCTTCCCGACATCTTGAGTTATAGGTGCCCAGGTTGTCTTGATGATAGGTCCTGGAAGATGATGGTCATTTAATGGCGCGCACAGTGGGGAAACCCGGACGGGCGGTCTTAGAATCGTTATATGTATATAATTATAACAATTCTTAATCAAGTGGGACTTGATGGATTATATATTCCATAAAGAGCATAATGAAGTGCCACAAAGAGCACAATGAAATGCCACAAAGAGCATTTGATAATGATTATTTTCCTGATAAGGAATGGAATGCCAGGAAGGGCATGTAATTGAAATAAAAGCCACAAAGAGCTTATAATTATCTTTATGTTTTCCTGATAAGGAATAGAAATGCGAAATGAAACGGTATGTAAGATGGAAGCATTAATGTTAATTATTCTTATTCTCTTGCATAATTAAATTAGATTCTTGATTAATTAAATTGTCTTAGCTTATGCATATTGTGTAGGTAGATTCTTATTTCTGTTTATCAGGATTCATCATTCATAATTGTCATACTTTTTATTTCATCTGGTAATCATATAGAACCGGGCCTTGACCCGTTCATATTTCTTGTTGCGCATGCATATTATATCCGCTCAGGTACTCCTCTGCAAGGATGCCTAATCTGACTTCCTGTCCCGGTGTCTTTGGCGAGTCGTGATGCTTTGCGGGTATTACGGGACATATTGCAATAGATGTCATCATCCTTGTCCTCTAGTCAAGATCGGATCATTTACTCGGGCGCGTGGTCCAAACGGTTGTATTTGCTTAATGTAATGTAATATGTATTTACATAAATATGTGTATCGTATTGTATGCGACTGTTGACCGACAACATATTCGGTCCCTTATTTTATATTTGGGAGTGTATGTAATATTATATATTCTTGGGTTTCCACTTTCTTTGTAGATTGGGTTGTTTAAATTCTTTCTTTAACTTTAAAACAAAATTTTTGGCAGCCCGTTTTCTGAAATATTGGGTGGTTATCCTGGATACTCTATATTTTATTGTGATGCTGACAATGATTCCATCTATCATTCCTGTTATATTGGAGTATTGGGCTGGCCACCCCCTATTTCGGATGGCGGGTTGTCACAACAAAGACACTGCGTTACACTTGTGGGAGATTATCAGGTTGTATGTAAGTCAATGGTCTGTTAAATTCTTCAAAGTTCTTGAAATAAAAAGTTTTGCCCTGCGAGGATTTTTCCTGAATATTTGTGCCACCTGCTTTATTTATTTATGGATTGAAACACGCACACTCATAAATGCGTGTTTAGGGGCTGAATTGATTTGGTTTATTTCGACTCCAATTAAATAAGGTTTACTTGGATACTTAATAATTCATTTAATCAATTATCACACCGACACGTTTTTACAAATTGGTATCAGAGCTTTATTAAAAGCGAGTGCATACCATTCTTATAATGGTATCAGAGTAGGTTAATCTAATTTATCGCGTATTCATATTTTCACAAACTTGTGTGATATTGATTTTGTTTGAAAAATTTGATTTTGTTTAAAATCGCAAGTTTTTCAGTGGAGCACGTATCTAATTTGATGCCCCCACCCGTTGGCACGAGTCAAAGTTTTAACGATTTAAATAATTTGAATTTGACATTTGCAAAGAGAATTAAAGTTTTGGAAAAAGAAATTCTCGTTTTAAATCCGCGATGGATCTTTTGCAAACAGTTCAAAATCAAAGAGATTTTTATCGTGAGAAATTTTTTTCCTTGGACCATGACTTTGTTGCTTTAAAATTGTCCAAGAAGGAGAGTGATGATAGGGTCCTATTTTTAGAAAAGGAATTGGAGGACCTAAAAAATTCGATGGTTTGTGTTTGTGCCAAAGATGATCAAAATATTTTAATCAATGAGTTTGTGGCACGTGAAGAGACTCTTTGGGAAAAATTTGCTTTGATTGAGGGAGAGAGAGATACCCTTTTAGGAATTGTTGAAAATTTGAAAAAGGCGTCCCTTAATTTAGAAGAGTCTAATTCTTTGCATGAGTCAAAATTTTTAAAGTTCAAAAATGATTTGATAGACTCAAGTAGGTTTGATAGTGACGGTAATGGCTCATCTTGTTCTCATTCTTCTAGTGCTAACGACAAAATCATTATTTGTTTTTGAGGGTCAACCGTTCCCATGGATATTAGAAAAGGTCAACCCACAGGTGTCGTTCCACCCATTTACACATGTTCACATTGTGGTAGGAAAGGTAACGTTAGGCATTTTTGTTTTGATCTTGGAAAAAGTCGTAGGAAATTTATGTCTAGTGTTCCCTTGGTTCCTAAATCCTCCACACGACGTTTCACAACAATTTGGGTTAGGAAATCACTTTTAGGGGCACTATATTTTAGACAAGTTGATTCCCGTTTGGTTGCACATGATTCTTCTCTTGCCATATCATATAAATGATTGTGTTTGCTTGTTTGTCATACGCTAGTTTTTTTTCATGATATTTATGTTTGCTAGCGATGTGACATGTACTTTTTGTATAGATTTTTGTTTTTGAAATTTTTTGAAAACACAAAAAGATTTTATTTTGATCAAATTTTTGAAAAAATCCAAAAAGAGTTTTGTATTTTGTTTGCACCTTTTATGGATGAACACTTAGGATGACTAAGTCACAACATCATTACATTTTTCATATGACTATTTGATATTATTTTGAGACAATAGGTCAATTCATCCATGTGCTTTATAATGTTTGGAGTCATTAAGATGTAATTAAGGGTTACTTCCTACATGTTTGACTCATAATTTCCTTTATTGCACACATGCACAGATTTGTTTGATTATTGTGCTTGTCTTGTCACATGTTGGTTGGGTGTTTTCACTTCAATCCTGTCCTTAAAACGAACCAAGCGCGGTAAAACTTGATAAGAAAGTTATGCATATAAGAACCGTTTTGCGAGTTTATGTGCTTTATTTAAAAACGGGTAAGGGCTGCGAAAGGTTCATTTGGCCTTTGCGAATACTAAACCACCGTTTAAATTGGACCTAGAAAATTAAGGAATTTTATTATCCGAGTTCCAAAGAGTCCGAAAAAAAAATTTAAACGCAATAAAAAGAAATTCATGCCAATTATGGGACAATTAGGTTTTTGCACCAATTCTCCAATGCTTGAGAATTTAGATTACCTCTAAAAGAAAATATGCATGAGGGAGATTGGATGAAATTTAAACGGGTTTGCACGTCCTTAAAAGTCTTGAAAAAGCGCAACATAGTTTTGGATGTTATTGGTGTGGAAATCCCTTTGACTTTGATTTGTTCATTTGTATAAGACGATGTCATCTAAATTCAATAATTTTTACACCTAAGGATACCTTTGATGTTCATTCATTAGGGGTACATGTATGCATCGTGCACGTATAATTGATTGAGTTTATTTACCTATCGAATGTGTTCACACCCATTCATTCCATTTCCATGACTTGGTTGTTTGAGTTTAAATCCATGGTGTGATTTTTAGTATCTTATTTTTGTATCAAAAATTTGAAAAATCCAAAAATAGTTTGTGAAAATTTTGAGATACTCCTTTGTATGCGCGTAGCTTGATACTTGTTTGCTATGCATTTTATCGTGACACTCCATGTTTTTATTGTTTCTTCTTATCTGTCTATTTGGGGACATCATAAAAAGGGGGAGAAAGAATTATCATGTTCTGGGGGAGTTTTTGCATTATGGGGGAGATTTGATTATTATTGATTTATTCTTATATCATTTCAAACTCGATGCGTCATGAAGGTTTTTGCGTCATCTCATATGTGTAGGTACAAAGATTGAAGATCATTATGATGCACACCCTGATGAGAAAAGCTTTGAGATTTGATGATGATTTTTGAAGAAAAGTTTGAGAACTTGTAAATCTGTACCTTTTCAGTTTTAAGATTCATGGGAGGGTAGATTTGTATAGATATTTTGGTATTTGATAATTCAGATATTTTTATGTATGTACCGGCATAGACATAGGGGGAGATTTGAAAGGACATACTTTTATAAGTCCGTTATCAATTTATTATGTCTTGTACCGCTACACCGTCGAAGTGCATTCAAGAACATTCAAGAATCAAAGAGGGATCCGAATATCAAGTTCTTCATAAAAAAGACTCCGCGAAGTTTACTTTGGTAAGGTTGAGTTTTAATTCCTTAGCATTTCCCTTAAAGTGTTAGGACATTTTTATCAAATATTTTTCTAAAGATTTTATTCTCGAACACCTTTCCGTAGAAAAATCATAACTAATTCATAAAAAATCTGAAAAATACGAAACTGGCGGCCACGCGTTCGTATCGAAATTATTTACAAGATCGCATGGAATATATTTTGATAGGTCGTTCGAACTAGGTGTGTAAACGGATCGGGTCTGGATCGGGTCTAGGTATATCCAGATCCGATCCGGGTATATTTTTAGCGGATCGGGTCTTACCCGATTACCCGACGGGTCTCAGAAAATGGATCCAGACCCGGATCCGTTAAGGACCTGGAGACCCGACCCGAATATATATATACATAAAACTGTTTTTTTATTTATATATAACTTATATATATATATATATATATATATATATATATATATATATATAATGTATATATACTGTTTTTTTTTATATAAAACTAACTGTTTTTATAAACTGTTTTTATAATATAATTTATATTATGTATGTAAACTGTTTTTATAATATAAAACTAACTGTTTTTTTATATATAACTTATATATATATATATATATATATATATATATATACTGTTTTTATAATATAAAACTAACTCTTTTTTATATATATACGATTTTTATAATATAAAACTAACTCTTTTTTTATATATAACTTATATATATATATATATATATATACTGTTTTTATAATATAAAACTAACTGTTTTTTATATATAACTTATATATATATATATATATATATATATATATATATATATATATATATAAGTTATATATTGCATACATATTTACATACATATATTAGTTATATATATATTT
Organism: Sambucus nigra; assembly: GCA_949130495.1. Lineage (NCBI taxonomy): Eukaryota > Viridiplantae > Streptophyta > Magnoliopsida > Dipsacales > Adoxaceae > Sambucus > Sambucus nigra. Next base: position 359,307,142 of record OX422221.1, on the reverse strand, counting down.
AGTAACTATATGTAAGACTATATATATATAATATTATATATAAATATATATTTATTATATTATATATATATACACATTCGGGTCGGGTCCTTATCGGATAGGAGTAATGTATATCCAGATCCGATCCATTAACTAATCGGGTAATCGGATAATCGGGTCTATAAAATTTGCTCAGATCCGTTAATTTAGGTCGGGTCCGGGTCCAGATCCGGTTCATTGACAGCCCCAGTTCGAAAGACCTGATTTTGTCATTCAAACGAGATAGACATCTCGTGAGAAGTCGTTTGAGCGACACGTGTACTTCGTTCGAGCGACATGCTTATCTCATTTGAACGAGCTCGTATTTCGAGGCGGTGCATTTTTATTATAAATACACATTAAATGGTAACGTTTTTATTAAGAAGTCATAGCGTTTTACATAACCGAAAAACTGCGAAAGCAGAATCCTTTTTTACTTCTTCTTTTAGGGTTCAATCCCTTTTTGTTTACAATTAACAAAACTCCCAATATGCTTTAGTGCATTGTTTTGGTTTTGAATAACACACCTTTGTTGTGGTTTAATATTTATGAGGAGAACTCTACAACCGAAGAGTTGCGTGCTATTGTGGAGGGAGTCCTTATAAAGTTCAATTTTGTATAGAAGCCATTTTCCTCTTCATTGTTGACCACCTGGAGGACTTGCGGGAGATTTCAGCCGACGTTATTTCTAGCCGTTGCATTGGAGGTTTGACCAAGACACCGTGCTTTACACTTGTGAGCGATTATCAAGTTGTATGTAAGTCAATGGTCTTGTAAATTCTTCAAAGTTATAGAAATAAAAGGTTTTTCCCTGCGGGGATTTTTCCTGAATATTTGTGTCACATGCTTTATCTATTTATGGATTGACACACGCACACTCATAGATGTATGTTTAGGGGCTAAATTGATTTGGTTTATTTCGACTCCAATTAAATAAGGTTTACTTGGAAACTTGTGAATTAATTTAATCAATAATTATCACACCGACACGTTTTTACGAATTGGTATCAGAGCTTTATTAAAAGCGAGGGCATACCATTCTCAAATTTGTATCAGAGCAGGTTACGCTAATTTATCGCGTATTCCTATTTTACGCAAAGTTGTGTGATATTGATTCTGTTTGAAAATTTTAAATTGTGTAAAATCGCAAGTTTTTCAATGGAGCACTTATCTAATTTGATGCCCCCATCCGTTGGCACGAGTCAATGTTTTAACGATTTAAATAATTTGAATTTGACGTTTGCCAATAGAATTAAAGTTTTGGAAAAAGAAAATTCTCGTTTTAAATCCGTGATGGATCTTTTGCAAACGGTTCAAAATCAAAGAGATTTTTATCGTGAGAAATTTATTTCCTTGGACCATGAATTTGCTGCTATAAAATTGTCCAAGAAGGAGAGTGATGATAGGGTCCTATTTTTAGAAAAGGAATTGGAGGATCTTAAAAATTCAATGGTTTGTGTTTGTGCCAAAGATGATAAAAATATTTTAATCAATGAGTTTGTGGCACGTGTAAAGACTCTTAGGGAAAAGTTTGCTTTAATTGAGGGAGAGAGAGATACCCTTTTAGGAATTGTTGAAAATTTGAAAAAGGCGTCCCTTAATTTGGAAGAGTCTAATTCTTTGCTTGAGTCAAAAATTTTGAAGTTAAAAAATGATTTGACCGACTCAAGTAGGTTTGATAGTGATGGTAATGGCTCATCTTGTTCTCATGCTTCTAGTGCTAAAGCCAAAACCATTATTTGTTTTAGAGGGTCAACCGTTCCCATGGACATTAGAAAAGGTCAACCCACAGGTGTCGTTCCACCCGTTTACACATGTTCACATTGTGGTAGGAAAGCTCACCTTAGGCGTTTTTATTTTGATCTTGGAAAAAGTCCTGGGACATTTATGTCTAGTGTTCCCTTGGTGCCTAAATCCCCCACACGACGTTTCACATCTATTTGGGTTCGAAAAGCTCTTTTAGAGGCACTAGATTTTAGACTAGTTGATTCCAGTTTGCTTGCACATGATTCTTCTCTTGACATATCATATAGATGATTGTGTTTGCTTGTTTGTCATATGCTAGTTTTTGTTTCATGATATTTATGTTTGCTAGCATTGTGACTTGTACTTTTTGCATAGATTTTGTTTTTGAAATTTTTTGAAAATTACAAAAAGATTTTATTTTGATAAAATTTTTGAAAAAATCCAAAAAGGGTTTTGTATTTTGTTTGCGCCTTTTATGGATGAACACTTAGGATGACCGAGTCACAACATCATTCCATTTTTCAAGTGACTATTTGATAGTATTTTGAGACAATAGGTCAATTCATCCATGTGCTTTATAATGTTCGGAGTCATTAAGATGTAATTAAGTGTTACTTCTTACATGTTTGACTCATAATTTTCTTTATTGCACACATGCACGGATTTGTTTGATTATTGTGCTTGTCTTATCACATGTTGGTTGGGTGTTTTCACTTCAATCTTGTCCCTAAAACGAACCAAGCGCGATAAAACTTGATAAGAAAGTTGTGCATATAAGAACCGTTTTGTGGGTTTGTGTGCTTTATTTAAAAATGGGGAAGGGGTGCGAAAGGTTCATTTAGCCTTTGCAAATACTAAGCCACCATTTAAATTGGACCTAGAAAATTGAGGAATTTTATTATCCGAGTTCCAAAGAGTCCGAAAAAAAATTTAAACGCAATAAAAAGAAATTCATGCCAATTATGGGACAATTAGGTTTTTGCACCAATTCTCACTACACCAAAATGTTAATTTTGTGACTGCCTTTTTGTGACTGCCAATATGGGTGACAAACTAGTCACTCCCGGGAGCAGTCGCAAAATTATTTGTGACTGCCATTAGGGGTGATAAAATTAATTGGTTAAAAAAAATTTGAGTGCATTAGTTTGTTACCGCTAATGGGAGTCACAAATGTTACCATATAATTAATTTGTGACTCCTATAAGCAGTCACAAATTTATAACTGTCACAAGCTTATTAGTAGACATAAGTTATGACTCTTATGAGCAGTCACGAAATTATAACTACTATGAGGAGTCACAAATTTTAGTCTTAGATTTAATTTATGACCGCTATTAGCGGTCACAAATTTGTAACTGCTATTAGCGGTCACAAATTTTGGCCTAAGACTTAATTTGTAACTGCTATTGGCAGTCATAAATTTGTAACTGCTCCCAGCAGTCATAAATTTTGATCTTAGACTCAATTTGTGACTGCTATTAGCGGTCACAAATTTGTGACTGCTATTAGCAGTCACAAAATTTTTCACCTACTTTAATTTCCCTCTATCTTACGTGAAGAGCTCCCGCTTTAATTTCCCTCTCTCTTTCATTTGCCAAAAACGAAATTTTGGCAAAAACGAAAATTTCGTTTATACATACACACACAAATAACATAAATTTCGTTTGTTATTTCATTTGCCAAAAATGAAATTTTGTCTTAGCTGTGAAGAAGACGTTGATGTGAAGAAGCATTTGAGAATCTAAAACCCTAATTTCTGTGAATCAAACAGGTATATTTTTGGGTATTTTTGTTGTATAATTTATGTCTAAAGCCTAATTTTGATTCTTATTATGTGGGGGTATGTGTGTATATTTGTGTGTATGTAGAGATTTCTGTTTATATGTGTGTGTGTGTATGTATAAATTTATGTTTACATGTGTGTGTATGTATGTGTATGTATAGATTTCTGTTTATATGTGTGTTTATGAGTGTATCTATATACAAATTGTATTTTATGTTAATAAGCCCTAGAAATTGTATTGAGGTTATTTTTTTGACAAAATATTATTCAAAAACTCTAGACATTATATTTTTTTGACAAAATATAATCAAATGGATTTTTAATACTACGAGTTTTGCCCGAGCTTTGTGGTCAACGTTCTCTAGACAAAATATAATCAAATCTGATTGTTTTGTTGTGAGTATATCTACACATCGTTTAACCTCTTTCGTTTTTTGAATATTATCTTGTTTGGGAATATGTTAGATTTTTTTCAATAATCATTTTATACTATTCATATTTATTTTATCTAAAAATTAATTAAATAACCATTATTTTGTGCTCGTTGAAGTTTTGACGTTTTGTGCTTGGTTGGGTTTTCCTGTGAGTTTTAATGCAATGATAAGTCAGAGATTATGTTCTAAATATTAGCTCAAACTTCATTTAGTTTTATAATTTATTGAGATTCTATTTGTTTGTATTGTAGAATTAATGGGGTTTCCACAATATAAAGAGTGGATGGGTGAAAGTTGTAGAGTGGGGAAAGTATACGTTAATGGGGTTAAAGACTTTGTGAATTATGCAACGAAGAATCTCGAAACTGATATTATCCCATGCCCGTGCAATCGTTGTAAAAATGGGAAACGCTTGAAAGGGGTAGATGTAAAAGTACATTTGTTTCATTGGGGTATGCAAGCTGACTACACGTTTTGGCATTTCCATGGGGAGAGGGAATTTAAGTATATTCCAGAAGAAATACTTGTCAATGAAACCGTTCACACAAATGGTGACCCGTTAGTACATGCTAGGTTAAACAATCTCATAAATGATACGTATGAAGTGCACGCAGCACAAGAAAAGCAAGATAGTAGAAGGAATGCTTTAGGATGTGAGGATCATGTTGGCAACGATACGGACCAAGTTAAGGATTATATACGGTTAAAAGCAGCAGTCGCAACACCATTATACCATAACTCCAACTCCGACCACACAAAGTTATATGCCATGGTTGGGTTGCACAACTTAAAGAGCAAATTTGGCTTGTCGGGAAAAAGTGTGACGGCAATACTCCTCTGGGCGAAAGATTTGCTCCCCAAAGAAAATACACTTCCAGTCAATTATTCGATCATGAAGGATAATTTGAAAGGTTTGGGTATGAAATACAAATCAATTCATTGCTGCAAGTATGACTGCATTTTATACTATAAGGACAAACGGGCTTGTCCTGTATGTAAGGAACCTAGATATGAACAAAAGATGATAGTACATAATAAACGTTTGTTGAAAGTAGATACGCAAATACCTAAGAAGGTATTAAAGTATTTCCCTTTAGGTCCTCGGTTGAAGAGACTTTACACTATACCTTGGATAGCAGAGGCAATGACTTGGCATGGTCGAGCGGAGGTGGGTGAGAATCTCATGCGACATCCTATTGATTCATCTGTGTGGAAATCTGCAAATCAGCGATACCCGGACTTTGCGACAGAAATACGCAACGTTCGCCTCAGAATATCAACCGATGGGTTTTAACCCATTTGGCAAATTGAGCACAGATAAGAGTATATGGCCTGTGTTTACGGCACCTTTAAATTTGCCCCCGTCGTTGTGCATGAGAAAGAAGTTTTCAATTTTGTCGTTGTTGATACCAGGTCCAAAAGCACCGGGTAGTGACATTGATGTTTTCTTAGCGCCACTAATAGATGAATTTAATGAGTTATGGGTTGAAGGTGTGAGAGCATTCGACTCATACAAAAAGGAGGAATTCATTTTGAGAGCTATGTTGATATGGGCAATTCATGATTTTCCTGCTTATGGGACCTTATCTGGGTGCAATGTACATGGTTACCTAGGTTGTCTTATATGTGGAGAGGAGACTGAAGCCAGCTGTCTTAAGAAAAGTGGTAAACTTTTTTATCATAGTCATCAAAGATTTCTGCCCCAAAGTCATAAATTCAGGTCAATACGAAGCAATTTTCTCCCAGAAGGCACCGAGACGCGACCACCTCCACCAAGACTTTCTGGTTTGGAAATTGAATAAAGTTCATTAAAGGCTGATCAAAAGTTGAGGGGGAAACACCCCATAATTTTGGCCCAAAAGCGTAAAAGAAAGGATGTTGATGTGAAAACGGCGTGGTCCAGGAGATCAATAATGTTTGATTTACCATACTGGAAGGAATATCTTGTCCGACATGTGATAGACATAATGCACGCTGAGAAAAATATCATTGAGCATCTCGTAAGCACATGCATTGGTGGTTCTCATTCCAAGGATGGAGAAAAAGCCCGTGAAGATCTTCGTGATTTGAAGATTAAAAGATCATTATGGTTGAAAGAAGATACAAACACTGGAAAAAAGCATATGCCAGTTGCATCTTATACTTTGAGCATTGAAGGAAGAAATATGTTCTTAGAAACATTAAAGGGCTTGAAGGTCCCTTCTAATTTCTCATCCAACTTACGCAGGATTGTCTGCGACGCAACAAAAGATTTGAAAAAGTGCAAGTCCCACGATTGGCATGTGATAATGCAACTTATCCCTCTGTTGTTCGGACACTGTTTTTTGAAACATAAGGATCTTCGAAGGGCCATTCTACAAATTAGCTTATGTTTCTCCCTATTGTGTGAGAAAGTTGTCAACAGGACGCACATAATGGCAGCGAAAGAAACTTTGGTTGAGGCTATATGTGTTTTGGAGAAGCACTTTACTCCCTCATTCTTTGACATAAGCATCCACCTTTTAGTGCATTTGTGCGATGAAGCACTTTTATGTGGACCAGTAAGGTACCGATGGATGTATTCGTTCGAACGATTAATGAAAACTTTTAAAGATTACGTTAAGAATAAACGGTACGTTGAGGGGTCCATTGCTGAGGAGTAAATTATGGAAGAGGCTTCCTTGTATGCAAAGGAATATATGCCTAACCCAAACGTTGGAGGTCGTGAACACTTTATTGATGAATTAGAAGACTTTGTTGATGAGGAGGCCCTGGGGAAAGGTAAGGTAGTGAAGCTAACAAGTACACAATATAACCAGGTGGCTCGATATGTATTCGTGACGCATGAAGACATAGATAAATGGAAAATGTGAGTTTATTTAAAGTGTTTTGTAAAATAATGTAATATGTTCGATGTTATATTCATTAGAAATTAATATTTTTAGTGTTTTAACCTAGGCAATATAATGAGTGCGGGCATGCCAAGAGGAGGAAGGGAGGCGCGAGCGCAGACAATGACTTTAGGCATTGGGTTTTCCGAGGTGACTACAGTAATACCTCACTTTTATTTACTATATTTGCAACATATTCACAATGCAAATACTTTCTTGGTTTCAGTTATTGAAAGCTGGTGAAGTATCGACGAGGCTTGCACGTCTAGCAAATGGGCCTAGTTTTGTAGCCAAGGAGTTTGGACAATATCGTGTCAATGGTTTTGTGTTCTCTTCAAGCACACACAAGTTAAAACTCATTGGAAAACAAAACAACGGCATTTCATATAAAGCATTAACTCATTTCAGGGCAAGCGCGAAAGATAAAAACTTGATAGAAGCTGAGATAACGTATTATGGGATTATAAAACAAATTATCCTATTAGATTATATATCTTTCAGCATACCTGTATTTTACTTTGATTGGGTGAGAGTGGAGGACAAGAATGCATGTATGGTCGACCCTGACACCCACATGGTGAAGGTTGATTTGGCCAAGTTTAAGAGTAAAGACAATGTTAATGATGAGCCATTCGTTTGTGCATTTCAAAACTTAAAGCAAGTGTTTTATGCAAAGAGCCCCAACAATGATCCATGGTCTATTGTTTTACATTCTCCTCAGCTCTTGACTACATCGGTAGATGATATAGAGGCACCTATCGAGATTCAGTCTATTCTGGATGACAACCCAGAATTAAAGAAATTATTAAACGCATTAGAGGAGTAGATGTTTAATTGTGGCATGTTATGTTGGTTTCATTTATCAAAACTTTTAGAATATGTTGAAAAGGTATAACTTATATTATATTTTTTATATTATTTCCTTACTCTTGTATTAACATATGAACTAATGCATAAATATAAAAATGCAGAAAATGGCGTCAGAGAATACAATTCCATCATCCAGGCCAGAAAGTTCAAGTCATGATGAACATTCTGCCATTGATTCCCGTGCTAACGTTTCCCTTAACCTATTTGGTTTGCCAATAGTTGGCAAGTATCCTTTTAAAGCTCGAGCCTTGTCTTTGTTAAAATCTTGTATTGGCTTAAAATATGAGAGTTGGGATACGGTTGAGCAAGTAAAAAAGGACGACTTGTGGGATACGCTCATGAAAGAGTTCAATCTTTCGGCCGACCAGAAGGAGGGGTCCATGAAAGCCATTGGTATTCAATTGAAGACTTTTAGAAGTAACCTCCGCTTGACTTATTTTAAGGGATTGGACAGTGATGGGATAAAGGCCCTGAAGGATCAAGTACCGGAGAAAGAGCATATCCCTGTTCGTGAGTGGAATGAATTCGTCTCGCGCGAAGCATCTGAGGCAAAATTAAAACAACGACACCAAGGCCGGGTGAATAGGGCTAAAAAGACTGACGTCCATTGTCTTGGTCGGATGTCGTATGCTGAGAAAATCGAGGAGATGGTATAAACCCGTTCTTATTTTAATGTGTATATATATTATATGTCTTGCTCAAATAGTTAATGGAAAATTAATTTATAGGTGCTTAACAATAAACGACCTGTTGATTGTTCGAAAGTGTATCTCGAAAGTCGTAGGCGGAAAACTGGGAAGTTTCACCCAAAGGTAGCTGATGATATGGTGAGTTTCGTAATCTCAGTTGTAATAATTAAATTCCTTCAAGTTTCGTCGTTCAATGGTTTTAATCGATTCATAAATAATTTTGCAGCAAAAATTGAGTGAGCTGAGAAGTAGTCAAGGTTCTTCAAGCCAAAACAGTATTGATACAGATGCATTGACTGCCTTTAGAGGAAAAGATAGTAGGGGGTGACTCGTGGTGTTGGACCCGTGTCCAAAAGTAAACTTAAGGCAATTGCTCCTATAGTATCACAGTTGACTAGAGCAAAGACACGAGAAGAAAAACATGATGAGGATATGGCATTTCTCAAATCATCTGTTACCATGCTTTTAAGTGCTTTCGAATCGAATGGATTGAAAATACCAAATCCAAGTCCTCGCAATTATACTCCTGTCCCACATCCAAGTCCTCATAATTACACTCCAGTTCCGCATTCAAGTCCCCATGATTACACTCCAGTTCCGCATTCAAGTCCCCATGATTACATTCTTACCCCCCCGTCAACTGAGCCAAACTTTGGAGATTCAACTGAGCCAAACTTTGGAGATTTAACTAATCCTCCACTTGATCCATATGTCGATTTATTAGATTTTTCAAATCAGATAAAGATTGCAAGTGGACAATTTGTTGCTTCAGCTGCTACTGGAACGGTGGTGCATGGCCATCAATTGCTGATATTTGAACGTAAAGTTTACGTTAGTAGTGTTGAGCCAGGAGAAGAGAATCATCCGTTGTATCATCGAAGTCATGGGGCGGACACTATTAAGATGTCGAGAAATCTTGGGTGGTTTGGCCGTTGCTTTGTCTTATCCTTAAGTGATCCAGAGTAATTTGTTTTGAGAAATTTGAACAAATTGTCAAAGTGAACAATTAGTAGTGTTTGAACTCTATTTTAAATATTATTAATCTGTTTTGAATCAATTAGTAATCTGTTTTGAATGTCTTCCGATCTAGAACCCGACATAATTGTTAAGTGTGTGAACTTTAGTTGGAACGAAGTCGGAAGAATGGGAAGAATAGGTGTTCACATTGTGAATTACGTCCTAATTATATCTGTGGATTTACAACCGGACATCGTACGCAGCAGCCCCGTTAGCAGGGGTGATTGGGTTCGATAAATTCTCAATTTTGGTGCCGAGCATCCCCCGGCACGTGTGGGGTTGCATTTTTTGGTTCCGAACCTGTTACATACATTAGATATACCATATGGGTCTAAGAAATCCAGTTGAAGGTGGCCCAATGATCAAATTTCATGAGATTTAGGAAATCAGCAAAGCAGAAAGTTTGATCCCAGCATCCGAATCGATTCGGCTTATCACCGAATCGATTCGACCCCTTCCAGTAGCCAATTAAGGGTTTGCGAATCGATTCGGGTTACTTCCGAATCGATTCGGAAAACCAAAAGTGTCAGGTCTCTACATCCGAATCGATTCGGTTTATCACCGAATCGATTCGCCCTTAGACAGTGTTGAATTCAAGAGTTTCGAATCGATTCGGTTTAACTACCGAATCGATTCGGTTCACCTGGTCACTTAAAATTCCCTCAAAATCAGCAAATCAGCTTCTCATTCTCTCTTCTCCCTTAGCCGAAGACCTCCTCCTCTCCCATATCATTTCCTTTATTTTATTCATTTTCACCCTCATGGCTTCCTCATCCAGGGCATCCTCATCTAAGGTTACTAATTCAACCCTCTTAAATTGTTTTCAAATCTTATTTAGTGTTCTTTGTATAAAAGTAGGGTTAAATGCATTCTTGTAAAATCCACATTTTCTGCAAGAAACTTCATATTTTCTCACTGTTTGTGATGTGAATCCAACAAATACAACTTGTTTATGTTGCTTTGATGATTAAGTTGTATTTGTTGGGGTTGTTTCACTTTGAAAATGCCATTTTCGCCCTACTTTCTATACATTGCACACTATATGTTCGATAAAATGCCTCTGTGAAGGTTTTGTACGCTAAAGCTCCATCTTCGCACCTTTTATCGCACATTCTTGTTGAATTATGCTTGTTTGAGTGTGGTGTGCGTCGGTTACGTCTACTCGACCAATTTTTCCCAACGCGCACCCTCCGAACCTAGTTTCCCCAAATTTCACGATTACTTTGATTTTATGCATCGCACTTATGGTGTGTGTATTGAATTAATGTTTTGTAGGTTCCTTCGATCACCAAGCCATCATCCAATGCGATTACTGGACGGGGAGGCACTGGTTTTGAATCTTTTCGTTCCAAGGATGAGATGGAGTGGTATCGGGCCATGTTCAAAACCAGTCGCCCGATTGCTATTGAGAAGGAGGTGATTTTAGATGAGATGCCGACTTCTGTAAGATGGTATTTATCCAAATTCAATTGGGAGGCCCATCTGTCCATGAGAGGGGAGATCAACGAGGACCACGTGCGCCGTTTTTATGCTTCTCTAGTATCTACGCGCGGCGGCACGTATGAAGCGTATGTGAGAGGGAGGCGGATTACTATTTCTAAGCCCATCTTGGCTGCGCACCTTAGTGGGGCTTCTAACCCCGAGCTCTATCATTACCCGGTCCTCGCAGATGTGCCTCAGCTTCCACAAGAGGTACTTATTGCGCGTCTTGCACCCGGCAAGATTTGGGCGGGGGAGACTTTCCCCACTTCGGGCATGCCCGATGTACATCGTATCCTCCATCTCATCGCCCTTAATTCCATCATTCCAACTCAGACCAAGGTTGTCCTGCGTTACAAGCAGGCCCTCTTCTTATACAGCCTTTTAGGGGATGACACGGTCATCAGTCTTCCCGCCCTCATGTTGCATCAAATAGTGAACGTTGCCTATAGCGAGAAGGGAACCACAACTCTTCCTTTTGCGCGACTGATTTGCCGGATTTGCAGGTATGCCAGATGTGAGGTCTTGGGCAGCGATAAGATACCTAGGCTGCCCAAGGTGTTTAATGATAAGACCATTGCTAAAATCTTGGGGCAAGATTATTGGGAGAGGAGGAAAAAGCGTATGTTGGATGCTCCTGATGCTCCTATGCCGGATATTCCGAAAGTGCCTCATCCAGTCCCACCTCCTGTGCCTCCTACTGTTGACCCCATTACATATCTCGGGGTGCGGATGGATGAGTTACAGGCTAATTTTATTGAGTTTCGGGGCACCTATATGGCAAACTTTGCATCGTTGCAGGGTGATTTTACCGAGTTTCGGGACACTTATATGACGAACTTCGCATCCTTACGGGCTGACTATCAGCGAGATACTTCCATGATTGCCCGAGCACAGATGGATTTGTTTGCTCATATTCGTGGGGGCGAGGCTGCTGTGCCTCCTTACCTTTATGATCCCTATGCCCCTCGTGACCCCACCGCGCTCGAGTCCTCGAGCCACCATCCGGACCATATGTAGGGCGTTGTCATCCCGCTTTCTCTGCTCATAAATTTTGTGGTTCTTTATTTTGATTTTTGGGTTTGCAACTTTGTAGTTGTGTAGTGGTGTGGGGAAGAGAGAGTACATTTAGTCTATTTTCTAATTTTGGTTTTTGTGCCCCATGTACACAACTTGTGATTATTAATGAAATTACTCATTTACTTCTTCTCTACTTGTTCTACTAGCTTTAATTTGCATTTAATTCCATCTCTGGTATTGGTTTGTGTTTAAACTAGACAACTAACTTAATTATGTTGTTAACTAGCATGTGTAGTGTAGTTTCAATTATGAGTAGCTAGACTTATGATTGGGGATCATAATCCCACCTTGGATGCTTGAGCTTCATATTTAGGGTTTGGTTTATAATGCGTTGCGATTGATTTGCAATTGAATCACAAGATTTATTTAGAGCGCACCAATGTGAATTACTATTTCATAAGGTTTATTTGATTGTTGTATTAATAGTCTGGGGGACTTGATTGAAAATATTCAAGAATGGTTTTTATGTACCTATAAATTGTCACATATGCATAGAATGCTTCTGTTTTACAATGATTTTTGTATTCAAGTAAAATGGATGGTTTTTGGTTCAAGTTGTGCTATCATTTTTAATTATCAATTCACATGTCTTATTTCAGGTGAAGGAGTAGGTAAGATATAAGTGAAGCTATCATTTAACGACGAGAAAAGGTAAGATTATGGTAATGAAATTCATATATGTTTACCCAACTTTGGGGAAGTTGTTTGTTTATATCATTCCTATCATATCCACCACCACCCCTTATATAGATTACTTTGTAGTTATTTGTAGATTCAAAGTTTTGGGATTACTATGTAGTTGAACGGTGATGCGTGCGGTTCTTGACGGTGATGCGTGCGGTTCTTGACTCAACATCCTATTCAATAGTTGTCAATATTATTGTTAAATTGATGAAGTGGTTGAAATGAGGTTCAATATGGACCTCGAGTATTGTAGTATTGCTGTTGTTGAGTATTTTTATTTTTTTAAACAGGGTGGATAGTCCTATAAATAAAGGGAACTCTGCCCAAATTTTTTAAAATTAGAACAGAAATATTGTACATTTATTTCACTTTGTTGTCGGGTAACGATTTTTTTTGCAATTTTCGTCCTGCCTTCAGGCACGGGCATACGCTAGTATATTTATATATATATATATATATTAATCACATTTTATTATTTGCAGGCATACACATGGCATATCCGGCATACGTATTATTCAAAGGCCTAAATCCAGGTGTTTACACTTCGTGGCAAGCAACACAAGCACAAGTTAATGGATACCGAGGCGCCGTATTCAAAAAATTTGAGTCCATTGAACTTGCTCAACAGGCATACTCCGAGTACACGAGGGAGGATGTCACCGCATCAATACCCCCCACGGCTGATATACCTAGACTTCACGAATCGTATCCACTGCGTGGTGACTCCTGGTCTAGATTTAGAATGATTTGTTACATGTTCATGGCATTCCATGTCATCGAAGTGTTGTGTCATTACTTTTTTTGGTTTATTTTTTATTCTATGTTCATTTTGTACTTGGCGCCCACTTAGGGGTTGTTCGATGTTAAATTAAGTTTAACAAGTTTTATGTGTACTGGATATTTGGAATATGAGAAATATAAATGAAATGTTGTCAAAATTTTTAGACTTGTTATCATGATATTTATTTTACTTTCATTATTTCATCATTTTGTGAAAATATAAAGATATTTGTAATAGCTTTTACAACATTTAACAAATTTAATTTTGTAACTCCTAATAGGAGTCACAAATTTGTCACTACTATTAATTTTGTAACTGCTAACAGCAGTCACAAATATATGATTTGTAACTGCTGACAGCAGTTACGAATAGCAGTTACAAATTGGGGTCACCAGTCATAGGGGTTATAAAAAATTGTGACTGCTGTTAGGAGTTATAAATTTTCTTTTGTCACCCCCTAAATTATGATGGTAAATAGCAGTTATAAAGGTCATTTGTGAGTGCTAACAGCACTTACAAATCTCCCATTTTGGTGTAGTGTCTCCAATGTTTGAGAATTTAGATTACCTTTAAAAGAAAATATGCATGAGGGAGTTTGGATGAAATTTAAACGGGTTTGCATGGCCTTGAAAGTCTTGAAAAAGCGTTACACAGTTGTGGATGTTATTGGTGCGAAAATCACTTTGACTTTGATTTGTTGATTTGTATAAGACGATGTCATCTAAATTCAGCAATTTTTACACCTAAGGATACCTTTGATGTTCATTCGTGAGGGGTACACGTATGCATTGTGAACATATAATTGATTGAGTTTATTTACCTATCGAATGTGTTCACACCCATACATTCCATTTTCATGACTTGGTTGTTTGTGTTTAAATCCATGGTGTGATTTTTAGTATCTTATTTTTGTATGAAAAAATTGAAAAATCCAAAAATAGTTTGTGAAAATTTTGAGATACTCCTTTGCATTCGCGTAGCTTGATACTTGTTTGCTATGCATTTTATCGTGACACTTCATGTTTTGATTTTTTCTTCTTATCTGTCTATTTGGGGACATCATAAAAAGGGGGGGAGAATTATCATGTTATGGGGGAGTTTTTGAATTATGGGGGAGATTTGATTATTATTGATTTATTCTTATATCATTTCAAACTCGATGCGTCATAAAGGTTTTTGCTTCATCTCATGTGTGTAGGTACAAGGATTGAAGATCATTATGATGCACACCCTGATGAGAAAAGCTTTGAGATTTGATGAAGATTTTTAAAGAAACGTTTGAGAACTTGCAAATCTGTACCTTTTTAGTTTTAAGATTCATGGGAGGGTAGATTTGTATAGGCATTTTGGTATTTGATAATTCGTATATTTTTATGTATGTACCGGCATAGTCATAGGGGGAGATTTGTAAGGACATATTTTTATAAGTCCGTTCAATTTATTATGTCTTGTACCGCTACACCGTGGAAGAGCATTTAAGAACATTCAAGCATCAAAGACGGATCCAAATATCAAGTTCTTCATCAAAAAGACTTCGCGAAGTTTACTTTGGTAAGGTTGAGTTTTAATTCCTTAGCATTTCACTTAAAGTGTTGGGATATTTGTATCAAATATTTTTCTAAAGATTTTGTTCTCGGACACCATTTCGTACAAAAATCATAACTAATTCATAAAAAATCAGAAAAATACGAAACTCGTGGCCACGCGTTCGTATCAAAATTATCTACAAGTGCGCATGGAATCTCGTTTGATAGGTTGTTCAAACGACCTGTTTTTGTCGTTCAAATGAGATAGACATCTCATGAGAAGTCGTTCGAGCGACACATGTACTTCGTTCAAGCAACATGCTTATCTCATTCGAACGAGCTCGTATTTCGAGGCGGAACATTTTTATTATAAATACTCATTAAATGGTCATGTTTTTCTTAAGAAGTCCCAGCGTTTTACAGAACAGAAAAACTGCGAAAGGAGAATCCTTTTTTACTTCTTCTTTTAGGGTTTAATCCCTTTTTGTTTACAATTCACAAAACTCCCAATATGCTTTAGTGAATTGTTTTGATTTTGAAGAACACACCTTTGTTTTGGTTTAATCTTTGTGGGGAGAACTCTACAACCGAAGAGCTGCGTGCTATTGTGGAGGGAGTCCTTATAAAGTTCACTTTTGTGGAGAAGCCGTTTTCTTCTTCATTGCTTACCACCTAGAGTTTTTGCGAGAGATTCTAACCGACGTTATGTCTACCCATTGCTTTGGAGGTTTGACGAAGACACCGTGCGTTACCCTTGTGGGTGATTATCAGGTTGTATGTAAGTCAATGGTCTTGTAAATTCTTCAAAGTTCTAGAAATAAAAGGTTTTGCCCTGCGGGGATTTTTCCTGAATATTTGTGTCACATGCTTTATCTATTTATGGATTGACACATGCACACTCATAGATGCATGTTTAGGGGCTGAATTGATTTGGTTTATTTGTAATCCAATTAAATAAGGTTTACTTGGAAACTTGCAAATTAATTTAATCAATTATCACACCGACACATTTTTACAAATTGGTATCAGAGCTTTATTAAAAGCTAGTGCATACCTTTCTCAGTTGTTTTCTGTTCATCGCCTTAATACAAAAAACTAAACTATGACTACACTCTTTTATGGGAGTATGGTGGCTAGTCCGAGTATTGAATCCACAAAGACGAGTTGCTTGAAGATTATTTGGTTTAAATACTTTTAAAATAAAAGTGTAAAAGATAATTATAAACAAAAATGAAAAGATTAAACTAGGCGAGCGTATTTAAACTAAGTTAACAAGGCGAATAAAAACTATAGGTTGCGTCGAATATCCCTCACCCGAGTTAATTAGTATAAAATGGTTATATGGGTCGATGAATTTTTAAGATTGCATCTCGTTTCGTCAATTAATTAAATCAAGAGTTGTCACACCCCTAAATTCGCATAAAAGACTAATATGATTTTGGCGTCAACAAATACCCCAAAAATTACGCACGAAAGATCGTAAATATGGAGCTACATGATATACTCCGTTAAATATCCTAGGCGTAATAACTAGGACAACACACTCGAAATAAACTCGTAAACTCCATCACCAAAGCAAAGAAACATGTCAACCCTAGGTGAGTTCAATCGACACAACCTAGACTAAATTAGTTAGAAAGCATGGTAAATAACACGTATTGAAAGAAAGCAAGTAGACCTAATTATGAAAGAAAGAAAGAAAGAAATAAATGAAATACAAGTTAATCTAGGCAAGCGAAATTAAAGACAATAATGTAAACAAAGCTTAAACAAGAAATAAATTAAGGAAGAAGATGAATAGTATAAGAAAAGCTTACAGAGAAATGGAAAATGGAGAGTAGGACAAAGCTCTCTCTACAAACCCTAAAATTTAAGACAAAATGTAGAGATACGAAAATAGAAACCAAAATTGGTTTATATAGCAAGTTACAAAAGAAATAAAGGAAAAAGAAAAAAAAAGGAAAGTGGCAAATATATGGTGATCGTGGTCGACCGGTCGCAGAGGGGCAGTCGACCGCGCCTTTGGGTTAAGCCACACTATCTCCCTCGCAAGGAAAAATTCCAAACCGTTGTCGACCAGTACTCTATTTTTCAGCCTTGTTTAATCCAACATGAGGGGGGAAGGTTGAATACGAAAATGGCCATATCTTCATCGTCCAAACTCAAAACGACGTGCCATTTATGGCCACGCGACGCTAACTCAACGAACTACGCATATGTGGAATTCCCATGAGGCTAAGATGAAATGTGAATTGACTATAATGCCCTTGAAGTAGTGTTCGACGATGCAACTTCTTTGAAATGCAACGGATCCTCAC
The DNA here is from genome assembly GCA_949130495.1 of Sambucus nigra. Taxonomy (NCBI): domain Eukaryota; kingdom Viridiplantae; phylum Streptophyta; class Magnoliopsida; order Dipsacales; family Adoxaceae; genus Sambucus; species Sambucus nigra. The sequence continues at coordinate 359,289,847 of OX422221.1, read as the reverse complement.
TTTTAGCCTTCCAATACCTACAAAAGCACAATTAACCCATGCAAAATATGTACATATCCAAATACGAGGTTGTCTGGTTAATGAGCATAAATATAGGCATTAAGGACCATAAAGTGCTAGAATGGATAAAGATATAGGGCGAAAATATGCAATATTTGTGTCATATCAGTTATCATTAGGTAATATTTCCCCTCGGTAGGCCTGCAGTCGCCATACTTGGGCAACAAGCTAAATGTAATACCCCATATTTTTGTGATATTTATTTATGGGATTAATTGAATTAAATGTGTATTAATTGGAAATTAATCCGGATTAAAATACTAACGAGATGCGAGTTGGTATTTGATTATAATGTGTATATATGATTATATATGGATATGGAAATTATGAAATTTGCTGTGAGATTGAAATACGGCAATTTGGAAATTTTGTTGAGATGCGTGTGACAGTCGCGTCAGGAAAATATTTATTTTAATTAAAAAGTGAATTTTATTTCTATTAACCGTATGGTCGTTTTGATTGCGCCAACGTGTCCGAAAGGGTCGAAATAGTAAGAAAACACTAGCCGGGGGTTTAGTTCGGGTCCCGGGGCATTTTTAGGCCATACCGGCAACGTATAAGGGTAGTTTGGTAATTTTGGATTTTTGGAAATTAAAACCCACAAAAATTAGGAATTAATATCTGATTTGGCAATTACCCACTAAACCCACTAATAACCTAATGGGCTACGGAGGTTATTGGAATTAGTTCCAAAAGAGTTCCTAAGCCAAAACCCTAGCCACCATTCACCTTGGAGAAGAAGACTTGTAGAGAGAAAAGAGAGGAATTTTGCAGAAAGAGAGAGAATCGTTCATCAATTCGACATCAAAATCAGAGATATACATAAGGCAAGTGGTTTAATTTCGTTTATTACAAAGAATGTTTCTTCCATGCGTAGGAAATTGATAAAACTGTATTGTTTTGGGAGATTGATGAAAACCCATTAAATTGGAATTAGAAACTTGTATTTTGATGAGGAATTGCATGTAGAATTGTATGTAGGTGATTAATCTGATGATAATATATTTTTGATGAAACAAAAACGGATTTAATTAGACTCATTGGGGATTTAAGAATTTCTAAGGTTCATGTTCTTGAAATTGGGGAAAATGTATAAATTTGATATTTGGATGATGTTTAGAATGAATTAACACCACAAAACACGTTAGTATGTGACCTAAGTATGATTAGGGACGATTAGAAACCTTGAACAATTGTTGGATTGATGTATAGAAGAGATTAGAGAGGAAGAAAAGTTGGAAAAACGAAAAAAGGGATTTCTGGGCTCGAAACTGGCCACTCGTTAGAAGACCTGCCCAGGTCGTTCGAACGAGCTCGTTCGAACGAGCTTCTAACGAGTTGACAGTTTGACTTCTAACAAGAGGGATGTTCGTTCGATGACTTTCCTTCGAACGAGATCTCGTTAGAAGGCCCAGTTCGTTCGAACAGCCTCGTTCGAACGAGACTTCTAACGAGTTGACAGTTTAGGCTTTTTAGCCTGTTTTGATTTCGCGTGTCCCGTAACCTTATTTAATGGTAGATATAACCTTCCCTTGATGATAAATTGATATAGTAGGGATATTTGAGATATATAGAGGAGTAAAACCTAGAAGTGTGATTCGAACCAAATGGAAATTATGGATTAGGACGTGAGTGTCTATTACAACGTGAGAATAATTAAAGGCTTGTATAATTGTATCATCCGGGAATATGTAAATTGTGTAACATTATACGTAGGTACGAGAATGAGAAGTGTACTATAAATAAAATATGGTGATTACTAAGATGTGTGCATACTTAGTATATGTATTGATTTTATGTGTATGACATACCTACCATACTTGCTATCACGGGAGGTTTACGTTCGCTTAGGGCCCTCTAATCCTTGTGTTGCCCGGATTTAGACTGGTACCTCGATGAACATAGGTCAGAGAAGGAATTATTGGGATGTTAATAAGTTTGCTGATCGTGGGAGCGGAGGTTTGTGCGTGACCCATGTGATGTGACTGTGTTCGCCTCCATTGTTTGTGATTGTTGTTATCTGAGAACGATTCCTGAGAGATTCGGAATGCGTGATCGTTATGTACATGATGTACCGGGATGGATAGCAGAGTATGTGTGCACCGCAGCTTAGTCTCGGGGTGCTTGTATTGTATATTTATGACGTGAATAATATACACTTAATTAATGGGAACTTTAATGTTGGTATTATGAATATACTTATGGTAATGTTTTGAGAAAGCATAACGGGTTAACCGATAGTGAATTGTATTACTAATTGAGAATCCGAGTTTAAGTAAAGCCCTCTATTTAATTGATAACGCTAGAATGTAATATGGGAATCGAGTGGTAAAGGGTAGAACTTCTTACGGTTTGGTTAGAGATGTATGTCATTTAGATGGGTACGGTACGTTAGGAGTGCACATGTAGTCGAGAGGTGAGAATTTCATGTGAGTGCACGTCCTAACATGTATTTTGCATTTAATGTTTTAATGTTATTAAAACACTTGCTGTTTTTAAAATGATTTCCACTTTTGTGCTCTGACCCATTTGCTTTCAAATCTATTTTTGTAAAAACCATTTTAGGTGCCCAGCCACAAGGACACCATGCTTAGGATCCTCATTCAGGTGACGAGCTGTAGCTGTTTGTGGAAGTTACAGGACTTTGCTTGTAGACGCCTCATCTATCTTGACTCTATATTCAGCATTTATCAGTTGTAGGGCATGTCGCCCATTTCTTTTAGAGGCATTCCATTTATTTCAGTTATTCAAACTTCGGGCATGTAATTAATTCAGGATTCAGACTTATGTTATTATTTCATTCATGGGATTGTTGTGAGGAGTTTTTCCTCCGGACTTATTACTATTTGTTGGTTATTTCATTACTTCGTTATGGTGAATGGATTATGTTGTTCTTCCATTATTCTTGTATTGCATGTTAATCAAACTTAATTTAAAATTTGGCAACTTACTTTTTGAATACTAGGTGGTTAGTAATCTTTAAAATGTTTTCGACAGTGATGCTATTAACTGAATCAACTTGGCATTTTGTATTGATTTAATAAAGGAGTAGCTACCCGGTATTTAATTAGTCGAGGTGTCACAAGTGGTATCAGAGCATCAGGTTCTAGTGTCCTTTAGGATCTGTACGGCTTATTATGTTTCCGCTGAGTTTTCTTTGATGTAGAGCCCTATATTTTAGGACTGTTGTATTCTTTTGTTTATGTTACGTTCTTCAGCTATATCAAGTTTATAACTGCGAATTATAAACTTTATTCTTATTTCAGAATGCCTCCACGACGTGCACAAAGGATTCCCAGGGATGCAACGCCAGAACCACAGCCCGCACCAGTTCAGGGCACGATGAATGCCGCTGAGGTTGCAGCCATTGTGGCCCAGGCGGCAAATGCCGCACTAGCCGTAGTTCAGCAGGCACCACCTCAGGCACCGATAGCCGCGCCAGTTCAGGCACATGCATTCCCGTCTGCATGGGAACGTGTACGTGATGCTTTTCAGAAAGCACACCCTCCGGAGTTCGCAGGTAGCTCCGATGTTGTGGTTTCTAGTCAGTGGAGGAAAGACAATCAGCGGCACTTGAGGATGTACGAGTGCACAGAGGTTCAGAAGCAGATACTATCTACCTTTAAGCTAGTGGGGTCTGCACTGCAGTGGTGGGATTCTATTACCACCGTGGAGGAGAGAGATACTCTCACTATCCAGGAGTTTTGGGTGTGGTTCGACCGCCAATACTTTCCGTCAGCTGTTCACACGGAGATGAGGAGGAAGTTGATGAACCTCAAGCAGGAGGGTAAGACTGTGGCCGAGTATGAGGCCGAATTCACTAATCTTCTGAATATTGTTCCGGATGAGATACCGACAGAGGAGAAGAAGATACAGAAATTTACAGACGGGTTGACTTGGAGGATCCGTCAGCATTTGTTAGGGAACCTATCGTTGGCCACTTACTCTGATGTGGTTAACGCTGCACTGTTACACTGCCAGGACCATCGCTTTCACATGGCTGAGGGAAAGAGGTCAGGAGAGTCCAGCCATCAGGGCAGGACTGGAGGAAATGGTGCCAGTGGGGCACAATCTGTTCAGGGGCAGAGACAGGGTGACCAGGGTTCCCAGCAGGGGGATCACAAGAGGTTCAGATCGAGAAATTTCAGGCACGGACAGGGAGGTTTCCGGCAGGGCCATCAGGGTCTGAACGGCCATCAGAACCAGCAAGGTCAGAATGGTCAACAGCAGTTTCAGCAGGGCCAGCAGGGCCAGTGGAGGAACGGTAACGGCCACCAGGGCCGGGGGCAGCAGGGACATAGAGGGGGGAACTTCCCGGGGAAGTGTTTCATTTGTGGCAAGACTGGCCATAAATGCCAGGACTGTCCTGATAGGGGCAGGGCCCCGCAACAGCAGCAGGGTGCTCGACATGAGCCACAGAGGCCACTTTTTCCACCTGCCCTCCCAGCTCCAGCCCAGGTGCCAGCACTACCAGCCATTCCAGCAGTTCCTGTGCAGCAGGGGCAGTTATAGTATGGACGTGTCTATAAAGTCCACCAGGCAGCAGCTCCACAGGCACCACCCGCAATTGAGGGTATGTTTCCTATCCATGGTACTATGGGTCGGGTTTTGTTTAATACGGGGGCAACGCATTGTTTTATAGCTACACATTTTGCGAAAGCCTTAGGGTTGTTAGCCACAGCAGAGAGCACAGTGACGTGTGTAGACTCACCATTGGGGAGTGGGTCACTTATTTTCTTTATATGTCGGGAAGTGGGGGTAGAGATTGGTAGTTTGGTATTACCTGCAGACATGTTGGTATTAGATATGCATGTGCACGATGTGATTATCGGTATGGATTGGCTCGCTGATTATAGAGCCATGATTGATTGCTTCGGTGGGAGCATTGTTTTTGCCATTCCGGGGCAAGAGATGTTTGTAGTGACGATGCCTCGCCCAGAGGGAGGTTCGACCGCTCATTTGTATTACATAGAGGAGGATACCTCTAAGGAGGTTGCGATTCCTTTAGATTCGATCCCAGTTATCAGGGAGTATTCTGATGTGTTTCAGGAGATACCAGGCCTACCCCCCAGTCGAGAGATAGACTTTGTCATGGACTTATTACCAGATATGAGACCTATAGCACGCGCACCGTACCGTATGGCTTCGGCAGAGATGCGAGAGCTACGAGATCAGATTGAGCAGTTGTTGGGTCAGGGGTTTATACGGAGGAGTACTTCGCCGTGGGGTGCCCCTGTGTTGTTCGTGAAGAAGAGAGATGGTTCACTGAGATTGTGTGTGGATTACCGAGAGTTGAATAAGGTCACAATACGGAATAAGTATCCGTTGCCTCGAATCGATGACTTATTCGACCAGTTGAGAGGAGCTTCTTTCTTCTCAAAGATTGAATTGAGATCGGGATACCATCAGTTGCGTATCAGGGATGAGGATGTCTCAAAGACTGCGTTCTTAACGAGATATGGTTCTTACGAGTTTCGGGTTATGCTTTTTGGTTTGACCAATGCTCCAGCCGTGTTTATGGACTTAATGAATAGGGTGTTCAGAGATTTCCTAGATCAGTTCATCATTGTCTTCATTGATGATATTCTGGTTTACTCCCAGACAGAGGAGGAGCACGCCGAGCATTTGAGGCAAGTTTTGCAGACGCTACATCAGAATGAGCTGTATGCAAAGTATGAGAAGTGCGGGTTTTGGCTGAAGGAGGTCCAGTTTTTGGGGCATATTATTTCCGACCGGGGGATATCTGTTGATCCGGGGAAAGTATCCGCGGTGAGGGAGTGGGGACAGCCCATGACACCGACGGAGATCCGTAGTTTCTTGGAACTAGCAGGATACTACAGGAGGTTCATTCGGGGATTTTCGAAGATAGCGGGTCCTTTGACACATTTGACTCGTAAGGGTGTGCCATTCATCTGGAGTGATGCCTGTCAGTTGGCATTTGATGAGTTGAAGGATAAGTTGACCTCAGCACCTGTGTTAGCATTGCCGAGACCGGGAGTTGAGTATTTAGTTTACACCGATGCGTCCTTGCAAGGACTTGGAGGTGTATTACAGCAGGAGAGTCAGGCCATAGCTTATGCTTCCCGTAAGCTTAAGCCTCATGAGAAGAATTACCCCACTCATGATTTGGAGTTGGCGGCAGTTGTATTTGCCCTTCGGATTTGGAGACATTACCTTTTGGGGGAGAAGTTCCGACTGTTCACGGACCACAAGTCCCTACAGTACCTATTCACGCAAAAGGAATTGAATATGCGGCAACGAAGGTGGCTTGAGTTTGTGAAGGACTATCAGTTTGATATCCAGTATCACCCGGGGAAGGCTAACGTGGTAGCAAACACGTTGAGTCGTAGGCCCGTAGATGAAGTGGCAAGGGTGTGGAAGGCAAAATGGAAGGAGTTGGGACACCAGGATGCAGTGGCCCGATCATTCATGTCAGTGATGACTGTTACACCGCAGATTGTCACGAAAGTGGTAAAGGCACAAGCAGATGACTCGTTCTGTCAAGAGCAGATAGTCCGATTATTAACCGAAGGAGCCGAGTCCTATACTGTTAGCTCAGACGGGGGATTATGCTTTAATGGGAGATTGGTAGTTCCGAAAGGGGAAGAAGGCACGAGGTGATGGCAGAGTCGCACGGCTCACGGTTCGCGATACATCTCGGTGGGGACAAAATGTACCAAAACATGAGACGACAGTATTGGTGGAGCGGGATGAAGAGAGATATTGCTGTGTTTGTTTCAAAATGCGCCACTTGTCAGCTAGTAAAAGTGGATCATCAGAGACTGGCAGGACTTCTACAGCTGTTGGAGGTCCCGATGTGGATGTGGGAGAGCATATCCATGGAGTTTATCACGGGGTTGCCTACGTCACAGAGAGGTCACGACTCCATTTGGGTAATTGTGGACAGGTTGACCAAAGTCGCTCATTTTCTACCCGTAAGGACAGACTACAGTACGGGACAGTATGCCCAACTCTTTATTGCAGAGATAGTGAGACTTCACGGTGTTCCCCTAAATATCGTGTCTGACAGAGACAAGATATTTGTTTCACGTTTTTGGGAGAGTTTTCAGGAGGCCATGGGCACGGAGTTGCGGTTGAGTACGGCATATCACTCGTAGACCGATGGGCAAACCGAGCGTACAAACCAGATGTTGGAGGACATGCTACATATGTGCAGCATTGATTTCGGGGGTGGATGGGAGCAGTATCTTCCACTAGTAGAGTTTGCTTACAACAACTCCTACCAGTTCACCATTGGCATGGCTCCATTTGAGGCGTTGTACGGTAGACCTTGTCGTTCCCCAGCATGTTGGTTGGAGGTGGGGGACAACAAACTACTTGGGCCGGAAGTGATTCAGGATACTTCGGCGAGGATAGAATTGATACGAAGTCACATTCGAGTAGCTCAAGATCGGCAGAAGAGCTATGCTGATGCGAAGAGGTTCTTCAGAGAGTTCCAAGTGGGGGACCAAGTTTTGCTCAGAGTATCTCCTATGAAGGGGATTATGCGTTTCGGGAAGAAAGGGAAGTTGGCACCGAGATATGTGGAACCATTTCCTATTATTGAGCGGATTGGACCGGTTGCGTATAAACTTGGGTTACCGGAGCATTTGCATCGGATTCACGATGTATTTCATATTTCCTCGCTAAGGAAATATCTTAGAGACGATTTGGCTCATTCTCATATTGCTTTGGAGGACATCGATCTCCAGCCTGATAGCTCCTACGAGGAGGGGCCGATTGCTATTTTGGACCGAAGTGAGCGGAAACTGCGGTCAAAGATAGTTTCGTTAGTACGTATTCAGTGGCGACATCATAATGTCGAGGAGTCCACATGGGAACGCGAGGATGAGATGCGCGAACGTCATCCAGAGTTGTTCTTTCCAGGTACTTTCTAGTTCCGAATTTCGGGACGAAATTCGTTATTAGGGGGGAAGTATGTAATACCCCGTATTTTTGTGATATTTATTTATGGGATTAATTGAATTAAATGTGTATTAATTGGAAATTAATCCGGATTAAAATACTAACGAGATGCGAGTTAGTATTTGATTATAATGTGTATATATGATTATATATGGATATGGAAATTATGAAATTTGCCGTGAGATTGAAATACGGCAATTTGGAAATTTTGTTGAGATGCGTGTGACAGTCGCGTCAGGAAAATATTTATTTTAATTAAAAAGTGAATTTTATTTCTATTAACCATATGGTCGTTTTGAGTGCGCCAACGCGTCCGAAAGGGTCGAAATAGTAAGAAAACACTAGCCGGGGGTTTAGTTTGGGTCCCGGGGCATTTTTAGGCCATACCGGCAACGTATAAGGGTAGTTTGGTAATTTTGGATTTTTGGGAATTAAAACCCACGAAAATTAGGAATTAATATCTGACTTGGCAATTACCCACTAAACCCACTAATAACCTAGTGGGCTACGAAGGTTATTGGAATTAGTTCCAAAAGAGTTCCTAAGGCAAAACCCTAGCCACCATTCACCTTGGAGAAGAAGGCTTGTAGAGAGAAAAAGAGAGGAATTCTGCAGAAAGAGAGAGAATCGTTCATCAATTCGACATCAAAATCAGAGATATACATAAGGTAAGTGGTTTAATTTCGTTTATTACAAATAATGTTTCTTCCATGCGTAGGAAATTGATAAAACTGTATTGTTTTGGGAGATTGATGAAAACCCATTAAATTGGAATTAGAAACTTGTATTTTGATGAGGAATTGCATGTAGAATTGTATGTAGGTGATTAATCTGATGATAATATATTTTTGAAGAAACAAAAACGAATTTAATTAGACTCATTGGGGATTTAAGAATTTCTAGGGTTCATGTTCTTGAAATTGGGGAAAAATGTATAAATTTGATATTTGGATGATGTTTAGAATGAATTAACACCACAAAACACGTTAGTATGTGACCTAAGTATGATTAGGGACGATTAGAAACCTTGAACAATTGTTGGATTGATGTATAGAGGAGATTAGAGAGGAAGAAAAGTTGGAAAAACGAAAAAAGGGATTTCTGGGCTCGAAACTGGCCACTCGTTAGAAGACCTGCCCAGGTCGTTCGAACGAGCTCGTTCGAACGAGCTTCTAACGAGTTGACAGTTTGACTTCTAACGAGAGGGATGTTCGTTCGATGACTTTCGTTCGAACGAGATCTCGTTAGAAGGCCCAGTTCGTTCGAACGAACTCTCGTTCTAACAGCCTCGTTCGAACGAGATTTCTAACGAGTTGACAGTTTAGGCTTTTTAGCCTGTTTTGATTTCGCGTGTCCCGTAACCTTATTTAATGGTATATATAACCTTCCCTTGATGATAAATTGATATAGTAGGGATATTTGAGATATATAGAGGAGTAAAACCTAGAAGTGTGATTCGAACCAAATGGAAATTATGGATTAGGACGTGAGTGTCTATTACAACGTGAGAATAATTAAAGGCTTGTATAATTGTATCATCCGGGAATATGTAAATTGTGTAACATTATACGTAGGTACGAGAATGAGAAGTGTACTATAAATAAAATATGGTGATTACTAAGATGTGTGCATACTTAGTATATGTATTGATTTTATGTGTATGACATACCTACCATACTTGCTATCACGGGAGGTTTACGTTCTCTTAGGGCCCTCTAATCCTTGTGTTGCCCGAATTTAGACTGGTACCTCGATGAACATAGGTCAGAGAAGGACTTATTGGGATGTTAATAAGTCTGCTGATCGTGGGAGTGCAGGTATGTGCGTGACCCATGTGATGTGACTGTGTTCGCCTCCATTGTTTGTGATTGTTGTTATCTGAGAACGATTCCTGAGAGATTCGGAATGCGTGATCGTTATGTACGTGATGTACCGGGATGGATAGCAGAGTATGTGTGCACCGAAGCTTAGTCTCGGGGTGCTTGTATTGTATATTTATGACGTGAATAATATACACTTAATTAATGGGAACTTTAATGTTGGTATTATGAATATACTTATGGTAATGTTTTGAGAAAGCATAACGGGTTAACCGATAGTGAATTGTATTACTAATTGAGAATCCGAGTTTAAGTAAAGCCCTCTATTTAATTGATAACGCTAAAATGTAATATGGGAATCGAGTAGTAAAGGGTAGAACTTCTTACGGTTTGGTTAGACATGTATGTCATTTAGATGGGTACGGTACGTTAGGAGTGCACATGTAGTCGAGAGGTGAGAATTTCATGTGAGTGCACGTCCTAACATGTATTTTGCATTTAATGTTTTAATGTTATTAAAACACATGCTGTTTTTAAAATGATTTCCACTTTCGGGCTCTGACCCATTTGCTTTCAAATCTATTTTTGTAAAAATCATTTTAGGTGCCCAGCCACAAGGACACCATGCTTAGGATCCTCATTCAGGTGACGAGCTGTAGCTGTTTGTGGAAGTTACAGGACTTTGCTTGTAGACGCTTCATCTATCTTGACTCTATATTCAGCATTTATCAGTTGTAGGGCATGTCGCCCATTTCTTTTAGAGGCATTCCATTTATTTCAGTTATTCAGACTTCGGGCATGTAATTAATTCAGGATTCAGACTTATGTTATTATTTCATTCGTGGGATTGTTGTGAGGAGTTTTTCCTCCGGACTTATTACTATTTGTTGGTTATTTCATTACTTCGTTATGGTGAATGGATTATGTTGTTCTTCCATTATTCTTGTATTGCATGTTAATCAAACTTAATTTAAAATTTGGCAACTTACTTTTTGAATACTAGGTGGTTAGTAATCTTTAAAATGTTTTCGACAGTGATGCTATTAACTGAATCAACTTGGCATTTTGTATTGATTTAATAAAGGAGTAGCTACCCGGTATTTAATTTGTCGGGGTGTCACACTAAACCACATAGTTGATGACAAGTGTCCAACCCAGGTCACTTAAATGAAACTTTAGGATAGGTCATTTAAATGATGTACTCACCCTTAACCAAATTGGTACGTATCTTATGCCTCAGATATTAAACAGTAAGATAGCAATACCCCTTAACCTTCCACTCACATTGAAGGCTAAGGGATAGGGATGATTGATATACATAAGTGTGGCCTCGTCCTTGATAGGCCTCAACCCATCCAAGCCGTCCTCACGCACAGTAAACCCCTAAGGCTATAAATAACATTCATCTTCTTCCTTGAGTAGGATCGAATATTGAAAAACCTAAGCTAAACTCTGTCCAGATATACAGTAAAGAGAGAAAGGCTGAGAGATGTATTCTTAAGGCCATTAATGCCTCATTTAATAGTGAAAACACCACCAAACACCTTGCACAGTGGAGTAGGCTACGGATGAACCAATTTTACCATTGAATCTTCTTTGCCTCATCTCGTTTTGTATTTACTTTATTGCACTCTTATCTCCATTACTATAGATATCTAGCTTGAGCTCCATACAAGTTTAAGTGGTGTTATCTCTGGTACCATCACAGTTTATTTTAGTATTAATGGAACATAATTAAATTTTCTCGAGAGTAATGATTTGAAAAATTCAATTGGATTAATTTCAATAAGGGATGGTATATATGTCTATTCCCTTCACTATATTATATTTCACAATATTTTGACATGGAAAAGACTCCACTTTTAATAAAGAAGCACTTGAACGACATGCAATAAACACAATGGATTGGTGAATAAATGCATATTTCTACTATTACCTAGTGTATTGGACAATCCATTGAATAATGTAAAGTATGATGAATATTGCAATAGATATTAGAGTGTATAAAAGATATACGATGAAATGTGCCTTTCCATAAGCAACAAACTCATTTTGGAAGAATATTATCATTCAATTCATGTGTTTGCTTACGTAATTACCAATTGTACTCTTCATCGACGAAAAATTAGTGCAGTGTAATTATAGATCTATGTATTGGATTTATTATTTAAAATTTAGAACCGAGCAATTTAACAACTACTCTTAAGAGATGGTATAATTTAAATCATAAATCCATATAAATGATCAAAGGATTCAAAACCGAGCGGTTTCACGACTATTTAAAAAAATATAGAATCAAATTATGATCTCATTGGAGACTTAGTGAATCTCAAGCCTCCACAACTAGTAAAATCAAAGAAGGGCACATAAGCAAATTACACTTTTTATTTTATGATCCTTTTTTTAAGTTTATAATCATGAAATATGTTCAAATGGTTTGAATATGTGTGTGTGTATGTGTGACAACTTCAGACTAATGGTAAGAATTGTCACAAATGAATCTGTACACCTATGGAATGATAAGGAACGTACCATTAAATGTAAAAAAGTAGAGAGACTTATCCCAGCTAGACTTTCTTTATAATGAAAATAATGTCTTACATTCTAATTCGAAACAAGTGTTGGTACAAATAAACATTAATATAGCAGCACATTATTTTATGTGTCAAAGTCATTGCACTTTAAAGGAAAAATAAAAGCCTTTGGAAGTTGAGAATAAATGCAATAATTTTTATAATTTTAAATATAAGTTTGAAATTATTTGGGAAGCATTGATTTTTATAAGTTATACCGATAAAATTTAATGGGAAAGGTTTGGAACCTTTGTATGAACTATGACAAATCCGGGGGGGGGGGGGGGGTATTTATCTAAGGTGGTGATTTCAATCCAAAAATAGAAAGAAAAGATGATTCCTATTGAAAATAGGATTACAAAAAATACTGAGTGTGTACAAGTGCATTTAATGTACTATAGTATTTCTAATATACATTTGTCTAGAGAAGTGTATACTTCACTGATTGGACAATAATTAATACTTAAGTACTTTGATTATATTTCAAAGTTGGAGAGGATTAAGGGTTTACACAAATCTTTAGAGTTAAGATAATGAATCAAAGAGTCTAAAGTACAAATGAGTTTTTCTGTATGCATATGGTTGCTACGATATAAGTGACAAATAACATAAACATTAGGAAATTATGAATTTCTTTTAAACGATATATGATTATTAAGACTTGTATTTCGAGTGATATATTAGCACAATTGGAGGTGTTAATATTTAAAAATCCTCTTAATTAATTTGTAAAAAATTAATGATGGAATATGAATTTGTTCTTAAAAAATAAAGGTACCATTGAAAGTTTTAAAGAGGATTATTCTAGATAAAATCTCGAATTTCTGTTATTGCGATTGACAAGCATTGTTTGAAAAGGCAAAGAATAATCAAGCAAGTCACGACTTATTAGTCATTACATAAGACCATAGAGGAATCGCACTCTTTTAGTCATTACATAAGTAATTTTTATTATTGACCATAGATTTTCTAAAGGTTTTCAAAGTGTTAAAAATGTTTAGCTTGCTAAAAATAAAACTCACAATGTATTTTTGAGATATCAAAAATTTAAAGTCTTTTATGAAACAAATATCTAATTTTTTATTCAAGGATAATAATTAAGTAATCAAAGTTCATTAGATCTAAGTCTAAAATACAAATATTTGAAAAATACATAGAGAAGTATGAAGAAGAAAAACTAAAAGTGTTTTTTTATAGATTTAAGCTATCAAAAAATTATCTCTTAAAATCCTCTTGACCTCTAGACGTCTCTTTGATAATGAGGCAAGTATTTTCCTAAATATACTCTCAAGATTTATATGGAAGATTAATGGGACAAGTTGGTAAGATTAGCATCTAGTCACTTAAGTCACAAAGATATGTCTACAAATCTGGATTTTCACGAACTCCCATAACAAAAGGTACCAAATCTTGAAGAACACTTCTATTGGAACATAATTTTTGACAGAATTTTTGACTGAAATCACACGTGGTAGCTTGTTATTGGTGGGTTCTTTGGTCCCACTGGCGTGGACCCCACAAACTAACCAATAGAAACCCGCCACCTAATTCGGTATCTCCACTTTCGGTAAAAAAATCGGTTCCAATATCATTTTCCAATCTTGAATATATTTCACTTTTTCCTATAAACATCGCAACTAGCAAAGCTTCTTCATTGAATAAATGAAGCTCTTGATTGAAGCAAAGGTAGAACGGTAGAGGTCGTGAAAATCTAAACCAAAAACTATGATAAGGCTCTTGACGAGTGAAAGGTTACTTTGTTGAAGCGAAGCTGGCCTTCTCTAAGTGAATTTTCACTTGTGAGTCTTGGACTTGGGTAAAAAGAGCTATGAAGTCCTAGAATAAAAATACCATTAATGCATATGGTATAATTATGCAATTTCCTTCAAAATTAGGGGTGGTTATTAGTTAGTTTGTTTGGTAATTGATGTATTCCATTATCCCACTAACTTTTTTGGTAATTCGATTTTCAGTGTTTTGAATCCCTTATCAATAACCAATTGTATGGTATTTTCGATAAATTTTTCTTCGGTAAGTCAATTTTCTCGATATTTTTAGTTTCGATTTTCTTAGTTTTTGATTTTTTTTATTGTTCAGTGTTTTGTTATTTTCTATTTTCAATTGCAATAACCAAACTGACATATAAACTAGCGAATAACCTATATATTTATACACCATGCACATAACAAATAACCTAGGAATAAAGCCAAACTCCTCACATAAATATGAAAATAACTTGTAAAGAAGATAAAATAAATGAATAAGTATGTGTTCTTAATTTGAAAATCTACTACATATACTCTGTAAAAACGAAAAATACCACTCACTATTCAAATGGAAGAGAAAATTACTTAGCTTTAGTATGCAAGAGAAAATTAAACATTGAAATCACTCTTAATATTACCAATTGTGATAAATGAGCCCAGTAAAATATATAAATAAAAACATATATTATAGATTTGATATTTTTGATAGATTAAATTTGTATGTTAGACATTAAATTCTGTATTTTAATGTTGGTATTTTAATTTTAGTAAATCATTTTTAAAAGTATAAACAAAAATAAGCCACAAAGTTTTTAGTAATTCCAGTTTTGATAATTTCAATTTGCAGTTATCAAAATTAATAAATCAAATCCATTTTTTTCATACTAAAATGATTTAACGTGGTAATATTCATACCCAACTTACAATAAGAAAGAGCTATTAGACCCAACAAAAGGATGACCCAATGTTTACTCTCTAGGTTGCATATAGTAGCAAATTGTGGCTCTCCCTTATGAATGAACACTTTATCTTTCTATCACCAACGGAGAAGGTATGCGTTAGCTATACTTACTAAATTTTAAAAACTGCAGGACTAATTTATCATCCAAAGGATGTTTCTTTTTACAAAATCTAGGGAAGTTCTTTCTTCAATGTTTTTTTCTCTTATTTTGTTTAAAATTGGCATAAATCTCATCATTTAAATTTAAATAAAAATAAAATAATTTAAAAATTGGCTTTCTCATGAGATATTTGTGACACCCCGACTAATTAAATACCGGGTAGCTACTCCTTTATTAAATTAAATCAAAATGCCAAGTTGGCTCAGTTAATAGCATCACTGTCGAAAATATTTTATTATTACTAACCACCTAGTATTTAAAAAGTAAGTTGTCAAATTTTAATTAAAGTCTGATTATCATGCAGTAAAAGATTTAAAGCAAGAATAACATCACCATTCACCATAACGAAATAATAGAATAACCATCACATGATATAAATAAATCCGGAGGAAAAACTCCTCACAACAAATCCCACAACTGAAATAAGTAACGAAATACTGAATACTGAATTAATACATGCCAAAGTCTGAAAAACTGAAATGGAAAGGTCTCTAATAGAATTTGGGCAACATGCCCTACAACTGAGGAATAATGAACATGGAATCCAAATGATAGAAGCGTCTAAAAGCAAATCCATGTAACTTCCACAAACAGCTACAGCTCGTCATCGGAATGAGAATCCTATGCATGGTGTCCCTCTGGCTGGGCACCTAAAATGGTTTTACAAGAAAAATAGATTTGAAAGCAAACGGGTCAGAGCCCGAATGTGGAGATATTTTAAAAACCTTCAAGTGCTTTAAAAACCTTTAAAACATTAAATGCAAAGTACATGTTAGGACGTGCACTCACATGAAATTCTCACCTCTCGACTATATGTGCACTCCTAACGTAAGTACCCATCTAAAATGACACTAATCCCTAGCTAAGTGACATCATATCTAGCTAGATTGTCATAGGTTCTACTCTTATTACTCGGTTCCCATTTACATTATAATGATCTCATTTAAATAGGGGCTTAACGTAAATTCAGATTTTCGATATGTAATATATTTCACAATTGGTTAGCCCGTTATGTTTTCTCAAAACAATACCATAATTTTATTCACAATATTAACATGAAGTTCCCATCAATTAAGTGTATATTATTCACATCATAAATATACAATACAAGCACCCCGAGACTAGCTGCGGTGCACACATACTCTGCTATCCATCCCGGTACATCACGTACATAAGGATCACATATTCCGAATCTCTCAGGAATAGTTCACAGATAACAACATCACAAATAATGGAGGCGAACACGGTCACATCACATGGGTCACGCACATACCTGCGCTCCCACGATCAGCAGACTTATTAAAATCCCAATAAGTCCTTCTCTGACCTATGTTCATCGAGGTAACCAGTCTAAATCCGGGCAACACAAGGATTAGAGGGCCCTAAGCGAACGCAAACCTCCCGTGATAGCAAGTATGGTAGGTATGTCATACACATAAAATCAATACATATATACTAAGTAAGCACACGTCTTAGTAATCACCATAATATATATTGGTACATATCTCTTCTCGTACTGACATATAATACTACACCATTTATATGTTCCCGGCTAATATAATTAATTAGGCCGTCAATAGCTCACATCGTAATAGACACTCACGTCCTACTTCACATTTTCCCTTAGGTTTAAACTACACTTCTAGGTTTGACTCCTCATTATATCCCAAACATCCCAAATATATCAATTACTCATCAAGGAAAGGCTATCTCTACCTATACACAAGGTTACTGGGCACTCGAGATCAAAACAGGCTAAAAAGACTAAACTGTCAACTCGTTCGGAGTCTCGTTCGAACGTGGCTGTTCGAACGAGACTTCGTTCGAACGAACTGAGTCGTTTAACGAGATCTCGTTCGAATGAAGTGGGCTTTCTAACGAGATCTCGTTCGAACAACCTTATCGAACGAACTTCACCCTCGTTAGAAGTCAATGGTCAACTCGTTAGAAGCTCGTTCGAACGACCTGGGTAGGTCTTCTAACGAGTGGCCAGATTCAAGCCCAGAATTTTTACTTTCGTTTTTTACCAATTTCTACTCCTCAATTCTCCTCTAAAATTCGTCCCAACAATGTTTTAAGGTCTCTAATCAATCCTAAACATATCAAGGTCACATACTAACGTGTTTTAAGGGAATAATTCATCCTAAACATCACCAAATCACAAGTCTCATCACTTTTCCCCAATTTTTTTAAGAACATAAACCCTAAGATTATAAATCATCAATTTCCAGAAATAAATCCATTTTTATAACACATAAACTTATAATTCTCTTAATTCGATCTTTCAATAACATTTCTACATGCAAACCTATCTCCAAAATTTATTAACAACTCCAGTTTCATGGGTTTTCAATTATCTCCCAATTAATTATGATTATTGAATAGTCTAAGCATGGAAGAAGCATTTACTGCATAAAAACGTAAATTAAACCACTTGCCTTGATTCAATCTCAGATTTTGATGACGATTTGATGAAGCTCTCTCTCTCTCTCTCCAAGCTTTTCTCCTCTATCTCTCTCTTTCCAAGCTTTCTTCTCCAATAGCTATGGTGGCTAGGGTTTGTTTTGGGAAAAATTAGAAACCTAAATTCTAATAACCTACGTAGCCTATTGGGTTAACATGGGTTGGTTAGTGGTTTAGTGGGTCAAATCCACATCAGATATAATTTACTAATTTTCGTCACTTTTAATTCCCAAAAATACAAAATTACCAAAATACCCTTTATGTTGTCGGTATGGCCTAAAAATACCCCGGGACCCAAACTAAACCCCCGGCTAGTGTTTTCTAACTATCTCGACCCTTCCGGACGCGTTGGCGCACTCAAAATGACCATACGGTTAATAGAATTTAATTTTACTTTTATAATTAAAATAATTATATCCTGACGTGACTGTCTCACGCGTCCCAATAAAATGTCCAAATTGCTGTATATCACTCTCACGTCAAATTTCATAATTCAATATTCATATATCATCATATATACTCAATATAGTCAAATACCAACTCACATCTCGCTAGCATTTTATCCGGATTAATTCCCAATTAATTCTCATTTAATTAATTAATCCCAAAAATAAATATCGCCAAAAATACGGGGTATTACAGACTCCCCCGTAATAACAGAATTTCGTCCCGAAATTCGGAACTAGAAAGTACCTGATAAAAACAACTCTGGATAACGTTCGCGCATCTCATCCTCGCGTTCCCATGTGGACTCCTCGACATTGTGATGTCGCCACTGAACACACACTAACGGAACTATCTTTGACCGCAGCTTCCTCTCACTTCGGTCCAAAATAGCAATCGGCCCCTCCTCGTAGGAGCTATCAGGCTGTAGATCAATCTCCTCCAAAGCGATGTGAGAATGAGCCAAATCGTTCCTGAGATATTTCCTTAGCGAGGAAATATGAAACACATCGTGAATCCGGTGTAAATGCTCCGGTAACCCAAGTCTATACGCAACTGGTCCAATCCGCTCAATAATAGGAAACGGCCCCACATACCTCGGTGCCAACTTCCCCTTCTTCCCGAAATGCATAATCCCCTTCATAGGAGATACTCTGAGCAAAACCTGGTCCCCCACTTGGAACTCCCTGAAAGATCTCTTCGCATCAGCATAACTCTTCTGCCGGTCTTGAGCTACCCGAATGCGACTCCGAATCAACTCAATCCTTGCCGAAGTATCCTGAATCACTTCTGGCCCAAGTAGTTTGTTGTCCCCCACCTCTAACCAACATGCTGGGGAACGACAAGGCCTACCGTACAACGCCTCAAACGGAGCCATGCCAATAGTGAACTGGTAGGAGTTATTATAAGCAAACTCTACCAGTGGAAGGTATTGCTCCCATCCACCTCCAAAGTCAATAATGCACATGCGTAGCATGTCCTCCAACATCTGATTTGTGCGCTCGGTCTGCCCATCGGTCTGCGGATGATAAGCCGTACTCAACCGCAATTTCGTGCCCATGGCCTCCTAGAAACTCTCCCAAAACCGCGAAACAAATATCTTGTCTCTGTCAGACACGATATTTAGGGGCACACCGTGAAGTTTCACAATCTCTGAAATGAAGAGCTGGGCATACTGTCCCGTAGTGTAGTCAGTCCTTACGGGTAAAAAGTGAGCGACTTTGGACAACCTGTCCACAATTACCCAAACGGAGTCGTGACCCCTCTGCGACGTAGGCAACCCCGTGATAAAGTCCATGGATATGCTCTCCCACATCCACCTCGGAACTTCCAACGGTTGTAGAAGTCCTATCGGTCTCTGATGATCCACTTTTACTAGCTGACAAGTGGTGCATTTCGAAACAAACACAGCGATATCTCTCTTCATACCGCTCCACCAATACTGGCGTCTCATGTCTTGGTACATTTTGTCCCCTCCGGGATGTACCGCGAACCGTGAGCCGTGCGACTCTGCCATCACCTCGTGTCGCATTTACTCCCCTTCCGGAACCACCAATCTCCCATTGTAGCGTAATCCTCCGTCTGAGCTAACGGTATAGGACTCGGCTCCCTCTGCTAGTAATCGAACTATCTGCTCCAGACAGAACGAGTCATTAGCCTGTGCCCGTACTACCTTCGTGACAATCTGCGGTGTAACGGTCATCACAGACATGAAAGATCGGGCCACTGCATCCTGGTGTCCCAACTCCTTCCACTTTGCCTTCCACACCCCTGCCACCTCATTTGTTAGCCTATGGCTCAACGCGTCTGCTACCACGTTAGCCTTACCCGGGTGATACTGGATATCGAACTGGTAGTCCTTCACAAACTCAAGCCACCTCCTTTGCCGCATGTTCAACTCCTTCTGCGTGAACAGGTACTGTAGGGACTTGTGGTCCGTGAACAATTGGAACTTCTCCCCCAAAAGATAGTGCCTCCAAATCCGTAGGGCAAATACCACTGCCGCCAATTCCAAATCATGCATGGGGTAATTCTTATCATGAGGCTTAAGCTTACGGGAAGCATAAGCTATGTCCTGTCTCTCCTGCTGTAATACACCTCCAAGTCCTTGCAAAGACGCATCGGTGTAAACCAAATACTCAACTCCCGGCCTCGGCAATGCTAACACAGGTGCTGAGGTCAATTTGTCCTTTAACTCATCAAATGCCAACAAACAGGCATCACTCCAAATGAACGGCACACCTTTACGAGTCAGATGTGTCAAAGGACCCGCTATCTTCGAAAATCCCCGAATGAACTTGTTATAGTATCCTGCTAGGCCCAAGAAACTACGAATCTCAGTCGGTGTCGTGGGCTGTCCCCACTCCCTCACTGCGGATACCTTCCCCGGATCAACAGATATTCCCCGGTCAAAAATAATATGTCCCAAAAATTGGACCTCCTTCAGCCAAAACCCGCATTTCTCATACTTTGCATACAACTCGTTCTGACGTAGTGTCTGCAAAACTTGCCTCAAATGTTCGACGTGCTCCTCCTCTGTCTGGGAGTAAACCAGAATATCATCGATGAAGACAATGACAAACTGATCTAGGAAATCCCAGAACACTCTGTTCATCAAGTCCATAAACACTGCTGGAGCGTTGGTCAAACCAAAAGGCATAACCCGAAACTCGTAAGAACCATATCTCGACAAGAACGCAGTCTTCGAGACATCCTCCTCCCTGATGCGCAACTGATGGTATCCCGATCTCAAATCAATCTTCGAGAAGAAAGAAACTCCTCTCAACTGGTCGAATAAGTCATCGATTCGAGGCAACGGATACTTATTCCGTATCGTGACCTTATTCAACTCTCGGTAGTCCACACACAATCTTAGTGAACCGTCCCTCTTCTTCACAAACAAAACTGGAGCGCCCCAAGGTGAGGTACTCCTGCGAATAAAGCCCTGACCTAATAGCTGCTCTATCTGATCTCGTAGCTCTCGCATCTCTACCGGAGCCATCCGGTACGGTGCGCGTGCTATAGGTCTCGTATCTGGCAATAGGTCTATAACAAAGTCTATCTCTCAACCGGGGGGTAGGCCTGGTATATCCTGAAACACATCCGAATACTCCCTGACAACTGGGATCGAATCTAAAGGAATCACAACCTCCTTAGAGGTATCCTCCTCTAGGTAATACAAATGAGCGGTCGAGCCTCCCTCTGGGCGAGGCATCGCCACTACAAACATCTCTTGCCCCGGAATGGCAAAAACAATGCTCCCGCTGAAGCAATCAATCATGGCCCTATAAGCTACGAGCCAATCCATGCCGATAATCACATCGTGCACATGCATATCTAATACCAACATGTCTGCAGGTAATACCAAACCACCAATCTCTACCCCCACTCCCCGGCATATAAAGAATATAAGTGACCGATTCCCCAATGGTGAGTCGACACACGTCACTGTGCTCTCCGCTGTGGCTAACAACCCTAAAGCCTTCGCGAAATGTGTAGCTATAAAACAATGTGTAGCCCCCGTATCAAATAATACCCGACCCATAGTGCCATGGATAGGAAACGTACCCTCAATCGCGGGCGGTGCCTGTGGAACTGCTACCTGGTGGACGTTATAGACACGTCCATACTGTAGCTGCCCCTGCTGAGCTGGGACTACTGGAATGGGTGGCAATGCTGCCATCTGTGGCGGTGCGGGGAGAGCGGCGGGAAACATAGGCCTCTGCGACTCCTAGAGAGCACCCTGCTGCTGCTGCTGTGGGGCCCTGCCCCTGCTGCTGTGGGGCCCTGCCCCTATCAGGACAATCCTGTCGTTTATGGCAGTCTTGCCACAAACATAACACTTCCCTGGGAAGTTCCCTCCTCTCTTCCCCTGCTGTCCCCGGCCCTGGTGGCCGTTACCGTTCCTCCCTTGGCCCTGCTGGCCCTGCTGAAACTTCTTCCCATTCTGCCCCTGTTGGCCCTGATGGCCGTTTGGACCCTGATGGCCCTGAAGGAAACCTCCCTGTCCGTGCCTGTAATTCCCTGATCTGAACCTCTTCTGATCCCCCTGCTGAGAACCCTGCTCACCCTGTCTCTGCCCCTGAACAGATTGTGCCCCACCGGCACCATGTCCTCCAGTCCTGCCCTGATGGCTAGACTCTCCCGATCTCTTGCCCTCAGCCATATGAAAGCGTTGATCCTGGCAGTGTAACAAAGCAACGTTAACCACATCAGAATAAGTGGCCAACGAAAGGTTCCCTAACAGATGCTGAAGGATCCTCCATGTCAACCCGTCGGTGAATTTCTCAATCTTCTTCTTTTCTGTCGGTATCTCATCCGGAACGATATTCAACAGATTCATGAACTCGACCTCATACTCTGCCACGCTCTTACCCGCTTGCTTCAGATTCATCAGTTTCAACCTCATTTCCGTGTGAACAGCTGACGGAAAGTACTTGCGGTCGAACCGCACCCAAAAGCCCTGAATATTGAGAGTATCCCTCTCCTCCACGGTGGTAATAGACTCCCACCACTGCAGTGCAGATCCAACTAGCTTGAAAGTAGCTAGCACCTGCTTCTGAACGTCCGTTCACTCATACATCCTCAAGTGCCTCTGCATATCCTTCCTCCACTGGCTCGAGACTACCACATCTGAGCTACCTGCAAACTCTAGCGGATGCCCTTTCTGAAAAGCGTCACGTACACGTTCCCAAGCAGACGGGAATGCATTTGCCTGTACTGGCGCGGCAACCGGCGCCTGAGGTGGTGCCTGCTGAACTACGGCAATTGCGGCATTTACCGCTTGGGCTACAATGGCTGCAATCTCAGCGGCGTTCATCATTCCCTGAACTGGATCGGGCTGGGGTTCGGGCGTTGCATCCCTGGGAACTCGTCGTGCACGTCGTGGAGGCATCTGAAATAAGAATAAAGTTTATAAGTTCACAGTTTATAAACTTAAAATAGCTGAAGAACGAAGTATACACAAAAAGAGTACAACGGTCCTAAAATATAGGGCTCTATATCAAAGAAAACTTAGCGGAAACATAATAGCCGTACAGATCCTAAAGGACACTAGAACCTGATGCTCTGATACCACCTGTGCCACCCCGACTAATTAAATACCGGGTAGCTACTCCTTTATTAAATTAAATCAAAATGCCAAGTTGGCTCAGTTAATAGCATCACTGTCGAAAATATTTTATTATTACAAACCACCTAGTATTTAAAAAGTAAGTTGTCAAATTTTAATTAAAGTCTGATTATCATGCAGTAAAAGATTTAAAGCAAGAATAACATCACCATTCACCATAACGAAATAATAGAATAACCATCACATGATATAAATAAATCCGGAGGAAAAACTCCTCACAATAAATCCCACAACTGAAATAAGTAACGAAATACTGAATATTGAATTAATACATGCCAAAGTCTGAAAAACTGAAATGGAAAGGTCTCTAATAGAATTTGGGCTACATGCCCTACAACTGAGGAATAATGAACATGGAATCCAAATGATAGAAGCGTCTAAAAGCAAATCCCTGTAACTTCCACAAACAGCTACAGCTCGTCATCAGAATGAGAATCCTATGCGTGGTGTCCCTGTGGCTGGGCACCTAAAATGGTTTTACAAGAAAAATAGATTTGAAAGCAAACGGGTCAGAGCCCGAATGTGGAGATATTTTAAAAACCTTCAAGTGCTTTAAAAACCTTTAAAACATTAAATGCAAAGTACATGTTAGGACGTGCACTCACATGAAATTCTCACCTCTCGACTAAATGTGCACTCCTAACGTAAGTACCCATCTAAAATGACACTAATCCCTAGCTAAGTGACATCATATCTAGCTAGACTGTCGTAGGTTCTACTCTTATTACTCGGTTCCCATTTACATTATAATGATCTCATTTAAATAGGGGCTTAACGTAAATTCAGATTTTCGATATGTAATATATTTCACAATTGGTTAGCCCGTTATGTTTTCTCAAAACAATACCATAATTTTATTCACAATATTAACATGAAGTTCCCATCAATTAAGTGTATATTATTCACATCATAAATATACAATACAAGCACCCCGAGACTAGCTGCGGTGCACACATACTCTGCTATCCATCCCGGTACATCACGTACATAAGGATCACATATTCCGAATCTCTCAGGAATAGTTCACAGATAACAACATCACAAATAATGGAGGCGAACACGGTCACATCACATGGGTCACGCACATACCAGCGCTCCCACGATCAGCAGACTTATTAACATCCCAATAAGTCCTTCTCTGACCTATGTTCATCGAGGTAACCAGTCTAAATCCGGGCAACACAAGGATTAGAGGGCCCTAAGCGAACACAAACCTCCCGTGATAGCAAGTATGGTAGGTATGTCATACACATAAAATCAATACATATATACTAAGTAAGCACACGTCTTAGTAATCACCATAATATATATTGGTACATATCTCTTCTCGTACTGACATATAATACTACACCATTTATATGTTCCCGGCTAATATAATTAATTAGGCCGTCAATAGCTCACATCGTAATAGACACTCACGTCCTACTTCACATTTTCCCTTAGGTTCAAACTACACTTCTAGGTTTGACTCCTCATTATATCCCAAACATCCCAAATATATCAATTACTCATCAAGGAAAGGCTATCTCTACCTATACACAAGGTTACTAGGCACTCGGGATCAAAACAGGCTAAAAAGCCTAAACTGTCAACTCGTTCGAAGTCTTGTTCGAACGAGGCTGTTCGAACGAGACTTCGTTCGAACGAACTGAATCTTCTAACGAGATCTCGTTCGAATGAAGTGGGCTTTCTAACGAGATCTCGTTCGAACGATCTTATCGAACGAACTTCACCCTCGTTAGAAGTCAATGGTCAACTCGTTAGAAGCTCGTTCAAACGAGCTCGTTCGAACGACCTGGGTAGGTCTTCTAACGAGTGGCCAGATTCAAGCCCAGAATTTTTACTTTCGTTTTTCACCAATTTATACTCCTCAATTCTCCTTTAAAATTCGTCCAAACAATGTTTTAAGGTCTCTAATCAATCCTAAACATATCAAGGTCACATACTAACGTGTTTTAAGGGAATAATTCATCCTGAACATCACCAAATCACAAGTCTCATCACTTTTCCCCAATTTTTTTAAGAACATAAACCCTAAGATTATAAATCATCAATTTCCAGAAATAAATCCGTTTTTATAACACATAAACTTATAATTCTCTTAATTCGATCTTCCAATAGCATTTCTACATGCAAACCTATCTCCAAAATTTATTAACAACTCCAGTTTCATGGGTTTTCAATTATCTCCCAATTAATTATAATTATTGAATAGTCTAAGCATGGAAGAAGCATTTACTGCATAAAAACGTAAATTAAACCACTTGCCTTGATTCAATCTCAGATTTTGATGACGATTTGATGAAGCTATCTCTCTCTCTCCAAGCTTTTCTCCTCTATCTCTCTCTTTCCAAGCTTTCTTCTCCAATAGCTATGGTGGCTAGGGTTTGTTTTGGGAAAAATTAGAAACCTAAATTCTAATAACCTACGTAGCCTATTGGGTTAACATGGGTTGGTTAGTGGTTTAGTGGGTCAAATCCACATCAGATATAATTTACTAATTTTCGTCACTTTTAATTCCCAAAAATACAAAATTACCAAAATACCCTTTATGTTGTCGGTATGGCCTAAAAATACCCCGGGACCCAAACTAAACTCCCGGCTAGTGTTTTCTGACTATCTCGACCCTTCCGGACGCGTTGGAGCACTCAAAACGACCATACGGTTAATAGAATTTAATTTTACTTTTATAATTAAAATAATTATATCCTGACGTGACTGTCTCACGCGTCCCAATAAAATGTCCAAATTGCTGTATATCACTCTCACGACAAATTTCATAATTCAATATTCATATATCATCATATATACTCAATATAGTCAAATACCAACTCACATCTCGCTAGTATTTTATCCGGATTAATTCCCAATTAATTCTCATTTAATTAATTAATCCCAAAAATAAATATCGCCAAAAATACGGGGTATTACATACTCCCCCCCTAATAACAGAATTTCGTCCCGAAATTCGGAACTAGAAAGTACCTGATAAAAACAACTATGGATAACGTTCGCGCATCTCATCCTCGCGTTCCCATGTGGACTCCTCGACATTGTGATGTCGCCACTGAACACGCACTAACGGAACTATCTTTGACCGCAGCTTCCTCTCACTTCGGTCCAAAATAGCAATCGGCCCCTCCTCGTAGGAGCTATCAGGCTGTAGATCAATCTCCTCCAAAGCGATGTGAGAATGAGCCAAATCGTTCCTGAGATATTTCCTTAGCGAGGAAATATGAAACACATCGTGAATCCGGTGTAAATGCTCCGGTAACCCAAGTCTATACGCAATTGGTCCAATCCGCTCAATAATAGGAAACGGCCCCACATACCTCGGTGCCAACTTCCCCTTCTTCCCGAAACGCATAATCCCCTTCATAGGAGATACTCTGAGCAAAACCTGGTCCCCCACTTGGAACTCCCTGAAAGATCTCTTCGCATCAGCATAACTCTTCTGCCGGTCTTGAGCTACCCGAATGCGACTCCGAATCAACTCAATCCTTGCCGAAGTATCCTGAATCACTTCTGGCCCAAGTAGTTTGTTGTCCCCCACCTCTAACCAACATGCTGGGGAACGACAAGGCCTACCGTACAACGCCTCAAACGGAGCCATGCCAATAGTGAACTGGTAGGAGTTATTATAAGCAAACTCTACCATTGGAAGGTATTGCTCCCATCCACCTCCAAAGTCTCCAACATCTGATTTGTGCGCTCGGTCTGCCAATCGGTCTGCGGATGATAAGCCGTACTCAACCGCAATTCCGTGCCCATGGCCTCCTAGAAACTCTCCCAAACCCGCGAAACAAATATCTTGTCTCTGTCAGACACTATATTTAGGGGCACACCGTGAAGTCTCACAATCTCTGAAATGAAGAGCTAGGCATACTGTCCCGTAGTGTAGTCAGTCCTTACGGGTAAAAAGTGAGCGACTTTGGACAACCTGTCCACAATAACCCAAACGGAGTCGTGACCCCTCTGCGACGTAGGCAACCCCGTGATAAAGTCCATGGATATGCTCTCCCACATCCACCTCGGAACCTCCAACGGTTGTAGAAGTCCTATCGGTCTCTGATGATCCACTTTTACTAGCTGACAAGTGGTGCATTTCGAAACAAACACAGCGATATCTCTCTTCATACCGCTCCACCAATACTGGCGTCTCATGTCTTGGTACATTTTATCCCCTCCGGGATGTACCGCGAACCGTGAGCCGTGCGACTCTGCCATCACCTCGTGTCGTAATTACTCCCCTTCCGGAACCACCAATCTCCCATTGAAGCGTAATCCTCCGTCTGAGCTAACGGTATAGGACTCGGCTCCCTCTGCTAGTAATCGAACTATCTGCTCCTGACAGAACGAGTCATTAGCCTGTGCCCGTACTACCTTCGTGACAATCTGCGGTGTAACGATCATCACAGACATGAAAGATCGGGCCACTGCATCCTGGTGTCCCAACTCCTTCCACTTTGCCTTCCACACCCCTGCACCTCATCTTCTAGCCTATGGCTCAACGCGTCTGCTACCACGTTTGCCTTACCCGGGTGATACTGGATATCGAACTGGTAGTCCTTCACAAACTCAAGCCACCTCCTTCGTCGCATGTTCAACTCCTTCTGCGTGAACAGGTACTGTAGGGACTTGTGGTCAGTGAACAATTGGAACTTCTCCCCCAAAAGATAGTGCCTCCAAATCCGTAGGGCAAATACCACTGCCGCCAATTCCAAATCATGCGTGGGGTAATTCTTCTCATGAGGCTTAAGTTTACGGGAAGCATAAGCTATGGCCTGTCTCTCCTGCTACAATACACCTCCAAGTCCTTGCAAAGACGCATCGGTGTAAACCAAATACTCAACTCCCGATCTCGGCAATGCTAACACAGGTGCTGAGGTCAATTTGTCCTTTAACTCATCAAATGCCAACTGACAGGCATCACTCCAAATGAACGGCACACCTTTACGAGTCAGATGTGTCAAAGGACCCGCTATCTTCGAAAATCCCCGAATGAACTTCTTGTAGTATCCTGCTAGGCCCAAGAAACTACGAATCTCAGTCGGTGTCGTGGGCTGTCCCCACTCCCTCACCGCGGATACCTTCCTCGGATCAACAGATATTTCCCGGTCAGAAATAATATGTCCCAAAAATAGGACCTCCTTCAGCCAAAACCCGCATTTTCTCATACTTTGCATACAACTCGTTCTGACGTAGTGTCTGTAAAACTTGCCTCAAATGTTCGGCGTGCTCCTCCTCTGTCTGGGAGTAAACCAGAATATCATCGATGAAGACAATGACAAACTGATCTAGGAAATACCTGAACACTCTGTTCAACAAGTCCATAAACACTGCTGGAGCGTTGGTCAAACCAAAAGGCATAACCCGAAACTCGTAAGAACCATATCTCGACAAGAACGCAGTCTTCGAGACATCCTCCTCCCTGATACGCAACTGATGGTATCCCGATCTCAAATCAATCTTCGAGAAGAAAGAAGCTCCTCTCAACTGGTCGAATAAGTCATCGATTCGAGGCAACGGATACTTATTCCGTATCTTGACCTTATTCAACTCTCGGTAGTCCACACACAATCTTAGTGAACCGTCCCTCTTCTTCATAAACAAAACTGGAGCGCCCCAAGGTGAGGTACTCCTGCGAATAAAGCCCTGACCTAACAGCTGCTCTATCTAATCTCGTAGCTCTCGCATCTCTACCGGAGCCATCCAGTACGGTGCGCGTCCTATAGGTCTCGTATCTGGAAATAAGTCTATAACAAAGTCTATCTCTCGACTGGGGGGGTAGGCCTGGTATCTCCTGAAACACATCCGAATACTCCCTGACAACTGGGATCGAATCTAAAGGAATCACAACCTCCTTAGAGGTATCCTCCTCTAGGTAATACAAATGAGCGATCGAGCCTCCCTCTGGGCGAGGCATCGCCACTACAAACATCTCTTGCCCCGGAATGGCAAAAACAATGCTCCCGCTGAAGCAATCAATCATGGCCCTATAAGCTACGAGCCAATCCATGCCGATAATCACATCGTGCACATGCATATCTAATACCAACATGTCTGCAGGTAATACCAAACCACCAATCTCTACCCCCACTCCCCGACATATAAAGAATATAAGTGACCCATTCCCTAATGGTGAGTCGACACACGTCACTGTGCTCTCCGCTGTGGCTAATAACCCTAAAGCCTTCGCGAAATGTGTAGCTATAAAACAATGTGTAGTCCCCGTATCAAATAATACCCGACCCATAGTGCCATGGATAGGAAACGTACCCTCAATCGCGGGCGGTGCCTGTGGAACTGCTGCCTGGTGGACGTTATAGACACGTCCATACTGTAGCTGCCCCTGCTGAGCTGGGACTGCTGGAATGGGTGGCAATGCTGCCATCTGTGGCGGTGCAGGGAGAGCGGTGGGAAACATAGGCCTCTGCGGCTCCTGGCGAGCACTCTGTTGCTGCTGCTGTGGGGCCCTGCCCTTATCAGGACAATCCTGTCGTTTATGGCCAGTCTTGCCACAAACATAACACTTCCCTGGGAAGTTCCCTCCTCTCTGCCCCTGCTGTCCCTAGCCCTGGTGGCCGTTATCGTTCCTCCCTTGGCCCTGCTGGCCCTGGTGAAACTGCTTCCCATTCTGCCCCTGTTGGCCCTGATGGCCGTTTGGACCCTGATGGCCCTGACGGAAACCTCCCTGTCCGTGCCTGTAATTCCCTGATCTGAACCTCTTCTGATCCCCCTGCTGAGAACCCTGCTCACCCTGTCTCTGCCCCTGAACAGATTGTACCCCACCGGCACCATGTCCTCCAGTCCTGCCCTGATGGCTAGACTCTCCCGATTTTTTTCCCTCAGGCATATGAAAACGGTGATCCTGGCAGTGTAACAAAGCAGCGTTAACCACATCAGAATAAGTGGCCAACGAAAGGTTACCTAACAGATGCTGACGGATCCTCCATGTCAACCCGTCGGTGAATTTCTCAATCTTCTTCTTTTCTGTCGGTATCTCATCCGGAATGATATTCAACAGATTCGTGAACTCGGCCTCATACTCGGCCACGGTCTTACCCTCTTGCTTCAGATTCATCAGTTTCCTCCTCATTTCCGTATGAATAGCTGACGGAAAGTACTTGCGATCGAACCGCACCCAAAAGTCCTGAATATTGAGAGTATCCCTCTCCTCCACGATGGTAATAGACTCCCACCACTGCAGTGCAGATCCAACTAGCTTGAAAGTATCTAGCACCTGCTTCTGAACGTCCGTGCACTCATACATCCTCAAGTGCCTCTGCATATCCTTCCTCCACTGGCTAGAGACTACCACATCTGAGCTACCTGCAAACTCTAGCGGATGCCCTTTCTGAAAAGCATCACGTACACGTTCCCAAGCAGACGGGAATGCATTTGCCTGTACTGGCGCGGCAACCGGTGCCTGAGGTGGTGCCTACTGAACTACGGAAATTGCGGCATTTACCGCTTGGGCTACAATGGCTGCAACCTCAGCGGCGTTCATCATGCCCTGAACTGGATCGGGCTGGGGTTCGGGCGTTGCATCCCTGGGAACTCGTCGTGCACGTTGTGGAGGCATCTGAAATAAGAATAAAGTTTATAAGTTCACAGTTTATAAACTTAAAATAGTTGAAGAACGAAGTATACACAAAAAGAGTACAACAGTCCTAAAATATAGGGCTCTATATCAAAGAAAACTTATCGGAAACATAATAGCCGTACAGATCCTAAAGGACACTAGAACCTGATGCTCTGATACCACCTGTGACACCCCGACTAATTAAATACCGGGTAGCTACTCCTTTATTAAATTAAATCAAAATGCCAAGTTGGCTCAGTTAATAGCATCACTGTCGAAAACATTTTATTATTACTAACCACCTAGTATTTAAAAAGTAAGTTGTCAAATTTTAATTAAAGTCTGATTATCATGCAGTAAAAGATTTAAAGCAAGAATAACATCACCATTCACCATAACAAAATAATAGAATAACCATCACATGATATAAATAAATCCGGAGGAAAAACTCCTCACAACAAATCCCACAACTGAAATAAGTAACGAAATACTGAATACTGAATTAATACATGCCAAAGTCTGAAAAACTGAAATGGAAAGGTCTCTAATAGAATTTGGGCAACATGCCCTACAACTGAGGAATAATGAACATGGAATCCAAATGATAGAAGCGTCTAAAAGCAAATCCCTGTAACTTCCACAAACAGCTACAGCTCGTCATCGGAATGAGAATCCTATGCATGGTGTCCCTCTGGCTGGGCACCTAAAATGGTTTTACAAGAAAAATAGATTTGGAAGCAAACGGGTCAGAGCCCGAATGTGGAGATATTTTAAAAACCTGCAAGTGCTTTAAAAACCTTTAAAACATTAAATGCAAAGTACATGTTAGGACGTGCACTCACATGAAATTCTCACCTCTCGACTAAATGTGCACTCCTAACGTAAGTACCCATCTAAAATGACACTAATCCCTAGCTAAGTGACATCATATCTAGCTAGACTGTCATAGATTCTAGTCTTATTACTCGATTCCCATTTACATTATAATGATCTCATTTAAATAGGGGCTTAACGTAAATTCAGATTTTCGATATGTAATATATTTCACAATTGGTTAGCCCGTTATGTTTTCTCAAAACAATACCATAATTTTATTCACAATATTAACATGAAGTTCCCATCAATTAAGTGTATATTATTCACATCATAAATATACAATACAAGCACCCCGAGACTAGCTGCGGTGCACACATACTCTGCTATCCATCCCGGTACATCACGTACATAAGGATCACATATTCCGAATCTCTCAGGAATAGTTCACAGATAACAACATCACAAATAATGGAGGCGAACACAGTCACATCACATGGGTCACGCACATACCTGCGCTCCCACGATCAGCAGACTTATTAACATCCCAATAAGTCCTTCTCTGACCTATGTTCATCGAGGTAACCAGTCTAAATCCGGGCAACACAAGGATTAGAGGGCCCTAAGCGAACGCAAACCTACCGTGATAGCAAGTATGGTAGGTATGTCATACACATAAAATCAATACATATATACTAAGTATGCACACGTCTTAGTAATCATCATAATATATATTGGTATATATCACTTCTCGTACTGACATATAATACTACACCATTTATATGTTCCCGGCTGTTGATGTAAAAAATTAGATCACCCTAATTATTCAATCACAGATAAATGAAATGAACAAAGATTTTTAAAGTGGTTCAGCCTTACAAGAATGGCCTACGTCCACTGTTATGTTATTGCTGAGTGTTTGGGAATTCTCGATTATCAGTTCAATCCAGAAATTCCGGTCCCTTTGAATGAGGATGATACAAGGTATTTATAGCCCTTAGGCTGTACATGAATGGGTCGATACATTAAATGAGAATACATATGAAAGGGTAATACATTTAATGGAGTGTGTGCGTCAAGATGATGAACATTCAATGAATAGTTGAACTGTTGACATTCTGGCAATTAATACTACGACCGAGATGCAGCTCGGACCGCCTTAGTTGCTCGTTGCTCAGGAGTTCCTCGGAGTGATAGAGTACCTCGGAGTGTTGCAGTTCCTCGGTATATCCTCGTTGCTCGGGGAGAACATGAGTTGGTCGAGGAAATGAACTTCCTCGTTGTTATTGTACCACGTAGACTGACAAGTGTCTTCGTATGATTCGTTCACATCAGCATATTAATTTTGGTATCAACAGAAGCCCCCAATGTTTCATATTTCGAACTTTGAGGAGTATGGAACATTCTTTCTCGGTTTATGGCAATATTGAATGATCTTCCTGGGTTTTAGGAACATCGTATTTAAATTTATTCCCAAATTCAACGAATCCGCCTTTTTTCGAACTTTTAAGAGCGCTTCGATCTTAGTGCCCTTTTTGTCCTTTTAGCCGTCGGAAGTTCAATAGTTTCTTTTTTGTAATCATTTCATTCGCCGCTTCCCAAGGCAAGGTATTTAAACTTCTTAGGTAACCATACCGTCTTCTTCTTTTTCCAATTTCCTGCATTCAAGCTTTCTATTTTCTCCTTCTCTCTTGTGCGTTCATCCTAGTTTTCGTTCGTTGTCAACATACCTCTTTTCTTCCTGTAAGATTTTTCTTCCCTTCTTCTGTATCTCTTTTATTCAGTATGGTTTATATTGTGGAGTCTGTTGAGAAATTTCGTTCCGATTTTTCCATTCCTTCCTGGGTAACTCTGGAGGTTCTTTCTGAACCTTTAGATTATTTTCGATTGGCTGAGGGACATTGGTTCCCCGGTCTATTCATAGCTGAATGTGGATTTTCTTTTCCACCAAACCCATTGTGTCTTGAGTTTTGTCAGTATTTTGATCTTGTCCCTGCAAAAATAGCCCCCAATTCATGGAGAATAATTAATGGGGTGCACAAATTAAATCTAACTCATGGGACTCGTATAGGGATCCCTGAAATTATGTATTGCTATAAATGGGCCACTCTAGATAATATTTATTACTTAAAAACTAGGTTTCTGAATAGGGCTCTTGTAGTTAACCTCCCTGATTCAAATAGAGATTATTTTGAACATGGGTTGGTTATTAAAAATTGGCAATATGCCCCTTTAGTTGGAGATGGAGTATACAACGGTCCCAGATGCCCCCATATGGCAATGGGATAGGTTTATTTTTCATTTTATTTTACTTATGAAGTTATGCTTTTATCATGTTTGACAAAATGTATGACTGATATTTCATTATGTGTTTGTTTGCAGTTGATAGTAAAAGAAAAACTCCAAAATAATCAGAGGTTAATATTAAGCATCTGAAACTTATCTGGGGTTTGCATAAGAACGTTGCAGACGAGCACATCAGGTCTGCATCATATCTGCTACAGTATAAGAGTTACACAACCTCTTATACTGCTCGCCCTGTTGAACCAGCTTCAACTCCAGAGGATTCTTCTTCAGATTCTCATCTTCCTTTAAGTCAAAGAATGGGCAAGAAAAGAGCTCCTCCTGCTCTTTTTGATGACATTACTTCTGCTGTTGGGGCTAAGAAAAGCAAAACTGATGTCCCAGAGGGGACTAAGAAGGTGGATGTTGCACCTTCCAAAGCTTCCGAGAAGCCCCCAGTGGCTCCGAGCAAGAAAGTTGCTCCTATGGAAGTGATTACTATCTCTCCGACCAAGAGTTCTTCCTTGGTTGAAGCTGCTGAAGTCCCTTTGAGAAGATTGAGGAAATCATCCTCAGTCAATTTGGCTGAAACTGTCCCTTCTCTACCTGCTGGTGGTGTTGGTATTCCAACCATCATTCCTCCGAGCTCTGCAATGAGCTCGGTAAAAACTTGGATCATACCCGAGGTCCAAGGAATTGATGAGAAAATTTCTAGGGATATGCTGACATCCCTAGCTACTCATCATCTTGCTTCGGTAAATTTCCCACATTCTGAATTTTCTTTCTTTCTCTGAATGCTTGCATTTTGTATTGACTTTACTGTTTTTCTCATCTTTCAGCTGGTGAACTGTTTCAATAATATCGTGAAGAAAGATGAAGCTATTAAAGCTTCAAGCTCCTCGTCAGGTGTAGAGGATGCTCTGCTGGGTTTGACCCAATCCTTGAAGGAATCTCGCCAACAGTATAGTGAGGACAAGGCTATTTGGGAGAAAAAGTTGTCTGCAGTTGAGGCTGAGAAGGTGAAAATGGCTGAGATCTCCAAGAATTTGGAGGATAAAGTAAAAGGTTTAGAGGTCGAACATCAGAAGTATGATGTCAAGCTCAAGAACTTTGGAGAGCTTGAAGATAAGTTGAAGAAGTCAGAGGAAAAGTTGTCCGCCCTGCGAGATATCAAGGTCCAAAAGGAAGAATTGGATGTGAAGCTCTCCTCGGAGAAGCTAAAAAGAAAACTCGCCATTAAAAAATCCTTCAGCGCTGGCTGGGAAAAAGGATGGGATAAGGGGATTGCTGCGATGACATCCCAAGTTCAATATGGGAAGTTGAAATACTTCCGAGATGGCTGGGTAGCTGCCCTACAGGAATTGAAGATCAAGGATGATTCTGATCTATTTCAATTGCACCTCCCTGGTCCTCCTCCACCAATTGTGGAAGAAGAAGAAGATGAGCCTGCCTCTGATGAATCTTCTATGGCTATAGGTGATCAAGTCCCTGCCTCTCTTCCTGCTGCCAATGAGGACATTTTTTCCATGCCTCCTCCTTCTGAGAAAATTTCAACTCTTGCTGTTCAAGCTGCTATCACCTCCGAGCAACCAAGCTCCTCGTCCCAGCCTCCCGAGAAAGTCTTGGGAGACAAGGAAAAGGTGTGAAGTTGTTCGGTATCATTTCTATATTTTATTATCACTTGTAATCAAATAATGTAATCTTTTGATGATCTAATAAAATACATTTTTGTTCATCTCTGTTGTTGATGATTTGTTTTTGTTGATTGTTGTCTTTTTCTCATCCTTAGTTTGTTGCTAGAATGGAACTGATATCTGCACATGATACCAAGCTGATGCAGCAATGTCACGAATATTATAAGGCTGGTCATACAGACCTTAGTACATCAGAAATTGCTGACATCCTTGGCCATCATGCCTCAGAACAGGCAATTGAGGCTTATCAATACTTGAAAGATTTACTCGACCGAGCTGTGGCCAACAATGTAGCCTACTACGACTTGATTGAGGAACTTCATTATTCCTTAGAAGATCTACAAGGTCAGCACAATGAATCAATGGCTTTGTTGCACAAGGAATATTAAAATAGATACCAACAGCTTTCTTCTGACACAGGCCATAAAAAGATTCTGGTTGGATACGATGTTAGGGAAAGAACTTTAAAAGGTGAAGTTGAAGCTTGCAGGCAGATTGCTGAGTTACTGGAACAGGAGAACAATAATTTGCAGAAAAAGCTGGCACAGTATGAATCTGCAGCGCCATCTTCCACTGCTTTAGTGCAAGTTACTGATGAAGGTTTCTCGTTCTTAGAGGTTGAGAATGCCAAATTAAGGCAAGAACTGGACAACTTAAGAAAATCTGTTATTCCTGCGATTGCTCGGGGACGAGGAAGAGGTTCTCGCGGACGAGGAAGAGCTGTTCAAAATATTGCCGAGGAGCAAAGTTCTCCAGTCGCTGCTCGAAGTCGATCAAGAGTCCTTAGCCGCAATGTTGAAGAAGCTCGTACCCAGTCGACATTAGAAACTCAAGCATTCCAATTGAACGCAAAAGACCGAGCTCTGTCTGAAATGTCCAAGAAAAATCTATCCTTGGAGGATCAACTTACTGCGATGAAATCTGCTCTGGATAATAAGGATGTTTTTGCCAGGAGCCTTCACGAACAATTGGATAGATTAACCTTCCAATTCCATAAACAGCCCAGGGAATTTTGGATGGCAGGGTACAATGAGGCCCTTTGTCATTTGGATGCTCGTATTGAACATGCCAATAATGAAGGTTATAAGCAGGGGTGGTTGAACGCCTTGGGTGTATTAAAATTGGAGCAAGGGCATTATTTATGGGATTATCATGCTCCTGGGTTATTAGACTTGCCTGTACCACCTTATAAATTGGACATGGAATGGATCCCAGCTCGATCCATTCCTCGGAGCTTAATTTCAAAATACCTTGGTGACTACAGTCTTCACTCCCAGATCGAAGTATCTCGTCCAGAGCATCTAATGGATACACCCTCAATAATGAATGTCAGAATGCTAAAGGACTTGAACTTTATTAATTCTCCCCTTTGCCTGGAAGATCCTCCTGCTGGCGAAGAGCCTGTTTCAAAAGCAAAGGGCAAGAAACCCATAGAATAGGAATCTCAATGTAATAGTTAGTACATTCATGTAACCTATAATTTATTTTGAATTTTAATGAAAGACTTTCATTTTGCAAATCTGTATTGTTATTGTCTTGTAAAATGCTCTACATCTGTTCATATAAGTTAAAAAATAACAACAATATCGTTGTTCATCGACC
The DNA here is from genome assembly GCA_949130495.1 of Sambucus nigra. Classification (NCBI taxonomy): domain Eukaryota; kingdom Viridiplantae; phylum Streptophyta; class Magnoliopsida; order Dipsacales; family Adoxaceae; genus Sambucus; species Sambucus nigra. The sequence continues at coordinate 359,252,566 of OX422221.1, read as the reverse complement.
AACTTAATAAAAAGTTACAAGTATCAAGTTTACTCAATCACTTAATAATAAAGTAATGAGTATAAATTGTTCAAAATGTTTCCAACCAACCAAGGTTGTTAGATTGTGCTTATCGACCAGCTACAGTTGATGGGTTTTGTTCCCCGACCAACCATACTTGGTTCATAAAATGTGCCCGACCAACTATGGTCGATAATTTTTTTTCGTCGACCAAGTATAATTGATCACCAACCAACTATACTTGGTTCAGTTTGGAATTCTTTGTATTTTCTGGAATGATTTTACCTTCCGACCAACTTGTTGGTTTTAAATCAAATGATATTTGTCCACTAGTTATCTTACCAACCTTAGTTGGTCACGCTAGTGTACGCCTCCTAACCAAAAAATTATATTTTTTTGTTCTTTCGAACTTTTTGTCCACTAGTTATCTTACCAACCTTAGTTGGTCACGCTAGTGTACACCTCCTAACCAAAGGAGTATATATTTTTTGGTTCTTTCGAACTTTTTGTCCACTAGTTATCTTACCAACCTTAGTTGGTCACGCTAGTGTACGCCTCCTAACCAAAGGAGTATATTTTTTGGTTCTTTCGAACTTTTTGTCCACTAGTTATCTTACCAACCTTAGTTGGTCACGCTAGTGTACGCCTCCTAACCAAAGGAGTATATTTTTTGGTTCTTTCGAACTTTTTGTCTTCTTTTTACTGTCGAGTAGCGTAGTGTACAACACTAGTATTCCCCGAAAAACTTTCAAACAATAGGAGAAGAAAATGGTGAAAACATCATCGTTTTATTCATATTGATGGAACCGTTGTACATTTTACATCATTGATAATACTTGCGAAGGTGTTCAGCATTCCAAGCATTCTTGAATTCTTCTCCTTCTAGAGTTGCTATTCGGTAAGTTTCTGGTCGAACAACTTCTGTAACTCGGTAAGGTCCATGCCAGTTTGCTTCCAGTTTATTGTGCTTCTGAATGACCTTCTTTAGCACATAATCTCCCTCTTTTAAGTCACATTTCCTCACCCTTTTGTTGTAGAACAGAGCTGTGCGTTGTTGGTAAGCAGCATTCCGAATGGCTGCCTCTTCTCTGACTTCCTCGAGCATATCCAAATCCAGTCTTCTCATCAAGTCACTGATCGGAGAATTGAAGTTCATCACTCTGTGTGTTGGGAGACCTAACTCGGCAGGTATTACAGCCTCACTTCCAAATGCCAGCATATATGGTGATTCTCCAGTCGCTGCTCGGGGAGTTGTTCGGTAAGCCCACAATACTGATTGTAGCTCGTTAATCCAGTTAAGTTTAGCTTCACTTAACCTTTTCTTCAAACCGTTTAGCAGTGTTCTATTCGTCACTTCAGTCTGTCCATTGCTTTGAGGATGGCCTGGTGCTGAATGGACCTTCAAAATGTTCGACTGATGACAATAAGCAGCAAATTCCTCGTTATCAAATTGGGTTCCATGGTCTGTGATGAAGGCATGAGAGAGACCATATCGACAGATGATATTCTTCCAAACGAACTAGTATACCTTCTCGTATGTCATGTCGATGAGGGGTTCAGCTTCTACCCACTTAGTAAAATAGTCTACTGCGACGACGAGGTACTTAAATCTTCCTCGGGTGATCGGCAATGGTCCCACCAAATCAATTCCCCACATGGCGAATGGCCAAGGGGAAGTTATGGGTGTCAACAATGCTTGTGGAGTTCGTCGGATAGAGGAAAAACGTTGGCACTTGTCACATTTCTTAGCATAGGTTATACAATCAGCCCTCATTGTTGGCCAATAGTATCCTTGAGTCATTACCCTTTGTAAAAGCGTTCGACCTGCTACATGAGCTCCACAAGACCCTTCATGGATTTCTTCAATCAATTCTTTCACCTCGAAGGGATGTACACATCTCTGCAAACCTGCCATAATTCCTCGTCTATACAAAATACCATTAGTCAACACATACCGAGCAGCTTTATACTTCAGTTTCTTGGCAGCGAGCTTGTCCTCCGGCAATCCTCCCTCTTCAATATATGTCCTGATGGGATCCATCCAAGATGGTCCTAAATCAAGGGTTATTACATTCATTGTCAGGTCTTCATCTATGCTCCGACCTTCTAATATTTCAATTGGTATGGTTCTTCGCAACTCGGTACGAGTAGCTGATGCTAGTCGGGCCAGTGCGTCTGCTTGTACATTCTCCATCCTCGGTATTCTCACCAACCGAATGGCATTAAATTCTGTCAACAACTTCATCACCTTTGCGTGATATTTGATCATTAACTCTCCTTTAACCGCATATATTCCCGTCATCTGATTCACAATTAGTTGAGAATCACTGAATACCATCACTTGTTGTGCTTCCATAACTTTTGCTAAGTTTAACCCCGCTATCATGGCTTCATACTCAGCTTCATTATTAGAGGCTTTGAATTGGAATCGTAAAGCATATTCCATGTCAATCTCATCTGGGGTGCTTAAAACAATTCCTACGTCGCAACCTGCTGTGCAAGATGAGCCATCCACATATAATCTCCATATGGGTAACCCATTTTCAAATTCCTTATCTGACAGGGTTCCTCGGTGAAATATTTGTTGCTTCTTTTCATCCTCCCCTGGCACTTTTCGCTCCTCGTTGACCATCTCTTCTCGTTCTTCGACCATCCGGGGCTGGTTTGAATTTGAAGTTGATGATCTTTCTACATCCATAGGCCATTTTACCAATCGGAGTTGGTCTGGACTTATGTCTGTTGATCCTGTAACATCCACAGGTTGGTCAGCGAGCAGTTTTTGTTCCTCGGGGGTATCAGGATATGTAAATTCTGCTATAAAATCTGCTACATCTTGCCCTTTCAATGATGTTCTGGGCTCATACACAATATCATATTCACCGAGTTCTATCGCCCAGTACATCAGTCTTCCTGATTTTTCTGGCTTGTGAAGGGCTTGTCTCAATGGCATGTCGGTATACACAATGATGGTATGGGCCTGAAAATATGGCCTCATTCTTCTACTTGCTTCAATTAATGCCAATGCCAATTTTTCTAACTTTGGGTACCTGATCTCTGCACCTCGAAAAGCCTTACTTGTGTAATAAATTGGTTTCTGGACTCCATTCTCCAATCTGATCAATGCCGAGCTAACTGCATTCTCTGATACTGCTAGATATAAGTACAACTTCTCTCCTGTTATTGGCCTAGACAACAATGGAGGTGCTCCCAAATACTTTTGCAAGTCTTGAAAGGCCTTTTCACATTCATCAGTCCACTCAAAAGTTTTTCGAAGTGTTTTGAAGAATGGGAGGCATATGTCAGTTGCTCGAGATACAAATCTGTTGAGCGATGCAACTCGTCCTGTAAGACTCTGCACTTCTTTCTTTGTTGTTGGAGATCGCAACCCTAAAAGAGCTTTGATCTTATCTGGATTTGCTTCAATGCCCCGCTGGTTGAGAATGTATCCGAGAAACATTCCTTCTCGTACTCCAAATGTGCACTTCGTCGGGTTGAGTTTCATCTGGTATTTATCCAGTTGATCAAATGTCTGAGCTAAGTCAACTAAATGATTTGCAGCTTTCTTGCTTTTTGTCAGCATATCATCGACATAGACTTCCATGTTGCAACTGATTTGTTCGGTGAAGACCTTGTTCATCAGCCGCTGGTATGTCGCTCCTGCATTTTTCAAACCAAAAGGCATAACGTTATAGCAATAAGTTCCCCTAGGGGTAATAAAAGAAGTACTTTCCTTGTCTTCAGGTTTCATCTTGATCTGGTTGTAACCAGAATACGCATCCATGAAGCTGAGCAGCTCATGTCCCGAGGTAGCATCCACTAGTTGGTCAATTCTGGGCAATGGAAAATGATCTTTTGGGCATGCCTTGTTGAGATCAGTGAAATCAACACACATTCTCCATTTATTGTTCTTCTTCTTTACCATCACCACGTTTGCCAGCCAGTCTGGATATTTCACATCTTCAATGAATTGGGCTTTCTGGAGCTTCTCGACCTCCTCTTGTATGGCTTGATTCTTCTCGGGGCTAAATACCCTTCTTCTCTGCTTTACGGGCTTGATCTCCTTATTCACATTGAGTTCGTGACATAAGAAGTTTGGATCTATTCCTGGCATGTCCTCATGACTCCATGCGAAAGTTTTCTTCCTGTTTCTCAAGAACATTATCAACTCTTGTTTTATTAAAGCATCCAACGACGAACCTATCTGGGTTACTCGTTCAGGGTACTCCTCGTCCAGAATTACATTTTCTGTAGATTCTACCACCTGTCCTTTTACAAGTTGGGATTCATCCCTTGGATCAAGAGTTTCAATTTATGTACCTTCCTCTACCTGGTAGGTAATAGTTTTTTTCCTTGATTCCTCAAACTCCTCTTGCTCGGCAGACGAATAATATCATTCCCGAGCCACTTTTTGATCACCTTTTACAACTCCTACTCCGAAATTTGTTGGGAATTTTAAGCATTGATGCACTGTAGATGGAACTGCTTCGAACTTCTTCAAACCAACTCTTCCCATGATGATGTTGTAGGCTGACTGCATATTCTTATCCATCACGAAGAAGCGTATTCTTTCTGTTCGACAAGCGGGCCAAGTTCCAATGAATATGTCCAACTTGATCGTCCCAAGTGGAAAAACTTTCTCGCCAGCAAAACCCAGAAGGGGTCTGTGATAAGGTTCCAATTGAGATAATTTTAAATTCAAGCTATCAAAACATGAATAGTACATGATGTCTGCCGAACTACCATTGTCCACCAACACCCTTGAAATCACCACATCTTTCATCCTCATTTTGATCACCAAGGGATCGTCGTGAGGGTAAAGAACACCTGCCAAGTCGTTTTTTGAAAAACCAATAACCAGCTTCTCTTTATTTACCTTCCTCGGACGATCTTCCTCGGCAAGATTTATTCATTGAATATATGAGCAGGCTTGGGCCTCTCCGAGATAGGCCTTTCTTTCTGCAGTAAGGTCTCCCCCTCCAGCATCTCCTCCTGTTATAACATTACAATCAATTGACCCAAAACGTATGGAAAATACCTCTCGTTCAGGCTGTCTTGGATTCTTTGGAAGATCGGGGTCTTCATCTGGATCATCTTCATGATTTCTTTTCTTTTTCTCCTCCGTCCGACGAGGAGATCTGGAACGATCTCTGGTTCTATCATCATTTTTCCTTTCACCTCTGCGATCTACATACTTTGACAACTTTCCTCTTCGGATGAGCGTTTCAATCTCGTTCTGAAGGGCTATGCAATTTTTGGTCGTATGGCCATGATCTTTATGGAACTCGCAATATTTGGCCCTATTCCTCAGATCAGGATTGGTCCTCAGTTTATCTGGCCACTTGATTTCTTCGTTATTCTTGATTTCTTCTAAAACATGATTAATACCCATCTTCAATGGAGTATAATTATCATATTTCTTCAGGACTTCCCATGACGTCCTATTATTCTTGGAGTGCTTATCACCACCATTACCTTTTTGCTCTTTCTTCTTAGATTTGTCAACCTCCACCTTGGTTTCTTTATCCATATTCTTCTTCGCAGCCATAGCCTCCTCGGCATTCATGATTTTGGCCGCTTTTGCCATCAACTCCGACATAGTTTTAGGTGGATCTTTGGCCAAAGTATAATATAACTTGTTAGGCAACAATCCACTCATCAAAGCAGTGATCGCTGTCTTTTCTTCGTAATCTATGACTTCCAACTTCTCGTTATTGAAACGAGTTATGTAATCTCTAGTACTTTCACCAGACTTTTGTCTAACACTTAACAAGTGTGCTACTCATTTTATTGGCTTTGCTCCAAAACATATATTGCCAATAAACAACTCGGCTAACTGAATAAAAGTCGAAATCTTACCCCGAGGAAGATTATTGTACCATATCTGTGCAGATCCGGTAAGAGTTCCCGAAAACGCTCTACACCTCATCTCGTCGGGGACAGCATATATGTCGGCAGCAGCTTGGTATTTCTCTATATGAAGAACATGATCTGTCTTTCCATCATATTTAGGTGTCACTACAGGTGCTTTAAATTTCGATGGTGTAGGAAAATTCACAATGGCCTGCACAAAAGGTGTCCCTTGAACAAAAGTTCTCTGTAAGGGATTCCTTTCTTTAACCATTTCTCCAAGTCTATCCTCCAATCGTTGAATGGAACCCTTCCATGCTTCATTTCCTTCCTCGGGCTGCTTAGTCCGAGAAATTGATTGTTCTGACGTAGCTTCCTGAGATCTATCTCGACGAGTAACTGGTCTTGATTGCGCTGATCCTTCTCTCAAACCTGATGGTGGTCGAAAGCTTCTCGATGGGGCTCTAGGTGGACTCATATTTCTCCTTGGTCCTAACCGACTGAAAGGAGATGCTCTGCTTAATCTTTCCAGGGCGCTAGTTCTCTCCGGAGAGAGGGTGATATGTTGATCTGTATCCGTAGCCCGTATCGATGAAGTTCGCCCAGGTTGATAAGAAAAATCATTAGATTCTTCATTACGATATGACTCAGTACGCCTGGATCGCGATTGCCCACGATCACTCCTTTGCCTTGAATGGGTAGGTGCACCACCGTGAAGAGTTTGAATGAGTTGCCTCATTGTTTCTTGCATGGCGGTTTGTCCTTCAGCCAGATTCGTCATAATTCCAGCCACATCTGGAGGTGCAGATGGATTCGGAGGATTTCCAACATTTCCAGCAATTCGATTACTGGATTCTGGATTATCTGCCATTGATGATAAATGATTTTTGGTGAAAAACGATAGTAACAGTCGTTTCCCACAGACGGCGCCAATCTGTTGATGTAAAAAATTAGATCACCCTAATTATTCAATCACAGATAAATGAAATGAACAAAGATTTTTAAAGTGGTTCAGCCTTATAAGAATGGCCTACGTCCACTGTTATGTTATTGCTGAGTGTTTGGGAATTGTCGATTATCAGTTCAATCCAGAAATTCCGGTCCCTTTGAATGAGGATGATACAAGGTATTTATAGCCCTTAGGCTGTACATGAATGGGTCGATACATTAAATGAGAATACATATGAAAGGGTAATACATTTAATGGAGCGTGTGCGTCAAGATGATGAACATTCAATGAATAGTTGAACTGTTGACATTCTGGCAATTAATACTACGACCGAGATGCAGCTCGGACCGCCTTAGTTGCTCGTTGCTCAGGAGTTCCTCGGAGTGATAGAGTACCTCGGAGTGTTGTAGTTCCTCGGTATATCCTCGTTGCTCGGGGAGAACATGAGTTGGTCGAGGAAATGAACTTCCTCGTTGTTATTGTACCACGTAGACTGACAAGTGTCTTCGTATGATTCGTTCACATCAGCATATTAATTTTGGTATCAACACTGGCTAATATAATTAATTAGGCCGTCAATAGCTCACATCGTAATAGACACTCACGTCCTACTTCACATTTTCCCTTAGGTTCAAACTACACTTCTAGGTTTGACTCCTCATTATATCCCAAACATCCCAAATATATCAATTACTCATCAAGGAAAGGCTATCTCTACCTATACACAAGGTTACTGGGCACTCGGGATCAAAATAGGCTAAAAAGCCTAAACTGTCAACTCGTTCGAAGTCTCGTTCGAACGAGGCTGTTCGAACGAGACTTCGTTCGAACGAACTGAGTCTTCTAACGAGATCTCGTTCGAACGAAGTGGGCTTTCTAACGAGATCTCGTTCGAACGATCTTATCGAACGAACTTCACCCTCGTTAGAAGTCAATGGTCAACTCATTAGAAGCTCGTTCGAACGACCTGGGTAGGTCTTCTAACGAGTGGCCAGATTCAAGTCCAGAATTTTTACTTTCGTTTTTTACCAATTTCTACTCCTCAATTCTCCTCTAAAATTCGTCCCAACAATGTTTTAAGGTCTCTAATCAATCCTAAACATATCAAGGTCACATACTAACGTGTTTTAAGGGAATAATTCATCCTAAACATCACCAAATCACAAGTCTCATCACTCTTCCCTAATTTTTTTAAGAACATAAACCCTAAGATTATAAATCATCAATTTCCAGAAATAAATCCGTTTTTATAACACAAAAACTTATAATTCTCTTAATTCGATCTTCCAATAACATTTCTACATGCAAACCTATCTCCAAAATTTATTAACAACTCCAGTTTCATGGGTTTTCAATTATCTCCCAATTAATTATGATTATTGAATAGTCTAAGCATGGAAGAAGCATTCACTGCATAAAAACGTAAATTAAACCACTTGCCTTGATTCAATCTCAGATTTTGATGACGATTTGATGAAGCTCTCTCTCTCTCTCCAAGATTTTCTCCTCTATCTCTCTCTTTCCAAGCTTTCTTCTCCAATAGCTATGGTGGCTAGGGTTTGTTTTGGGAAAAATTAGAAACCTAAATTCTAATAACCTACGTAGCCTATTGGGTTAACATGGGTTGGTTAGTGGTTTAGTGGGTAAAATCCACATCAGATATAATTTACTAATTTTCGTCACTTTTAATTCCTAAAAATACAAAATTACCAAAATACCCTTTATGTTGCCGGTATGGCCTAAAAATACCCCGGGACCCAAACTAAACCCCCGGCTAGTGTTTTCTGACTATCTCGACCCTTCCGGACGCGTTGGTGCACTCAAAACGACCATACGGTTAATAGAATTTAATTTCACTTTTATAATTAAAATAATTATATCCTGACGTGACTGTCTCACGCGTCCCAATAAAATGTCCAAATTGTCGTATATCACTCTCACGAAAAATTTCATAATTCAATATTCATATATCATCATATATACTCAATATAGTCAAATACCAACTCACATCTCGCTAGTATTTTATCCGGATTAATTCACAATTAATTCTCATTTAATTAATTAATCCCAAAAATAAATATCGCCAAAAATACGGGGTATTACAATATTTTAGTATTCTTATAAGAGTAATTCTAAGGGGACGTTACAAGAGTAATGTGTAAGCAAGGAGGAGCCACTTGAGTGCTAGGTGGGGCAACCCCATCTAAAAGTTTACTTTTATCCTTATATATTTTATAAACTTAATATAGTGCCCCACTCATATTTTAATCAATTTTTGTTTTAAAATATCTTGTAGACATAGTATTACACTCCACATTCAATATACGTTCAAGAAAAAAAATTGAGTTAGTACATAACAATCATATCATTTTCATAAACTTTAATTAATACGAAGTTTAAGAAATGAGACAAAACTTTGTTTTTGAATATTAAATGAAACTCTTAAGTATGTATATTTTTAATATGTTTTTAATATGATTTGTAAGATTTAATAATATAAGAAAATTTTATATATGACAATAGATCCAACGCAATATATTTTTGAAAATAATTTTTCCTGTGATCTACCACAAATATATGCGAATTGTTACACGATTTTTCCACTTTTAATTTATAATTTATTCACATGTCAATTGCAGTTTAATTGTTACAATTTTTAGGAAAAAATAGTGATATATGCATTATACATATATTATTATCAATGTGTGTGTGTATGTGTGTGTGTGTGTGTGTGTGTGTATGTGTGTGTGTGTGTGTGTGTGTGTGTGTTCATGTCCGAGTGCCCCACCCTAAAATATATCTGGCTCTACCACTGAGTGTAAACCACGTATTTTCGATTTTAGAATTTTGATTATATCGCGAGTTTAAGTCTTGTCCTATTTCTTAGTGGCCTATCTGAGTATTTTTGTTTTTTTTGTTGGTCCCGTGTTAGATAAGTCAACTGGGAATTTTCAGTGAAAGTTTTAGACTCAAAATATTCGAATTTCAATTCCAAAGCACGGGATTAGAGTTCCCTAAGACCCCGAAACTTCTGTTTGAGTTCATGTGATGGATTGCATGTACTCATATTTTTCTCTTTTGTACGTTAAATATTTCCATTGGTATGTAAGTTTTTTATGCATACATAAGGCGTACTCTTACACCTTATTTGTCCTAATTACTTTTTTCCCGCTATTTGAAATTTTTACAGGATATTTAAGCCATTTTAACTTCCAAGTTTTAAGTTATAATTTTTCACTGCCTATCAATTTGTTGGATGGTGCAATTAATTTGTAGGGTCGTCCACATTGGCATTCATTACCAATTTGTATAATTAATATTTTGTTTAAGACTTAAATATGATCATTAGTGAAAAAAATAGTACTATTTCCACGTACTCTTTCTAAATGGCATAGTTATAATCCCATGTTTGCTTCTTTACGTAAAGTTTTTATACGTTTTTTTGGCTTACCTACACAATAAAGTTTGTAGACTCGTAATATACAATGGTCTAGATCTTGAAACTCCTCAGTGGATACCTGATAGTAAGTGAGGCGTGTGTTAGGATGGCTCTGGCGTAGCGTCCCCTTTATATAGATCACATGAGAGAGTCCAACGGGGTTGTTCGTGTGGAGGTTCAGGGTTATCAAAAAATATTTGTACGTGGAATTTGACAATGTATAATTCGGATAACTTTTGGTCTTCTTTGCCAATATTTTGACTTTGACGCACATGGATTCGGCTTTTAGGTTTTTTTATGTATTGGATAAAGTAAGATGTGTTGTGTTTTGGGTAGGTATTTACCAACAACTCCATTATTATTTTGTGTTTAATTTCGAGTTCAATATTTTTTCAGAATAATTTCCAATTTTCAATGGTAACATTAGCACATATATAGGCATTAATTATATGTTGATTTATTATCACTATCCATGTCCCAATGCTTGAACTAAACATTAAATGGAACATTTTTAAGGACTAAATCTTAATTAACCCTTTTTTAATTAAGCAAATGACTCAATGAAACAAACCCGCCTAAGGGGGGAAATTCGTATACAGGAAGTATACAAATCATAAAGCAAAGGACCGGAACCCATAACAGACTAGCCAAGCAACTGGAACACATCCAAGAACTCAAGAAAGAGAGAAATGATGAATCATGCCTTTTCCTATACCAAGTGAGGAGAAGGCTCAGAAAACTGTACCGAATTCGAGATGGATCAAGTTCAACCCCTCGAAGCATCTCCTATTCCTCTCTTGCCATCTCCTATTCGAGATGGCATTTCATTAGACCATCTCCAATGGTTGAATTTCCAAAACAACTTCTTGATAAAAATTAAGAAGAGTTTCTATCCATTTGGCGGCCTACTGAAAATTGTGGAGCAGAGTTATTGTTGCCTTTCACCATCCGTCAATATCTACCCATGTGATGTGGCATGAATTTTTAAAAAGTAGTTGTTAAAACACTCAAATACAACGGATATATATTAGAAAAGTATAGTTTTTCATTTGAATAGTACACATATATTCTTGAAAAAGATATACTCTTCCATTTTATTTTTTATTTTCTCTCTAATCTACACATCCATTTTAAACTCCACAATACACTTTACAACTTAATCGGAAAAAATAAGGTTATTCAATTTTAAACCCCACAAATCATTATAATTTAACAATTATATTTATTTTAAGGTTAATTACATTAAAAAAAATTCTTGGTTGGTTTATCTCATTCATGTATTTATTTATCATTATTATTTGATATTGATAACATTATTTTCCATACACAGGCTTATGATAAATTCTGATTTCGGTACGGACTCCGAAATCTCAACTTTTAATGATGATTCATTCTCGATCACCAAACGCCTATTATCCAAGCCCATCAACACAGAAGCCCCATTCCAATATTCTGTTAATGTAACACATAAACTAATCTAACTGTCCGCAACTTATGGTCCTCTTATAGCTTCAAATGTATTGTCAAAGAAGCGGCCACACGGTGGCTCTACTGTTGGTCGGCGCTACATTTTTCGTGATAGGTGGAAGAGACATGAACTAGTTGTAAAAGGCTACTTTATGGGCGAGGAGTCAAAGTATTCATGAGAGACATTTCTTCATCATTTTCTTATGGATGTGGATCTTTTCAATCACATTTTTGAGGAAATTAAAGCTTTTGATAACTACGTTATGCAAAAATTTGATGCAACGGGAAAAGAGGGAGTAAGTCCTTTGCAAAAGATGATAGCACCACTAAGGACGCTTGCATATGGTGTCCCAGCTGACTACATTGATGAGTATGTTCAAATTTGTCAAAGCACTGTGATTGAAAGCCTAATCCATTTTTGTGATGCTATCATTGGGATGTTTGAACAACGATATTTGAGGAAGTCAAATAGCGATGATATGGAGAGGTTACTCAAATAAAATGAAGCACAATACTTTCCGGGCATGCTCGATAGCCTTGATTGTATGCATTGTCATTGGATTAACTATCCGAAGGCATGGCACGACATGTATAGAAATGGCTATAAAAAAAGTCTCCACTCTCATCTTGGAGGGCGTTGCATCACACGATTTATGGATTTGGCATTCATTCTTTAGAATGTCCGGGACAAACAATGACATCACTGTTTTAAATCGATCTCCGTTGTTCGATGACATTGTAAATGGTGTTGCTCCCCCGTGTAATTTTCAAGTACGTGGTCATCATTACAACATGGGGTATTAACTTTTCAATGCAATATATCCCATGTATGCAACTCTTATTCAAATAATATATGAGCCTTCCAATTCGAAGGAGAGACTATTTAAAAAATAGCAAGAAAGTGCATGAAAAGATGTGGAATGAGCATTTGGAGTTTTACAAAAAAAAAAGGTGGCATATTATTAAAGGGCCTGCACGTATGTGCAAAACAATAGATTTAGGAAATGTTATGTAAACTTGCATCATTTTACGTAATATGATAATTGAAAATGAACATCATCAAGGATTGAACCTCAAAAACTGGGATCCCCCTTCAAATGAAAATTTTCATGGTGCTGAGATACAACGTGATAGTTAGTTCCTCTTAGACGTAATGATTAAGCGATTGAAAGATGTTAGAGATAAAGAGGTCCGCAAAGATTTAAATAGAGGCTTAATAGATAATTTGTGGGAGCTTTATGGAGATAGTGAATTTGTCTAGTTCTAAGTATTTCTAATTTGATTTATGTTTCTTTTAATGGCAGTTAAGTGTATGTTTCTTTTAATGGCAGTGAGATGTATGTTGTTTTTAATGCACTTATCTTATTCCTTGCAACATATTCCCTTCAAGGCTTAATGGAAACAACTATTACTGTCTACTTCTAGGCTAGATGGAGCTCAAGGCTTTATGAAAACAACAGATTTTATGTTTAGCACAACAATTGCAAAGCAAGCATAGTTTTAACTAAGAAAAACAACACAAAGATTTCTAAAAATTATGCTCAAAGTCATTACGAGATAAAAAGCATGTTCAATAGTGTTGAACCAATTTAGCAAAGTCTACTTCTGAATTCACCAAAGTCTACTGCCCCTAACCACCAGCCATCCCAAGTGCTGAACCAATTTAGCAAAGTCTATTGTTGAATTCAACATTAAATAATTATGAGCTTAATGGGTACAAACTATTTCTATGAAGCTCATTTCAATAAGACGTGTAAATATTGTTGTAACACTAGTAATTATTTTAGTTGAATTATATCTCTTTTATTATATATATGAAATTCATAGCATCACGCTGCACAGTATAAACTTATAGAAGTAGTAAAGTAAATAAGAAAGCAGAACAAATGCATTTCGTGTAAGCCGACAGTCACTCTCATTGAGTAAATAAGAAAGCAGAACAAACTTATATTCATATCATTTGCAACCTCAAAAGCATGTTTATGATTATGCAGCAAAGTCTACTGCTTAATTCTAATGAATTCTACTACCGAGCCAATTTATGATTATGATTATGAGCCAATGACACATTCCACTGCTGAATCCTAATGAATTCTACTTTTAAACGAATTTATGATATGTTTAAAAATAGTGAAAGTGAAGGAATCCTTGAAATATTGAGACCAAATATGATATATCAATTAATTGACAACCCCACCATTAAAACAGTGAAACCAAATAAATTAAGAACCAACATATTATTGCAAAATGCAAATCTCGAGACAAATTCAAAACCAACTTGAAAACAAACAAATTAATTCTAAAACACCGTTAGACTATCCAAATACCATGATGCACATAACATTTATCATTACATTTGAAATTATTCTTCCTCACATTCTTGCAATATCCTTTCTTGAATTTTTTTTCCATGTGTACCTGAGCCACGGGAGTAAGCTTCGAGAGATCTTGAATCAATATTTTTTGTTGATATTTTCGTCGTTGGGCTTTAGTCTTCATGGTTAATTCAATCTCCTTTAGCTCCAATTCCTTTTTCATCGCATTTTCCCAAAACTCGTATTCTTTTTTTACAATTATAGCATTATCCCTCTTCAACTCCAACTCCTCTTTGTTGTGATTAAATTGTTCTTGTAGTGATATATGCAATTTGCTCAAAATATCTGCAGTACCCTTATCTTGTAATTGCATATTCTTTTTAACTTTCGTCGTTTTTCTTTTACGTTAGTAGCTCTGTATGTTTGGACTCCATGAGTGCTCCCCATGGGTCCCTCACGCAGTATGATTTGAAATCGGAATTGCATGCTAAGTAAGTGAAATGCTAATTAAAATAAAACTAGATTAAAAACATTATATAGGTTATTTCATTGCACTTTACATCTAACGCTCGGGTCGGACCGGGTCGACTACAGGTAAATCATAAATTTGGGATAAGGCATTACAAATGGTATCAGAGCAAAAGTAAAAACCAACCCTATGTAAACTGACAAATTAAAACCCCATTCATTTCTTATAAAAGAAATGTTCTTCCGACTAAAATTTAAAATTTCAACTAAATGACAAATTCCTAAACATATAACATAAAACAAGTTGATCAGCGGATGCCTGTGTGGTCATCCACCTTGCAAATGCTTAAGTTTGCCATTATAAATACGGATGTCTGTGTGTGTTTTGTTTGTCCCTTTTTATTATTTTTATATTTTTAGTTTGAGTTGCTTTATTTTTAGTATTTATTTTTGATTTATTTAGTATTTTCTATTTTATCTTTATTAATATAATTTTATTTTGATTTTTATTAGCTTTTAGTTTAATCTTATTTTATTAGGATTAATTTTAGGAGTTTATTTTTAGTTTATTAGATTTTATATTTTTTTTAGAACTTTAGTTTTCATTTAGATTTCAAGTTTTTATTTCTTTTGTTTTATTGTAGTTTTTATATAGCTTAGGATTTTTTTTTTAAGTTTTAATATTTTTATTTTTATTATTTTTAGTTTGTTTTATTTTATTTTAGATTTTATTTTATTTTTTTATCTTTATTAATTTTATGTTTTTAGTTTACTTATTGAGGGTCACAAATTAAACACACCCACCCACTTACCTACACACTATCCTACACCCAAACTAACCTCTCACCCTCACCTAACCTTCCTACATCCTACTACACCTAATCATCACCACACCCATCTTCAACCTTCAACCAAAACTCTCCTCTCTCTCTCTACTCAAACATCCATAGCCACACCACCATTAAACCCATCTCTCTCATCACCTCCACAACCCAATAGCCCTACACCCATATCCACTCAAACCACTCCATTCACCATACCCGACAGCCCCACCACCTACTGAACCAACACCCCGATGCCGATCGACCTACCACCGACCCTCCAACCCTTTGACCCCCTGCCTGCGACCCTTGTTCCCCTCATCACCTTATACCTCCGGCCAGAAAACGGCGCCTCACCTTACAACTAAATTACCCATCTCCCTTAAACCCTCCAATGACCCCTCTCCAGCAGAACCATACCCGGATCCCCCTGCTCGACCAAAACCCGCCACCCTTTGGACCTGCTACGTCCTGCCCAAGCTTGATCCCTTGACCCAAAACCGCCGACGACTTCAACCCGAACTCACGCCCGACCTGCCACTTCTTCCACCCGTGACCCATTTCCCCCTTTAACCAAAATCGTGCCACCTGCCAAAATACCAAAGACATAACAAATAAACCCAAACCCCACATGTGCCAACAAAACCCATTTAAACAAACCTTTTACCCCATTTCCAAAAATACCCCCAACTACCACTTCTACCCCAATTTCCAAAACTACCCCTTTAACTAAATCAGATTTGTTCCAATCCCCTCACCCACATGACCTCACGCCCCATTTCCATGCACATTAAACCTTCCCAAAAATACCCCTTAGCCCCATGTGTGCCATGCATCTACTATAAAAGAAGACTCAAGACCCCATTTGAAGGGGGATATCATCAAATAGAGAGAGAATTAGATAGAGAAACACCGTTTTTATTTTTTTAGTAGCTTAGTTATTTTTTAGATTAGAGAAAAAATTCAATAAATTGAGTGTTGTAATTAATTGAGATGAATGAAGAATTGAAGAATTAATGCAATTGAAGGCAATTTTGGTTTGATTACTCCTCTCTAATTTTCATTTTATGCTCTTATTTGATTCTAATTTTTATTGGATGATGATTATAGAGGGCTAATCATCCCATTTAAGGGATGAATTGAAACCCTCATGAATCCAATTAGGTTTAATTGTCAATTATAATTTTGTTAGTTTCCTTTGATTAGTAAATTTAATTCCTAATTATTTTCACAATGAGGAATGGAAAATCATCCTTGAGAAAGGATTGAAAATTTTATTATAATTTGATCATTTGATTCAAACTAGAGATTGACTTATCACTTGATTTAAATGTTAGTATAATTTTTATCTACTCTTGTTTTTACTTTGTCTAATTAAAATTAGTTTGGTGAATCGATCCTAGCGGGTGATTCATTTAATTGATTTTAATTCATTTAGAGTAGTGCTTGTGGGGATTAAACTTAATTTTCTAAAATAATATTCAATTAATTCATTAGTGTAATGAGAATTAACTTTTGAATTAAATGAATATTTTAGAAATTGATTAAATTAAAATTGTGCAAGGTAGATAAATTTGTGTGAATTGAGGGTGGATTTTTCGTCCCTTGAATATTTCCTCTCATTTAGTTGCACTCCACTCACTTTTATCACACACTTGTTTATACTTTTTACATTTTACTTTTAGTTTGATTACCCCCTTTTATTTAGTTTAGTTTAAAACCTCACCCTATTGTTTTAATATTGAAAAGGCTAAAAAAATTAGAAAAAGTGAAAAAGCACAAAAAGAAAATAAAAAGTGAATTACAAATGTGTTCCCTTTGCTTTACCCCCTTGGAAGTGGATTGATACCCTTACTTACCGCTACACTTGAGTTGATATTATTTTGTAGGTATTTGAGGTTTTGACTAACTTGGCTTTCAAACAACGACACACAAAAAGCAAAGTTTTAATCAAATGGCGTCGTTTCCATTCTTGGAATCGTGAAGCTCGGAGCGGATTTCTACTTGTAGTTCATTTGTTTTTTGCACTTTATTATTTTTGTACCTTTTTTATATTTTTAGAAGGCTTGTATTAGGATTATTCTATTCTTGGCTTGTATTGCGGTGCATAGAGAAACCTTTATTTTATTTTTCCTTTTTAAAATTGTAATAATCGAAGACAAGCGTGATAGGAAAAATCGGACAAGGTAGAGAGAGGGCGTCCAATGCGAGAATTTAGAAGCCCCTCTACCTTGGGTCGGTAGGACTCCCGGGGACGACTGAGATAGGCGTGATCTCCCCCCAGTCGACTCAAATTTTTTGGCACCCCACGGCCTAAAATCATGGGAGGTACATTTCTTACACCCTCGCCCCTCTCCTGTCAGCGAGTTAATTATTTTGTGTGTACTTGTGTGCTCTTGTGTGATTTTATTCTTGCATTTATTTTTTGAATGATGTGATGAATTAAATTACTAAGACCTACACCCGGTCACTCACGAGAAGGAATTTCATCATCCGACTCACTCGCTTACCATTTGTGTGCTACCCTAGCCATCACTAAATTTAAAATCCATTCACTAGGTATCCCACTAGGAGAACATTTTACAAAGGCGCTCACTTAGATTTTCGTGATTTTTTTTTATCGCCCGCGGACTTAATTAAAATTTGACTACCCCTTTCACTAAATCTAAAGATAAAAATTAGCCATGTGCTAGTTAGAAAATTTTCTTGACTTGTGTGTGTGTCCAATTCTATTTTTCGATAGTCGATTTTAGTTGGTTCGTCCAATTCAGAGAGTCCATATTTTCCCCACCTTTTCTTCCAAAAATATTTTCTTATATTATTTTTATAAAAAAATCCAAAAATATTTTCTTTCATTATTTTTATAAAAAAAAAAATCCAAAAATATTTTCTTTCATTTTTATAACAAAAATCCAAAAGTATTTATATAACAAAAATCCAAAAATATTTTCTTTCTTTCCTTTTAGAAAAATCCAAAAATATTTTCTTCCTTTATTTTTAAAAAAATCCAAAAAAAAAAATTCTTTCCTTTTGAAAAAAATTAAAAACTCCAAAAATATTTCTCTCCATATGGCCGAAGAACGTCCTTTACGGGACTACTTTGGTCATTTTCCATTGACACGAGACACGTGTGAGAGTGATACCGAGCCGTCTCTTTATGAGATTTTTCGTGGTTTTGGCTCTCTCACGAGTACTGTTGGTACTCTTGACCCATATATGCACGAACCTCCTATTCCATCACCCTCGGTGTCAAGTGTTGACGTGTCTCATCATTTGTTGTGCACCCACTGTTATTATGTCGATCACATGTCCCATGAGTGTCCGTACTTGTCATATCCCTCTGAAACCACCGTGGAACATGTGTATCCATATGACACTGTTTCGGAACCCACCTCGGCCTACTATCCCGATACACCCAATCCCGAGTTGTGTGAGTACCCTAGTTATTCGTGGAGGCTTGATCACCCTCCCACGCAATAAGAATCCCAACCCGATGTTGTGGATCCTCACACGTTCCAAAAGTTGTTATGGCAACCTTGTGCACCCATTCCCGATCAGTTACCTCACTACGCACCCCATGAGTATCAATCAATTGTCCATCACGAAATTGATCCTTTCGTTTATGATGAACTTGGCCCCACTCCACCCACTTCATTTGAATATTCTCCATACACTCATGATTATAGCGAGTTGTGTCCACCTCAACCACCGCCACCACCCGTCACTCCACCACCGCCACCCTCCACATCCACTCTCGAAAGTCTCTTGCAAAAGGTCATACTCGAGCAAGAGCAATCCACTCAAATCCAAAATAAAGCCCTCCAAAGGCTTGAACAACGATTAAATTAAATTGAGTGTGCGAGAGAGTCGGACATTCCCATGGCTCCACTCATCGTTGCAACCGAGTGTGATGATGATGTGTCCTCTTGTGACACAAATTTTGAGTGTGACCAACCCTACCACCCCAAGAATCTCGAAGTTGAGACCATCCCATGGTCCGGGCCCCAAGTCGATAATTGTGTTGACTTGCCTTTCTATAGTGAGCCTGATCAAATCCCACCATGTCCATCAAAACCCACACTTGAGGTTCCCACTCCAGAGATATCCAAAATTTTCCAGAGCTTTTACCTTATGCCCCAATTGCCTATGTCTCTGACATGACCATATCTTTTAGGTTCGCTCTGGCTACGAGTGCTCACCATTGTATCGAGATAGCGTCAGAGATGGTTCCCACCTCTCTTTATATGGATCCTACCCCGTCATATTTGGCTCCCCTCGAGCTGAATATTGATGTTGATTCATCTATCTCGGATCTTAGTGCCTCGTTAGACCCTTTCACCACATCGAATGGCGACATAATGGTGGATAAGTTGATCACTCACTCATTTATTTCCACACTTCCTCCTGCAAGTTCCCTTGTGGATCACTCCGCGCCTCATGAGGAGTATGTGTCTCCCACTCTTGAGTTGGATCATCTTCCTCCACCATTTATCCCACCCCATCCACCGTTTATCCCACCTGACCCACCCATTGTCCTTTCCACCCCACCACCTGGTTTGGATCTTGATTTTACACATTTCAAGTTTCCATCTACATTTTTAGATCCTCACCTAACACCATCCTCCACCTTCCACGAGTGTTATGGTGATACTTTCCACTTTCATGACATCGAGCTTGTTACCCAATGCACACCACTTCCTCGTGGTGTTGATTTCTTCCCGAGACAGCTCCGTGGCGTGTCATGGCGCGACCAATATCATTGCCCATTTATAGAATGGTCGTGTGATTTATATGATCCCCACCCCATCACTATTGCCAAACCCTTTTGCCTTCCCATCCAACTTGAGCACCATTCTTATAAGGCCCTAGTTGCCCTCAACTTCCGACTCAATAAGTCCCGTGACCGATGCCTATTCACCTTCACCTTTATCC
The DNA here is from genome assembly GCA_949130495.1 of Sambucus nigra. Classification (NCBI taxonomy): domain Eukaryota; kingdom Viridiplantae; phylum Streptophyta; class Magnoliopsida; order Dipsacales; family Adoxaceae; genus Sambucus; species Sambucus nigra. The sequence continues at coordinate 359,232,328 of OX422221.1, read as the reverse complement.
TAATACCCATTCGCCCTTGGTCCACCGATGTTTGCATCGCGTGATGCATTTTGCTATACAAATGCATTGACCACTTTAGCCCTGATCCAACAAGACTGACGCTTCAGTCTTATTTGGGGGTGATTCTTATCCCCCAATTTTTCTGTCGCCCCATTCTCTCCTCGTTTATCATCTCTTTTTGGGTGAGATCCCTTTGGTCTGGCTGAAGACATTAAACTTAACGCTACCGGGAGGCAGCCCGCATTTCTTGTACTAGTCTCATCCTGTTTGGGGGTGGTGTTTCACATCACCCTATGCTTTACATGCTTTATAGACTTGTACACATTTTTTCTCTCACTTCTTATTCAGGTTTATTCTTGGCTTCATCTGTCCACTTCATTAGCGGTTGGTTCTGGTAATCTCTTTCCTACCTTATGCTCTTAATTTTAAAAATTATTTTACTTAACATCGAGGACGATGTTCCTTTTTGTTTGGGGGTGGGTAATTTTATCAAAATTGTACCTCTTTTGAATTTTTTTTTATTTTTAAACCTGATTTTTAAAATTTCGTGCAGTTTCTTTCATCTCACTCATTGATGTGAATTTTCAATCATTCATCTTTTAAGTCTAGGACTCAAGCTAGAAAATATTTTTTCTAAATATCTTATGTAATACATAACAAGGAATATTGCACTATGAATTCCTAGACTCAACAAAATTTGCGCATTTATCACGTCATTACGTTTAGAGTTGAAGAGTATTACAATTCCCAAGAGAACCTTAAGGATCACTAGTAGAGACTTTAGCCCGTGAGATTTGTGCCTTTCACCTTTTAGAGTATTTTACACAATCTCCAAGTCACGAGTTGATTCAACTTCTTTTGGGTCCGCACTTAATTGTTGTATGATCTCATTATCCTTCATTAAAATTTGGCTTGATCAGTGGGAACGACATCTTTTTCGAGTTATAAGAAACGCGTGTCTCAAAGTTTGTCCCGATCACTAGATTTTCACCTATACACTTCACTCATCACACTCCCATTCTTTTCCATATTATATTTTCCATTCACTCACCCATTACCTTCCCATTTATTTCCCTCATCATCCATACACACTCCCCACTCCATTCATATATCATCCATCATCTTTTTTAGAAAAAGAGGGTTGATTCTAAATGTAAATGTCTTCAGTGTTGGTTTGAAAAGAGAGAGAAAAATAAGAAAAAAAAAGAGCAAAAAAAAAGGCAAAAGAAAAAAATATATATAAAAAAAAGGAGAGAAAAGAAAAGAAAAAGAGAGTTGTAGTTAATTTTTATGTAATAAAGACATTTGTTCTTCAAGTATAGTACACTCTTCTCGCTCATCCATCATACTGTGACACCCCGACTAATTAAATACCGGGTAGCTACTCCTTTATTAAATTAATTCAAAATGCCAAGTTGGTTCAGTTAATAGCATCACTGTCGAAAACATTTTAATAATTACTAACCACCTAGTATTTAAAAAGTAAGTGCCAAATTTTAAGTTAAGTCTGATTAACATGCAGTAAAAGAATAATGAAATAATAACAACCATTCACTATAATGAAGTAATGAATAACCAACAACATGAATATAAATCCGGAGGAAAACTCCTCACAATAATCCCACAACTGAAAAATAATACTACAAGTCTGAATCCTGAATAATTACATGCCAGAAGTCTCAATAACTGAAATAAATGAAATGTCTCTAAAAGAAATGGGCGACATGCCCTACAACTGATAACTGAAGAATATCGAGTCAAGATAGATGAAACGTCTACAAGCAAAGTCCTGTAACTTCCACAAACAGCTACAGCTCGTCACCTGAATGAGAATCCTAAGCATGGTGTCCTTGTGGCTGGGCACCTAAAATGGTTTTTACAAAAATAGATTTGAAAGCAAATGGGTCAGAGCCCGAAAGTGGAAATCATTTTAAAAATAGCAACTGTTTTAATAACATTAAAACATTAAATGCAAAATACATGTTAGGACGTGCACTCACATGGAATTCTCACCTCTCGACTACATGTGCACTCCTAACGTACCGTACCCATCTATAAGACATCCATATCTAACCAAACTGTAATAAGTTCTACCCCTTACTACTCGATTCCCATATTACATTCTAACGTTATCAATTAAATAGAGGGTTTTACTTACTCTCAGATTCTCAGTTAGGAATACCAATCACTATCAGTTAACCCGTTTTGTTTTCTCAAATCATTACCATAATATTATTCACAATATTAACATGAAAGTTCCCATTAATTAAGTGTATATTATTTACATCATAAATATACAATACAAGCACCCCGAGACTAAGCTGCGGTGCACACATACTCTGCTATCCATCCCGGTACATCACGTACATAAGGATCACGTATTCCGAATCTCTCAGGAATCGTTCTCAGATAACAACATCACAAATAATGGAGGCGAACACAGTCACATCACATGGGTCACGCACATACCTGCGCTCCCACGATCAGCAGACTTATTAACATCCCAATAAGTCCTTCTCTGACCTATGTTCATCGAGGTAACCAATCTAAATCCGGGCAACACAAGGATTAGAAGGCCCTAAGCGAACGTAAACCTCCTGTGATAGCAAGTATGGTAGGTATGTCATACACATAAAATCAATACGTATACTAAGTATTCACACATCTTAGTAATCACCATAATATATTGGTGGTACACTTCTCATTATCGTACCGACATATAATACTACACAATTCATATGTTCCCGATTAATATAATAAATTAGGCCGTCAATTGTTCTCGCAACGTAATATACACTCACGTCCTACTTCATATTTTCCCTTAGGTTCAAACTACACTTCTAGGTTTGACTCCTCATTATATCCCAAACATACCAAATGTAACAATAAATCATCAAGGGAAGGTTATCTCTACGTATACACGAGGTTACGGGACACTCGGGATCAAAACAGGCTAAAAAGCCTAAACTGTCAACTCGTTCGAAGTCTCGTTCGAACGAGGCTGTTCGAACGAGAGTTCGTTCGAACGAACTGGGCCTTCTAACGAGATCTCGTTCGAATGAAAGTCTTCGAACGAACATCCCTCTCATTAGAACCCAAACTGTCAACTCGTTAGAAGCTCATTCGAACGAGCTCGTTCGAACGACCTGGGTAGGTCTTCTAACGAGTGGCCAGATTCAAGCCCAGAAATTCCTATCTCATTTTTCCCAATTCTCTTCACCTCTAATCTCACCCAAATGTCATCCCAACAATTTTTTAAGGTATCTAATCCTTCCTAAACATGTTTCAACCATATTACAACATTTATATGGGTTCAATTCACCCTAAACTGCATCAAATTATCAAATCTCCAACATTTATTTTTCAAATCTCAAGAACATGAACCCTAAAACTTGTAAATCATCAATGGGCCTAATTAAATCCGTTTTTGTTTCATCCAAAATATAATATCATCAGAATAATCATCTCAATACAAATCTACATGCGATTCCTCATCAAAAATGTAATTTCTACTTCCAATTTTAATGGGTTTTTCATTAACTCCCAAGAACATACAATTTAATTGGGTTTCCTACGCATGGAAGAAGCATTCTCTATAAAAATGAAATTTAAATCACTTGCCTTAAGGGTAACTCTGGATTTGATGACGAATCTGATGAATGGTTCTCTCTCTCCTCTGCAGAATTCCTCCTCCTCTCTCTCTCTCTCCAAGCTTTCTTCTCAAGGTGTTAATGGAGGTGAGGTTGGTTTTGCCAAGTTATAACTTCTCCCGTAGCCCACTTCCTAAATTGGGGTTGGAAATGACTTAGTGGGTTAATACTAAGTCAGATTTTTTAACTCTAATTTTCGTGGGTTTTAATTACCCAATTTCTGAAATTACCAAACTGCCCTTATAAGTTACCGGTATGGCCCAATAATGCCCCGGGACCCAAACTTAACCCCCGGCTAGTGTTTTCTGACTATTTCGACCCTTCCGGACGCGTTGGCGCACTCAAAACGACCATACGGTTAATAGAACTAAAATTCACTTTTTAATTAAAATAAATATTTCCCTGAGGCGACTGTCATACGCGTCTCAATAAAGTTTTCCAACTTGCCATATTTCAATCTCACGACAAATTTCATACTTCAGTATTCATGTTTAATCATATATGCACATTATATTCAAATACCAACTCGCATCTCGCTAGTATTTTAATCCGGATTAATTTTCAATTAATACGCATTTAATTTAATTAATCCCATAAATAAATATCACAAAAATACGGGGTATTACACATACATCCATCATTTCACATATCCATCCTATTCTACATCACCATCCTACATCATATCATCATATCCTTTCCATCCCCCTCACCCATTAGCATCCATATTTCCCCTAGGTGTTCGGGCAAATGAAAGTCAACGTGGTGAATAACTCGACGTTCTCACTATAGTGATTAGCATTCTTTCATGAGATCAATTTTTTTTCTTATTATTCGTTCTTTGTTATATGTGGATGAGACGTTTGAACTTGCTTACATTTACTCACCTCCTCACACACAAGAGCGATACACCTACCCTAATTTCGAGAATTCGATTGAGAGAGTTATATCCAGAGAGATTTGAAGTTGAAGCGTTGATTTTGAAAAGGCAATCTAGGAATTACTCTTGTGATACTCGACCCAATTTGATTGATTCACACTGCACACGTTGAGTTCTAGGAAGGATGTGCCTTGAGTATTTACTTAGTTAAATTTTTTATGCACTTCTAGCTTGTATTTCTCAAAATATTTCTCATGTGATGGATTATGCGATCATTCTACGTCTAATAAGAGATTGACTGCCTTTCAATAAATCTTTTCAAATAAGAATTTTATGGGTATATTTCCTGCAAACCCTCACGAGACACAACTCGTCCTATAGGGCAACCAATAGGTTTAAAGGCTTGTTGCACATGCTAAGTGAAATCGCAAGTGCTCGCGAAAGTGGTACACTTTTGATTTCTTATCTTTCTCTTTCTCTCTATCTTATTGCTCGAGGACTAGCAACGCTCTGTTTGGGATGGTGTGATAAGCACCCAAAATTGTACATTTTATACCCCGAATAGACGTACTTTAGTTGCTAATTCTCGACAATATGGGTCTTATGCGCTTAATTGTTCAATTTGCAGGCTTAATTGCAGTTGCAGTGTCAAAAGCTATATTTCGGGGCAAATGCACATTTTATGGAGCTAATTACCAACCCCGTAACCTTACCAGAGCCTAAACCTAGCTTAAACTCACCCCAACCCTGTGTGTGTTTTGTTTGTCCCTTTTTATTATTTTTTAGATTTTTAGTTTGAGTCGTTTTATTTTTAGTATTTATTTTTTATTTATTTAGTATTTTCTAGGGTTTGTTTTCTATTTTTCTATTTTATCTTTATTAATATAATTTTATTTTGATTTTTATTAGCTTTTAGTTTAGTCTTATTTTATTAGGATTAATTTAAGGAGTTTATTTTTAGTTTATTAGATTTTATATTTTTTTTAGAACTTTAATTTTCATTTAGATTTTAAGTTTTTATTTCTTTTGTTTTATTTTAGTTTTTATATAGCTTAGGATTTTTCTTTTTTTAAGTTTTAATATTTTTATTTTTATTGTTTTTAGTTTGTTTTATTTTTTTTTAGATTTTTTTTTTATTTTTTTATTTTTTTATCTTTATTAATTTTATGTTTTTAGTTTACTTATTGAGGGTCACAAATTAAACACACCCACCCACTTACCTACACACTATTCCTACACCCAAACTAAGCTCTCACCCTCACCTAACCTTCCTACACCCTACTACACCTAATCATCACCACACCCATCTTCAACCTCCAACCAAAACTCTCCTCTCCCTCTCTCCTCAAAGCTCCATAGCCACACCACCATTAAACCCATCTCTCTCATCACCTCCACAACCCAATAGCCCTACACCCATATCCACTCAAACCACTCAATTCACCATACCCGGCAGCCCCACTTCCTATTGAACCAACACCCCGGCGCCGATCGACCTACCACCGACCCTCCAACCCTTTGACCCCCTGCCTGTGACCCTTGTCCCCCTCATCACCTTATACCTCCGGCCAGAAAACGACGCCTCACCTTACAACCAAATTACCCATCTCCCTTAAGCCCTCCGGTGACCCCTCTCCAGTAGAACCATACCCGAATCCCCCTGCTCGACCCAAACCCGCCACCCTTTGGACCTACTACCTCCTGCCCAGGCGCGATCCTTTGACCCGAAACCATCGATGACTTCAACCCGAACTCACGCCCGACCTGCCACTTCTTCAACTCGTGACATCCAAACTTAAAACCAACTTCAAAACCCATTTTCCCCTTTAACCAAAATCGTGCCACCTGCCAAAATACCAAAGACATAACAAATACATGTGCCAACTAAACCCATTTAAACAAACCTTTACCCCATTTTCAAAAATAACCCCAACTACCATTTCTACACCAATTTCCAAAACTACCCCTTTAACTAAATCAAATTTGTTCCAATCCCCTCACCCACATGACCTCACACCCCATTTCCATGCACATTAAACCTTCCCAAAAATACCCCTTAGCCCCATGTGTGCCATGCATCTACTATAAAAGAAGACTCAAGACCCCATTTGAAGGGGGATATCATCAAATAGGGAGAGAATTAGATAGAGAAACACCATTTTTATTTTTTTAGTAGCTTAGTTTTTTTTAGATTAGAGAAAAAATTCAATAAATTGTGTGTTGTAATTAATTGAGATGAATGAAGAATTGAAGAATTAATGCAATTGAAGGCAATTTTGGTTTGATTACTCCTCTCTAATTTTTATTTTATGCTCTTATTTGATTCTAATTTTTATTGGATGATGATTATGGAGGGCTAATCATCCTATTCAAGGGATGAATTGAAACCCTCATGAATCCAATTTGGTTTAATTGACAATTATAATTTTGTTAGTTTTCTTTGATTAGTAAATTTAATTCCTAATTATTTTCACATTGAGAAATGGAAAATCATCCTTGAGAGAGGATTAAAATTTTTATCATTTGATCGTTTGATTCAAACTAGATATAGGCTTATCACTTGATTTAAATATTAGTATAATTTTCATCTACTCGTGTTTTTACTTTGTCTAATTAAAATTAGTTTGGTGAATCGATCCTAGCTGGTGATTCATTTAATTGATTTTAATTCATTTAGAGTAGTGCTTGTGGGGATTAAACATACTTTTCTAAAATAATATTCAATTAATTCATTAGTGTAATGAGAATTAGCTTTTGAATTAAATGAATATTTTGGAAATTGATGAAATTAAAATTGTGCAAGTTAGATAAATTTGTGTGAATTGGGGGTGGATTTTTCGTCCCTTGAATATTTCTCTCATTTAGTTGCACTCCACTCACTTTTATCACACACTTGTTCATATTTTTTACTTTTTACTTTTAGTTTGATTACCCCCTTTTATTTAGTTTAGTTTAAAACCTCACCCTATTGTTTTAATATTGAAAAAGCTAAAAAAATTAGAAAAAGTGAAAAAGCACAAAAAGAAAATAAAAAGTGAATTACAAATATCTTCCCTTTGCTTTACCCCCTTGGAAGTGGATTGATACCCTTACTTACCGCTACACTTGAGTTGATATTATTTTTTAGTTATTTGAGGTTTTGACTAACTTGGCTTTCAAACAACGACACACACAAAGCAAAGTTATCATGAACCCAACCCTAAGTGTTTCGAATGGATATAAAAATAAATTCTTAAGTTAATTAATTAATTAATTGAAAATGTGTCCTTTTGATAATACTACTGTCGTATGACTTTTAACTCTGTTTGTCCTAGGTAACCGGGGTGTTTAAGAATGGGATGCGCGTGTTAACAATCTCATCACGTACTTTATTTTTATTCTTGATTACTTATCATATGGGTTCATTCCTTTATATATGTAATGCCTTAAATAAATAAAGTCTTCATTTTAATTAAGTGTTTAATTCTCGGCTAGTTTTGTATCTAGTAAAATCACTAGGGGTTGGGGGATCGTCTTCCGACCTTATCTTTCTTTCAAATTTATTAATCAATAAATTGTTAGTATTGCATGCATAGTTAAGTTAGATAAGATTTCATTGCTTTCGTAGTAGTAGTACATAGTTCCCCATCATAATCATCTTTTTTTTTTCTTTCGTGAGTTATTCATTAGGGTTAGTCTGTTTGCTTAGTAGTTATCACGAGCGATCGTGTTAGTCCCTGAGTTTGACACCGGGTTTACCGGATGCTTACTTGAGTGACCGTTTTACACTTGAATCGTATTCACACGTGTTAGAGACATTTTTAGGGTTGCGTCAAATTTTTGGAATCATTGTCGAGGACTAGGTAGATATACTAGGTTAGGTCGAATTAATCCTATAATTTGACTCTAATTCTTAAAAAAAAAAAATCCAAAAAGCTAAAAACATTCATAAAAAAAATACAAAAAATCTTTAAAATCCAAAAAATATTCTCTCCATCCTTAAATGAAAAACACTCCTCCGAATACTCCACCACCACTATCATCCACCTCCACTCTCAAAACCCTCTTGCAAAAGTTCATACTTGAGCAAGAGCAAGCAATTCAAACTCAAGCTCTCCAAAGGCTTGAACAACGTTTAAATGAATTGGAGTGTGAGCGAGAGTCGGATATTCCCATGGCTCCACCCATCGTTGCCACCGAGTGTGATGATGATGTGTCATCTTGTGACACGAATTTTAAGTGTGACCAATCCTATCCTCCTGAGAATCTTGAAATTGAGACCATTCCATGGTCCGGGTCCCAAGTCGACAATTGTGTTGACTTACCTTTTATTAGTGAGCCTGATCCAATTCCACCATATCCAAATGAACCCCACCTCGCGGTTCCTATTCCCATTCCCCTTCCCTCTCCCGTCATATCCAAAAATATGCCCGAGTCTACACCTATCGAGCTTCACCCTTGTGTTCCCGAGGAACCACTTCCTCTTAGGTTAGCTCCGGCTACTAGTGCATACCATTTTCTCGAGATAGAATCCGTGGTAGTTCCTAACTATCCGGATTTGGATCCTATTCCACCATGCATGGCTCCCATTGAGCCTGATGTTTTTAGTGATTCTTCTATCTCCGATCTTGGTGCCTCGTCTTACCCACCCACCACATTCACCAATGATACCTTTTTGGAGAAGTTGACAACTCCATCTTTAGAAACCACACTCCATTGTGAGTATTCATTTACTCCTCCCAATGAGTGTGTGTCTCCCACGCTTGAGTTGGATCATCTTCCTCCACCGTTTATCCCACCCGATACACCATTTGTCCCACCCGCCCCACCCATTATCCTTTCTACCCCACCACCTGGTTTGGATCTTGATTTTTCACATTTTAAGTTTCCATCTACATTTTTAGATCCTCACCTGAAACCATCTTCCACCTTCTACGAGAGAATTTGTGGTGATACTCTCTACCACCGTGACACCGAGCTTGTTATTCTATGCACACCACTCTCTTGTGGTGTCAATTTTTTTCCGATACAGCTCCCTGGCGTGTCACGGCGCGACCATTATCATCGCCCATTCATAGAACGGTCATGTGATTTTTCTGAGGCCCACACCATTCCACTTTCCAAACCTTTTTGCCTTCCTCACCAACTTGAGCACCATTCTTATAGGTCCCTTGTTGCCCTCACCTTTCGGCTCAACAAGGCCCCAGACCGATACCTTTCCACCCTCATCTTTACCCTGATCCCCACCCACCCATGGTCCACCGATGCTTTGCATCGTGTGATGAACTTTGCCATACAAGTGCATTGACTAATTTAGCCTGTTTCCAACAAGACTGGCTCTTCAGTCTTGTTTGGGGGTGATCTTCATCACCCAATTTTTCTGCCACCCCGTGCTTTCATAGATCTTATCCTTAGGGTGAGAATGGTTCGGTCTGGCTGAAGACATTAAACTTAGCGCTACCGGGAGAAGCCCGCGTTTCTTGTACTAGTCTCATCCTGTTTGGGGGTGGTGTTTCACATCACCCAATGCTTTATCATGCTTATAGACTTGTACACATTTTTCTCTCATTTTATTCAGGTTTCATTTTGGAGATATATGTCTACTTCATTAGCGGTTCATTCTGGTAATCTCTTTCCTACCTTATGTTCTCAATTTTAAAAATCATTTTACCTAACATCGAGGACGATGTTCTTTTTGTTTGGGGGTGGGGAATTTTATCAAAATCGTACCTCTTTTGAAAAATTTTGATTTTTAAACCTGATTTTTAAAATTTCGTGCAGTTTCTTTCATCTCAATCAGTGATGTGAATTTTCAATCGTCCATATTTCAAAGTCTAGGAATCAAGCTAGAGAATATTTCTTATTAATAGCTTATATAATACATAACAAGGCATGTTGCACCATGAATTTCTAGACTCAACAAAATTTGCGCACTTATCACGTCACTGCGGTTAGAGTTGAAGAGTACAACAATTCTAAAGAGAACCTTAAGGATCACTAGTAGATACTTTAGCTTGTGAGATTTGTGCCTTTCACCCTTTCAGAATGTCTTACGCAATCTCCGAGTCACAAGTTGATTCAACTTCTTTTGGGTCCGCACTAAATTGTTGTATGATCTCATTCTCTTTCATAAAAATTTGGTTGATCACTGAGAACGACATCATTTTCGAGTTGTAAGAAACGCGTGTCTTGAAATTTGTCCCGAATACTCGATTTTCATCCATACACCTACCACTTTTCCATTTCGCATCCATTTTTCACCCATACACTTCACTCATTACATTCCCATACCTTCCCATATTTCATATATATTCCCCTCACCATCCATATATTTCCCCACACCCCCACCTATCACCTCCATTTATATCATCCATCATCATTTTCAAATAAAAGAGTGTGATTTCAAATGTAAATGTCTTCATTGTTGGTTTGAAAAGTGAGAGAAAAAGAAAAAGAAAAAAAAAGAAAAAAAATATAGCAAAAATAGGAAAAATAGAAAAAAAAGAAAAAAGAAATAGAAAAAAGAGAGTAAAGAAAAGAAAGAGAGTTTATAGTTAGTAGTTAGTTGTAAAATAAAGACATTTGTGCCTAAAGTATAGTACACTCTTCAATCATATGCATTCATCCATCATCCTTTATCATTCATATCACCATTACATCCTACATACCTCATCCATACACCACCATTCTACCTCATATCATCATATCCTTTCCATCTCATTTCCCCTCACCCATATACATACATATTCCCCTAGGTGTTCGGGCAAATGAAAGTCGACGTGGTGAATAACTCGACGTTCTCACTATAGTGATTAACATTCTTTCATGAGATCACTTTTCTTTCAATTTCTTCGTTCTTTCTTATGTGTGTGTGAGACGTTTGAACTTGCTTACATTTACTCACCTCCTCACACACAAGAGCGATACACTAACCCTAATCTCGAGAGTTCGTTTGAGAGAGATATATCCGTGAGATTTGAAGTTGAAGCGTTGATTCCGACAAGGAAATCTTGGAATTACTCTTGTGATATTCGACCCGTTTTGACTGATTCACACTACACATGTTGAGTTCTAGGAAGGATGTGCCTTGAGTATTTACTTAGCTAAAATTTTTACACTATCTAGCTTGTATTTCTGAAAATATTTTCTCATGTGATGGATTGTGCGATTATTCTATGTCTAATAAGAGATTGACTGCCTTTTAATAAATTTTTGCAAATAAGAATTTTGTGGGTATATTCTCTGCAAACCCTCACGAGACACAACTCGTCCTGTAGGGCAACCTATAGGTTTAAAGGCTTGTTGCATGTGCTAAATGCAATCGCAAGTGCCCGCGAAAGTGATACACTTTTGGTTTCTTATCTTTCTCTTTCTCTCTATCTTATTGCTCGAGGACTAGCAACGCTCTGTTTGGGGGTGGTGTGATAAGTACCCAAAACTGTACAATTTATACCCCGAATAGATGTATTTTAGTTGCTAATTCTCGATAATATGGGTCTTATGTGCTTAAATGTTTGTCATGCAGGCTTAACTGCAGTTGCGGTATCAAAAGCTACATTTAGAGGCCAGTTGCAGTTAGAATGGTGCTAATTCCCTCTCCCGTACCCCAATAACCTCACCCGAGCCCTAATCCTAGCCTTAGCTTTCCCCGAACCCCGTGTGTGTCTAATTTGTCCCTTTTTATTATTTTTTAGATTTTTAGTTTGAGTCATTTTTATTTTTAGAATTTATGTTAGATTTATTTTCTAATTTCTAGGATTTATTTTTGATTTATTTAGGATTTTTAGATTTTATTTACTATTTTTATATGTTATTAGTATATTTTATTTTATTTCATTTTTATTTTTATTAGTTATTAGTTTTATTTTTATTAGGATTAGATTTTTTAGGATTTCATTTAATTTTTTTAGTTTTATTTGATTTTACATTTAATTAGAATTTTAGTTTTAGTTTTATTAGATTTTATTTTTATTTCCTTTTTAGTTTCATTTTTTTTATTGAGTCTTTATTTAATTTTTAGAGTAGGAATTTATTTATTTTTAGATTTTTAGTTTTTTAGTTTTAATAGTTTTATTTTTAGTTTATTAAGTGTCATTTTTAGGGTCCAACTTAAACACACACATAACCTCCCCTTATCCTACACACATATTCACCTTCATCCACACCATAACTCTCTTACACCCTCACACACTCAACCATCATCCAACCCATCTTCAACCTCCGAAAATATTCTCTCTCTCCTAAACCTCCATTACCACCATTAAACCCACACACTCTCTCTCAACCTACACCACCCATACCCCCTGTTTCCAAACCAACAAACCTTTTCCACTCTCAACACTAGCAGAAGACCCGACGGCGACAAGCCCCGTCACCTCTTGACCCCTCCCGTGTCCCTTCCGGAGGCCGAACCTACCTCCTGCCGGAGCCCCAACCTCCTTACCCGCGTCGGAGACACCCAACGCCGAACCTTAGCCCTCGGCCTGACCCCCTTAATTCGACCCCCCTCTCTCTCTCTTAAACCCCAAACCGCCGAAATTTTCACCCCCGTCGGTGCCCCCATCGTCTGTCAGCCTTAACCCGATCGCCTCTCTCCTCTCCATTCCTTCGTCGCCCAGCCCGCTCCGACGGACCCTCGTCACAGCCCCTCCGACGCTAATCTCACTCGTTGGAGCTCCTGCCACCTCTTCCTTAGACCCACTTGCTCAAGCCACAACCCACCATTGCAATCCACACCCATGAAACTCCCAAAACCAAGCCATGAACCCAAACCCATTTTGTCCCATTTCCAAATCCCCACACGACCTGCCATTCCAAATGCCAAACAAACCAAAGACCAATTAAACCCATGTGCCAATAAAACCACTTATTCCCATTAAACCCATTTAACCCCTTTTTCCTATTTTAACCCAACTTCCCATTTTTTATCCTAAGCCACGACCTGTTCAAAACCAAAACCAAACAAATACCCCATATGTCACTTACCCCTTCTAAACCAATATAAACCCCTTTTCCCAATATACCCTTAAAAAATCCTAACTACCTCTTCTAACCCAATACCCAAAATATCCCTCAAACCAATATCAGATTTTATTCTCTCACCTCAATATCCACATGACACACCCAAACCACATGCACACTTAAACTAATTACCCAAATTAACCCCCATGCTCCATGCCTTGTATAAATGAAGATGAAGACCCAATAAAAAAAAAGAGCTTAGAGATAGGAAGAAAATTCTAGAGAGAGAGTTTAGTTTAGAAAATAAATTAGAAAAACACCATTTGTAAATAGTTTTGTTTTATTCTTTTTTTAGATATTTGTGAGGATAAATATTGATTGAGATTTAATTGAGTGTTGATTTTAATTTCATATTACTTTGATCACTCACTTGGAGGGTTGTATTCTTCAATTTCAAGGATAGAGTTCAAATTGCCAATTTCAATGAGACTTGTGAAGATTTGTTCTCTTTCTCTACTCTTTTATTATATTAATGCCTATTGAATATTTGTTTACTATGTTTGATACCATGTTAGGCTAAATCCCCTTTCAAGGGGTGGGGTAAAACCCTTATTTGATGTTATTTTATTTTAATTAGTTTAATTACCTGAAAAGTCCATTTGAATGTTAATTTTGATCCCCCACCCTTAGATTTACGCCTCGAGAGAGGGTAAATGATTTTTGAGAGAAAATCGAAATTCTAATTATAATACCCATTTTAGATTCGAACTAGAGATAGGGGTTTCTTAAGTGGGGTATTATAACTGGAATTTCAACTCTAAATTTAACTTCTAAGATTGACATAAATTTTAATTAATCGATCCTAGCGGGTGATTAATTAAAAGGAGTGTAGATTTATTTTTCTAGAGTTGTGAGGTGTTAAACTTAATATTCTAAAATGTTATTATTAATATTACACTTACAACGAGAGTTGATTTGTAATTTTGATATTAATTTGGGAGAATTCAACTAATTAAATTAGTTAATTAGAATAGCTAAAATTTGTGGTGTAATCCCACTCCTTGATTGTTCTCACAATTATTTGCCTCACTTTATCTTTTACTTTAGTGTTAGACTTTATTTTCCATTTTAGTAAATTTCTAATTAGTTGTTTTCATCTCACACTTTTAGTTTAGTTTAGTTTAAAATCTCACCTCACCCTATTGTTTTAATATTGAAAAAGCTAAAAAAATTAGAAAAGTGAAAAAGCCCAAAAAGAAAATAAAAAGTGAATTACAATTGAATTTGCTCCAATTTTGTGTTTCCCCCTAGAAAGTGGATTGACTCCCTTACTTACCCTCTACACTAGTTTTGTTATAATTTTGTAGGTTCAAGGGAAATTTTGATGGATAGAGAAGTTGCACAACGACAAAATCTACATTAGAGATAATTTTTCTCATTATCACCCGCCCCCGCCCCCGCCTTTCTAACAAGCTCCACCCATACAAGCACCACCTCCCACGCCATATATCACCCCACAGCGAAGAAGTCTCGAGGACACTTTAAATCAATTCATGCAAACTCAATCAATGATAAACGCTCAAAATGCCCAAAATTATGCTGAATTGAAGGCGTCGTTGTCTACGTTGCAATCTTCCCTAAGTGTCCAAAAGAAGGGCAAGTTTCTCGCCCAGGGCCAAAGACCTCTCCAATGTCAAAATTGTGTTCGCTCTAATACTAATGAGAACAAACAACAATGTCAATAGGTTACCACTCTACGTAGTGGGGGGGTTATTGACTTATCACCTCCCCCACACGACAAGCATAATGACAAGGAAGTTTCGCCCAGCACGAAAGAGGCTGAAGATGATCCCTTGTAGGGGAGTGATAAAGAGGACACAATTAAGTCCGAGGTGGGAGTGAAACCCCCTAATGTCATGCCTCACCCTCAACGGTTGGTTCCTCCCCCTAAAAGGACCACTTGTGATGATATCTTAGAAGTACTCAAGCAAGTAAAGCTTAACTTACCTTTTCTCAAGGAAAAAAAGAAAATTACCACTTATGTAAAGTTCCTTAAGGACTTGCTAATGGTGAAACGTAGACTAAAGGTAAAGAATAAATTATTTCTAGCGCAGAACGTAAGTTCGGTACTTTTAAGTGACCTCACACCAAAGTATAAAGATCCGGGTGCACGCACCATTTCATATACCATTGTAGAGAGAAAAATTGTGATAGAGCCATTAGATTTAGGGGAGAGTTTTAATATTCTCCCTTACTCCATTTATAGATAACTCGATTTGGGGGACTTTAAGACCACAAAAATTACTCTCTAACTCGCAAATTGTTCCGTGAAGATACCTTGAGGATTGTTGAGGATGTGATCGTCCAAGTCGACACTTTCTACTTCCCTATAGATTTTGTTATTTGGGACATGGAGCTAAAGTAAAGAGCAAGAGGGGAAACTTAGAGCCATTTTGAGGAAGCACCAAATTGCTTTTGGTTGGAGCATCATGGATTTGAAGGGTATAAGTACCCTAATTTTTCCCCATAAAATCCACCTCTAGGAGGACGTGAGGCCTTTAAGGGAGAAGCAAAAGTGTTTGAACCCCACGATGAAAGATGTCGTGACAGAGGAAATTATTAAATTACTGGACGCGGGCATAATATATCCTATCTCAGATAGCAAATGGGTTAGTCCTATTCTAGTCGTCCCGAAGAAGTCAGGGATGATTGTGGTCGAGAACGCTAAGGGTGAACTTATTCCAAAACATACCACCACCAGGTGGCGCATTTGCATTGACAACCAAAAGCTCAAGGACGGCACTAGAAAAGATCATTTTCCCTTACCGTTTATTGATCAAATGCTAGAGAGAGTAGCGGGCCACCCGTTTTATTTCTTTGTAGATGGTTATTTTGGATATAACCAAATCGAGGTGGACTTAGTGGATCTAGAAAGACGACATTCACATGTCCTTTGGGCATGTTTACCTACAAACGTATGACATTTGGTTTATGCAATGCACCCATGACCTTTAACGGTGCATGCTTAGTCTTTATAGTGATATGGTCGAGAGAGGATTAGAGGTTTTCAGGGACGATTTCAGTGTTTTCGGTCCCTCTTTTGACCATTGCCTCACTAATCTTGAGAAGGTGCTAGCCAGCTGTGTGGAAAAGAACTTGGTACGGAATTGGGAGAAGTGCCATCTTTTGGTTATCGAAGGAGTAGTTCTTGACCACATCGTTTCATCCAAAGGTATTGAGGTAGATAGGGAGAAAATTAATGTCATTGCCGATCTTCCCCCACCTAAGTCACCAAAGAACGTGCGCTCTTTTTTAGGCCACGCGGGTTTCTACCGTAGGTTTATTAAGTATTTTAGTGCCAGCACTGGGTCTTTAAGTAACCTAATAGTAAAAGATGCCCCATTTGAGTGGAAATAAGCATGTCAAGGAGAGTTTGAAAAATTAAAAAGCATGCTAGTCTCCGCTCCCATCATGCAAGCTCCGGATTGGTCCCTTCCATTCGAGATTATGTGTGATGCTAATGATTATGCAATTGGGTTTGTTTTGTTGCAAAGAAAGATAAAAAGTCCCATGTCATCTACTACGCTAGCCAGACCATAACATACTCTAACTTAACTACTCCACCACAGAGAAAGAGTTGCTAGCGGTAGTCTTCGCCCTAGATAAATTCATCTCCTTCCTCATCGATTCACCCATTACTTGCTTCACCGACCATGCAGCTCTCAAATATCTCCTTTCCAAAAAGTATGCGATGACACGCCTCATCAGGTGGATCCCACTTCTCCAAAAAATTTCTCTTTCAATTAAAGATAAATAAAAGGAGTAGAAAATGTCATCGTCGATCATTTATCGAGGTTTTCGTTCGACGTACCTAGCGATCCTATACCCATAGATGATTATTTTCGGATGAGAAATTATTTAATACTTTTTCTCTCCCCTAGTTTGAGGATATAGTGAATTATCTTGTCATGGGGTTCGTTCCCCCTGGTTGGACGCCGCAAGAGAAGAGAAAGTTGCTTATGTGACACCCCTCAAAATCTGACAGACGGGGTGGCCAGCCACCGCCGTCGAACTACGTTGGGCGTGAACTAAATACATACCATTATTAGCATGAGACATAAATAAATCTATCCATAAGATAAATAATTGAATCAATCCCAAATGATCGTAAACAACCGAGCGATAAAAGACCCAGCACATGCTAAAACTCCATTAAATTCAATCTCCAATAATGCTTACATAAAATCTGAATAATAAACCGACTGAATAATCCAACTGAAATCGTCTAAATAACTTTGGAACCGAATGGCACAATAAAACTCAAATGAAGTATCATAATTAAATACAACTGACAAGGAAAGTCTAAACTAAAGTAAAGCAATAAAATAATAACTCCAGCTACACCTCTAAACGATATCCAATAAATCATATGCAGCTACACCAGCACTAACACCTGAAAAAGTTAGTCAACGTACGAGGTCAGAGCCCCGAGCATGAATACACACTACTCCCCTCAAATAGGATCTTTGAATCCAGAAAATAGTATTATACTCAATAAATATCACAATAGAGTATTTTAAATTAAACGCGATAATTAAACGTGATAAATATAAAACACTAACTACCCGCAGAGATCCCATTTAAAAGGCACACCGATATGATTTTAAATTCTCAAGTCCCACGATGTTAATTAATTAAATTAACCAACTTTTATTAATGTTCCCACTTTTTACTATGACGGTCCTCCCGTCCCGGGTGGTAATTTTCACAAATGTATCATACTTCCCCTTGTCAAATGGCCTCTGATCCGTTTAAACTGTCGATCCCGCCCCATGCAAGGTTCCACGCACGACACGATATAAATCGTCCTCTGACCCATTTAAACTATTGGCTCTGACACATTATGTCGCCACAAGTTTTAATACCCATTTTTATCTTAGGCATTAATTCACAATTTCTCAATTTCACAATTTATACATTACCCCACCCTTTTAATCGATGTGAGATCCCCAAAATACCCCTTAGTCCCATACCTAAGGGTCCCCAAGTTATTAATACATCCTACCCTATGTAAAGGATAAATTTCTAACATAAACCTCAACCTAGTCTCATGTCTAGGCTAGCGTAACGACGATAAGGTAACAAAAATCAGCCCACCCCTGACATAATCAAGTCGTAATAATCTACCTTCACTAGTCCCATACTTAGAAGGCGTAAATCATCACAAGGCCTACCCACTAGTTCCATACCTAGAAGGCATCCTAAAATATAAGGAGCGAAAAAAATACCCAACAACCCATCATCACAAGCGCAATATAATAATACCAACAAGTCACACAAACAAGCATAATTAATCAACGTATAAAACTACGCATGATAGACCAATTCCATTAAATCTTCATTTAATTTTCGCACCGTCAAAATACCCAATTAATTGCATTCAATTATTTAATATTAAATATACCGCGATTTCATCATTAATACATCAAAATCCAAATTTCATTATCTCTACACAAATTATGTGAGTTATACGCCCCCAAATTTATTTATTTCAAAACTAGGATTTTTTTACATGCAACTTAAACCAATAAAAACCAAAATCCACTCATAAATCCTACGCACCCAAGGGTTATGAATACTATTCATATTAAATAATTTTATAAAAACAGCCCCAAGTTTTATGTGTCCACTTTCTCAAATTAGATTGCTAATTGATTTTAAGAAAACATGAGATTAAGGTTTAGGCAACACTTAAAACACATAATACTAAAGGAAAAGAATAGAGTATTCATGCTTGAAATTAGTTGGACAAAAATTTGAGTTAAAGGTTGAACTCCTCTTGAGAAAACACCAATTGAATCTTCAAAACTTGTTAAAAGTTGGGGCTAAGGGTTGAAGATGAGAGAAAAATAGTTTGGAAACACTTTCTGGAGAAAGTTAGAGAGAAAAGTGATTTTCGAAGTCTCGGCCCCGTATCAGTTTAGTATATAAAGGGTTTAAGAGGTAAAACCAGATTAGGAGTCTAAGCAAGCCACTACCTCAGCGTCGTTCGAATGAAATACGATGTCGTTCGAACGAGATGCTATGTCGTTCGAACGACATACGTTGTCGTTTGAACAACCCACATCCAAAAATAAAATCTTTTAAATCTGACTTTAATTATCTGATAAAAATACATTAGCAGAACAAATACGTACCTGCCAGATAGATAATTAAACAAAAGCCTTTTAACCTTTTTATAAAAGACCCGAATTAATTCCCAATTGAAAATTTACTAACAAAACCAAGTTAAATTCTTAAAGGCTATTAAATCCAAAATTTTATTTTACTCCAATTTAATTAAAGTCAATTAATTAAAACATGGGGTGTTTTGTCGCACATGTTCTTTTATGACGATCCCTATTTGTTCAAATATTACGTGTACCAAATCATTCGAAAACGTGAGCTGGATGATGAGATTCCTAGTGTCATCCGCTTTTGTTATACATAAGTTTGTGGAGGCCATTTCTTCGCTAATAATACAGTCGCTAAGATCCTTCAAAGAGGTCTCTATTGGCCTACAATTTTCCAGAATGTAAACGCTTATTACAAATCATGCGATAGATGCCAAAAGATGGGAGCCATCACTCGATGAGACATGATGTCATTGATCCCTATTCTCGTTATCGAGATATTCGACTGTTGGGCATCGACTTCATGTGACCCTTCCCTCCCTCCTTCAGTTTCTTATACATCCTTGTTGTGATAGATTATGTGTCTAAATGGGTTGAGGTCATAGCTACTAGGATGAATGACAATAAAGTGGTGATAAAGTTCATTCAAGAACACATACTTTCTCGATTTAGTGCTCCGAAAAAGATTATTAGTGACAACGGTAAGCACTTTTGCAATAGATCATTTCAGAAGTTAATGAGGAAGTATGGCGTCATCCACATGGTTGGGATGACTTATCACCCATAAACAAATGGGCAAGCTGAGTTATCAAATCATGAGATAAAGCACATTCTCGAAAAGGCCGTTGATCCTAACCGAAAGGATTGGTTTACAAGATTGAACAATGCACAATGAGCGTACCAAACCGTCTATAGGAACCTCATCAGGAGGTCCCCATTCTGCTTTGTCTATGGCAATCCTTTCCATATCCCCATTGAGCTTGAGCATAAAGCGTATTGGAAAATTAAGAGGTTGAATTACAATTTAGATAAAGCCGGTGAAGTGTAGAAACTTCAATTGCATTAGTTAGAGGAGATACACAACGATGCATATGAGAGGGCCCGCATATCCAAAGAAAGAAAGAAACTCGCGCATGAGCACACTATCCATGGAAAGAAGTTTCATGCCGGTCAAAAGGAGCTTTCCTACAACTCGTGCTTACACTTGTTCCTGACAAATTATGTTTAGGGTGGACCGACCCATTTGTGATAAAAGAGGTATTTCCCCACGGTGCTATAGAATTAGAAAATTTGAAGGGTGGGGATGCATTTAAAGTGAATGGACAATGCCTAAAGCCATATCTTAAGGCTTGTGTTGAGGAAGCCAACACAATTTGGTCATAGAACCCCGTCTACGGGGATGCTCGAGTTTGAAAGAGAATTATTCGCACCCTCGACACGTATGTGATGAGTATGTGTTTTATATTAGTGAGTAGAGTCCATTTTAGGGTAGTTTAAAGGTTCGCACATGTCATAATTAAGGTAAGTTAGGAGCACTACGTCGAGTTCTCACGCATGGGAGAACAAATGGGCGTACGAGAGCGAAGCTGAGGTGTCCCGAGATCTTGAGGTGTTTAAGGATATTTTAGATACCTTGGAGAGTAGATCTTAGGTCTGGAAACACTTAGAATCTAAAAACCATGAAGAAAATACATGTTGAGGTAGCGAGCTCTGGGTGAACCGCAAGCCAAACCAGTGTGCAGGCGAATCGTTTTGCTTGCACAATTCGAATCGGTTCGGACGACCTGGTGGTAGATTCTCCCCCCTTTTTCTTTTCTCATCAAATGCATACTCCTTTTTTCCATTCCCTCCATACATATTCGCCCATACAAAACCTCCCCCCACCTAATTTTTCACACCTTTCCATTCCCTCTGCCCCTTCCCACCTCCAACTTTTCCATTTCCCACCCATTCATACCTATAAATACCCCCACCCTTTCCTCCACACCAAAATTCCTACTCTATTCCTCTCTCAATTTCTATCCAATTCCTTACTCATTCTTCATGGCTCCCCATTGTGCCCCTCGGTTCCTAAAATATGACTCCACCATAATCCTAGATGAGAGGGTTGACCACATGTTCTGGTCCAACCAAGAACGCGATTGGTATGACGCGTTCTTCAAACCAACACGCATAATTCATATTGAGCATTGTGTCAAGTGGTAGGATCTCCCTACCGGGGTCAATGCCCTATTCAACCGACGAGGGTGGTGTAGTTTCTTCAACCCTCTGATCGATAGGGTATATAAAGAGGAGGTGTGCATTTTTTATGCGACCCTAGCCCAAAAATTGTCCATGCTTCACAAGGCCTTCATGGACAACACCCGCATTCCCTTCTCCTTTACCATTATCCAACGAAAAATGCGTGAAAAAATCAGAGAGATATTTGGATAGGTGGGACATGAGTATGATGATACAACTTTAGGCGGATATGTACCGCTTGCAATTAGGGTTCGACGCACAATTTACATTCTACTTCTACTCCCCCTACACTCGTGATCCCAACGCTCCTGAGCCGTCTCAATAAATATTTTCGGGTTAATTTTGATTCATCTTTATGTAGTTCTTGGGTTTTAATGCAATTTCTTTTGTAAGAACTATGTAATTGCACTATCCTTTCTTTTTGTACTTGTATGGTGTTTCTAATGACAAGTTGCATTTTAAATATTTGTTTGTTTTATTTTTCGCACTTATTATTTTTCTCATTTAGATTTTATTCCTTTTGATTGAGGACAATTCCAAACTCTAAGTTATGGGCGTGACAAGTGCGGGTTTTAAACACTTCATAAATTTTTAAAATGCCCAACAAATTTGAAATTTTTTGAAAAATCCAAAAATATTTTTCTTCAAAATAAATAAAAATTAGAATTTAAATTTTTTCGAAACATCATTAAATTTTTGTTTGAAGTCTCAATTTGTAAAAACTTAATGCACTAAGCCAAAATTGAGCAAAAATTGACGACTTAACGAATATGTGTTGAGATTTTTAACCCGGTGAGATTTCGAGCCTATCACTTTTTTAGAGTAGTTAAATCAATCCGAGTTAATGGTTAATTCAAAGTTCAATTTAGTGTTAAATAAGTCATTGAAGATCCTAATTTTTTATTTTGATCGGTTACGGGAAACGAGTGAGATGTCGTCTTGAAAATGAGCTAAAAATATCTCCAAGTTAAGTATTATCTTGTGATGCATATGGTAAAATAATTAGTAATTCGGACAAATGATGTTAGGCTACCGATTGTTACCCCAAAATATTATCCTTAAAAAGTCATAAAAAAGTTAGCCATTATTGCCAGCCATTGAACCTAATAATAATTTATACCCTTTTCGTTTGTTAACTCGAAAAACCTAATTAACTGAGAGTTGTGAAAATAAAAATTCATCAATCAAGTCCAAATGGTGCAATAATAAGGGGGGAGAAAAAAATAGCAAAAGGCTCAACAAAAATAGCAAGAAAATAAATAAATATATATATATATATATATATATATATATATAGAGAGAGAGAGAGAGAGAGAGAGAGAAATGAGAAAAATATGAGAAAACAAATTGAAAAAGAAAAAAAATGAGCAAATGCCTGAGAAAGTGCTAACGGATATCGTAAGCAAAAATTTTCAACTCCGAAAAATTCTCAACCATTCTCATTATTACCCAATGCACCTTATAACCCGGGAAAGTCCTAATCGAGTCCAAATAACGAAATTAATTACTGCGTGGAGAGCTAAGACACAAAAAGATAATAAGAGAGATTAATTGGTGCGGATAAGAGTAAATGTTTCTCGTTTCTCAATAATCATATTCTGGTGATGAGATCTATTCACCTCAAATATTTCGTCTTTCTAATTGTATGTGTGAATTTGTGTCCATTACATTTACTCTGTATATCATGCATACTGAGAGAATTAGCCACATTCCGAGTGATTCGTTTGTGAGTGCATCCGTGAGAAATTGAACAAAACGAACCTTCGAAAAGTAACGTAGTGATCAATTGGTGGAAGTTAGTGGTTTGATTTTCGACTTCTCACACACACACACACACACACACACACACACACACACACACTATGAATTTAGATTTATCTAATAAAAAATTAAAGTTACTATTTTTTAGAAATTTAAATTTTGCGATTTTTAGTTATTTTGATTTTTTTCTTTGAGTTGAAAATGAATTTTGTGGGTAAATTCACTGCAAACCCTCACGAGATACAACTCGGCCTACTAAGGTAGCCTAGAGGTTTAATGACTTATTTCATATGCTAAATACAATCTCTTGCTCGCGAAAGAGGTGGTCTATCCCCATAAAGTTTTTACAAATTTCTTTAGCTCAGGCTATCATTCTTTTACATTGCTCGAGATATGCAGTTTTCTAAGTTAGGGGGATTTGATTTGGCGTAGATATTTTATATTTATCTCCTTAATTTCGATTCTTTTATGACCCCATGCATTGTAATTAACCCTGATTTATCTCATATATATGCTACTAAATCGTTTTGGTAAATATTTATTATTTTGTGTATTTCTCGTCTGTTTTACATGTATTTCATCCAAATAAATGTGGGAGAGAAACCAGAACAGTGAAAACCAAGGAAAGGAAGTTGAAGGGAATTTTTGTAATTTTTTAGCCATAGTCCGGAGGCGAAGCCACTAGAAAGTTGAAGAATATAAAATCATAAGAACACTGGAAGAAATGACGCTTTAATCCGAGCTACAGTGAAGAAGTTACGCAAGTTCAAAATTGAGAAGAAAATCCAGAGCAACAGAGGAATTTAAAAATTATGTGCATGTAAACCGGTTCGGAGGTCCATGCGAACCGGTTCGGTCCACCTGAGCACGAATTTTACTTATTCTGATTTTTTTCCCTTAGAGTTGTATGACTTTAGGACTCTTGCAAAATTGACCTCATTGAGTTGTAAAACAACATTAGTCATATCATAGTTAGTTTTAACCTAGTTTTGTGAGGAGAAAAAGAGGCAAGAATATAAGAGATTGTTTTGGCACCAAGTTTATGCTTTGTGGATCATTTTCATGCGATAATCAATATAGTTTGTCTTTCTCTCCCTTGATCTTGCTTATAATTATTTTTTGGTTTTCTTGCATTGTTTATTCATACTTGACTGTTTAGCTACATATTAATGATGACTACTTTCACATGCAACGTCAAAATCATGTTTTTCATTAGTAACATCATGTACGGCTAGATTTCCAAGGGTTGGAATGAATGAACCCAACCCTAAGTGTTTCACATGGATATAAAAATAAGTTCTTGAGTTAATTAATTAATTGAAAACGTGTCTGTTTGCCCTAGGTAACCGAGGTGTTTAAGAATGGGATGCGCGTGTTAACAATCTCATCACGTACTTGATTTTTATTCTTAATTACTTATCATATGGGTTCATTCCTTCATATATGTAATTCTCGATATAAATAAAGTCTTCATTTCAATTAAATGTTTAATTCTCGACTAGTTTTGTATCTAATAAAATCACTAATGGTTGGGGGATCGTCTTCCAACCTTATCTTTCTTTCATATTAATTAATCAATCAATTGTTAGTATTGCATGCGTAGTTAAGTTAGATAAGATTTCATTGCTTTCGTAGTAGTAGTACATAGTTCCCCATCATAATCATCTTTTCTTTTTCTTTTCGCGAGTCATTCATTAGGGTTAGTCTTCTTGCTTAGTAGTCATCACGAGCGATCGTCTTAGTCCCAAAGTTTGGCACCCTATTTACCGGATGCTTACTTGAGTGACCGTTTTACACTTGAACCGTATTCACACATGTTAGAGACATTTTTTGAGTCGCGTCAGCCCCCTACGCTAAGGGTATGGATTATAAGAAACATATTGTTCCTGTCACGGCTGGCACCCTCGGTAAAGATTTATTAATTTATTTTTGCTTCATTTTCTAGTAAGGTGGTTTACCTTGGTCGATCTTAAAAGGGGTTGGAAAAAAAGAACACTTCCAGGCATTTGGTATTCTTAGTTCCCATGTTCATATTGGCTACGCACTAATATTTACGTTGGCTAAAAATTCCACAATGGTTCTTCAAATTGCTTTTGCTGACTACTTAGTGGCGGGATTTTCAGATTCCCCACAGTTGTTCATGTCATCAATATGAATGATAGGGGAACGTATGGGGGAGTGAATGAGTCCTCCACTCATGTTATCTACTTTAACTCTAAGGTTACCAAGTCGTTCCAATACCATGACTAAGGAGAAGAGGAATTGGAACCTCTTTTTTCGTTTCTTACGAGCAACGAAGTTTTTGGTTATATGGACATCCTGGTTAAAATGTTTACTCTCTTTCTAATCATATGCTCGGTGTATATGGAATTAATTTTCACATGTATGGATTAGACTTCTCCCCACATAGCATGACAAGTGGTAAGGATTCCCTTATTGTTTGTAGGCCTTAGTCAGACAGTGAATAAAAAATGACTGATGGAAAGTGGGAAGTGAGACTAAGCTTGCCCCCATAGATGCCAAATGGTAATGATTCCCATATTGTTGTAGACGTTAGTCGACAACCAAATAAAAATCAATGTAAAGTCCTTTAGGGACAAGAAGATAACATTCAATCAATCTCTCCAAAATCACAGACCTAAACTAACTCACTTACAACAACGAAGATAAGCGTGAAAGAGACCGACTATAAAAAAATTAGTTTCACGAGATATTGGAAGGAGTTAGGACTGATTAATATATATATATATATATATATATATATATATATATATATATCACTACACTAAATTATGCGAATAGTTACGGACTTGGGCCGTGACCATACCACGTGTGAACAAATTTACGGGCCACGGACCATGTTCCCGACCATACGATGTGGTCACGGATCATGTCATGGGGACAATGGTCTCGAACAAAGACCATGACCAACTGGTCACGGGACAAATCTACAACCATGCCTCACTAGCCTCGAAAGCTGGCCATGGCCCAAAGTCGTGACCAAGACTTAGAATTTCCACGAAACTAGACACGACCCAAAGCCGTGACCAGGCCCTTGACTTTCAAAAACCTAGTCACGGTCCAAAGTCGTGACAAAAAAAATTCCCCTTTAAACTAGGTCACAACCTATAGTTGTGACCATCTTTAGTAGTGAAAAAATAAATAACCATGGTGAGGGACTAGAGCCTTGACCATATTTAACTGGCAAAAAAATACGAACTATTTGGGTCCTATTCCCAAACCGGGAGTCCTACGACTATTCGGCTGGTTACTATGTGTTATGTTGGACGCGCTCGAGGTGTTCGTGTCACTTGCGGTGTCATTTGGGGTGATTGGGGGTGTTTACCCCCTCGTGATATGTTTTAAAGCCCGAGTGTGCCTGTTTTCGAATTTATGTCCTATTCCCAAACAGGGAGTCCCACGATTACGCAACTGGTTGCTATGTGTTACGTTGGACGGGCATGAGGTGGTCGTGCAATCCACGGTGTCGTTTGGGGACGGTTGGAGGTGTCTGCCCCCTCACGGAATGTTTTCAAGCCCAAGTGTGCCTGTTTTTAAATTCGTGTCCAATTCCCAAACCGGGAGTCCCACGACTACGCGATTGGTTGCTACGTGTTACATGTGACACCCCACTTATTAAAATAATAGGTGGCTAACCCTCTAGTAAAATAAAATAGGAATCTTGAATGTCTCATTCTTAGCAACACTGTCGAAAATTCAATTTATTACTAACCACCTATTATTTAATCAAGTCGTGTGTCAATTTTAAACTTTATTAAATTAACATAAATAAAACCATTCACAATCAACTATACCGGATAAATAATTAAATCCACAATCAGATAATCAAGTCTGAATACAGGAATATAGTAAAAGGTCTTAACCGAATAAACCATCGGTTTACAATCCAATATAACTGAATTAAATAAAATTGAACTAAAAACTGACATTGGGCAACATGCTCAGATAATAGCTGAATGAATCCTATTTAGAATCTCAAAGATAGAAAACAACTAAACAATCCCTGCAACACTCCACAACTGTTGCAGCTCCAATGCCTTGGAAGTGGTAATCATGCTCAACGTCCATGTGGCTGGACACCTAAAAGTTTCTGAAAATATTTTTGCACGGGTCACATTCCAAACATAATGAAAATATTTTTCAAGTAATTAAAATGTATAAATTAATATGTGTATATTCTTGCATTTTAAATTGCTACTGCACTTTTATGAGACACTACTCACCCCTCAACTAAAATGCGCACCTAATGTATGCATTTTAACCGCCTAGTTATGTTACCCCATCTAACTAGTATCAAACTACCCTTAAGTCCATACACTACCATATCACAAGTATTTTATAATATTAGCTTTCACATCCGCTTAATCATTATAATTCTCAATTATGATAAATTCCATCATTTCAAATAACTTTCATTACTTATCAATTCAATATTCACACTTTAATATTTCGTATCTATTTTTCTTCTCATTTATATACATATTTTCATATCACACACACACACACACACACACACATACATATATATATATATACGTATAATCGTCACCCCTCCGAGCTAAGACTCTTTGGATATGTCTCTCTAGTGTGCTATTCCGCTTCGGGGCACCATTACCCCATCCTGAGCTATCGGGACAAATCTCACTACTAAACTCAAAACCGTAAATTTATTAGAGGCAGTCATAGTCCTAAGACGGTAAGTTATAACCATACCAAATTTATCTCAATCGACTCCAACCTCACAAAGGCATGCATGGCGCTATGACCTGGGGTCGATACTTAGCCTGTTATTTTTCGCGAGGGAATATCACCCATGTCATGCAACCTCCACCAATAGCACCCACTAGAGTGGTATGTTCAAATAATTATACTCTACTGCTGATCTTGGGGATACTCGAGGGTATTCATTGCTAAAGGAGGAACTGCGATTCGTGTGATTCTCGAGGGAGTCATTGATGGTTCAAGGCTACGGTCTTTGTGGGTTCTTGTGAGAATTCATTGTAGTGTTTCACTTGTAAGTTTGTAAGTTGCTATTTACATTTTATTAGTGAAATAAAGGTTTTGCCCTGCAAGAATTTTTCCTGAAATTGTTTGGATTGCATGCTTATATGATTTAATGCTTTCAATCACATAGATACCTGTTTAGGGCTTAATAAAGTTGGAATCTTAGTTTGTTTGAGATTTACATCTAGTTGAATAAGTTAACTCTATTGAAATATTGTGAAATCTCAAATTGTATCACATTTCGCTTTCACACACGTACTAGTTTCGACTAGTCTAAAAAGCCCCCGTGACCAAAACACTACCCCCGAGTAATTAATTTTGACCATTTTGACCTATTTTGGATCGACCGTGCACTTGAAATCATCATCCGAGTCACCCATCATCAATTCACCATCTTATTCCCAACACGACCCACACGCGCGTCCAGAATAAGATACTATGAACCCGTCACTTTCACTCACTTATGACATAATATAAAGTAATGCGACTTCATTTACTTATCATTAAGTAAATATAATATCACATAAATATTAATCCATTTCTTGCTAATTAATATTTATTTAAATTCACTTTATTTTTGTAATTTTAAGTAAATCCATGCGACGCGTGTAATATATATATTCCTAAAAATATGGGGTGTTACATTACATCATACGTGCACGAGATGTTCCAGTCACTAGCGTTGCCATTTGGGAGCGGTTGGGGGTGTCTGCCCCCTTGCGTCACGTTTTCAAGCCCAAGTGTGCCTATTTTCAAATTCGTGTCATATTCACATACTGGGAGTCTTGTGACTATGAGACCACTCACTGCATGTCATGTTGAACGTGCACGAGGTGTTCGTGCCACCTGCGGTGCCGTTTGGGGTGTCTGTCCCCTCACGACACGCTTTTAAGCCCAAGTGTGTTTGTTTTCAAATTCATGGCCTATTCCTAAATCGGGAGTCCCGTAACTATGTGGTCGGTTGCTACGTGTTACATTGGATGCGCTCAAGGTGTTCATGTCACTCGCAGTGCCGTTTAGGGGTGGTTGGGGGCGTTCGCCTCCTCACGACATGTTTTCAAGTCCAAGTGTGTCTGTTTTTAAATTCGTGTCCTATTCCCAAATCGGGAGTCCCACGACTACGCTTCTGGTTGCTACATGTTATGTTGGATGTGCACGAGGTGGTTGTGCTGCTCGCGGTGCTGTTTGGGGGCGATTGGGGGAGTCTTCCCCCTCGCGGCACGTTTCAGGCCCAAGTGTGTCTATTTTCAAATTCGTGTTCGATTCCCAAACCAGGAGTCTGATGACTACACGGTCGGTTGCTGTGTTACGTTGAAAGTGCTCGAGGTGCTTGTGTCACTCGCGGTGCCGTTTGGGGGAAGTTGGGGGTGTTAGTTCCCTCGCAGCATATTTTCGAGCCCAAATGTGTCTGTTTTCAAAATTGTGTCCTATTTCCAAACCAGGAGTCCCACGAATATGCGGCCGATTGGTACGTGTTACATTAGATGCGCACGAGGTGTTAGTTCCTCTCGCGGTGTCGTTTGGGGTGGTTGGGGGTGTCCGGCCCCTCGCGACACGTTTTTGAGCCCAAGTGTGCCTATTTACAAATTCGTATCCTATTCCCAAATAGGGAGTCCCATGACTATGCGGACATTTTCTACGTTTTACATTGGACATGATCGATATGTTCATGCCACTCGTGGTTCCATTTAGAGGCGGTTGGGGGTGTCCGCCCCTCGCGGCATGTTTTCAATCCTAAGTGTGCATGTGTTTCAAATTCATGTCCTATTCCCAAATTGGGAGTCCCGCGACTATGCGTTCAGTTGCTACATGTTATGTTAGATGCGCATGAGGTGGTCACGGTGCCCCCGGTGTCATTTTGGGGCGCCTGGGGGTGTTCGCCCTCTCGCGGTACGTTTTCAAGCCCAAGTGTGTATGTTTTCAAATTCGTGTCCAATTCCTAAACTAGGAGTCCCATGACTACGCAACCGATTGCTACGTGTTATGTTGGATATGTGCATGAGGTATTCATGCCACCAGTAGTGCCTTTTGGAGGCGATTGGAGGTGTCCACCCCCTCGCGACACATTTTCAAGCCCAAGTGTGCCTGTTTTCAAATTTATGTGTTATTCCCAAATCGGGATTACCGCAACTATGCGACCATTTTTTATATGTTACATTGGATAAACACGAGGTGTTAGTGCCACTTGTGGTTCCTTTCGGGGGCGGTTGAGGGTGTCCGCTCCCTTGCGGCACATTTTTAAGCCCAAGTGTGCCTGTTTTCAAGTGTGCCTCCCGACATTATATACAAAAATGAAAAAGCATAAACGACTAAATATTTATAATAATATGAAATTATAACCAACTAATCAAGTTTATGACTATATATATATAGCTTTTCAGAGTAAGAATTTAGAATATATTCGATGTGCCTGATCTCCACCCATTCGGTATTAGTTTTAAAAACTTATGGATTTTTGCACGCGTCCAACTAGGAGGAAGCGTATCCATGATTAATGTATATATATCCGTGATATGAATTCAGAATTCCATCTTTTTCAACTAGTTGGTAAGATTCAATTTTACGTGCATATGGTGGGAGACATCACAGTCCATGTCAATGCTCTCCATACGCAGTTGTATCCAAAACTGATGAATTTTTTTCTCTGCCTTCTCTAGTAATATAAGAAAGGTCAGGGCTACATCGGGATTATGTGTGTGGAATATATCCTTTATAACATTATCCCAGCTTTCTGGTAGGGAAAATAGAATACGACTGAACAAGTACTCTTGCTGGAGATCAACTCCACGATTTGCAAGGTAGTTAGATTGTTCGATTTTCTTATTCTCATACCTATAAATATGAGTACCCTCTATATGCTGTGCACTAATAATGTGCGGTCCAATTGCAACCTCTCGTACTCTTGTTACCAGTGATTATCATCGTGCCTCATTTTTTCAGAGAAAAATACACGAGGGCGTGAATATAAGTCCCACAAATAAGGGCTCTAATTAATTAATGGCTATTAATTCTAACCTATGAGGTATAAGGGTATATTAGTTTAATTAGGCCCCATTTGGTTATCCCAAAATTATAAATTGGACAATTAATAAATTGATCCATTTACAAATTGACCCATTAATTGTGTTTGGTTTCATTAATGAAATGATTCATTAATTGCCCCATTTTAACTCATGTGCAAAATCTGAAATTGGATCATTTCACCAAAAAATTGAAATGAATCCATTTGAAATAGGAGTCGCATAAAGTGCATGTCCCATCTCCCTCCTCCTCTCCCTCTCTCTTTCCCTCCCCCTCTTGATTTGTTTTTATCTTTTTTTCATAGAACCTTAGGATCAATTTTAAATTACCAAACATTGTGTAAAATTGGATTTAACTCATTTCAAATTCACTCATTTACAATTCAATAATTCACACTGAACCAATTTACATAATCAAAAAATTTGCGCAACCAAACTGGGCCTTAAGGTTTTGATTCATCACCACCCTTATCTTAATCCCGTACATGTTGGATCTCACCGATGTGATATCCAAACAACAAACGTCGTAAGTGTTAAGACACATTTTTTAAGGTTTATTATGAGAGAGTTCAAAAGTATATGTGTATTATCAATCCAAGAAATTCAACATACTATCGAACAACCAATAATTATCTAGTACTCCTTCTATCATCTATGTGATAGAACACATACCCATGATCACAATATCTCACTAAAGTAGGGCCTTTTCTCATTAAGATTAGGGTTTCAATTTAAATTAGGGTTAAAATAAATACACAGACATATACATGAAGATTAGGCTTTCAATTTTAACTAGGGTTAAATTAAATAAACATAAACATATACATGAAGATTAGGGTTTCAATTTTAACTAGGGTTAAGAGAAATAAACATAAACATATACATGTGTGTATGTTAAAATAAATACACAAGAAGATTGGGGACGAAGCTAGGAATCCTAATGAGTGGGGGCTGAGTTCGTAAAGAACATCGGGGATTTAGAGATTTCTTACTTTATATATTAAAATTCCTCATATATTTAATAATAATGATAACGCACATCAATTAATAACCGAAAAAAATAAAAAGAAGAATACATTAGTATAAAATTTTACAATAAAAATTGAACTGTATGACCATGATGACCAAACTCGAAGTTTTCTAAATAAATGTTCGTTTTCTTTTGGAATTTTTTTAGTTTAAACCTTATGTTTTGACCCGTATTTTATATTTTCAGACACTATTTCAAAGTGTAAGAAATTTTAAGTTTGCAAGTTTGCACCCTATATTTTACACTATGACTGGAGTTTTCATTTCACATTTTATACCCTTCAAGTTTAAAAGAAACTAAATAAAAAAAATCAATTTAACATATACACAAATACACACACACATATACACATAAACTCACACACATACACATACACATACACATACACATACACATACATATACACATAGTACACACACATAATACACACACACATACACATACATAAATACACGAATACACACATATACGCAAATATAAATACATAAATCGACACACACATACATGCAGTACACACACATATACACAAATGCATAAATACACAAATACAAAATTTTAGGATTTGAGAGTTACCTTTTATGGATTGAGAGAGATATTGAGCCGAAAAACTGAGATTGAGAGAGAGATTGCACCGAAAATGCGAGAGAGAACGATTAGGGTTTGAGAGATTATAAGAGAAAATTTTCAGGTGAAATGAAAAAAATGGTGCCCGAGTTTTAATATGAGGACACTAGTCACGACTCTGGGTCGTGACCCATCCGCATGACCTTATTTTTTTCCACATCACCAGCTGTGACCAGGGAATTGAAATAGTTGTGGTCACGACCTTAGTCCATGACCAAAACATATGACCATTTTGAACTGGTCACAACCCAAAGCCATGACCTTATTTGATATATTTTTGGCATCGATCATGGCCATGGTCACGGCCTTAGTCCGTGACCAAAACGCGTGACTATTTTGAACTGGTCACGACCCAAAGCCGTGACCCTATTTGATAGACTTTTGGCATCAGTCATGGACATGGTCACAACCTTAGTCCGTGACCTAACTTGGAGGGAAATTTGGGGCAAATTTAGTGCCATAATGGTTATGCCATGGTTAGGGCTAAGGTCCGTGACCCACATGAGTAAAGGTTGAAGGCCGTGACCAGCTTCAAGTGCATCCATGACCTCACTTGGTCATAGAACTGGTCATGCCTCTGTGGAACATGGTCTCGGCTTTGGGTCGTGACTAGTTGGTCACGGACCACATCCATGACCCACCTGCCATTACTATTCACAGAATTTGGTGTAGTGTATATAAGGCCCATATAATGAAGAAGATACATGAAAAATAATATGTAAACACTCACATTTGGTACTTATGATTTGGACTCTTAGCTAGTAACCCTAAACTCCAAATTGTCATTTTTAATAGTGAGAAAACCCCACATCTTCCTCTGTGAGCATAGTCACGGTCGACTTGCTGAACCATATATATACCGTGTCGATTTACATTCTTCACCATATTCTGGGAATATCTGGCATCTAACCTTATTGTAGATTCGATTTTCCTATATGTATATAATATAACTCGTTCATGTATATTGAGTATATGTAATCAATCCCCACACTCAATAGCGTCATGATGTGTATAATGAGCTCGATTCACTTACATTTGATTAAGTAACGATTATCATGCATACTGATTAAATTGGCATTAAGGATTGAGAGTTATATCAGAAGGCAATATAAAGGGCAAACCCAGTTGTCAGTGTAGAAGGCAATATATGCATGTAAAATACCATCATGTTGACTTAGAGATTTTAAATAGAAAAGGAATAAAAACTAAAGGGTGAAATTATCCCATGAAATTGTGTTGTCTTAAGCTAGAGGCCGTTCTCTAAAAATATTTTTTTTCTTAAAAATATATGTATAAATGAGTGGAGCTCCATATTTAGCCCCCCCCCCCCCTCTCTCTCTCTCTCACACACACACACATCTCTCCCCATTATATTAATGTATAAATAACTCTATATTTTTTTCAATATAGTTACTTGCTGTCTCTTCCACCATTAGATGAGTTAGAATTTTGAAATTAGCCTTAAACCTAGAGTGCTATTATATACTTTGATTTTGATATACTTAAAATTTAACATACAAAAATAATATATCTAAAAATTGGGGAAAATATAATTTTGGACGACCTTCATATACACTTCAATACGTTTTAAAATTTAGGGAGATGTAAATAAATGAGTGAAAAACTTATTTAACATAAATTTTTTTTCTATATGATTATTATTTTTTGTAGAATATGAATATAATATTTGAGTGTTTTAAAAGATTGATGAGTAGAACGTATAGAAGAAAATCCATAGAGTGGAAAGACAACTAAAATAAAATGATGGTTTTGGAGGGCAGAACCAAAATATATTTGGGCCTGATGTAGGCGGCCCACGGTCCTGAGTCGGTGGTGGTGACCAATTTTGTTTGTGCAACGAATAACAATGAACATTCCCGAAGCAACTGATTTTCCATACACAATTTCCATTGAATTATTATTATATGAGTTTGGTTTGAGATGTATACATCATCAACACATATGAGGAGGAGATTTACAATTGGATCTGACCCGTAACCCTAGATCTGAAAAAGTGTAGGGTTAACCATGTCTTGCTTAGCTCTCTCTCTCCAACCCACCAACGGATCCGACATTCTTCTCCAAACCCGCGAATGGTTCCCTCCTGCCCGAGCCCTCGTCGCCCTCTCCTCGTTTCGACAAACCCGTCTTGCGTTTGCCAGTGGCAAACATCAATCTGCTGAGGATGGCGATACGTCTCTCGGAGATGATCCCCTCGCTGCTTCCAGCGGCCAAGTAATTGTGGGCGTAGAGAGCCGGTATCGCGTTGTGTATCGGTTGGTTAATTCCATTTATGTTTTGGGGATCACCACGGTGGATGATAATTGCGTCAATAATGTGTTTGAATGTATTAGTATTGTGAATCAGGCGGTGAGTGTGGTTGTTACCGCATGTCGAGGGGTTGATGTTACTCCTGAGAAGCTTAGTAGGAAATACGCGGAGATATATATGGCGTTGGATATTGTTTTAAGGGGGGTTAGTAATATTAGGCTCGCTGCAATGTTGGCTTCTTTGCACGGGGATAGTATTGCTAAAATGGTGCATTCTGCTGTACATACAGAGAATAAAATTAGAGGGGCAGATAGTTGGAGTCATGTTCAAGTTCATTCTGTGGAGCACGAGGCTGGTGTGGAGGTGTTTTCGAGTGCAACTTTTGAGTTGCCTCAGGAGACCTTGGAGGCTGGTGATGAGGTTGTGGCAACCCTTTCTGTGACTGGGCAGGGGGTGACTGAACCCCAACAGCAGCAAAAACCAGAGGAGGAGCAAGTCGACAAGGATCCTTTTGCAGCTAGTGATGCTCTTAATAAGCCTGAGGAGCTAGTGGGTGGGTTTAAGAAAGATAAAGATCAGTCCAATGATTT
The DNA here is from genome assembly GCA_949130495.1 of Sambucus nigra. Lineage (NCBI taxonomy): Eukaryota > Viridiplantae > Streptophyta > Magnoliopsida > Dipsacales > Adoxaceae > Sambucus > Sambucus nigra. Next base: position 359,196,126 of record OX422221.1, on the reverse strand, counting down.
GACAAAGGCTTTGGCTGGTCTTGATATGACTACACTACCCCCGCCTGCAGCAACCGAGTCGACCCACATTGGTGTCGAAGGGTTTGAAGGGAACTATGGGGGTATAGAGTTCAGTAATGAAGCGTCGACCTTGCCGGAAGATTTTGAAGGCCTCAATCAAGCTTTCGGTGGCGGTTTGAATGCTGGGGATTTTATGGATCCAAAGAAAGTTGTCAAAAATCAGGGGCTTGGCGGGCTTGAATTGCTACAAACTGGGAGTGATGGCCCAACTAAGGCTGCTACTAGTGGGGCTGCCACTCCGCTTGAAAATCTTTTGGTGCAGAAAACGGAAATGAAGGGTCCGGAGATGTACATTTCTGAAGAGATCAGTGCCGAGTTTAGAGAATCGTTAATCGCCAGAGTTGGCTTGATGGGCGTGGTTTACCTAAAAACACTCCCCCCCAAAACTTCTGGTGATAAAGAGACAGAGTTTTCCTTCAGGATTGAGGGTACAAGTGGTGTTAAAAGAGTTGTTATGCAAAGCTCTCGTGTGAGCAGCCTTGGCAATGGAATGTTTCATGTGAGAACAACATCCTCCGATGAGCCTATACCCATCTTGAAGTATAGTCTGCTACCACGTTTGACTCCGCTGCCTTTGAGGGTCAGGCTAACCAAACGTCACAGCGGTACTTTTCTTTCGGTGATGATACAGTATGTTTCTAATCCAGATTTGGCTTCCCCACTGACCGACGTGACATTTGTGGTGAAACTACCTGTGAACCCCCATTTACTAGAAGTTTCACCGAAAGCTGTCCTCAACAGGTCCGAGAGAGAATTAAAATGGAATGTTGAAGAGATTCCTCTAAAGGGAGATCCTGGTAAATTGAGAGCAAGGATGCCTGTGGATTTTAATGAAGAAGATGATGAGGAAGAAATTGAGGTTGTTGGTTATGTGAAATTTTCTTCCCGAGGAAATAAAACATTGTCTGGGATTTCTCTACGGGCTGCTTCTGAGGGTCATACCGACTTTTACGAGATTGACCACAGGTATGAAAGTGGGGTTTATACGTGCAATTAGAAAGTTTGATCAATGATTTATGGTGAGTTCTTTCTATCAACTTTATGTTTGATGCGGTTTGTCGAGTGACATGTTTGTAGCATTCTTTGATCTGCAGCCTGTAATTTAGATTAATTGTTTCCATGAAAAAGTTTTGTGTTTCTGCTATTCAGCCGCTGGCCTTGTGTAATTGGTAGTACATGTTATTTCTTATGTATTTGTTTCTACAAAGGTTCACTGTTCCATCTTTATCTAGCAGTTGTGGATCAGTACATGGACATTTTCTCAAGAAAAATGTTATTTACTACATTATCGTATCCACTGCATGTTCTTAGACTGTCATGGAATGGCATGTTGTTTTTTCCCCTGATAATGTCATATTGGAGATCCTGAAAATGGCACTTCATTGAAAACTAAAATTATTTGGGTCGTAATATAGGTCTGTATAATTTGAAATTCGTGAATAGATAAATTATTTTGGCAACAATCAGAAGGTCGGCTGTAGTTTTGTTTTTCGTTCTCTCTCTCTCTCTCTCTCTCTCTCTCTCTCGGACGGTAAGGGTAGGGGTTGGGGGGTGAAGTAAAATGTGTCTTGAGTAAGTAAATGACTAATGTAAAGCTACCCGTTTGGGAGGAGAGATGAAACATGGAAGGAAAAATATTAGAGAAAGGCAATGCAATGTCTTTCCTTTATAATATTTGGTTGAGTGGAAGATAGAAAAGTGATATCTTTGATTTTGCAATTCTACTCTTATATATAAAACAAAAGGCTATATGAAGGCAAAGAGTTGCCCGTGGGTAATGTATGATGCGACAGTTTTTGACAAGTAAAAGAATATTAAGAATGACACCTCAGCACAAAAAAAAAAAAAACTGAAGAAAAAAAATAAAACTACTAGCCCAGAGTCCCAAATAAAGGTGGCCCAAAATATCCACAAAAATGGACAACTGATCTAGGTACGTCTCATGGAATTAAAAATAAAAGGAAAAGGATTCAACATTAAAACAACACATTTAGGGAAGGAAGCTCGTCCCGCTTAAACATCCTAGCACTTTCTGTTCAGAGGAACCACATAAAACAAAGTGTGCCATTATCACAAAACTTTTTGCTGCTCTTGTCAATATGAGATCCCCTCCAACTAGCGAAGAGAACCATAGTTGATGCATAGTCAAGGTCATCTTAAATAAAGCAAGCATCATGGTCCAAAAGTTTTCTGGCAACATCACAATGAATATGGTGGTGGTTTACTCATCCAACTCCCTTCTAACACATGCACCTGCTTTTCTCCCCCAAGTTTTCCAAAGCGCTTATTTTCTTCAAAGTGAACAATAGGAAAAAAATTCCACCTTGTAAATGTTTTTCCAGGGAAATCTGTTAATGCACTCCACTTGACGATAGTATAAATTGATCGAAAAGAAAATTAACCATTACACTGATTGATCTTCATAAGAGCTTATGTCCGTTCCCTAGGGATGTCCAACTTAGATAGCACCTCTAAAAATTAACACTATTTCCAACTCCTAGTTCTTGATGTTTCCGAGGCAAGTGATTGCTAAAATGTGATAGATCTCCCAAAGACCCCAAGCCACAAGAAGCCATGAAATAAAAATTAGGAAACTGGCCAAAAAGGGGGTTCTCCCCTCGCCATAAATCTAAGCAGAAATGATTATCTGCTTATTTCTTCAGTGAAACAAATATTCTTGCTGAAACTTTATTCATTCCTTAGCTGTGTTTCCACAATATCAGACCATATGGGAATCTAGGTTCACGACTCCACCCATGCATAATCGTACTATGTCTTCTTACGAGGTTTATTTTCTATAAACCGCCTGCCTTCTTAACAATGCTTAGTTGAAACTTAAAAAGCAATTAAATCGTTAATTCATAGCCCTCTATGATGAATAGACTGCAAAGCTTACCAATTTACTAAATGATATTTGTTCTTAAGTGTTCTTAGAGTATTCAATGCTCATTATTCCTTAGAATTTATTTCCCTTCAGATTCATGTATTAGCCACCATTAATAGAATTATGGTGTTGTAATTTGCCTACATCTTTTGTGTGACTAGAGTGCTTGTTCTCACGCTCACTCTAAAGTTCGCAGTCCTGAGTAGGTATTTTATTTCAAGGGAAGCCTCACCATTCCCCCAGACTAGATCGATAGCAGACCATTCATCTCTGCCCAAAGGTTGGTTCTATGATCGAAGCAAATTCTGATCCATAGCTCACTTGTCAGGGTCATTCTCACATTCCTGAATACAATACATAGCTTCATTTGAAAACAACTTGTTTAAGATTTAATTCTGACTTCCCCTCTTTTCTTACATCATTGTTAATGGAATTTTCTAAAAAGATTAACCATCTCATTCTTCAATAGTTGAACTGCTCCCCATACAAAATGATTTGCAAACCACAAAGTAGAACGGTTTCATCCCTCATATCTAGAAGAAGATAATTGAGACGATATGAAATAAAAGGTCGGACCTAGTGCACAAGGCTCTCGCTTAACAACAACGTCTGGGAGAGACGGATGTCGGCAGACCTTGCCTCATATATGGAGAGGCTGCTCCCATGTCTCAAACCCGAGATCAACCGTAGCTTGGCGAGGGCACTTGCCATCGCACCAATGTATGACCTCTACGAGCAGTATGAATCAGAATATAAAAAATAAATTAAATAAAATGACGTCTGGTGCCCACCGCACTTTCCCTGCTAGCTAATTTGCTAGCACAAATTTTGATACGATACTAGGGATGACAATTAATGAGACACAATAACTAGACACGAACACAAAGCGGAGTTAGCAGGTTAGGGTTGATCAAGAATACAAGAGCATGAAGTTGACACGACCCCCCAACATGAGAATTAACGGGTTAGGTTAATGTCAAATGACCCGATAATGACACGAATACAATTTGTATGAAGACAACATCCTCTCATTTTTGCCATTGTAAACATTTTTGTTCAATTAGATTTACTTACTTATTTGGTGCTAGTATTTAGAATGAAGAGACTCTTAGCTTATGGAGGGTCCAGGAATGGTATGGTTGGTTGAGAGTGAAGATGATTCCAGTCTCTTGTTATGGTTTACCGTTAACTCGTCTCAACCTGAACACGACACGCATGATTAATAAACAATTAATAAACAAGTCGATTTAATGTCAACACGATTAGTTAAATAGGTTGGGTTAGGTTAGAATTGACTTGTACTTGCACGAACTTGCAACGACACGACACATACGAATTGCCACCCCTAGATACATATATGATGATACGTATGCATACGCTGAGGATACGTTATATATATACGATTTTTTTTAGGAAACACAAAATTCGTTTTTATATAAGGTCAATACAAAGCTAATTAGGATGAGAAGTCCACGATAATGCATAGAAAAAGGGAGACAAAAAGAATCCAGCAGCCTCATAAGCAGAAGAAAAATCTTACAAAACTAAAGACAAAACAACCTGGCAAAAAAAAAAACACTCCAATTTTCAAACCTGAACAACCAGAACCAGAGAAGCTTCGAACCAATCTGCTTTTAATTTCTATCCAATGGTGATATTTTACAGTAATAGAATGTAATATTATCATTGTTGTAATCACGTAAACTAAAAAATTCTGTAAGTTATCAAATATTTGGTTTGAATGTGCATGTTTATATGTTGGTATATAATTATTTATCTGTATTTGTTATTATATACACAATTATGGTCAATCTTCACCTTTTTGTATAATCTTCTTATATATATATATATATATGGAAATGATCAAGCGTGGTCCCAGTTTCCCTCAATGAGGTCCATTTTTTTAAAATAGTAAAAAAAAATATTTTTGGGCTGATTTTTTTTATGGTTTTTAAATATTTCAGCAGGACCATAATAAAATAATGAGCTCAAAATGAATTTTTGCTATTTTAAAAAAATCAGTCAAACTGTGTCAGTTTTTGAGTTGTTTTTAAGCTGTTAAAAAACTGACAAAGTTTGACTGATTTTTTTAAAATAGTAAAAAAATTCATTTTGAGTTGATTTTTTTTCTATGGCCCTATTGAAATGTTTAAAAACTATAAAAAACAAATCCACCCAAATTTTTTTTTTTTTACTATTTTAAAAAAATGGATCTCATTCAGGGACCACAAACTGGGGACCTCATGAGATCCACTCTCTCTCTCTCTCTCTCTCTATATATATATATATATATATATATATATATATATATATATATATATATATATATATATATATATATATACTAGCGGATGCCCGTGCCCGAGGGCACGGTGATAAATTTGTCCCCGTGATAAAATCCAGCACATGACAACCCGTCATTTTTTAGAAAAAAAAAACTTTAAAAAAAAATAAAAAAATACTTTTTTTAAAAAATATTTAAAAAAATATTATTTTTTTTAAATATTTTAATAAAAAAATAAAAAAATAATAATGTATGTATGTATGTATGCATGCATACATGCATGTGTATGCATGCAAGCATGCAACACATAAAATGCCATGCATGTTTATCATGCATGTCTTATCATACATGAGTTACTATTCATAACACCATTGTCCCATATTATATAGATATATTGTAATGTTAATAATTAGTTTGATTTCTCTCACCATTGTTTGTGTTATAAGGTGTTCAAAAAGTGTTAATCTAGTTCCAAAACTAAGAATTTCATCATTCGATCATATACATACAATTATGATGAATTCTTATCTCAAATGAATATATAAAAAAAACTTAATTTATTCTACTTTTGCCTCTTTTAATCATATACATATACATATAATTATGATGATTTCTTTTTGGTGTCTTTTGCCTCTTATAATTTTCGGTGGTAAGAGAAATTTTTGCTAGGGATTAGGTTTGCTTATGCCTTAGCTTTGATCAACTTTGGGGTGATCCAATGCTACAGGTTGTATTAGTAAGTAACTAAAATCAACAAATTGGTTGGCCCGTGACTGATATTAGAACTTTTTTCGGAAAAATTAAGAGGCGTGCCTAAGCCTCGCCTTAAGCTTGGTGCTTAGGTGCACAAGACGCGACCGTTATGAAAGGAGCTGAGGTGCAACGTTTGAGCCTTTGTTAGTTGGGGGTCTAGGCTAGTACTGGCAAAATTATGGGTTGGCCTAATATGGGCGTGTCAAGTATGGGTTGGGCTAAATGTGGGTTGGACCAAATATGGGTTGGGCTAAATGTGGGTTGGACCAAATATGGGTTGGGTTAAATGTGGGTTGAGCCAAATATGGGCGGACCAAATATGGATTGGGCCAACCCATTATTTTTCTACTAAAGTAAGTATTACAATTCAAGGTATATGTAAAAAAAATTCATATTTTGCCCACAACTTTTAAAAATGAGTATTATATTTTATTCATATCTTTTAAAATTGAAGCTCATATTTGATTCCTTGCTTTCAAATATGGGCCCCATATTTGATTCATAGCTTTTAAATATGAGCCCTATATTTAACTCATAGCTTTTAAATATGGGCCCCATATATAGATGACTGGGCTAATATGGGTTGTTTTATTATTTGGGCCACATTTTGCCACTATAAGTCTAGGCGCAACTTTGACAGCTATGATGCAACCCCACTATTAGCTTATTAGGCACTGGACTGGTGTGATACTCTTTCCTTTGTCCACACAACTTAGCCACTGAGTAATACACTTTCCTTTATCACATAGCAGTAGTCGAGCCCAATGCAGTTGAGAACTCCTTGAGAGATCACTAGGTGATGAGAGGCCCAGTGCTTCTTGCCCGGCCCAATTGGATAAAATAGATGCCCACCTTCAAAAAGTGGTCCAGTTCTTCATGGATAATGGGCCAAAATTGCTGGGCCCAAACCTGGAATTGATTTTCTTGCAGAATAATATGACTCGGGCCTTAACTTGGAATTGTTTACAGAGCATGAATTAGGCTTTCTCTGGCGCAGTGTATTGTCCCTCTTATCCACTCCCAACCTTAGCCCATCACCAATGGTGGTGGTTTCTAAAACGCTTTCTATCTCGTGTCAAGTTATTTTATAAAATATTCTTTGTGACTTGGAATTTTTCTTACATTGATAGAAAAGTTTAAAAGAAAGCATCTCCAATGGTGCTATTTCTACAAGTATTTTTATCTCATGTGCCCATAGTAGAGCATCTTTAAGATTTTGTTTAGATTCAATTATATTTTTTCATGCATATAGAAATTCTCATGAGGAATTTCTCTGCCACCTCATATAGGGATAGAGATAGAAATTACCATTGAAGAAAGTTTGTGGTGTTTTATATTTCTGTCATAGAGATTTGTTTACATAGGAATTCCCATTGGACTCCTAGATATAAGTGTTAACTAATCCCTAATCTAAGGAATTCCTACATCCATTATCGTCTTCTTCCTCTCATCTTCTTCCCCTTTGTTCTTCTACTGCTGAATTCTTACATTAGCTTGAAAATGTTGGAAAGTAGTAAACGGCTGTACTCTAGCATATGGCAAAATGTTGGAAAGTTGTAAATGCTGAACTGTATCCAGATTAAAGATTTTTGAAACAAAATAAAATAAAACTGCCTGAAAAGAAGTGATGAGAGAGAGAATATCTTGCATAACAGACCAGTTGCAGCAAGATGTGGAACACGGGAGATAGTCCCCACAATAACTCTCTTTGATCTACCCATTATTGTACAAGAGATCCAATGCAATTTTTTCCCATCTTGAGAAGGTCACCAAAAACTTAGACATTAAGTGCTTGTTTGGTATCGAGTTTTTGTGGTTTCGCGAATCTGAATTGTTAAATTAACATTTGAATTTATGCATGAAGAAATGAGTTCACGTTATGTGATTCACAATTTTACCAATCTGGAATTCCCGAAAAACACAATAAATCGAACCAAACTAGAACTAAGGGATACATGTAATTTGAAACAACTCGCGTAATAGGTTAGGATTGATGAATGATGCTTCAAGCAAGAATTTCTTGAAGCATTGGAAGTCCTCTTATCTCAGTCAGGAAACTGCACCAAAGGGAGCTGAAGTCTCAGATCTGAACCAATGTTTGGGGCTGAAACTGAAGGCTAACTTCTCAACATTAATCTTTTGACATGAAATATCCTCACAAGTTTATTTTTTTTTATATTTTTTTTTGGGGTGGGGTGGGGGGTGGGGCTTGAACGCACGACCACTTGCAACCAAGGGTCAGAGATAACCATCGGGGCAAGCCCCTTTGGTTAATACCCTCACAAGTTGTAAGCTCGTATTTAAGAGATGTGCAATTCAGTAGTAGCGCCACTGATCAAGAAAATTGAAGACTTTCACAATTGAGACTATCCCAGGCTATAGAAAAATCACTCGTTTGATGCGCGAGAGGAGGAGGTGGGACCGGATAATATTATCCCATTCCATGTTTTATGTTGGATGAGATATGATTTCAAATGGGAGAAGTTTGTCCCATCTCATATTTGGTGTTGGAGAGGATAGACTTTAGACTTTCAAGTGAGATAAGTTATCCCAAATAAGCCTCTTATTCCATTTGGTATGGAATAAAATCATCCCACCTAGGATGTGGGATTATTTTATCCCATGGGGATGGAATAATTCTTTATCCTATCTCATTTTTTTTATCCATGCATCAAAGGAGGCCTTAATATGTTCAAAAGATTAGTATGAGATTTTAAAGAAGATATGCTCAAAACATATGACGGAGGTAGACTCCATGCTTCCCTCTAAGGTGAGGCCTTTAGTCCTGTTTCCCTTGGGACTCTCTTAGAATGCAATGAATACTTCCAAAATCAATAAGAACATTGTCTAAAATTCGCCTGTCCAGAACCAGAAATTATGGATGGAAGTTTCAACTTATTAGATCATGTCCAAGTTATTGGACATATTTTGCCATATGCTTTTGATATAACCCACGCTCAAAGTATAAAGCAAAATACCGTTTCATAAAATGTGGTTAATGTGAGAAAAATGCTCTCAAATTCACCATTTCAGGTGTGACAATTATCGGTCCATTTGGCTCATGTTGAAATATCTTTTACCGTATTTATAAAAATCGAATAATTAGCTTAGTGATTTTGTTTTCACCATCTTCGTTTGAATGGAGAACTTTTCATTAGGTGAAAATTTTAACTTTTTCACCATTTGTTATTTGGATGGTTAGGGGCAATATAGCAAAAAAGAAAGAAAAATGATCATATTATCCCCGTACTTTAAATGCACACACAAAATGGTTATATTTAACCTTTTAATATAAACGTCACATCCATAAAAAATTAAATTGACATATCCATACATCATAAACTCAAATTTGGTACATCCCCTCGCCCGCCAACACACCAAACAAAAAACACACAATTATCATGTTTTTACATTGCATTTTTTAAAATGTGTAAATTCAATCACGTTGAACACATTTAACTAGCCATTAATCAGGCATAATATTGTCCAAATATAATGAGAAAAAAGTAAACTAACATTTAACAAAGGCTCCACAATCGCGGTAAGGTAAAACCCCGTAATGTATTGTTTTGTACAAAAAATTAGTGGTAATGGTTTACATTTTTTATTACCGAAATCGAAACTATCGAAATCGAAATTATTGAATTTTTTGTGATTGGTTTTGGTTTTACCATTTTAAAAATCGATTTACCAACTGTACTGTACCGAAATGAATTACCGAAATGAATTTACCGAAAATACCAAAATAATATTATCGAGCTTACCAAATTAAAAATGCCAAATTAAATCAAATATGAATACCCAAGGCTAAAGCCAAGCACAATCATACTTATTTTATAGGTTCTTTGTATTTTTTAAGTGGTTAACCACTAAATAACCCTTGGATCAATACAATATTTTCCAACCCTTGGGCTTATTATTTAATATAACGGTCCGAGTTGATATTTATTCGAGTTATTTGGACGATAGTGTAACTTGAAATACAATTTGTGATTTTAATTTTGGAGTTTAATGTTTATATATAGTTATGGAGATGACACAATTATGTAGGTTATTATTATTATTATTATTTTTATTTTTTTAAAATATGTATATAAAAAGGTTTAGGTAAGTGATAAAAAAAATTACCGTTATGTACTGAGTAATGCTAAATTTATCGTAAAAAGAAATTTATCGAAATCTAACGTATTTTTCGAAAACTGATTTTATCACAAAAAATCGATTTTACTGATGTATCGCACGGTTAACTTTTAGTTTATGAGTTAGTGTACCGGCTGGTAAAACTGATAATTTTGATTTGATAATTTCAAAGTTCGTATGGTATTGGTATGCTCCATTTACCGACAAAATCGACCGAAAACCAGTCGTACTCTGCATGTATTTTTTTTGTCTTGTAAATCTAAACAAACGAATAAATTGTTCAAGCTACGATTATCAAACACATGAAATATATTCACTACCCATCTTAACTATCCCACCAAAGACATATGAATCATCTTATAAAATGACATATTGCGGCTAAGAAATTTTCCTCTTCATCATCAGGTACATTCATAAACAAGACCGCCTGATGTGGATTAGTCGCAAGGGTATCCACAACCACCAACCTCTTAGTGTGAGTTAAACCCTCAATCTTAACAACCTCTTGTGCAATCTTATCCATGTCATCAAACTCCGTGGAAAGAACTTTGGTGAGGGTAGACAAGTAGGGGACAGTTGCTTCGCAAAACTTGAAGAGATTTTCAGATAAGAGATCATTCTTTGCACTGTAATTGGAGGAAGTGCTACCACGTTGTCTTTTACGTTTTTGTTTTGATCCACCACCACTACCAATACTACCCGTAGCAGAGGAGACCTCCGTACCTTCTATCTCCGTGTCATTGTCCAAATTGACATCCTCCGCCTCCGGCGCAAACTCCTCTTCATTAACATGTTCTTTGGCATCTGCTGCAGATATTACGTATTTCCCGTGGTTATATCACTTTGAAAAATATTGACTAATGCATTGAAATGTGGAAGCCTCTAGTCGAATAAACCCTTTGCATTTGGGTGGCTTTGCAAAACAAATAAGTACAAAAATAGTTATAATTATATAAAATAGTCCCAATTTAAAAAAAGGTTCCCAACAATATAAAACAATAGTCCGCAATAGTTAAAAACAATCCCAATTAGTAAAAAAAATTAAACACATTACCTTGCACCAACCTTTAAATACTTTCTTATCGCACACAAGTTTTTTCTCAACATCATCCCACCCGAATCCACTCCCACTACCAGCGACCATTTCACTGAGGGCCATGGCTTGTTTATTCAAATACTTGACTCGAATGAGAATGTGCGATTTCGCTTTCTTATCACAGTTGGGAAACTTGGTCAACATCATAAGTTCTAGTTTACGAAGATAACCTGTTTTGAAACTTGTTTCTACTTTATAACTGGTCATACTCAACTCTTGCAAAGACTCCACTAAATGCTTATCTTTCGCACTTGCCCATAGATTTTGGGAACCTCCTTGAGATGAAAAATCCACGGCCATTTTGCTAACAAAGAGTTACAAAAAAATCTTAATATGTGTACACAATGTGAAGAAACAAATAACAGTCCCTAAATATTATTAAAAACAATCCTACTATTTAAAAAAAACCAATCCCTACTATTATAAAATCAATCTCAATTTAAAAAAAACAGTCTCAATTATAATAAAACACTCCCAACTACTAAAAAATAATCCATACTATTATAAAGAACAATCCCTACTGCAAAACAGAACATCAAAGTTAAATGGATACAAAACACAACATCAAAGTTAAACATAATATTGAAGTTTTAAAAATAGTCCCCACTACAAAAAACAGTTCATACTGTTGGAAATTAGACTTAGGAAAAGTTGTCCAGAAATTTCTGGACAAAATTTTGAGCAACTTTGAGCTCAAATTTAGGTGAGACTCACACCACAATAATTGTGGAACCACATACGAATGTGTTTTCTGTAAGGACATTTTTCTCATGTCCAATATGTTTCATTTATGTATGTCGTACACCGTTACATTTGGCACGTCACCTCAAGATCGCACATGACGGCCTCTATCCGAATTCCGGGAATCAAGCATTCAACATCTCCATTAATGTGTCCTACATATGCCTCAACGACTTCACGTTCCACGATTTTAGGGACTTAATGCAAGTGGTACGCAAGGGAAGTCAAAACAGTGAAAAAAGGCTTGATAGGGAAGTCCAAGGGCATTTTCGTAATTTCACATCCATAGTTCGGAGGTCTGGTCAACTGGAAAGTTGAAGAGCTCGCCGCAACGAAGATACTGGAAGAAACGACACCTCAATCCGAGCTACGGTGAAGAAGTTATGACCTTTTGAAGTTGGAGAAAATTCCTTGAAGAATGCTGTTTTTTAACCATACCAGAATGGTACCACCAAACCGGTTCGGTGTGCCCCAGATGGGGTTCGGTGTACCTGTACGCTGATAAGTTTTTAAGAGTTTTAACAAAGCGGGATTCTTCATATTTTTTCCTATAAATACCAACTTCGGGGGAGTTGTTTTGCAAGACTTTAGAAGACGTTTTTGAGAGTCCAAATACCTCTAGTCTTCATATTTTTGAGTCCCAATACTCATGTTTTGATTCACACAATTCTTCCAAACCTTTGTGAATCTTTTTGGTAACCCAAGAACACAACCTTGTGTTTGTTCAAACCTTTGTGGAGAGATCTTTGCAACCGAGGGCTGCGTGTCATTGCTGAGGGAGTCTCTACAAAGTTTCATGACTGCGTGTCATTGAGGAGTGCTGCGGTTCTTCCTTTGTTGATTGGACTGAGGTTCATGTGGGTTCACTGCGTGTGGATTCATTGCTGCCCTCCTGGAAAGGGATATTTCCAGCCGCCGACTACAGAATCCGATACCTGAGGGTAATTCTTAGTCACTGTATTTTCATTGTAATCCGATTGTAAGCCGTTTTCTTACAAATTATAGTGAAATAAAAGGTTTTGCCCCTTTGGGGGATTTTTCCTGAAATTGTTTGTTTTTATCCTGCATGCTATATTTTATTTGATAAATCATCTAGATGCATGTCTTAGGGTTTAACTAAAATTTGGGATTAATTAAAATTGGTTTTTATTTGAGAAGTCGCAATATTTCCGCTGTAGCTACTCTCTCAAATTGGTATCAGAGCGGGTTACGCTAATTTATCGCGTGATCCTGATTTTTCGAGGATTTACGTTCTGATACAATTTGTCTACTCACGTTTACAAATTGGTATCAGAGCGGGTTACGCTAATTTATCGCGTGATCTTGATTTTTCAAGGATTTATTTTTTTTTGATACAATTTGACTTCTCACATCGTCAAATTGGTATTAGAGCCTGTTGCACTAAGTTATTGTGTTTTGATTCTGATTTTACACAAAAATGGCTTTTGATGGTTTTGATGATCTTCGATGTCAAATTTTTGAAAAAATTAATTGGAAAATTCACACGAACTCTTGCTTTAAATCTTCTGTTGAAAACGAATCTGAGAAGTGTCCTTGTTGTGAGGGTGTTGGTCACACGTTACATGAGTGTACCACAAATTTAAAGAAGAAATTGAATAAATCGATTTTTCATGTTTCTACCCTTAGTGATTGTGATTCGAAAGAAGAAGTTTTTTATGCTTCTAGGTGAGAGTTTCCCATCCGTGTGATTAGTGATGATAGTGAAGGTGATGGGAGTGTGGATGAAAGTGAGGAGGAAAGTGTAGATGAGCATGACTTGCAAACTGCTTTCAATGAACTTTATGCTGAAACTTTGAAAACAAAGAAAGAGAATTTGAAATTGAAAGCTCAGTTGAAAGAGTGTGCCATAAAAAATAATGATTTTTTAGTTGAAGAACTTAGGGCTCATGTGAAAATTTTGAAAGAGAAGCTTGAGTACGTCGAGGGTGAGAGAGATAGTCTTAGAGGGTTGATGGAGACTATGAAAAAGGAGCTTTTAGAGTTTGAGGATTCTAAACGAGTACTTGAATCTAGGATATGTGAACTTGAGGTGAAATTGAAAGATTCAAGTAAAGTGAAATTTGATTTGGAGTCTAGGTCTGAAAAACTTGATAAGATTTTAGGCACAGTCGAGATCAAAACGGATAGGGGTGGGATTGGTCTCGAAAAATATGTTGCACCCATTCCCACACGTGTGAGAGAGCCTCCTAGGTTTGTTAAGAAAGAGGCACCTAAAGTTGTTAGGAAAGCACCCCTTAAGAACATTGTGAGAGAACCTTCTAGGATCATTAGGAGAGACCCACCTAGGCAAATTCGGAAAGAGCAACCGATAAATTTGAGGAGAGGGCCACCTTTAGGTAACACACACCACCCGATTTACTCTTGCACACATTGCGGTAGGCAAGGTCATCTTAGGCACTTTTGTTTCAAGCTTTTAAATGGACCTAAGAAGGTTAATGAAAGAATAAATTCGATTCCCCAAACCCCCACACTTCGTTACACATCAATTTGGGTTAGAAAATCGGATTTAGAGGCTTATGGCTTATTTGTCCACGATTCCCGTTTGCTTGCACGTAATTCACCCCATGTGAAATCTTTTGGTTGATTGTGATTGCATGTTTGTCATACACTAGTTGTGGTTTCATGATGTATTTTTACTAGTGTGATGACTTGTACCTTTTGTATATATTTTTTTTTTGAAAATTTTTGAAAAATACAAAAAAAAAAATAAAATTAGTTTGTTAAAATTTTGAGAAAATCCAAAAAGATTTTTGTATTTTGTTTGCACCTTTTATGGATGAACACTTAGGATGACCGAGTCACAACATCATTCCATTTTTTCATATGACTATTTGATAGTGTTTTGAGACAATAGGTCAATTCATCCATGTGCTTTATAATGTTTGGAGTCATTAAGATGTAATTAAGTGTTACTTCCTACATGTTTGACTCATGTTTCCTTTATTGCACACATGCACGGATTTGTTTGATTATTGTGCTTGTCTTATCACATGTTGGTTGGGTGTTTTCATCTCAATCCTGTCTTTAAAACAAACCAAGCGCGATAATTTTTTATAAGGAATTTGTGCATATAAAAACCGTGTTGTGAGTTTGTGTGCTTTGTTTGTATAACGGGGAGGGGCTGCGAAAGGTAATCTTCTATCCTTTGCGCAAAAGCCACCGTTAAAAAGGACCTAAAAAATGGAGGAATTTTATTATCCGGGGTCCAAAGAGGTTAAAAGAGCCCGAAAAAATTGAAAGGCAATAAAAAGATATTCATGCCAAAAAGGGGCCATTTAGGTTTTTGCATCAATTCTCCAATGTTTGAGAATTTAGATTACCTCTAAAAGAATATATATATGAGGGAGTTTGGTTGGAGAATTAAAACGGGTTTGCACGTCCTTGAAATTTTTGAAAATGCGCTATATAGTTTTGGACGTTATTGGTGTGGAAATCATTTGACTTTGATTTGTTGATTTGCATAAAACGATGTCATCTAAATTCAACAAACGTTTACACCTAAGGATACCTTTGATGTTCATTCGTTAGGAGTACTCGTATGCATCGTGCACATATGATTGATTGAGTTGATTTACCTATCGAATGTGTTCACACCCATTCATTCCGTTTCCATGACTTGGTTGTTTGAGTCTAAATCCATGGTGTGATTTTTGTATCATATTTGTTCATATTGGTATCCTATCTTTGTATAAAATATTTGAAAAATCAAAAATAGTTTGTGAAGATTTTTTTTGAGCATCTCCTTGCAAGAGCACGTTTGCTTTTTGATTGATGCCTTGATTTGTATACCGTGACACCCCGATTTTGCTTGTTTGATTCATTCTTCTTATTTGTCTATTTGGGGACATCATAAAAAGGGGGAGAGAGAATTATCTTATTCTGGGGGAGTTTGAATTTTGGGGGAGTTTTTGAGATGTTGCTTATGTTTTTATCATATATTGATATCCATGTTATCTCATTTCAAACTCGATATGTCACGTGGTATTTGCTTTGTCTCATGTGTGTAGGTATGAAGATTGAAGATCTATATGTTGCACACCCTGATGAGAAAAGATTTGAGATTCCTGAAGATTTGAATAACAAAAGATGAAGACTATTCATTTGTACCTTTTCCAGTTTTGGGTTCATGGGAGGGTAGATTTGTATAGGCATTTCATATTTGATAATTTGTATTTTTTATGTATGTACCGGCATAGACATAGGGGGAGATTTGTAAGGACATTTTTCTCATGTCCAATATGTTTCATTTATGTATGTCGTACGCCGCTACATTTGGCACGTCACCTCAAGATCGCACATGACGGCCTCTATCCGAATTCCGGGAATCAAGCATTCAACATCTCCATTAATGTGTCCTACATATGCCTCAACGACTTCACGTTCCACGATTTTAGGGACTTAATGCAAGTGGTACGCAAGGGAAGTCAAAACAGTGAAAAAAGGCTTGATAGGGAAGTCCAAGGGCATTTTCGTAATTTCACATCCATAGTTCGGAGGTCTGGTCAACTGGAAAGTTGAAGAGCTCGCCGCAACGAAGATACTGGAAGAAACGGCACCTCAATCCGAGCTACGGTGAAGAAGTTATGACCTTTTGAAGTTGGAGAAAATTCCTTGAAGAATGCTGTTTTTTAACCATACCAGAATGGTACCACCAAACCGGTTCGGTGTACCCCAGATGGGGTTCGGTGTACCTGTACGCTGATAAGTTTTTAAGAGTTTTAACAAAGCGGGATTCTTCATATTTTTTCCTATAAATACCAACTTCGGGGGAGTTGTTTTGCAAGACTTTAGAAGACGTTTTTGAGAGTCCAAATACCTCTAGTCTTCATATTTTTGAGTCCCAATACTCATGTTTTGATTCACACAATTCTTCCAAACCTTTGTGAATCTTTTTGGTAACCCAAGAACACAACCTTGTGTTTGTTCAAACCTTTGTGGAGAGATCTTTGCAACCGAGGGCTGCGTGTCATTGCTGAGGGAGTCTCTACAAAGTTTCATGGCTGCGTGTCATTGAGGAGTGCTGCGGTTCTTCCTTTGTTGATTGGACTGAGGTTCATGTGGGTTCACTGCGTGTGGATTCATTGCTGCCCTCCTGGAAAGGGATATTTCCAGCCGCCGACTACAGAATCCGATAGCTGAGGGTAATTCTTAGTCACTGTATTTTCATTGTAATCCGATTGTAAGCCGTTTTCTTACAAATTATAGTGAAATAAAAGGTTTTGCCCCTTTGGGGGATTTTTCCTGAAATTGTTTGTTTTTATCCTGCATGCTATATTTTATTTGATAAATCATCTAGATGCATGTCTTAGGGTTTAACTAAAATTTGGGATTAATTAAAATTGGTTTTTATTTGAGAAGTCGCAATATTTCCGCTGTAGCTACTCTCTCATTTTCCTTCGCAAGGAGATTAACGTAGTATATTCATACGTCCAATTTCAATAAGTTATGAATGATAGATATGTCCCCAAAGTGACTCACAAAGCAATGAAAGTTAGTTAATTTGGTATGTTTTAACTCTTGTCCGACATTGGAAGAGTAGTGGACAAATGATGAGTTAATAAAACCCAAATGATGGACTAAGGCTTGGATGCCTTGGGGTATCCCAACTCTTTGAAGGGGAGATGGCCTACACTATGCATGTGTTGGGCTTGGGCCATAAGCGCGCCTTCTGTCCGGCTCGGTTCGGTTCGGTTCCGGCTTGGGCTTAAATAAATTCCTTTCATTTTGAGCCGAATTAATTAATTAATTAATTAAACTTTCTAGGCCAGATTTTAACCCAAATTAAAATCTGTTTGGGCAGTTGGTTGACCCAACTGTTTTGTAACTGGTGACTTTTCTGAACAGTCACCTCTTGACTACTATAAATACAAATATTTCCCTTCCGTTTTAAACTAATGAAAAATTTCCCTCTCCTATTTTTTTCCAACTAGATATACTGTTATTCATAAATTCTGGGTTCCTGCATTCATTTGATTAATGTTAGTCATACTGTTTGGTTGAGTAAATACACTGATTTGTGTTCGATGGAATTAATTCATTGATGTGCTACTTGAATTAATTCGAAAATCCATTCTATCTTGGGAGACAATTGTTCGTTAACCTACAACACTTGTGAGGGAATAAAATTGTCTTAAGAAAACTGTGGTATCACATAGGGCTCGGATTCAATTTCTTATTCTTCTATAATTTACTTCTGTTGTACCAAGTAAGTAATTCTCATTTTCTGTAATTTCGTTTTAATTATGTAATAATTATTTCATTAATAATTCTGTACTGTTTGCTAGTTAAATAGTAGACATAACAATCTTAAGATAATTTTATTTTTGTTCTACTGTTTATATTGTGTACAGATTTTTTTTAATTACAGAATTTTATTTCTATAAATAAACTGTTTTACAGAAAATTTGTATTAAAATATTATTTTATTACAGAAATTTAATAAAACAGTTAGTGTTACAGAAAATTAATTTCTACACTGTTTAGAAAATAAAAATTTTATTTGTAATTTTTTTTTTGTTAAATCTGTTTATATAAGATTTTTAATTTTAAAATTATAATTATGTTTTGTACGAATTTTTTAATATTAAAAACAGTGTGATGTAGATTTTTTAAATTAGATTAGTATAAACTTGTATTTATATGTTAGTTTAATTCTGTGATATATATAATTCAACATATTGTGTAGAAATTCTGCATTAATTCTATATTATATAATTCCGAAATTATTTAGAAAAGAATTCAGTTAATTTTAATTATATTTGGAGGAAATTGGTGTACATAATTTTGTATTCTATTTTGATAATTTTATTACAAATGAATACTATCATTGATAAAAATTCTATTTTTGTAACAGAAATGGAATCAGAAAATGCAATCACCGTTCCACCACCTACCGTGAACATTCCACCTACTGTGAATATGACACATGCTCCTGTTGTTTCCCCCGTAACCATGCCACACGGGGAGAAATCGAAAAAATTTATCGGGGTTGATTTTAAACGTTGGCAAGGACAGATGTACTTTTACCTCACGACTTTCCAATTGGCAACGTTCATGTATGAGGATTGTCCACCTTTGAAAGAAGGCAATGAGACTGAAAAGGTTGTTGCTGTTGAAGCATGGAAACATTCGGATTATCTGTGCCGTAACTACATCCTGACGTACTTGGACAAGACACTGTATCACGTGTACAACAGTATGAAAACCGTAAAAGAATTATGGAATTCTTTGGAGAAGAAGTACAAAACTGAAGACGCTGGTATGAAGAAATTCATCGTGGGCCGTTTTCTAGACTTCAAAATGATTGACTCCAAGCCGGTTATTGCACAAGTTTAGGAACTTCAGGTTATTCTTCATGACATTCATGCTGAAGGAATGTCAGTCAGTGACACATTTCAAGTGGCTACAATAATTGAAAAATTGCTTCCATTTTGGAATTTGTTCAAAAAATTATCTCAAGAACAAACGCAAGGAGATGAATGTTGAAGAATTGGTAGTTCGACTGTGGATTGAAGAAGACAACCGTGAATCTCAAAAGAAGAGTGGGAAGAATATCATGGAGTCCAAAGCTCATGTGGTTTAAGGTTCTAAATTCAAACGTAAGCGTGATGAGGAGGGCACTTCTAAGCAAAGAAAGAAGTTCAAAGGCAAATGCTACAACTGCGGCAAGCCAGGACACTGATCAAGCGAGCATCGCAAACCGAAGAACGCTAAAAGAAAAAATGCTCAAGCAAATATCATGGAGAGTGAGAATATTTCTGATGGTATCGCAGACTTAAGTCTTTCTGCTGTTGTTTCTGAATGTAACTTGGTAGGAAATACCAAGGAATGGTGGGTGTATGCTCGCTACATTTGTGCAAACAAATGGATGTTCACTAATTATAAAGCTTTGGAAAATGAGGAGACTCTCTTTATGGGAAACTCTTCGAGTTCTAAAGTTGTGGGACAAGGAAAGAATATTCTGAAGATGACCTCGGGAAAAGAGCTTACCTTAAACAATGTGTTGCATGTGCCTGATATCCGAAAAAATATGATTTTAGAATCACTTCTAAGCAAGAATGGATTTAAGCTTGTGTTTGTTTCTGATAAATTTGTATTAGCTAAAAATGATGTGTATGTAGGAAAGGGCTACCTGTCTGAGGGGCTCTTTGAAATGAATGTAATGACATTGATGCCTAAGGCATCCCCTATGAATGAAATTTCTAGTTCTACTTATATGATTGAGTCATCTAATATTTGGCATGCTAGATTAGGACAAGTTAATTTTGATATCTTGCGTAGATTAATTAACTTGAAATTTTTGCCAAAGTTTAATATTGATAAAAATCATAAATGTGATATTTGTGTGGAATAAAAAATTGGCTAGATTATCTTTTCATTCTATTGAAAGGATAACCGAACCTCTAGATTTAATTCACATGGATATTTTGTGATTTAAAATTTGTACAAACTAGAGGTGGAAAAAAGTATTTTATTACTTTTATTGATGATTGCACAAAATATTGCTATGTATATTTATTACATAGTAAATATGAGGCTATTAATGCATTTGAACAATATAAGAATGAAGTTGAGAATAAATTAAGCAAAAAGATAAAGGCTATTAGGAGTGATAGAGGAGGTGAATATGAATATCCATTTGAGGAATTTTATTCTAAAAATGGAATTATTCATTAAACCACCGCTCCTTATTATCCTCAATCGAATGGCATTGCTGAACGCAAAAACCGTACATTGAAGGAGATGATGAACTCTATGTTGATAAGTTCAGAATCTCCCCAGAATTTGTGGGGGGAAGCTTTATTATCTGCTAATTATATTCTTAACAAAGTACCACACATGAAAACTCATAAGACGTCTTATGAGTTATGGAAAGGTCGAAGACCTTGCAATAAATATTTACGTGTGTGGGGGTGCTTAGCCAAGGTAATGGTTCCTAAACCTAAAAAGGTAAAAATAGGGCCAAAGACCGTTAAATGTGTATTCATAGGTTATGCTACTAATAACAGTGCATATCGTTTCTTAGTTTGTAAATCTGAGATTTTGGATATTCATGTAAATACGGTTATTGAATCGAGGGACGCTTTATTTTTTGAAAATGAATTTCCGTACAATATGACCCGAGAATTTGGTCATTCTAAAAGGACAAATCAAGCTGCTACAAGTGGTACTCATCAACCTATTGAACCAATAGAGGATGAACCAAGACGTAGTAAAAGAGCAAGAACCTCGACTTCTTTCGGTCCGGATTTTCTAACATATCTGCTAGAAAATGAACCTCAATCGTACAAAGAATCTATATTCTTACTCGATGCTTATAATTGGAAAGAAGCAATTAATAGTGAAATTGAATCCATATTACAAAATCACACATGGGAACTAGTGGATCTTCCACCAGGTTATAAATGGATCTTAAAAAAGAAGTTGAAGGCCGATGGATCAATTGATAAATATAAAGCTAGACTTGTAGCTAAAGGCTATAGGCAAAAGGAAGGGTTGGGTTACTTCGACACATATTCACCGGTAACAAGAATTACGTCCATTCGGATCTTAATAGTAATAACTGCTATTAATGGACTTGAAATACATCAAATGGATGTAAAAACCGCATTCTTAAACGGTGAACTTGATGAGGAAATTTATATGGAGCAACCTGAAGGGTTCAAGGCTCCCGGACAAGAAGGAAAAGTATGTAAGCTTGTTAAATCACTTTACAGATTAAAATAAGCACCCAAGCAATGGCATGAAAAATTTGATAATGCAATGTTATCAAACGACTTCAAAATTAATGAATGCGATAAATGTGCTTATTTTAAATACATTAAAAATGGATATGTCATTGTGTACCTCTATGTTGATGATATGCTTATCATAGGTAGTTGTCAAAACTATAAAACAAATGTTAAGTAGTCGATTTGACATGAAAGATATGGGTAGGGGTGTTCAAAAAACCGACTGGACCGACGGACCGAACCGAACCGAGCCGAACCGACCCTTTTTTTCGGTCTTTTTTCTTAATCGGTCCGGTCTCGGTTTATTTTTTTGGTGGACCGACCTAGTCGGTCCAGTCCACGGTTTACAGTTTCAAAAACCCTGTTAGGACCGACCCGGACCGACTGTATATAAAATAATATATTTTTACATATATATGTATATATATAAGATAAATAAATAGTAAAAATATATATTTCAATATTTGATTAGTTTAAATTATAGTTTAATCCAATAGTAGGTTTGTTTTAATCGCAAATTTTGATATTTTTTAGTTTTTAATGTTTGAAAAAATAGACTCGGGTATATTTGTACTATTATAAATGATGTAATTCATTAATGTGAGGACCGACGGGTTAGACCGGACCGACCCTATAAAAAACCGAACCGACTAGGGTCGGTTAACCGACATTATCGGTCCGGTCTCGGTCCATTTTTTAGAGGACCGACCAAGTCGGTCCGGTAAAAAAAAACCTTAAAACCGAACCGGACCGGACCGCGAACACCCTTAGATATGGGTATCGCCGATGTTATATTAGGAATTAAAATTTCTAAAACATCGGATGGACTTATATTATCTCAATATCATTACATAGAGAAAGTACTTGAAAAATTCAAGAAGTATGATATCAGTCCTACCAAGACACTTGTAGATGTAAATTTACATCTAACAAGAAATAATGGTGAAAGTATATCTCAATTAGAATATTCTCATATTATCGGTAGTTTAATGTATATCATGAACTGTACACGACCGGACATAGCATACTCTATAAGTAATCTAAGTCGATTTACGAGTAATCCAGGGAGAGATCACTGGAAGGCAATATTGAGAGTTTTGGATTATTTAAAGTACACTCAAAACTATGGACTGCACTACTCTAAATATCCAGCTGTTCTTGAAGGAAATTGCGATGCAAATTGGATATCTGATACAAAAGACTCTAAGTCTACGAGTGGGTATGTGTTTACCCTTGGAGGTGCAACCGTATCTTGGAAATCCTCAAAGCAAACATGCATTGCTAGATCGATAATGGAATCCGAATTCATTGCACTAGACAAAGCTGGAGAAGAACCTGAATGGTTTCGAAATTTCTTAGAGAATGTTCCAAATTGGTCAAAACTTGTGCCCGCAATATGTATACATTGCGATAGTTAATCGACGATTGGAAGGGCACATAATCACATGTATAACAGAAAGCCACGACATATTCGTCGTCGACATAATACCATTAGACAACTTCTCTCAAACGGAATTTTATCTTAATTGACTATGTAATGTCAAAAGATAATATAGCGGATCCACTAATGAAAGGTTTAAACCGAGAGAAAGTTGAAAGATCATCGAGAGGAATGGGTCTAAAGCCTATAAATAAATAAGAATCAATATAGTGGCAACCCAACCTAGCTGACTGGAGATCCCAAGATCTAGGTTCAATGGGCAAACCGAACTATATTGTATTTAGTAAGCACTGGAGGATATTTAATCCTATCCATTCCAAAGATGAAACAGTGCAAATCTGCCGCGAAATTAGCATAAGTTATTCTTTTAATGACATCCATATCTTAGTATGTCTAGGTGGGGTATTGCAAGATACTCTTTATGGAAGTCACCTACGTGAGTAAGAAGGAGGCCACTTCTATGAGAATAATGAAAGGCAAATTATCTAAAATTCTCACGGAACCAAGTGGTGTTCATGGCCAAAATGAACACAAACTTGAGAGCCAACTGTGTTGAAGAATTATTATGGGAATACTGTTGTTTAGGTTTACAAAAACGGTTGAAGGTTCAAAGACGTGAAGTCTACTGATTAACCAAGTAAATCCGATGGTATAACACTAAGGAAAGTTCAAGGCCACTAGGCTACTTCTCCTGATGCAATAAATCTTCAATTTTACTCAACCTGTGTCTGCATCTGCATCTGCATTAGCATATGTTATGTTTTATTTATAGTAATCTATCATTCATGTGGAGGATTGTTGGAAATTAGAGTTAATAAAAGTTGTCCAAAATTTTCAGGACAGAATTTTGAGCAACTTTGAGCTCAAATTTACGTGGGACCCACACCACGATAATTATGGGACCACATATGAATGCGTTCTCCTTCGCAAGGAGATTAACGTAGTATATTCATATGTCCAATTTCAATAAGTTATGAATGATAAATATATCCCCAAAATAACTCAAAAAGCAATGAAAGTTAATGAATTGGGTATGTTTTAACTCTTGTCCCACATTGGAAGAGTAGTGGAAAAATGATGAGTTCATAAAACCCAAATGATGGACTAAGGCTTAGATGCCTTGGGGTATCCCATCTCTTTGAAGGGGAGATGACCTACACTATGCATGTGTTGGGCTTGGGCCAAAAGCCCACAAGCACGCACAGCGCGCGCGCGCCGTCCGTCCGTCCGGCCGGCTCGGCTCAGTTTTGGGCTAAATTTTAACCCAAATTAAAATCCCTTTGGGCAGTTGGTTGACCCAACTGTTTTGTATCTGGTGACTGTTCTGCAGTCACCTCTTGGTTACTATAAATACAAATATTTCCCTCCAATTTTAAACTAATGGAAAATTTCATTATACTATTTTCTTCCAACCAGAAATACATAAATTCTGGGTTCCTGCATTCATTTGATTACTGTTAGTCATACTGTTTAGTTGAGTAAATACACTGATTTGTGTTCAATGGAATTAATTCATTGTTGTGCTACTTGAATTAATCCGGAAATCCGTTCTATCTTGGGAGACAATTATTCGTTAACCTACAGCACTTGGGAGGGAATAAAATTATCTTAAGGAAACTGTGGTATCACACAGGGCTTGGATTCAATTTCTTATTCTTCTGTAATTTACTTCTGTTGTATCGAGTAAGTAGTTCTCATTTTCTGTAATTTCGTTTTAATTTTGTAATAATTATTTCATTAATAATTCCGTACTGTTTGCTAATTAAATAATAGACATAACAAATACTTGATTCAACACAAAATTATTAGTGTAGTCATATTCCAAATTAAATGGATGCTACAATTTAATCCATCGAGTATATGTTTTAAACTAACTAGTTAACAGTTTTTATAGTTAACATCCAAGTGTTTCTTACAACTGCTGTTACCCGAAGACACATTTAATCTTCGATCAAAGATAAACCAACTACTTCGTTAATGATAACAAAGTAATCAAAGATAAAGTATGACATCTTATTGTAGATATCAAGGCATACTACCCTGGCCTGAGAAATAATATTGCTAAGAGAAACAATTAAGTGTGACATCTTATTTCCACCATTAGCCTGTGAGATATTGTAGATATCAAGGCAAACAATAATAAAAGTAATCATTTGCTTCCAATTATTAACAATTATTCACACCTTTAGCCCAAGGAAAAAAAACGTTCCTTGACTACTCTGATGACCTTGATCAAGGGGCATTCCATACCTATACATCGTATAATTCTGCTCTAAAAATTAAGAGATACTCTAGGACTGTACACGACAACCACTCAATTCCTGACTTTTTCTTTTTACTAAAAAGAAATTTGAAAAAATAAAAAATAGTCCCAATTATAAACCTCAAAGGAACAAATACAAAACTTGTATATTTTTTAATCTAATTAGTTTAACTAGCACGCATATAACAAAAATGGGCAATGAAAAGAGAGGGAAAAAAAATCATGAACTAATGCAAACTTGCAACCTAAAGAAATAGATAAAAACTAAAAATGAGATGGTTAGGGTCATATATATGTACATATATAGATTCATACTCAGTGGTGTTGAGAATCATAGTACCTTACATTTTACAAAATATGTCCTATTTTACCCTGTTGTAAAACTATAGTCAACTACACATGACTTTGCTTTCGTATATATCATTTGCATTAAACAATTACAGATAATTCAAAAACCATAGCTGCTCAAAAATACCCAAAATCATAGCTGCACCAAGAAACGATTTAGAGGAGCAACACTCCAATCCTATTTAAAAATATTGTGTTCCAAGAAACAGTTTTTTAAGAATAATTGTCATCTATTCAGTTTTTTAAGAAGAGAATTAGGCTAAACATAAACCATAAACATATGAAGAAGCATTAGTTGAACAACTGATTTATTAGATCAAGTATGCCAGTTATTACATTTGAAATAACCATACAATAACTCCCCGTTTTGAACTAAAAATAGAGAAATGGTAATCAAATGTGAAAAGTATGATAATTTTGATAATCAAAGACATCATTGGGTAACTAAACCAAAATTCGCTAACTAAGTACTGATTTGAATTGGAGTACATAACTGGACTATTAATACGAATCAAGTCTCAGTTCACTAATAAAAAAAACGACTGTTGCATTACATAATTAACAAAATCAACACTAATCAATGTCGGACTAATTATTCTCAAACATCCACATTTCAGTTGCTAGATTGTCCCTCCATTTTCCCCACTCTTCTGACGTGTTTATGTGTGTATAAGGCTCTCCGTGTGTTTCTATGAAGTTTGGGTTGAATTCACTTGATTTTGGGCATTCATCTCCGTTGGCATTTCATTTCTTATATGGTTATGGAGAAGCGTACACGCTATGATGATGTGGTTTTGAATTTCTATGGGAAAGAATGCCGGACTCAGTAGAATACCCCATTTTTGCTTCAACGCACCAAAACACCTTTCAATTACATTCCTTGCCTCAAAATTCTCCTGATTGAAAACTCCTCTTTTGTCTATGCTTCTTGTCCTTGTCCCAATCGTTTAAATGATATCGTTGTCCTCTATAAGGTGTAAGAACACTGCTACCATTTTGGGTTACCAGCATCGGCAAGATAGTAATAACCTTGCATATTTAAAAATCTAGGTTAACATATTGGCAAAATAAAAATTACCATAGTTCCGT
Source organism: Sambucus nigra (assembly GCA_949130495.1). NCBI lineage: Eukaryota > Viridiplantae > Streptophyta > Magnoliopsida > Dipsacales > Adoxaceae > Sambucus > Sambucus nigra. Next base: position 359,169,275 of record OX422221.1, on the reverse strand, counting down.
TAACTACCTACCCTGGGGGATCTTCAAACCATTTCTCCTATAAATAGCATTTTTAAGAACTCTTGAGCCTTGACCCGAACCCTCTCATCCCGGAAGAACATAAATAAACTTGAGGTCTTGGGAGCATACAACGAGGACATTTGTAGCAATTTCACTCTTTCTTGTCCGATATCTCCCTTGGTCCTCTAGTTTTATGTGTACCTTAATGTATGTTCCATCCAAAGCTCCCAAACAATTCTGAAAAGAAGTAAAAATTATAAATCAAAACTAACAGCACCTAAATTTTTTATATTTAAAAGTGACACATAAATTCACATTAGTACCTTAAACCATTTCCATCTATCGTCCATAAAAGTTTCGGTAACTGCTAATGGTTTCTTAAGTGAGTTTGCAACCTCATCACAACGGATAGCACGTCCCCAAAATGTCTGCTGATTGTTTCTCCCGAATGCATAAACTATTATTAATATCCCTATTCTTAAAATGAGGTGCAAGTGCATACACAAATATCCCTACCATCTCTTCCACACTTACACTCCTAGTATCTTTTAACTTGCTGATGCTACGGAGCATTTGGCACAAATGGACCTTACGTGAATTGGGGGGAGGGGGGGGGGGGGGGGGGGGACCAAAGAGAAGTCAATTTTAGCATTCAAGTCTCATAATAGTGAATTCTTCTTAGGAGGAGAAAAATACAAAAGTGAGTTATAATATTCAAAAGAGTCCTAAAACCCTCATGTAATAATAAAATCTTCCTCTTAAACAAGATACATCGAGTCATTTATGTACATCAAAGAAACACTACAAAAGTTAAATATTAACCGATAATTCACACAATTAAACAAAAATAAATAGTCAATTCCTTATATACTAAGGAAGAATCTTAAACTAATTTTATTAATAATGGAGAATCATATATTAAATTATAATAAGTTATCACCAAATTAATAAAAAATTACCCAAATGAAACTATGCAATTACAAAAATATTTAGAATTATATCCACACCATGGCTTAAATCAAATATATTGATTGGTCATCATATCATATCTACATGTCTTCATTTTCCAACAAAATCATAAATACATACAAAATACAGAATAAAATCATATATAGAGCCAAACTAGGGCACAAAATCAGACCTAGAACCAAATTAGGATACAAAATCAGATCTAGAACCAAATTAGGGCACAAAATTAGATCTAGAACCACTTCAGGTAAGAAAATAAGATCTATATAGAAATTAGTCACAAAATCATATCTAGATACAAATTAGGGCACCAAATCAACATATTTCGAGTTAAAAATCCTTACCTTCAAAATTGTATTGACATAATCACGAACAAACAAATCTGATTTTGAGAACATAAATTAGATTGTTAGGTATTTCTTGAACAATCACCCACATAATTAATTTTGAACGAATGAGAGAGATAAACATGGATGGATCATTAAATAAGAGAGAGAGAGAGAGAGAGAGAGAGAGAGAGAGAGAGAGAGAGAGAGAGAGAGAATTTGTTCACCTATTATGTTCTCTGATATTTGGATTTGAACACACTTGCAATGACGTGATAAATGGGTAAATGGTTTGAGTTTATTTGTTTGTGAGGGTAGTTTAGTCAAAAGACTTATTTATTTATCTATTAAAAGATTCACTTTGGTAAAATTTATCTCACTTTTCTCCATATTCACTTTGTTTCACTATGGTGAATGACCAACCAAACACATATTTAACTTAGGTGATTTTATTTTAATGTGGTAAAATTTATTTTAACACGAACCAAACGGACCCCATAGGTGACATGCGACACTTCAAATGCCACACTAATAATTCCAGTGTTAGGTGGAGTGCCGTGCTAGTGTGCGCCTTTTTTTAAATTATTAATTTCCCAATGAAATTTTTGTAAAATTAAGTTGTATTACAATTATAATCAATTAAAAATGCCCTCCCGCGTAGAATTAAGTTTTACAAAAATTAGGTTTAATAAAAATTTAGGAATTACAATGAAAGAATAATATGAAAATCAATAAAAGATCGTAATAGTACTATTATAATATGTTTAAGTTATGTACATTTTTAACAAAATACATAACACGATAATTTATGGGGCATTTCCCTATCTGTTAGGGTTCGATATGTGCCTCTTGAACTAGATGATGGTCTAGGGTCATCATTGTTGATATCATTCAAATCTTTGCCTAACATAGGGTATCATGCTCCATAAAATATTAATTGCTCTCCAGGTGCATCATTTGGAAATCCTCTATATTTTGGCTCATGATGTTTTGCTAGTTTCAGATGTATTGGAATCGACATCCTTTCTTATCATGCATCATTTCCCTTAGGTCCTGTGAGAGTTGGAAGTAATGATCCATTGGCACTGAGCCGCCTCATACATGTTTGATACAAATTAATCAATAAACTTGAAGCAATACGAGCTAAAATAAGTGTATGAAATAATGGACATACTCTAGATGTTTGATAAAGATCGCGCAGAGACTCGTCACAACCTGCCCACCCCAACATGGTCAACAACATGATGAACGAGTATGTAATTTATTAGTGTATGCTCCTTGGAACTCGTGTTAGATTGAAACATGATGGTACGGTGCCATTGTAGTGTACGCCCCATGGACATAACACAATTAATTAATTAATGCAATAGATGTGTGGGACGTGGGAATAGATGTGTGAAATACATGCCTAAGGGACTAATATAATGAAATGGAAATGGTAAAGTGGATTAATCATCATGTGAGAAGGACGATAATCCATATATACGTGTGCAATCATAATATCACACCCGAATTTTGGTTGAAAGGCTGTGGGAAGCCATTTAAAAAGGGGTATTCCTTAAGAAGGGTAAAATTTAACTATTATGGAGAACACTCCGAGCGGAGTTGTAACTAGTCAAATGTTGAGAGCGACTTCATGTACAAAGAATGATGATGTTAGCAAGGTATAAAAGGCCCAGCGGTGTATACCGTGGCGAAAAGTGCACGGGTCGAAACTTTTGGTATACGCCGAGGAAAGAAGGGGAGTATTAAGTGTCACTTAATGTGAGTCATTACAAGTAGAAGTCGATGTTGAAGTAGGACATAGTGAGTAGTCTCCGCGGGTAACACTCATAGATAGAAATCGATTGGAACAAGAGGATCAACCAGAGAATTTTGTAGCAAGCCTACGATTCCTATAATGGAAGAGAGCAATTTGGTAAATTTCTTGTATGGGGTGCCAACCTCCAGATAAGGTCGTGAGTTCCTTAGAATGTGTGGAACAAGTTGACCTAAAAGAAAGTAATTATTATTCTTTTGGGTGATATACACTATTAGACAGTATGCCCCAATCTTTCTTTGAAAATAAGAATCACACCGGTAAGTGGTCCTTCCCGATATTATTCTGAACTAGAATAAGATCATTGAACCCCACCTTCAATACGTGATTTCAGGAAGTAGTGGGGATGACATTTTGTTTTGAGCAGGTTGCATCATCTATACCCCGAGGGGTAGGCGAAAGGAGATAAATGACTAGTGGAGCGGTACGAGTGTAATTTTGGACACATTGTGGTCATTTCATATCCACAACAATTATAGTTAGCAAGTGAATCATATTATGATAATTAGGAGGAGATATTACCTAATGGTAATGTAGTGTGTAAAAACTCGTACCTGTTTATTGTGGACAAACTGCTTATTAAAATTTTGTGTGGAAAAACCTTAACTATTCTCCCTCTGGTTGTTTAGAGGTGAGTGGACAATCAGAATTTTTGATCGTTCGAGTTAGAGTCTGATGACTAAATTACCACGGTTGTTTTAGGTGACTTTTGACTGTCGTAAGAGTTACGTCACCGAAAATTGAGATTCGAAGAACTGACAAGAGTGGTCAAGTGTTCGCATGGTTTCTCTTAGAAAGGGAGTTTTGTGTTTTGATAAATACGAGTAATTGATACGTAGTGAGGTGCGGCCTCCCAATAATATTGAGACAATGGGGGCCAATGATGTGTAGGCTCGTCTTAGTCGAATAATGATGGATTGGAGCACAATATGAAGTGCCGTTATTAAGGTGTGACTCTATAACTGATATGTGACACCCCGACTAATTAAATACCGGGTAGCTATTCCTTTATTAAATTAAATCAAAATGCCAAGTTGGCTCAGTTAATAGCATCACTGTCGAAAACATTTTATTATTACTAACCACCTAGTATTTAAAAAGTAAGTTGTCAAATTTTAACTAAAGTCTGATTAACATTCAGTAAAAGATTTAAAGCAAGAATAATATCACCATTCACCATAACGAAATAATAGAATAACCATCACATGATTCAAATAAATCCGGAGGAAAAACTCCTCACAACAAATCCCACAACTGAAATAAGTAACGAAATACTGAATACTGAATTAATACATGCCAAAGTCTGAAAAACTGAAATGGAAATGTCTCTAATAGAATTTGGGCAACATGACCTACAACTGAGGAATACTGAACATGGAATCCAAATGATAAAAGCGTCTAAAAGCAAATCCCTGTAACTTCCACAAACAGCTACATCTCGTCATCTGAGTGAGAATCCTATGCATGGTGTCCTTGTGGCTGGGCACCTAAAATGGTTTTACAAGAAAAAAGATTTGAAAGCAAACGGGTCAGAGCCCGAATGTGGAGATATTTTAAAAACTTGCAAGTGCTTTAAAAACATTTAAAACATTAAATGCAAAGTACATGTTAGGACGTGCACTCACATGAAATTCTCACCTCTCGACTAAATGTGCACTCCTAACGTAAGTACCCATCTAAAATGACGCTAATCCCTAGCTAAGTGACATCATATCTAGCTAGACTGTCATAGGTTCTACTCTTATTACTCGGTTCCCATTTATATTATAATGATCTCATTTAAATAGGGGCTTAACGTAAATTCATATTTTCGATATGTAATATATTTCACAATTGGTTAGCCCGTTATGTTTTCTCAAAACAATACCATAATTTTATTCACAATAATAACATGAAGTTCCCATCAATTAAGTGTATATTATTCACATCATAAATATACAATACAAGCACCCCGAGACTAGCTGCGGTGCACACATACTCTGCTATCCATCCAGGTACATCACGTACATAAGTATCACATATTCCGAATATCTCAGGAATAGTTCACAGATAACAACATCACAAATAATGGAGGCGAACACAGTCACATCACATGGGTCACGCACATACCTACGCTCCCACGATCAGCAGACTTATTAACATCCCAATAAGTCCTTCTCTGACCTATGTTCATCGAGGTAACCAGTCTAAATCCGGGCAACACAAGGATTAGAGGTCCCTAAGCGAACGCAAACCTCCCGTGATAGCAAGTATGGTAGGTATGTCATACACATAAAATCAATACATATATACTAAGCATGCACACGTCTTAGTAATCACCATAATATATTGGTACATATCTCTTCTCGTACTGACATATAATACTACACCATTTATATGTTCCCGGTTAATATAATTAATTAGGCCGTCAATAGCTCACATCGTAATAGACACTCACGTCCTACTTCACATTTTCCCTTAGGTTCAAACTACACTTCTAGGTTTGACTCCTCATTATATCCCAAACATCCCAAATATATTAGTTACTCATCAAGGAAAGGCTATCTCTACCTATACACAAGGTTACTGGGCACTCGGGATCAAAACAGGCTAAAAAGCCTAATCTGTCAACTCGTTCGAAGTCTCGTTCGAACGAGGCTGTTCGAACGAGACTTCGTTCGAACGAACTGAGTCTTCTAACGAGATCTCCTTCGAACGAAGTGGGATTTCTAACGAGATCTCGTTCGAACGATCTTATCAAACGAACTTCACCCTCGTTAGAAGTCAATGGTCAACTCGTTAGAAGCTCGTTCGAACGACCTGGGTAGGTCTTCTAACGAGTGGCCAGATTCAAGCCCAGAATTTTCTACTCGTTTTTCCCCAATTTCTACTCCTCAATTCTCCTCTAAAATTCGTCCCAACAATGTTTTAAGGTCTCTAATCAATCCTAAACATACTAAGGTCACATACTAACGTGTTTTAAGGAATCAATTCATCCTAAACATCATTAAATCATCAAGTCTCTTCACTTTTCCCCAAATTTTCAAGAACATAAACCCTAAAATTTTAAGTCTTTAATTTATCCACTTAAATCCGTTTTTTTGTTTCTTGCAAGATATATCAACATCAGATTAGTCCTCTAAATACGATTCTACATGCAATCCTTTCCTCAAAATATAGTATTCTAATTCCAAACTCATGGGTTTTTCATTAACTTTCAAGAGCAATTGTAAATCTTAGAATTATCTAACATGGAAGAAACATTCTCTAAATAAAACGGAATTAAATCACTTTCCTTGATTCAATCTCAGATTTTGATGACGATTTGAAGAAGTTCCCTCTCTCTTCCTGCAGAATTCCCTTCTATCTCTCTCTCTCCAAGCTTTCTTCTCCAATGGCTATGGTGGCTAGGGTTTGTTTTGGGAACTTAGAAAACCTAATTCTAAAACTCCCCGTAGTCTTATGGGTCAATATGGTTGGTAGTGGGTTTAGTGGTTGGTTTCCTGAATCAGATATAATTTACTAATTTTCGTCACTTTTAATTCCCAAAAATACAAAATTCCCAAAATACCCTTTATGTTGCCTGTATGGCCTAAAAATACCCCGGGACCCAAACTAAACCCACGACTAGTGTTTTCTGACTATCTCGACCCTTCCGGACGCGTTGGCGCACTCAAAATGACCGTACGGTTAATAGAATTTAAATTCACTTTTATAATTAAAATAATTATATCCTGACGCGACTGTCTCACGCGTCCCAATAAAATGTCCAAATTGCCGTATATCAATCTCACGACAAATTTCATAATTCAATATTCATATATCATCATATATACTCAATATAGTCAAATACCAACTCACATCTCGCTAGTATTTTATCCGGATTAATTCCCAATTACTTCTCATTTAATTAATTAATCCCAAAATAAATATCGCCAAAAATACGGGGTATTACATACTTCCCCCCTAATAACAGAATTTCATCCCAAAATTCGGAACTAGAAAGTACCTGATAAAAACAACTCTGGATAACGTTCGCGCATCTCATCCTCGCGTTCCCATGTGGACTCCTCGACATTGTGATGTCGCCACTGAACACGCACTAACGGAACTATCTTTGACCGCAGCTTCCTCTCACTTCGGTCCAAAATAGCAATCGGCCTCTCCTCGTAGGAGCTATCAGGCTGTAGATCAATCTCCTCCAAAGCGATGTGAGAATGAGCCAAATCGTCCCTGAGATATTTCCTTAGCGAGGAAATATGAAACACATCGTGAATCCGGTGTAAATGCTCCGGTAACCCGAGTTTATACGCAACTGGTCCAATCCGCTCAATAATAGGAAACGACCCCACATACCTTGGTGCCAACTTCCCCTTCTTCCCGAAATGCATAATCCCCTTCATAGGAGATACTCTGAGCAAAACCTGATCCCCCACTTGGAACTCCCTGAAAGATCTCTTCGCATCAGCATAACTCTTCTGCCGGTCTTGAGCTACCCGAATGCGACTCCGAATCAACTCAATCCTTGCCGAAGTATCCTGAATCACTTCCGGCCCAAGTAGTTTGTTGTCCCCCACCTCTAACCAACATGCTGGGGAACGACAAGGCCTACCGTACAACGCCTCAAACAGAGCCATGCCAATAGTGAACTGGTAGGAGTTATTATAAGCAAACTCTACCAGTGGAAGGTATTGCTCCCATCCACCTCCAAAGTCAATAATGCACATGCGTAGCATGTCCTCCAACATCTGATTTGTGCGTTCGGTCTGCCCATCAGTATGCGTATGATAAGCCGTACTCAACCGCAATTCCGTGCCCATGGCCTCCTGGAAACTCTCCCAAAACCGCGAAACAAATATCTTGTCTCTGTCAGACACGATATTTAGGGGCACACCGTGAAGTCTCACAATCTCTGAAATGAAGAGCTGGGCATACTGTCCCGTAGTGTAGTCAGTCCTTACGGGTAAAAAGTGAGCGACTTTGGACAACCTGTCCACAATTACCCAAACGGAGTCGTGACCCCTCTGCGACGTAGGCAACCCCGTGATAAAGTCCATGGATATGCTCTCCCACATCCACCTCGGAACCTCCAACGGCTGTAGAAGTCCTGTCGGTCTCTGATGATCCACTTTTACTAGCTGACAAGTGGTGCATTTCGAAACAAACACATCGATATCTCTCTTCATACCGCTCCACCAATACTGGCGTCTCATGTCTTGGTACATTTTGTCCCCTCCGAGATGTACCGCGAACCGTGAGACTCTGCCATCACCTCGTGTCGCAATTCCTCCCCTTCTGGAACCACCAATCTCCCATTGAAGCGTAATCCCCCGTCTGAGCTAACGGTATAGGACTCGGCTCCCTCTGCTAGTAATCGAACTATCTGCTCCTGACAGAACGAGTTATTAGCCTGTGCCCGTACTACCTTCGTTACAATCTGCGGTGTAACGGTCATCACAGACATGAAAGATCGGGCCACTGCATCCTGGTGTCCCAACTCCTTCCACTTTGCCTTCCACACCCCTTCCACCTCAGCTGCTGGCCTACGGCTCAACGCGTCTGCTACCACGTTAGCCCTACCCGGGTGATACTGGATATCGAACTGGTAGTCCTTCACAAACTCAAGCCACCTCCTTTGCCGCATGTTCAACTCCTTCTGCGTGAACAGGTACTGTAGGGACTTGTGGTCTGTGAACAATTGGAACTTCTCCCCCAAAAGATAGTGCCTCCAAATCCATAGGGCAAATGGCCGCCAACTCCAAATTATGCGTGGGGTAATTCTTCTCATGAGGCTTAAGCTTACGGGAAGCATAAGCTATGGCCTGTCTCTCCTGCTGCAATACACCTCCAAGTCCTTGCAAAGACGCATCGGTGTAAACCAAATACTCAACTCCCGGTCTCGACAATGCTAACACAGGTGCTGAGGTCAATTTGTCCTTTAACTCATCAAATTCCAACTGACAGTCATCACTCCAGATGAATGGCACACCCTTACGAGTCAGATGTGTCAAAGGACCCGCTATCTTCGAAAATCCCCGAATGAACCTCCTGTAGTATCCTGCTAGGCCCAAGAAACTAGGAATCTCAGTCGGTGTCGTGGGCTGTCCCCACTCCCTCACCGCGGATACCTTTCCCGGATCAACAGATATCCCCCGGTCGGAAATAATGTGTCCCAAAAGCTGGATCTCCTTCAGCCAAAACCCGCATTTCTCATATTTTGCATACAACTCGTTCTGACGTAGTGTCTGCAAAACTTGCCTCAAATGCTCGACGTTCTCCTCCTCTGTCTGGGAGTAAACCAGAATATCATCGATGAAGACAATGACAAACTGATCTAGGAAATCCCTGAACACTCTGTTCATCAAGTCCATAAACACTGCTGGAGCGTTGGTCAAACCAAAAGGCATAACCCAAAACTCGTAAGAACCATATCTCGATAAGAACGCAGTCTTCGAGACATCCTCCTCCCTGATGCGTAACTGATGGTATCCCGATCTCAAATCAATCTTCGAGAAGAAAGAAGCTCCTCTCAACTGGTCAAATAGGTCATCGATTCGAGGCAACGGATACTTATTCCGTATCGTGACCTTGTTCAACTCCCGGTAGTCCACACACAATCTCAGTGAACCGTCCCTCTTCTTCACAAACAAAACTGGAGCGCCCCAAGGTGAGGTACTCCTGCGAATAAAGCCCTGACCTAACAGCTGCTCTATTTGATCTCGTAGCTCTCGCATCTCTGCCGGAGCCATCCGATACGGTGCGCGTGCTATAGGTCTCGTATCGGGCAATAGGTCTATAACAAAGTCTATCTCTCGACTGGGGGGTAGGCCTGGTATCTCCTGAAACACATCCGAATACTCCCTGACGACTGGGATCGAATCTAAAGGAATCACAACCTCCTTAGAGGTATCCTCCTCTAGGTAATACAAATGAGCGATCGAGCCTCCCTCTGGGCGAGGCATCGCCACTACAAACATCTCTTGCCCCGAAATGGCAAAATCAATGCTCCCCCCGAAGCAATCAATCATGACTCTATAATCAGCGAGCCAATCCATACCGATAATCACATCATGAACATGCATATCTAATACCAACATATCTGCAGGTAATACCAGACTACCAATCTCTACCTCCACTCCCCGGCATATAAAGAATATTAGTGACCCATTCCCCAATGGTAAGTCGACACACGTCACTGTGCTCTCTGCCGTAGCTAACAACCCTAAGGCTTTCGCGAAATGTGTAGCTATAAAACAATGTGTAGCCCTCGTATCAAACAATACCCGACCCATAGTGCCATGGATAGGAAACGTACCCTTAATCGCGGGCGGTGCCTGTGGAACTGCAGCCTGGTGCACGTTATAGACACGTCCATACTGTAGCTGCCCCTGCTGAGCTGGGACTGCTGGCAATGCTGCCATCTGTGGCGGTGCGGGGAGAACGACGGGAAACATAGGCCTCTGCGGCTCCTGGCGAGCACCCTGCTGCTGCTGCTGTGGGGCCCTGCCCCTATCAGGACAATCCTGTCGTTTATGGCCAGTCTTGCCACAAACATAACACTTCCCTCGGAAGTTCCCTCCTCTCTGCCCCTGCTGTCCCCGGCCCTGGTGGCCGTTACCGTTCCTCCCTTGGCCCTGTTGGCCCTGCTGAAACTGCTGCCCATTCTGCCCCTGTTGGCCCTGATGGCCGTTTGGACCCTGATGGCCCTGACGAAAACCTCCTTGTCCGTGCCTGTAATTCCCTGATCTGAACCTCTTCTGATCCCCGTGCTGGGAACCCTGCTCACCCTGTCTCTTCCCCTGAACAGATTGTGCCCCACCGGCACCATGTCCTCCAGTCCTGCCCTGATGGCTAGACTCTCCCGATCTCTTGCCCTCAGCCATATGAAAGCGGTGATCCTGGCAGTGTAACAAAGCAGCGTTAACCACATCAGAATAAGTGGCCAACGAAAGGTTCCCTAACAGATGCTGATGGATCCTCCATGTCAACCCGTCGGTGAATTTCTCAATCTTCTTCTTTTCTGTCGGTATCTCATCCGGAACGATATTCAACAGATTCGTGAACTCGGCCTCATACTCGGCCACGGTCTTACCCTCTTGCTTCAGATTCATCAGTTTCCTCCTCATTTCCGTGTGAACAGCTGATGGAAAGTACTTAAGGTCAAACCGCACCCAAAAGTCCTGAATAGTGAGAGTATCCCTCTCCTCCACGGTGGTAATAGACTCCCACCACTGCAGTGCAGATCCAACTAGCTTGAAAGTAGCTAGCACCTGCTTCTGAATGTCCGTGCACTCATACATCCTCAAGTGCCTCTGCATATCCTTCTTCCACTGGCTCGAGACTACCACATCTGAGCTACCTACAAACTCTGGCGGATGCGCTTTCTGAAAAGCGTCACGTACACGTTCCCAAGCAAACGGTAATGCATTTGCCTGTACTGGCGCGACAACCGGCGCCTGAGGTGGTGCCTGCTGAACTATGGCAATTGCGGCATTTACCGCTTGGGCTACAATGGCTGCAAGCTCAGCGGCGTTCATCATGCCCTGAACTGGAGCGGGCTGGGGTTCTGGCGTTGCATCCCTGGGAACTCGTCGTGCACGTCGTGGAGGCATCTGAAATAAGTATAAAGTTTATAAGTTCACAGTTTATAAACTTACAATAGCTGAAGAACGAAGCATACACAAAAAGAGTACAACAGTCCTAAAATATAGGGCTCTATATCAAAGAAAACTTAGCGAAAACATAATAGCCGTACAGATCCTAAAGGACACTAGGTCCTGATGCTCTGATACCACCTGTGACACCCCAACTAATTAAATACCGGGTAGCTACTCCTTTATTAAATTAAATCAAAATTCCAAGTTGGCTCAGTTAATAGCATCACTGTCGAAAACATTTTATTATTACTAACCACCTAGTATTTAAAAAGTAAGTTGTCAAATTTTAACTAAAGTCTGATTAACATGCAGTAAAAGATTTAAAGCAAGAATAATATCACCATTCACCATAACGAAATAATAGAATAACCATCACATGATTTAAATAAATCCGGAGGAAAAACTCCTCACAACAAATCCCACAACTGAAATAAGTAACGAAATACTGAATACTGAATTAATACATGCCAAAGTCTGAAAAAGTGAAATGAAAATGTCTCTAATAGAATTTGGGCAACATGCCCTACAACTGAGGAATACTGAACATGGAATCCAAATGATAGAAGCGTCTAAAAGCAAATCCCTGTAACTTCCTAAAACAACTACATCTCGTCATCTGAGTGAGAATCCTATGCATGGTGTCCTTGTGGCTGGGCACCTAAAATGGTTTTACAAGAAAAAAGATTTGAAAGCAAACGGGTCAGAGCCCGAATGTGGAGATATTTTAAAAACCTGCAAGTGCTTTAAAAACATTTAAAACATTAAATGCAAAGTACATGTTAGGACGTGCACTCACATGAAATTCTCACCTCTCGACTAAATGTGCACTCCTAACGTAAGTACCCATCTAAAATGACGCTAATCCCTAGCTAAGTGACATCATATCTAGCTAGACTGTCATAGGTACTACTCTTATTACTCGGTTCCCATTTACATTATAACGATCTCATTTAAATAGGGGCTTAACGTAAATTCAGATTTTCGATATGTAATATATTTCACAATTGGTTAGCCCGTTATGTTTTCTCAAAACAATACCATAATTTTATTCACAATAATAACATGAAGTTCCCATCAATTAAGTGTATATTATTCACATCATAAATATACAATACAAGCACCCCGAGACTAGCTGCGGTGCACACATACTCTGCTATCCATCCCGGTACATCACGTACATAAGTATCACATATCCGAATCTCTCAGGAATAGTTCACAGATAACAACATCACAAATAATGGAGGCGAACACAGTCACATCACATGGGTCACGCACATACCTACGCTCCCACGATCAGCAGACTTATTAACATCCCGATAAGTCCTTCTCTGACCTATGTTCATCGAGGTAACCAGTCTAAATCCGGGCAACACAAGGATTAGAGGGCCCTAAGCGAACGCAAACCTCCCGTGATAGCAAGTATGGTAGGTATGTCATACACATAAAATTAATACATATATACTAAGCATGCACACGTCTTAGTAATCACCATAATATATTGGTACATATCTCTTCTCGTACTGACATATAATACTACACCATTTATATGTTCCCGGTTAATATAATTAATTAGGCCGTCAATAGCTCACATTGTAATAGACACTCACGTCCTACTTCACATTTTACCTTAGGTTCAAACAACACTTCTAGGTTTGACTCCTCATTATATCCCAAACATCCCAAATATATTAGTTACTCATCAAGGAAAGGCTATCTCTACCTATACACAAGGTTACTGGGCACTCGGGATCAAAACAGGCTAAAAAGCCTAAACTGTCAACTAGTTCGAAGTCTCGTTCGAACGAGGCTGTTCGAACGAGACTTCGTTCGAACGAACTGAGTCTTCTAACGAGATCTCCTTCGAACGAAGTGGGATTTCTAACGAGATCTCGTTCGAACGATCTTATCGAGAGAACTTCACCCTCGTTAGAAGTCAATGGTCAACTCGTTAGAAGCTCATTCGAACGATCTCGTTCGAACGACCTGGGTAGGTCTTCTAACGAGTGGCCAGATTCAAGCCCAGAATTTTCTACTCATTTTTCCCCAATTTCTACTCCTTAATTCTCCTCTAAAATTCGTCCCAACAATGTTTTAAGGTCTCTAATCAATCCTAAACATACTAAGGTCACATACTAACGTGTTTTAAGGAATCAATTCATCCTAAACATCATTAAATCATCAAGTCTCTTCACTTTTCCCCAAATTTTCAAGAACATAAACCCTAAAATTTTAAGTCTTTAATTTATCCACTTAAATCCGTTTTTTGTTTCTTGCAAGATATATCAACATCAGATTAGTCCTCTAAATACGATTTTACATGCAATCCTTTCCTCAAAATATAGTATTCTAATTCCAAACTCATGGGTTTTTCATTAACTTTCAAGAGCAATTGTAAATCTTAGAATTATCTAACATGGAAGAAACATTCTCTGAATTAAACGGAATTAAATCACTTGCCTTGATTCAATCTCAGATTTTGATGACGATTTGAAGAAGTTCCTTCTCTCTTCCTGCAGAATTCCCTTCTATCTCTGTCTCTCCAAGCTTTCTTCTCCAATGGCTATGGTGGCTAGGGTTTGTTTTGGGAACTTAGAAAACCTAATTCTAAAACTCCCCGTAGTCTTATGGGTCAATATGGTTGGTTGTTGGTTTAGTGGTTGGTTTCCTGAATCAGATATAATTTACTAATTTTCGTCACTTTTAATTCCCAAAAATACAAAATTCCCAAAATACCCTTTATGTTGCCGGTATGGCCTAAAAATACTCCGGGACCCAAACTAAACCCACGACTAGTGTTTTCTGACTATCTCGACCCTTCCGGACGCGTTGGCGCACTCAAAATGACCATACGGTTAATAGAATTTAAATTCACTTTTATAATTAAAATAATTATATCCTGACGCGACTGTCTCACGCGTCCCAATAAAATGTCCAAATTGCCGTATATCAATCTCACGACAAATTTCATAATTCAATATTCATATATCATCATATATACTCAATATAGTCAAATACTAACTCACATCTCGCTAGTATTTTATCCGGATTAATTCCCAATTACTTCTCATTTAATTAATTAATCCCAAAATAAATATCGCCAAAAATACGGGGTATTACATGATAGTGTTGAGAGTGTTAAATAAGCTTATTGTGAGGCGGGGGCTAGTTTTGACTACTAATAAAATATCCATGTTTATTTTTACCAGGTATGCCTTATTTTCTGAATTTCGAGATGAAATTCCGTTATTAGGAGGGAAGTATGTAACCCCGTATTTTTATGGCTTTTAAAATTGGGGATTTATTAAATTTAATTGAGTTATTAATTTAATATTAATCCAGAATTTTATTTAAAAATATTTACTAGCATGATGAGAGTTAATAATTATTGGGAATTTGTGGAATATTACTAGATGAGTAAAGTAATATATGAGGTTAAATTTATTAATATTATCATGAGTGAATAATATGATAATGATGGAAATTAAGTCAGGACGCGTCTGTGTCGTGTCGGGACTATATTATTATTATAAAAAGTGAATAAATTATAAGTCACCCGTATGGTCATTTTGAGTGCGCCAACGTGTCCAGAAGGGTCAAGATAGTCAGAAAAGTGTACTCGGGGGTTTAGTTTGGGTCTCTGGATATTTTTAGGCCTAGCCGGTAACTTGGGAGGGCATTTTAGTAATTTTTGTTTTTAAGGCTTAATTATGGACGAAAATTAAAGGGATATATCTGATGGGAGCTTCGAGGATTAGAATTGGTAGAGTTTCAGAGAGGCTAAGGAAGGGAGAAAGGAGAAGACTCTAAAGGGAGAACCACCCTACCTACACCACCCTTGCCATCTTTCACCACCAATGCGTAGATCGGGACACGAGGGACGCAACCATACCCATCAACACTTGAGAATCAGACCTTCATATCTGAGGCAAGTATCTATCTTGCTATTCTTTTTGTTAATGTTTCACCCATGTTAGAATAGGATTGTTAAACATATGTTCATGGAAGAATTTGACGATTTAGGGAATTTAAATCACATGTTTTAGAGGAATTAGATATATTCTGGAAATCTCAACATATGTAGAGTATTACCCACGAAATTTTATTGGTTTAGAAGTGAGAAATCTGGAAAAAGAATTAGAAGATTGGAAATTTTAATGAAATTAGGGTTCTTGATAATTATGATGAATTTGCCCTTTAATTCGATACTGTTGACAAAATTGTACATGTTTCACGTAGAAAATCATGTATATAGGTATATTTAATCAGTAGTAAACTTGTTTGGGAGTTTGGGAATCATTAATGGTGTTTTGGAGAATTTTCTTGGATGAAACCCGTAGGTCGGATTAACAGTTTGTGGGCAAGAACTGCTTGATTGATCGATCGACCCAAGAAGGTCGATCGATTGACTGATCGATCGATCCCTCCTGGAAACTACATGTTTTTCCTCTTTTTGTTTAATTCAGATAAAATGCATAGGAACCCTTGTATATTATTTAAAGATCATAATGGGTCGTGAAGAGGACCAGTAGGGTCTAAGTATAATACCGTTGATTGAAATCTTATATGGGACAAAACCGTGGGTTTGGGGGGGGGGGGGTTAATACATATTGAAAAATCATTCGCACGCTAGCTACGGAATTAAGTGGTTTATAAATGACTTAGACCAATATGTTAGAGAGGGTGTACCTACTGAATTGATCGTTAGGAAGAGAGAATACTTCGAGGGATAAGAAGTAATTACGAAATGATTAAAATTGATAATAAAATGAGATGAGTTCCTTATGCTTAAAAATTGGGTAAAATTGTAATAAGTACGGTTTAAGTATTAATATGGGTCATGGGTGAACCTAATTGGAAAATGAGAATATTTATATATATGACTGAGTGCATGTGTATATATTTATATTATGTTTGTGTATAATCATACCCGCGCTACTTGCTATCACGGAGGTTGCCGCGCCAGGACAGTCTTATCTCGATGGGACCTTTATGGGTGATATTGACTTGTACCCTAGAACATAGGATTTATTGGTACAGGCTATCTGAGAATGATAGTCAGACGGTCCTAAGAGACGTGAGGGGTATGTGCTGACCTCTTAGTGATTTGGAACTATGCTTCGCCTCCATTTTGTGTGTATTGTGTTTATACAGTTCGAGAGTGATCCGGGACTAGTATTTCCCTTAGTACGAGTGATACACGGACTTAATAGCAGAGTATGCCAACACCATAGATTTTATGTGGGGTTCCGATAGTATATATATTATGTGAGTGATTAATATATATACTTATATATGGAAATCTTCTACTGTGCGTATAAGTAGTTAAGTATTGAATAAATGCTCCAAATTGTAGAGAAAGTATTCAGGAACTTTATAATGGTAATGAGATATATTAAGTAACGTAAGAAATCATGAAGAGATTGATCTTAAAACTAAATATCATAGCCTTGTGACTTATCGAAATAAAATCATTGGGACATAAGTTAGATAGACTTATGAGGCATTTAGTAGTACGGTAGGCATGCACACTAAATGGGAGGTGAGAATTCTCAAGAGAGTCTCGCGTACTAACATGGTGGTTATATTAGCCGGTAAGCATTTTAAATACTTGCTAAACTATTTTCAAAAATGTTTTACACTCGGACTCTGACCCATTTTTTGTCATTCTCTCTCTCTTGTGTATATATTTGTATATATTATAGGTGCTCAGCCATAGGGGCATCAGGTGTAGAATCATTTGACTGGACGTGCTACAGTTTGTGTGGGAGTTGCAGGTCATTGCAGCAGACACTTCCTCCTTTGGCTCCTCAGAATTCTGTTTAGCTCTTTTAGTTAGGGCATGTGTTGCCCATTTCTAGACTTGTTTTAGACTTGATAGGGATTTCATAATTCTATCATTTCAGTACTCTGTTTTCATTTTATCTCTCACTTTATCTGTGGTTTGTGGTTATTCATTTGGATTTGAGTAATCTAGTTGGCATGGTTCGTTGGATGATAAGTATATTTATCATTTTCATTATTCAAATTTGTTTATGTTTAAAAGATTTTATAAAGGAATTAAATAAATGAGGACTTTAAATTGTTTTGACACTTAGCTTAATTATTTAGGGTGTTTAAATTGGAAATATTTATTTTGTGACAATGATTCTAAAAATGAACCAACCGTTCAACTTGATTTTAATTTAATAAAGGACTGATCATCCGGTATTTAATTAGGTGAGGTGTCACATTACTCACCTCATTCGCCAAAAACCTCCATGATATGTATAAACATCATTACACTTTACATGGCAAATACATGTGGAGTAGGTTACTTTTGGAGATAATCTGAGGAATCCACTAAAGCTAAATTGCAAAAGGCTGCACTTCTCCAAAGTTGTAACTCTTTTGACGACATATTAAAAGATTTTTTCAGAATAATTAAAAAAAATATAATAGGATATACTAGACGTTACATACGGTCTAAACTAAACTATGTAATATTTGCCAATTTGAAGAATTTGTTGAAGTATGTAAAAAATATTACTTTAAGATAAATCCACCAAATAATAAATACTGGTTATAACAATTTTTTTATAAACTTATAAGGAAAGTGACATAAAGTAAACATTATTTGTTTACTTTTAAGAAAAAAGAAAATGACAATAAAGTACACTTTAATTAGGGGTGACAAATCGTGTTTTGGCCTAACACAACATGACCCAACTATTTTTTTAACATGAACATAAAACAACCCGACTTCTTGTTTTTTTAATTAACACAAACACGACCCACCTAAAAACACGATACGTCACATTTGTTACACTTAATTTTTAGCCCTAATAGGCATGAAAAACACGAAAGACACGAATGAAACAAGAATAAACATTCTTAAGTTTATTTTAATCCAATTCAATACTTTAATTATAAAATAAAATGAAATCTTCTTAACTCTTATTTATGAAGGCCCTCTTCGGTAAGCACAACCCAAAGTCATTTACTCAAGCCCACCCTTTTTGGCTTGCTTTATCTGAAGAAGGATGCAACTCCTTTTCAAGGAAGGAAGTATCATCACACTACCATTTACTTTTGATGTGGGACACAGGGATAACAAGTCAGGTAAGGATGTTTTTATAAGCGAGCCGTTATTTTCACCCCAAAAAATTCTCCCAATCGCCAATAACTAGTCACCACCACAAAATAACTAAAATCTTATTCAGAACACCAAAGTAAGTTACACCACAAATAGTTTTAAAATATATATAGTAATTTTGACCCATTTGCTCATTTTCCCTCCATTTTCTCTCTTTAAACTAAAAACACTCTCTCTATTTTGAATATACTCCTTCCACACCAAAGACATAGAAGTTAGAGCTTAGAATTTTTTTTGGTATGTAAAACCTAACCATTCACTTTGAAATCATGTTAAGTCGCAACACATTCACTTGAAATCAAGTTAAGTTGCAACATAATCTGTTTTATGTAAACCCTAAACCACACATTACATATTGTAAGACCCACTAGGTTATTATGTGTTTTAAAATCCTAATGCTTGTATTATAAACTAAATTAAAATGTTGAAGTAACCAAATGTGACCTTAAACCCTAGAGAAAGTAAGAAACGACAGAGTTAAAAATACCTAACCTGACTTGCAACCACGAACACCTATCACTGAAGGAGATGACCGTTTACGGTGTGTGGTGGTCGTATCTTGTTCATATGCCATAATGACATATCATCATGGTTGTTATTTTGTATATTTGAAACGAATTCATTGTATGTTGTCACCACTGTGGTGATTTATGTATAGTGAAACCCTCTTGCAGTCGTGTTTGTTATAGTTATGAGTAGTTGTGACCATAACTCATCACTTTTCATGAACACACCGTAAGTTATGGTACGGTGCTTTTTGATCGTGGTTTATTTATTACCACGGTTACAACTCATCGTGGATTATTTTTTACCACGGTTATAACCCACCGTGACTTCATATATGATTTTTAATATTTGGTTAGTTCATATTTGTTTATTAATTTGATATGTTTTCTTTATTTTTGTTGAATATAAATTGCAAGAACTAGGAAGGCTCCTAAGGATTATGAAAGGAGGCGGAGGTGAGATGCTACGCAAGCAAAAGTGACTAAAGAGAATGAGGTTGAAAATCAATGAGTATAAGAAACTATAGTGACGAATAACCGAGGTATACAAATAGCAATGATGGTGGTGAGAAGAGTTAGAGATGAACAACAAACATATTAGTGATAAAAGGGTAAAGGAAGTGAATGGTGTAGGTGAGGATGAAATAGATAAAGTAGTTAATGGTAGGGAGGAGGAAAGGATGATAAGGAGGAAGAAGTAGGTGATGATAGGGAGGTGAGTGGCGATGAGAATAGAGAGGATAATGGTGATGAGAAGAAGGCTAGTGAGAGTGAGGTTGGTGAAAAGAAAAACAAGTGTGATGGAAAAGATGGTGGTGGTGAGGAAGTTGGTGTTATTGATTAAATTGACTAGAGTATTGATGCAACTAGTGAGGATGAAGACAATGACACGGGTGTCTCTTCATCAAAACCTACTAAAAGCTCGATAAAGAAAGGGAAATGGAAAGAGAAGATGAGTGACTCTTAACCACTTGAGGGTTCAATGCCGAAAAATATCGATTTATTAAAACACTTCAATAACCATATAGCTTATATAATATAGAATTAAGATGAAGAGAGAGGCTTTATGAAATGCGTATACCTTTACAAAAAATTTCAAAATGGAACATCAAGAAAGAAGATAAGTTAGTGCAAGAATCAGGGTTACGTAGTTTGGTCAAACACTCATACTGTTATATTGATCATGTTGCGGTATGTGATTTTATTGAATGGTGGAAACTAGAGACTAATACCCTCACCATGTCATTTAGTGAGATGACAATTACACTAAATCATGTTTATCATTTGCTAAAGATATTGGTTGAGGGAAAATGTTTATATGGTGAGGTGTTTTGGAAGAGTGAGGAGCGAGCCAATCTGATTAAGAGTGTGAAGAAATATATAGGATGTACGGAGGAGGAGGAGGCGAAGATTGAATGTAAGTTGTTGTTTTATATCCGTGTAGACTCACTTATGCAATAATGCAAGGGCAAGGGGAAGAAATTGGGAGAGGGGGCGACAAAGAAACACATCTAATAGTGTTCACGTGGTTATTTTGTTTATTTGATTTGTTATTTTTTATTTCTAGACAAGTCCAGTAATGGAGTTCCATTGTGTTATTTACAGGCGTTGAAGAAACTCGACAAATGTTGAGACATTGCATGGGGTATGGATGTATTATCCCATTTGTATTGACAGTTAGGAGTGTCATCTCGGTTGATGCTCGACATGTTACTCAATATCACCCCCTATTGATGGTAATTATTTTTTTTCTATGTCTCTCTAACTTCCAATCTTATATATACCTATATACATTGGCATTTAAAAAAACTTATTGATGCACACATGGATTTATGATCACTTCAAGATCAAGCGGATTGTTTGTAACTTGGAGTTTGACCCAACGCAACCCCTCATGTGTAAATGTAAGGCGCAAGCGGTATCGGGGGATGCATTTGCGTAGATGATAGTGTTATGAGAGAACCTTGATGATATTAGCCAGTCTAAAGTAAGTTCAACCATTTGCACATTTTTAACATATGAACAATTTTTATATGCGTTATTCGTTAAAATTTTATACATATATAACTCCACATGTTGTTTAGGATCCATATAATGATAATTCGGACGCATACCCATTCTAGGAGGTCAGACCTTTGCATGAGGATAGCGGTATGACCCAACATCATTACAAAGCGAGATATGACAATGAAAATTGATACCAAGAGAAATGGGTGGACCACTTATTATTAAAAATCCAACGATCCCAACAAGTTCAATAATATCCATGGGAGTGTATAGGTGACTACATGGATTGGTTCTTGGAGCGTTCCCATCCCACTGTGAAAAATTCGGGATATCAAATTTTGCAAAAGAAGATCAAAGAATTCAAAAATCTGTTAAGTAAAAATTAACTAATATTTCACAACTGACAATCACTGTAATTTATAATGTTATTATTTAACCTAATGTACGTATGTCAAGTAAATGGAATTGATGAAGCTATAAAAATGTTGCAAGATACGATTGAAGCATGAGAGAACCAAGACGTTGTAGATGTACTTCAATCTGTAAGAGAAGGAGTTGACGTGCTACTTGAAACCAAAGAAGCTAAGACCACTCAAGATAACAGGAAAGGAAAAGTTATTTCCAAGAAGCGAACTGCAAAAGAAGCAGACGAAGGCTAAACATGATCCCGTGATGAAGAAGACAAGAAATAAATAATTTGGCTTTTTTCTTATTCCTTTTGAGTTGTAATAGTTATTTAAGTGTTTTAACACATGTCTTGCAACTTTTTTGTGATTAGTAACTTGTTTTAGGTGTGTTGGTAATTTTTTGTGTTACAATCATACGCCCTTTGACATATCTTTCATCTTGTTCTTTTAATATAGATTACAACTTACGTTTTTAATTTTTTGTATTAATTTTTCATTGGGTTTGCTTATGTGGTAAAGTTGTGAAGTTACATATTTCTCAAAACTTACTGAATGTGTTGCACAGTAATTGGTCACCGTATTTGTGAAACACACGATATCTTGTTGTCGTGGGTTGGGAACATATGATTATTTGTCATTGTAAATGCGATACCCATGACATCTTGTCATCGTGATTTTGGTCCCATGACCAATTGTCACCGTGATGGTAAAACCCAAAAATTTACTGACTTTTCTACACGGCATCTTGCTACCATCGGTTTGTACCCACGACCACTTGTCACCATAGTTGGTGTACTCATGGCCATATACTCACCGTAGTTGGTGTACCCATAAATACTTGTCACCGTGATTGTACAACCCCAACACATACTAATTTTTTTACACGACCTATTGCCATTGTGGGTTTGATCTCATGACCAATTATCACCGCAGTTGGTGCACCCATAAGTACTTGTCACCGTGATTATAAAACCCCAAGACGTACTAACTTCTCTACATTGCCTATTGCCACTATGGGTTTGGTCCCATGGCCACTTGTCACCATAGTTGGTGTACCCACGACTACTTGTCATCGTGATTGTAAAACCCCAATATATACTATCTTTTCTACATGGCCACTTTCCATGGTAGGTTTGGTCCCACATCTACTTGCCATTGTAGTTGGTATACCCATGGGTACTTGCCACCATGCCAATTTTCTACACGACCACTTGTCATCGTGACTGTGGTGTTGGGGAGAAAATATTGGTATATAAGTGGTGAGTCTGAGAACAGTAGAAAATTAACAATATATTTTAATAGAAATAATAACACTAATAGAAAAAAATTATCACCATACAATAAATTTCACATAAATAACTTCATCATGTAAAAAATTACACCAATTCCTTCACAAAATTTACATAATTTCCATCACAAAAATTACATAAAAATATAATAGGATATACTAGAGAACCCAAAATTCAACAAGATTCACGTTACATACTGTCTAAATCGAAACTATGTAATAATTATCGATTTGAAGAATTTGTTGAATTGTATAAATAATATTACTTCAAGATAAATTCACTAGAAAATAAACATTGGTTAGAATAGTTTTTTTAATAAACTCCCAAATCCATGGGATGAAATTTCTTTGAAACTATAACCTGAATAGTTAGAAAAAATTAATAAAGAAGATAATATTGGTTTTTGTCTAAATCGGGTATGAAGACAAATGTCTAAGAGATGTATAGGAATTAAAGAAAAAAAGCAAGCTACAAACTAGATTTTAAACACTAAATTTGCATATAAATGTTGCAATAAAATTTTAATAGAAAATTGAAAAATTAGATGTACTCCATTAAAATTTTCTTAAACTTCTTGTAGAAAATGATTTAAAAAAAGAAATCATATTATTTAAAACATAAGAAATATATAAGAAAAAAGAAATTTCTAATAAAAATAAAATCACAGTCACAAGAAAGAAATGCAGATGCTATATCTATAATGAATAAGGTCATTATGCACATGAATGTCCTGAAAAAGAAAAAGTGCAAACAAAATGATAAAATTTCTTAAAGAACAAGAATTTTAAGTATGTTTTGGTGATGAATTTGGAAATATTTCTCAAAATGAAGAAATATTATATGAATTAGAATTAGACTCATCTTATGACGAAGTTATTTTTATGATGAATATTGTATAAATATAAAAAAAAAAATAAGAAAAATGAGTTACAAACATGTCACACCCGATTTTTGGGTATGAATGTACAAGAGAGTAACAAAACAATGAATTAAAGTTAAGGTGGAACAACAAAACTTTATTCATTGAGTAATTTCGCAATTTAATTATACTACCAAAAGTTAAGGTGGAAAAACAGAACTTTAATCATTAAGTAATGTCGCACATTAATTGTACTATCACCACTGGGGCGAATTGCATTTGATTCTTATATTGAAAAATAAATTAGGTTATATTATCAAAAACCGACACTCCTTGCTCCCATCTTCTTTAGTCTCCACCCATATAGTTAAATAAGAAAACACGTGGCCCGTGGATTTCACAAAAAGGGAGGTGAGGCTATGCTCTTTCTCCTGGGAAATCTGGAGGAAAAAGGAATTAGCACAAATGTGCTACACAGATCTTACTAATTTTATAACATATTATATGTAGATAGAAGATTGGAGTGTGTATAGAATTTACTGTTTGCTACGATAACATGTTATAAAATGTATAATTAGAAAGTCAAGGAATTAAAGCTGATAATCCCATAATTACTGGATTACATATGGGTATAGAAATAAATGAAATGTCATCAGTATAACCAAATTATAATCAACCCAATACCTCTGGAAAAAGTAATCATCTAGGCACACTAAAAAAGCGACACTCATACTAATGTAGCTAAAATCCAGGCTCTCAAACATCTGAGATCTTAGTCCAAGTAGAATTTTTTTGGGGGTCAATATGGTAGTCTATTCCCTAGTTAATCTTGATGCTTCTTTTAATAAATAATATGCACAAAAGTGCAGGGTGAACTAATTCAATCATTACAATAGTTTTCTTGATATCAGTTATTAGATGAAAGGGGCTAAAATTTATCCAATTGATTATACTTTAAAGTAACATATTAGTATGGTAATTTCTACAAATACTATGAATAAAGTAGGGCTGTCACATAATGATATCAATAGCAGTAAAATAAGTACACTAAAATTTACTATTAAAAGGGTAAAATCTACTTCCACATAGTATTGGATGGGCATAAATTGAAAAATGTTACTAAAGCCGTTTATTAAAATAAACTATTTAAGTAACTCCGATCTGTTTTTTTAAGAAACTCTTTTCGTAAAAACCAAACTATTTGAACACAAGATGTGTTTAACAAATCAGTATGTATGAGATCTATTCAAGAATTGAATAACAAGTTTATAAAGTAGTTTAAAAATCTATAACTCAGCACAACCAAGAGTGAGATGAGGAGATGTAGAAAGATTATGTTCACAATATTTTTTACGTGGTAAAACCTCACCAATTGAGGAAACATCCACGACTCCCTCTACGGAGTAAAATGAAAAATCCACTAAAACAAATATATGAGTTACAAACTATATAACTAACATGCAAACAACTCAGTCCTATATAAGTTTAGGAATGTATCCTCTGGTTTCCTTAAACTTCTCTACAGTTCTGATTGTAGATGTAGTTCTCCCAGTTTGTTAACTTCTGATTTGTTCCAGCACTTTACGTCGACCCTTTGTTCTCAAGATCTTATTACCAACACTTTTCGTGTTGTAGGGTGAAAGTGTTTGTGGAAGTGCTTTCTAACACATGCATTCACACACACACACACTTATTAAGTACACACAGTCCTAACAAATTACAATAACACTATATGCTATGATCTTTTCTTTTTCTTTCTTCTTACAAAACTTTTCACCTTATTTGACCTTTAAATCATTCCCAGAATCCACGGATACCTTGCTAGGAAGACAGACAAGGTCTTAATCAATCTCAGAATCTAGACAAACTTTTTGAGATTGAAAACCTCCAAGTGAGATTCCAAACTAGGTCAAAGGTTTAGTTTTATAAGAACTAGAAATAGAAAGCATTTATTGTTGATTTCAAAGTAAGCAAACGTTTTAGAGAAAATAATTAACAATATATTTCTCAAGATGAGAAATAAAATGAAACTAAGTGTAATGTAACATAAATAACTCAGATCTGAAATTTCTATGAAATCAGAAAGTAGATCTGAGTAAAACGTTTAAGTTGAAAACAAGATCAAGAGAACACGAGGTTACAACAAAAAAAATAAACTCAACTCAAATTCTCAAACTCTCAAGAACACTCAGAGAAGTGTTTTGGATATGGAGGTATTTGAATAAGTATTTGAGTTTGGGTGGAAGAGGTTTGACGAATAGGGTTAGGGTTTCTAACTCTCTCTCTTCTCTCTCTGTTTTCTCTCTTCTCTCTCTACTCTCTCAATTTCTCAGAGGAAATGAAAATGGCAAAAGTCTTCGAAGTCTGAGAGAAGGGTCCCTTTTATAGGGTGAGGAGAAGGTTCGAGAGGCTGGCTCAAAACCAAGGGCCTGGATTAAGTCAAGCCAAATTGACTTAGATCTATGGGTTCTAATAAGGAGGTGATTAAACGAATTTTGATTGGTCTAAAGAGTTGTACTAGGATTCACCAAGATAACATGCAGAGCATTGATAGCTAATGATCCAAGGGCTAGGAACGAACGCAGTTTTAACTCTGTAAAGAAACACAACTTCAGCCAATCAGACGAGGACAAGTGTTGGTCAATAACAGGATAACAAACGCGCGTCCAAAGTTAATTAAAACCACACCCTCAAGTTTACTCCGCTTTCGGATTCTACCCAAGGTAACATTAGGCTAATATAATCAACAAATGATATTTACAAATTAACCCCAGAAACTTTTAAATCAAGTTTTAATTAAGAAAACCTTATTTTAAAAATGTTTAAAAAATCCCCAAAAATTATTAAAATACCAATTTAGGGATTTAAACACACTTAACACATGAACACATGAACACACATAATTATGCAATATGATATGTAAAAAATGAATTCTGCTGTGTGTGAGTGTTGGCAATAGGTTCTTGATCAAAGCAAGAAAGAGAGATGAAGTAGCAAACCAACTTCTGAGGTTCTTTGGATTCTAGGGAAGACACAATTTTGTCACAATTTCCAAACTAGATGAGCACTTATACAATATAGACTCAAGTGAGTCAAAAGTATAAGGGCTTCAATCTCCCCCTTTGGAAATATGAGACAAAACCTCCTTTGAGTCATCTAGGACTCGTAGGGCAACAAGAAAATAAGGAAAAACTTATTCTTGTCAAAATTTTATCTACCCAATTCCTAGAAATCAAAAAGTACATAACTCAACTAAGTACATTTGAATACCCTATTACAACTGTTGAGAGTAACTGTACAATAAGAACCTGCAATAATTCACTAAGATCAAGCTGTTTTAGAATATGTAAGAATTGAATAGACTCAAATTTCTCCCCCATTTTGTCTCAAATGGACAAAGGGAAAAACTTGGATAAACAGCAAAAAGATTAGTCAGCATAAACCATACCAATAGATTTTCGTAATGAAATGAATCTATTATAATCTAGAGGTTTGGTAAATATATCTGCGAGTTGTAGATCAGTAGGAAGATAATTGATTTCTAATTCCTTAGATTCAACCAATTCACGTATAAAACGATGTCTTATTTTAATATGCTTTGTTCGCGAGTGTTGGGCCGGATTTTTAGAAATATTAATCGCACTTTGATTATCACAATAAAGATGCAATTGGTTTTCTTGAATAACATAATCACTTAGCATTTGTTTAAGCCACATTAATTGAGCACAACAGCTGCCAGCGGCTATGTATTCAGATTCAGCTGTTGAGAGTGATGTGCAGTTTTGTTTTTTACTACTCCATCCTACCAAGTTATTACCTATATAATAACATGCTCCTGATGTGCTTCTACTATCATCAGTACACCCAGCCCAGTCAGCATCAGTGTACCCAATTATATTGCTTGGTGTGTCATTAGTGTATCAAAGTCCTAGATTTAGAGTGCCTTTTACATATTTAATGATACGTTTAACAACATTCAAGTGGCTCTCTTTAGGGTTACTTTGATATCGAGCACATACACACACAACATACATAATATCAGGACGCGAGGCAGTAAGGTATAGTAAAGTGCCTATCATACTACGATACAGAGTAGGATCTACAGATGTTCCATTTTCATCTTTAAAGAGTTTTAGCGTAGTACTCATGGGCGTTTTAGCATTTTTAGCACTCTCAAGGCCAAATTTCTTTACTATCTCTAAAGCGTACTTAGATTGCGAGACAAATAATCCATCTGAATTTTGTTTGACTTGAAGGCCTAAGAAGAATTGTAGCTCCCCCATAAGGGACATTTGAAATTCCTTATGCATAGTTTCAGAGAAGGATTTGACTTCTGAGGGAGAAGTTGATCCAAATATAATATCGTCAACATAAACTTGAGCAATAGTGATGTGTTTGTCAAAATGTTTGACAAAGAGGGTTTGCTCATTTCCACCCCTTTTAAAACCTTTATCTAAAAGAAAACTGGAAAGACGCTCATACCAAGCTCTAGGAGCTTGTTTAAGGCCATACAAAGCCTTTTTCAGACGAAATACATGATTTGGATGTTTAGGGTCAATGAAACCTTTAGGTTGTTCTACATAGGTTTCTTCAGCCAGTATTCCATTAAGGAACGCAGATTTGACATCCATTTGGTACAGTGTAAAGTCCATGTGGCAAGCTATAGCAAAAAGCAGATGAGCAGATTCTAAACGAGTAACAGGAGCAAAGGTCTCGTTAAAATCTATTCCTTCTATTTGAGAGTATCCTTGAGCAACTAATCTAGCTTTATTTCTAATTATTATCCCATTTTCACCAGTCTTATTTTTGAAAATCCAACGTGTGCCAACAACCTTTTTGTGATCAGGACGTGGAACAAGATACCAAACATCATGAATGACAAATTGTAAAAGTTCTTCCTGCATAGCAGAAATCCAGTGAGAGTCATTCAATGCCTCATTAACATTCTATGGTTCCACAAGGGAAACAAAACATGCATAATGTGCATAGTTTCTGAGTTGGGATCTTGTACGCACTGGCTCACTAGGGTTACCAACTACGTTATTTATGGGATGATCTTTAGAAACCCAGTTAAGTACCTCAGGGGTCTCAATAGGTAATGAATTATCTATTGGAGAGGATTCATTTTCTAAAATATTTGTAGACTCTTCCTCAATAGTAAATTCACTAGTCTTGCTTTCTACAATAGTGTCACTTACAATTACATTTATGGATTCCATCAAGGTTTTAGTTCGAAGACTGTACACTCGATAAGATCTACTGTTAGGCGAATATCCGAAAAATATGGCTTTATCTCCTCAGCTCTCGAATTTGGACAAGTGTTCCCTATCTTTACATACATAACAAGTACTGCCAAAGGTTATAAGGTATTTGAGATTAGGCTTTTTATTGTACCAAAGTTCGTAAGGGGTTTGTTTGGAATTCTTTCTAAGATAGACCCTATTTATAATATGACAAGCAGTACGAATGGACTCTACCCAAAAATATTTAGGTAAATTCTTGGCATGTAACATAACACGTGCCATCTCCTGAAGGGTACGATTCTTTCTCTCCGCAATACCATTCTGTTGAGGGGTCTTAGGAGCACTGAACTCGTGTTTATAACCATTATAGTCACAGTATTCTACAATACCAGTGTCTTTGAATTCACCCCCTCTATCACTACGAATTCTATTCACTTGAGTATCCTTCTCATTTTCGATCCTAAGTAGAATTTTTAGGAAGGTTTGAAATGTTTCAGACTTTTGTTTTAAGAAGGCTACCCAGGTAAATCTAGTGAAGTCATCAACCATAACTAGGATGTAACTTTGTCCACAAAGACTAACAGTTTGGGAGGGACCCATTAGGTCCATATGGATGAGTTCTAAGGGATTAGAGGTAAGAATGTCTTTGACTTTCTTATGAGGTGCGTTAACAATTTTACCTACTTGACAGGAACCACAGATAAGATTGGGTATAAGTTTGATTTTAGGAACTCCTCTAACTATTTCCTGAGAGGTCAATCTACTAAGATTATCGTAATTTATATGACCCATTCTGTTATGCCATATCTCATTGTCATCCATTCTGGCAACATTACAGATTTCAGAATTGTTCATGACAGTGTAGCAATTGTCAGGAGTTCTGAATCCAGTAATTAAGCATTCACCTTTTTCATTTAAAATTTTGCAATTTTTCTTTGAAAAGGTAACAGTATGATCTGAGTCACAAAATTGCGATATGCTAAGTAGATTTGCCTTAAGACCTTTGACTAGAAGAACATATTGAAGAATATGAAGCCTATCTTCTTGGAGAGTTCCTTTGCCTATGATTTGAGATGAAACTCCATCACCAAAAATGACTTTACCACCAGCAAAACTGGTTTTGTTTAAAAGTTTAGTTTCATCACCAGTCATATGCTTAGAACATCCAGAGTCTAAATACAAACCAGATGATGTGTGTCCAGCTTTTAAAGCAGTAACAACAACATTACACTTCATCCGAGGTAATAGATCATCTTTTCTAACCCAAATTGCCTTAGTTTTCATCTTGCGCTTATTAGCTCTTAATTGATAAAATTTGCGAGCTTTAGATTTTTGCTGAAAAATATTTTGCGCATGATTTTGAAATTTGTGAAAGACTTGGGCATTTGGTTTAGGAAAGTGCTTAGGATTCCTTCTAGTAAATGTTCTTTTAGGTTTGGTCTTTCTCTTTCTATAATTAGAATTTCTATCTGGCTGTCTAGGAAGTACATAATTGTAATGGCTCCTCCTAGAATAGTTAAAGTTTTGATAGATATAAGGATTATAGCTAGGTTTAACGAGTCTCCTAGCATAACAATCATCAAAAGAGTGACCATATATGTCGCAGTAGGAGCAATAAAGATTGCTCAGAATTGGGGTCTCCTTAGGAAAGTCTCTAAACAAAGGTTTTATAGAGTTTTGAGGCTGAACTCTATTCCTAGGTGTCTCGTCTTGAATGCAGACTCACTCTTCCTAATAGAAGGACAAACGTATTTAGCCTTAGGTGAACTTTCATGTTTAGAGCAACTTGATTCCCCAATGTTAAAATTTTGATTTTTTGAATCAAACTCAGTTTTTAGAGAATGAAAGTCTGGGCCTGTTTCAATAGGTCTTTTGCCTCCTGACACAAACTTGATATTTTCAAAAGATTTTGTTTGTATTTTCAAATTGGGGCAAAACCCTATTCCAGTTTGATCATCAGAATTATTTTTTGATTCAACAATAAATTCATCAAAACATTTTGAATTATTTCCAAATTTTGTAAATTTTTTGAAAACAGTTGTTGTCTTTTCTTTAGTTTTCTCCAATTCTAACAATGTCCCTTTGTATTTTTTCTCCAGAGTTTCATTTGTTTCTTTTAAATCTCTGAGCTTTTCATCAAATATTTTGATTTCACTTTTATGAGTCAAACATTGGGTAGTATACTCTTCAGCATTCAGTTTAACCATAAGGCTTAGATCTTCTAACTTCTTGGTGAGATCTGTCACAATCTTTTCTAGTCTAGTGCTTTTCTTGAGAGTTTTAGCATAAAGTGTGTGAATGTCAGGGAGGTCTTCATTGTCCGAGTCACTAAGTGTGGTGTGTGGAGTGACCCCTAAAGATTCATTTGTTAAACTCACACACCCATTGACATCGTCATTATCGCTATCCCTTTGACTCACACACCCCGAGGTAGAACATGCAACATTCTCAGTAATCAAAGCATCTAAACCAGTATAAACATGATTATCAATAGCAGGAGTAGAGTTACTAGAATCATTCTCATACACAGGCATAAGCACATCATCATTATATATGATCTTAGCAAAGAAGGACATGCAAGGATCAAAAACACCAGATGACTCAGGTTCCTCCTTTTCAGAGTCACTTGAATCATCCCATGTTTTGCAAATGTTGGCTCTAGTGTTTTTGTTTTGAGTGTTCAAGTTAACTCTACAGTCTTGTGCAATGTGCCATAGTTTACCACATCTATAGCATTCAGTCTTCTTAAGGTCTCTATTAGGTCTAGTGTGAGAGTCCTTATGATTTTTGTCATGGTTTTTCTCATGAGGCCTGTGATTAGAGGAAGTTGGATAATTTGAATTGCCTTGTTTATTTGCCACTTTGTTTCTAAACTTAATAATTTTCTTAAACTGTTTAGTAATTAAGGCAATTTGATTGTCCAAACTCTCTATATTGCATTCCTCATCAGAATCATAAGTGGGGAATATAAGTTCAGGCTTAGTTATCTTAGAAGAGAAGATAAGATTGGAATTAGTCTGTTTCCTTTTGGTTTGAGTCAATTGTTTCTTAAATTCTAGTTCCATTTCCACAGTTCTTAGTTTACTACTGAGTAATTCATGAGTGAGATTTTGATCACACATTTCCTCAATAGCATATCTTTTGTTATCAAATTTCTGTGGTAATGATCTTAGAATTTTAGATACAATTTCATGTCTGTCATAAGTCACCCCATTAGCATGCAATTTGGTCACAATATCAGTCAAGTTCATATAGAAGTCATCAAATGATTCAGTCTCAGACATAATTAAGGAGTTATACTGCTGAATAAGCATTTGGGTTTTAGCAGCCTTCACTCTAGTGTCTCCTTCATGAGTAGTGACTAAGGTGTCCCAAGCTTCCTTAGAAGTGGTACAGGATGAGATTCTTTTGAACTCATGTTCATTTATAGACATAAATATGGCATTCTTTCCTTTATTATTATTTCGAGAAACTTGTTTCTCTCCTTGAGTGAACTCAGAGCTTTCTTAACCCTCTCATTACTTCCTTCGTTGGCTGGTTTAGTAGGAAAAATATAACCATTTTCAACAATGTCCCAGACATCATCTCCCAAAGTTACTTGAATGGAAGCAATCATCCTTACTTTCCAGTAAGCAAAATTGGTTCCATCAAAGATTGGAGGTCTAGTCAAGTTACCAAATCTTTCATTTTTCTCGTCCATAATTGATTTTTCAGAAAAAAATTTCAGAAACACAGTATCTCTTTTGAAAGCAGTTTACAAAGCTCTGATACCAATTGAAAAATGTTACTAAAGCCGTTTATTAAAATGAACTATTTAAGTAACTCCGATCTGTTTTTTTTAAGAAACTCTTTTCGTAAAAACCAAACTATTTGAACACAAGATGTGTTTAACAAATCAGTATGTACGAGATCTATTCAATAATTGAATAACAAGTTTATAAAGTAGTTTAAAAATCTTAAACTCAGCACAACCAAGAGTGAGATGAGGAGATGTAGAAAGATTATGTTCACAATATTTTTTACGTGGTAAAACCTCACCAATTGAGGAAACATCCACGACTCCCTCTACGGAGTAAAATGAAAAATCCACTAAAACAAATATATGAGTTACAAACTATATAACTAACATGCAAACAACTCAGTCCTATATAAGTTTAGGAATGTACCCTCTGGTGTCCTTAAACTTCTCTACAGTTCTGATTGTAGATGTAGTTCTCCCAGTTTGTTAACTTCTGATTTGTTCCAGCACTTTACGTCGACTCTTTGTTCTCAAGATCTTATTACCAACACTTTTCGTGTTGTAGGGTGAAAGTGTTTGTGGAAGTGATTTCTAACACATGCATTCACACACACACACACTTATTAAGTACAAACAGTCCTAACAAATTACAATAACACTATATGCTGTGATCTTTTCTTTTTCTTTCTTCTTACAAAACTTTTCACCTTATTTGACCTTTAAATCATTCCCAGAATCCACGGATACCTTGCTAGGAAGACAGACAAGTTCTTAATCAATCTCAGAATCTAGACAAACTTTTCGAGATTGAAAACCTCCAAGTGAGATTCCAAACTAGGTCAAAGGTTTAGTTTTACAAGAACTAGAAATAAAAAGCATTTATTGTTGATTTCAAAGTAAGCAAACGTTTTAGAGAAAATAATCAACAATATATTTCTCAAGATGAGAAATAAAATGAAACTAAGTGTAATGTAACATGAATAACTCAGATCTGAAATTTCTATGAAATCAGAAAGTAGATCTGAGTAAAACGTATAAGTTGAAAACAAGATCAAGAGAATACGAGGTTACAACAACAAAAATAAACTCAACTCAAACTCTCAAACTCTCAAGAACACTCAGAGAAGTGTTTTGAATAAGTGTTTGAGTTTGGGTGGAAGACGTTTGACGAATAGGGTTAGGGTTTCTAACTCTCTCTCTTCTCTCTGTTTTCTCTCTTCTATCTCTTCTCTCTCTACTCTCTCAATTTCTCAAAGGAAATGAAAATGGAAAAAGTCTTCGAAGTCTGAGAGAAGGGTCCCTTTTATAGGGTGAGGAGAAGGTTCGAGAGGCTGGCTCAAAACCAAGGGCCTGGATTAAGTCAGGCCAAATTGACTTAGATCTAAGGGTTCTAATAAGGCAGTGATTAAACGAATTTTGATTGGTCTAAAGAGTTGTACTGGGATTCACCAAGATAACATGCAGAACGTTGATAGCTAATGATCCAAGGGCTAGGAACGAACGCAGTTTTAACTCTGTAAAGAAACACAACTTTAGCCAATCAGACGAGGACAAGTGTTGGTCAATAACAGGATAACAAACGCGCGTCCAAAGTTAATTAAAACCACACCCTCAAGTTTACTCCGCTTTCGGATTCTACCCAAGGTAACATTAGGCTAATATAATCAACAAATTATATTTACAAATTAACCCCAGAAACTTTTAAATCAAGTTTTAATTAAGAAAACCTTATTTTAAAAATGTTTAAAAAATCCCGAAAAATTATTAAAATACCAATTTAGGGATTTAAACACACTCAACACATGAACACACATAATTATGCAATATGATATGTAAAAAATGAATTCTACTGTGTGGGAGTGTTGGAAATAGGTTCTTGATCAAAGCAAGAAAGAGAGATGAAGTAGCAAACCAACTTCTGAGGTTCTTTGGATTCTAGGGAAGACACAATTTTGTCACAATTTCCAAACTAGATGAGCACTTATACAATATAGACTCAAGTGAGTCAAAAGTATAAGGGCTTCATAAATATGATTAAAGAGGATATCAGAAGGGGCTGGTACTTGATTATCTGTTCGGAGACACCTTTGTAAGTTAGTGTGATTGATAATAATGTTAGGTTGGTGAATATAATTAAAAAAAACTATTTTTGTTAATGTTTAGGGGATAATTTGTAAATATTTTAGGGGCTTTAAAATCTAAGGCTTAAGGTCAAATTGGAAACTTGGACTTTTTGACTCAAACTTTAACAAAGTAAATGTAGAAAAAAGTTGGGTTTAAAATTCATAACTTGAAAAAATCAGGAGGGGTTAATTTGTAATTATAAGAAAATATATATAACCTAAAACCTTATTTTTCTATAACTTGAGCTAGGATTGACCAAACACTTCTTTACCTTATACCATTTCGACCAGAAAAATTAACAAAATATTGGAAAAAATTCAGAAAAGTTTGATTGTCCATGCGCTCTCACGCGCTTGGTCAAGGTTTCTGGTTAAAAAGTTCATCTTTAGCCTCTCGACAATTGGCATAGGTTTTGAAAAACTTTGATATTGAATAACTCCAGATTCTCTAAACCATTTGAGATGATTCCTGAACTAATCCAAACTAATTTTTCACAAGGAATCCAAAAATATAAGTTTTATGGATTGAGGTTCAGTATTCATCGAGTTATAGATACTATATATTTTTTAGAAATTTAGACCAAACTTTCGAAGCTTTACTGAATATGGTAATTTTTTTATGCATGTGGTTAGGTTTCTACTATCTTAAGGAAGGTTTTGGCTTTGGTTTGAAGGATTGAGATGGTCTGGTTATGGAGAATTTAAAGTTTTTAGTTTTCTGAAATAGAAAACACTTTTGAGAAATTGAGGTTCAAAACGTATGATTTTTTTGAAACGACCATTGCACTTGAGCTCCTGGGATAATAAGAAACCTAATCCTCACATTGAAACTGGTTCAGAGTCAAGGAATCAAATCTCACCATTAAAGCTCAAGCTTTAATAGTTCTTTTGGTTATTTTTTTGAACATATGTTGTTTCATATGTAAAAGCTTAGTTTTTTTTATTGGTATAATCTTAATAACAACACAAAAGACAATTGGAATTGAAAGAAAATAAGGTTTAACAAATGAAATGACATAATACCAAATTGGATGGAAATTGTAAACTTTGGGCAGGCTTAAGGGGTGGCTTTTATTGCTGGTAATTGTGGTGTATTTATAGTAGGAGGTGAGGGGAGGTCATTGGAGCAGAAATTAGGTGGATTCTTCCTTTGTAAAAGAAGATAAAGATGTGGGAACTTGAGTTACACATGGTTACATGATGTAGTCATGTGATTTTGACTTCTTCTGCCCATGTGGAGGTTGATGTGGGAGGTGGTAATGTGTAAATGTTGGATTTTGAGTTTTAGTCTTTGGTTTGAAAGTTTTATATTTATTTGGTATTAAATATGAGATTTTTCCAAAATCTAGGGGCATTTTTGTAATTTTATGAAAGTCAATTGTTAGGATTATAAACTCTAATTAGTTAAAGTCTAGACGTTTAATTTGATATAAAGTTTTGGTCTAGAGGTTAATTATGGGTCAAGTTATACTTGCTTGAAAAGTTCAAGGGGTATTTTGATAAATTTAAAACTTCAAGGGGTACTTGGGTAGTTAAGCAAAGTTATAGGCTTAATGATGTAGTTTTATCTTTGTTTAGGATGTTTTTAGGTTTGAATAATGTACAAGGTAGATAGTGAGAATTTTAGGTAGTTGCTGATAAGTTAAAATGTACGAGTGTTATAATCTACCTACCTAATTAGAAAATTCATCCTTGAATTTTACCTTTAAAAAGGTCAGGATATGGTTTTCGTATTGCTTGTTCTGGTTCCCATGTAGATTCTTGCTAATTTTGATGTTGCCAAAGTATTTTTACTAGGGGATTTTTTTTATTCCTGAGGATTTTCATCTGATGGTCGAAAATCTGAATGGGGGCATTCTTATAATATCGTGCCCCGATAAATTAATAAAATTATATATAGATTTTATATGAGGAGGAAATAATTATAATTATAGAAATTTATGGGTAACAAATTGGATTAAATAAATGGAATTATTGGTTATGGAACTTTTATTATATCATTTAAATAAAATTAGGTACCTCTTTTTAAGACTTTAGAAGTTTTTGGGGGCAAATGTGCAAATCTAGAACTACATGACTTCAAAGGAAAATTCGATCGTTCGAAATGGGTCATTCAAACGACAGTCATTATCGTTCGAACGAGAACTTCTATCGTTTGAACGACCCACTGACAAAGTCGAATCTGCTTCTGTTTTAAGCGCTATCAACTTACCAACCCTTAGATCCTATGTGCTATCGATTTAGGAAAAGCTTATACCTAATATGGGGAGGATTTTGAGGTGATAAGGTTTCCTCATTTGGTTAACAATCCATTAGTTTGGGTATAAGAAAGAAATTGTGTGAGTTGAGAGAGAGGACCCATTAGATTTCTAAGCTTCTCTCCCTCTAATTTAGAGCTCCCATGGGGAGTACTCTTCTGGACAGACCATTGCCACCCTACCCCACTACCATACACCACCTAGAAACTACATTAGAGGAGTTCAAACCGCCCTTTATCACCATATTGAAACCCTAGACGGGTTTGTTAGGTGTGGAAAATGGTGTACTTGATGTCTCACTAGGTATTTGAGGAGGTATTTGGAGGATGAAGAAGAAATTCGTAGGAGCTTCATTAGGAGCATTCTTGGAGTGATAATGGATACAAGCTTAGGAGGGATTTTAGAGACCCCATTGAGGTCACCTTTAGAGGTGGGAGCTCCTTCATCTTCTTCAACCTCTCCACCATTTTTAGAGCTCATTAAGGTGGGAAAGACTAACTTTTATCCAAGTTTAATGTGTAGTATAACTTCTGCATGTTATTTATATATATTAGATTAAATATATGTAGGAAAGATATTTATTTGCATCCTAGTGTTAATTATTAATCATCTTAGCATTTTTATGAAATGGTATAAAAAAGGATGATTTAAAATGGGTTATGAAACATGGAAAATTTCAAGAAATATTCATTTAACATTTTATGAGATAAAATGTACCATAAAAAAAGGAAAAAATGGGCATTTTTTTGGAATAAAATTATAAGAAAATATTATTTGTGTGGACTTCTAGTAAAAGGAAACATTGGACATTTTTATGGCATAAAAATGTAAGAAAATATTATTTGAGTGTGTTTTTAGTGAAGAGCAATAATAGACATTTTTTTGGAATAGAAATGTTGGAAAAATATTGTTTGTTGAAAATAAAGAACGGATGATTATTTCAAAGTTTTGAATAGTGATAGTGGGTATTTTTATGAAAATGGTGTATTTTCTAGAAATATTGATGAACAATATTTTATGAAATAAAATATTTGCAAATGATGAAAAATATGTTTAAACCATGAAGTAGGAATTTTGTCTTTAAAATCCTTCTCCTCATGCATATAAACTTGTAGTAATTTGAAGATAAATGTATAAACAGGTTTCGAGAACGTTTTTGTTGGGTTTAAACATAAAATACGAAAAGTTAGTGTGTAACTTAGTAAGGTTGTAAATTATTAACACTTATTAAAGGTGTAAAAGTGTTTCCAATTAAGTAGAATATTACTCCAAGTGTAAAAAGGGTGTCAAAGTGTTAAAACACTTAGGAACTTGATATGAATAATGATTAGGCATAAATTCTTCGTATTTATCCCCATAATTTAGAGTCTTTTAGCCTTCTGTGCGATGAACTCGAATTGATTTATCTCATATCATTGCTAATGACATTTTCTAACGAGTGTGCCAAGTTTCGGGTATTTCTTATAGATTTTGTAGGTATTTAATGCATGAGAAGAAAGAAAGAAATCGGAAGAAAAAGGAGGAGAAAAGAAGAAAAGTCAAAGGGTAAAAGAGTAAATTGCATCTAGAATTCAGACGAGAAGCCTAAGAAGAGTTGAGGACCTCACGTCTACGAGCGCATAGGAAGAATGCCATCCAAATTCAAGTCCCGGATCATGAGTTACGAAGCTTCAAACTTGAGAGAAAAATTACATGGAAACGGAAATTTTTGAAAAGACCAAACTGAACCTATGGAGGATAAAAAGAACCGGTCCGGATGCTGGCCAAAATTTCTGTGAAGATCAAATCGAACCGAACCGATAGGTAGAAAAATGAACCGGTCCGGTAGTGAAGAAAATTTCTGTAATAAGAGAACCAAACCGATGGATCTGACCGGATCGGTTCGGTTGTTGAATTTCATCATTCTCCTCTTCCAAAATTAGAGTTGTGAATGGTTGAAACTCTTATAAAAATGTATTCTTGTTATTCCAACGTATTTCCAGACTTAAGGGAGTCCCCTTTCATAGTTTTTAGCATAGTTTTAGAGAGAGAAAGTAGCGAAGAACCCTAGGAGCTCAAAGTTGCAAATTTATGATTCCCAATTCAGATTTTTTTAGTATAGTTTGTTTCTTCTTCTTATTATTGTTTAAGTTCATTAATCATTGCATGGTTTAATTGTTGCCAATAGCTCATAGATTATCTGTTTCTTTCAAGCTTAAATTTCATCATGGTAAATTTCATCATGGTTTTAATTTCCTGCATAGTATAAATCATCATTATAGTTAATTGCACCATGCTAGGCTAGATTTCTCAGGGCTGGGACGCATGAACCAAACTCGATGTAGTTTTCATGAATAGAAAACTAATGCTATGAATTAAATAATGATGGAATTGTGTTGTGTAGTGATCACAACCGTCGTAGGTCTTTTAACCTCGTTTGCCCTAGGTAACCGTGGTGTTTAACAGTGCGATGCACGTGGTGGTTACTGCAGCACTGCTTTATTCTTGCTCTTAATTGTGTATGTACGGGATTTTACCCTCATATATGTAATGTTTAAGATTAATAAATACTGGGTTTAATCACTTATTTAATTCAGAAACTATTTTTGTATTCGGTAAACGTATTAGGGTTCGGGGGATGGCATTCCAACCTACTTTCATCATTCATATTTAATCAATTTCATTAGTTTTGATTCTGCTCATATACTTTGGTGAGTAAGTTTAATTTAGTTAATAGAAAGAAGTCTCCAAATTAATCACCTTTTCATTTCTTTCCTACAGTCAGTTTAGGGTTAGTCATCTTTCTTACATCATCACGAGCATTCGTCCTATTTCCCTAACGATTCGACCCCATCTTACTGGATTATTACTTACGTGATCGGTTTGCACTTGAACTAATATAAGAACGCACTAGAGACACATTTTTACTCATGTTAAATAACTTAATAGTGTTTTGGTTAAATTAACACTTAAAAGATGGAGTAAAAGGTGATTTTGGAAGTAAATGGGTAAAATGGTAATTTTACTTAAAGTGGAACATTTTTACGAAATAAAAATATTGGAAAGGGTGTTCCACAAAGTGGTCCTATACTAATATGATTTCTGGAATAAAATCAAGGTTAAAGTGTAAATGACATGAAATGGTAAATTTTGTAAGTGTAACCCAAATGGGCGGTAAAGTCCCGAGTTTTGTC
Source organism: Sambucus nigra (assembly GCA_949130495.1). Lineage (NCBI taxonomy): Eukaryota > Viridiplantae > Streptophyta > Magnoliopsida > Dipsacales > Adoxaceae > Sambucus > Sambucus nigra. The sequence continues at coordinate 359,128,789 of OX422221.1, read as the reverse complement.
TTCGACCGGGTAAAAAGGGATAAGTGGAATAATGTGGACATTTGTAAAATGTTAAAACATATAAAATGAACTTGGATGAAACTGGGATAAAGCAGGAAGGCCTTGGAGCGCTTGGGTGAAAAATCCTAAATCACTGGTCAGAGCATATGGTACGCATAGCCGGGGGTGTGGAGCACGTGGAAGTATGTGGTATAAGAAGATTCCAAGAAAAGATAAGCAAATTTGGAACATGTATAGAATTGGGTTGTGTGGTAAAATATGTTAATACAATCTAACTTGAATGAAAATAATAAATGTTCCTGGTAAATGTGAAATGGACAAGTAAATGCATAAATCTGTTAATGTCCATAAGATAAGGAAAGGGGTTAAAGAAATTGGGTAAATCGTTGATTAAGAAACCTAGTGGTTAAACCCCTAAATTGCATGAGTATGTATTGAAAAAGGTTTTCAAACCAAAAATAAGTATTTTCTAACACGATGCTTGCGTGTGTTAAAAGGGTGAGTTTCAACGTAAATACTACGTGTATCGAATTAAAATGATAAAAAGGTAATTTCCTATAAAGGAATGGGTTCAGATAAATTAAAGTAATGGTTTCAAGCGTTGAATCAGTCATGTTTAATAAAGTGGGAAGTGCTAAGTATGATTAAAAGAATATTTTATAAGATTAAAGCAAATTAATTTGGACATGTAAGGTTTTTAGAAGTAAAATAGTTAATGCATTGGAATATGTATTTTTCAAATGTATATATATATATATATATATATATATATTTTGCATGCATGTGATTGTACCGTGTGAGTATCCTTTCTTCCGTTCAATTCTATACTGCTTGAATATTCCCACTGGGCATAGGCTCACATCCCCGCTTTGTTACTGCAGGTTGGGAGCAATTTCTTATTTTGAGGGAATTTCACAGGTAAGTACTTTATTTATTTTTGCATTAGCAGCTCTATTTACTTAGACCTCGGGTGCTTTCCATGGGTCCCTCACATAGATTATCATGAAATTGATTTCGCATGCTAAACAAGTGAAACGTTAATTAAAATAAAAATGGATTAGAAATATTATAAAGGAATGTTCCATTTCACTTCACACCTAACGCTCGAGTTGGACCAGGTTGACTACGGGTAACCCATAAATCAGGATCGGGGCGTTATAATTCTTCAAACTCATGGTTGGGTTGAATTGAGATTTCTTGCCATGTAATTACATGGGTTGGGTCTGGAATATACCGAAGTAACCGGGACATATGGAATACATTATGAATGTTGGATAAATCTATTGGTAATTTTAACTAATAGGCTATAGAGCCAATGAATTTAATAATAGTGAAGGGTCCAATATGTCTGGGAGCTAGTTTTCCTTTCTTTTAGAAACATAAAATCCCTTTTCGAGGAGAAACTTTTAGAAATACCCTATCAAAAACTTGAAATTATAGTGGCTTCCCACGATGGTATGCATAACTCTTTTGGCGATCTTGGGCTGCCTTGAGTCTCTCTTTGATCTGCTATATTTTCTCGATTGTTTCTTGGATTATTTCGGGACCAAATTACTTGATATTTCCTGATTTAGTACAATATGCGGCGATCGACATGGTCTTCCATATAAGGCTTCAAATGAAGCTACTTTGATACTTGACTGGTAACTGTTATTATACGAAAACTCAATGAGGGGTAAATTCTCACTCCAATTGTTGGGCATGTCTAACGTACAAGCTCATAACATAATGTCCAATGTTTAAATTGTACGTTTTGATTGTGCATCTGTCTGAGGATGAAAGGTGGTACTCACATGAAGTTTAGTACCCATGGAGGCTTGAAGTGCTTGCCAAACTCTTCCAACAAAATGAAAATCTCAGTCTAACACTATAAATAGGGAAATTCCATGTAATTGGACAATATCTTGAATGTAAAGTTTGCTGAGCTTTTGAAAAGAATTGGTGTTTTTACTCAAAAAATGGGCATATTTGGTGAGTCAATCGCCTATCACCAAAATGGAGTTGTATCCTTGGGATGTACGAGGTAGTCTATGAAAAAAATCCATGGTGATATGATCCTATTTCCATTCCAGAGTCAACAAAGGTTGGACAAGTCCACTAGGACACTAGTGTTTTATTTTTACCTTCTAACAAGTAAGACATCTCTTCACAAAGTTCTCAATGTTATTTCACATATCTGACAATCAATATGTTTTCCTCAATGCATGATACAATTTGGAACTTCTGGTATGAATCATGAATTTGGAACGATGGTCTTCTTGTAATACTTCTTCTTGTAAGGATGATTCCTCAGGCACATGTGACATCCTGCCTATTTAATCCTGGTTGATCAGTCCATTATTAAATTAAACCAGAATCATTAATGGTTTCATTCTTAGCACCATTGTTGAAAACATATTATTTACTAATCACCTATGTCAAATTAAGCTAGTGCCAATTTTTTCTTTTATTAGTAACATATGCAACAATAATTTAAATAATTTACTAATCACCTATCCCACGACAAATATAAATAATTAAATAAAGGAGACACAATAGACCATCGATTATATAAGTAAAATAATCCAACCACAATCTAAAATAAGTAAATAATATGTGAATACAGTCTCATGCATAACTGAAATAAATGAATAGTCTGAAGGCAACTCGCCCAGATGAACTGATAATGAAATCTCCTATCTAGAAAGAACGAGCTAAAGCGTCTAAGAAAATATCCTGCAAGCCTCCACACTGCTGCGACTACGTGTCATTGGATAGGATCTCTAAGCTGGGCATCCCTGTGGCTAGACACCTAAAATGTTTTGAAACTATTTTGACACGGGTCAGAGCCCAAGTAAAACATTTTGAAAATATTTAGCAAGTATTTAAATCAGTTATTTATTACACATGTATTATTCATGTACATTCACTTGAGATTCTCACCTCTCGACTAATGTGCAAGGCTCTAATATTCTATCTAATTAGTATCCCCTGTCCAACTAGCTAAGGTATCTGACTAATCTCGATAAGTTTAATTCTCACGTATATCCCCATACTATACGGTACTACGATTTCAATAATAAATTATTTATTCTCATTTTATTATTGAGCCACTTATTAAATTTCACAATTTAATTTACTTTTTACTGTTTCACACAAGTAGGTATATTACACGAGTACGTATATTCATCACACATACAATATATACACACACATATAAATGGTCCCTCGTGATACTGGCTTACTCTGCTATCAAGTCCATGTACTTCACGTACTCAATAAAGGACTATTAGTTTGGTATGTTTCCTCGAAACCAAAATAAATCAACATCATAGTGGAGGCGAACATGGTTCTAAGCCTTTGGGATACACACATACCTAACCTAGCCAAATGACCTGCCAATCCTATTAATACACGACACATAGTGGACTGACCTAAGTTCCATGCTCTGGGGCACTAATCCAAACCTCACTGAAATCGTTAAGGTGGGATCGCCCTCTGCGCATAAACCTCTTGATAGCAGGTAACGTAGTTATATTCACACACATAATCAAATCATATCTATAGGTATTCACACAACCTATATATATATATATATATATATATATATATATATATATATATATATTATTCAGTAGGTATACACACAACCTAATTTCATCAACTCGTACGTAGTACATATTTCACTCGTATATTCAACATACCATAATTTTCAATTAAACTTCCATTTCACATAATTTCGATTATCTCTCACTACTTTAAGGGTCCTATTTACCCCTTACTTAATATCACTAATTTTAAGATACGAACTGGCGGCCACACGTTCGCAACGAAAAGATCTATCTCCAAGACCTAAAAGCTAGGGTCGTTCAAGCAACACACCAATCTTGTTCTAACAATTTACACCTTTTTGAGGTTCAAACTCTTTTAAAATAACCTCGTAGTTCATCATCCAAGTATAGAACAATAATCATAATCATTAAATCGAGACAACCTCCAACGGAACTACAAACCAAAAATAACATTTCTTAAAATAATCCCCACGAATCTAGTGAGATTTTTAAAATGCAGTTTTGAGGCATTTCAGAGCCGTTTTTGGAGAAAACATATTAGTGAACAAAATGCAGAAAATTGGATTTTCCATGAGATTACGTGGATGGAATAGCCATTTTTGGAACCAAAACAGCGCAGAACAGTTTTTAAGATAACGGTTTAAGTTTTAAGTGATTCTTAATTTACCCAATTTCATAGACTTCTCCAATTTAAGAAGTTGTTCTACAATTCAATCCCAAGCATGATGTTATTGCATTTTCATATAGATGGAGTGTCTCATGATCTAAATCTCATAACTTCTGATTTTGTTTTGTTTATACAAGTGGATTCATTCTACATGCAATCCTAATCCCAATTATAAGGTATATTCTTCAAATCACAAAATATCATCAGTTTTACTAAATTCAAAGGTCCTACTCTACATGGGTATTATAACTCATAAAAATATGCAAGATAAATACTTGCCTTATATTGGAGTGGTCTGATTTTGATCCTCTTTGATGAAGCTTCTCTTCAAATTCTTTCTCCACGAGTGGTTGTGATGCTAAATTGAGCTTGAATTCTCCCAAACCCTTGCTTGAGCTCCAAGAAAAACCCTTCCTATCCTTTATACTAGCCTCCAATTATTTTCTAATCTCTTCACCGCAGCCTCACATCACCAAAAGTATATATAATACTCAAAATTCTGAAATTCCCTTAACCCTAGGTTATAAAATGACTAAAATGCCCTCCTCAGTTGTCAATTATGTCTAAAACTATCCCGGGACCCAAACTACACACCCGGGTATACTATTTTGATTGTTTCAACCCTTCTGGACTCAATCATAACCTTAAAATCATCATCCGAGTTACTCATAATTTATTTTCTATCTCTACCTTATTTAGTCCGCTCACAACCTTTGGTTGAGATATCATACTGTCTCGTCATTGTCATTCATTATGACATCAATTTTATAATTACTATTCACTTAGTAATATTATTCAATAATTAATAATCATTTCTCTCTGATTAATAATTTACTCAACCCGTCATATTTCTATTAAATGACGTCACACGTGTAATTTAAATTTTAAGCAATTTAATTCATTTTATAGCACATATGATCTATTTCTAAATCTTAAACCTACATCATTATCATAAGAGAAGTCTCGAGTTTCATGTTGGGCTTATTGTGTAACTGCAAAAGGATCTTGGGGTCATTGTGCTAGAATCTTCTTTCTCAGATCTGGATAAGAAATTATGTTGGAGAATTTTTAGAAAGGCAGGGTTAATTGATGGTTACATTGCTCTATGATAGCAGCAATATCATAAGAGATTAATGTCTGAAGTCTCCCAATGGGGTTATGACTTAAAGTGTTGGCTACCACGTTACCTTTTCTCGAGTGGTAGTCTAATTTAAACCTATAATCTTACAAAAATTCTATCCAATGCCATTGTCTTAGATTCAAATCCTTTTAGGCGAGAATGGACTGCTCAATAGGATCAAGCACTCAAATCCATTTAGGAGAAATTTGGAATGCTTGATCGCATTTAGTAGTGGGAGAGCGATTTAGGAAATTTCTTCTACGAAGCGACGGTAATAACCTGCTAATCTGAGAAAACTCTTTATCTCGGTGACATTAGTGGGATTCTTCCATTCTAAAATGGTTGAAATTTTAGCTGGATCGACTTGGATTCCATTTTCAAAAATCACACGTCCTAAGAATTTTACTTTCTTCATCGAGAAGTCACACTTGCTTTTCTTGGCATATAGTCTATGGTTTCTCAAAGTGAAGTGTTTGGCATGTTCTGCATGACTTTGAGAATAAACAAGGGTATTGCCTATGAATACGATAAAAAATTGATCAAGAAAAGGTCTAAAGATTCTACACATAAGATTCATAAAAGTTGCGGGAGCATTGGCAAATCCAAAAAATATTATGGTAAATTTAAATATCCGTAACGGGTTCAAAAAGAAGTTTTTGAAATGTCTTCTTCTCTTACTCGTAATTGATGGTTACCTGATCGAAAATCTATTTTGGAAAAGACTTTTTCTCCTCTAAGTTGATCGAATAAATCTCCAATTCTAGGTAAAGGGTTTCTATTCTTAATTGTCATTGAGTTCAGATTATAGTAGTCTATGAGTAATCTAAAGCTTCCATTATTCTTTTTTACAAATAACACAAGTGTTCCCTAAGGATGAATTAATGCAAATAAAACCTTTTTCGAGGAGATCATCTAGTTGGGTACGAAGTTCACGAAGATCTAAAGGATCCATTCGATATGGAGGAATCAAAATAGGAGAAGTGTTTGGATAAAAAATAATGGTGAATTCTATTTCTCGAGAAGGGGGTATACCTGTGAATTCTTCTAGAAAAACATCCTCGAATTATTCCAAAAATCTAAGAATTAAGGAAGAAGAGGAATTTTGAATTTGGGATGTTGAAGGTTTGGAATGACTAGTTCCTTGAAACATAAAAGAACCATTTTTTTGGTCTCTAAAATATATTATCTTTGCACAACAATCGATATAAGCGTGATGTTTTGACAATGCATCCATTATGATAATAGTATCAAATCTGCAAATATCTAAAATTATCAAATTTACAAAGAGAGTACCTAAACTAGTTGAATTTTATAAATTTCATACCCTTGGGTAGGTGTAATGATTTCACTCCTGGGTAATTATATTTCCAAGGGAGTAATAAAATACGTAGGAAAAATTTGTAAAACTTTAGATAGTTTAAGGCTTGTGAATGAATGTGTTGAACCAGAGTCAAATAAAATATGAGAGGAAAAATTATGAAAGAGTATTGTACCTTCTATAACATCGTGTGAATTATGTATAGGCAGTATGGCACAATTCTTTCCACAATGAGGGACTGGTTCAGGTTTCCTAGTGGGGTTATGCCTATAATGATTTTGAACATGACGATTTTCTTGAATTGTCAAAGGATTTTCTGGTTGACGAAAGATTATAGAATGTTTCAACTTAGGGCACTAGGGCGAATATATCCTACTTCCTGACATTCGTGGCAGCGAATCAAATGATAGGTGGTGCTATGAAGAATTTGGGAATAAACTTGACAACTTGAATTGGGATAAGATTGGGGTCCAGTCGAGTTCGAGGTAAAGTTACAACAACATGATTGTTCCTAGGAAAAGTTAAGGGGAACGTATATAACCTGGGGAGTTTTGTTCAACAATTGATGCGACTTCGACGTGTTGGGAAAAATCTCAAATCTGCAAAGGGGTGACATAAGTTTTAATTCGTGGGTGTAGTCCTCTCTTAAACTGCTTACATTTCTTTATCTCGGTATCCACATACTCAGATGCATAATGGAATAATTCAGTAAACTTGACTCCATACTGAGCCACAAACAAAAATGCTTGTTGTAACCTTAAAAAATCTATGATCAACTGGTCACTTTCGATCTCGAGAAATTAATTTTTAAAGATGATTTCTTCAAATTGTTCCTAGGCCAAAGTGGCTATATTACGGATTCGAGCTACGAATTGCCACCAAAAATCGACTTCACCTTCAAACATGTATGATGCCAAGGTTACTAGAAGATTCACAATGATTCCTACCCCATTAATTATTTTCGTAATCTGACGCATCCACTTTTCAGCTTCAGTGGCTTTCCTAGAAATAGATGGGTTCATTGTTATAAAAATTCCTTGAGAGAATTCATTTGATGAGTCTCATCTGACATTTCTTTTGAAATTGGGTATTGAACTTATTATTGTTGAGCCAGAGATGTCAGTTCTTGAAGGTATCGCATAATCTCTTCAGTATGGATCTGCTCAGTTTGAGTTCCGGTAGAAGGAGTTAGATTGCTAACCATCCTAAAATATCATATAACAGTCTCAAATGTGTAAGAATATTTCTTAAAAAGAGGATATAAAACAACCTTAGATATATTATACAAAGGAGTTTAGAGTAGTATGTTACTAGTTACATTGCCTAATTTGACATACGTTAGAGTTAGTCATCCTTATAAACTAGTAGTCTAGCACACCTTGTACACTACTTTATTCACTTATTTTACACTATGAGGGACATTTTCGTTCGATTTTCCTAATTGGGAACTACAATATCTATCTTGAAAGGATCAGTATTGAGAACAACAGAGAAAATTGTCTAATTCAGAAGGGTCATCATCTGTAAAATCACTGAAATCTAAGGAAATCCCGATGAGTTCACCATTCGAAGTAGCTTTAAGATGAAGTGGAAGAGGTGGTTATGCATAAGATAATGCAAGATTAATTGCCTCTTATAAAATAATCGGATCATCCACATTGTCACACATTTTTCTTAAAACTTGGGCTTCTCCTGAAACACGATTTGTCAAGAGCAATCGTTTCACATCGCTTTAGGAGTCAAGACATTCTTCATCAACTATCCTAATCATTTAATTAAGGTGTATAAAGGCCTTTTCTCTAATTATAGTATCCCATAGGTTGTTGGGTACGATGTCTAACTAAATAGAATGGAATCCCACGTATTCATGCTGCAAAATGCATTTATTATACGAATAGGTAAATGAAAAATAAAGAATATGCTATGAAAATTTTCCTATGTAGGATTCTAACCCGAGGACCAACTTTTCACACCCTGTTCTTTGGTATGAATGTACAAGAGAGTAACAAAACAATGAATTAAATTTAAAGTGAAAAAACACAACTTTATTCATTAAGTAATGTCGCAGATTTTTTGTATTACCACCACATGGGTGTATTATATTTTATTCTTAAACTGAAAAATAAAGTAGGTCATTAAAAACCGCCACTCCTTGATCCCATCTTCTTTAGTCTCCACCCATAGAGTTAAATAAGCAAATATCTGGCTTGTGTATATCACAAAAAGGGAGGGGAGACTATCCTTTTTTTCTTGGGACATCAGGAGGATAAAGTAATTATAACAAATATCCTAAGCAGATCTTACTAATTTATAAAAAATTATATGTAGATAGAAGCTTGGAATGTATATAGAATTCAGTGTTTGGTACGATAACATGGTAAAAATTGTATAATTAAAAAGTCAAGGAATTTAAGTTGATAATCCCATATTTACTAGATTACAAATTGGTATAGAAATAAATGATGCGTCATCAGTATAACCAAATTAAAATCAACCCAAAATCTTTGGAAAAAATTAATCGGCTGGGAACACTAATAAAGTGGCACTCATGTGTATTTAACTATAATACAAGCTCTCAAACATCTGAGACCTTAGGCCAAGTAGAAAAATTCTAAGGGATAACATGACAGTCTACTCTCTAGTTAATAATGATGCTTCTTTAAATATATAAAATGCACAGAGGGGCAATGTCGCGCCCCGACTTAATTTTGTTAAACTCATACTTTTAATTAGAGATAAATTGGCTTAAACAATGCTTTAATTTAAATCTCTAAGGAAAATAGCATAAGATTTTTTTTTCCCAAAGGTATGTGTAGATGAAAACATAACTGCCTTTACTTATAACTAATAAGTACTACATAACTTTACATAACCAAGATCCTTAGTTTAATAATTACACAAAAGAAATCATGATATTCAAACCATACTAAATATCCGTCACTCCCCCGTTTTAAGGTCCTAACTTGGCAGTGAACTCCAAACGGTAGGCATACCTGAAACATAACATTACAGGAGTGTAAGCAATATAAGCTTAGTGAATGACCATATACCACCTATAAAAACAAATTGAATAACCATTTTTATTTTATTTTAATGCTATAACCCAACAGGAATTGTGAAACTCTCGCAAGCCTGGACCCGCCACAGTCCAATTAATCCACCACAGTTATCGGGGACCACCACATCCCTTTATTAGGCCCGAGTACACAAACCTTTAAGTTGGATTAATAGGACCGCAACATCCTGTATGACCCACCACAGTCCTTAACATTAAATAACATCACTTAACATTTCAATCATATGCATATGTTTCCTAGATACACCATCACTCCCATAAGCATTTTAACACATGTATTGAACTACACATTTCCATATGAACATATGATCATGTATATTTCATAGGACAGGTCACTCACCTTGTATTTGGTGCTAAGATTAATACCAAACTACTTCCTTGGTATGGTGGTATTATTTGCTTCCCCACCTAACAAGTCAACGTCATTAGTATCTGAATACACCAATTAACATTAAACCTAGTAATACATCACATCATTTGGTCAATCAGAAATAACTAAGGAGGAAATAAATATGATACTTCACATTTCTATAAAACCCAAGTAATTAGGGTTCTAACACAATTTACATAATTAAATTATGAATTTTCTAGACAAAGTTATGCCCATTTCATTACAGCCTTTTCCAAATCGGTTCTCAAGAAAAACAACAACACAACTTCAACTTCCTAGAATTCTCATAATTTTTGTACAATATAACTTTCTATGATATTCCACCCAATATCAGTAAACACATTGAATAATACAAATTTAATGTTTCATGATTTTTAGGGCTCATTTTCTATGTCGAGCAAAACGTCAAACACCTGGTATGCATTCTTGCTCCTTTAGGGCAGATTTTAAACCAAGACTTCAAACTATCACCAAGGGTTCATTCATTGATATTTTTACACAATTTTCGTAAATGTTATACATGTATGAGTGTATTTTACTCTCCAACTTGAATCACTCAATTCCAATAAGTATTCCATGATTTATGCCATTTTTAGCACAACTAGGTCAAAATACAACATTAAGGCATAACTTAACATTTTTAAGCATACATAACCTTGACCTTGAGTATAATTCATGGAAACATATAATAAACATGTTTTAGCAGAAATATACCTCATAATCATGGATTTTCTAAATCAAAATGCTTTACGAAAAGATGATGTAAATTTAGGACTTTAAAGTATGCATTTACAATCCTAGCTCTGGTTCTAACATATGTTCTTAACCCATCCTTGTTCCAACACAATTTAGAAATATGGGCATCATTAAAATATATATCCAAATCAGGAATAAAAACATGCCAAGTATAGAACTCATCCATGTGACAAACTTTAATAAAGATGTAATTACCTTACGAGAATTCCTCAATTTATGGTGAATTTTCAAAGAAATTCTTCCTTAACTTTGTTTTTCTCTCTCCATAAGCATATTTTTTCTCAAGATTGTAATAGGAAATGAAAAAGATGATAAGTTCTGCCTTATGAGATAAAAAACGTGGCTATGGGACCACTTTAAGGTGGTATTATGCGATTCGTTGGGGAAGGGGTCCAATAGGACAATTCCGTTAATGACAGATTTGTCCAGCCTCGTAAAATCACCAGAACTCACTATTTCAGGCCCCGATTTACTCTCACTTTGTGTCTATGAGTATATAACTTAAACATCTACAACTTTCATGTTTTTGTGTTTTCCCAAAATCATAAAACTAGTACACCTAATTTGGGCTCGAACAGAAGAGTAATTATTTACTCAAAATTTCATAACTTTCACATTTGGCGACCAAACATCGCCACTTTCGCACCAACACTCTAGCTTACTTTTTTTTATAAACATAATGATGCATTTAGAAACATATTTTCATGATGCATTTAACCACATAACCAATTTATAACTTATAACTCATAACTTATACTTAATCGTATAATTAACCTTACTAATCGTGTTTTGGGGCCTTACAATTCTACCCCTCTTATAAAAATTTCGTCCTCGAAATTTAACGCATAAGAAACTTACCAAACAAATGAGGATATTGCTTCTTCATGTTATCCTCCCCTTCTCAGGTGGCATACTCCACATTCTGACTTCTCCACATCACCTTAACTTGTGAAATGGTTTTACTACGTAACACTTGCTCCTTTCGATCTACAATAGCAATTGGTTCCTCCATGTAGGTTAAGTCATCTTGAACCTCTATCGGTTGTGAAATAAACACATGTGAAGGATCGGGCACATGCTTACGTAACATGGATATATGAAAAAAATGTGTATCCGAGACAATTCTGGTGGTAATGCCAACTTATAAGCTACAGATCCAACCCGTTTCACTATCTCATAAGGGCCAATGTACCTGGGACTTAACTTTCCCTTCTTCCCAAATCTCCTAACCCCTCTCCAAGGAGAAACACGTAGGAATACTCGATCACCTTCCTCAAATTTCAATTCTTTCCTTCGGTTGTCTGCATAACTTTTTTGTCTACTTTGCGCCACCTTTAAGTGATTATGGATGAGATTGATCTTTTCAGTAGTCTGCTGTACAATTTCTGGCCCAAGAAGTTTTCGTTCTCCTACTTCAGTCCAACACACTGGAGTTCTGCATTTTCTCCCATACAAAGCTTCATAAGGAGCTATCTCAATACTCGAATGATAGCTATTATTATAAGCAAACTCTATTAGTGGCAAGTGTTCATCCCAACTTCCCTTGAACTCCAATACACAAATTCGTAACATATCTTCGAGTGTCTGGATCGTTCTTTCTGACTGCCCATCAGTCTGAGGATGAAAAGCTGTACTAAATTTCAATTTAGTCCCCAAAGCTTCTTGTAAACTAGGCCAAAAGTGAGAAGTAAACTTAGGATCTCGATCAGAAATAATAGAAACTGGTGCACCGTGCAATCTAATAATTTCATCTACATATAATTTGGCATATCTATCCATGGAGTAAGTAGTTTTAACAGGAAGAAAATGTGCAGACTTATTCAACCTATCAACGACAACCCAAATAGAATCAAACCCTCGTGATGATTTTGGTAAACCTACAACAAAATCTGTAGTAACATGCTCCCATTTCCACCCAGGGATAGGTAAGGATTGTAGTAAACCACTTGGCTTCTGATGCTCCACCTTCACCTGTTGGCAAACTAGACATCTAGCAACAAAATCTGCAATGTCGTGTTTCATTCCCGACCACCAATAACATTGTTTCAAATCTCTATACAGTTTCGTGCTCTCTGGATGCATAGCATATAAAGAACAGTGGGATTCCTCTAAAATCATTCTTCTCAAATCAGGCACATTAGGTACACACAAACGGTTCCCATACATAACAATGTCATCATCCCGAATAGAAAATTCATTTGCTTTACCCTTTTTCATATTATCTCTAACTTTCTCCAATTCTGTATCTCCTCCTTGTGCTTGTTTTATCCAGTCTATCAATGTGGGTCTAACATTTAAATGTGCTACTATTCCGTAAGACTCATTCAAAGTTAATTCCACCCCCATTAAAGCTAACTCTCTCAGCAGATCAACTCGAATACCATAAATACAAGATACTATGCCTAGAGATTTTCTACTCAAAGCATCAGCAACAACATTAGCTTTACCTGGATGGTGATGTATCTTACAATCATAATCTTTTATACGTTCCATCCACCCTCTTTGCCTCAAGTTCAAGTCTTTTTGAGTAAACAAGTATTTTAAGCTTTGATGGTCAGTAAAAATTTCACAACTAACACCATATAAGTAGTGTCTCCAGATCTTTAATGCAAAAACTACTGCAGCTAACTCAAGATCATGAGTAAGGTAGTTGCGCTCATGTATCTTTAACTATCGAGAAGCAAAAGCAATTACCTTTCCATGCTGCATTAATACACATCCAAGTCCTTGATACGAAACATCACTATAAATAACTAGACCTTCTGTCCCTGTTGGGATAGTCAATACTGGAGCTGATGTCAACTTACCCTTTGAATTTTCAAAGCTTTTATCACAATCACCACTCCACACAAACTTGTTCTCCTTTCTAGTAAGCTTAGTCAATGTCAATGCAATAGAAGAAAACCCCGGTATAAACCTATTGTAATAGCCCGCCAATCCCAAAAAGCTACGTACCTCTGTCACACTAGTTGGTCTTTCCCAATTCATTACTGCTTCTACCTTCTTGGGATCTACACAAATACCATCATCAGAAATAACATGCCCCAAAAATACTACCCTGTCTAGCCAAAATTCACATTTAGAAAATTTAGCATACAACTGCTTCTCTCGCAAGGTCTGTAAAATAATACGCAGGTGGCATTCATGCTCATCCCTACTACGAGAATATATCAAAATATCATCAATGAAGACAATAATAAAAGAATCCACGTATGGGTGAAATATACGGTTCATCAAATCCATGAATACGGCCGGTGCATTTGTTAACCCAAATGGCATGACAAGAAATTCATAATGTCCATACCTGGAACGAAAAGCAGTTTTAGAAATGTCACAATCTCTTACTTTCAATTGATGATATCCGGATCTGAGATCGATCTTGGAAAACACTTTGGCTCCTTGCAACTGATCGAACAAGTCATCAATGCGGGGTAGTGGGTATTTATTACGGATAGTCACCTTATTCAATTGATGATAATCGATGCACAGCCTCATGGTTCCATCTTTATTCTTCACAAACAATACTTGGGCTCCCCACGGTGATACACTAGGCCTTATAAAACCACGGTCTAACAAATCTTGCAACTGTATTTTTAGTGCCTTTAATTCTGCAGGTGCAATGCAATATGGTGCAATAGATATCGGTGCGGTGCCTGGTACCAACTCAATCGCAAATTCTACCTCACGGTCTGGTGCTAACCCTGGGAGTTCTTCCGGGAAGACATCTGCAAACTCATTAACTACTGGTATATCTAATAATTTTCCAGCCTCTTGTCGTATGTCCACCACATGGGCAAGATAACCCTCACATCCTTTCCTTAGCAGTTCATAACATTTTGTAGCAGAAATCAAACAAGTTGGAGTGACATTTCGTTCCCCAATAAATTTAAATTCAGGTTCACCCGGTAACTAAAACACTACCTCCTTTTTAAAGCAATCCAAACATACATGATATGATGCTAACCAATCCATACCCAGTATTACATCAAAGTCACGCATATCGAGAGGTAATAAATCAACTAGTAACTCTTTTTCACCCACTCGCACCACACACTCCCTATATACCCTCTCAATAAAAACCAACCCCCCTACTGGAGTAACAATAGCTAAACCAGAATCTAATGATGATAATGGTTTATTAAGATGCAACAGATAAAGCAAAGACACAAAATAATGTGTAGAACCAGGATCTATCAACACATAAGCATCTTTATCACCAATAGGAAGTGTACCTGTCACTACATTAGGCATAGCTTGTGCATCTTGTTGCGTCAGTGCAAACACTCTGCCTTGGCCTTGGCTTTGCGATATACCTCCTCTACCTCCCCTGGGTACATTCTGTGTAGAACTCCTACCTCCTACTGCCACACTCCCAACCGATGTTGTAGCTCCCATCGCTGGACAATTCTTTCGTAAGTGCCCCGGTTGATGACAATGGAAACACAAAGGTGTCGTCTCAGCTATTGTGCACTCTCGAGACATGTGCCCTTTACCACCACATCTATAACAAAATATAGCCCTCGGCACCAACACAGATGCATTTTCGGACCGATTCATCCCAGTCCTTCCACCTAGAGCCTGAAATCTTCAACGTGCACTTCTATTATTTTTAAATTCTTGGCCCTTAGGTACTCCTCGTGCTACACTCTGAGTTGAGGTTCCCGCCTCCCATCCATATGACCTTATGCCATCATGTCTAGCTTTCTTCGAGTGTTCAACTTGAATTTCTTTTATTGACTTTTCTGACACAATGGCCCTATCCACCAAGTCCACATAATCCGTTATCTTCATATTAGCAACCATGCTTTTTATATCTACACTCAGCCCGGTTTGAAACCGATCACATTTACTTTCTTCCGTCCTCACCAAGTCAGGTGCAAATCTAGATAAGGATATAAATAAAGCTTCATACTCTGCCACTGTTCGATTCCCCTGTTTCAACGTGATAAATTCTTCCTCCTTCTCCTTCCTATAAAGCCTTGGGAAATATTTTTCAAAGAACACCTTCACAAACCTCTCCCATGTAATTTGTGGAGGATTTATTGGAACCACTCCCCCCATTGTAGTAAGTAACCTTTATGTTGCATCCCACCATAACTTTGCATCAGCCTCTAACCTAAAGGTTGCTAACAAAACCTTTTGTTCATCTCGCACTTCCATCACCTTAAATATTGTTCCCATCTTTCTAACCCAACCCTCTGCCACTAACGGATCCGTAGTCCCAGTAAATGCAGGCAGATTTAACTTCATGAACCTCTCATGTAATTTGTCCCTATCCCCACCATGTTCTCCACCTCTTGCTTGTTCCATAAGTTGTGCCACAGCACGTAATATTCTTCCCACATCATCAATAGAATGTTGTTGCACCTCTGGTTCCTCCACTTGAATATGTCTATGTCCTTGCTGACTATTAGGAACATAAGATGCCTCACCCTCCGCTCCATCATGTGGCTCATGTGGATCCATCATTCACTGCAATATAATTCACTTAAACAAAATACAATAGCAGCAATTTAGTATTAACATTGTTAGTCAAAATCCAGGTACATAACAAACTCACTTTCTAGTGTCCATTGCCAATCTAGACCCTCACACCCTATCCAGAACCTAATAACCACGCTCTGATACCAAGTTGTCGCGCCCCGACTTAATTTTGTTAAACTCATACTTTTAATTAGAGATAAATTGGCTTAAACAATGCATTAATTTAAATCTCTAAGGAAAATAGCATAAGATTTTTTTTTCCAAAGGTATGTGTAGATGAAAACATAACTGCCTTTACTTATAACTAATAAGTACTACATAACTTTACATAACCAAGATCCTTAGTTAAATAATTACATAAAAGAAATCATGATATTCAAACCATACTAAATATCCGTCACTCCCCCGTTTTAAGGTCCTAACTTGGCAGTGAACTCCAAACGGTAGGCATACCTGAAACATAACATTACAGGAGTGTAAGCAATATAAGCTTAGTGAATGACCATATACCACCTCTATAACCAAATTGAATAACCATTTTTATTTTGTTTTAATGCTATAACCCAACAGGAATTGTGAAACTCTCGCAAGCCTAGACCCGCCACAGTCCAATTAATCCACCACAGTTATCGGGGACCACCACATCCCTTTATTAGGCCCGAGTACACAAACCTTTAAGTTGGATTAACAGGACCGCCACATCCTGTAGGACCCACCACAGTCCTTAACATTAAATAACATCACTTAACATTTCAATTATATGCATATGTTTCCTAGATACAACATCACTCCCATAAGCATTTTAACACATGTATTGAACTACACATTTCCATATGAACATATGATCATGTATATTTCATAGGACAGGTCACTCACCTTGTATTTGCTGCTAATATTAATACCAAACTACTTCCTTGGTATGGTGGTATTAGTTGCTTCCCCACCTAACAAGTCAACGTCATTAGTATCTGAATACACCAATTAACATTAAACCTGGTAATACATCACATCATTTGGTCAATCAGAAATAACTAAGGAGGAAATAAATATGATACTTCAAATTTCTATAAAACTCAAGTAATTAGGGTTCTAACACAATTTACAGAATTAAATTACGAATTTTCTAGACAAAGTTATGCCCATTTCATTACAGCCTTTTCCAAATCGGTTCTCAAGAAAAACAACAACACAACTTCAACTTCCTAGAATTCTCATAATTTTTGTACAATATAACTTTCTATTTTATTCCACCCAATATCATTAAACACATTGAATAATACAAATTTGATGTTTCATAATTTTTAGGGCTCATTTTCTATGTCGAGCAAAACGTCAAACACCTGGTATGCATTCTTGCTCCTTTAGGGCAGATTTTAAACCAAGACTTCAAACTATCACCAAGGGTTCATTACTTGGTATTTTTATACAATTTTCGTATATGTGATACATGTATGAGTTTATTTTACTCTCCAACTTGAATCACTCAATTCCAATAAGTATTCCACTATTTATGCCATTTTTAGCACAACTAGGTCAAAATACAACATTAAGGCATAACTTAACATTTTTAAGCATACATAACCTTGACCTTGAGTATAATTCATGGAAACATATAATAAACATGTTTTAGCAGAAATATACATCATAATCATGAATTTTCTAAATCAAAATGCTTTACGAAAAGATGATGTAAATTTAGGACTTTAAAGTATGCATTTACAATCCTAGCTCTGGTTCTAACATATGTTCTTAACCCATCCTTGTTCCAACACAATTTAGCAATATGGGTATCATTAAAATATATATCCAAATCAGGAATAAAAACATGCCAAGTATAGAACTCATCCATGTGACAAACTTTAATAAAGATGTAATTACCTTACGAGAATTCCTCGATTTATGGTGAATTTTCAAAGAAATTCTTCCTTAACTTTGTTTTTCTCTCTCCATAAGCATATTTTTTCTCAAGCTTGTAATAGGAAATGAAAAAGATGATAAGTTCTTCCTTATGAGATAAAAAACGTGGCTATGGGACCACTTTAAGGTGGTATTATGCGATTCGTTGGGGAAGGGGTCCAATAGGACAATTCCGTTAATGACAGATTTGTCCGGCCTCGTAAAATCACCAGAACTCACTATTTCGGGCCCCGATTTACTCTCACTTTGTGTCTATGAGTATATAACTTAAACATCTACAACTTTCATGTTTTTGTGTTTTCCCAAAATCATAAAACTAGTACACCTAATTTGGGCTCGAACAGAAGAGTAATTATTTACTCAAAATTTCATAACTTTCACATTTGGCGACCAAATATCGCCACTTTCGCACCAACACTCTAGCTTACTTTTTTTTATAAACATAATGATGCATTTAGAAACATATTTTCATGATGCATTTAACCACATAACCAATTCATAACTTATAACTCATAACTTATACTTAATCGTATAATTAACCTTACTAATCGTGTTTTAGGGCCTTACAGGCAACGTGAACTCATTCAATCATTATAATGATTTTCATGATATCAGTTATTAGATGAGAAGGGTCAAAATTGATCCAACTAATAAAATTAAGAGGGACTGGAGAGATATTAACATATTGGTATTGTAATTTCTAGACATACTTGGAATCAAGTAGGGACATGACGTAATGATACTAATAGCAATAAAACAAGAACGCTAAAATTTACAATTAAAAGGCTAAAAAGTACTTACACATAGTATTAGATGGGCTTAAGTATGATTGAAGAGGATATGAGGAGGGGTTGATACTTAATCATCTGTACATAAATACCTTTGTAAGTTAGTGTGATTGACAATAATGTTGGGTTGGTGAAAATAACTAAAAAAAGTATGTTTATTAAAGTTTAGGGGTTGGTGTGTAAATATTTCAGGGGCTTATAAATCTAAGACTTAAGGTCAAATTTAAACTTGGTGTAAAAGACTTTTTGACTCAAAATTTAACAAAGTAAATGTAGGAAAAAGTTGGGTTCAAAATTCATAACTTGAAAAAGTTAGGAGGGATTAATTTGCAATTATAAGAAAATATTTATAACCTAAAACCATAATTTTCTATAACTTGAGCTAGTATTGACCAAACACTGCCTTACCTTATACCATTTCAACCCAAAAAATTTAATAAAAATATTGGGAAAAAAATCAAAATTTTTTGATTAGCCAAGCGCCCTCACGCGCTTGATCAAGGTTTCTGGTTAAAAAGTTCATCTTCAACCTCCCGACAGTTGACTTAGGTTTTGAAAAAACTTTGACCCCTAATAACTTCGGATTCTCTAAAACATTTGAGATGAATCCTGAAGCAATCCAATCTAATTTTTCACAAGAAATCCAAAAATATAAGTTTTATGGATTGAGGATTCATCGAGTTACAAACACTCTGTGTTTTTTAGAAATTTCGTGCAAACTTTTGAAGGTTTACTGAATATGGAAATGGTTTCCATGCATATGGTTGGGTTTCTGCTATCTTAAGGAAGGTTTTGGTTTGAAGGATTGATGTGGTCTGGTTAGGGATAATTTGAAGTTTTCTGTTTACTGAAACAAAAAATACTTTTATGAAATTAAGGTTCAATATGTATGATTTTTTTGAAATTACCATTGTACTTGAGCTCCTGGGCTCATAAGAAACCTATTCCTCACTTTGAAACTAGTTCTGTGTCAAGGAATCAAATTTCACCATCAAAACTCAATCTTTAATGGCATTTTTGGTGGTTTTTTTCGAACAGAGGTTGTTTCAGACGTAAAATCTTGGTTTTTATGGGTATGATCCTAATAACAACACTTAAGATAATTGGAATCGAAGAAATAAAGTTTAACACATAAGATGACAATATACCAGGTTGGGGGGAAAATTTATACTTGATTCAGGCTTAAGGGGGTGGGTTTAATTGCTGGTAATCATGGGGCATTTATTGTAGGAGGTGAGGGGTGGTCATTCCAGAAGAAAAAGAGGTGGATTCTTCCTTTTTTTAAGAAGATAAAGATGTGTAAACTTGAGATACACATGTTACATGGTGTAACCATGCGATTTTGGCTTCTTCTGCCCATGTGGAGGCTGATGTGGTGGGGGGTAATGTGTAAATGTTAAATTTTAAGTTTTAGTCCTTAGTTTGAAAGTTTTACATTTATTTTGGTATTAAATATGTGATTTTTCCAATCTCTAAGGTCATTAGTTTAATTTTAAGAAAGTTCAAGAGTTAGGATTATAAATCTAATTTGTTAAAGTCTAGACGTTTAATTTGATATATAGTATGGATCTAGAGGTTAAGTATTGATCAAGTTAACTTGTTTGAAAAGTTCAAGGGGTATTTTGATAAATTTAAAACTTTAAGGGGTTCTTGGATAGTTAAGCAAAAATATAGGTTCAATGATGTAGTTTCATCTTTATTTAGGATGTTTTGGGGTTTAAATTATGACAACCCGCTATCCGAAATAAAGGGTGGCCAGCCCTATACCCTGATGAAACATGAATCATGGATATATATCATTCTCAGCATCACAATAATCATACAGGGTATCAGGAATAACCACACAATATTCCAGAAAACGGGTTATCAAAATTTTAGTTTGTAATTTAAAGAAAACACTTTCAACAACCTACATTAGGAAAAGAGGATGGAAACTCCCACAAACATATATGTGTAATCAAATAGATAAGAAAGGACCGAATGAAGCGTCGGTCTATACCATCCATACAACATACAATAAGTTCACGTGTTACATAATACATCAATTATACAATTACAACCATTTGGGCCACACGCCCGAATAAAGACTGATCTTAGCTAGAAAACAATAATAGAGGCGTCTACACAAAATATCCCGTGATACCCGCAAAATGTCACGGCTACTCAAAAGACTCAGAGCAAAGAAAGTCATTACGGGCGACCTTGCGGCGGAACACCTGAACGAATATAGAAGATACATACACAACAAGAAAATGAAGAACCGGTCAGAGGCCAGTTTTATATGATCACTAGATAAATGACCGGTATGAAAATAATGTACGGGTAAGCATGGATGATATTCTATCATGGTAGCATCATATAAATAACTAAGACAGTTAAATGATTATTAAAATGGAATTTAGTTATGCAAAGCAATAAAAGTACTTATAAGCCTTTTTCATCTTTTATCATTTTCAATTCCATCTTCTTTCCATTCCTTATCAGGAATGCATTTATTACCATGTGCTCTTTATGGAACTTATCTCAATAGTATGCTCTTTGTGGCATATACTTTGCTCTTTATGGCATTAATGTTTCATCGAGTCCAACTCGATAATAGAATAGTTATAAATATAAATATAATGATTCTAAGATCGCCCATCCGGGTTTCCCCACTGTGCGCGTCCCTAAATAACCATCATCTTCCAGGGCCTAACATAAGACAACCTGGGATCCTATCGCAAACGTCGGGAAGCGGCCATATGCCTGCGGGGTAGTCAAGACCACACCCAGAATCTCCTACCCATCGCAGAAAAATATAAAACAAGTGCTCATATGGCCTAGGACTATATCCACCCTGCATTCACTAGCCAGGGGGCTTCACCTCACGCACGGACTTCCCTTAAGATGGTATTTAGAGAGGTGTGTAACATCCATTTTAATAATTTCCATTTCGTGATTCAGTAAATTATGTTTTACTTTATCCATTTTACATTTTATCAATTGCATTATGGTATACTTCACATCATCATAATAACCTCGAAGAATATTTAAACTCCCAAGTTATCTCTCCTAAATGTCCTTGCTTGGACTTTATAATAATCCTCAAATGAGATCTAGTTCGCATATACTCCTAAAGTCTCCAAATTCGACCTTAAGATTTCCTAGACTCTTATAGAACTACCTGACAGAAGAAATGCCTAAACATATCTTTAAATCTTCCACCCTGAAATGAACCCTAGATGAACCCCTTCGAGTCTAGGCTGTCGACCAACTCAACTAATACTCTAAGACCCTATATTTACTTCATTTAAGAAGGTCCTTAATTACTAATCCTAAAGAAAAGGGGTTAAAATTGAAAAAGAAAAGAAATAGAAAAAGTGCAGGGTTTCCGAATCGATTCGGCCAGAAAATATGGGATTCTGCATAATTGCCGAATCGATTCGGCCCATCCGAATCGATTCGGTCAGGAAGATTGGGTTTCTACATAATTGCCGAATCGATTCGGACCAAGATGAATCGATTCGGTTCACCCAACCCTCGAAACTGTCTAGCAACGAATCGATTCGGCCAGGCAGAATCGATTCGGTTCTGCAGAAATTCCTAATTTTGCTTATGGAGTTTTGGACTCCAAATTCATCCCAAACTCTAATCCATTCAAACCAAATCATTTATTGCCACCAACATAACATAAATGCTACTAACTACTACCATAAACCTCATCAAACATCCAACATCTTCTTCAATGGATAAAAACCCACAATATACAAAGAAAACCATAAAATAACTAAACCATTATTAATACATCATTATCATAACAAATCATTTATCTTAACCACAAATAGTAAGTAGAAAACTTGCCTAAATGAAGAAAATGCAGATTTTCTTTGTGTAGAAGTAAGAATTTGTCCTCAATCTTCAATTTCCTCTCCTTTCTCTACTTTTCCTCTTCTTCTCTCAAGCTCTCTCTAGGTTTAGGAGTGAAATTAGGGAAATTAGAAGACTTAGTAAGACTAAGTCGTGGCTTCAGTCAAAATCCCAACTTAATTGATCAATATTGTGATAAAATAACACGCAACTACATATTTAACGTATAATTAGTCAAAAGTGCCAAAAATCTCAAAATACAATATGGCACAATATTTGACTATCTCGCACGTTCCGGACTCAATTATGGCCTCCAAATTATCATCTGGACAATTTATAATTCACTTTAAGTTCCGGTCTCATTATCAAACCAAATATCATTTTAATTCTTATGACATCAATAAGCATAACATAGCAATATTCACCCATAGTTATGGTATATATGGAAACTCATAGTGAATATTAACTTTTCTTCATTAAATTAGCACTCAATTCATAATCCAAGACTTATATCTAATTACCATACCTAGTAATTAATATAAAATACATTCTCATAAGCAAGGGTTATTACATAAATAAAATATAAGGGAGATAATGGGCTTTTTAAGTAGTCGTTGATACTAACAAGCTCGATTAAAATGTACGGGTGAAAGATCTTATTGATGAAGAATTAACTTTCACGAATGGAAAAGTATAAGAACCGAAAAACATAGACAACTTGTAAAAGAGAAGATGTATATAAATTATCAAAATTTAAGATGTTTCTTCCACGAATATTTGAGCAATTTAATGGAAATGCAACTTCTCAATCAACGAATGAAGGAACATCATAAATTGCACTATTTGATGAAAGGAAAATGGATTGATGGAAGTAAAAACATCCAGAAATATGATACATTCGTATTGGATTTATTCAAATATGTATTACTACCTTATTCAGACAAGGTATGGATAAACCTGTTGTGATTTTAGTCTTAGACAAAAGATTTACTAATCCTCTTAATGCTATTATTGGAGGAATACAGTTCAACATAATTAATGGTTTTATTTAATTTAATATAAAACTAAATGTCTTTATTTTCCTAGACGATCCAAATATTCAGGATTTAATGAAAATAAATATCAAACTAAAGGAATAGGAATGAAAAACACTTTTTAATACATTGGAAAACAATTCATGAATTAACTAAACTACCACAAACAACAACACATTTTATTTATAAAATATAATCGAAATATTTAAACTAAGGCCGTTTGATTCAACAATGCAACCAAGATTGGTGAATTAGAAAGATCTCGATGTACCCAAAGAAAGGATCCCACCTTAAGTAACAGGAGAACCTGAAAAACAACAAAATAATATTGACCTAAAAAAAACTCAATAACAAAAGAATTTTTCTGAAACGACTAGGAAAAAATAAAAGGTAAAAATCATTTAAAAGGAGAATCTAGTAATAGCAAAGCTATTGCAATGAAAAATGTACAAATTCCAATATTTCCAAGAACTAACTATTTAAATGAAGAAATTAATAAATGAAGTTAAATATATCATTTTCAAATAGGAAAAGAAGAATTTTTTTTCAAGACATGAAAAGAAAATATATACTTATGTATTAGTCTGTTTTAATTTTGCCGGGTACAAAAAATATAGTCTATGTACGGTAATAGATATGGGAGCAACAATTAGCTCTTGTAGACCCAATGCTTTACAAGGACAAAAATGGATAAGACTAAAAAAATCCAATTGCTATTATAGGAATAAATGGAACAGAAAATTATATTACTTTAAACATCGAAAGTGTAGATATTTGGTTCAATGAAAATAAATTTATTATTCTAAATTATTTATGTTTCCCTGAAATGCACAGTGATTTTGTTGTAGGAAATAAATTTATTTCAGAATACTTGCCAATGTAATACTAGATCAATCGGTTTTACATATGATGGTTTACAATTACAAGACCATATAATCTCTAAAACAAGAGATTTTGATGAAAATATCAAGGATAAATAACAATTATAAAGTTTTTTTTGGGAATTCTTAATTATGATAGAAATTTTATAGTTGGATCCTCTAAAAAAGAATTACCTATCATTGAAAAACTTAAGAAGAATGATACATTTATATGGTATAATAATGATACGATTTTGGTATGAAAAATAAAAAAATGATATTCTTGCAAATTGTCCTAAAGTTTACTTTCCTCAATGAGGGGATAAACTAATTCTCGAAACTGATGCTTCAGATTATTGATGGGGATGTATCCTAAAAGCAATACCAGTGCAATGTTGGAAAGAATACCATAATGGACGCCAACGAGGCATTTACTATGATTAGTTTCAATGTCACACCCAAATTAGTGGATATCAAAGAGCATCTCATAAAAAATATGACAATATCCACTAAGCAATTATTGACAGGGATTGTTGGATGCAACAACTTGCCTCTCCATAATTAATTCATCAATTTTTAAGACATCAAACACATGAAAAACCTCCCGTCGCATAAGTAAAAGATTTTTGTAATCCTGGAATCCCCCGAGAAATACGTGTTCCTTTAAATGAAACATGGAATGCACACATTTTTGATAAAAAAAATAAATTTTTAGAAAAGAATTGTTAAATAAACAACACTTCTTGATAAATTTAAAAATATTAGTTTTCAAATTTTAAAATAATTAAATTATGAAAACGAAGATTTCTCTTTAGAAAAAATTAACACTTTTCTATTATTTACGGAGCTGATAGAAAATAATTTTTCTGATAATTTTTTTAATACTATTGATAGAATTTGTTTATTCAATAAAGCGAAACAACTTAAACCTAAAACTATATTTCAATTGGAAATTATTTCAAAATTTTAAGACCAGAAAAGTAAGAAGTCTTTTAATCCAATTTTCTTAGGGTCTTAACACCTATGAAGATATGCTAAAATTACATTTCTTCACAGAAGACAATACGTAAACTGTCAAAGCAATTGAGAGCAGATTAGTACACAAACTAATCGTCCCTAGTCTTTTAGCAATTAAATTTTCTCATTTACCTATGATGATGAAAACAATGATTTAACATGTTACTAAAAAATATAAATATACTAAATATTTAACTTTTCATATTAGCAATACCATTGCATAGAGGATTAGAGAAATATTCTTCCAACCATATCAAATTTGACATTTCAGAGCAACTGGGAATTATGAATTAAATGAAATTGACCAAAATAATTATGAAGACCAATAGATTGATTATCGATGTACAAACAAGTATTGTATAAATAGTCTAACTACTATTACTAATAAGTCTCATTAACTCTAATGTGAACGAAACTTCAATCGTATGGTAATAGAGTGCGACACCCCATAAAATTTAAGCTCGATGGATCATGTCTAAATAAATAAAATAGGAGGCTATAAATAACTTGGTATCATTCTAAGCATGATTGTAAATAAAACAGAATACATATATAAAAAAACTGAACATAAAACTGGTGAACCATACAATCTCTGGAACCAAACAAGTAGCAGTAATACAATCATCGCATACTACACCGTCTTGATATAAAATCCCAAACCAAAGCAATAATAATAGTACTATCGAACTGATGGAATAATAAATGGTAATAAAAGAGTGAGCATGCAGGCTCAACACCTATATCCTAGAAGATCCACAACTAAGAATACGATCACGACTAGATTAGGGGCGAGGCTGCACTGGTGGTCTGTGTCCTTAAAATTTTTAATATGATAATGTTAGCTACAAGTTTATGTAATATAAGAATATAACTGAATCTGAAATACATTATAATTTCGCATTGTCCTCTCGTCTTTTATTGTATTTTAAATTATCCAAAAATCCAACAATACTAGATATCACACGCGTCTAATCCCAGACCCAAGTGAACACCATGATTACATATTATTTGTTTAAATTGAATGTTCATAAATAATTATTCTATTCTGTGACACCCTAACTAATTAAATACCGGGTACCTACTCCTTTATTTAAATTAATACAAAATGTCAAGTTGGTTCAGTTCATAGCATCACTGTCGAAAAACATTTAAATTAATTACTAACCACCTAATATTTAAAATAGTGAAGTGACAAATTTTATTATTTTATTTAACCAACAACAAAGTAATCTAAATCATCATCCAACCATCACGTGAACAAACTCATAAGGTAATCAACAGAATGAATAACTGATGTCTGGAGTGAACACTCCAATAATAATAGCAATGTAAATAAATCCAATACAAATGTTTGAATGAAATAAATAAATCCCAAGACTGAATTAACTGAAAGTCTAAAACTGCTGTCACAGAATAGAATGGACAACAGGCCCTAACTGGAATAATGACTCCCAAAAGAAGCAAGGATAAATGTGGAGGTGTCTAGTGACGAGATATTATAACTTCCATAGGAGCTAAAACACGTAAATGGAATGGAACTCCTAAGCATGGCATCCCTGTGGCTGGGCACCTAAAAATGTTTTACAAGAAAAATATATTTGGAAGAAAATGGGTCAGATCCTGAGGTGAAAATAATTTAAAAATATAGCAAGTGTTTAATTACATTAAACACTAAATATTATATGCATGTTAGTTACGTGCTCTCACATGAGTTCCTCACCCCTCAACTAATGTGCACGCCTAACGTATACCCTTAACCCATCCTAGGTATGCTGCTAACTAACTAGTCTGTACCACTTCCTGTCTTCACATTATAATATAGGGGTCTATTCGTATCATTCTAATATATTCTGCGTATAACTTACCTTTACATTAATTAGATTTTTACATCAATCACGATATGAATTCTCACATTTTTAGTCCCATTCAAATGTCTCAATTATTCGCATTCGCAATTTAACAGTGAGCCAGTTACAAGTACAAGTATATCATTCTCAGCTTATATATATAATACGGCACCCCTAGTCTAAGCTTTAGTGTAGTCTGTCTGGGCTGGCACAAAGTGAGAAACCTTGGTCAACCGATCCACGATTACCCATATGGAATCGTGACCTCTCTGTGATGTAGGTAACCCCGTGATAAAGTCCATGGAAATGCTCTCCCATTTCCACATATGAACCGCTAATGGATATAGAAGTCCTGTCAGTCTCTGATAGTCCACCTTTACTAGATAACAAGTGGCACATTTTGAAACGAATTTGGGAATATCCCTCTTCATCTAGCTCCACTAGTACTGTCGCCTCATATCTTGGTACATATTATCCCCACCAGTATGTACCGTGAATTGTGAACCGTGTGACTCTTTTATAACCTCGTGTCGCATGTCCTCCCCCTAGGTACAACTAATCTTCCATTGAAGCGTAAGCCCCCGTCTGAACTAACAGTATAAGACTCGGGCCCCTCTGCTAGTAATGGTACTATCTGCTCTTGACAGAACAGGTTTACTGCCTGAGCCTTTATAACTCTAGTAAAGATCTGGGGCGTAGCTCTCATTACAGATATGAATGATCGGGCCACTGTGTCCTGGTGTCCCAACTCATTCCACTTCACTTTCCACACCCCGGCCACCTCACCTACTGGCCTACGACTCAATGCGTCTGCTACCATGTTAGCTTTCCCTGGGTGGTACTAGATATCGAACTGTGATCCTTCATAACCTCGAGCCACCAATGTTGACGCATATTCCGCTCTTTCTGCGTGAAGAGGTACTGTAGGGACTTATGGTCTATGAATAAGTAAAATTTCTCCCCCAGGAGATAGTGTCTCCAAATCCGAGGTGCAAATATGACTTCTACTAACTTCAAGTCATGGGTGGTGTAATTCTTCTCGTGAGGCTTAAGCTTATGGGAAGCATAAGCTATAGCCTGACTCTCCTACTGCAGTACACCCCTGAGTCCTAGTAAGGATGCATCAGTGTAGAATAGATACTCCACTCCCAGCCTGGGCAATGCTAACACTGGTGCTGAGGTCAACTTGTCTTTCAACTCGTTGAAAGCCAACTGACATGCATCACTCCAGATAAATAGTACTCCTTTGCGAGTCAAATGTGTTATGGACCCGCTATTTTCAAGAATCCCCGAATAAATCTCCTGTAGTAAACTTCTAGGCCCAAGAAACTACGTATCTCCATCGGTGTCGTGGGCTGTACCTGCTCCCTCACCGCTGATACCTTCCCTGGATCAATAAATATCCCCATGTCAGAAATGGTGTGCCCCAAAAATTGAACTTCCTTAAGCCAAAATCCGCACTTTTGATATTTTGCATACATCTCGTGCTGATGCAGTGTCTGCAAAACCTGCCTCAAGTGCTCGGCATGCTCCTCCTCGGTCTGGGAGTAAACTAGAATGTTGTCAATGAAGAACTTGTCTAGGAACTCTCTGAACACCCTATTCATCAAGTTTATAAACACGACTGGGGTGTTGGTCAGGCCAAAATGCATAGATCTGAACTCGTAGGAACCATATATCATCAAGAAGGCAGTCTTCAAGACATTCTGCTCCCTGATATGCAATTGATGGTATCCCGATCTCAAGTTAATCTTTGAGAAGAAGCCAGTTCCTCTCAATTGGTCGAATAAGTCATCGATTTGGGGAAATGAATACTTATTCCATATCATGACTTTATTCAACTCCCGATAGTCGACACAAAACCTTAAAGATCCATCCCTCTTCTTAACAAACAGCACAGGAGCACCCCCAAGGCGAAGTACTCATACAGATAAACCCCTGACCCAACAGCTGCTGTATCTGATCTCACAGCTCCCTCATCTCTATTAGAGCCATACAGTAAGGTGCGCGGGTTATCGGTCGAGTGTCCGGTGCTAAATATATAACAAAGTCTATCTCTTTACTAGGAGGTAATCCCAAAATATCCTGGAATACATTAGCAAACTCCCCAACAACTGGAATCGAATCAAGTGGTATTACCACCTCCTTAGAGGTCTCCTCCTCTATGTAGTACAAGTGAGTGGACGATCCTCCCTCAGGACGAGGCATCACGACTAGGAACATCTCCTGATCGGGTATGGAAAAAATAATACTCCTACTAAAACAATCAATCATGGATCTATACATAACCAACCAATCCATACCAATAATCGCATCATACTCGGACATATCTAATACTAGCATATTAACGGGTAAAGTAAATCTCCCAATATATGCACCCACGCCTCTACATATAAAGGAAATCATAGAACCTCTACTCAATGGAGGATCTACACAAGTGACAGTGCTCTCCACGGTATCTAATAATCCCATAGCATGTGCGAATCTCGTGGAAATAAAACAGTGTGTGGCTCCCGTGTCAAATAAAATACGCCTCATAGTCCCCTGAATAGAAAACATACCCTCAATTGCGGGTGGGTCCTATAGGACTATGACCTACTGAAGCTGCCCCTGATGAACTGGGACCACTGAAATAGGTGGCGGCGCGGGCATCTGTAGTGGTGCTGGGAGGGCAGCGGGAAATATCGGTCTCTGGGGTTCATGTCGATCACCCTGCTGCTGCTGATGCGGGGCCCTGGCCCTCTCAGGACACTCCTGGCATTTGTGGCCATGCTTGCCACATATGAAACATTTCCCAGTAAAGTTTCCTCCTCTTTGACCCTGTTGCCCACGACCCTGATGGTCGCTACCACCCCTACCCTGGCCATGCTGGCCCTACTGAAACTATTGCTGGCTCAGATGGCCCTGATGGCCACGATGGCCCTATTGGCCATGCCTAAAACCTACCTGGCCATATCTGAATCCTCTTGATCTAAACCTCTTAGAATCCCCCTATTGGGAACTTTGATCACCCTGCCTGTGCTGACCCTGAGCTAACTGTGCCCCGCTGGCACCATTACCCCCTGTCCTACCCTGCTGGCTAGACTCTCCTGCTCGCTTATCCTTTGACAAATGAAAGAGGTGGTCCTAGAACTGAAATAGCGTTGCGTTAACCATATCTTAATAGGTGTCCAATGAGATATTCTCTAGCAGGTGCTAACAGATCCCACGTCAACCCATCCATAAACTTCTGGATCTTCTTCTCTTCAGTTGGGATCTCATCAAGAACTTTGTTCAGAAGATTGGTGAACTCAGCCTCGTATTCTGCCACTTTCCTCCCTTCCTGCTTAAAGTTCATCAATTTCTGCCTCATCTCCATCTGAACTGCTGAGGGGAAATATTTGCGATGGAACTTCACCCGAGATATTTTTAGGCCTAACCGACAACCTGGGAGGGTATTTTAGTCATTTTAAATTTTAATTAATAATAACCCACGAAAATTAGGTTTTGTTTATCAACCAACCTTAGGGCCATTAGGGCCATTATCTGTCAAAACCAAAGAGTGGGCAACGTGAATAGAGAGGAGAAGTTCCAAGGGTTTCCAAGGCCATAACCACTACACATCACCACTATCGTCGGATTTTTGATAGGAAAGAAAAGGAGAACCAACCTTTATCATCATCAAAGGATCAAAACTTCTAAAGAGAGGCAAGTGATTTAACTTACAATGATTCAGTACATATAATACCCATGATAATTTAGAATTAGAGATCAAACTAGAAATATTATTAATCTCATGAATTGGAGAATTTAATCTTGAATATGGGTAGGTTTTGCATGTATATGAAATTCTGGTATGTAGAGACAACGAAATCATAATCCATGGGTACAAATTCATGAATTAGTGTTGAGAAATTTAAGGTTCTTGAAGAAATTTTGAAAAAACTAGGTTGAAAGGAATATTTATGACTTTTGATCCAAGAAACTATTAATTCATGATGGTTTAATGATTCTAAAACATTAGAGATTGTGGAAACATGTTGGGGCGACGAGTAATATACTTGGTTGGGAGTTTGGGACATTGTAATGGAGGATTTGGGATGTAAATTTGGAGAACTCGTAACTGTTTAAAGAATTTCTGGGAAATACCTATTCGATTGATCGATCGACTCTAGAATTTCGATCGATCAATGGATCGATCGATCGACCCTTTGCCTTCGATTGATCGACCCCTCCTGATTTTTGAAAGTTTTTCCCCTTTAGAGTTTAATATAAACCCCAAACCTATAATGATTCTTAGTGTGATTAATATAGTATTGTGGGACTTAGTTAGGGTCAGTAGGGTCTTAGTTGATGCCCGAAAAAATGGTTTGCCTTATGGAATTGAATGTTATTACGTACGAGGGTCTATCGAGTGAGGTATGGTTAGAAATCGTTCGAATTGAGACTATAATGGGAATAAATGATAATGTAAGTATAGGAACAGTAACAGAGGGACTTCAAGTTACTGAGAAATCTTATAAACTCATAGGAGACCTAGTAGCCTTTTGGGATCAGTTTAGGTACTCAAATTGATACGACGAGAGAGTTATCAAGCTAAATATATATTACGTAGAATGTTCGGGACGAACTCACTACGTATGAGTCTTATAAAATGGAATGTATGAATACCTATATTGATATATGATTACTTAGGTTGTGAGAATGCTTAGTATATGTATTATTGTGTGTATGACATACCTATCATACTTGGAATCACGGGAGGTTGGCTTTCGAAAAAGGTCCATCTGATCTTTTTGTGCCTACGGGGGGATTTAGATTGATACCTTAAGGGAATAGGGATGTGAATGACTTATTTATGAGTTGATAAGTCAGCTGACCATGAGAGTGTAGGTATGTGCATGACCCATGGGTATGTGAACCATGTTCGCCTCCAATAGGTGTGATTTTGTTTATTGAAATGGTTCCTGAGCGATTCGAAATGTGTAGTCCTTATGTGTGATGTACCGGGATTCGATAGCAGATTATGCGTGCACCGCGTCTTAGCCTAGGGGTGCCATATTATATATATAAGATGAGAATGATATACTTGTACTTGTAACTGGCTCACTGTTAAATTGTGAATGCGAATAATTGAGGCATTTGAATGGGACTAAAAATGTGAGAATTCATATCGTAATTGATGTAAAAATATGATTAATGTAAAGGTAAGTTATACGCAGAATATATAAGAATGATACGAATAGACCCCAATATTATAATGTGAAGACAGGAAGTGATACGGACTAGTTAGTTAGCGGCATAACTAGGATGGGTTAAGGGTATACGTTAGGCATGCATATTAGTTGAGGGGTGAGGAAATCATGTGAGAGCATGTAACTAACATGTATGTAATATTTAGTGTTTAATGTAATTAAACACTTGCTATATTTTTAAATTACCCGTTTGCTTCCAAATCTATTTTTCTTGTAAATTTTTTTTAGGTGCCCAGCCACAGGGACACCAAGCTTAGGAGTTCCATTCCATTTACGTGCTGTAGCTGCTGTGAAAGTTACAAGATCTCGTTACTAGATGTCTCCACATCTATCTTTGCTTCTTTTGGGAGTCATTATTCCAGTTGGGGCCTGTTGCCCATTATATTAAGTGACAGCAGTTTTAGACTTTCAGTTAATTCAGTCTTGGGATTTATTTATTTCATTTAGACATTTGTATTGGATTTATTTACATTGCTATTATTATTGGAGTGTTCACTCCAGACCTCAGTTATTCATTCTGTTGATTACCTTATGAGTTTGTTCATGTGATGGTTGGATGATGATTTAGATTACTTTGTTGTTGGTTAAATAAAATAATAAAATTTGGCACTTCACTATTTTAAATATTAGGTGGTTAGTAATTAATTTAAATGTTTTTCGACAATGATGCTATGAATTCAACCAACTTGACATTTTGTATTAATTTAAATAAAGGAGTAGCTACCCGGTATTTAATTAGTCGTGGTGTCACATATTCCTCTCAAGCATATACATCTAAAAATAAAACATATTTGTACTTGTATATCCATTTATGTACTATTCATACAAATTATTATATAATTAAGTACCGAAGTACCGAAGCGTTCACCTTCGCACGATTTAGGGTAATCCCATCTCGATCTATTAGGATCCCGAAGCGATGGCGTTTCCCTACCCAGGGTTCTACAATACTATAACCCTTCTCTACCCCCAGGGTACCGAAATGGCTTCATTATATGATCCATAATAATATTGCCTCTATGAATACACATTTGATATATCACCTATAATGAAAAAGGAAAATATTCTCATTTCATGAAGGATAATAGTCTAATTATCTTTCCAAGTAATTTTTCATATAAGATTTAAGGTCGTAGATCAGTATCTAAACTATCTAAGTCTGCATATTCAATTGAAAATTCATTCTTTACCAAATTAAGAAAAAAATCCCAATTATGTCTTGGCAGTGGGCACGACCCTAAAACCTAGTCGTTCACATGGTTCGGGTGCACGAACCACAATTGTGGCCGTTTGCATGTCTAAATCATGAAACTTTCTAGAATTCCATTTTTTTCAACCCATAGCCCTTGTTACAATCTCCATGTCCAAAACCCCCATTAACAACCTGTTTTAAGGTTTTAGTCCTCCCATGTACCCTAAATTGTCATACAAACTTCACGAAATCCAACTTTATGTTATCCTTATTAGTTTAAATAGATTTATAAAAGATCTTACGAGTGTAATTTTGAATTAGAACCCTAATTTTACTTTCATCCTAGAGTCCTAAATTTCCAATTCGTTTATGCAATAATTAAGGGGATTTTACTAAATTCTTCAAGTATACATGATTCCAACATCAATTTGTTAAACATAAACCAATTTCATGACCAATTGAATCAAATTTCATTTATAAATGAAAGCATAATTTTCTTAATTAATTTTGAATTCAAAACCTGTTCTTCATTTTTCTAAAACAAATTTTTTATATTTCAATTTAGTATCCCATCTACAACTATATTCTAGTGACAAAAATAATTATATTGATAGATTAAGTAAGCTTGTATCTAAATCAAGGTGGTGAATTCCAAGTCAATTGCTGCAATTCTTCTTCTCTTTCTAAGCCAATTGTTCCAATTTTTCATTTCTAAGTTATCTCTTTTCTCTATCCTTTCTCTAGTATAAAGGTTTTCTCTTTAAATTGTTAAAATGAACTATACTAACCATAATGACCTATTAATCTTATTAACCACAAAATTTGGGTTGGACTTCTTATTAACCTTGACCCATTAAGACCAAAACCATAATCAATTAATATAAAACCTAGCCCAAGCTATACATTAACCCATAGGAATTAAAACCCATCATTTAAAGGTACAATCAGACATTCTACTTACCCCACAAGTCATTAGAACTATCCCGTTAATATTTTAATATCTTCACTTGTTCGAGCTTAAAATACTTTATTAGTTTTATTCATTAAAAAGTTATTAATTTGATACTGTGTATTACGGTCAATTTAAATATTTATAAATGTACATACGTACATAAAGTAGTGACTTCACAGGTCACAACAAATAAATAACATTCCACAGTATGAGTTAAATTTAATTGATGAATTTAAATAATAAGGTTGACAAGTGCGGGCGAGAATACATATTCATTTGTATCTTAGGTCACACACACACAAAGATCCAACTTTGAGCCAAGTTTTATCTTGATTAGAATGAGGTGAACATGCAAGATAAAGTACAAAGCTAAATATTCCAATCCAAAGATTAAACCAAAATAGAAGAAGAAGTTTGAGAAAAAATCCCTTGCAGGCAAAACCTTTTAGTTCGACACTGTTTAAGAATTTGACAGACACGGATGGACTTGTAGATTACTTAGACATCCACTTAGTATAACACGGTGTAAGTCTTCAAATCTTCAACAGAAAGTGATGCAGTCCATCACCACCCAGACGAAACAACTCTTCCCTCGATATCCACTAATCAGTCTCAGGATGCGGAATCCTTTCTTCATCAATAGTAGAGTCGCAACTTCACAAACGTCAGCTGTAGAGAACACTCTACAAGGGCTTCATGTTTGTGTATGGAACTAGGGTTTGACAAAATTAATAAATCATTCTAGGGATGAGTGATTTGGAAAATAAAAACTTGTTTCGATGAAACCAAAAAATGGAAACTTTTGGAACATCTATATGAATTCTTTTTGCCAAAAGTGTTGAGAAAAACTATTCGCAAGAGTCCAATTAAAGAAAATAAAAAAATTGAGAAGTCAAGATTTGTTCGAACAAAAATGGGACTTCATTTGAACGAAACTATAGTTTTGTTCAACGAAGTCCATTCTCGTTCGAACTAAAGGCCTAGCTCGTTTGAACAAGATTATAATGTACATTCAACATGTGGCGCTTTGTCAAATAAAGACCCCACGTTTGAAGCTCATTAAAACAACCTTAAACACATCGTTCTAATGAAAAAGAAGCCTCGTTCAAACCAACCATAGAAGTCATTCTAATGAGATAACCAACCACATTCTAGCTAGGTGGGATTTTCATTCTAATGAACTCAGAAAAATAAAAATATTTTTATTTTAAAAACCGTATATAAAAAATGCCTCATTTTAGAAGAAAACATCCCAGAATAAATTTGACTAAATTGAAGCAAAAACCTAAATGGCATATAACTCCATATTGTGTCGTGACAGTTTCAACGACTTGAACTTTAGAACGTTGCTCGATCACTAACATGTCTTCAAAGATTGTGGAAGCATATGCAGATATAGTGTTCAGTTTGTAACATGATACACCAAATTATTTAAGCTATGAGAAATTATAAATTATTGCTCTTACAAATCTCCCTCTTTGGCTATTCCTGTACAAAATAAAAACTGAACCAAATTATAACCCCTAAGGCAATGTTCTACTAATGTCCTCCCAAACTCAAAATGGAAAGGCATTGGAGGCTTTGTCTTCAACTGAAATTCTCCTTCTTGTGTAATCCATGAGATCATCATCAATGTGAAAAATACATACACACATGAAGCAAAATAAATAATGTGACGTATAAGAGAGTTTAAAGTAAAAAAAAACTCTCCCTCAATTTTTTCTCCCTTTTTTTGTCTGTAATAGGGAAAGGGTAAGAATCTAAGCACGAATCATAAACATCATCCGAATCCAAATTAGATAACATCACAAAGATGGAAAATAAATCACATGTGATGAATTTTCAAAAGGCTACCAACTATTTTTGAAAAATTTCGATTTTCTCAAGTATAAAAAGTATATTTATAAAGGTACATATGAGTACAAATATATTACACCATAGAATAGCACTAAAATATCCGAATCATGATAATAGAATGTAATTGTACGAACTTAAGCGACGGTAAAATCAACATAGCCATATGTAACGCGCATGAAGTTACTGAGATACTTTTAAAGAAAGAACTCAATTTTAACCTTAGGTGTAAGAATGTTGAACAAGATGAAAGTGAATCGACTATGTGACACCCCTTTTATTAAAATAATGGGTGGCCACCCCTCTTCTAAAATAAAATAGGAAACTCAAATGGTTCATTGTTAGCATCACTATAGAAAAACCAATTAATTACTAACCACCTATTATTTAATAAAGCCTTTTTGTTAACTTTAAACTTTAATTAAATTATCATAAATAAATCATTGACCATACACCATTCCAGATAAATAAGTAAATACACAATCACATAATTAAATCTGAATACTAGAATAAAATCCACCAATCGAATAAACCATCGGTTTACACTCCACTACAATAATCGAATAAAGTTGATTAAAATAAAACTGAAATAAGAACTCACATTGGACAACATGCCCGGATAATAACTAACTGAGTCCTATTAGAATCCCAAAGATAGAAAATGGCTAATAAATCCTTGTAACACTCCACAGCTGCTACAACTTCGATGAACTAGAAATGATAATCATGCTTAAGGTCTCTTTGGCTGGACACCTAAAGTTTTTGAAAATATTTTGATATGGGTGAGAGAAAAAAACCATTTGAAAATATTTTACAAATGTTTAAAATACATTAAAAAATATGTTCGGAAATATTTCATATTTAAATCAGTGCCTTACTTCCATGAGATACCCCTTGCCCTCATCTATCGTGCACACCTAATGCATGTATTCTAGCCACCCTAGTCACATTACCTAGCCTAATTAGTATCTTTTTTCATCTTAATCCCATACAATGACTTATTCCCCACGTATACTTTTATTTAACTTGGAATACACATTAAGCTTTTGCATCTTCTTATTCATTACAAATCTCATTTATAATCTTATCATTTCATTTCACACAACTCCACTAGTTATTAATTAGATGTTCACACATTAATGTCATATACCCGTATATATTTTTCTCCATATTTATATACGTATTTTCATATCACATCAAGTATACATACATATATATTACTCACTATGTAGGTATAACCGCAATACCCAGAGCATTACCTCGCGGATGCAAATCACTAGCATGCTATCAAGCTCCAGATAATACAAACCTCTACCTGGGTAACTGGGGCGGAGTCTCACCATCAAAACTAAAACATAAGCACAATCTATAGGCGATCATAGTCATACATCTATGGGGCATAACCATACCACATTACCCCCACTAGACTTTAAAC
Source organism: Sambucus nigra (assembly GCA_949130495.1). Taxonomy (NCBI): domain Eukaryota; kingdom Viridiplantae; phylum Streptophyta; class Magnoliopsida; order Dipsacales; family Adoxaceae; genus Sambucus; species Sambucus nigra. Next base: position 359,090,450 of record OX422221.1, on the reverse strand, counting down.
TCACACACAAAGTGGTCATGTGAAAGACCTATGACCCAAGGGATCGATATTACACCTGTTGGGATTCGCCATGAGAGATCGTCCATAGTGCACAACCTCCATCGATAGCATATCCGCTAGGATATGTTGTTTCATATAAATATATCATACACACAGATATAATTAGGCTCATATATACTTTATCTATACCAATATATATATATATATATATATATATATATAAACTTGGTTAACCGTGCATGCCACTTGTAGCACTAGCCTTCTCGAGTTTAATCTCAACTCTCGAATATATAAATAATCTCTTATTTAATTCATGCACCCATATAATAATACTCCTAGACAATTAGTCATCCCCAACCAGCCCTTATCCAAGTCTATCTGAATTTTTCATCACAAATTCATTATTTATTTTTCTCTAGCGTTAAGCATCCCAAACACCCTAAATTTCACCCCGAATTTATCCCAACAATCCTAAGGTAATTTATCATATTTCAAGTTATTTTCCATAAGTCCTAAACTCATTTTCAGACATATTAGACCATCCTGGAATCAACCTGATCACCAAAATCCATTTAAATAAACAAACTAGCCAAGACATGGCAACCGAACAGAGTCAAAATCCACAATTGTAGGCCTTTTTTTAAAATGCATAAAAATCAGATCCAAAAATTATCAAAATTACTAATTCGACTTATGATTTTGATTATATAGGAAAAATTGAGTCAAGTACGTGTTTTGAATTTTTCTCAAATATGTTCGAAATCACTCAAAAAGAAGATCTAAAACTCTTAAAAGTGACTCTTCTCTTTCCTCTCATTTTTGCTTCTTTTTAGTTTCATTTTTGTGTCTCTATTTGCTCCTCTTACACTTAAAATCGGTTCTAACATTACTTATCATCAATATACATGTTTTCACATATCAACTGAGCCAATAACCATCTAAACATGTGATCCAACGTAAATTTTCCCAGAATTAATTCACATATTAATATTAACATCAAAATTCACAATTTCCCCATATTTATCAATTAGGATCACATATATTCCCATCATGATACCAATTCGTATTCTTAAATAAAAATTCTACCCTGTATATAGTATTAATCTTAGATTTCATATAATATATTTGTAAAATTAAGATTCATGAAATCTTTCTCAAAAATCCATTTTGACAGGTAAATCCCATCCAAAAGTTCATATTAAAATTTCATCAAATGAAATAAAACAAAACGTATGATACCAAAGAAATTTAAACACTTGCCTCTAATTGTAGAAATTTGATCTTACTCTTTGATATCCTCAACTCATAATGATCCAAGCCCCGAAATTGTTTAATCTCCTCCTGGCATAGTGTTCTCTAATTTTCTCTTGAATTCCTCATCTCCTTTTGTCTCATTCTTAAGCTAAAAAGATTTAGAATGATATATGGTTGCCTCCCTTCTCTAAGACCTTTTTTATCTCTCCTAATCCCGAAATTAGGTTAAATAATAACATTAAAGTGACCCAAATACTCCCGTACGGGTCCTATATGGCTTCAAAAGTCTTCGGAACCTGATTACAACCCTCAGGTACCTAATTTTGACTATATCAACCCAAATCGGATTATCCGTGCACTCAAAATCACCATCTGAGTCACTTATCATCAATTTTCCATCTTATTCCTAGCACGACCCCACACGCGTGTTCCGAATAAGATCTTGCCAACCCGTCGCTTTTATCCTCATAGGATGTAATATAAAATAATGCAATTTCATTTAAGTATCACACAAGTAAATATAATAACACATAAATATTAATCCATTTATTGCTAATTAATATTTATTCACTTCAGTTTATTTTTCAATTTAATTAAATTACTCTAACACGTGTAATTTAAGTATTCCCAAAAATACGAGGTGTTACATACTTCCCCCTTAAAAACAAAATTCATCCCCGAAAGTCTGATATGTCTAGCACCAAAAACTTCGGGTACATACCCGCAAGACCTCCTAATGTAATCAAAATCAAATCATGATAACATTATGGTGCTTCGGCTATACATCCACTAGTGGTACCCTGACTGAAGACATATTCGCTACGGACCAAGATTAGCGACTTGTCCGTTCAAATCATTTCATACCGATATATTCCATCTTTATTAAGGTCTTATCTTGATGATGATACAAAACCATTGTGAATCCATAACACTTCTCCAATAATATGAGCTTGTACACCACTGACTCTATCATCTGAATGCTGGGGAAAGGCCCCACTTCCCTAGGTGCCAAATTCCATACTTTTCAAACCACATCACTCTTTTCGTGGGAGAAATTTGCAATAACACCTGAACACTCATGTCAGACTTGAAAATCTTCAGTTTTTGATGACGTAACTCTTACTACGTTTCCTCAACTACACTAGAAAATTTCCAATTAACTCAATCCATGCCGACGGACTCTAAATCACGACTGACCCAAAAAACTTGTTATTTCCCCACCTTAAACCATCCAGAGGTTAGATGAAAGAGTTTTACACAAAAATACTCAAAAGGTGCCTCATCAATAATAGCTTAGTACGAGTTATTACACGCAACTCTACAAACAATAATTACGCCTCCCAATTACCCAAAAATTTAGAGTACGTATCCCTCGCATATCCTCCAACATCTTAGTTACCCCTCGCTTCTACTCCTCGATCTACGAGCGACATGCCTTGTTCAAAACACAACTCCTTTACCATTACCTCTTATTAATCCATATCAGAGGTGGAATTCAAGGATCTCATCCCATTCCATAATAATGTTGGGCGACACCTTGTGCCAACTCATTCCTTCCTTCATTGCAATGTTAATCACACTGCCCAATAGTGTAACACACCCAATTAGTAATAACTACTGCATCTCGGTCAACCAATTCCATAAACCCAAAGGAAATCTGAACCTTTCTCTGATGTTGGTAACCCAACATTCAACTCCATCACTCTGCCTATCCATTCCATCACTTGAATACCAATAACTGCAAAATTCTAGATGATCACCTCAGACCACCCCTTTTTTTCATATACGAGTGGTGAACCTGGAGACAACTTTTGTTGGTCCCACTCCACCCTAATCCACATGCTCAACCTCCCACATCAAGTGGTACATCTTACTCCCTATCCTAGATGTGATAACTCTCCTTATTGTATCTATATATCCAGACTATATTCTTCCTCAACTGAAGTTCAGTCCATCATACCATTCTAACTATGTTTCTAATTAACCTATAGGCATACATCTCACACTTTTATTATTGCATCCCCTTATCCCGAACGATTTTGAAATTCAAACCAACCAAGGTGCCCATATACCTTATATCCATCACATATCTCCACAAACATCGTAGATGTAACATATATATCTTAAACTTGGCCCCACATGCTCGATGTGGCTATACCCAGTTACCCCATGATTTAATTATCTTCAAGATTGTCCCACCTATCCACTAGTGGTGTAGAAATTCTCCAGTGCTTCCCACACAGCACTACCCGGCTCCATTAGCCTTATATCGTATAACAACTCTCAGCTCAAAGTATTTTCTCCACATGTACAAGGATCATTATTCAAACCCTATACTCTAGCATCCAACAATATCTCCCAACTCCCGACATTTATTCAAGTTCATGTATGGAATGTCACACAATTAAAATTCAACTAAGGAATTTCCACAATGCCCTAGCCCTTATCATTGTCAGTTATTGAGGTCCTTTAGTCCAAAGCACATATAAGGGAACACTCAAAATGCTATCCCTAGGCGTATAAGTTTAACACTCAACTCCCACATATCGAAAGGTGTCTTACAATGTGGCGATCGCACTATCACTAACTCCCCATCGCTAAATTAATAACGAGTTAAATCTCTTCGCTCGGTGGTAAATCTGATATACCCTGAATCACATCAGTATAGTACATACGCATCAAGATCGAATATTACAAGACAACTATACTCTCCAAACTCTCTACTTTAATATAGTCTATACACGAGTTTGACCCTTTTTCAGGTGAGACATTGCAAAAATAACACACCCTGCCATGGAACAACGAACATGACAGCCTTACTATAACAGTCCACTATCGCTCAAACCATATCTAACTAGTCCATATCTAGGATAACATCATACTCGCATAACATATCTCTCGTATAAGAGAAAATCCACTAAAACGTATACTCTTAGTGTCTGCACCTGCTCCCTTATAGATGCAACTAAAGAAATCCTCGCTACTTAACTGCAAATATATACACACGGTAGTGATACTAATGATACATCCACTAAACACATCTCACGCATGAATCTAGTGCTAACAAAATACCGTGATGCACTCATATCACGCAAAACTTACCCCATTTGTCGAAGGATAAAATCATACCTTCCATTGCCAATAACACTGGTTGTTCAAATGGTTCCTTGTCAGAGTATTCACATCTAATCTAAACTAAAAACTTCTATAACTATTGCCCCTACTGAGAACCCTTCTCCCATCCCCTATCTCTATGCGAATAAGATCGATGCATATGGTCCTGCTCTCCACATATAAAACACATTCCTGTATAATGTCCCTATCTCTGGCCCCATTGGCCATATCAGGGTTGCCTTACTCTTGGGGCCTGGTGGACGACCCTGATGGCTACCCTAATTGTTCCCTTGGTTACGCTGGCCCTATGGAACACGTTGCTGGACTTGATAGCCTTGTCTAAATTCACCTTCACTAGAAAAAAATTCTATTGATAATCGTACCTAAAATTTCTCTATACTTATAATATATGTTTTCTTAAATGTGGTGACTGACTTCAACCACCGCAACGCTGCTCCTATGAGCTAAAAAAATTTCCAAAATTTGTTTTTGAGTGTCACTACACTCCATCATACTCAAATGCCTCTACATGTTCCCCTTCCGTTGGCTAGTTAATACAACGTCCACATTTCTTGGAGACTCCTGCGGATGATCCTTCTTGAGTTGGGTGACTCTGAATTAGCTCCATCATCCTCTATGGCGATGCTTGGGAAACTGTTATGCCATGGTGGTCTACACAACAGTAGTGGAGTCCTCCACGACAGTAACCGTACATAGAATTGTCTGCAGCTCCGACTGAGCCACTCCTCCCACGGTCCTCCTAACAGCCTTTGTTGGTCGTCCTCTACTGTTCGGATTATAAAACCCAACTGAACTCGTATAAGATTCACTTAATTATACGCAATAGTAGGAGAACATTGATCGCAACAGGAATCGACAGTTTAAGCATAGGGCTCTATATAAAATAAAAGTAACACTGAAAACGTAGTAAGTCCATGCAAATCCTAAGGACACTAGAACCTGATGCTTTAATACCATCGGTGACACCCCACTATTAAAATAACACGTGGCTAGCGCTCTACTAAAATAAAATAAGATTTTTAAATGGTTCATTCTTAGCAACACAGTAAAAAAACCAATGAATTACTAACCACCTATTATTTAATAAGGCCTTGTGTCAATTTTAAACTTTAATTAAATTATCATAAATAAAACCATTCACCATTCCAGATGAATAAGTAAATACATAATCACATAACTAAATCTGAATACTGGAATAAAATAAAATCCACTAACCGAATAAACCATGGGTTTATAATCCACTACAATAATCCAATAAAGCTGAATTAAATAAAACTGAAATAAGAATTGACATTGGGAAACATGCCCGTATAATAACTGATTGAGTTCTATCTAGAATCCTAAAGATAAAAAAATGGCTAACGAATCCTTGCACTCCAAAACTGTTGCAACCCTGATGACCTGAAAATGATAATCATGCTTAAAGTCCATGTGGCTAGACATCTAAAAGTTTTTAAAAATATTTTGACACAGGTCAGAGCCCAAAACTTTTTGAAAATATTTTTCAAGTGTTTCAAATACATTGATAAATGTGTCCTGCAGTCTTTCATATTTAAATCGATTTCACACTCCCATGAGATACTCCTTGCCCCTTATCTATAGTGTGCACCTAATGCATGTATGCTAGACACCCTAGTTATGCTACCCAGCCTAACCAGTATCATCATGTAATAGGATTGTATGATCCTAGAATCTGGATATTTGATCCTAATGGACTAACGGGAAAAGTACAATCTGTAAATCTAACGTGGGGAGTGGAAGGTTGCTCACCCTTATGACCCACGTATACTTTTATTTAACTTAGAATTATTCTTTTGCATCTGATTATTCATTATAAATCTCATTTATAATCTTATCATTTCATTTCACACAACTTCCCTAGTTATTAAATTAATGTTCAGACATTAGTGTGATATATATTTTTCTTCACATTTATATACGTAATTTCATATCACATAAAGTATACATACATATATATATCAATCACTATATATGTATAACTACATTCCCCAGAGCATTACCTCCGGGATGCGAATCACTAGCATGCTATAAAGCTCCAGGGAATAAATAACTCTACCTAGGCAACCGGGTCAGAATCTCACCATCGAACCCAAAACAAAAATGCAACCTGGAGGCGGTCATAATCATACATTAATGTGGTGTAACCATACTACATTAACCCCAACCAACTATAAACTTACACATAGGGTGGTCATGCGATAGACCTATGACCCAGGGGATCAATACAACACATGTTGGTATTCGCTAGGAGAGATTTCCCACAGTGTACAACCTCCACCGATATCATATTCGATAGGATAGGTATGCTCATATGAATATATGATACACACAGATTTAATCATGTGTATACATATATATATATATATATATATATAAACTCGATTAACCGTGCATTTCAATCGTAGCACTAGTCTATTATTCCCGACTCTAATCCCGACTCCCTAATATATAAATAATCTCTTATTTAATTCATTCACCCATATAATAATACTCTTGAACAATTATCCATTCCCAACGATATCTTATCCAAGTCTATTCGAATTGTTCATCATAAATTCATTATTTATTTTTCCCGAGCGTTAAGCATCCAAAAGACCCTAAATTTTACCCCGGATTTAACCCAATCATCCCAAAGTAATTTATTATATTTGAAGTAATTTTTTAGAAGTCCTAAAATCCTTTACAGATATCCTAAACCAACCCGGAATCTACCTGATCACCAAAATTCATTAAACAAACAAACTGGCCAAGACATGGCAGCCAAATAGAGTCAAAATCCATAATTGTAGGCCCATTTTAAAAATACAGAAAAATCAAATCTAAACAGGACCCAAATCACTAATCCGACTTCAGATTTGGATTCTACATGAAAAATTGAGTTAGGTATATGTTTCGAAAGAACTTAAAAAAAAGATATAAAACTCTCTAAAGTGACTCTTCTCATTCCTCCTATTTTTGCCTCTTTTGAGCTTCATTTTTGGCCTCTCTATTTGCTCTTCTAACACTCATAATCAGTCGTAACGTTACTTATCATCAATATACATGTTTTCACATATTAATTGATCCAATAACCATCCAAACATGTGATCCAACAAAAAATTTTCTAAAATTAATTCACATCTTAATTCTATCATCAAAATTCACTATTTTTTCACATTTATCAATTAGGATCACATATATTCTCATCATGATTCCAATCAGATTTTTAAAATTCTAACCTTTATATAGGATGCATCTCAAATTTCATATAATGTATTTCTCAAATAAATTTAATGCTTTCCCCCAAATCCATTTTGACAGGTAAATCGCACCCAAATGTTCATATTAATTTTTCACCAATAATGATATGAACTAAAACACAACATATAATATCAAAGAAAGTAAACACTTGCCTCTAATTATAGAAATCTGATCTTGCTCTTTGAGATCCTCAACCGACAATGATACAAGCCCCGACAATGTTTAATCTTCTCCTAACGTGGTGTTCTTGAATTTTCTCTTGAGTTCCCCATATCCTTTTGCCTATCTCTCAAGCTAAAATGATTTAAAATGATATATGACTGTCTCCCTTCCCTAAAACTATTTTATTTTTCCCTAATCCCAAAATTAGGTTAAATGATAACATTAAAATGACCAGAATACTCCCGTGTAGCTTAAGAAGTCACCAGAACTTGATTACAACCCCCAATACATAATTTTAACTATCTCGACTCATCTCGGATCATCCGTGCACTCAAAATCACCATTCGAGTTGCCTATCATCAATTTACGAACTTATTCCCAACATGACCCCACACGTGCGTTCTGAATAAGATCCTTCCAACCCATTGATTTTACCCACTTAAGACGTAATATAAAACAATGCAATTTCATTTAAGTATCACACAATTAAATATAATAACACATAAATAATAATCCATTTCTTGATAATTAATATTTATTCACTCCAGTTTATTTTTCAATTTAATTAAATTACTGTAACACGTGTAATTTAAGTATTCCCAAACATATGGGGTGTTACAACATGCCATGAATTTAATTCTTCTCAAATCAATAATGCCAAACTATTTAATACTTTTCAAGAGAGTTCATTGTGAAAACCAATTGATCTTCTACTTTGTAACACCCTCAAAATCTCACATATTTACGAAGTCACTCTCAAAATTTTGAAGATATCATAATGCTCATGTGTAGCGAAGCATCAATGTAAAAATTAGCCTTGTCACTTCAATTTTTATGTGAAATTTTTTCTTTTAGGCTCTTTCCAATGGTGGTTTTTAATGCAAAGAGAATTTTCTTTTTCATAGCTCCATTCCATTACTTAAAATATAATAAAAATTTGGGAAAAAAAATCTGGGCAATCATTCTTGTAAGCACAACTTATTTCTAGTACATTTGGTTCGTTATTAAACACTATTGAGACGAGAACACCGTATTTTACATATGACAACTAAATACACTGTTTAAAAAGTCTAATGCATGTGTTCAATAAAGGTGATAAATAGTCTAGCATGAATAAAGTGATCACCAAAGAACAACGTAATGCTAGCCACGCATTATTAATCACACTAAAGGAATAAAGCCATGTCTCAAAACACCATGAAAAAAATGTCATGAATGGATGGAATATAGGGATGATGCGAACATCTTAAATGCACATACATATATGGTGAAAAACAAAATATATTTTTTTTTATCTTTTTGAATTTTTTTATCAAAAATTAAATCTTTTTGAAAATTTTCAAAATTTTTCTTAAAAATCAAACAATTTTTTTAGGATTTCTCGAAAGATTTTTTAAAATAAAAACATGTATAAACATATAAATACAATCTAGCAATAGGGATAAATGATAGAAACGTGATAAATACCCTATACTAGATGTAAGTCATAACCTCAATCATTAGTTTGAGAAGAGTTCTCAAAAGGAGTAGGCATCCTTTGAAATTCCTCGATTACATTTTGAGAAGTTTTAACTAAAAATTCCATTTGCTCTAAAAAACTCTCAAAATCTTTATGGTGACGTGAGGAAGTATGCGTGGAACCATGTGTGGGAATGCGCGCATGAACACATGCGTGAACTTATGTGGGAGTATATCGGAGAACATGCATGTGTGAAACTCTTCCTAACTTAAAACAAAACTCCATAAGGTGACCTCATTAGTAGCAATGAGAAAAACATAAACAGTCTTTAGTCTACGTCAGTTAATCTTCCAGGACGATCTCTTCTTTGTGGGTTAGGTCGAGGCCTATAGGGATCCATCAAAAACTCGGGAACCGGTTTGGGTGCAGATTAGAAGTGGATGCACCATCGTAACCTATTCCTTACCTCTTGATAAAACCTAACGCAGGACCATGGAACATATTTTCAACCTTCTTAGATGTGTCCTCTACGGTGACCTTGACCTCCTGGGCATGTTCGAGATTTTTTTTGAGTTGGCATACACAAGCTTCAAGTTTCTCATGATTCTCTAATAAAGACTGAAGATCTCTCGTAAGACTAGCCACAATGTAGGTAGAAATGGTCTTCTCCTTACCAACCACAATAAATTGACCACGCAACGAAACTTTTAACATCTCAAGTTGACTCACCGATGCATCACACTCGCTCAAAACTTTCACCACTATCTCTACATAAAACACCCTAAGAGTCAAACTTCTATTTTTTTATTTTATTTTAAAAGACTCTTTGTATATTTTGGCATAAGCGCGTTCAAGTAGTGATTCATCCCCGTAATCCACCAACTCGACATCACTGTCGCTAAGAGTGGTATTATATGCAGCTTTGCTTTTGCCCTGTCTCTTTAAGCCTATTGTAATACCTCGCCTCGGTAAATTTATTTAATTATATATATGGACTCTATACGAAGTGGAACAAATTATAATTACAAGGAATTGTGGGTAACAAATTTTATTAAATGAAGAGAATTAGTGGATTATGGAATTTGTATAGATTATATATGAGAAGTAGTAAATGATAAATATACAAGGATAATGGGGAAAATTGGAGAAAAAAATAATAAAAGAAAAGGATGATTCAGACGATATGGACCATTGCTAGAAGCGACAAGAGACATCGCGCGAAGCCATCATTTAAGTGAGGAGCTATGTCGTTCGAATGACATGTCGGGTCGTTTGTGCGACCTCTTGTCTCCAGTATGTGTTATCTTATGGTGAATAGTAGATTTTCCAACTCTTGGGATGTAATGGCTGAGATGAAGCAGGTAATTTAGTTTTTTCTATAGGAATTGTTTTGAGTATAAAGAGGGGGGTTTGGGCAATAACCCTCACCCAAAGATCATCCCCTCCAGATCTCTCTCTCAAACAATTCTCTGCACAGTCTACAAACCATCCGGATTATTTAGATATAATGACAACACTCACACCACAAATACTTCCATCCTGCATCTTAATAAAATAAGGGCTAAGAGTATGTACACAAAGCCATTGTTGGGTTTTGATGGGTGTTTGAGGAGTTACTTTTATAAGAAGATGGGTACGTTATTGGGGGGGGGGGGGTGTAGAGGGTTTTAAATGGTGTTTCTTAGAGCTAAACTTGTTGGTGCAAGACAATCCCTTTAAGGCCACCTTAGGAGGTGGGGGTTGTCATCTCCATTGACCTGTCATGCTTTCAACTGATTTGAGTTCCATTAAGGTGGGATAGACTAACTTTGGTTTAAGGTTTAATGAGTATTATATTTCAGCATGTTAATTACATATATTAAGTTAAATATATGTGTGTAGTTTGTTGGCTTGCATCTTAGTGTTAATTAGTAACTATATTAACAATTGTACAGAATGGTACCCCAAAAATGATTTAAAAACAGGTCTTGAAAATAGAATAAATTTCAAAATGTATTGATAAACATTTTTATGAAAAAAAAGTGTAAGAAATACTATTTTTGGTGTATTTCTAGTGAAAAAGAAATAATAAACCTTTTTATGGGATAAAAATGTAAGAAACGTCTATTTGGTGTATTTTTGGTGAAAGGAGGTAATGAACATTTTTATGAACTAAAAATGTGAGAAATGATGTTTTTGTGTATTTATAGTAAAAGGAAGTAATGGACATTTTTATGGAATAAAAATATAAGGAAATATTGTTTTAGTGTATTCCTAACAAAAAGAGACAATGGAAATTTTTGTGTGAAAGAAAAAAATGTGGAATGATGTTAATGTTGTCAAAATATTTATGAAATGAATATTTTTAAGTTTCTTGCAAATTGGAGACTTTATGAATAAATGGACATTTGTCGAGCCCTAAGAAATTGATAAAATGTTCTTATTATATGAAATATATGTTTAATCCACTTGGTAGGATTTTAATGTTTAAAGTCCACTGTCAATGCATATAAACTTGTAGTATTTTGATAATAGATATGTGAGAAAGTTTAAATAAAGTCTTGTTGGGTTTAAGCATGAAATAAGACAAACGAAAATTTGGAAGCTTAAATGTAAAGGGTGTTTTTTATGTGTTAAAATGGTTAAAGCAACAAGTGTGAACATTGGGAAAAAGTGTGATATTAAATGGAACGACCACAAATATGTCTAAAGTGCGTGCTTATATAGGCTCAAGTGCAAGCCTGTCGCGTAAGTAATAAACCTGATAAGACGGGGTCGAATCCACACGGAAATAGGATGTAGAACGTGACGACGGTAGGTAAGATGGTCAACCCTAAACTGACTCTAAAAAGAAAATATAAAGGCGATCTGAGTGAGATTATAGCTATTAACTAAGTGCAATTAAATGAAGCTAAGCATGCAAGAGTGAACTAATTGTGATTGATTAACTATGAATGAGGAAAGCAAGGTCAGAATACAATCCTCCGACCCACGTAAGTTTACCGATGATAAAAGTAGTTATGAATTAGATAATTGACTAAACTCGATCTTTATTAATCTCAAGAATTACATATATGAGGGTAATAGCCTGCACCATACGTAATCAAAAGTAAGAATAAAACGGTGTTGTTATAGACACACGCGTCGCACTCTTAAGCATCCCCGTTACCTAGGAAAAATGAGATCAAAAGTCCTACGATGGTTGTGATAACCACACAACACGATTCAATCATTTTTTCATTCAGGGAACTAATTTTACACACATGCAAACCACATTGGGTTGGGTTCATGCATCCCAACCCCTAAAAATCTAGCCTAGCATGGTGTAACTAGTGAAAGGAAGGGTTTCTACGGTGCATGCGACTGAAATCATTGTTAAATTATACCTAGATGAGTAAAAGGATTTAATATTTCTTTTAAATAAACTAAGCTTGCATGAATTATTGAAATCAAACAATATAAGAGAGAAAGAAATCAACTTTACTACAGAAATCTTAAGTGAGAATCAAAAAATTGTATTTCTGAGCTTCTAGGGTCCTTTAGCACTTCCTCTCTCTAAAACTATGTAAAAAGAAGCTCTCCCATGTCTTTCAAAGATGTTAGAATAAATAACCGACGAATTTACAAGAGTTTCAACCATGAAAGGCTATAATTTTACAAGTGGATAAATCCAAATTTTGACAATTGAACCGATCCTATTCAGAGGACTCAGTTCGATTTGCCTCTAACAGGAAGTTTTTCCAGAACCGATTCGACTCATTTTCTTCATCTTAGGTTTGGTTACATCTTTTTATGATTTGAAGAAAGTTTTCCAAGGATAGGATCGGTTAGTTTTTCAATCTCTTCGGTTCGGTTTGATCTTCATAGGAAACTTTTTCTTCTTTGTGGTTTTCTCTCAACTTTAAAGTCTTGTAACTTTTGATTTATGACTCGAATTTGGATGCTATTTTTTCTTAGCTGTTCATAGACTTGAAATCTTAAATTTCTCTTTAGGATTCTCTTCCAAATTCCCGATGCAAATTACTCTTTTTCCCCTTTGATGTTTCTGCTCTTATTTTCATTCTTTCTTCCGGTTTCTTCTTTCTTTGTATGCATCAAATATCTACAAAAGTGATGAGAAATATACGAAACTCTCCATACTCGTTAGAAAATGTCAGTAGTAATGATATGAGATAAATCCACTCGAATTACACTTCGCGGAGCGATAAAAGGCTCTTAATTATGTGGATAAATATAAAGAATTTATGTCAAATCATTAAACAAGTGTTAAAATGGATAAAGTGTTTTAATGTCAAGTTGGAGACTTAATAAACATTTTAAGAAAATAACACTTGTTAAGCAACTAAATTTCCAGTTTGGTAAACAAAGGGTAAATTGATAATTTACTTAAAGTGGAACATTTTTATGAAATAAAAATGTTAAAGAATGTCTTCACACTAATGTGTGTGAAAATGAATTAAGTCCTAAAGTGCGAATAATTTTAGTACAAATCACGGGTGTGTGGATAAGGGACTTAAATCAGAAAAGAAATAATCTTCCAAGTATTAATGGAAAAATGGACGGTTAAGTTTGGGTTTTGGCTTCAGCCAGGTAAAAGGATAAGTGGAATAATGTGGACATTTGTAAAATATTAGAACACATAAAAGGAACTTGGATGACACCAGGATAAATCAAGAAGGGCCCGAAGCCCTTCTTGGGTGAAAATCCCTAAATCACTGGCCAGAGCATATGGTGCGCATAGCCATCGGTGAGGAGCCCGTGTAAGTATGCGGTAAATGGAAGATTTCGAGAAAAATATAAAAGGATTAAGGAACATGTCAAGAAATGGGTTGTGTTGTGAAACGTGTTAATACAACCTAACTTGAATGAATGAATTAGATGTTTCGATAAAAGGTGAAATGGACAAGTAAATGCGTAAATCTATTAAAGTCCATAAGTTGAGGTAAAAAGGCTAAAGTAAAGTTGGAAAATAGGTGGTTAAGTAATCTAAGATGTTAAACCTATAATTTGCACAACTACGTGTCGAAAGGTTTTCATATGAAAAAACAAGTATCTTCTAGCACGGTGAATGCGTGTGTTGAAATGGTACTTTCAATGAAAATAATAAAATGTATTTTAATGAATAAAAAGGGGTGATTCCGGTAAAGGAATGGGTTGAAATGAATCAAGTGTAGTGGTGATAAGTTGGGAATTGGGTGTGCTAATCAAAGTGATAAATAGAAAGTATGATTAAAGGAAGTCTTTTCAAGATTAAGGTAGATTAATGTAGATGAGTAAATGTTTGGAAGTAAAATAGTTAAAGCAATGAATATGTATTTTTCAAAGGTATTGTGACACCCCGCATAATTATATACCGGGTGATCAATCCTTTATTAAAATTAAAACATAATGTTTGGTGGGATCATTCTTAGCATGACTGTATAAAACATTTAACATTATTAATCACCTAATAAATAATTAAGCTAAGTCTTAAAACATTTTCCCATTTAATTATACCCAATTAATCCATTAATAAATTTCCATCATTTAAAATATACGCTACTTACATTCCACAAGAATAAAATAATTACTGGACATGAATCAAAAACTAAAATAAATCGAACTCGATAAAACATTCCAGTTCCAAGTCTAAAACCAATAAACCATAAAATCTACAAGTGTAACTGAAATAAAATACTAACGTAAACTGAGTACAATCTTTAATAAAACGAATAAGGATGGACGAAACATGCCCTAAGAGAAAAGTCTCAAAAGGAACAAAAAGAACTGATAGAGGCATCTAATGCAAGGACCTGCAACTCCCACAATCGCTGCACGCGTCTAAGTCTGGTAACCCCGTTGCTGGGCACCTGATATATATATATATATATATATATAGAAAAAGAGAGAAGAATAGCAAGAAACGGATCAAAGCCCGGGTTGTAAAAATATTTGTTTTAGCAAGTATTTAAAGCTGCAATAATGCAATTATTATGTGCATGTTAGTTTCGAACTCTCAGATGAGATTCTCACCTCTCTACTATTGAGCGGGCCTAACGTACGTCTATCCAAACCTAGTTATCCATAATGTTTCCAACTAGATCATAGACATATACTTCTAAATATATCTCAAAGGAGTAACTCATATCACCCATACAATACGCTATTAAGATCATTAATTCTAATTAACCGTATATTACATTCACTGTTCTGATAGTAATTCTCTTATCCACTGAAATCACTTTACTTATCAACATTATAAGTTTGCTAATTTCACACATTAGAATCATTCACAAATATATATATATATATATATATATATATATATATATATATATACAAATCCTGCACCCCTTGGTTAGGACGACTTGGCGCAATGCATACCCTGCTATCGTGTCCCGATGCATCGCTCACTGCGTAAAGGAAAATTGGCTCGCGTCTCTCACGAACCATAAATCTCATAGAACAAATATTGGAGGTGAGCATACTCACCATCCAAATGGGTCACGCACATACCTACACTCTCATTCAGTCGTCGAAACTATCCTACATCTCAGATAGAACGTTTCCAGGATCATATGCTCTGGGCACAAGTCAAGTATCCCCCCATTGGGTCACCCAGGATAAGACTGTACACAGCACGAAAACCTCCTCCCGATAGCAAGGACCGTAGGTATGCCATACACACAATAATAATAATAATAATAATAATAATAATAATAGTAATATAATAATAGGAGCTCCCACGTCTTATTAAAGCCCGGGTATTCACCCAACCCATACATACATTTCTACACGTAGTGCACTTCCCTTTATTACTTATAATGGAATTAATTCGATTATTCACTCTCTCAAAATTTCCAAAGTTAATTATCCTAGGAATACTTCCAAATAATTCTGCACTGGACCACAATTCCTCAACTGACAGTTCTCCCTCACTCAAAATAATTGCGTAACTGAAGATGGAAATTTTCCAGATTTGGAATTGTCATTCGAACCAAACCTGATGTAGTTCGAATGACATCAGTAGGTCATTTAAACGACCATGCTTCTCGTTCGAATCAGACTCCATCTCGCTTGAATGAGATGGAGATTTTCCCTTTTTCGACCAGACCTGCTACTGCTTCATCCATACCAGATTTCCAGTCCTAAAACCTCTAAATTCTTCAACCCAACCACCAAAACAGCAAACCTAATTGATGTTCTAACATGTATAGAGGATTTACCCTAACTTTGAAACATTAAATCATCATAAATCAGTAATAAAATCCAAAACCCCCAATTTAACCATTCAAAACCCTAATTCATCAAATTTCTATACAAGAACATCAAAATCAATTTTCGGCCATCCTAAATAATCATCAATTTGAGATCTCTAACCTATCTACATGAGGGATTCATCCTAATTGGATACTAGATTTTAATTAATTTCCTTAGTTCTCCAATTTCATCAAAATTTATGAATCGTAAATGGGTATTGTACATCTATTCTAAAATAAACATGATTTCTGCTACAATTTTGCAAGGATTAAACACTTGCCTCAAGTTCAAAGGTTTGATCTCCTGGTGATGTTGACATAGGTGCATTCCTCGTCTCACGATCTACACTTTGGTTGGATTTTCGGTGTATGTTCTTGAGTTATTCACCAAGAACTCCTATGGTTCCTTCTTCCTTCCTCTCTCTCTCTCTCTCTCTCTCTCTCTCTCTCTCTCTTTCTCTCTTATCTCTCGCGTAGGTTTAGAACTAATATCTCCCCTCTAACCCACATACATACATATTTAATTTCCTAATTTTCATTCATAATATTTCTCCACAATTTTAATGGATAAAAATACCCCTACCGGGTGCCGGTTAGGCCTAAAGACATCCCGGAGTCCAAATAAAATACCCGGGTAGAGTTTTGTGACTATCTCGACTCTTTCGGACTCAATGGCGCTCTTGAAATTACCATACGAGTTATTTAAAAGTAATTTTCTTCTTTAGTCCATTAAATTAGTTCCGACACGAGTCACACGCGCGTCCTGACTTAATGTATCTAAATGTCGTATTTTCCCACTCTCGACAATTTATAAAATTTCATATTTCCATATTGCTTATTCTCACGGTAATATTCCATAATTCTGAATAATAAGTATTAAGCCTTGTCACGCTAGTTAATATATATTTTTAATCTGTATTAATTAACAATTAATTCTCCCCTTTTTTAATTTAATTAATCCAATAATAATAATTAATCCCATAATTATTTAACATAATAAAAATATGGGGTGTTACATACTTCCCCCTTATAACAAAATTTCTCCCCGAAATTCAAAAAGTAAGGCATACCTCGTAAAAATAAGTCTGGATATTTCTCGCGTATATCCTCCTCTCGCTCCCAAGTAGACTCCTCTACATTATGATGCTCCCACTGAACCCGTACAAGTGGAAATACCTTTGACCTCAATTTCCTCTCGCTACGGTCTAGGATAGTCATAGGTCTCTCCTCATAAGAACTGACGGGTTGCAAGTCAATCTCCTTAATCATAATATGGGTTAGGGCCAACTCATCCCGAAGATACCGCCTCAATGATGAGATGAGGAACACATCATGAATGCGGTTCAAGTGCTCAACCCAAGTCTATATGCCATCGGTCCGATCATATCAATAATGGGAAATGGTCCTACGAATCTGGGTGCCAATTTCCCCTTCTTCCCGAACCTCATCACTCCTTTCATAGGAGACACTCGCAGTAGTACTTGGTCCGCCACACTAAACTCCCTGAAGAATCGTTTTGAATCAGCGTATCTTTTCTGCTTGTCCTGGGCTACCCATATGCGACTCCTGACTAATTGAATCCTGGATGACGTCTCCTGAATCATCTCTGTCCCAAGTAGCTTATTGTCCTCCACCTCTAACCAATAAGTGGGAGAACGACAAGGTCTGCCGTACAACGCCTCAAATGGGGCCATGTCGATCGTAAACTAATAGGAGTTATTATAAGAGAACTCCACGAGTAGAAGGTACGACTCCCAACCCCCTCCAAAATCAAGGACACATATGCATAACATATCCTCCAACATCTGATTAGTACACTCAGTCTGCCTATCTGTCTGCAGGTGATAAGATGTACTCAACCCCAGCTTGGTACCCATAGCCTCCTGAAAGCTCTCCTAGAAGTGTGACACAAAAATCTTATCTCTGTCGGACACGATATTCAGGGGCACCCCATGCAACCTCACTATCTCGGCAATAAATAACTTAGCATACTTTTTCGTAGTGTAGTCTGTCCGCACCGATAGAAAATGAGCTACCTTGGTCAACTGATCCGCCACTACCCATATAGAATCGTGACCCCTCTGTAAGGTAGGCAACCTAGTGATGAAGTCTATGGAAATGCTCTCCTATTTTCACATAGGGACCTCTAGAGGCTGAAGTAACCCTGGTGGTCTCTGATGGTCAACCTTTACTAGCTGACAGGTGGCACACTTGGATACGAACTCAGCAATGTCCTTCTTCATCCCACTCCACTAGTACTATCTCCTCATATCCTGGTACATCTTATCCCCTCTGGAATGTATCGCAAATCGAGATGCATGCGACTGCGTCATCACTACATGATGTAAGTCCTCCCATTTTGGGACTCCCTAGTCTCCCATTAAATCGTAAACCCCCATCTGAACTCACTGAGTAGGACTCTGCACCCTCAGCTAGAAGTCGTATAATCTGGTGCTGGAAAAACGTATCATCGGCTTGGTCCCGAATCACCCTCGTAACAATCTCTAGCGTGACTGTTATGAAGGACATAAAGGATTGGGCCACTGCATCCTGATGTCCCAAATCTTTCCACTTCGCCTTACACACTTTCGCCACCTCACCTACTGGCCTACGGCTAAACGCATCAGCCACTACGTTAGCCTTCACCGGGTGGTACTGTATCTCGAACTGGTAATCTTTCACAAACTCCAGCCACTTGTGCTGATGCATGTTCAACTCCCGCTGAGTAAATAAGTATTACAGTGACTTGTGGTCTGTGAACAGGTGAAATTTCTCCCCCAACAAGTAGTTTCTCCAAATCCGTAGGGTAATACCTCTCGTGAGGCTTAAGCTTGCAAGAGGCATAAGCTATAGCCAGCTCCTCCTGCTGTAGTACTCCACCAAGTCCTTGTAGAGAAGCGTCAATGTATACCAGGTACTCCACCCTGGCCTGGGTAAAGCAAGGACTAGCATCGAAGTCAACTTATCCTTTAGCTCATCGAAAGCCAACTGACAAGCATCATCCCAAATGAAATTCACCCATTTGTGAGTTAAATTTGTCAATGGGCCCATAATCTTCGAGAACCCTCAGATGAACCGCCTGTAATATCTGGATAGCCCCAAGAAGCTACGCACCTCCGTCGATGTCGTGGGCTGTCCCAACTCCCTCACTGCCAACACCTTTCTCGGGTCCACTGATATCCCCATCTCTGACACAACGTGCCCCAGAAACTACACCTCTCATAACCATAATCCACACTTTTCATACTTGGCATACAGATGATGCTCTCGCAGAGTCTGAAGAACTCGTCTTAGATGCTCGGCATGCTCCTCCTCAGTCTGGGAATAAATAAGGATGTCATATACGAAGACAATGACAAACTGATCTAAGAACTCTCTGAACACCCGGTTTATTAAGTCCATGAATATGTCCGGAGAATTTGTCAGCTTAAACGGCATGACACGGAACTCGTACGACCCATATCTCATCAAGAAAGCAGTCTTTGACACATCCTACTCCCTAATCCGTAGCTGATGATAGCTCGATCTTAAATCTATCTTTGAGAAGAAGGTAACTCCTCTCAACAGGTCAAATAAGTCATCGATTCAGGGCAACGAATACTTATTCCGTATCGTGATTTTGTTCAACTCATGGTAGTCCACACACAACCTCAAGGAACCATCCCTCTTCATTATAAATAGCATGGGAGCACCCCAAGGAGAGGTACTCCGACGGATGAAGCCCTATCCCAACAACTGCTCAATCTGATCCCGCAACTCCCTCATCTCAACTGGAGCCATATGGTACGGTGCGCGGGCTATCGTCCAAGTGCCCGGCATCAAATCTATAATGAAATCTATATCTCGACTAGGTGGTCGTCCCGATATATCCTGGAATAAGTAAAAAAACTCACAAACTATAGGAATCGAATCAATAGGAATCAATATCTCCTTAGAGGTCTCCTCCTCTATATAATATAAATGGGTGGATGATCCTCCCTCAGGACGATGCATCGCCACCAGAAACATCTCCTGACCTGGAATAGAAAAAATAATGGTCCTACTGAAACAGTCTATCATGGCTCTATAAGCAACAATCCAATCCATGCCAATAATGGCATCATGCTCATCCATATCTAAGACTAGCATATCTGCAGGCAATAACAAACTCCCAATTTCTATACCTACTCCCCAGCATATAAAGAAAATCAACGAACCATTACCTAGCGGTGAGTCTACACATGCCATTGTACTCTCTTCCATATCTAACAACCCCATGGCCCATGCAAAACTAGTGGCTATGAAGCAGTGTGATGCCCCAATGTCAAATAAAATGCGCCCTATAGTACTATGAATATAAAACGTACTGTGACAACCCAAATATAATTATGATAAATTATGTTTAAATCATGATTAGCTTATGTGATATGGATAATATGTTATTATTATATATAATGTTAAGTCATCATGTTTAATCTAATCCTACTTTCATAAATCGTGAAATGTCAAGTTATGTATAAACACAAAATTTTGTTAATTTCGGTAGAAATGTCCCTGTTTAGGACTAGTTTTGACCGTTATAACGTAACAATTGACTTGAGGTTGTAATACCCCGTATTTTCATGACTTTTAAATTTAAGGATTTATTAAATTTAATTGAGATAAATTAATTTAATTTTAATCCGAAATATTGTTTTAAATATTTACTAGCGTGACAAGAGTTAATAATTATTGGGAATATATTATTTATTGCATATTACTGGATGAGTATAGTAATATATGAGATTTATTTTTATAATATTGTCACGTGTGAATAAAATGACAATTGTGGAAATTTAAGTCGGGACGCGCCTGTGTCGTGTCGGGAATAAATGTGGATTAATAAAAGTGAATATTTTATAGGTTGTTCGTATGGTCGTTTTGAGTGCGCCAACGCGTCCGGAAGGGTCGAGATAGTCAGAAAAGTATACCCGGGGGTTTGATTTGGGTCTTGGGGCGTTTTTAGGCCTAATTAGTACCCCCGGGAGGGCATTTTAGTCATTTTGTATTTTTGGGTAATTAAACCCACGAAAATTAAAGGGGTTATATCAGATGTTTAGGTTATCTCCTAGGGTTAGATAACTCAAAACACTAGAACGGCCATTGGAGAGGAGAGGAGAGAGCTCTCAAGGCATTCCAAGGCTCAAAACTCATCCGTTTACACCGCCGCCACCGCCAACGCGTAGATCGCGAGACGGGGAACGCAACCACACCAAATTCAACACCAAACCAGATTTCTGAAAATCCCAGGCAAGTGTTTATCTTGCTTATTTCATTGATGCATCATCCATATTAGTTTAGGAGTTATTAGGATGAGATTTATGGAAGAAAAACCCAATTTGAGATGGGAAATTTTCATCTAGTGATGATTTATATGATATTCTGGAAACCCTTTGTCATGTAAAGGATTAAGAGTTTGATTAAGAAAAGAGTTCTAATCAGATACAAACACAAAAAAAAAAAATTATTCCGGACGATCGGACCGTTGGAATTGGATGAAATTTTACAGAGAATTAGCTGAAGACGAGAGGAAGCTACAGAAAAAAATTCAGCTCGATCGGACCGTTCAATATTTTTTAATATTGTTTTTGCTAGACAGTTTTATGTTTTGAGGACTCTTAGAGATAATAAAAATTCAATTAAAACTCCATTTTAATTCCGATTTCGAAACTGTTTGAAATTCTCATCTTTGAAAATAAAATTCAAAATCCTTTAATGTAAGGAGAAATCTATATTTTTGGGATATTTTGCATAAGGGATAATGTAAGTATATATTAAAGGGGAGAGACACGTAAGAGAGAGCTACATTGGAACATAAATAGAGATCTACTGAATTGTACATGTGGAAGAATAGAGTCCATGAGGGTTACGTAGTAAGTTGGAAAAACCCTTCGAATTAAAGTTAGAAACGAACCATTACACTTGATAAATAATAATGGGAAAATAAGGATAAATGTTGTGAATGTGGGTTATTGGATAAACCTAAATTGATATAATAAAAGTGGTATATTTATATGATTATGTATGCATATATTATATACTTGTGAAAATCATGCCTGCGCTACTTGCTATCCCTGAGGTTACCGCGCTGGGACGATCTTATCTCGTGTGCCTTATGGGGGATATTGACTCGTACCCTAGAAGATAGGAATCCTAGGTACAGGCTATCGAATCGGTAGTCACGGTCCTAAGAGCGTGAGGGTATGTACTGACCTCTTGGACTTGGAAACTATGCTTCGCCTCAATATTGTTTGTGTATGTATTTATACAGTTCGAGAGTGATTCCGAACTTGTATTCCCTTTAGTACGATTGATACGGGGATTGGATAGTAGAGTATGCCCGCACCATAGTTTTTATGTGGGGTGCTGTTATGATATATATATTATACGAGTAGTTAATATATATATGAAATTCTGAAATCTGGAATTGCCTACTGTGATTTGATATGTAGGATATGGTTGATGACTCAAATTATAAATAATTGTTTTGAGAAAGTATAATATGACACTGGAAAACATTATTGATTAATAAAGTTAAAAGGAGAACCTTGGTTACAAATTGAAATCTAACGTTTTAAATACTTGTGTTGTTCAGTTGTAAATCCTGCGAATAACCTAAGATAAGTTAAATCATTGGGGAAAGATAGTGTGGTATATGACGAGATAGACCATTGGGAAGGTTAGTGCGAT
This sequence comes from Sambucus nigra, assembly GCA_949130495.1. Taxonomy (NCBI): domain Eukaryota; kingdom Viridiplantae; phylum Streptophyta; class Magnoliopsida; order Dipsacales; family Adoxaceae; genus Sambucus; species Sambucus nigra. Next base: position 359,067,254 of record OX422221.1, on the reverse strand, counting down.
AGGTGTGCACATTAGAAGAGAGGTGAGAATTTCTCAAGAGAGTATCGCACTAATATGTTGTTGCATTAGCCTGTAATCAATTTAAATACTTGCTAAACGAATTTTTAAATCATATACACTACCGGGCTCTGACCCATTTCTATTTCCTTTTCTCTCTTGTATATATATGTATGTATTACAGGTGCCCAGCCACAGGGGCGTCTTACTTAGGATCCTTTGGAAGGAACGTGCTGCAGCTTAGGTGGGAGTTGCAGGCCTGTTGATAGAAGACTTCATCCATTTGATTCTACTCCTAGTTCAGTTTTATCCAGCAGGGGCATGTGTCGCCCTCTTTCTATTATTTAGTTCGTATTGTCAGAGATTGAAATTTTTACTTTCAGTACCTTTATTTCGGGATTTATTACTGTCAGGATGTTTTCCTTTAGTGTTGTAAATGTTGGGATTTATTATTGATGATTAAATTCGTGCATGTTCAATTCTATTTTTATTCTTAATGTGTTACTCTTTAGATGTTAATGGTTTAAGGCTTTATAACCAGATTTAATAAAATGAGAATAAGGTTTTAAATGGTTTTGACACTTAGCTTAATTATTTAGGGTGATTAAATTGGAAAAGTATTTTTACGACAATGATGCTAAGAATGAACCAACTGTTCACCTTGATTTTAATTTAATAAAGGAGTAATCGCCTGGTATTTAATTAGGCGGGGTGTCATAGGTGGTATCAGAGCATCAGGTTCTAGTGTCCTTAGGATCTGTACGGCTTATTATGCTTTCAGCGTTGCTTTGTTTGTTATAGAGCCCTATGTTTAGGATTGTCGATTCCTTTGACGAGATTTTGTTCTCCTGCTATAATGTGTATACACTAGTGAATTCTAATTTCGTTGGGATGTGTGCGTGTGCCGAGCGATGACGGATGTCAGAAGAGGACCATTAAGCGTACATCAGGAGTCAGGGCTCAGTTGAGATTATGAAATATATCCGAGGACGATGACCGTAGTCAAGGTCACCTCCATTATGGCACGAGAAGCCACGACTAGAAAGGCGACTAAGGTGCAACAATGATTTTCAAATGCTGTTATAGTCAAATAAGGTGCGAGGGTAAACTTACCCAACGTATTACAAAAACGTGTAGAGACTGTTAGTGGAAAATTTTAGAAACGCGAAAATTGTATGTGTTTACCAAAGGAGGTAAAGTATCCAAAGGCTTAAATATAGGACGGAGTGTGGCAAACTGAAAGTGAAAATTTAGAGAAAATTTTCTTGGCTTTCGGGACAAAATTATAATGGTTGGAGTCAACCACCAATTTTATAAGTGGAATGCTATGCCTATAGGAGAACCTTAGGTACAGTGTTGACCGTACGTTCCTTCCTCAACTGTTCAGGATGAGAAGCAAACGTGGTTCTGAACTCATCGCAGGAGGGCATGACAGAAGTCCAATTGTGGATATGAATCCTAATCGTTAGCAAATTTTGTATCGAAAGAGGTAGATACTAGTGGAGGAAACGACTCCAAGTGGGAGACCAACTTGTAATAATAGTTGATAATACTCGAGGAGGAAATTCTGATGGACGACCGATTCAGAGGTTGACAATGTCATATTTTGTCAATATAGATGATAACGCTTCTTTGTGGGGGAAGTTAAAGGAATCGAAGAATTTAGTCGAGAATAAGACTGAATACAACGGTGGTGGTATAGCACCACAAAAGGATGTGGATACACATCAGGAAAACCATTTAAATGCTTAAGATAGTTAAATTCTTACCAAGTGATGGTAAATTCTGTAAGTACTATTATAGATAGTAACATGATCTTTATGACCTAAAAATCTAAGGGCACAACCGGGATGGCTAACAGGAATCGAGTCTACTAAAGTCCGAGAGAAGGACAATCCTAACCTGGTTAGTAGGACAGGTGATAAGTGGATTATGTGTTGAGGTATTTTGGTGCGGAGTGAAATTTCTCGTGATAATATGTTCCAAAGTGAGAAAAAGCGACAAGAATACGGTGCCTAGTAAAGGACGACGATTAAAAATAATTTTATTTTGGTTTGGGCAGATGTGTTACGTCCAAAAACCATTTGTGCAGTCAAGACAATTGCCAGGATGGAAGTATAAGTTGTATCCTTAGAGGATGCGGCGTGTTTATGTGACACGAGCGAGTCACCATATTTTGTTCATTGCTAGATTAGCATGTGAGACGAGTTTAATGCATATCATTATAAATGTTACCATTATGTGAATATTTTTCCTTAGTATAGCGGGATTTTTCTTTGGTGCTATCCGCGGGGGATGAATGAGTATATTAACAGTGTTTTATACTTTATTGAGGTTACTCGTTGTAGTGATGCGATACACGAGTATGATATTATCTTTGTTAAAATGTTATAGAAATGGGTAGTATGATAGTGGGTATTTATTGCAAGGCTATCGGAGTAGTTACATTAGTGCAACACGTTTTGTTTTGGCGAGGCTTTACCTGTAAGAAGGTTGGACTCGCACTTATATTATCTATCCTAGAGACTTCGAAGGAGATAGTGGGCTCGAGATATTCGATACCAATGTATGTATAGACTTTGTCAGTATGATTCAGTATGTACCGGGATTTACCGTTGAGCGAAAAGACTTGACTCGGTATTATGTTTAGCACTCCGGACTTAGTGATAGGAAGAGGGCAGTGTTATATTTATCCTTAAGAGATGTGGGAGTTAAGAGTTATACCCCTAATGTTAGAAAAAGGAAATTTAGAGAATTTCGATCGTATGTATCCGAGGTTTATAGAATGTAATTACCATCAAGCAATACGGGACGATAGTGAGATTGGTGAAACGTTCTTTGTTAAGCATAATTACGGGAGAAATTGTAACTTTTCTGTCAAGGGATGGAATAAAGGGGTATATACTATGGACGGAGGACCTAACGGATTTCGATAACTGACAATGCTAGGTAGTAGTGTATCGGGGGGGTTCCTTGTTTGGATTTCTCTTTGCGAGACATCCCACGCATGAAACTTAGCGTAAGGTTGGAAATAGGGAGACGTTTGGTCACTATTCCATGAGTTCGGTACCCTGGTCGAAATGGGATCAAGTAATTATGTATGTAAATTGGAAGTTGAATTTTGTTTTAAGGTCATTGGAGCTGGATTTTTGTGATAGGAAAGCATTGAAAGTTATCCCCACGAGTTGAGGGGTGGAACGATGATAAGGAGAATTTAAGAATTTTGATTTCTAGGGTGATTGAGAGTACCCAAATGTCATAACCGCGTACAGAACACAAGGTGAATAAAGAGTTGGAATGATTTTTAGCATGGATTATCTGGAAAGAACTTTATATTATACAAAAGAGATGACCTGTAATTATTTTGATGAATAGAGCGTTAGTGATTTATTTTGGTTGTTGTACCTATTTGGGAAACTTGTTGTACTTATCTGAGGAAGGTTGAGAATTATTATTCCTCTTTTATTGTCATGGAATTTGAATGCCCTATTCCTTATATTCCGTTGAATTTAGTTAGTCCTACAGATGAGTAGCACGCCGTTCGCTCTCCCAGGGCGGTCGGAGTGTTGCAAAAATGTGGGCATCTTGGTTAAATACAGTTAAAATAGTCTGAGTCGAAGGGACGTGGTAATAGACGTGTGAAATATATGTTTGTGGGACTAGTATAACGAAGTGGAAGTGATAGAGTAGATTAAACGTCACATGAGGGGCGATAATCCATACATAAGTGTGCAATTAGAATAGCACGCCCTAACTTGATTGGAAGACTGTGGGAAGCCATTCAAGAATTGGTATTCCTTGAATAGAGTAGAATTTAATTGTTATGAAGCACACCTGGAGAGGAGTTGTTATTAGTCAAGTGTGAGAGCGACTTGCGCATACAAAGGGTGATAATGTTGGTATGGTATAGTCGGTAAAGTTCTTGGATGGGTTGCCATCCTCAAAACAAGATCAAGGGTTTATCCCGAACATGTGAATTAAGTCGTCGAGAAGGAAGTGATTGATATTCCTTTGGGCTGGCTTACAATATTAACTAGTATGCCCCATACTTCCTTTGAAAGGAAGGATCGCTCCAGTGCATGGTCCGGCGCAGTATACATTTTTGAATCAGGATGAGATTGGTGAATCCCACCTTTATTATGGAATTTTAGGAACCAGCGGAGATAAGATTTCGTTTCAAGTAGGATGTATCACCCTTAGCCAGGGAATAAGCGCATGGTGATTAAAGATTAGTGGAGCCACGTGAAGGAGATTTTGGAATCTTGGTACGATGATTTCAAGAATGCTCTGTAGAAGCACTCGTACCTGCTTGTCGCGTACGAGGTACTTATTAAGGTTTTGTTATGGAAGAACCTCGACTATTATCCTTCCGTATGTTTAGAGGAGAGTAGATAATCAGAATTTTTGGATCGGTCGAGAAAATATCCGATAACTATGGTGGAATTGAACGACTGTTTTAGGCAGTCAAGAGTGGTCAAATGTTCGTATGATCTTCTCAGAATGGGAATTTTGTGTATGAATAAATCCGAGTAGTTGTCATGTAGTGAGGTGCGGCCTCCTAATGATAGTGAGATAATGGAATTTATAACGTATAGACGTAACCTATTCAAATGTTGTCAGTTGGGAGTGCAATGTGAAGTGTCTCCAATGAGAATGTAAAACAATGTTGCTGTGAGGAAAAAGCTATAGTGATTGAGCGCCGTACTATGAAGATAGTTTGCGTACTAACAAGGATATCCAGAATTGTGCTACCTGGTAGGCCTTATTTTCTGAATTTCGGGACGAAATTCCATTATTAGGGGGGAAGTATGTAATACCTCGTATTTTCATGGCTTTTAAATTTAAGGATTTATTAAATTTAATTGAGATAAATTAATTTAATTTTAATCCGAAATGTTGTTTTAAATATTTACTAGCATGACAAGAGTTAGTAATTATTGGGAATATATTATTTATTGCATATTGCTGGACGAGTATAGTAATATATGAGATTTATTTTTATAATATTGTCACGTGTGAATAAAATGACAATTGTGGAAATTTAAGTCGGGACGCGCCTGTGTCGTGTCGGGACTAAATGTGGATTAATAAAAGTGAATATTTTATAGGTTGTTCGTATGGTCATTTTGAGTGCGCCAACGCGTCCGGAAGGGTCGAGATAGTCAGAAAAGTATACCCGGGGGTTTGATTTGGGTCTCGGGGCGTTTTTAGGCCTAATTAGTACCCCGGGAGGGCATTTTAGTCATTTTGTATTTTTGGGTAATTAAACTCACGAAAATTAAAGGGGTTATATCAGATGTTTAGGTTATCTCCTAGGGTTAGATAACTCAAAACACTAGAACGGCCATTGGAGAGGAGAGGAGAGAGCTCTCAAGGCATTCCAAGGCTCAAAACTCATCCGTTAACACCGCCGCCACCGCCAACGCGTAGATCGCGAGACGGGGAACGCAACCACACCAAATTCAACACCAAACCAGATTTCTGAAAATCCCAGGCAAGTGTTTATCTTGCTTATTTCGTTGATGCATCATCCATATTAGTTTAGGAGTGATTAGGATGAGATTTATGGAAGAAAAACCCAATTTGAGATGGGAAATTTTCATGTAGTGATGATTTATATGATATTCTGGAAACCCTTTGTCATGTAAAGGATTAAGAGTTTGATTAAGAAAAGAGTTCTAATCAGATACAAACACAAAAAAAAAATTATTCCGGACGATCGAACCGTTGGAATTGGATGAAATTTTACAGAGAATTATCTGAAGATGAGAGGAAGCTACAGAAAAAAATTCATCTCGATCGGACCGTTCAATATTTTTTAATATTGTTTTTGCTAGACAGTTTTATGTTTTGAGGACTCTTAGAGATAATAAAAATTCAATTAAAACTCCATTTTAATTCCGATTTCGAAACCGTTTGAAATTCTCATCTTTGAAAATAAAATTCAAAATCCTTTAATGTAAGGTGAAATCTATATTTTTGGGATATTTTGCATAAGGGATAATGTAAGTATATATTAAAGGGGAGAGACACGTAAGAGAGAGTTACGTTGGAACATAAATAGATATCTACTGAATTGTACATGTGGAAGAATAGAGTCCATGAGGGTTACGTAGTAAGTTGGAAAAACCCTTCGAATTAAAGTTAGAAACGAACCATTATACTTGATAAATAATAATGGGAAAATAAGGATAAATGTTGTGAATGTGGGTTATTGGATAAACCTAAATTGATATAATAAAAGTGGTATATTTATATGATTGTGTATGAATATATTATATACTTGTGAAAATCATGCCCGCGCTACTTGCTATCCCTGAGGTTACCGCGCTGGGACGATCTTATCTCGTGTGCCTTATGGGGGATATTGACTCGTACCCTAGAAGATAGGAATCCTAGGTACAGGCTATCGAATCGGTAGTCACGGTCCTAAGAGACGTGAGGGTATGTACTGACCTCTTGGACTTGGAAACTATGATTCGCCTCAATATTGTTTGTGTATGTATTTATACAGTTCGAGAGTGATTCCGAACTTGTATTCCCTTTAGTACGATTGATACGGGGATTGGATAGCAGAGTATGCCCGCACCATAGTTTTTATGTGGGGTGCTGTTATGATATATATATTATACGAGTAGTTAATATATATATGAAATTCTGAAATCTGGAATTGCCTACTGTGATTTGATATGTAGGACATGGTTGATGACTCAAATTATAAATAATTGTTTTGAGAAAGTATAATATGACACTGGTAAACATTATTGATTAATAAAGTTAAAAGGAGAACCTTGGTTACAAATTGAAATCTTACGTTTTAAATACTTGTGTTGTTCAGTTGTAAATCCTGCGAATAACCTAAGATAATTATGATTTTGTGTGAGTGTTGTGTAAGTCTTCTTATGTTTTTACATCAAATTATTTTAATTTCATTTCTAAAATTTGAATTTAATTCCTCAATCAACATGCTAATAAGATGTTTAGGAAACCTTCTTATAACTTTGATTGTGCAAACTTATTTGGCTCAGCAAACTCATTCCGACGACCAATCTTGATTTTACTTTTAACATTTAAATTTTAAAACATTAACACCACTAAATGGTAACAAAGCAAAACTAATCGAGAAGGAGTTGAACTCACTAGTGAAATATGGCTGAAGATTCTTAATGATTCTTAATGTCTGTAATATAGCCTCAACTCAATGTCAAATGAATCTTATATATCTAATATTAGTAGTCATCTACATGTTACCTTCCTCACAGTTTTGTGCTCCTATCTTTATGGAATCATAAGTCATCATGTCTCATTTCACCACCCTCAATACCCTTTCTCTTTGACATATAACTATGATTTGAGGATATTAATGAATGCACAGTAAGAGAAGTGGAGGTAGGCAGTGGTTTGTATGGTACGAATGAAATGGACAGGAAAATTGGTTTTCTGCACATACATACGCATGGTTCTAATTTACAACCGTTCACATATGACTTATATGCGAAAATACTGAAATCTTGTAATTGGATTTTAACCCCTAAGGTTGAAAAACTTAAATTGGATTTTAAACCCTAAGGTTAAAATAAGATAAACTCAAGTTGGATCGATTGAAAACTAATAACTGGTTAATGATTAATTATAGTAGGACTCATATTCATACCCTCGTATCTTTTTCTCAGGAAATAAGAGGCACGATGATAATCACTAGCAACAAGAGTATGAGAGGTTGTAATTGGACCACATTTATACATCTTTTATTAGTGCACGTCATTTAGAGGGTACTCCTATTTACAAGTATGGGAATTAGAAGATTGAAAAGTTTAACTACCCCGTAAATTGTGGAGTTCATCTCTAGTAAGAGTACCTGTTTGATCGTATCTATTTTCCTTACGAGAAAGTTGGGATGAGGCTGTAGAGAGTATATTGTGCATACATAATGTCAGCGTAGCCTTGACGTTACTTACGTTTTTAGAGAAGGTAAAAAAAATATTCACCCATTATGGATACAACTATGTAAAGAGAGTATAGACCAAGATTGTGATGTCTCATGCCATATGCACGTTAAATTGAATATTGCCAACAAGTTGAAGAGAAAGGATTCTGAGATTATGTCATAGATGTCTATACATCAATCATAGATATGCTTCTTATTAGTTGTCCATATGCAGAAATCTATAGTTTTTTTAAAATTAATATTGAATGGATGGAGATCAGACACATTTCACATATTTTAAAGTCTTATTATGAGAAGGTGTATACATATATATTATTGTAAACATGATTAGTTAGTCATAAACATATTAGTATAATGATATTGTCGCTTGTTTTTTTTTATTATAGATAATGTCAAGCGACAATAGACATAACGTACCAAGTGATGATGTGACACCCCAACTTGGATTCTTATCTCCTGCACCACAATAAGGATTCTCATCACCACATGGTTAAAAATTCTTTATTCTGCCATTGGTTCACTCTACTACTCGGTCTACGAGTAGGCAACAAATTCCTATTACTCCAATGCCACCCCCACCCGCTCTTGACACCTCTCGAGAAAATAAGAAGAAACCCATTGGGTTCTTCCTTCTTGGGAATAATCCTACTAGCAATAAAAATTCCTCCAGATTTTTAAATTCCAGTGTTTGTCGCTTGGGATAATGAATGTAAGAGTCAGGGTAGGAGATACTTGGAACTTAGTTGATCAAGCCATCAAGGATGACGCTTATAACCAAATTTGTAAGAATTTTTCATTCCTCCATCATTCAAAGCAAAAGGTTCTTTCCTAGGTTACTTAATAACTGAGAACATATCAAAGAAGCCTTCGACAGAGAAATTTCCCGAAAGGGGCATCGAGATTCGACATTTTGTCTCTGGGAGACAAGAGTCCCTTCGAATGTTGAAATGTTAATCGACCAATGGAAAAACTTTTTACAAAATGAGGCACTGCACAAAAATATGGTCTTGAGGGAGAAAAATAAACAAAACAGAGCAAAAAAATTGATATCCACAGGATGGGTCCAAATTGTATGAAGATTTGAAAAGTGAGTGGTCAGATAGGACAAAGGGCGATCAAGATGCCGATAAAAACCTAATCGGGGAAACTTATACGTGCATGACTGACACAGAAAAGATAATAAATTCTTACCACACTTGGCTCAGACTCTGGTGAGTAGGACTAGTTATATATATAGAGAGAGCCCCAGACTCATGTGCACACTAAGTTTGCACATCATTTTTTTAAAATAGTAAAAAAAATATTTTTCAGTTGATTTTTGTTGTTGATATTTAAACATTTCAATGGACCCATGTAAAAAAAATCAGCTCAAAAAAACTTTTTTTTACTATTTTTAAAAATCGGTCAAACTTTTGCTACTTTTAAGCACTTTAAAAGCTGCGAAAGTTTGACCGCTTTTTTAAAAATAGTAAAAAATGTTTTTTTGAGCTATTTTTTTACATGGGTCCTTTGAAATGTTTAAATATTACATAAAAAAATAAACTGAAAAATATATTTTTAATGCTTTAAAAAAATTGGTGTGCGCCAGCACTGTGCAAACTTAGTGTGGACAAGAGCTTGCCTCTACCTCTCTCTCTCTCTCTCTCTCTCTCTCTATATATATATATATATATATATATATATATATATAAAATAATGTTAAAATCATAAGACTAAATACAATCTCATGCTAATGAATCGATCAAGGCCATTAACAGTCACTTTGATTCGAGCCCTTATGATGACATTGAAATGATGCCATGACCTTGACCTTTGGAACTGACAAAAGAGGGAGGACGAGAGATGTCAGGACAAATATGCTGGAAACCAAATTAAAACACATTGCGCTTATCATGGATGAGCTCTCTTCGATCAAGAATTACATCTAGAGCCAAGAAGAAAGTCAGTCCAAGATAGATGGTGATGTCGAGGAGATTAAAAGTAACCTATGAGTGTTAACGAGTGATATAGGGAGACTTGTGTCCTTATTTATTCAAGGTTTTAGACCCCTAATGCCTCGTCAAGGTTTACCCTATCCTCCCTCCCAAGTTTCCCCTATCCTCCCTCTCAAGGTTTCCCCTCCCAAATTTGCCTCCTTTAACATTCCCATCCCAAATTTCGCCTCCTTCCACATTAACCTCCCTAGTGCCTCCACCTTCCATGGTCCCTAGATCATCGTCATCCACTCATGACGACTATGGCGAGTAGTACTATTTTAGGTACTTGAGAAATAACATGATTATTTGAACGTCCACAATCGTTTCCTTAATTGTTCGAACTCCTGTTCACAATCGCCCTTTGTAGATAGGCGAGGCTCAGATAATGGTTGATAAAATATACAACGTTGTGGAGAATTCATATGCACGTTGACAATGGAGAAGAAAACTCACCGAACTACTATGAAAATTATTTTATAAATTGGCCACTTTATTTATTGGTCAAGCCTAGGCCATGGACAATTTTTAACAATTTATAATATTTGAGAATAAGATGTAATAATATTTTGTTTATATAACTTATTTTAAGTTGTTTAATTTGAGTTTAAATTGTGTTGAATAATTTTAATGAATTATGAAATGTTCGTTCTTGTGTGCAACATGGCCTTTAAGATTGTTTCATGGATTTCCCACAATACAAAGAGTGGATGGATGATAGTAACTGAATATCTGATAATTATGTAAAGGGAATTCAAGAATTTGTTAAATACGCATATAAAAATCTCAAAAATTATAAGATTCCATGTCTGTGCACTGGTTATATCAACGAAAAATATAAGTCCTTAGAAGACGTTGAGTTGCATTTACTAAAGTGGGGAATTTGGCAAGGCTATAAGATATGGGCATACCACGGTGAAAAGAATGTAACTGACATTCCAAAAGAATTATCAGTACCCAACCGCGTAACAAAAATTCCCATCGAGTGAAAGTGGTACATGATTCTCCAACACATCGTCCTTTGACCGACCTAATTAATGATGCTTACGGAGTCCACCACTATAAAAAAACACTAACATATGGATACAGATAATGTGAAATATGATCAACTTAATGAAAAAGTTTATGCTGAATTACTAGAAGATCAGGAATACATATGGTTGAAAGTTGATCCAACTAGACTGTTGTATAAAGATTACGATGAAGACCACTCAATATTAAATACAACGATTGGTTTGCATAATTTGAAGAGTTAATTTGGTTTGTCGGGCAACAACGTAATCGAAATTCTTAAGTGGGTTAAAAACATTGTCCCCAAAGAAAAAATGTTAGTAGACAATTATCCTAGCATGAAAAAGCGCTTGAAGGGTTTGGGTTTGTATAAAAATCCATTCATGCATGCAAGTATGATTTCATATTGTATCGTAACGAGCACGGAGAGAAGGACAAGTGTCCTGTATGCAATGAGACAAGATATGTGGCTTGTGATAATGGAAAAGACAAGAGTGAAAAATATCAAAAGTGATCTCAAGTTACACAAAAGGTTTTGAAGTACTTTCCCCTCAAGCCATAGTTAAAACGATTTTTCACTATACCATGGATAACAGAGGCCATGACATAACACGATTGATGTGAGGTGGGTGGTGATATCTTGCATCATCCGGTTGATTCGCTTATATGGTAACTTTTAAATGCACGACAACATGAATTTGCAAAGGAACCACACATTATTTATCTTGCATTATCAATCAACAAGTTTAACCCTCTCGATAATTTAAATACTAATTGAAATTATTGGCAAATTTTCATGGCGCCTTTAAGTCTCCCTCAAACACTATTTATGAGAAAAGGAATTCACCTTATTATCTTTATTAATACCTGAGCCGAAGGATTTCGACGATGATATTGATATATTATTAGTCCCGTTAATAGAAGAACTTATAAAGTTCTGGGATAAAGGCATCACGAAATTTGACTCTCATGAGGGTGAAGAGTTTACACTTAAAGCAATTGTCATGTGGGTGATCCACGAACTTCCTGCTATGGGACCTTGTCCGGTTGCATTGTTCATGGTTATTACAAATGTTCTATATGTGGGGAGGAAACTGAAGCCACTTGGATACATAATAGTGGTAAGATGAGTTATATGAATCATTATAGATTTCTATCGACCAGTTACACCCTTTTAAGAACAACAAGTGTAACATCTGTTGATCATGAGCATAGGATAGAACCTGCTCAGCTTTTAGGTCAGCATATAGAGGAAAAGGTGAAGGTTGTGACTACGGGGAATACGTATGTAGGCAAAAAAACCTCAATTTATAAAACTGAAGTGTAAATCTAGGGAAGATCCAAATGACACTTGTAAAATGAAGGCATGGTCTAGGAGATTAATATTTTTTTACCTTCCATATTGAAAAGATCATCGTGTATGGCATGCAATTGATGTAACGCACACAAAGAAGAATATTGCAAAAACATCTGATAGAACGTGTTTGGGTGGATCTCATTCAAAAGACGGAGAGCAGTCTCACCGCGATCTCTAAAAGATGAAAATAAATAAGATATTATGATTAAAAATGATCCTATAATAGGATGAATTTCTATACCTTAGTTTCTTTCACTTTGACTATTAGTGAGAAAAATATCCTCCTAGACACGTTTTGAACTTGAAGACTCCGACTGGTTATTCTGGTAATTTGTGCAGGGTAGTAAGCTACCAAACAAATGACCTGAAATAGTGTAAGTCTCACGATTGGCACGTCATCATTCAATTAATCCCTCTGCTGTTTAGGCATTTTTCTCAGAGCATAAAGGTCTCTGTCGGGAAACTATGTAAATAAGTTTGTGCTTTACCTTACTTTGTGCAAAAGTGGTAAATAGAAAGTACATTAAAGATACGGAATCTACTTTAACGGAGGCAATTTGTGTATTACAGAAATATTTTCCTTCATCATTCTTCGATATTAGCATCCACCTGATTGTACATTTATATGATGAGGATTTTTGTGTGGTCCCGTTAGATATCGCTAGATGTATCCTTCCGAGCACTTGATGAAAACTTTCAAATATTACGCTAAGAATGTACGGTATACTAACTATGGAATCATCGCTATATGCTCGGGAACACATGCTAGAATAAGAGTTGAGGAGGTTCATTCCTCATGGAGAATGATTGATCAAGGAACATGATGAGTTTGAGGATTAATTGCCTTTTTATAACTCTAAAGAGGTGAGACACACTAAACTATAATACGAGCAAACAACTTGTTACGTCTTGAATCGCAAGATGAAGTTGAAGATTGGAGAGAGTAAGTAGCCACATAATAAACTAAATTATTATTATTTGATTATATGTATTATAATATTATGATCTAAACTCTATAATTTACCTTTAGGAAGTACGATAATGAAATTGCGTAAAATCAAAGGAGAAACTGCATGACGAATGCTTTTAGAGCATGGATATCAAAAGAGGTAATTTTCACCTTTTATGTATGCGGTTATTTATTCATGCGTGGTCAAAATATTCCCTAATACAAATTCATTTATAAACGGAGATTATAAAAAGAGGTGATGTCTCTTAAAGGCTTACACACCTAGCAAAAAGTTCCAAATTTCATGCGAAAGAGTTTAACAAATTTCGCACCAATAATTTTTATTTCGTTTCATATCCATTTGAGGAAAATCTTTTGATGAAAAATAGCGAAATTTCAATTTCTGCCTTAAATACCTGTGTCAGTATCAAAAGTGATAAAAATCCAATATATAAGGTGCTAACTTATTATGATATTGTCTAATAAATTCTGGAAGTTGATTATTTAGATTTTACACAAATCGTATTATATTATGACTAGGTGAAGGTGAAGGACACTATGAGTGCTTATAAAGTTGATCCTGACTTAAAACTTATCATGGTAGATTTATCAAAGATGAAGAGTAAAGATCACATAATAGACGAGCCTTTCATTTTTGCCTTTCAGAATATAAAGAATGTATTCTACTCAAAGTGCATAAAGGAGGGCAATTGGTATATTGTTGTGCATGCACTAAAGGTTATGACAACTCAAGCAAGTTCATTAAAGGATTCTAAAGAGTTCTAGTCTCCTCTTAATGACAACCCTAATTTGAATGATCTTTTAGTTGATTTAGAGGAATATTGAGTATCAAAACATTATTTTACCCTTGATAATCGTATTTATATGCTAATATTATATTGGCCCATGATAATCCTATTTCTATCCAAATTGTATCCTATTATAATATTGACGCTATATTGGTTCTTTAGTTTGATTTATAAATGCTTGTTTTGAATTATGAATGTTTATATTGAATTATTAAAACATGTTGCTAGAGGGAGAAAACTCAAAATAGCCCCCAAACGTCCCCATAAGAGGCACTGGACGCATATAGGACTAATGTTACTTGTAGGAACTGAACGTATAGTTACGGGATACCTGATATGAGACTATGACTAAAATGTCCGGATAACTAAATTTAGGCTAAAAACATGTCGTTAGAGGGGAAAACTCAAAATAACCCCCAAACGGTCCCGTAAGAGGCACGGACACCTCACACGGGACTAATGTAACTCGTAGAAACTGAATGCATAGTCACAGGATGCTTGATCTAAGAATATGACATAAATGTGAAAATAACTAGAGTTTGGCTTAAAAACATGCCGCTAGAGGGCAAAGTTCCAAAATAACCATCAAATGGTCTCGTTAGAGGCATGGACACCTCGCACGGGACCAATATAACTTGTAGGAACCGATTGTGTACTCAAGGGTTCCCGATTTGAGAATATGACTAAAATTTGTAAAGAACTAAACTTAGGCTTAAAAACATGTCGCTAGAGGGAGGAAGCCCAAAATATCCCCCAAACGGCCCCATAAGAGGCACGAACACCTCACATGGAACCAAAATAACCCATAGGAACTAACCACGTAGTCACGTGATGCTCGATTTGACAATATGACTAAAATTTGCAAATATCTAGATGTAGGATTAAAAACATGTCACTAGAGGGGAAAAACCCAAAACAACCTCTAAACGGCCCCTTAAGGGACGCTAACACCTTGTATCCTCATCATCCCCTCAGAATGCATGGTTTGAGAATTTGACTAAAATGTGTAAATAACTAGACTTATGCTTAAAAACATGTCACTAGAGGGGAAAACCCAAAACAACCCCCAAAAGGCCCCGTAAGAGGCATGGACACATCGCACGAGACCAGTGTAACTTATAGGAACTGATCACGTAGTCACAGGATGCCCAGTTTGAAAATAAGACTAAAATTTGCAAATATTTAACATTATTTATGAATTAACTAGGATGGCATGGTGCTTTACTTTGAATTGTCAACTTCACGGTTATAATATTGCTTAATTGTATATGAATTGGTTGCTGAATAATGATTTTTTCTTCGGGGTTTCCTAAAAATGATTTTTTTTTATTAAATGCTTATGGTCACGACCTAAATCCATGAACCCTAATTTAAGAAAACAAATAAAAACATGATGACGGTCCAAGATCGTGACTCCATTTTTATTTATTGTTAAAAAAAATGGGGGTCAAGTATTTGGATCGTGACCCATTTTCAATAGCGTTCCACACATGGTCATGGCCCAAGTCCATGACTAACTTTGAACATCAGTTGACCATGGTCACGGCCTAGGTCCGTGACCACAAAGACATATACTGTCCCACGGAGTAGGCTGTGCCCTTATTTTGTCTCATGAATAATTTTTGGTTATGGGAAAAATGGCCACGGACTTCAGTTGTGACCTAAGGGCCTTTTCACGGCCAAGGTCCATGACCATTATTGGTTTGTGTTGTAGTGAAAGGTTTTCATCAATCTCTCAAAAGAATACATCCATCAATACTTGACGATTCCACACAGTAAAGCCTCATTGCTTAAATGCACAAGTAGGTGGATGTTGATGTCAAAGAATAATGCAGGAAAATACTTCTCCAAGACACAAATTACCTCAGATAAATTGGATTTATAAACCTTAATGTACTTTATGTTTCTTTTGCACATAGTAAGGTGAAGCACAAACTAATCTGAATAATTTCACTACAAAAATATTTGGGCTCAGGAAAGTAATGCCTGAACAACAGAGGTCTTAATAGGATGATGACATATATTCATGACACTTGGAATGTTTCATGTATTTTTTTTATTTCTTACAACCTTATGATAATTATTGAAATTACCATCCCGAGTCTTCAAGTTCAACAACATGACTAGGAGGATCTTTTTCTCACAAGTAGTCAAAGTGAAAGGATCTGCGAGAATTAAATTTCTTCCATTTGTAAGATCAGTTTTTAACAACAATTTTTTTGTCTCCTTTAGATCACGATGTAAAGTTGGGGCGACCAATTCTGAGCATCAAGGTCAATTTTGAGAACCTTAGATAGGACAACCAATTCTGAGGGTCGAGGTCAATTTTGAGGATCTTAAGTTGGAGCGACCAATTCTGAGGATTGAGGTCAATTCTAACGACCTTAAATACGGAGCTACCAATTCTGAGGGTCGAGGTTAATTCTAAGGACCTTAAGTAGGGAGCGATAAATTCTGAGGGTCGAGGTTCATTTCGAGGACCTTAAGTTGAGGCGACCAATTCTAAGGGTCGAGGTCAATTTTGAGTACCTTAAGTTGGAGCGATCAATTTTGAGGGTCGAGGTCAATTCTGAGGACCTTAAGTAGGAGAGACCAATTCTGAGGGTTGAGGTTACTTATGAGGACCTTAAGTAGGGAGCAATCGATTCTGAGGGTCGAGGTCAATTCCGAGGACCTTAAGTGGGAGAGACTAATTCTGAGGGTTGAGGTCAATTCTGATGACCTTTTAAGTAACGAATGATCAATTATGAGGACCTTAAGTAGGGAGTGACCAATTCTGAACGCCGATGTCAATTCTGAGGACCTTATGGGGAGAGACCAATTCTGAGGGTCGACGTCAATTTTGAGGACCTCAAGTGGAGAGCGACCATTCTGAAGGTCTAGGTCAATTCTGAGTACCTTAAGTAGGGCGTGGGGAATTTTGAATTTTCCTTTTTTATAGAATTTACTGAGGAAGAGACATCTGTCTATGTTATGTCTTTTTGTGAAGAGTTAAAAATCTCAGTCTGGAAATTCCACTTGGGAAAATAATTGATAACTTGAGGTTTTGGGATTCTATTGGGGAATGTGTTGCTAGGAGAGATTTTAGGTTAGGGCTTCTAGTTATGCTTGGGAGATTTTTGGAATTTTTTGGGAAAGATTTTTATTTAGGAATTCCTGCTAGAAAATTGGTGGCTCTGCTGAGGACGCATTTGATTCCTATCGAGGATGAAGGTTTTAGAGATTTTACTGGGAAGTTGTAAAGAGATTTGCAAGCGTGTTGGTTTTTTGGGTTTAAGCTCGTGAAAAAAATGTGGTATTAATCCGGATGGGGATGATGAGGATTTGGGGAACTTGAAAAAATGATTTTCTTGGCGAAAAAATGTTCCTATATTCATTTGGCAATTTTAGGAATATTTCGGGAAATTTTTTATTTTTCTGGTATTTTGTGGGATTCTTTGTACAAAATTTAAGGGGTTTGTCGAACGGCATGTTGTAGGGGTTTCCAAATGACAGTGGTGTGGTCTTTTGGGCTGCCTAGGGGAGGGGAAGGGATAGTGTCGATCGATGGCTATTAGGTGGCTGCCGATCGACATACCCCTTAGCTTCTAATAAAAGGGGTGAATTATCTTCATTCTTCACAGCTTCTAGCTTTTATATCTTTTTCTTCTCTCTTCTGTGATTTGTTCCTACATTCTTTCCTCATTCGAGACTAGAAAATGGCGGATTTCTCAAGCTGCGAGACCCATATGGCGTGGTTGGGTATTGACGATTGGGCCCTTAGCATTGGGAAATGAGAACACTATTGATTTGTTTTGAGCCTGTTGCCAATGACAAGACTCTTCTGCATCAGCCTTCGTGCCATCGATCGTATAGGGTGAGGAACCCTGAGGGTTATGTAAACATTGCATGACTTTTGGCATTTATTTTTGCATTTATTTTCATTTTCTTGTTTCTTTAAATTTTGACAAAAGTTTTCTATTTCGTTTTGACAGACTGACATTGTTCCGATGAGTCTTCTCTCCCGGGGGACAATGAGATTTAGAGATCTGTGGGAGAGTGATTTCTCCTGCGGGTTTTGGTAATTTGTCAATTGCGTTGGATGAGACATTGCTCTCTATGGAAATTTTATGCGCTATGGGGGGAGGTGGTGGGATATTACCCACACCATACACTTGGTTTTTGGGAAATAATGGTGACTTCCATTGATGTCCAACATCTGCTTGGGATAGAGTGTGAAGGGACGCAAATAGAGTGGATGGGTCCATAAGGGTGACACCGATGATGATGGAGACAACACTGGGAGATTTGGGACGTTTATTCTCGAGAGACTCTATCCGTATATCTCTTCTTCGAGCGGTTTTGTTGAGTCGACAGATTGATGAGAATAATGGGCTGCAGGTTCGTCAGATGGCTCATTTATTTATTCTTTTGATATTGGGAGGATTTTTTGTTGCCTCGAGCGACAACGTCATCCACCTATGGTTTTTACCATACTTGAGGGTATTTTGAATATCCCTCTCTTTGATTGGGGGAGCCTGACTTTGGCGACCCTTTATTCATCTTTGGATGCTTTCAGTCGGTGTTGTCGACAGACTTTTACTGGAGCCACGTTCCTTCTAGAGGTATTTTTTTTTTGCATTTTCCTTAATTTTATTTTTGATTTTTTCTGATTACTAACTCTTGTACTTTTGCAGATGTGGTTTTAAGAGGTGATTAGGCTCAATGCCCGTTTAATTGGTTTGCGTAATGAGTCGATGGGAGTATTTTGTCAGATATATCAGTGGAAAAAATCCAACCATGAGTCGAAGAACTCTCTTTCCTTGGCTACAGTGCGTCAGGTCTTAAATGTTCTAACGAGTGACCATATAAGCTACGCCGATGCTAAGAGGTCCTTTAGAGAGTTCTCAGTGGGGGACCAAGTTTTGTTGAGAGTATCTCCTAATAAGGGGGTGATGAGGTTCGGGAAAAATGGGAAATTGGCTCCAAGATACGTAGGACCATTTCCTATTATCGAGAGGATCGGACCAGTGGCTTACAGACTTGGGTTACTGGAGCACTTACACAGTATTCATGATGTCTTTGACATATCGTCACTGAGGCGGTATCTTCGGGATGAGTTGGCCCACACTCACATCGCGATAGAGGAAATTGATTTACAGCCCAACAGATCTTATGAGGATAGGCTAGTGGCTATCCTAGATCACATTGAGAGGAGACTGAGGTCAAAGGTAGTTCCACTTGTGCGGGTTCAGTGGCAGCATCACAATGTGGAGGAGTCCACTTGGGAGCGAGAGGCGGATATGCGTGAGAAGTATCCAGATTTATTTGTACCAGGTATGCCTTACTTTCTGAATTTCGAGACAAAATTTCGTTATTAGGGGATAAGTATGTAACACCCCGTATTTTTGAGAACTTAAATAATTATGTGATTAATTATTATTGTGGGATTAATTAAATTAATATGCGAGAATTAATTGCTGATTAATTCGGGCTTAAAAATAAATATTAACTAGCGTGACAAGAGTTGATACTTATTAATGAGAATTATTCGATATTACCGAGTGAACAAGTAATATGGAATTCTTGAATCTGATAAATTATCGAGAGTGAAATATACGACAATTTGGTATATTAAGTCGGGAGATGCGTGTGAGTCGTGTCGGGACTAATTGAATGGAATATAAAGGTAAATTATTTATAAGTAACTCGTATGGTAATTTTGAGTGCGCCGTTGAGTCCGGGAGGGTCAAGATAGTCAGAAAACACTGCCCGAGTATTTTATTTAGACTCCGAGAGATTTTAGGCCAAACCGGCACCCTGTAGGGGTAATTTTAATTTTTGGAGAAATTAAATGGATGAAAATTGGGAGTTTATTATATCATCCACGAGAGGTTCATTCGGGTTAAGATATACAAAAGTAAGGAACGGCGACATAGTGTGTGAGGGAGAACAAATTCCAAGAAGGAACGCCAAATTAGCACCACCTTGCACAACCACTGCCACCATCGTGTAGATCGAAACAAGAGGAACACACCCATACCAACAACATCAAGAGATCATACGGTTGATTTGAGGTAAGTGTTTATTACTTGCATGATTTAGTAATAATTATGTTCATGATTAGAGTAGGTGATAACCCATTAATTTATGAGATTTAATTTTGATGAAAACTTGATGATTTGATTCATATTGGGTCTGAGATTATAAGAGATTAAATTCCTTCATGTAGATAGGATATCATCCATGAATTTATAATAATTTCTATGAACAAATCTGAGTTATAGTAGTTCTTGAATGGAAATTGGAAGAACTAGGGTTTTAATGGTTTAATTTAGGGATTGAGTATTTAATTGATGTATTGTGAAGAATTAGTGATTCTAGATTGTTAGAAATCATCTAAATATGTTAGAGCATCTATTGGGTTTGTTGTTTGGGTGTTTAGGAATGAACAGTAAAGGTTTTAGAGGTGTTAATGGTGGAAAAACGCTGAAATCTGGGCAAGAAGACGAAACAGTGCATCTCGCGCGATGTCGCGCCTAGTCGTTCGAGCGAGATAGGGATGTCGCGCAAAGTCGCTCGAGTGACACATGGCAGTCATTCAAATGACGTTGCCATCTGGTTCAAGCGACGAGGTAAATTCTGGGAATTTTCTTAGAATCCAATTTTGGAATTTTCAATTTATTGGAGTGAGGGTAACTTCCAGTTAATAAATTTAAAACGAGATAGGTTTACGAGAAAGTGTGTGAGATTTATACTTTAAATATTTCGGGAAGAAGACTTACCTTGAAGATTATGAGAGATTTATGGTAATCTAATAATATTATACAATACGTAACAACGAGAATAAAATACGTATGGTAAGTATGCAACTAGGTTGGGAGAATACCTATAAATTTTAATAGGATGTGTGTATGACTATTATTTGATATTTTTGTTAAAGTGCACTAATGGGTGATAAACCGGGGGTGCAAGGTTATGTTGTTTAATACACTAAAGGGTGATAACCCGGGGGTGTAAGGTTTTTATTTAATGCACTAATGGTTAATAACCCGGGGGTGCAAGGATATTGTATTAAGTGCACTAATGGGTGATAACCCGGGGGTGCATGATCATTTTATTTACAACACTAATGGAAATTCAAACCGGGGGTCTAGGACTGGAATATATATATATATATATATAGGGATGTTGTGACTATATATATATATATATATATATATATATATATGAAAAATTCTACTAAGAGAAACTAGTAGTTATGGAAACAATGACATATGAAACAATCTTAATGAGATAAAGATTTAAATACTCTAAGAGTGAACATGAAAGGTAGTAAAATGTGATAGACTACTTATGAGTTATTGTATAGGTGATACGGAAATACTACGGTTGAATGTAGATAGTGTTATGCGACTTTGAACTAGTTAACTTGGGTAGAATTACTAGTACCATATAGAAGATGTGATAGGAGTGCACAAGAGAACAGAGGTGAGAACTTCATGTGAGAGCACGAATCTATCATGCACATAATACTTGCTTTAATAAAATTTTAAATACTTGCTAAAACATATTTTTACACATCAGGCTCTGACCCGTCTCTTGCATCTCTTTTCTCTCTTGCTATATACATATGTATTATATCAGGTACTCAGCCACAGGAACACCCGATTTAGAGACTTGGATTGCTTGGCGTGCTACGGCTAATGTGGAAGTCATAGGTCTTTACATTAGACGCTCCTATCATTTCTCTCAGTTCATCCAGACTTTTGATTTAGGGCATGTGTCGCCCATTC
This sequence comes from Sambucus nigra, assembly GCA_949130495.1. Lineage (NCBI taxonomy): Eukaryota > Viridiplantae > Streptophyta > Magnoliopsida > Dipsacales > Adoxaceae > Sambucus > Sambucus nigra. The sequence goes on along the minus strand of OX422221.1, from coordinate 359,045,435 downwards.
CTTAGACATTTTATCAGAAATTGTATTTAATTTACTTTCTATTCATTTTAGTTGGATTTAGTTTTACTACGGATATGGGGTTTAGAGTTTTGAACTGGAATGCTTTATCCAGTCGTATTTATTTCAGTACGTGATTCAGATTTATTATTTATTTTATTCAGATGAATGGTGAATGGATTATATTTAAATTCTTAGACTTAATAAATATGATTTTTGGTTATAATTTTAAAAAGGAAAATATTTTGGCACTAGCTTAATTTATATTATGTGATTAATAAAGTTAATGTTTATGACTGTGATGCTAAGAATGAACCAACCGAACATTCTGTTTAAAATTTTATAAAGGAATGATCACCCGATATTAAATTGGGCGGGGTGTCTCATCTTCTGCGATGGCTCAAATTTGAGATTCGATCCTAGTTTTTTCCTATCTTATGAAGTTTTCTTCTGAGGAGGAGGGATCTAGATTGGGTAATGGAGGATCCCTAGCTAGTCACCGAGGGAAGCGGGCATATCATAGGGATGGGGGATCATAGGGAGAGAGGGAGAGTATGAGAGAAAGAAAGTGTGGGGGTTTGCGCTGAGTCCCGTTGTTTTACTTCATTTCTTCTTTTTTGAAAGAAATGTAATGATGGCAACACATAGATATATGAATGGGATTTTATTTATTTATCTTTGCTTTAAATGAGTTAATCTACGTGCACTTTTTACTTTTCTTGTTGAGACCGTAGAAAGGATTAGAATTACTTAAAAGATAATTTATTTTAAAATAGGATGAGTTAAAAATATAAGAAAAATTCTGAATTCTATTTGAATAAAAATCATTTTGATTAAGTTTTTGTTTTGACAAAAAAGGAAAAATGGAATTTTATAAAAATTGAGGGATGCCGATCGACATACCCCTTATCCTTCCTATCAACAGGTTAGTCCAGTCAAATCACCCCAAACCTTTGATTGCACTCTCTTCAACTACTTTGTCTTGATGGGGTGGTGTTCCATCCGAATTTTGCAGGCTCCTTGCCTTTAGCAATGTTTTTCAATTATAAAAAGGGGGAAAGTGGAGAGGTTTCTTCACCCATTCACAATTTTCTTTCTCTTGCTTATTTCTTGCGTTTTGTTTTATTATTTTTAACATGGCTCTTCCCGTGAGTGCAAAATTCTCTTCTTATCTTCAAAATTTAGAGGCTATGTGTTCGTAGAATGTAGACTATGATGCATTTAACCTACGTTGGATTCTTTTGTGGCACAACCGACCAATTGACTAGAACATGCTGACGGCGATAGCACAATTTTAGTACCCTGAGGATCCTATTTTCCGTTTTGGTTTGGACGAGGTCTGCCTAACCTATGAGGGGTTTTTAGCTATGTTTTGAGTAAATCCCAGTGTGGACGTGGCCATGCCTGAATTTTCTCGATCTCCTCAGGCATTGTTGGTGGAATTTCTCCACAACTCACCTTCGGCGGCTCAGTCATTGATCATTGGAGGAGTGATCTGCCTCCCAGCTATGTTGTATTCCGTGCGTTTATGGGATGTCAATGATGCGGGTTATGACGGAGCCGTCGCTTTTGGCTTAACTTCGAAACTACTACTGGTGACCGAGGACCTTATGGTGGACCCTCAAATTGCTACCATTAATGCATGAATGTCATATCGTCGTAATCCTGCAACGGTGATACTGGTGGAGACTCTGAACGGTCTAGATGCTTGGCGGGAAGGCCGTTATGATATTCTGAGAGGTAGCCTAGTTATGCTATTCATGTGACTGTTCGAGAGATTTCGCTTAGCGGTCCCACCCTGAATATCCCTTGGCAGTTGTGTCGAATTTCTTCACTCGCTATTTCATTAGCTTTGGCCTGACTATAAAGATATGGGTAAACTGGTTTCTGGAGAACGAAGATCATGTCTACGCTAGTTAGTGCTCTGTTAGGGGGAGTTGTATCCTAATCTAGACTAGGGCAATACCAACATGTTCAGTTAGTTGGCCTCTGGTAGACCTCCTTCTATTTTCCCTGGCGGCTCCTGCATTAAGTCAGATGGGAGAAGATTGTACCTTATGGTACCTTAGATTTCTTCCCTGTAGAGAATTTGATGGAAGCCATGCGCACGCGGTTGGGCTCTCCGTGGGAGAATCGTTGACCGTTGATTCGTCCCTCTCAATCTGTTGGCAGAGTTTGACAAGTTTCTGGGGAATATATGAAATGGCTATGAAGGAGGGTAGTGTCTAAGATCTTGGCCGACGAGGATGGGCATAGGTGGTTTGCCATGTTTGACACTATGGAGGGGGCGTAGTGGTTTTCTTTAGGCTGGTCTGGACTTACCATCCCATTAAGCCCCTTCGGCATACTCTCCAGGTAGGGGAAGTTTGGGGGCCTCAAGATGCAGATAATGATGGATCCGGGTCCTCTGGTAGTTGCGGGTTGGATCTTTTGTGAAGCTGTTGATACTTGTGAAGCTTTTATGATGGTTATGTATTTGGTGATTTTTTGTTTTTTTGGAAATAATTTGGGAGGTTTGAGTAGTTTGTATAGGAGTAGTTTCCTTAAATGGAATAAAAAAGGAATTTAATTATATTGCTGTGCCTCCTGATGAGTTTTACATTTGGATTATCTATACCAATCGCTTAGGCATTAACATTCTTTTTGTTCATGTAAATGATAAAATTAATTGTCGTTCTCAAAGATAAGAAGAGAATAAGATTTTGTGAAAAAGAAGGGGGTCATGCCCATGTAAAGCGTATGAGCTGCCTACGTACCTCTAGGGGTTTTGAAAATTTATGAGTTTCATTTATGAAAGCAAAAGATTTTTTAGAGGATCAGTCCCCACGTAGTTTTGAGCAGAGGGAAATGAAGAATTTTTTTATGTGGGGATGAGAGGAGTTGTAGCACGCTGAGATTTCAGACTAGGGGTAGAATTTTTTAAGACAGTCCAGGTTGATTGGATGCACCATCTCTTCGCTGTCAAGGTCGGTGTGCATAGTGGCCCCACCGGACATGATCTTCTTTACGATATAAGGGCAACTCCAATTTGTCTTAAATTTATCTTTGGGGTCCCATACAGGTTCTATGATTTATTTTAGGGATAAATCCCCTTCTCGGACACCACGGTACTTGACTCTACGGTTGAACAATCGCATTATCTGACGATGGTAGCCTTGTATATGATATAGAGCCTTTAGCATCCTTTTGTGTAAGAGCGATAACTTGTCAAGTCAGATCTGATGCCAGTCTTGTTCATTGACTTTGCTTTCAAGCACAATGCATAGTGAATATATTTATAGTTCAACGAGTAGGACTGCTTCCATTTCGTATACCAGAGAGTAAGGGGTAGCCCCATTTAATTAATTCATTATTCTGTTAGTTATGGGTTTAACCATTTAGGCTACTTAACCATCCATTTATTTACTCTCTTTAACCCTTTTCCATTCCTTTATGAACATTAATAGATTTACGCATTTACTTGCCCATTCCACCTTTACCGGAGCATTTATTACATTCATTCAAGTTAGGTTAACACTTTTTACCACACAACCCATTTCTTGATATGTTCCATATTTCCTTTATCGTTTCTCAGAATTTTCATATACCGCATGCTTCCACGGGCTCTACACCGCCGACTATATGTACCATAGGCTCTGGCCATTGATTTAGGGCTTTTCACCCAAGGGCTTCAGACCCTTATTGCTTTATTCCAGTGTTATCCGAGTTCCCTTTTATGTGTTTAAACATTTTGTAAATGTCCACATTATTCCACTTTTATCGATAAAAGCCAAAAGCTCATACTTAACCGTCCATTTTTTCTTTAACACTTGAAAAATGATTTCTTTCCCTTTTAAGTCCTTTATTCACACACACACACACACACACACACACACGTGTTAATTCAATACCAAAATCATCCATGTTTTAGGACTTAATATATTATTCAACCCACACTAGTGTACAAGCATTCTTTGATATTTTATACCATAAAAATATTCCACTCCAAGTAAACTACCAATTTATAACTTTGTTTGCCAAACTTGATATTTAGTCCTTTAACTAGTGTTGTTTTTAAAAGAAAAAGGTTATTAAGCTTCCAACTTAACATTTTAAACACCTTTTAGCCATTTTAACACTTGTTCAATATGACAATTGCCCCACTTTATTACTTGCTACTTTAACATCTTTAATATATAAAATCACACCTTTTTACATATTAAAGTCCCGTTTTCTCAACATTTGAATTACATACTTTATTTATGAAATTTCGCACCGTAACACCCACTTCACTACTATTCACACATTTAACACCTTTAAATTCCATTATTCACTTTTACTCCACACTTTATGTAAAACCATATCTTTCATACATTTCAGCCTTTAAACCCACTTTACTTTCTTCATGAGTTTCACACACTTTAAAATACTTATTAACGCAAAAGTCTTTCCTTCTCGTGTTTATCTTCATTATTCATGTAAAAAATCACCCTTTAATTTCATAAAATGGTTTAAACAAACCAGATATATTTAATTGCATAAAATCACATTACTCATCCTTTAAACACCATTTTAACAAATTTTACTTCATAAAATGCTCAAGACATATATTCCAGAAAATTCTACATTTCTAAAACTCATTTTGAATCTCCTATTTGAAACCCATTTTCAAACAAATGATAATACGATTATTAATCAACACTTAGAAGCAAACTAACATCAATCCTACATATATTTAGCCTAATATATGTAAATAAACATGTTGAATTTATACTATGCTAAACAAACATAAATCAAAGTTAGTTTTTCCCACCTTAATGTGTTGTAAAATAATGGATATGGTGAAGAAAATGGAGGACCCCCACCTCTAAAGGTGGCCTCCAGGGGGTCTCTAAAATTCCACCAAATCTTGTCTCCATGAAGCCATTCCTCGTCTTCACGTGAGATCTTTTTAGTACCCAAGGAACCTTCTTCAAACTCCATCTTCAAATACCCATTAAATATCAAGAACATCATCTTCTTCATCTAACAAGTTGTCCTTGTGTTTATACAAGTGTTTGGGAGATTGGGTGTGATATCTAATGGTGGTAAATGGGCATGGGTGTGATAGGAAGGGGTGTAACAATTTGAGGCAGAAGGTTTTCCTCCATGGGATTCCAAACTAGAGAGAGAGATAGAGAGAGAGAGAGAGAGAGAGAAGTTTAGAAGTCTGATTGGATTTTCTCTCCTAACTCACACAATTTTTTTCTTATAACCCAACAAATGGGAGTGTTACCAAATCGGGCAACCTTATCACCCTAAAACCTCCCAATATAAGGTACTAGTGTAAGGCCCTAAAATATGATTAGGAAGGTTAATTACATGATTAATTACAACTTAGGAGATATAAGTTATAAATTGGTTATGTGTGTTAAACATGTTAACTATCATGTTTAGGGGATGCATGCTCCTGTGATATATGTGTTGTTTACATTAGGTGCTAATTGAGCTTTTGATCGGGGATACCATGTTTAGAACATATGATTAGTTATGTGGATAAATACATCATAAATTATTTTTTTTAATGCATGATTATGTTTATAAAATTAAATTAGGATGTTGATAAGAAATTGGCAATGTTTGGTCGCCAAATGTGAAAGTTTTGAGATTTTCGATAAATTGCTACTTTCCTGTTCGAGCCCAAATTAGGCGTATTAATTTTATGATTTTGGGAAACCACAAAATATGAAAGTTGTAGATATTTAATTTATCTACTCATATACACAAAGAGGGAGTAAATCGGGGCCAGTGATAGTGAGTACTGGTAATTTTACCAAGGTGGGACAAATGTGTCATTAATGGAATTGTCTAATTCGACCTTTCATCCAACCAATCACGTGTTACCACTACCCCTATTGCTATTGGACCACTATACAACGTATTTATGATTATAAATGAGAGGTATATATTCTTACTCATAAGAATTAACAAGTTTTGCCTAAAGAGAGAGAAAGAGAAGAAAGTTAAGGAAGAAATCTTTGGAAAATTTCTACAAATCAAGGAATCCTCGTAAGGTAATTACATCTTTATTAAAGTTGGTCACATGGATGAGTTCTATACTTGGGATGTTTTTATTTTTGATTTGGATAATGATACCCATATTGCTGAATTGTGTTGGAACAAGGATGGGTTAAGAACATAAATTAGAACTAGAGTTAGGATCGTAAATGCATACTTTAAAGTCCTAAATTTACATCATCTTTTCGTAAAGTATTTTGATTTAGAAAATTAATTATTATGATGTATATTTCTGCTAAAACATTTTTATTATATGTTTCCATGAATTATACCCAAGGTCAAGGTTATGTATGCTTAAAAACGTTAAGTTATGCCTTAATGTTCTATTTTGACCTAGTTATGCTAAAAGTGGCATAAATCATGGAATACTTATTGGAATTGAGTGATTCTAGTTGGAGAGTAAAATAGCCTCATAAATGTATAACATATCCTAAAATTGTGTAAAAATATCAAGTAATGAACCTTTGGCGATAGTTTGAAGTTTTTGTTTAAAATCTTCCCAAAAGGAGCAAGAATGCAAACCAAGTGTTTGACGTTTTGCTCGACATAGAAAATGAGACCTCAAAAATATGAAACATTAATTTTATAGTATTAAATGTGTTTACTGATTTTGGGTGGAATATCATGCGAAGTTATGTTGTATAAAAATTATGAAAATTCCAGGAAATTGAAGTTGTGTTGCTATTTTTCTTGAGAAACGATTTGGAAAAGGTTGTAATAAAATGGGCATAACTTTGTCTAGAGAATTGGTAATTTAATTCCGTAAATTTTGTTAGAACCCTAATTACTTGGGTGTTATAGAAATGTGAAGTATCATATTTATTTCCTCCTTATTTATTTCTGATTGACTAAATGATGTGATGTATTACTAGGTTTAATGTTAATTGGTGTATTCAGATACTAATGACGTTGACTTATTAGGTGGGGAAGCAGATAATACTACCATACCAAGGAAGTAGTTTGGTATTAATCTTTCTCCAAATCCAAGGTGAGTGACCTTTCCTATGAAATATAGATGATTATATGTTCATATGGAAATGTGTACTTCAATACATATGTTAAAATGCTTATGGAAGTGATGTTGTATTTAGAAAACATATGCATATGATTGAAATGTTATGTGATGTTATTTAATGTTAATGACTGTGGTGGGTCCTATAGGATGTGGCGGTCCTATTAATCTAACTTAAAGGTTTGTGCACTCGAGCCTAATAAAGGGATGTCGTGGTCCCCAATAACTGTGGTGGATTAATTGGACTGTGGCGGGTCCAGACTTGCGAGAGTTTCACAATTCCTGTTGGGTTATAGCATTAGAACAAAATAAAAATGGTTATTCAATTTGGTTATAGGTGTGGTATATGATCATTCACTAAGCTTATATTGCTTACACTCATGTAATGTTATGTTTCAGTTATGCCTATCGTTTGGAGTTCACTGCTAAGTTAGGACCTTAAAACGGGGGAGTGACGGATATCTAGTATGGTTTGAATATCAAAAATCTTGTTGTGTAAATATTAAACTAAAGATCTTGGTTTTGTAAAGTTGTGTAGTACTTATAGGTGACATGTAAATGTAGTTATGTTTTGATCTACACATACCTTTGAAAAAAAAATCTCATGCTATTTTTCCTTAGAGATTTAAATTAAAGCATTGTTTATTATTTAAGGCAATTTATCGCTAATTAACAAGGATGAGTTTAACTTAATTAAGTCGGGGCGCAACAACTTGGTATCAGAGTGTGGTTATTAGGTTCTGGATAGGGTGTGACGGTCTATATTGGTAGTGGACACTAGAAAGTGAGTTTGTTATGCACCTGGATTTTGACCAATAATGTTAATATTAAACTGCTGCTATTGTATTTTGTTTAACTAAATAATATTGCAGTTAATGATGGATCCACATGAGCCGCATGATGGAGCAGAGGGTGAGGCATCTTATGTTCCTAATAGTCAGCAAGGACATAGACATATTCAAGTGGAGGAACCAGAGGTGCAACAACAACCTATTGATGAAAGAATATTACGTGTTGTGGCACAACTTATGAAATAAGAAAGAGGTGGAGAACATGGTGGGGATAGGGACAAATTGCATGAGAGGTTCATGAATTTAAATCCTCCAGCATTTACTGGGACTACGGATCCGTTAGTGGCAGAGGGGTGGATTAGAAAGATGGAAACAATATTCAAGGTGATGGAAGTGCGAGATGAACAAAAGATTTTGTTAGCAACCTTTAGGTTAGAGGATGATGCAAAGTTATGGGGGATGCAACAGAAATGTTACTTACTACAATGGGGGAGTGGTACCAATAAATCTTCCACAAATTACATGGGAGAGGTTTGTGAAGGTGTTCTTTGAAAAATATTTCCCAAGGCTTTATAGGAAAGAGAAAGAGGAAGAATTTATCACGTTGAAACACGGGAACCGAACAGTGGCAGAGTATGAAGCTTTATTTATATCCTTATCTAGATTTGCACCTGACTTGGTGAGGACGGAAGAAAGTAAATGTGATCGGTTTTAAACCGGGATGAGTGTAGATATAAAAAGCATGGTTTCTAATATGCGTAATACCCCGTAATTTTAAATGACTTTTAAAATGGGTTATATTTTAAATTAATGGATTAATTAGATTTTATTATTAATTAATTCATTCGGGTTTTATCCGGACGGTGGACATTAAAATGGATGATTCTGAATATTACTTAAAGATATTTAGGTAATATATGAATGTGATGTCATTGATATGACTGTATGATATAAATTCGGTAATTTATATTTTTAGTCAGACGCGATATGGGACGTGTCGGGACTAATTTATTAAATTAAATTAAAAAGGAAATTTATTTTCTATCGACCTTATAGTCATTTCGACTGCGTCGTTGCGTCTGGAAGGTTCGAAATAGTCAGAAAAGTCTATTTGGATGTTAATTTTGAGTCTCGGGTCATTTGGAAATGAATAGACAACCCGAAAGGGCATTTTGGTCATTTTTCTAGGTGGATGAATAGTGATTTCGGATTTTGTCCTATTATAAGTATTGGTAGATTAAGTGTATGTGGGTTATTCATCTCCTCTACACAAATTAGAGAAATCATCTTCCTAGAGAGAGTGAAAGGGTGTTTGGGAAGGGAAACGCCTACTTGGGAAGGAAAAGAACAAGAACCAAGGTTCACCACCACCAACCACCACCGGAGTTTGACCGTAGAAGGGACAACCAACTGAGATATACTACACCAAAGGATCAAACCTTCAAAAAAGGCAAGTGTTTGATAATGGCAATTTAAGTTCGTATATTGTCCATGTTAGAATAGTTATGAAAAGAGAAGATTATTCATGTTTGGAAGAAATAATGGAGTGATTAAATGGATTTCTAGAAACTGAAATGATATAGGAATTAAACTCATGTTGTAGGATGAAAATAATCACGAAATAATCATATATCTATGGAAGAAAAATCTGAAAACCATTGAAGTGTTCTTGAAGTTAATATGTTGATGATTTTCTCGAAAATGAGGAGATAAACATGCTTTTTAATCCAATCCCTTGATGATTCTAGGATGTTTAGAGTATTGGAAATCGTTCATATATGTTGATATATCATGTAGTAAATATTATAAGTCATTTGTGATGTTTAGATGAAGGTTTAAATGATCATAAGTTACTAAACCCATAGTTGCAGATAATGCAGAAAACCAGGCTGTGACCTGAGGGATCGATCGATCGACCCCTCCCTTCGATCGATCGACCTCCCCAGAATATGTAAAGTTGTTTCTTTTTAAATGTTGATTCTTATCCCAAACCTTTTATGGATCTTTGATGATTATTATTTGGATATTATGGGACGTAGAAAATATCAGTAAACCCTTGATAAGATTTGAATTAATTTGATTTGGATTCAAGTGATTAAAATGATGAAAATTATATTAAATGGAATTTCGGTTGCTAGATTCATTTGTTAAATTCCAAATGGGGATGTATGAGGATTAAAGATAGGACTAGAATGGATGATTTAATATAACTCCTGGGTATCCTTAAGTTTACAAGAGGGTTTAATCCTAAGGGAAAGAAGATGTGTTTATAAGAGATTTGAAACTATCGGTTTTAACCTTAATTAAAAGGAGGACTAAACTCGTAGTAATTCGGGAGAAATGATGTTATGGACCAGTAGGATATTAGTGACTTCTTACTGAATATATGTTAAGGAAAAACCTATTTGAATCATGTGTTTTGAGTGAGGGTAGCCTTAGGGTTACAATTTGAACATCAAGGACTGAGTTTAAGCTCATTATTGATTGTGCAAGGACTAAGTGTAATACGAGCGCTTAGAAGTATGGCTCCTTGATAGAGATGGGAGTTTAGAACACATTTGGTTGAAAGAAGGTATGAGGTTATCCCGATCGCATAGTTGAAGTTGTCGGACCTCCTCGATCGACAAAGTTAAGTAGTAGTGTATTGGAGGGGCTCCTTGTTTGGATTTTGCTTTGTGAGACGCTCCGCGCATGAACCTTAACGACGTCGGGAGTGGAGAGATTTTATAGGATGAGAGGATAATTAAATTATGAAGTAAAGATATGATATTTTAATACGTGGAATTTAAAAGAGATATAATGCTACGAATGGGAAATATCTTAGGGTAGTGATATTACCTTATTGATATTATGTTATAGGTATGATAATACCTATTTGATTGATTGATGATTTATGTGTATGACATACCTAGCTTACTTGCTATCGGTGGGAGGTTTGCGTGTGAGGACAGTCATATCCTGATGAATCAATGGGATCTTTGATTTTTCGCTCGAGAACATAGGTCTATGAAAGACTTATCGGGGAGTTGATAAGTCCGCTTACTGTGGGTACGTAGGTATGTGCGTGACCCATGGATACGAGAACTATGCTTGCCTCCAATTTGTTTGTTGTTGTTTGTGGTTCGAGGAATCCTTACCGAACCTTTAGTCCCCTATTCGGCGACCTGCGATGATGGGACATGATAGCAGAGTAATGCATTGCACCGCAGCTATGACTCGGGGTGCCGTATTATATATGAATATATATATAATGGATTAAATAATTGAATGGATATATATTGTGGTTAAATCTATCTACAGTGATAATTGTAGATAACGGTGAATAGAGAAAGATAATGGAATTAAGTTAATGAATGTTTATTCTTACAGAATTGAAAAGCTTAATTCATATTAATGAGAAAAGATTCATGTTAATGAGAAACGATTCATATAAATGAGAAATGTAAATGAATAATAATGTGACGTATGGTATGGGACATACGGGGATTATGATATGGGAATGGAATTATAATATGGAAACTGGGAAAGAGGAACCATTAACTAGGAGGTTAATAGGAAACGTTAAGTGTGCACTCTAGTTGAGAGGTGAGAATAGCAAGTGAGCGTTGGATCTAACATGTACATAATAAATGCTTTATTGCACTTGTTAAATACTTGCTGTTTTAAAAAATCATCTACACATTCGGCATCTGACCCGTTTCCTTGCATATTTTCTTTTCTATTGTATCTTCTATATCAGGTGTGCAGCAACAGGGACGCCAACCTTAGCGGATTATGTTGAACTATGGAGCTATGGAGATTTTGCTTAGACGCCTTTCATCTTTTGATTCACAGTATTCTTAGTTAGGGCATGTCGCCCAAAGGATTCAGTTATCTTTTTCTATCGGGGTTAAATACTATTGTATTCGGGACTTTTTTATACATTTCACATTATTGGGATTATTGTAAAGGATTTATATTATTTGGGAATGTTTATTCCAATTGCATTTAAATTCTTTTGAGTTATTTATTGTGTTATCAGTGTTGTAGAATAAAATGTGTAGTGTTATTCTTAAACTGGAAATGGATTTTGTTAAATTAAAATTTGGAAAGTTTTTAACACCAGCTTAATTGGGTATTGGGTGAGTTGTAAATATTTTCGACAGTGATGCTAAGAATGAGCCAACTGTATATTCTGTTTTAATTTGGTATGGGACTGGCCACCCGGTATTTAATTAGGCGGGGTGTTACAATATGAAGATCACGGATTATGTGGACTTGGTGGATAGGGCCATGGTGTCAGAAAAGTCAATAAAAGAAATGCAAGTTAAGATCATATGGATGGGAGGCGGGAACTTCAACTCAGAGTGTATCACGAGGAGTACCTAAGGGCCAAGAATTTAAAAATAATAGAAATACACGTGGAAGATTTCAAGCTCGAGGTGGAAGGACTGGGATGAATCGGTCAGAAAATGCATCTGTGATGGGACTGAGCACCATATTTTGTTATAGATGTGGTGGTCAAGGGCACATGTCTCGTGAGTGTACAATAGCTGAGATGACACCTTTATGTTTCGATTATCATCAATCGGGGCACTTACAAAAGAATTCTCCAGCGATGGGAGCTAAAACTTCATTTGGGAGTGTGATAGTAGGAGATAGGATTTCTACACCGAAAGTACATAGGGGAGGTAGAGGAGGCGTGTCTCAAAACCAAGGCCAAGGCAGAGTGTTTGCAGTGACGCAACAAGATGCACAAGCTATGCCTAACGTAGTGACAAGTGCATTTCCTATTGGTGATAAATATGCTTATTTGTTGATAGATCCTGGTTATACATATTCTTTTGTGTCTTTACTTTATCTGTTGCATCTTAATAAACCATTATCATCATTAGATTCTGGTTTAGTTATTGTTACTCCAGTGGGGGGGTTGGGTTTTATTGAGAGTGTATATAGGGAGTGTGTGGTGCGAGTGCGTGAAAAAGAATTACTAGTTGACTTATTACCTCTCGATATGAGCGACTTTGATGTAATACTGGGTATGGATTGGTTAGCCTTATAACATGTATGTTTGGATTTCTTTAAAAAGGAGGTAGTGTTTCGATTACCGGGTGAACCTGAATTTAAATTTATTGGGGAACGAAATGCCACTCCAATATGTTTGATCTCTGCTACAAAATGTCATGAAATACTAATAAAAGGATGTGAGGGTTATCTTGTTCATGTGGTGGACACACGACAAGAGGCTGGAAAACTATCAGATATATCAGTAGTTAATGAGTTTGCAGATGTCTTCCCAGAAGAACTCCGAGGGTTAGTGCCGCGCCCCGAATTAATTCGGTTACGTAAGTATGTGTCTGATCCTTCACATGTATTTACTTCACAACCGATAGAGCTTCAAGAGGACCTAACCTACGTGGAGGAACCAATTGCTATTGTAGATCTAAAGGAGCAAGTGTTACGTAGTAAAACCATTTCACTAGTTAAGGTGATGTGGAGAAGTCAGAATGCGGAGTATGCCACCTAGGAAGGGGAGGATAACATGAAGAAGCAATATCCTCAATTGTTTGGTAAGTTTCTTATGCGTTAAATTTCGAGAACGAAATTTTTATAAGAGGGGTAGAATTGTAAGGCCCTAAAACACGATTAGTAAGGTTAATTATACGATTAAGTATAAGTTATGAGTTATAAGTTATAAATTGGTTATGTGGTTAAATGCATCATGAAAATATGTTTCTAAATGCATCATTATGTTTATAAAAATTAAGCTAGAGTGTTGATGCGAAAGTGGCGATGTTTGGTCGCCAAATGTGAAAGTTATGAAATTTTGAGTAAATAATTACTCTTCTGTTCGAGCCCAAATTAGGTGTACTAGTTTTATGATTTTGGGAAAACACAAAACATGAAAGTTGTATATGTTTAAGTTATATACTCATAGACACAAAGTGAGAGTAAATCGGGGCCCGAAATAGTGAGTTATGGTGATTTTACGAGGCAGGACAAATCTGTCATTAACGGAATTGTCCTATTGGACCCCTTGCCCAACGAATCGCGTAATACTACCTTAAATTGGTCACATAGCCACGTTTTTAAGATTATAAGGCAGGACTTATCATCCTTTTCATTTCCTATTACAAGCTTGAGAAAAATATGCTTATGGAGAGAGAAAAACAAAGTTAAGGAAGAATTTCTTTGAAAATTCACCATAAATCGAGAAATTCTCGTGAGGTAATTACATCTTTATTAAAGTTTGTCACATGGATGAGTTATATACTTGGCATGTTTTTATTTCTGATTTGGATATATATTTTAATGATACCCATATTGCTGAATTGTGTTGGAACAAGGATGGGTTAAGAACATAGGTTAGAACCAAAGCTAGGATCGTAAATGCATACTTTAAGTCCTAAATTTACATCATATTTTCATAAAGCATTTTGATTTAAAAAATCCATGATTATGAGGTATATTTCTTCTAAAACATGTTTATTATATGTTTCCATGAATTATACTCAAGGTCAAGGTTATGTATGCTTAAAATTGTTAAGTTATGCCTTAATGTTGTATTTTGACCTAGTTATGCTAAAAATTGTATAAATCATGGAATACTTATTGGAATTGAGTGATTCAAGTTGGAGGGTAAAATAAACTCATACATGTATAACATATCCGAAAATTGTGTAAAAATACCAAGTAATGAACCCTTGGTGATAGTTTGAAGTCGTGGTTTAAAATCTGCCCTAAAGGAGCAAGAATGCATACCAAGTGTTTGACGTTTTGCTCGACATAGAAAATGATCCCTAGAAATTATGAAACATTAAATTTGTATTATTAAATGTGTTTACTGATATTGGGTGGAATATCATGAAAATTTATGTTGTACAAAAATTATGAGAATTCCAGGAAGTTGAAGTTGTGTTGTTGTTTTTCTTGAGAAACGATTTGGAAAAGGCTGTAATAAAATGGGCATAACTTTGTCTAGCAAATTCGTAATTTAATTTTGTAAATTGTGTTAGAACCCTAATTAATTGGGTGTTATATAAATGTGAAGTGTCATATGTAACTACTCCTTAGTTATTTCTGATTGACCAAATTATGTGATGTGTTACTGGGTTTGATGTTAATCGGTGTATTCAAATACTAACGACATTGACTTGTTAGGTGGGGAAGCAACTAATACTACCATACCAAGGAAGTAGTTGGTATTAATCTTAGCACTAAATCTAACGTGAGTGACCTTCCTTATGAAATATAAATGCTTATAATTTCATATGGAAATGTGTAGTTAAACGCATGTGTGAAAATGTTTATGGGAGTAATGTTGTATTTATGAAACATATGCATATGATTAAAAATGTTAAGCGATGTTATATGATGATATGGACTAGTGAGTCCTTTATCTAATGTTAAGGACTGTGGTGGGTCCTACGGGATGTGGTGGTCCTGTTAATCCAACTTAAAGGTTTGTGTACTCGGGCCTAATAAACGGATGTAGTGGTCCCTAATTACTGTGGTGGGTTAATTGGACTGTAGCGGGTCCAGGCTTGCGAGAGTTTCACAATTCCTGTTGGGTTATAGCATTAGAACAAAATAAAAATGGTTATTCAAATTGGTTATATGTGTGGTATGTGGTCATTCACTAAGCCTTTATAGCTTACACTCCTTAATGTTTTGTTTCAGGTATGCTTATAAATTGGAGTTCACTGCCAAGTTAGGACCTTAAAACGGGGGAGTGACGGATATTTAGTATGGTTTAAATATCAAGATTCCTTTTGTGTAATTATTAAACTAAGGATCTTGGTTATGTAAAGTTATGTAGTACTTATAAGTTATAAGTAAAGGCAGTTATGTTTTCATCTACACATACTTTTGGAAAAAAAAAATCTTATGCTATTTTCCTCAGAGATTTAAATTAAAGCATTGTTTAAGGAAATTTATCTCTAAATTAAAGGATGAGTTTAACAAAATTAATTCGGGGCGCGACAGTTAGCACCAGACCGTGAGGTGGAATTTTCGATTGAGTTGGTACCTGGAACTGCAGCAATATCTATTGCACCATATCATATGTCACCTATAGAATTAAAAGAGCTAAAGATACAGTTGCAAGATTTGTTAGATCATGGTTTTATAAGTCCTAGTGTATCACCGTGGGGAGCCCCAGTATTGTTTGTGAAGAAGAAAGATGGAACCGTGAGGCTGTGCATCGATTATCATCAATTGAATAAGGTGACTATCCGTAACAAATACCCACTACCCCGTATTGATGACTTGTTCGATCAGTTGCAAGGAGCCAAAGTGTTTTCCAAGATCGATCTTAGATCCAAATATCATCAATTGAAAGTAAGAGATTGTGACATTTCGAAAACTGCATTTCGTTCCAGGTATGGACATTATGAATTTCATGTCATGCCATTTGGGTTAACAAATGCACCGACCGTATTCATGGATTTGATGAACCGTAGATTTCACCCATACGTGGATTCTTTTGTTATTGTCTTCATTGATGATATTTTGATATATTCTCGTAGTAGGGATGATCACAAACACCACCTGCATATTATTTTACAGACCTTGCGAGAGAAGAAGTTGTATGCTAAATTTTCTAAATGTGAATTTTGGTTAGACAAGGTAGTATTTTGGGGGCATGTTATTTCTGCTGATGGTATTTGTGTGGATCCCAAGAAGGTAGAAGCAGTAATGAATTGGGAAAGACCAACTAGTGTGACAGAGGTATGTAGCTTTTTGGGATTGGCGGGTTATTACAAGAGGTTTATACCGGGTTTTTCTTCTATTGCATTGCCATTGACTAAGCTTACCAGAAAGGAGAACAAGTTTCTCTGGAGTGGCGATTGTGATAAAAGCTTTGAAAAATTATAGGGTAAGTTGACATCAGCTCCAGTATTGACAATCCCAATGGGTACAGAAGGTTTAGTTATTTATAGTGATGCCTCGTATTAAGGATTCGGTTGTGTGTTAATGCAGCATGGAAAGGTAATTGATTTTGCTTCTCGACAGTTAAAGATACATGAACGCAACTAACCTACACACGATCTTGAGTTGGCTGCAGTAGTTTTTGCATTAAAAATCTGGAGACACTACTTATATGGTGTTAGTTGTGAAATTTTTACTGACCATCAAAGCTTAAAATACTTGTTTACACAAAAAGACTTGAACTTGAGGCAAAGAAGGTGGATGGAACTTATAAATGATTAATTGCACGATACATCACCATCCGGGTAAAGCTAATGTTGTTGCTAATGCTTTGAGTAGAAAATCTCTAGGCATAGTATCTTGTATTTATTGTTTTCGAGTTGACCTGCTGAGAGAGTTAGCTTTAATGGGGGTGGAATTAACTTTGAATGAGTCTTACGGAATAATAGCACATTTAAATGTTAGACCCACGTTGATAGACTGGATAAAACAAGCACAAGCAGGAGATATAGAATTGGAGAAAGTTAGAGATAATATGAAAAAGGGTAAAGAAAATGAATTTTCTATTCGGGACTATGACATTGTTAAGTACGGAAACCGTTTGTGTGTACCTAACGTGCCTGATTTAAGAAGAAAGATTTTAGAGGAATCCCACTGTTCTTTATAGGCTATGCATCCAAGGAGCACGAAACTGTATAGAGACTTGAAACAATGTTATTGGTGGCCGGGAATGAAAAACTACATTGCAGATTTTGTTGCTAAATGTCTAGTTTGCCAACAGGTGAAGGTGGAGCATTAGAAGCCAAGTGGTTTACTAAAGCCCTTACCTATTCCTAAGTGGAAATGGGAGCATGTTACTACAGATTTTTTTGTAGGTTTACCAAAATCATCACGAGGGTTTGATTCTATTTGGGTTGTCGTTGATAGGTTGACTAAGTCTGCACATTTTCTTCATGTTAAAACTACTTACTCCATGGATAGATATGCCAAATTATATATGGATGAGATTATTAGATTTCACGGTGCACCTGTTTCTATCATTTCTGATTGAGATCCTAAGTTTACTCCTCACTTTTGGCCTAGTTTACAACAAACTTTGGGGACTAAACTAAAATTTAGTACAGATTTTCATCCTCAGACTGATGGGCAGTCAGAAAGAACGATCCAGACACTCAAAGACATGTTACGAATTTGTGTATTGGAGTTTAAAGGTAGTTGGGATGAACACTTGCCACTAATAGAGTTTGCTTATAATAATAGCTATCATTCGAGTATTGAGATGGCTCCTTATGAAGCTTTGTATGGGAGAAAATGCAGAACTCCAGTGTGTTGGACTGAAGTAGGAGAACTTAAACTACTTGGACCGAAAATTGTACAGCAGACTACAGAAAAGATAAATCTTATCCATAATCACTTGAAGGTGGCGCAAAGTAGACATAAAAGTTATGCAGAAAACCGAAGGAAAGAATTGAAATTTGAGGAAGGTGATCGAGTATTCCTAAGTATTTCTCCTTGGAGAGGGGTTATGTGATTTTGGAAGAAGGGAAAGTTAAGTCCCAGGTACATTGGCCCTTATAAGATAGCGAAACTGGTTGGAGCTGTAGCTTATAAATTGGCGTTACCACCAGAATTTTCCTGAATACACGATGTTTTTCATATATCCATGTTACGTAAGTATGTGCCCGATCCTTCATATGTGTTTATTTCACAATCGATAGGGCTTCAAGATGACTTATCCAATGTGGAGGAACCAATTGCTATTGTAGATCGAAAGGAGAAAGCGTTACGTAGTAAAATCATTTCACTAGTTAAGGTGATGTGGAGAAGTCAGAATGTGGAGTATGCCACCTGGGAAGGGGAGGATAACATAAAGAAGCAATATCCTCATTTGTTTGGTAAGTTTCTTATGCGTTAAATTTCGAGGACGAAATTTTTATAAGAGGGGTATAATTGTAAGGCCCTAAAACATGATTATGAAGGTTAATTACATGATTAATTATATCTTAGGAGTTATAAGTTATAAATTGGTTATGTGTGTTAAACATGATAACTATCATGTTTAGGGGATGCATGCTCCTGTGATATATGTGTTGTTTACATTATGTGCTAATTGAGTTTATGATCGGGGATACCATGTTTAGAACATATGATTAGTTATGTGGTTAAATACATCATAAATTATTTTTTAATGCATGATTATATTTATAAAAGTAAATTAGGGTGTTGATACGAAATTGGCAATGTTTGGTCGCCAAATGTGAAAGTTTTGAGATTTTCGATAAATTGCTACTTTCCTGTTCGAGCCCAAATTAGGCGTATTAATTTTATGATTTTGGGAAACCAAAAAATATGAAAGTTGTAGATATTTAAGTTATCTACTCATAGACACAAAGAGTGAGTAAATCGGGTCCCGTAATAGTGAGTAATGGTAAATTTACCAAGGTGGGACAAATGTGTCATTAATGGAATTGTCTAATTCGACTTTTCATCCAACCAATCACGTGTTACCACTACCCCTATTGCTATTGGACCACTATACAACGTATTTCTGATTATAAATGAGAGGTATGTATTCTTACTCATAAGAATTAACAAGTTTTGCCTAAAGAGAGAAAAGGAGAAGAAAGTTAAGGAAGAAATCTTTGGAAAATTTTTATAAATCAAGGAATCCTTGTAAGGTAATTACATCTTTATTAAAGTTGGTCACATGGATGAGTTCTATACTTACCATATTTTTATTTTTTATTTGGATATAAATTTTAATGATACCCATATTGCTGAATTGTGTTGGAACAAGGATGGGTTAAGAACATAAGTTAGAACTGGAGCTAGGATCGTAAATGCATAGTTTAAAGTCCTAAATTTACATCATCTTTTCGTAAAGCATTTTGATTTAGAAAATTCATTATTATGATGTATATTTCTGCTAAAACATGTTTATTATACGTTTCCATGAATTATACCCAAGGTCAAGGTTATGTATGCTTAAAAACGTTAAGTTATGCCTTAATGTTCTATTTTGACCTAGTTATGCCTTAGGGTCCGTTTGGTTGGCATAATTTGCCTAGGCAAATGCCAAAAAGTTGGCAAATATGAAAATTTGCCCACATTTTAGCTATTTGGTTGCATAATTTGCCTAGGCATTATTTGCCAATGTACAACACCTCCTATGCACAATTTGTGGGCAAATTTTGCTTACCTATTTGAGTGGAAAATATTTGCCCACAAATTTGCCAACTTCTTAAACGATTTTAATGTTTTAAAAAATAATTTAAAAACTGTTTTAAATAATTAAAAAACTGTTATGAATATTTAAAAATTATTTTGTAATGTTTCAAAAACTGTTTTTAATATTATAAAAAAATGTTAAGAAAATGTTTACAATTTTTTTAAAAATCGTATTAACAAAATATTGTAAAAAAAAAACTGTTTTTAAAAAACCGTATTAACAAAATATTGTAAAAACTGTTTTTAACATTTTTAAAAACTGTTGTGAATATGTTATAAAAACAGTTTTAAAGTTTTAAAAAATAATTTTAAAGACAGTTTTAAATATTTAAAAAAATTGTTATATATATTTAAAAACTGTTTTGTAATGTTTTGAAAACTGCTTTTAATATTATAAAAAATTGTTAAGAGAATGTTTTACAAATTTTTTGAAAAACCGTAATAAAAAAATTTTGTAAAACAGTTTTTAACATTTTTAAAAACTGTTTTGGATATATTATAAAAACTATTTTAAAGTTTTAAAAAACATTTTTTAAAACTGTTTTAAAGAGTTTAAAAAAATTGTTGTGAATGTTTAAAAACTGTTTTGTAATGTTTTGAAAACTGCTTTTAATATTATGAAAAATTGTTAAGAGAATGGTTTAGAAATTTTTTGAAAAACCGTAATATAAAAATATTGTAAAACAGTTTTTAACATTTTTAAAAACTGTTTTGGATATATTATAAATACTGTTTTAAAGTTTTAAAAAACATTTTTTAAAACTGTTTTAAAGAGTTTAAAAAAACTGTTGTGAATGTTTAAAATTTATTTTGTAATATTTTAAAAACTGTTTTTGATATTATAAAAAATTGTTAAGAGAATGTTTTCAAATTTTTTTAACATTTTTGAATATAATATAAAAACTGTAATATAAAAATATTGCAAAAACTATTTTTAACATTTTTGAATATAATATAAAAATTGTTTTTAAATAAATTAATTGGATTGACTTTAATTTCGCCTAATGTTGTTTGATAGCGTCATCTGAATTTGCCTAGGCAAATTTTTCCTAGGCAAATTTTGCCATGCCCACGCTTTTGCCCACTAACAACCAAACGGACCCTTAATGTTCTATTTTGACCTAGTTATGCTAAAAGTGGCATAAATCATGGAATATTTATTGGAATTGAGTGATTCTAGTTGGAGAGTAAAATAGACTCATACATGTATAACATATACGAAAATTGTGTAAAAATATCAAGTAATGAACCTTTGGCGATAGTTTGAAGTTTTTGTTTAAAATCTGCCCTAAAGGAGCAAGAATGCATACCAAGTGTTTGACGTTTTTCTCGACATAGAAAATGAGACCTAAAAATTATGAAACATTAATTTTATAGTATTCAATGTGTTTACTGATTTTGGGTGGAATATCATGCAAAGTTATGTTGTATAAAAATTATGAAAATTCCAGGAAATTGAAGTTGTGTTGCTGTTTTTCTTGAGAAACGGTTTGGAAAAGATTGTAATAAAATGGGCATAACTTTGTCTAGTGAAATGGTAATTTAATTATGTAAATTGTGTTAGAACCCTAATTACTTGGGTGTTATAGAAATGTGAAGTATCATATTTATTTCCTCCTTAGTTATTTATGATTGACTAAATGATGTGATGTATTACTAGGTTTAATGTTAATTGGTGTATTCAGATACTAATGACGTTGACTTGTTAGGTGGGGGAAGCAGATAATACTACCATACCAAGGAAGTAGTTTGGTATTAATCTTAGCACAAAATCCAAGGTGAGTGACCTGTCCTATGAAATATAGATGATTATATGTTCATATGGAAATGTGTAGTTCAATACATGTGTTAAAATTCTTATGGGAGTGATGTTGTATTTAGGAAACATATGCATATGATTGAAATGTTAAGTGATGTTATATAATGTTAAGGACTGTGGTGGGTCCTACAGGATGTGGTGGTCCTATTAATCCAACTTAAAAGTTTGTGTACTCGGGCCTAATAAAGGGATGTGGTGGTCCCCAATAACTGTGGTGGATTAATTGGACTGTGGCTGGTCCAGGCTTACGAGAGTTTCACAATTACTGTTGGGTTATAGCATTAGAACAAAATAAAAATGGTTATTCAATTTGGTTATAAGTGTGGTATATGGTCATTCACTAAGCTTATATTGTTTACACTCTTGTAATGTTATGTTTCAGGTTTGCCTATCGTTTGGAGTTCACTTCCAAGTTAGGACCTTAAAATGGGGGAGTGACGAATATCTAGTATGGTTTGAATATTAAGAATCTTGCTGTGTAAATATTAAACTAAAGATCTTGGTTATGTAAAGTTTTGTAGTACTTATAGGTGACATGTAAATGTAGTTATGTTTTCATCTACACATACCTTTGAAAAAAAAAAATCTCATGCTATTTTTCCTTAGAGATTTAAATTAAAGCATTGTTTATTATTTAAGGAAATTTATCGCTAATTAACAAGGATGAGTTTAACTTAATTCAGTTGGGGCGCGATAATTAGTTAGCCCAAAAATGGACAACCTGAATGTTCCTGAGGTTGGTATAGAGAAAACACTTAAATGACTCCCGCCCAGGCCATACCTTCTTGGTGCGATCGACCGGCCAGGGAGCCACGGTCGACCGGACCTAGTGCAATAAAGCTTTTTTTTTTCATTTCTTGCCCCGAGCTATTATCATATATATTTTTTGGACCCTAAATATTCAGTCAAATTATTTTTGTCGTCCATGAGGCTTGCTACAAAAATCGGGCAAACTATGCGTATCTGTGTCGCATATTAGTACCATTATCGGAATGTATCAACCATAATCGTGTCGCATCCATTCCTCGACTACTCATCATTTTACCTTATCGATATACTTATCATAACCCTTCAAATATAAAATTGTGTCCATGTGGTCCTTGCACTGTGGAACTTTTAGCGTTTAACCACTTTGCACGATGTGTCACTTATATACAATTTGGCATCATTCACCAATGCATGTTTTCTGTAAATATTTTTTTCGAATAAAATACTCAATTCATAATTAGATTATGTATTTCTAGGGCGGGGTATTACAGTAAGGGATTCGATCGGCCCAATCTCGGTAACTCTCAGTCATCTTGCTGATTATTACTTTGAGGTTTTGATTGGCAGATTCACCTGCACCGTTGGTTTATGGTCGATAGGGAGAGGATTTATAACTCTGGATCCCATACTAGTCGACCAATTCTATAACGTATACCTCAAAATGTAATCCGTTGTCTAAGTCTTGCTCGTTCGGGACCCCATATCGGTCGATAATGTTCTTTCGGATGAACTTGGCTGCCTTTTTGGCATTCAGCACTGCGTATGACTCGGTTTTGACTCATTCGATGAAGTAATAATTGGCAACTAGGATGAACTCATGCCCATTGAAGGCTTTGGGGGTGACTTTTCCTATGATATCGCTGCCCCATGTAGAAAACGCCATGGAGTAGTCATGTTATACAATTCATATGGAGGTAAGTGCTCGAAATTGGAAAATTATTAGCATTTAAGGCATCTCTGAACATAGGCGGTGAAATATTGAACCATGGTAGTCCAATAGTAACCCTATTGGATAATATTCTTGGCAAGCATATGGCCATTAATGTGGTGTCCAAATTCCTCGTTGTGGATTTTCTACATTATCTCCTCAATGTCAGCCCTTGCGATGCAGTGTACGTGGGTTCCATCGAAGTTTCTCTTAAACAGTGCTTTATCACAGACAATATATTGGGCAACCAGTTTGAGGAGGGTTGCTTGGTCTTTCTTGTTGGCATCCTGAGGGTACTACCATGCTTGGGTGGGTACCAAATGTTGTATTATGAACACTTGGTCATATTATGATCCTTTTCTATGATGAGCTCAATATGGTAGTAGTGGGTTGGTTTATCTTTCTTTTGGATCAGTAAAGGGTCCATCGTTATTCCGTCGGGCATGCCGATGATGGAGGCTAAGGTAGAAAGGGCATCGTCTAAGTTGTTACTCATTCGAGGCAAGTAGTGGGAGGTGATATCTGTGAATTGGGAGGCCAACTCCTCTAGGTGAGCATGGAAGGGTAAGAACTTTTTATCTTTGACTTTCCATCTTCTAAGGACCTGACCGATAATGAGGTCTAAATCCTCGTAGAAATCTAAGAATTGGATTCCTTTCTTGAGAGTGACTTTGAGGCTTGCAGTGCATGCCTCATAATCGGCCATGTTGTTAGTGTAAGGAAAATCTAACTTGATGGAAATAGGAGTATGAGAATCATGAGGGTCGATCAAGAGTATCCCAATGTTCTATCCTTTCTTATTAGTAGCGCCGTCAAAGAACATTTTCCACCAGAGGTCTTCTTGAGAGGTGCAAAGGATATCCTCATTCAAGAATTCATAGATCCAAACTTTGTCTTCCTCCATAGGGTAATCAGCAAGGTAGTAAGATATGGCTCTCCCTTTCATGGACTTTTGTGTGACATATATGATATCAAACTCGGCTAACATCAATAACCATCGGGCCATTCGACTAGATAGGGTAGGTTTCCCGAGCAGGTATTTGATAGGATCCATTTAAGACACAAGTATGATGGGAAAAGACAAAATGTAGTGCCGTAATTTCCGAGGGTCCCAGAAAAGGGCGACACATGCTTTCTCCAAGGAAATTTAATTGACTTTTGTACCCTCTCTTTATGGTATTCTTCAATGTATTAGTCTAGAAGAGCCCTCTCTGTGGTATCTGTTGCGGTCAAGTATATAAGTAGAGGGAGACCAGGCTGCGGTGGCATGAGTACCAGAGGTCGGGTTAGATACTACTTAATTTTATCAAAGTCTTCTTGACAATCTTCATTCCAAAATTTGGTTAAATCCTTACGGAGCAGTTTGAAGATGGGTTCACAGATTGAAGTTAAATGGCTGATGAATCGGCTGATATATTATAATTTTTTAAAAAATCCTCGGATATCCTTCTCCATTCGGGGTGGTGGAATTTCGAGTATGGATTTCAGTTTGGCAGTATCTGCTTCAATACCCCTCTCTCGTAACCATGAATCCTAAAAATTTTCCTTTGGTAATGCCAAAAACACATTTTTATGGGTTAAGTCGCATCACGTATCGCCGCAGTCGTTCGAAGAATTTTTGAAGAGCGGGAACACGACCTTCCCGACTATTAGACTTGATGATAATATCATCTATGTAGACCTCAACTTTTTTGTGTATCACATCATGCAAGGTGGTTGTGGCAGCCCTTTAGTAGGTAGCCCTTGCATTTTTTAGACCAAATGGCAGAACTGCGTAACAGAAGATCCCCAGAGGGTGATGAATACATTTTTTCCTTGATGATCAGGGTGCATCTTGATCTTATTGTATCAAGCAAACCCATCAACGAATGACTTGAGAGCGTGACTATCCGTATTGCCCACAATCACGTTGATATTGGACAGTGGGTAATCATATTTCAGAGAGGTCGTGTTCAATTCTCGCTAATTAATGCACCTGTGAACCTTTCCTCCTGATTTTGACATGGGTACAATGTTGGCTTACCATATGGGATGTTCGATCTCCTGGATGAATCCTACGTTCAACTATTTGACCACCTCTTCTTTAACCTTGAGAGACCATTCAGTGCAAAGCTTTTGTTGTTTTTATTTGACCGATTTGCATTCCAGGAGAGTTGGAATCTCGTGCTGAGCAATCTCTAGATCAATGCTGAGCATGTCATCATAACACCATGAGAAGACGTCCATAAATTCCTTCAAATTTTCTTCAAGTTGCGCACACTTATCCTCGTTAAGGGTG
This sequence comes from Sambucus nigra, assembly GCA_949130495.1. NCBI lineage: Eukaryota > Viridiplantae > Streptophyta > Magnoliopsida > Dipsacales > Adoxaceae > Sambucus > Sambucus nigra. Next base: position 359,019,668 of record OX422221.1, on the reverse strand, counting down.
GACCTTATCCTAATCTTGCGTAGTTAACTACTTAAATCGATATTGATAACAACAGTTTCATCTTCATTAATTTGAATGCGGTTATGTTTTTTGTTATTAACCTTATTAGGATCAGTTAAGAGTTATTCATTTGTAAAATCATCATCATCTAGTGTTTGATTATAATCAAGAAAATTAATGTAAGGCACAACAAGATACTCAAAATCTCCGTTTATTTCATTCTTGGGAAAAATAGCATTGAGAACCTCGTCAAAGGAGGTCTCAATTGCATTGTTATCAGAACAAGGAGGAACAACAAAAGAGGAAGAAAAAGGATAAACATCTGGGTTGGGTTGCATTTTAGCAGGTGGAATTGGCACAACATTCTAGTTGTGGAGGGATACATCAAAAGTCTTGATAAGGATGAAAGGATCTGATGATGTATCACTTGAGTGGATCATGTAGAGTGTCAACTCCAGTGTCTGCAGATTGAATGAGTCCTCATAATCACTTTGTTAAAAAATGTTAGTAATAATTATAGTCTTCTTAACCAGAGGTTTCACATGATGATGGGAATCTTCAGCCCATGAATATCTATTTTGGAAAAAGATCTCCATCACTGGCTTCATCATAAAAGGGAAAATATTCACCCTCTTTGATGAATCTTTCATTCAAGGAATCTCCTGAAACAACAGTCTTGGCACTTTCTAACCTTCTCTTCAATCGAGGTTGTCAAAGCATTCTATGTTCCTCTGATGATGGTTAATAACCCATGCCACATAGAGGAAAGGCCTTCTTTAGCACTATAAGTTCCAGTATTCCCTGTCATCATCGTCTCAGCCCTAGTCTGGGCATGAAATGTATATTTTTGAACATTTGTATCATGTTGACATTGCCGTGAGGGTTGTGCTCTAGAAAAACTCTATCTTTGAAATCATCCCCTGCTGGGAGTGGAAATGGTTCAACTCAGAAACCTGACATAAGCATGTCATTCTCCCCATGTCGTATCTTTAATACTGGATTACTGTTGCTTGGATTCTCAGTGTTATCATCGTCACCCAAGATGGTGATGACATATCCCTTGGAGAAGAACTTTGTTTCTGATGGAGAGAAGAAGATACCCCTTTGATGCTGTGAAGCCATGGTCGGCCGAGCAATTAGTTAAAATAAGTCGGTATGTTGATTACTTGGAACTTAGTAATGGGATTTATAGGGCCAACCCCAATTATAAGCTTTATGGATCCCATCACCTCTCGATGAGTATTATCATAATCACGCATCGCGTCGAAAGTTGGAGCAAGGTCGCTTACTTTCAAACCTAAGCAATTGAGGGTTCTTAATGGGAAAATAATAAGTGTTGTTCCATTATCGACGAGCGAAAGCGAGACTGTCTTCCCCATCATCTCAACAGAGATATTACGAGAATAGTTATGATCAGGACCAAAGTTAGATATTTGTTCCTCATAGAAGGAGAGCATTCTAGTAGAGGTTAGAGACTCGACCAAGTTCATGGCTGCTTTCGGATTGGTGGAAGGGGGGATTATGGGCCCGATAAGTAATTTAATCAAGGCATTTTGATGCAGTTAGGAAGACATAAAGAGTCCCCACAAAGTGATGTTAGCCTGAGATTTGTTCAACTGGTCGAGGATCTTGTTCTCCTCGATGGTCATTTCCAACATGGGGAGTTTTTTGAAAACACCCTTTCCTTTATCGATCGTTCCTTATTGAGGGATCGAACTCTTGTAGTGCCTCCCAGATCTAGTAATACGGCTCATAAAAGAGGGGAAGAAGGATAACCCTTTGTCTTCATCTATCTCGGGATGTTCGGTCACTTTATTTATTTTTCCTAGAAGATCTTCGAACGATATCATCCTACATACATTGATCACTGGGCTAACCTTTTCTTGGCTTGGCTCTTCGTCTGAACTATCAAATTGGTCCCCCCATTCGGTAGCAATGATGTCATACTTCCACGAGAAGTCATTGCATTCTATAACTTCAATGGCTTCTTCATATATATCCTCCCACTTAGGGGTGTAAACAGATCGGGTCTGGATCGGGTAAGGGTATATCCAGATCCCATCCGGGTATATTTTTAGCGGATCGGGTCTTACCCGATTACCCGACGGGTCTCAGAAAATGGATCCAGACCTGGATTCGTTAAGGACCCGGAGACCCGACCCGAATACATATATATATAAACTATAAAACTATATATATATATATATAATAACTATATGTAAGACTATATATATATAATATAATATATAAATATATATTTATTATATTATATATATACACATTCGGGTCGGGTCCTTATCGGATCGGAGTCATGTATATCCAGATCCAGTCCATTAACTAATCGGGTAATCAGATAATCGGGTCTATAAAATTTGCTCAGATCCGTTAATTTAGGTCGGGTCCGGGTCTAGACCCGGTCCATTGACAACCCTACTCCCACTCAACGGGGAGATGCATAAGTGAAGGGACCAAGTGTTCTTGTAGTTTTAAAGCATCGAGTAGATCAGACATACTATAAATTTAACAGGTGTGTCAAAATAAGTCTGCCATAATCTGGACGGTGTCATCTAAACTAACTTCACCGATGGGTACCACCCAATTATCTAGCTCTCGATCCCACTTTTAGGCTTCCAGACAGTGTACTGAACTTCTGGCAGTCAATGGTCATTTTAGAGGGCAATTTCATCCTAAACTCTAAGAGATGGTTCAGTACCACTAGTAATTCCATATATTTCTCTTAGGATTGGGTATGAACGACAATACATGCTCTTGTAAGAAGTGATGTGGCTTAATCGACAAAATAAGTCGAGTGTAGGAGATAATATGGGCAAATTTTAAGAGGTTATGTGAATATACGAATATAATGGGTGATTTACTAGGTACAATGTGGCTAGATGGGTCGAATTCTGGGTCATTCTGTAGGAAGATGGCATTTGTATGATTTGGAAATGGATTATGAGTAATGTTTGGTTTAGGATTGGATGATAGGGCGATATCTCCCCAATTAATCAGACCTTGGATTATGTTCCGGAGATGGAAGCACTGATTAGTGGTATGGTCGACATTTTAGTGAAAATCGCCATGGGCGTCGGGTTTGAAATTTTTAGGAAGCCGATTTGGTAATGGATCAGGGTCCAATGGCTTGATGAGATTTCTACTCAATAGGGCTTGGTAGACTTTAGAGAGGGGAGCATAAATCTCGGTGTATTCTTTTTTGACTAGGTTAGCACGAATTTCTTGATTGTCAAATCTAAGGTATTGCCAGACTTTTCATACTTTCTTGGAGTGAACTGTCTCGATAACTTCTTTGGATAAGCCTCTATATTAGAAAGGCTTTCTTCCATCTCTATTCCGTCTTCTTGAAGGACTTGGAAATGGGGGTAATACTGTCCTCCCATCGTCGCATGAATTTAGGGTAAGAAATTTTTCTTCACGATACTAGCTTCCTCCTCTTCAGAAGGCCGGTTGGTCATGGTGGCCACTTTATCTCTCCACATTGCTATGAAAATACTGACAGTTTCTCCAAGATTCTGCTTAAGAAGTTCTAAATCACACCGTGTAACCTCTAATTCCTTGTTGTACTTGTAGTGCAACATGAATTCATGAGCAACATCCTCCTAACTATGAATTCTAGATTCCTTGAGTAATAGGAACCAACGAAGTGCACTATCCTTCAAATTATGTTGGAATGTTTGAACCATTATTTCCTCAGAGGCATCTAGGAGAGTTATGGATCGGTTATAACTTCGGAGATGATCAATTGGGGGCTGGCAGCCCCCAAACTTCTCAATGTTGGCCATCTTGAACTTTTTTGGCAGCCTTGCTTTATGGTAGGGAGACATATGGATAAAATCCATGTAGTTACCAAAGATTCAGACTTGGTAAACTTCTTAGTCAAAAAATTAAGGTTCTCCTTAACCTTATTCAACTCTTCTTCCTTTGGATCAACAAGTACTGGCAGGTTAGCCCCTAGCTGGGTAAGATTCGACATAAAGACCTGAGCTGGCGATGGCCCATTGGCAAGAGGGGCACGTGGAGCGTGTGGATATTCTTTTGGGACCCAGTTAGGCCCAAATGCAGGAGAACCCATAGCGCGAGGGAAGAGGATCTCGGTCTCTTCGAAAATAGGGACCCAGTTTCGCTACATCTCATGAACCGCGATTTGAAGGTTGTTAATCTTGGCGGTAAGGGACCCAGTTTCGCTACATCATCAAATCAGGTTGCACATTCGGTACCTGGTCGGCGTTGTACATGGAGAGTGGGTGGAGGTGGATTCTGGACTTGGAGGAAGTAGTGGGACAATAGGGAGCTAGTCCAAGGGTTGGATATGTGATCAACCTGAGAAGAAAAATGGTTCAAATTTATTTTTGAAAGAGAGTAGGGAAAAAAATTTATTATTGAAAAAGGAGGAAAATGTTTTTGACAAATTTTTTTTTTGGGAGAGGGAAGGACAAAATATTTTTGGGCATGCTTTTAACAAAGGGAGGAAAAATGTCTTTTGGCGTTTATGATAAAAGGAAGGAAAGTGCTTTTGGTATTTTGATAACAGAGGGAAAAATATTTTTGACACTTTTGTAGAGGAGAAGCGAGAAAATGGTCTCAGCATGATTATTATTATTATTATTACTATTACTATTATTATTATTATTATTATTATTATTATCATTATCATTATCATTATTATTATTATTATTATTATTATTATTATTATTATTATTATTATTATTATTATTATTATTATTATTATTATTATTATGTATTCACGTGTATTAGGTTTACCTGAATGCAAAAAAGAAATTCTAGACGGGACCTGAGCCTTGAAAAAATTAAGTTTGAAAAATATGTAAAACACGATTTGACTTGTTGCCACGCTCATGGATAGGGTCCCATTTTGAAAAAGATAAAATTGTGTTAAAATTTGGGCGGCGTGCTGACCCATCATTTTGATAGAGTTTCGGTAGTAACCGACAATCTAAATATGAGTGCCCTAGGTTTGATGCCTATATAGAATATAAATTTTTTGGGCTAGTGGAAAGGTTCCCCCCCTTTTGGCATGAATTCCATGATATACATCTTGATTTTGAGGGCAATTGGTACATGTGGACAAGCCATTTGAAATACGTGAGTGTACGTGAATTATCTCACTATATACCTCTTGGGGATAGTACTTGTGAGAGTGAATTCGATATACTCGACATATGTGAATGAATTCCCTGCTATATACCTCCCATTATGACTTCGGTCAAGTGGTACGATGCGGGAGGAACCCTTCGATATATGTCGAAGGTATTTGGCCACTGGAAGGTGAGAGTCATATTTCTTAGGTTAACTGCGACTGTCGGACCCATGCCCATCACAAAGTGATCCCCCAGTATGGGACAAAATTTTGGTCAATAGCCATGCTCTTTGGTGATTTAGTGTGAAAAATGCATGATTCTTGATTAGTATATTATGGAGAGAGTATTTTTATTTAGCATGATGAGCACTATATTAATGGGGAAGAATGTACAAGTATTATGAAAAGTAAATCTAGCATGGAGTACGAAGATTACACTAAGCATGGATATGTGAGAGTGAGTGATGTGTGAATATCTACGAGTGAGTGTGTGGTAGTGAATTTAAACATGGATCAACTACAAGTGATGCGTGGTAAGTGTGAGCGAGCATGGATATATACAAGTGTGATAAGTGGAGGTGTGTGTTAGTGACACCTATGCATGGATATTCTAAGTGGTGTCTGCAATATATGGATATAAGCAATCCTACGTGTAAGTAGTGTGAAGTGTACATGGAGAGTATCTAAAAGTGTGTGAGTGAGGAGTGGTATAAGCAAGAGGTAAATATATACAAGAAATAATATAAGAGAAAAGGGAACATACAGGTAGGTGCAAACACACACAAGTAGCAAATGATAACACCCATGTAAGTAGAGGCTAGCCCTCTTAAGTTATTCCCCAGCGGAGTCGCCACCGTGGCCATTCCTCCAATTTTCTTCTGTCTCGGGGTCAACACTCGCGCACGCGATTGAAGAGGTAGAGAAGGTCTCGTGCCATTTTCTCGGAATGCTTCGGCCATCATCGATGTTGGGTAATGTAAAGAGATGGAGTCGCTAGCCTATTTCGCACAAAATAGGCAAAAGAACATATCGCCTCCTCGAGAGAGAGGCATTAAAGACAAACTGATGCTTTTAAAATCAATAGGTCAGAGGTTCAAGGGTTTGGTTATGGAATGGGAAGGTGTTAGGCACCCATCCCGCCCTTTCGATCTCTCATGGGGTTATGTTACTATTTTCCTTAATTTCTTCGTGAAGTGTGTGTGTGTGTGTAAATATGGAGATTGGAATCTCTCAACTCTTATCGTGGAAAAGATAAAGTGAGGTCATCCAAAGGAATGTTCCTAAAAAAAAATTAGAAAATATGATGTGCGAGCTTATCGAGATATTAATCGTTGTAATGAAACGATAATATTTGTTAGATAAAATGTAAATATGAATCACAAGTATGATATATATGAAATAATGAATGAAATGGGAAAAATGAGAAAATAGGACTCAAATCTAGGGTTTTTAGCCCAAGATGCCTACGTAGCCTATAAAGGCATCATAGTCCATGTAGTTTGCATGCGGAACAAGGGTGGGGTTTATCCCATATATTCAAATGAAAGTTTATTATATATGTGTGTTTAGAAAATATATTTTTCGTTTTGAGAAAATGTGACGAAGAATCTTGTCGGAATTTATAGGTGTAACCATCTTTTTATTTGTTTTGCTTTTTTAGATAAAATAAATTATGTGTAATATAACTAATGAAGGATAAGGTATTAATGTGTATGATATAACGTAAGAGCTAAATTGGGAATTTATATTAACTAATGCGAAATGAAGAAATTTAAAGAAAGAAGGATGTTTGGACCTCCTTTGGAGACTTAAAGCTTGATCTTGATTCTTGATGAGATTTCTTAAAAGTTGGGATGAATGTTGGATGAGAGAGAAATAGATTTTTTCTAAATTGGATATGAGAATGATCGGAATGAAAGGTGGGAAAGGAGTTTCACATAAGGAAACTTCACTAACTGCAGAAGATTGTTGCTGAGATCACTGATATTGATGAATATGATGTGTGACTTGGAAGTGAGCTCATGATCTTCTTATATAGGGTAGGGGGACTACCGATCGACATATCCTTAGCCCTGTCAAACGGTAGGTGACCCTAGGCACACTACTGATAGGCAGAGAAATGGAACTGCCAATCGACAATCTTGTGCAGATTTTTCCAGAAAATGAACATAGAATGCAATTCTTAAATCCGAATCGCGCACGGGGCATACCATTAGAAAGGTCTTTTAGGCCTGTCCCGGGTCTGGGAGTTGACTTTGGGTCAAACGGGGCTCGGAATTTGGACCGAAGATCATTGGACTGTAATGGATCGTTCGCCCAACCCATAAGTCTGAATCGCTCATGTGGCTGACCGTTAGAAATGTTATTGCAAAGATCTTCGCTTGGTTCGAAGAGTTGACTTTGATAAATTGGGGTGCGAAAGTGCTCGGTGACGTTTTAGAGTAAAGCGGGTCATTTTTCCATACCGTAAGCTAATTCACGCACAGGGCAGACCGTTGGAAAGGGTATTCATGTCCTTCGAATATTCATTCAGTCTCATTTGAGCTCAAGATTTAACCCTTGTCAATCAAAGTTTGGGAGTTCTCGGTGGGCTCAAGATCGATTTTTGAAAGAAAATGGATCGTTCGTCGGAATCGTTATACTGTTTCATGCACGATGCAGACCATTGGAAAGGGGTTTCAGAGCCTTTCAAAGTTCCACTGAGCTCTCGCTCGAAGTTAATTTGGGACAAATTGAGGTTTGAGAAAGCCCGATGGCCTCCAAATCGGCTTTTGGTAGTAAAATGATCCGTTCGTCCGAACTGTTATGTCATTTTGCATTAGAAAGGGGATTTAGAGACCTTCGAAGTTTCAATGAGCTATTTCTCTTATGATGGAGTTGACCAGAGTCAAACGGGGATCGAGAGCGTTCGATGGCCTCTAAATCGGTACTCGGAGTATGACCTAGGGTTTGTAATGAATGTGGAGGTTCTAAGGACCTAAGAAGATACTTGGGGGGGGGGGGGTCCTATGATGTGGTGTCTAAAGGTACCTTAATCCAGAACTCCATTATTGAACAAAAAAAATTATTCTTCATTCTCGGCCACTATAGCTCTTATAACACTCGTCTCAGCCTCAACGGGGCTTCCACTTTCTTTATTTGACTCATTCGTTGGATATATAAACTCTTCGCTATCGACCTCGTCCCAATTGAACTTGGCTACGAAGTCAGGCAAAGCTTTCCCTTTGATGGTTATTCTCGACTGATAGACAATATCAAATTCTCCCAACTTCACAGACTAGGCCATCAACATACCCGATTTATCGGGTTTATGAACTTCCTTAGAGGGGAATCAGTGAGGATGACCATTGTGTGAGACTGAAAGTAGGGTTTATTTTTTCTCGATGCAAGTATAAAAGCATAATCCAACTATTCCATCTTCCGGTACCTCTGCTTAGCCCCTTAGAGGTCCTTGATATTAAAGTAGACCGACTTATGCACCCCATCATTATCTCGCAGAGTCATTGCACTAAGGTATGACCAGGTATATATATAGTTTATCTCCCTGAACATGCCGAGATAACAGAAGTGGGGAGCTGAGATAAGCCTTCAACTCCTAGAAGAATTTTTCACCCTTTCCATTCCATTTAAAGGCTTTCCTCAATACTTTGAAGAAGGGAAACCATTTGTTCGTAGCCCTCGATACAAATATGTTCAATGCAACAACTTGTTTGGTCACCCTCTGAACATCCTTAATCATTTTTGGAGTCTTCATATATACCAAAGTTTTAATCTTTTCAGGATTAGCCTTTATGCTTCGCTGATTGACAATGAATCCCAAAAGTTTTCCCACTCCTACCTCGAACACACGCTTGGCAGGGTTAGCTTCATCTGGTACTTATCCATGGTGTTAGAAGTGCAATCAGGGTCGGCCACATGCATTTCGACTTTGAAATGTTTAGTCAATATGTCATTTATGTATACTTCCATAGTTTTGCCAATCTTCTGGCATTTTTGAGTCTGAAGGGCATGAATTTATTGCAACACGTGCCTTTTTTTGTGATGAATGAGGTTTTCTCAGCATCGGATGGGTCCATAAAGATTTGATATAGCCTGAATAGGCATCAATGAAACTAATCAATTCGTGCCCAATCGTGGCATGTACCATATTATTAATCTGGGGGAGAGGAAAGTTAGCTCTTAGATAAGACTTATTCAAATTCGTAAAGTCCACACACATCCTCCATTTTTCATTCAACTTTGGTATGATGACTGGATTGGCCATCCACTCAGGGTAGACCGCCTCCCTGATGAATTCAGACTTCTCTAGCTTTTAACTTCATCTCTTATCACCTCATATTTTCCCAGGAGTAGATTCGCCGCCACTATCTGTCCGTCTTTACTCCTTCATCCACATTAAAATTATGGCAAAGAATCTTTGGATTAATTCTCGACATGTCCTCATGAATCCAGGCGAAAATACTTTGTCTCTCCCTCAGCGGCTTGATCAGCTCATCCTTCAATTCTATCTTCAAGGCTTTGACAATTTGGATGGTTTTTTTAGCTCATCCTCATTGAGGACGATGAATTCTACCTCCTCATCGGTTTCACCTTTTTTCAGCTTTATCTTGTCCATTAGATCGAGAATATCAATGTTATATGGAATGGTGACTTTTTTATGGGCTTCTCTCTCTTCAGCCTAGTTAAAGTACCATTCTCATGCCTTTACTTGATCACCCTGAACTTCCTCTACCCTATAGGGAGTCGAGATTTTTATAATCTGGAACTGTAGAGGGAACTGCCTGAAATTCCTTGAGGTCTTCCCATCCCATGATGATATTGTAGGTTGAATAGATATCCTCATCCATTACAAAGAAATTTATCTTTTTGTTAAGGCATTTCGAACAGGTCTCCCCTTACAAGCATCCATCTCGTATATCCCCAGAGGGTGGACCTTTTCACTATTAAAGCCGCTAAAAGGATGGTGATATGTGATAAGTCTTTTCTTGCTAAGTCCCAACCATTTGAAGCATTTCTAAAACATCACGTCAGTCGAGCTTCCTCCATTGATGAGTATTCTGGGAACGTTATATCCATGTACCCTCGCAGTAATCACTTGTGGGTCATCATGTGGGTCCAAGATCCCCTTGTAGTCTAATCTCGAGAAACTGATCACCAAGGTGTTTATATCCACCTTCTTCCTCTTACTCAGCTTTGAATCAACTACAGTCGAGTTTACCACCTCATTTTTTGGGAGTGCTTTGGCCTCTGCAACATGGGACTTCCCGTCGGCTATATTTTTACCACCTCATGCTAAACCACCACATATCATCTTCACCCCCAGAGAGATCGTATGCAGCTAACCCTTGGGTGCAGCCACCTTTGGCGGGACGTCAGGGTTAGCCTCATCATCATCATCATCATCATCATCATAATCAGAGACATCATTTCTATTTTCCTGGACATCTAGTTTAGCTTCGTCGTCTCATCTTGTCCTGGTGTCATCCTTGTCACCTTTGGCACTATTCTTATCAACATATTTCCTGAGCTTTCCCTGCTTTAACATTTTTTCGATATCATCCTTAAGTGAAAAGAACTTATCGGTAGTGTGGCCATGATCCTGGTGGAACTCACACCATTTTCTCTTATCCCTATTGTGAGGAGGGGCTCTCATCTTTTCTGACCATCTCAGAGATTGATTATCTTTAATCTCATTTAGTATCATTTCTGGACTGACTGTTAATGGGGTATAATCAGCGAACTTGTCATCCGTCGACCTGTTCTTGTCTACTTTCCCTTTAGACTTATGGGACTTACTTTCACTTGCTCCTTTATCGTCCTCTCCTTTGGCAGCCATAGCCTCCTTCGCATTCATGACTTTCTCGGCTATGGATAAGAGTTTTGCCATGGATTTTGGAGGATCTTCGACTATCTTCCATAGGAGTTATCCCTTCTGCAATCCCCCATGAGGGAAGTCATAGCTATGCTCTCCTAATAGTCTTCTACTTCCAACTTTTCTTCGTAGAAAAAAAAAATATAGTCTCTCAAAGACTCATTTTTCCCATGCTTGAGATACAATAGGTGTGTGGTTTTCTTTTGAGGCTTCACTCCAAAACAGAAATTATGGATGAACCTCTTGATAACTGCTTAAAATTCTCAATGGAGTTCTTTGGGAGAGAGGTGTACCATACATGTGTAGCACCAGTAAGGGGGCTTGAGAAAGCTCAACATCTTATTTCATTAGAGACCGAAAAGATGTATCCTGTCGATTGGTAGATTTCCATATGATGAATAGGATTTGTGCTCTCATTGTGCTTTAGCGTGATAACTGGCGGCTTGAACTTGGACGGGGTTGGGTAGCTCACTATTCTTTAAACAAATGGAGACCCCTCCATGTAGCCCCTCTGCATGGGGTCTTGGCTCTTCAAGATATCACTAATTTTATCTTCAAGCCTTTATATGGAATTGTTCCATGGCTTGTTGGTCGCTGCTGCATTGTCTCCCTCGGTCGCAATAACATTATCACCAGTCCCTTATCTGTTGGTCGGTCATTGCATTGGCTATCTGCTAGACGCCCTTTGATGACTATTAACTTCTATTTGCTCCCCGTCTCGGCCATATGGAGGCAAATGACCAGCACATCTGCCATGTTTCCTAGAACCAACAATACTATGGGGTATGCCTGTCAATAATTCGTATTTTATCCAAATCTGACTCTGAATATGATCCATTTAAGCGGATATGGATCATGCCTAAAATTCGATTATCCAATTATCCGATTATCCGATTACCCGTTTATTAAATAGAGCAAATTTGGATTCATATACTCCGACCCGTTAATAATCCGATCTGATTAATATTTTTAATACATGTATAACAAGTATATACAATATATTTTAAATTAATATATATTGTATTTAATATATTTTTAATTAATAATATTTTAAATATTTATTATAATAGTTCTTTATTTCATTATCTATTTTTTTGGAACATTTGCAAAATAAATTATTAAATAAGAGTTGAAAATAAAAATGTTGCAAATCAAGTTTAACATAAACAGATAATTAGATAATCGGATCGGATCGGATCCGAATCCGTTTAACATAAACGGATATGAATTTGCCAGATCTAATCTGATTAACAAACGAATTTGATTCGAATCTGTTTAACATAAACGAATATGAAGTTGGATTTACTTGATCCGGTCCGAATCCGATCCATTTACAGGCCTACTACGGGGGACCTGGAGAGTCGATCTCTCAAATAACCCACCAGGCTAAGTCTATCAAAGGCATACCCTCTTTTGAGTCTGTCAAGTGCTGAGGCACGAGGTTGACCTTATCGGCTTGTACAGGCACTGTTTCCCTTATTGACTTGAATTGGGCGTATAATATCTCCTGTGACCTCATAGGGTTCCTAATATTCCACATCATCATCACATGGGTTGTTTTGAAATTCTTGGCATTGTCTCCCTAGGCACAATCACCTAGGGTCGACCACATCCCAATGTCTCTGCTATTGCGCTGCCCCTTTATGTGGGACTAGGGGTGGCCCCCTTATCGCCTAATTACCACCCTCCCTAGCGATCGAAGTTATCATCTCCGTTACCACGCCAGTGGGTCTAGTCAATATATTTTCGTTAAAATAATCTAGTTGCTCCTGCATCTTCTGTTGGCTGGAGGCCAGCGAGCGCAGCGTCGTCGCGATCTCAACCATCTCTGATTGAGGTCACGCCTGTCTGGAACTACGACCAACACCTTGTGGAAAATCTAAAGCCATTGAATTCGGTGAACGAACATAATAAGAGGTGCACGGGATGAGTTGAATGAACTGGAAAAAATCTTGGGTAACTCAACCACAGCTCTTTCAATGGTGATTCAAGTCCAGCCAAACGTGGAGCTAGATCACCACCAGAGAATTCGATGAGGAGCAAGTTATAAATGATAGGAATAAGATGAAGTATCTTATTTACAACAAACGGAGTCAACTGATGATACCAAATGTAGTATCAACAAGTAATATAGTATGAGCTTAACCTAAAACAACTTCTAATGGTCCAATAGTGGTGGAAATCAAATGTTTGAGTCAAGAAGGAAATGAGGAAAATAGGAGAGATACTAAAAAAATAAGTGATTCAACCATTTGGTCTACTCCTACATGAGTGTATGAACTTCACTATAAAAATGGGCTTTAATAGCCTTAGTGATACAATTCACACAACTTTCTCTCTCTACTGTGATAGCAATAACGCTTTGGCTAGGGTTTTAATATTTTAATCCTTTATACTGATGAAGAAGATAAGTATATATAGTGCTTGGGGGATATACTATACCCCCAAGATTGTAATAAACATGTGTAGAATGTTCCTGCCAATAAAGTTAAGTCACCTATCACTGTCATATGTTGATCATGATGATGAAATATTCCTTCACGCGTGAGGGATAACTTATTATAATGATTTTGTGCACGTGAGATCTATAACCCACATGCACTCTTCCATGCGTGCCCCAATCCATGCACTGTGCCAGTTGTCAATTGTTGGTCATTTGGTCCAGGCCGAGGTCGAGTTGTCAAGTTGGATCCTCTGATGGTATGGTAACTATCATGTTGAGTTGAGTCCTCATTCGGACCTTGACCTACAAATGATGGACGAGGCCGAGGGACTTTAGCCATAAGATCATTGATACTGATATTTGTTGATTGTGTTCTGAAACGAGGATGAGACCTATTGTGATGAGTTTGTGGCTGAGGATGAGACCCTTTGTGTAAGGTTCATGAGTGAGCCATAACTTTCCCCAAGTTATGGTCTCACATTAGCCTGCCATGGCTAAGGGGGTCCAGTGTAGGGACAAGGCTATACTTGGTATATCATAGGCTATTTAAAAACTGTCTATAGTGCCTAGTAGCTTTTCTTACTAACCTGAGACCCGGGGCGACCCTTGGAGGCTTTATTCCTGAATACCTTCTTGGCTGAAGAGGGTTGATTTCCCCCATTGGGGGATTTCTGTTCATTCATCTTTTGTTTGGAGGCGCCCCATGTGTTGATGAGCTCATCCTCCACCTGGGCATACTTCTCAATATGGGACATGAGATCATCTATTATAGAAGTCGTCTTCTTCCTTAGTGACTAGTAGAGATCATCAAATCATTTTAAACTGAACTTGAATGAAGAGATCGCTAACTTGTTATTGCAATTTTCAATCTAGTTGTATAGCTCCCAATACCTTTGAGCTTACTTCCCGAGAGACTCTCGCTTCCCTTTTTAAGAGAGATGGGTGAATCAACCTCCTTGATTGTCTTGATACTTGTGATAAATAAAGTATTGAACTTCTCGGTAAGGTCTTTGAAAGAGAATATTGATTTGGGGACAATTTCTCAAATGACTTGAGACCGATCTATCCCAGAGTAGATTCAAACATTCAACACATCAGGGCATCTCGATGGTTCTAAGGAGACATGGTTTATCGATAGTGCCTGATATGTTGTGATGAGTCTGCATTCCAGTTGTATGTTGTCACCTTTGGCATGGAGAACTTCTTGGGTGGCTCAAAGGACTCTATTTTTTTCAACAGAGGGGGACAAAGAATTGCGCCCCAACGCATTTCTATCCAGGTTGTTGGGAGTTCGGGCTAGATTTGGGTTCAATCTCCTTGCTAACTCTTTCTGAATGAGTTCGCTTAGTTCGTCGCTTCTTACACTATTAGGTGTCACCTCTGGATGATCAATTTTTCTACTTTAGGTTGACTAAGTAAGCTGAAATTGATGGTGATCGTGGTTGATGAAATTCATCCCAAGAGAACGACTGTCACGCCATTGGTTACGGTGTCCCGCTTGAGGGATTCTTTAACGGAAGGACCTCCCAATTTTATATGATTTGTAATTTTTTAAAGACTGCTTAGTATGGGAGTCAGGCTTGTGATTTTTCAATTGCTAGGTTAGTTGCCTCCTCATGTGGGTGATCTCTTTATTGTGATCGTCTAGCCTCTCCTCATAAATTTTTGCCAAATGGGAAGCGTCCCTTCCTTGTGGTCGCTCGATCGATGGCGTGCAATATCGCCAATTGGTCCTTAACGCCCAAGTGACCGCCCCTGGATCTAAAGTGCCGCAAAAAAGTAGGGAGCCTAAAAGGAGAGTAATGTCTCCTTATGACACGTATTTCAGACAAGATGCGACTTCTTACATGTTTGTGGTGAGATTGATTTGCACTCATGATGATTGTTGGTCTAAATGGCTTTGATTGTGGCGAGAACTTCGAGTTTCCCACAGACGGTTGTGACACCCCGACTAACTAAATACCGGGTAGCTACTCCTTTATTAAATTAATTCAAAATGCCAAGTTGGTCCAGTTAATAGCATCACTGTCGAAAACATTTTAATGATTACTAACCACCTAGTATTTAAAAAGTAAGTGCCAAATTTTAATTAAAGTCTGATTAACATGCAACAAGTGTAATAAAGAATAATAACACCATTCACCATAATGAAGTAAATAGAATGACCATCACATAACGTAAATAAAGTATGGAGGAAAAACTCCTCACTACAATCCCATAACTAAAATAAGTAAACCGAAAACTAAAATAGTACATGCCAAAGTCTGAAAACTGTAATGGAAATGTAACTCTAATAGAAATGGGCAACATGCCCTACAACTGATAGATGATGAATCTGGAATCCAAGTGATAGAAGCGTCTACAAGCAAATCCCTGTAGCTTCCACAAACAGCTACAGCTCGTCACCTGAATGAATATCCTATGCATGGTGTCCTTGTGTCTGGGCACCTAAAATGGTTTTACAAAAAAAAAAAAGATTTGAAAAGCAAACGGTTCAGAGCCCGAATGTGGAGTTATATTTTAAAAACCTGCAAGTGCTTTAAAAACATTTAAAACATTAAACGCAAAGTACATGTTAGGACGTGAACTCACATGATATTCTCACCTCTCGTCTAACTGTGCACTCCTAACGTAAGTACCCATCTATAATGACACAAACCACTAGCTAAGTGCCATCATATCTAGCTAGACTGTCATAGGTCCTACCCTTATTACTCGGTTCTATTAACATTATAACGCTCGTAATTAAGTAGGGGTTTAACGTAACTCAGATGCTCAATATGCAATATATATAACTATCAGTTAACTCGTTATATTTCTCGAAACAATATCGTAATTATATTCACCACAATAACATGAAGGTTCCCATTAATTAAGTGTATATTATTCACATCATAAATATACAATACAAGCACCCCGAGAGCTAAGCTGCGGTGCACACACTCTGCTATCCATCCCGGTACATCACGTACATAAGGATTACATATTCCGAATCTCTCAGGAATAGTTCACAGATAACAACATCACAAATAATGGAGGCGAACACAGTCACATCACATAGGTCATGCACATACCTACGCTCCTACGATCAGCGGACTTATTAATATCCCAATAAGTCTTTCTATGACCTATGTTCATCAAGGTAACCAGTCTAAATCCGGGCAACACAAGGATTAGAGGGCCCTAAGCGAACGCAAACCTCCCGTGATAGCAAGTATGGTAGGTATGTCATACACACAATTCATATACCAATACTAAGTAAACACACATCTTAGTAATCCCGTAGTTTAATCGTACTACTATTCTCATTCTCGTACCAACTTATAATTATCACAATTTATACTATTCCGGTTTATAATCATACGCGCCATAATATATTCTCTCGTCGTAGTAGACACTCACGTCTCAACCCAAACCGTCCATTTAATATAACTCTCGTATATAATTTCCTTCTCATAAGTACCCAAAAGTCCCAATTATATCATTACATCATCATCGGAATGTTATCTATATCCTCGAAAAAGTTTACGGGACTCCAAAAATCAAAACAGTCCAAAAAGGCCCAAACTGTCAACTCGTTAGAAGTCTCGTTCGAACGAGGCTGTTCGAACGAGATTCCACTGTCGGCTCGTTAGAAGTCTCGTTCGAACGAGGCTGTTCGAATGAGATCCAGTTCGTTCGAACGAACTGTACCTTCTAACGAAATCTCGTTCGAACAAAGTTATCGAACGAGGCTCCCTTTCGTTAGAACGACTGGTCAATTCGTTAGAAGCTCGTTCGAACGAGTTCGTTCGAACGACCTGGGCAGGGGCTTCTAACGACCTACCAGATTCGTCCCAGATTTGTCTAATCTCGTTTTTTCACCATTCTTACTCCTCAAATATCTTCTAAACTAAGTCCCAACAATCGTTTTAAGGTCTCTAAACAATCCTAAACATATAATAATCACATCCTAACACGTTTTGAAGGATTAATCCATCCTAACATCAACCAAATTTACAAATCTCTACACTTTTTCCCAAATTTTCAAGAACATGAACCCTAACTTTTTGAATCATGAATTAACCCAATATAAATCAATTTTAATTTCTTCCAATCACAAATATTATGGGAATACTCATCTACCTATCATTCTACATGCAATTCACCTCAAGATTTCAAGTTCTAAGCTTCAAAATACATGGGTTTTCATTAACTTTCAAGAACAATTGATATTCTTCAATTTTCTAACATGGAAGGAACATTATACGAATTTAAATATAATTAAAACACTTGCCTTGATTGTCTCTGAGTTTGGATGATGGTTTGATGAAGATTTCTGCAGAATTTCTTCTCTTCTCCAAGCTTCTTCTCCAATGGTGGCTTAAGGTGGCTAGGGTTTTCTTTGGGAAAGTTGTAAACCTAATGATAGCCTCCGTAGCTTAATGGGTTAATATGGGTTGGTTAGGGTTAAATCCACATCAGAGTAAAACTCCCAATTTTCGTAAGTTTTAATTCCTCAAAATGTAAAATTACCAAAATACCCTTTATGATGCCGGTATGGCCTAAAAATATCCCGGAATCCGAACTACACCCCCGGCTAGTGTTTTCTGACTATCTCGACCCTTCCGGACGCGTTGGCGCACTCAAAATGACCATACGGATAATAGAAATAAAAATCACTTTTATAATTAAAATAATATACCATGACGCGGCGGTCACACGCATCTCAACAAAATTCCCAAATTGCCGTATATAAATCTCACGACAAATTTCGTAATTCCAAATTCATATATAATCATATATGCACATAATCAAATACCAACTCGCATCTCGTTAGTATTTATAACCCGGATTAATTTCCAATTAATACGCATTTAATTAATTAATCCCAAAAATAAATATAGCCAAAAATACGGGGTATTACATACTTCCCCCCTAATAACTGAATTTCGTCCCGAAATTCGAAACTAGAAAGTACCTGCTAAAAATAACTCTGGATAACGTTCGCGCATCTCATCCTCGCGCTCCCATGTGGACTCCTCGACATTGTGATGTCGCCACTGAACACGCACTAACGGAACTACCTTTCACCGCAGTTTCCTCTCGCTTCGGTCCAAAATAGCAATCGGCCCCTCCTCGTAGGAGCTATCCGGCTGGAGATCGATGTCCTCCACAGCAATGTGAGAATGAGCCAGATTATCTCTAAGGTATCTCCTCAGCGAGGAAATATGGAACACATCGTGAATCCGATGCAAATGCTCCGGTAGTCCAAGTCTATACGCAACCGGTCCGATCCGCTCAATAATAGGAAACGGCCCCACATACCTTGGTGCCAACTTCCCCTTCTTCCCGAAACGCATATTCCATTTCATAGGAGATACCCTGAGCAAAACCTGGTCCCCTACTTGGAACTCCCTGAAAAATCTCTTCGCATCAGCATAACTCTTCTGCCTGTCTTGAGCTACCCGAATGCGACTCCGAATCAACTCAATCCTTGCCGAAGTATCCTGAATCACTTCCGTCCCAAGCAGTTTGTTGTCCCCCACCTCTAACCAACATGCTGGGGAACGACAAGGCCTACCGTACAATGCCTCAAACGGAGCCATGCCAATAGTGAACTGATAGGAGTTGTTGTAAGCAAACTCCACCAGTGGAAGGTACTGCTCCCATCCACCCCCAAAGTCAATAATACACATGCGTAGCATGTCCTCCAACATCTGATTTATGCGCTCAGTCTGCCCATCAGTCTGCGGATGATAATCCGTACTCAACCGCAATTCCGTGCCCATGGCCTCCTGGAAACTCTCCCAAAACCTCGAAACAAATATCTTGTCTCTGTCAGACACGATATTTAGGGGCACACCGTGAAGTCTCACAATCTCTGAAATTAAGAGCTGGGCATACTGTCCCGTAGTGTAGTCAGTCCTTACGGGTAAAAAGTGAGCGACCTTGGACAACCTGTCCACAATTACCCAAACGGAGTCGTGACCCCTCTGCGACGTAGGCAACCCCGTAATAAAGTCCATGGATATGCTCTCCCACATCCACACCGGGACCTCCAATGGCTGTAGCAATCCTGCCGGTCTCTGATGATCCACTTTTACAAGCTGATAAGTGGCGCATTTCGAAACAAACTCAGCGATATCTCTCTTCATACCGCTCCACCAATACTGGCGTCTCATGTCTTGGTACATTTTGTCCCCTTCGGGATGTACCGCGAACCGTGAGCCATGCGACTCTGCCATCACATCGTGTCGCAATTCCTCCCCTTCCGGAACTACCAATCTCCCATTGAAGCGTAATCCCCCGTCTGAGCTAACGGTATAGGACTCGGATCCCTCTACTAGTAATCAAACTATCTGCTCCTGACAGAACGAGTCATTAGCCTGTGCCCGTACTACCTTCGTGACAATCTGCGGTGTAACGGTCATCACAGACATGAAAGATCGGGCCACTGCATCCTGGTGTCCCAATTCCTTCCACTTAGCCTTCCACACCTCTGCCACCTCGTCTGCTGGCCTACGGCTCAACGCGTCTGCTACCACGTTAGCCTTTCTCGGGTGGTACTGGATGTCAAACTGGTAGTCCTTCACAAACTCAAGCCACCTACGCTGCTGCATATTCAATTCCTTCTGCGTGAACAGATACTGTAGGGACTTGTGGTCCGTGAACAGTTGGAAATTCTCCCCCAAAAGATAGTGCCTCCAAATCCGTAGGGCAAATACCACTGCCGCCAACTCCAAATCATGCGTGGGGTAATTCTTCTCATGAGGCTTAAGCTTACGGGAAGCATAAGCTATGGCCTGTCTCTCCTGCTGCAATACACCTCCCAGTCCTTGCAAAGACGCATCGGTGTAAACCAAATACTCAACTCCCGGTCTCGGCAATGCTAACACAGGTGCTGAGGTCAATTTTTCCTTCAATTCATCGAATGCCAACTGACAGGCATCACTCCAGATGTAGGGCACACCCTTACGAGTCAGATGTGTCAAAGGACCTGCTATCTCCGAGAAACCCCGAATAAACCTCCTGTAGTATCCTGCTAGACCCAAGAAACTACGAATCTCCGTTGGTGTCGTGGGCTGTCCCCACTCCCTCACCGCTGATACCTTCCCCGAATCAACAGATATTCCCTGGTCAGAAATAATGTGTCCCAAGAACTGGACTTCCTTCAGCCAAAACCCGCACTTCTCATATTTTGCATACAACTCGTTCTGACGAAGTGTCTGCAAAACCTGCCTCAAATGCTCGGCGTGCTCCTCCTCTGTCTGGGAGTAAACCAGAATATCATCAATGAAGACAATGACAAACTGGTCTAGGAAATCCCTGAACACTCTGTTCATCAAGTCCATAAACACTGTTGGAGCGTTGGTCAAATCGAAAGGCATAACCCGAAACTCGTAAGAACCATATCTCGACAAGAACGCAGTCTTCGAGACATCCTCCTCCCTGATACGCAACTGATGGTACCCCGATCTCAAATCAATCTTCGAGAAGAAAGAAGCTCCTCTCAACTGGTCGAATAAGTCATCGATTCGAGGCAACGGATACTTATTCCGTATCGTGACCTTATTCAACTCTCGGTAGTCCACACACAATCTCAGTGAACCGTCCCTCTTCTTCACAAACAGAACTGGAGCGCCCCAAGGTGAGGTACTCCTGCGAATAAAGCCCTGACCTAACAGCTGCTCTATCTGATCCCGTAACTCCCTCATCTTAGCTGGAGCGATACGGTACGGTGCGTGTGCTATAGGTCTCGTACCCGGTAGCAAATCTATAACAAAGTCTATCTCTCGACTGGGGGGTAAGCCTGGTATCTCCTGAAACAGATCTGAATACTCCCTGACTAGTGGGATAGAATCTAAAGGAATCACTACCTCCTTATAGGTATCCTCCTCAATGTAATACAGATGAGCGGTCGATCCTCCCTCTGGGCGAGGCATCGCCACTACAAACATCTCTTGCCCCGGAATGGCAAAAACAATGCTCCCGCTGAAGCAATCAATAATGGCTCTATAAGCTACGAGCCAATCCATACCGATAATCACATCATGAACATGCATATCTAATACCAACATCTCTGCAGGTAATACCAAACCACCAATCTCTACCCCCACTCCCCGGCATATAATGAAAATAAGTGACCCACTCCCCAATGGTGAGTCGACACACGTCACTGTGCTCTCTGCCGTAGCTAACAATCCTAAAGCTTTCGCGAAGTGTGTAGCTATAAAACAGTGTGTAGCACCCGTATCAAATAATACCCGACCCATAGTGCCATGGATAGGAAACGTACCCTCAATCGCGGGCGGTGCCTGTGGAACTGCAGCCTGGTGGACGTTGTAGACACGTCCATACTGTATCTGCCCCTGCTGAGCTGGGACTGCTGGAATGGGTGGCAATGCTGCCATCTGTGGTGGTGCGGGAAGAGCGGCGGGAAACATAGGCCTCTGTGGCTCCTGGCGAGCACCCTGCTGCTACTGCTGTGGGGCCCTGCCCCTATCAGGACAATCCTGTCGCTTATGGCCAGTCTTGCCACAAATAAAGCACTTCCCTGGGAAGTTCCCTCCTCTCTGCCCCTGCTGTCCCCGGCCCTGGTGGCTGTTACCGTTCCTCCCTTGGCCCTGCTGGCCCTGGTGAAACTGCTGCCCATTCTGCCCCTGTTGGCCGTTTGGACCCTGATGGCCCTGACGAAAACCTCCCTGTCCCTGTCTGTTGTTCCCTGACCGAAACCTCTTATTATCCCCCTGCTGGGAGCCCTGCTCATTCTGTCTCTGTCCCTGACCAGATTGTGCCCCGCTGGCACCATGTCCTCCAGTCCTGCCCTGATGGCTAGACTCCCCCGACCTCTTGCCCTCGGCCATATGAAAACGGTGGTCCTGGAAGTGTAACAATGCAGCGTTAACCACATCAGAATAAGTGGCCAACGATAGGTTCCCTAACAGATGCTGACGGATCCTCCAAGTCAACCCGTCGGTGAACTTCTCAATCTTCTTCTTCTCTGTTGGTATCTCATCTGGAACGATATTCAACAGATTCGTGAACTCGGCCTCATACTCGGCCACAGTCTTACCTTCCTGCTTCAAACTCATCAATTTCCTCCTCATTTCCGTGTGAACATCCGACGGAAAGTACTTGCGGTCAAACCGCACCCAGAAGTCCTGAATAGTGAGAGTATCCCTCTCCTCCATGGTGGTAATAGACTCCCACCACTGTAGCGCAGATCCAACTAGCTTGAACGTAGCTAGTACCTGCTTCTGGATGTCCGTGCACTCATACATCCTTAAGTGCCTCTGCATATCCTTCCTCCACTGGCTCGAGACTACCACATCTGAGCTACCTGCAAACTCTGGCGGATGCGCTTTCTGAAAAGCGTCACGTACACGTTCCCAAGTAGACGGGAATGCATTTGCCTGTACTGGCCCGGCAACCGGCGCCTGAGGTGGTGCCTGCTGAACAACGGCAATGGCGGCATTTACCGCTTGGGCTACTATAGCTGCAACCTCAGCGGCGTTCATCATACCCTGAATTGGAGCGGGCTGGGGTTCGGGCGTTGCATCCCTGGGAACTCGTCGTGCACGTCGTGGAGGCATCTGAAATAAGAAAAAAGTTTATAAGTTCGTTGTTTATAAACTTAAAATAGCTGAAGAACGAAGCATACACAAAAAGAGTACAACAGTCCTAAAATATAGGGCTCTATATCAAAGAAACTTAGCGGAAACATAATAAGCCGTCAGATCCTAAAGGACACTAGAACCTGATGCTCTGATACCACCTGTGACACCCCGACTAACTAAATATCGGGTAGCTACTCCTTTATTAAATTAATTCAAAATGCCAAGTTGGTCCAGTTAATAGCATCACTGTCGAAAACATTTTAATGATTACTAACCACCTAGTATTTAAAAAGTAAGTGCCAAATTTTAATTAAAGTCTGATTAACAAGCAACAAGTGTAATAAAGAATAATAACACCATTCACCATAATGAAGTAAATAGAATGACCATCACATAACGTAAATAAAGTATGGAGGAAAAACTCCTCACTATAATCCCACAACTGAAATAAGTAAACCGAAAACTAAAACAGTACATGCCAAAGTCTGAAAACTGTAATGGAAATGTAACTCTAATAGAAATGGGCAACATGCCCTACAACTGATAGATGATGAATCTGGAATCCAAGTGATAGAAGCGTCTACAAGCAAATCCCTGTAGCTTCCACAAACAGCTACAGCTCGTCACCTGAATGAATATCCTATGCATGGTGTCCTTG
Organism: Sambucus nigra; assembly: GCA_949130495.1. Lineage (NCBI taxonomy): Eukaryota > Viridiplantae > Streptophyta > Magnoliopsida > Dipsacales > Adoxaceae > Sambucus > Sambucus nigra. The sequence goes on along the minus strand of OX422221.1, from coordinate 358,995,980 downwards.
TGTCTGGGCACCTAAAATGGTTTTACAAAAAAAAATAGATTTGAAAAGCAAACGGTTCAGAGCCCGAATGTGGAGTTATATTTTAAAAACCTGCAAGTGCTTTAAAAACATTTAAAACATTAAACGCAAAGTACATGTTAGGACGTGAACTCACATGATATTCTCACCTCTCGTCTAACTGTGCACTCCTAACGTAAGTACCCATCTATAATGACACAAACCACTAGCTAAGTGCCATCATATCTAGCTAGACTGTCATAGGTCCTACCCTTATTACTCGGTTCTATTAACATTATAACGCTCGTAATTAAGTAGGGGTTTAACGTAACTCAGATGCTCAATATGCAATATATATAACTATCAGTTAACTCGTTATATTTCTCGAAACAATACCGTAATTATATTCACCACAATAACATGAAGGTTCCCATTAATTAAGCGTATATTATTCACATCATAAATATACAATACAAGCACCCCGAGAGCTAAGCTGCGGTGCACACACTCTGCTATCCATCCCGGTACATCACGTACATAAGGATTACATATTCCGAATCTCTCAGGAATAGTTCACAGATAACAACATCACAAATAATGGAGGCGAACACAGTCACATCACATAGGTCACGCACATACCTACGCTCCTACGATCAGCGGACTTATTAATATCCCAATAAGTCTTTCTATGACCTATGTTCATCAAGGTAACCAGTCTAAATCCGGGCAACACAAGGATTAGAGGGCCCTAAGCGAACGCAAACCTCCCGTGATAGCAAGTATGGTAGGTATGTCATACACACAATTCATATACCAATACTAAGTAAACACACATCTTAGTAATCCCGTAGTTTAATCGTACTACTATTCTCATTCTCGTACCAACTTATAATTATCACAATTTATACTATTCCGGTTTATAATCATACGCGCCATAATATATTCTCTCGTCGTAGTAGACACTCACGTCTCAACCCAAACCGTCCATTTAATATAACTCTCGTATATAATTTCCTTCTCATAAGTACCCAAAAGTCCCAATTCTATCATTACATCATCATCGGAATGTTATCTATATCCTCGAAAAAGTTTACGGGACTCCAAAAATCAAAACAGTCCAAAAAGGCCCAAACTGTCAACTCGTTAGAAGTCTCGTTCGAACGAGGCTGTTCGAACGAGATTCCACTGTCGGCTCGTTAGAAGTCTCGTTCGAACGAGGCTGTTCGAATGAGATCCAGTTCGTTCGAACGAACTGTACCTTCTAACGAAATCTCGTTCGAACGAAGTTATCGAACGAGGCTCCCTTTCGTTAGAACGACTGGTCAATTCGTTAGAAGCTCGTTCGAACGAGTTCGTTCGAACGACCTGGGCAGGGGCTTCTAACGACCTACCAGATTCGTCCCAGATTTGTCTAATCTCGTTTTTTCACCATTCTTACTCCTCAAATATCTTCTAAACTAAGTCCCAACAATCGTTTTAAGGTCTCTAAACAATCCTAAACATATAATAATCACATCCTAACACGTTTTGAAGGATTAATCCATCCTAACATCAACCAAATTTACAAATCTCTACACTTTTTCCCAAATTTTCAAGAACATGAACCCTAACTTTTTGAATCATGAATTAACCCAATATAAATCAATTTTAATTTCTTCCAATCACAAATATTATGGGAATACTCATCTACCTATCATTCTACATGCAATTCACCTCAAGATTTCAAGTTCTAAGCTTCAAAATACATGGGTTTTCATTAACTTTCAAGAACAATTGATATTCTTCAATTTTCTAACATGGAAGGAACATTATACGAATTTAAATATAATTAAAACACTTGCCTTGATTGTCTCTGAGTTTGGATGATGGTTTGATGAAGATTTCTGCAGAATTTCTTCTCTTCTCCAAGCTTCTTCTCCAATGGTGGCTTAAGGTGGCTAGGGTTTTCTTTGGGAAAGTTGTAAACCTAATGATAGCCTCCGTAGCTTAATGGGTTAATATGGGTTGGTTAGGGTTAAATCCACATCAGATTAAAACTCCCAATTTTCGTCACTTTTAATTCCTCAAAATGTAAAATTACCAAAATACCCTTTATGATGCCGGTATGGCCTAAAAATACCCCGGAATCCGAACTACACCCCCGGCTAGTGTTTCCTGACTATCTCGACCCTTACGGACGCGTTGGCGCACTCAAAACGACCATACGGATAATAGAAATAAAAATCACTTTTATAATTAAAATAATATACCATGACGCGGTGGTCACACGCGTCTCAACAAAATTCCCAAATTGTCGTATATAAATCTCACGACAAATTTCATAATTCCAAATTCATATATAATCATATATGCACATAATCAAATACTAACTCGCATCTCGTTAGTATTTATAACCCGGATTAATTTCCAATTAATACGCATTTAATTAATTAATCCCAAAAATAAATATAGCCAAAAATACGGGGTATTACAACGGTGCCAAATTATAGGGGATATCAACCCACAATAAAAGAAGTATTTTGAGATTAGACCCTAAACAATTATGAATGCAGTAGAGAGTAAGGGAGACTAGATGTACATGGTTCGGCAGGTAGATTTGCCTATGTCCACGGAGAAAAAGGGGATACTGGCTTATTATTCAGGAAGAACAATGACGATTGGAGTGCTAGAGTTGCTAGCTAATAGTATAATTCATCACGTGTAGGTTACAATAAATATCCTCATAATGGGTGAAGTCACCCTTATTTATAATCTTAAGGATCCTAATCCTCTACATCTATTCATATTCATCTTAATTATAAGTCATGGAGTCATATAGGGACTGGTCTTCCAATCCATCAGTATGATTCTCCAAGATTTGAATTTATTTTTCTTTGTATTCGTGGTCTCCCAACACATGACTTCCACATGACATGCCATGAGACATGATTTTGTCCATTCTCCTTTTAGTTTGTATTTTACTTTGTTGAATTCTCAAATGTTTGCGGAACACAAAATTTTCACTTCGGTAATAATTGTAGAAGAAAAAATAAATTTCTTACACCTTTTTGAGGCTATTATAAAGAACAAAAGTGTGTTATTTTTTTTGGTAAAGGGGTTGTAATAGAGTCCAGTCTCGGGTCCTTGATGGATCCGGGTCTGGTCCAAATAATTTAAGACACTACGACTGTTATTCGAGCCTCGTTGCCATGACATTCCAATTACCCCTGGAATATGTCCTATGCATAACGCCTTGAAGCTACAGATGATAATTGGTTAAGCTAGATAGCATTGTTTTTTTCCTTAAGTAATATGCCCCAAAGCTCAAGAGATAGTCTCAACAAATAATGTTGTATGGAAACGAAAGAAACTATAATGTACTTGTTAGAGGATAAACTTTCACCAAATTGAAAAATGAAAAGTATACGACAATGACATGAGAGGCATTAATGCGCCAATATTTCTGAAAAATTTGGAGCCCGAGAAAGATAACTTCTTGTTTAATTTTTTCCATCGTTGACATGGCTATATAAAGCTTCATTCATATCATTAGCGACATTAAGCTCCACTTTTTAAATAACAATGTAAAAAATCTGGCTATATAAAGCTTCATTCATTTATCTAAAGTCAATTTTGACCTAAATGTGGCCCATAAAATGAAAAATGTCCCCTAATAAAAGAAGAGGTGCCATTAGCTACAATCGATAACACAATTTTGTCAAAATAATTGGAATGGAAATTTAAATATAAATAAGTAAGTTTTCTAAATTTACTAAATTTTGTTACAAAATTATAATAAATTTTCTTGTAAACAAACTAGAGTATCACATTTTCAGGCAAGGGCAGAGTCAGGATTCGTCGGAGGGGTGGGCTAATATAATGACAAACTCATAACAAGGTCGGGATGTAATACTTTTGTATCGCGATGAAAAAAATAGTGAACATAATCGCACTTATGTGACAAACTCATAACATGTTCGCAATTTTTTCGGTATGTTTCATTACAAGGTCAAAAAAAGATAGAAAATTAGTTTATTTTTATGAGTAGTTGAAAAATGAGTGGGAAAAGACGAGTGGTTTTATATTACTTTTAAAGTCTTCATTAAATCATGTTTAGGGTTGGAATGATGGAACTATGAAGTACTTTAAATATATGTAACTATTGATTTCTTAGTATGTATTTGAAATGAAACACCAAAAAAATAAAAAATAAAGTAATTTAATCATAAATATGTGAAAATTATTTTACTACTTTGCTTTTAACGACTTAAAATATTTTATTCTTAACCAAATGGACCTTTGAGTAAGGGAAGTAGTTTTTCAAAATTTTGGCTTATATGGTTTAGACATGTTAAACGCAGACTAATAGATGCGTCTGTAGGGAAGAGTGATTTATTTAGTACTGGAGGTAATATTGAGGGTGGAGGTAGATCTAAATTGACTTTGTGGAATGTTGTAATAAGGAAATGATAGCATGTGATTTAGTCGATGGTATTGTGCTAAACAAAGAAGAATGACTTCATGGAAAAAATTTAAAAATTTGGATTGATGTAGCCGATCCTAATTAAATGAGATTTTTTTTTGTTGAGTTGAGTTGTAATTTATGTACTCATAGACAAAATTTGTTGATAAATGGATGACTTCATGGAAAAAATGAATAGACATTAAGGTCTCAAAAAAACTTCTATAAATTCATCATTGAATTATTAAAAGAGTAATTGTAAAAAAAAAAAAATTATATCTACCTAACACACCCAACCGAGTTGAAAAAAATGCAATGATTATTGTTTTACATGGACTATATATGAACTCAATATACCAACCAATGTATTTTTTACTCAATTGGATTTATTTAGTGAATTTAATTTGAGAGTTTATGTAGAATTACTTTTATTAAAATACACACCGATACAAATATAGTCAGATAAGTGGTACAACTTTGGATTCATACATATGGAGAGAGAGAATAGTCAAGAGATGCAAAAGAAATGAAACGGACTAAGGAATACTTGTCCAAAATCATTCCAATGACACTAGAAATGAAACGGACTAAGGAATACTTGTCCAAAATCATTCCAATGACACTGTAGTGTTAAAATTTTGTCCTAGTGACTTTTTTCTTTAATACTTATATCTCAAAATGAAGTGTGTTATTTTAGGGTGGACTAAAGTGTCATTGATTGAGTGTTGAGTTGAACAATAGAATGACTACAAGAAAAAAATCTTCTTTTTTTTTTTTTTTTTTTGTTTTGGTGAGATACATCCTTGATTTGTCCACCTTTAGCCCCGCCCTCGGTTTGAGGCATCATCATGACGGGCCCATCTTAGTTTTGTTATTTCATTTTTAATCTATTGTTTGTCAACTCATGCTGTATGAAGAAAATTGTAAGAATTTAAGCATTTTACATTGGACTACTCTACCAACTTTATATATGTTTTTTTCTTTAAAACAACCAACTTGATATACTGTTGAATAGATCATATTTGTAACACGGAGTACTTGTGTTGTCGGTCTAATTAATGCATAAATTCTTAACACACAAGGGATCGACAGAACAACCGTACATATGGGTATTGATAGAAAGCCAAAACCATGAGAGAAATAAATATGTCTTGATGCCGTTGCGGGGATCCTCGTGATTTTCATTCATTTCTAGTGTCCCACTTCCCCTTCAAAATCAACTTCTATTACTTTTATCTTAATCTCCATCTTCCCTTCTACGTAAAGTCTTAATTATAATAGCCTCTCATTAAAGACTTAGAATACATACAAACTCCATAGTTTTATGCAATGACCGATTTGCCCTTAAGACTTAGTGTTGCAAACAACCAAACGATGCCGTAACCGCAACACTCGCATGGTCTTTGCAGCTCAATAACCTAAGTAGTCCCCACAAGCCTTTTCGTCGACTCCTCCGGTTAACAGCAACTTTCTTTCCGGCGTCAAATGAACGACGAAGCTGGCGGTTCTTAATATCTCGAAGATCCATCTCTGGGGGAAACTTGACAAGCCCAAACATGAGAATATCCCACCTGGGTTTGGGCACCTTTAATTTTAAACCTCCCAAACTAACAACAGAATTGATGCTTGAATTTCTACCAAGTTTTTTGTCATCCATAGATATAGATGGGCTGAAGCTGAAGCGGGATTTGGTAGTGTTGGATTGTGTCTTTAACTCAGACAATGACTCGCATCGTCGTGGTTTAACATGAACGTAATGGTTGTGTTTTTGTTGGTTCAAGGGTATCAGCTTACCGGAAAAGATGATGTCTTCTGCATGAGACATGTCGGAGCTCAGGTCTGTGGTCAAGAACTCGAAAAAGGCGGCAGGTTCTGATGTTGATCGACGATCTTGATACTTGGGACTGGGAACCTCATCTTTGTTGGCTTCATCTATGGTTTCTTCGAAATCGTTGAGAGATAGTGCGTCATCCGCTTCTTCGCCATCTTTGATGTCTCTCTTCTTATCATCCATGTTTTTTCCTTTTGGTGTACGAGAGACTAAGTGCATATATCAAACTATAATTTAGAGAGAGAATCCAGGAGACACACACACACACATATATATATACACACGCGGAGAATCGTAAGATGTTTTTTTTTTATATATAAACACTTAGAGAGAAAAGGAGAAATTATTGGATATAATGGCTTGATAAGTTTCTTCTAGATTAAGATGAAACCAATGAGTAGATGATATAAATAAGGAGTGCATCCTACATTTAGCATGACAGAATATCAATTCGTACTCTTGCGGACTGAATTCTTCGAAAGGATCGCTGATGGTTTATTGGTGCTAGATTCTTTTCATCTAGAAATAGTATTACAAACAAAAATATAATTGGAAATGAAATGAGAGGGAGGCTTCTATAAGAGTAGTTTATGTATATATTATTTATTTAAAATTACAAAAATCCGCCTACTAAAGATTATGGAATAACTAAACTAAAAGAATGTAAACATGTCAAACGAAAAACATAGGACAACAATGTACGTGATTGAGCAACTTACATCTATGGCTCGTTCTCCATTTCTGGTTATACATTTCATGGTACAATTCGGTAGAATTTCATTACACTCATCTAAGGGACCCCGATGATATTGTTTTATATGATAAGAAGTCCAATCGCAATTGAGAGAAACGACTCTATTAGAATTTGTATACAAGTGCATTTTTACATAACTTTTCATTATATACATAGTAGTTTAATTTCACCTTCTTTAGGAAATGCTAGGGATGCCAAGATCATTTTACCTTGGCTTGTTGACTGTATGGGATATCAAACTCACAATAAAAGTAATATTATAATTTAGCCCCACAAAGTAATATGAATACAACAAATACAGAGAACACAAGATGTACATGATTCATCAGATTGTTTTGCCCACGTCCACGGGAAAGATAGGGAGACTAGTATATTCCCTAGAAGAATAAGGACGGTTGGAGTGTTAGGATTGCTAGTTGAGAGTCCAAGTCTCCGTGTGCAAGATGCAAAATCAATACCCCTCAATTGGGTGAGGTAACCCATATTTATAAGTACGAGAGTCCTAACCTTCTAAGTCTCTTTATTGTGAGGTAACCCAAAATCTTGCGAACCGTCAGCAGGATTTCTCAGTAATGATGGCGTGTGAGTGTGTGTACTGCACTGCCATTGGGGAGTGCTTCTTACCCAATAAAAAGTTGTCAATTGTTTTGACGTTGTTAGGAGATGGTATAAGGCATCCAAAATCATATACCTTAGTCATTTTAGCCTCAACAAGGTATTTTCGATGTTCTTTCTCTCTAGACTTCATCTTTACCAGAGCTTCCATTTTCCCTTTCTTCCTCATATCTTTACCATGTCCTTAGACGTGGAGGAAAATATGATTTTTTTTTGACAAATAACTTTCTAGAATTTCGTTCAAAGTACTTGATTCCCGATATTGTCCATATTGGGATTTCACTAGAGGATAAGGACCTTTTTAATCTAAAAAATGACAAAGTTTCATTGATGACATTGGCTATATTGGATTGGGGAAGTTCATTTTTCTTTCCACCCATTACTGGTGGAAGTACTCCATTATTATGGTATATTTCAAATCCAGGTGAACAATAGTTTCTGCTGAATCGTAATGGGCACAATTGTGCCCCCACCTTCAAATGAGGAGATAACGCAGGTCCAATTTAAATCGCATATCCTTCAGGTTTCCATCAACAAAATGCAAACAACTGATGAAGTCACTAATATTAAAAAGATGGCCCTCTACCCTAAAGCTCGGTTGCCAATTTTTTTTTTGAATTCTCGTCTTCAAAACCTATAAAAGACAGGGCTACCTAATCACCACTTATTCAACTACCACCTTCAGATGAGGTTCAAAACATGGGTCTAGGAGTTCTAGAGAGCATGTTCTCTTTCACTATTTTTGTAGGATCCTTGACTTGGCACATGAGACTGAATGTGAGGGGACCGCTAAAACCTGGAATGATATATGCCTTGTTTTTCTAAAGTAGTATGAACACAATGAGGAACTTGGCATCACCCATAAATACATAGAGATGCAGAATTATAAGAAGGAGAAGAAGTTCTCACCTTCGTTACTTACTAGAGGGAGAAATTCGGTGAGATGGTCAATCACCCCTGGAGAATGAACATATAGAGAAAGTGACCAGAAACCTTTAAAGAGGTACCCGACTTCAAAGACTCAACCATATCGGGTGAAATATTGAGGGAAGTTTGGATGTTATGGCTAGTAGATCTACAGAGAAACCTCGTTGAGCTCTGAACTAGTTCTCTGCCCGAAAGAACTCACCTGGAGCTTCTACATCTCACATAACGACCCTCGTGGTTAGTACAAACCTAGCATCACACCCGATTACCAATACTTCTCAAGAAATAGTAGCCACAACTGCACCTTACCAACAAGGACCCTCTCCCAGAAATTACCAAGTTGTTCCCACTTCCAAAGAGTCCAGGGTCCCACTAAGATAATTCACTAATATCCAGGATCCCCTTAGCCGTTTATAGGCCTCCCTAAAAATGGATAGTCTCCTGAGACCTCTCAACCGAGACCATCCCCTACATTCCCAAACAATAACTGGAGAGACGACGTACATTGCGAGTTCCATCAAGGACCTAGCCACATTAGTGACAACTGTTGGGTACTGAGATTTTCCATCAAAGACATCATCAATGTCGTGAGCCTTATCCCATTAAATCCCAATGTCACTAATAATACGCTACCATATCACCCCAACCCCGGTACCAACACCTTGTCAGATTCTCCCATCCCAAACACTGACCTCTACCTTAATAGTCCCCATTCATCACAAACTGAAGATGAATACACACACACACACACACACACATATACACACCCTTTCGAATAACTACCCCTTTAGGCACGCTATCATCGACTGTAAAAGTCATCACTAAGATTAAGCCCACCGTTGACCATATGGCCTTCTTCATAATGAACATACACTTCCTGTAAAATAAACATTGCAACCCCTTGTCACATAATTCATGATCTCCAAAGAGATGGGACTCATTATCACCTTCTTACATACACCGATCACTCGACCTAATGTGGGAAATGTATGATGAATCTCTTCAGGCAATAGAGCACCTCACTTTTGTAGTATTTATACAATCTATTGAGTGGGAAGGACCATACCCCAGATATACACCGATTTGCCCTCTCAGATTTAGGAACCAATAATAGTACCATATATATCGATCACCCTCGGTTTACTTTCTAGAATAATCGAGACATTATAACTACTAGCCTTCAAACAAGGGAGCCCGTAATTCAGTTAGCGCGATAACCAAGTCCTTCAGTTCAGTTTAGTGAGAGAGACCTACAACTCTGAGCCAATGATCATGTAACTTGGAGATACCGAGCGCACCACCAATTACTATAATACGAGGAAGAAATGTTGAGATCCCACATCATCCGAAGAGACATTTCTTAGGAAACTAAGCTCAGGAATAATTTGGGACCTAACCCGTATGCACCCAACCTGAATCTATCTAAAGAAAGGTGGAAATGACTCAACGAGAACCAAAGGGTCATATCGTCCCAAGTTCTGTTTGAATCATAGTATGACCTACAACATAGAGTACTCACTCGAGCCCCTCACTCGAAGCACATGTCTACCCCTCGGGCACCATCCACGTGATACGGACATAAAATGGGAGTGATAGTGACCCCTTACGGCTTGTAGGACCGAGATCCATACTCTTTCCATCTACAAGGCAAACCTCATTTGGCCATTCAGATCATACTTTGAGATCCCCAGCATTTAGTCCCAACCATGTGTACTATACTGACATACCAAAAAAAGGGATTACCGATTGCTTCGACTATATCCTCATCACCTAAGGAAACACATCCCCATATTTTGGAGACGAATTCACCTTCAACCGTTAAGTCTGGGAAATGATGACAAAGTGGAAATACTTCCTAGTAAAAGGACTCGGGCTACGTGAACAAGGGCCCACGCCCTTCAAACCCTCAAGCATTTGAGACTACATATACGAAATCAAATATAGAACCACTACAAAAGAGCTTAATCGACTTGAATAGCACGAACATTGGATCTGCCCATAAAGAAGTGAGGTCACACTATATATAGTATATAACTTAACCTCTCATACAGAGGGCCGCCCCTATGGTTCTTCAATAACGAGGGAGAACTTCGACATCCCAGTATTAATATTTATCAGAGCATTCAAGCTACTAGATGGGAAGATTTTCCCATTGAAGTAAAAGATACCATGTGTAACTCCATAACAGTTGAAAATAACCCTCATGAAATCCCTCCACCCGAGAAGACCTTATCGATTCAATAAGTCAACTAGATCTGTTCATCTCATAGTTGGCTTATGACCACTTTGTCCTGGAGATATCTCGTTGATCCCATCATTACGCTGACATGGGACACAGTTTTGGGAGCGCCTACCCAGGCGCAGCCCATATAGTCAGTATTATTGAACTACAAGATGAGATGACCCGTCGAGGCCATCCCTCGCCAGAAGGTCCCATCTCGCAAAGGTACTCACATATAACTAAAATGGAACTTGTCCACCCCGCTCCCCACGACCATGCTCAGGGAAAATTTGACAGCCTGTAATATGTGGTATATGCACTAACTCTCACCAAGTTTGCTTATGAAATCTCGACTTGGGAGCTAGAACATGCAGAGTATTGACATTATTATGGAGACATCTTATGCGAAGCCGCACGCATCGTAAAGGAAATGGATCCATGGGAACCAATAATAGAGAGAATCAAAGAACTACCTCTAATGGGACCCAATTCAACAATGAGGAATAATAAGAAACTACCTCGAATGGTGACATATGGTCGGTATCCTCAATGTCTACAAAAACTATACCAAAAACACTTAACCAGACAACAAGTCCTGTCCACGATGGAAGAAATCCCCATCCCCACTTTGAACTCACACATATCACTATGGTGCATAGATAACTCTATGTCCCAAGCCCTATCAAAGTCCCAAAATAAAGTTCCAAAGAGCCTAAAACTTACTCTTACCTTAGATTGGACTGAGGTAATGGACCCAAAGATAACGCCGCCTACCTCCAGCCCACATCATCAACTGATTTGATACTACGTCTAAAGAAGGATGAACAAGAAACTTGGGAAAAACTCGTTCTCCTCCAGATAAAGAGGTTAACTTACTCACCATATTAGGTCGACACTCCACTCCTCCAAACCAAACTAGTAAAGAGAAAGCCCCCTAAAAGTGTTCTCACACCACCTCTTCGGGAAAACTATAATATCAAGGAGAAACTTCGACGGACATCAGCTAACATAACCATCAGGAAAATATTAGCTACCCCCCGAGAGCATCGATCTCACTCATCCATATGTTATCCCAAACTTATGTGCCCATGGATCTAACTCCAATCAAAATATCAGCCAACATCGACTCCATCACCATGCAATAGCAAATCATCTTATCTTATGACCTTACCATATGAGGCCACAACTACTAATACTCATTGCACATCGCCTCGAATACTTGTAGATAGATTATGCCGTGGTACTGATAAAAAAAGTTCCACCATCAACGTATGCCCCTTTTATACTGCCATCGGTCTAGGACATACCGCCTCAAAATTTACAATATCAGGGCCTATGAAAATACCCATCGAGAGGTCATCGGGTCTATTATCCTCACCCTTATAATAGGGCCCATCAAATATGATGTTGAGTTTTAAGTACTCAACGTCATAGCCAACTTTAACCTCTTACTATGGAGAGCCTAGATAAACCCCATAGGGGCATTATCCTTATCATTCATATGAAAGTCAGGCTTCATTTGACACAGAGGTCATCATAGTTCATGGGGATGACGATTGGTCCACAGTGGCTAGCACTAGTACCATTTCCCTCATGGATACCCATCACGACAGCTACAATATTTGCCTCAATGGGTTTCGGGTCATCTCACTTGCTCACATGATAAAAAGGAGCTAGTTATCCATAACATAAATGCCTAAATCATCCAAAACATGGGATATATTCCCAAGTTTGGTCTCATAAGAAATCAACAAGGAGCTCTCGAAGCTATCACCACTACAGAACAAAGAGAAAAATTAGTCTTGGTACACCCTTAATAGAAAACCTGTAATGAAAGGCCTCGAAGATCCTCATCAAGGGTGGAATGGTCACTTCCGTCTCTAGAGAGAGGACTTTCCCTATCATGGACTCCCCGAGCCCTGTTAAGATGAAACAAATAGATTCATATGGCCCGAAATGGAAATCCTCTATTAAGAGGGGCTATATGTGGATTATGGAAAAACTCACAAAGTCCACTTGGATGAACTTAACGTATCATGGGTTATCTCAAAAGACAGACAAACCTCCCAACCAGATCCCGAATGGGGATTTACCTAATAAGACTACCCATATTGAGATCCACTGACTTAATCCCCATAGAACTCTTTCACGATGGGAACACCACCTTAGCCACTCGAGGCATAACTACTAGAATAATCTCTATCTCCGTATGCTAGACCTGATAACCTTACTATTTGAAATACTTCCTTAGGTTAAGCCTTAGGATACAACTAAGAACCCACCATTGGATTATAAATGGAATGAGTAAAATGACTAGATCTTGCTGAAAGCCCTCTCTGAATCATGACCTTACAACAAACCCATTGCAGACCCAAGTAAGAGGCCAAAGGTGACCCTCAAGGGAAAGAAATACCTATCAACGAAACACCGTGTGCCCTAGCCTACAGTTAGTTCCAAAGTTACCAAACGCTTAAAGGTCTGTCTAAAAGTACATCGGTAGAATCTTTCTCACCTCATCACCAACGTCAAGGGAATCGCAACACTAGAAAACTGGACCTCTACCGGATGCATCCCAATGCCTGTCATATGTAGGCCCTTTGAGTCTGCCCTATTAACTAAAGAGTTCTCACTTATCCCCTCTCCTAATATATTCCTCTATAAAGTAGACTTTTCGACTATTATCAATGCTTCCCTCCCTCCCTTTGATGGCATAATAAATAATGATTTCTAATATTTTTCCTACGTGTGTTACATGTGATGATTATGAATTCAGTAATGTATTAGAATTCACCGCTAATAACGATAACTATGCTGACTTAAAATACTTAAATCACTAAAAAACTTGACCAAAGTCAAAACATACGTATGTCTCCTAATGAGGATGACACAATAACCATAAACTTAGGCAGTCTCAAAAATCCTAAATAGTTACAAATAGGGTCCTCCCTATATGAAAATGAATATGAATTCACAAACCTAAGTTTCATGGATGCTTTGCTTGGTCCAACACCGACATGCCCAACATTGACCCGACTATCGTCATGCATGAGATACCCACTTTTTACTATGCAAAACCATAAAGTAAAGACTTCGTAAGCTAATACCAGAATGGTCATTCAAGGTAAAGGAGGAAGTAGAGAAACAACGCAGTGTCGTATTCGTCGGAGTAATAAAATACCCCACTTAGATAGACAACATCTTACCAGTACCTAAAACGAACGACAAAGTTCGAAAGTGCATAGATTATATGGATCTTAATCGGGCTTGTCCCAAAAATGATTTCCCTCTACCACACATCAACATATTTGTAGACATCACAACCAGTAACGTGTTCAAATCCTTTGTCGGCGGATTTACAGGTGATAATCTAATAAAAATGAACCCTAACCACCAAGAGAAAATATGGTTCATTACTCTCTGAGGTACGTACTGGTTACACAGTTATGTCATTCGATCTAAAAATGAAAGGTCAACCAACTAAAGAGCAAACATGAAAATCCTACACGATCTTATACATAAGAAAGTGGAAGTCTATGTGGATTACATGATAATTAAATCCAAAGACCGATAAGGAGACACCCTGAAACTCTGAAAATTCTTCCAAAGTTTATGACTCTTCAAAATGAGGCTAAATCCTCATAAATGTGTCTTCAGAGTCACTAAAGGGAAAATCCTCAACTTCATTGTCAGTAAGGAAGAAATATAGGTAGAAACTTCTAAGGTCAAATCCATATGGGAAATTCCATCGCCCATAACAATAAAGGAAGTCAATGGGTTCCTAGGACAATTATAGCTCATAAGCCAGTTCATCAACCATCTCACCAACATTTGTGAACCCATCTTCTATAATTGTCCTAGGAACCCATTAACTTCCCAAAGAAGGATTCACCCAAAGAATATAACGATTAATGCCAAGATGTATTCGATAAAATACAAGAGTATCTCACTTACCCACCAGTGCTAGTACCCCCAATCGAGATAACCTCTCCTGCTCTACATAACTATAATCGATACGAATGCCAGAGCTATGTTAGCCCAATATGTAGAGAGTTTCTTAAAAAATATGTCATGTACTAAGTTAGAAAATAATCTAATCTCCTATGTGATCAAATACACCGCCTTAGAGAAGGCTTATATATATCTCTCATATGGATCACTTGAAAGATAAGGCACTATATGACATCCTTCAGTATACGACTTATCTCCAAGATGGATCCCCTAAAACACCTTTTTGAGAAACCCGCTCTCTCTAGTGGAATGTTCAAATGTCTACTGAAGCAATTCGATATTGAGATCACGTATGTCATGCAAAAATCTACCAAAGGGTGAGACATCTTTGATCTTCTCGCAGGGCGACCCCTAACAAATGAATAAGAACAAAACAAGGAAGAATTCCTCAAAGAGGACCTCTTTTCCATAAACAATAGAGAAACTTAGGAACTCTTCTTCGATGGGGAATCCAAAAAAAGGGGATTCGACATCAGAATGCTATTTATATCTCCTAATTCACAGGGGATTCCCATAGCCATAAACTCAGTTACGATTGCACCAGAAATATGACCGAGTACGAAGCTTGCATCACAGGTATCGAAATTGCCTTAGAAATGGTAATCACTAACTTAAAAGCCTATGGAGATTCTAGCCTAGTCACCAATCAGGTATTAGGAAAGTAAAAAACTCGGGATTATAAGTTGCAGCCATACCAATCCTACTTAGAAGAGGTATCTTTGCGATTCAAAGATATCGCATTCAACTTTCTCCCAAGGGCTAAAAATAATTTTCCATATGCACTTTTCATCATAACCTTTATGATAAACATGCCAGAAGGAGCTATGGAAATAAGGTTTATCGTGACCGACCTGAGGACACCTTCCTATTTCTTTGAGGTCGATGCCATAGAGAAAATAACCATAGGACCCATGATATGGTACTATGACATCTAAAACTTGCTCAAAATAAACAACCCCCAGTCGACGCTTCCCCAAATGATCGACTTACCAATGATGATTGGAAGTTCAATTCATCATATATAGGGTGAATCTCTACAAAATAGGGTTCAATGGAATACATTTATGTTGTGTCACCAAAGATGAAATCTTCGAGACCATGGACAAAATATATAGTAGAGAATGTGGCCTGCACATGAGTGGACAAAACCTCTCCCATAAAATACTTAGACAATTATACTATTTGACTATTATGCAAAATAACTGAATTGAGCACGTCAATAGATGCCTCAAATCCTAATTATAAGCCCCACGATGACATCAATCTCCTTGAGAGCTCTATTGCATGACCTTTATCTAGTCTTTCTCCACCTAGGGGATAGACATCATAGGGAAGGTAACCCCTAAGGCCTCCATTGGGCATGAATTCATCCTATTCGTCATCGAATAGTGGACTAAGTGGGTCAAAACCGAATCTAATGCCATGCAAAATGTTAAGAAAGTGGCCAAATTCCTATGTCAAAACATCATTTGTCGCTCCAGCTTACCCCATGAGCTGGTATCAGACAACGGGTTTCACTTTGAGAAAGAGGTCTCAAACTTATTACATGAATACAGTATCACTCAACATAAATTATCCCCTACAAACCTCAAACCAATGAGGCAGTCTAAAATTCTAACAAAATTGTCAAAAACATCATCAACGAGATGAAAAAAACCTACAACGACTGGTTGGACAAACTTCCTTATGCCCTTTAGGGGCTACCGTACTACAGAACGAAACTCCATTAAGGACAACCCCTAATCACTAGTTTATGTCATGAAAGAAATCCTACCCATTGAACTCAAGGTACCCTTACTAAGGGTTATTATCGCAATCGCGAATTCTATTCTTATAATAGTGAGTAAAGAATAAAATAAATATAACAATTGAATTTAAGGCGATGAAAATTTAAAAGATTTTTATAGGAAGATGCATAGCATCTTATTACATAATTGAGTCTGAAATAAATGAAAATACATAATTTATTCGTACATGCCACATATAAGGTAAAACTGGTAGAAAAAATTTGGGAATCTTAAGAGCTGATAAGTCGAGGTGTAGATATTCCAAGGGGGACTACCATCTTTGTCTGCTACCACCTATACGTACGTAATCGAATTTTTTTTTTGAGGTAAAATAGAATCAAAGTCGAGACTTGCGAGAGGTATCTCATCTTCTTTAGGTTCGTCATCCATCTGGAAGGAAAACAATTAAGTAGACATGCCAATAGATAATTTTTATTTTTATACAAGGTACGAGAGAAAAATGTATTGTTAGAGAGTAATTGGATTTAATATTAATGTCCTAAAATCTGGAGGTAATAGAAATATCATAGAACCTGATAGGGGTATACTGGCGTTTAATGAAATGTAAAAGAATAATATGGTGGAGTATAAAAAAAATTAAGGGGTCAGACTATAACAAGATAACCCACAGATTATCAGTTATAAGGGCTTCAATTGCATAGACATACCAGTGCAATATCGTCTGAAGCATAATATATACTTGGACAAGCAATCATGAAATATTGGGGAATAATAAACATAATAAGGCTTGTCACAATTAGCTAGAGTGGTACTCATATGTATATAGCAAATAAAAACTAGGCACTCAACATCGGAGCCCTATGGGCCAGTTAGAATTATCGTGGTATACCGGGGTCTAATACCTAAATCGTAATATACGCTACTAGGGGTTCCACTGGTAATGGTTTACAAATTGTAGGGTAATATGCAATTGCAGAGCTATACCATAAATAAGGGTAAACAAAAGAGGTCAATGTCTATTACTGAGTCATAAGCTGTAACGGTTTAATATTTTTAGGAATGATTAAAATATCGAGAGAATTAATACACACAATGAACATGAACTACGCAAATGAGTTCGTATGTGAAATATGAGTTCAAAATTTTCGTCGAGTGATATAAAAATAAGTAATTGTGAAAGACATAAACTCAATGTTAACACTGAAATTAAAATCACCAACTTTGAAATTTCTACGGATTCTGGGATACACGTCTAATTTGCGAGGTTTACGAGGAAGTCTGAAATCCTATAAAGTGTAAGTAGGTCATAAAGTCCTAATATAATGCTTATGTGATATAGTAAGATACTGAACTGGAATTAATTATAGTGTAAAAATTAACTAGGAAGGTTATAATTAAAATGTCCAAAAGTTTTTACAATTAATGTTTCCTTCACATAAAGTTGAATTTGAACTTTGTGATATAAGACAATTTGGTTTTATTTAAGCTAAAGAAGTTGTAGAAAAAGATTGAAGTCATTCTGAAATATTTGAAAAATAACCCGAAGTTTATGTTTAAACTAAAACTTAATTTTCTTTTATAACTTAAAACTGGTCTTCTCAAGAAAATGCTTTCTTGGGATCCAAACAGGGTGATGTAATATGCCATTTTGCTCAGAATTAAAAAATAAATTTTGTAGAAAAAAATCAAAATTTTCTGATTGGAGATGCATCCTCATGCGATGAGTCAAATTAATCAAGCACCTGGTTTGACTCCCACTCACGCTCATGTCCCCAACTCATGTTCAACCTTTAAAAGATTGACTTTAGGATTTTAAAATTTTGACCTTAAATTCAAAATGTTTTAGAAATCCTCTTAAGTTGATTCCAGAATGAAAGTTGCCTAATTTTTAAGAGGAATCCAACCATATTGGTTTTAATAATTTTGGTGGGCTAAATCAAGCTATTAGGTTTCTTTAAAAATGGTTAGATTTTGACTAAATAAAAGCAACTAAAATCTTATATTCCTATTCCCACATTATAAGGGTTTAGTTATGTTAAAAAATGTGGAAGAATAATCCTGGTTTGAGGGATTATGGTGGATTATAGCTCTCCAATTATTTTCTAAAATTTTTAGGGTAAAAAACTTCAAGCTTCGATTTGGGATATTAAAACCTGGTTTTGGTCCAATTAAAATTTTCACCTAGGCTCCTCAGAACCTAAGCTCAACTTACCTCGCTTTGAAACTGGTTCAAAGTCAAGGAACTAGAATCCACCATTGAAGTTCAAGATTTTATTGAGTTTTCTAGTTTTTGAGCCATTTCAGTGCATACATACTTTAACATTCACATGAATACTCATAATTATACTCTATATATGTATGCAAAAACATAACCAAATTGAATAAACTAGCATTCATGCATAAAATATTAGAAAATCATAAACTTTCAATTTTTTTTTGAAATAGTTCTTAGTTGGGATGGTTTTCTACTGAGCTAAATGAAGGCATTTATAGGGTTTGTGGAGAGGATTAGATTAGTAAGTTTGGAGCAGGAGCTGAGGTTGAATTGCACAAGTTTTTACCAGATTTTATGGTATGTAAAATGGGTATTATGTTTAACCCACATGGTACAAGGCATGCTGGTTGTCCATTTAGTGCCGTGTCACCAGGGGGAAGGGTAAAGTTTAGATTTTAGTTTTGATCCTTGGATAGTTTTTGAATGAGTTTTAAGGGTTTTAAGTTAATTTATAAAATTTTAGAGTCTTATGTGCAATTTATTCAATTCTAATGGGTTGGTTCTTGATATTCCTACAAAATATAAGTCATTTGATTAAACTTTGAGTGAAAGTTGGGGTTCAATTAATATAGGAAAGTGTAAGTTATCTTAAATTTTCTCTAAGTGGAATTTTGGTAATTGGTAAAACTATAGGATTTATTTTGCATTTCCATCTATTTAAGGGACTAAGGACATCTTTAAGGTATGTTTAGAGTGGGTTGTTACATTCTTTCCACTTAGAAAAAATTTTATCCTCGAAATTACATGGAAAAAGTGTTGGATATTATTATCTCATAGTGTCTTAGAGTTCCCATGTTGCCTCTTCAGTTTCATGGCGTCGCCAAAGAACTTTGATTAGTGGTATGGTTTTATGTAGGAGATTTTTTTCTATTGATCGAGGATCTGAAAAGGTATTTTTTAAATATCGTGGTTGGATTCAATTGTCATATTCTTCCAAGTAATGATGTGACTTGGGTCAGAAATGTATACTGTGAAACATGAAACACGTCATGGAGATTGGATAGTTCGGAAGGTAATTCCAGATGATATTCTACTGGTCTAATACATTTGATGACTTTAAAGGGACCATCTTAAAGAGATGCTAATTTTCCTCATTTTCCAAATCGAATAATCTCCACACTTGATTATTAACTTGGAATTTTAGGGGCTTTTGGCAAGTATCAGCATAACTCTTTTGTCGACTCTTGGCTGAATATAATATTTATCGAATAAGGCGTATCTTTTATGTGGTTTCAATGATGATCTCGGTTCCAAGTATGTGATTTTCTCCTGATTCATTCTAGTATAAAGGAGAATGACAAGGTTGTTCGTAGAGGGCTTTATTGGGAGTGGTTTGAATGATGGTCTGATAACTATTGTAGAAGAATTCTATTAAGGAAATATGATTATTATATGAGCCGAGAAAGTCTAATGTGCATGCTCGTAACATATCTTCCAATGTTTAAATTACGCATTCGTATTGTCCGTCATTTTAAGGATGAAGAGTTGTGCTTAGGTAGAGTTTGGTTCCTATGGAGATTTGTAAATCTTGCCAAAATATTCCAAAATATCCGGGGTCTGATCAGATATAATGGAAACAGGTACTCCATGAAGTCTAATAATTTCCTTGATATAGAGGTCACTTAATCGTTGGAAGGAATCAGCAGATCGGGTTGGTAAAAATGGGCAGATTTTGTAAGACGATTGACAACAACCCATATCGTATTGTATCCTTGATAACTTCATGGAAATCCATTAACAAAGTCTATGGTTATATGATCCCATTCCCATTCCAGAATAGGGAGTGATCGGAATAAACCGCTGGGGTGTTGATGTTCAATTTTCACTTGTTGGAAAGTTAGACATTCTGCTACAAAGTTTACAATATCTTTCTTCATACTAGGTCACTAATAATATTTCTTGAGGGTTTGATACATCTTGATGCTTCCAGGGTGAATCATGAATTCAAAATGATAAGCTTCTTGCGGGATTTCTTCTCGAAGTGAGGTGATGAAAGGAATATATACTCAATTTATGATTTTCAATCCACGCTCGGGGTCCAAAGTCCAATCTTTTTTGGGGAGATTGTTTCTAAGTTTTTGCTTCTGGGAGCACAAACATTCATCTTAGTCTTGAAGATCAATGATTCTTTTGTGTAGAATAGAATGAGAGATAATGTTTCGTAAAATAAGTTGGGTCTTGGAGAAGTCTCGTTATAGGTTGTAATCTCCAATTATTTCTAAGAACACAAAAATACTATAGATATTTTCTTAGGTTTTGCAGCTTAAGGCATCAACGCCTACATTAACTTTTCGGGATGGTAAAGTAAGTTAAACTTATAATTTTCTAACAAATCTATCCATCGTCTTTGTCGAAGGCTGAGATATTTTTGCGTGAGGATGTACTTAAGACTCTTATGTTTAGAAAATACCTTAAATTCTTCTCCATGTAGATAACATCTCCGAATTTTCAGGGTGGCAACGACTACTTTGGATAATTCCAAGTCATGTGCTGGATAGTTACACTCATGAATTTTCAATTGTCATAATCTGTAATCAATCACTTTCCCTTGTTGCATTAATACACAATCGAGTCCTTGTAATTAAGTGTCAGTGTGACATCATAGCTACTGGAAGGAATGGCTAGGATGGGGGCACTGGTTAATTTTTCCTTTAAGTTAAAAAGGCTTGTTCGCATTTGGAAGTCCATATAAATTGAACACCATTTCAGGTTAACTTTACTAAGCATAGGGAAATTCTAGAAAAACCTTCCACTAAGCGTCAATAATATTCAACAAGTCCTAAAAAGCTACGTAGTTCTGTGATGGTGGTAGTTTGAGGCCATTCGATTACTACGATAGTTTTGGATGGGTCCACTTATATACTTATTTCTATGACTACATGTCCAAGGAACTTTACTTCCTTCATGAGAAAATCGCATTTACTCTGCTTTGCGTACGACTGATGTTTACGAAGGGTTTTGAACACTATACATAGGTGCTCTTCGTGTTCTGTCTTGGTCTTGGAATAAATTAATATGTCATCTGTAAAGACAATAATGACTTGAAGTAGAAAAGGGAGAAATATTCTATGCATTAGGTCCATGAAAGTGGCAGAGGCATTCGTTAATCCAAAGGACATAACTAATAATTCAAAATGGTCGTATCTCGTTCGAAAAAATGATTTTGGGTATATCTTCTTCCTTAACACGAAGTTGGTGGTATCCAAATCTTAAGAATTCAATTTCTGGAGGTAGTGGTATTTCAGGTAAATCTTCGGGAAACACATCCTTGTAACTGATTAAAATGTTGGAAAGGGAGGAGGTTTCCTTTTCACTCATTCAAAAAAGTAGAGGTTGGTGGGGATTTCGTCCTTGAAAATGAAACGAAGTTTGATGGGGTGGTTTGAATGTCACCGTCTTTGCATGACAGTCAATGTGAGCAAAGCTGGGGGATAATACATCCATTCCTTTTTAAAATCAAATTCTATTAAATCAAGGACTATAAGATCTATGGCCAATGTCCTGGTTCCAAAATGTAAAGGATGACGTTTACAAATCCTATCGTTAATGGCCATCTTTCCTATTCGCATTCCAATAGTAACAGGGCGAGCTAATGGACTAAAGGATAATTGTGGATGAATCATACATAATTGACTAACGAAAGAATGGGTATATTTAGAATCAAATAATATATGTGGGTAAATATAATAAAAAGGAAGATTACCTTCGACCACACCGTGGTAATTTGGATTTATTTTGGGAGAAAGGAGGAATTCTGACCTTGGTTCTTATTGAAAGGTTCTTGCTTTCTTTCATGAGAATTTTATTGCGATAACCAGTTATTGTATTGATTGGACTCTTAGCAGGAGATTTGATAAAGTTGGAGGATGTAGGAGGAAGAGGCATGTGTAGAACAGGGCATTGGTGTCTAAGATGTCCTACTTGGTTGCATTGATGAAAACACATCAGAGGCCTATTGTGATTGTGCCGAATCTGACTAAACACTCGACCATCCTTGGTCTTGTTATAAGGATGATTTCGTTGACTTGGATAGTTACTAATCACATAGGGATTTTGAGAAGGATTAAAGGTTCGGGTCATTTTGGTAGAGGTGGGGTGTCTTTATTTAAGGGAGGTTATTTCGATCATCTGATTAAACTCTCGAACTAGTAAATAAATGATGAAAGATTTGATATTCTATTGTAACCCTCGCTCAAAGTTCTTGCACTTTTTAGATTTAATGTCCACATATTCTTGAGCGTATTGGGACAATTTAGTGAATTTAGCCTCATACTGAATTACTATCATCTGTTTATGCCGTAGCATTAGGAAATCTATGGTCATTTGATCTCTTACAGATTCCAAAAAGTGTTTATTGAAGAAGATTTCTTCAAATTGCTCCCAGGTTAGTTCATTCAAATTTCGAGAATGTAGAATAAACTGCCACCAAAAATCTTCTTCTCTTTCGAATTGGTATAAAGCCAATATTACCTTAAGTTGAGGGTTAATTTCTACCCCTTTAAGTACCTTAAGTGTCTGACGGATCCATCTTTCTGCTTCAACTGCACCGGGCTTCCCTAAGAATGCTGGGGGTTTTTTACTCAAAAATTTCTTAAGGGCGTTCATTCTTCGAATTTCTTATGAAAGATCATTATCAACGAGGGGTGGAGGTATATTTTGTTATCGTTGGGTTAGTATAGTTAATTATTATAGACAACTTAAAATCCATTAATTAGGTATAGCTGGATTAGACATTTGTGGAATAGATCATTCCTCATGAGTTCCACTGATAGTTGCTCGAGTATTAACAGTCATATATAAACAAATGTATCAAAATATAAATTACAAGTAGAGATATATCAACATACTTGTTTTATTATATCACGTTGGGTTACATACTATTATACAGGAAAAAAAAACCAAAAATTTGTTGCCTAGCTGCTAAACTAAATTAAAGAGCAGTAATTAATACAAACGAACTGTTAGTTAAACTATTGTAGTCCTTCGGGAATATGAGTTTCGTCTACTCGCACTGCACACCTGCAGATTTTATTTATTTATATTTATATTCCAATGATATTTTTAAGCCATTTGGTGAACCATTCGGTCAATCTCAGGATTTGGGTTATCTTTAGAGGGATCTGAATCATTGGGGGATAAACTTGTATTTTTGGGGTTAAGATAGTGGTAGAGAGAGAAAGAGAACCACAGTCGATTGGAGAATCAGGGGGAGTAATTGTAACTTTGTTAGGTGGTAAGACATCCCATGCAAGATGGATTGCTTGTTGAGAGTGTCAGGATATTTGAATAATCACTTAGCCTGTCGGGTTGCTTGAGCCTCTCCCATAAAGCGACCAATAAGTAGACTGTGATTGATTTCAGGAGTCGTAATTGCCCAATCATGATCAATGTTCCTTATGTGTTGGCAAATCTTTGCGTAGACAACTTCTTAGTTTCTCTTTCGAACCTTTTGTGAGTCGAATCACGAATGTCAAGGTAGATATCCTCTCAGATATTCATTACTACAAAATAGTATGAATTAACCAATGTGATAAAGTAAATATTCATAGTAATAATCGTATAAATCGTAGGGGAAAGATTCTTGTATTTGGTCCCACACAGGCATAAAACTGGTGATGCTCTGATACTATGTTGTCACATTCACGAATTATATGTTTATAATGGTGAGTAAAGAATAATATAAATATAATAATTAAATTAATGGCAGTGGAAATTTAAAAGATTTTTATTATGGAGATGCTTAACATTTTATTACATAACTGATTCTGATATAAATGGAAATACATAATTTATCCGTATAGGCCACATATAAGGTAAATCTGGTAGAAAACATTCGGGAATCATAAGAGCTGGTAAGTCGAGGTGTAGATATTCCAACAGGGGACTACCATCTTTGTCTGCTACTAGACATACATACGTGACCGAAAAGAATTTTGTAGGTAAAATAGAATAAAAGTCCAGACGTGCAGGAGGTATCTCATCTTTTTCAGGTTCGTTGTCCATCTCGAAGGAAAAAAATTAAGTAGACATGCCAAGTAGATAATTTTTATTTCTATACAAGGTACGAGAGAAAAATGCATTTTTAGAGAATAATTGAATTTAATTTTCATGTCATAAAATCTGGAGGCAACTGAAATACCATAGAACTGTCAAGGGTATACTGGAATTTAATGATATGTAAATAAATGATATGGTTGTAATACCCCATATTTTTATGGCTTTTAATTATGGATTAATTAAATTAAAATTAGGAAATTATTTAGAAATTAACCCAAATTTAAATGCTAGCGAGACGAGAGTTGGTATTTGATTATGATAATGTTGTTCAATATTACTGAGTGATTATGGTAATATATGATCATTGAATTTATTAAAATTATCGTGAGTTGAAAATACGACAATTTCAGTAATTAAGTTGGGACGCACGTGTCAGTCGTGTCAGGACCCAATTTAATGGATTTAAAAGTTATTTATTTTTTTGTCATCCGTATGATCATTTTGAATGTGTCAATGTGTCCTGAAGAGTCGAGATAGTCAAAAAACACTAGCCGGGGGCTTAGTTTGGGTCCCGGGGCAATGTAGACCTATCCGGCAGCCCAGTAGGGCATTTTCATCATTTTTACTATTTGAGGAATAGTGACCCACGAAATTTAGAAAGATTTATCAGCCATTAGTTTAGATCCTTAGGGTTTCCATCACCAAGATTCACGGATGCCCATTAGAGATGAAGTGGAGGAAGTTACCAAAGGAGAACCACCACCTTTAGGCTTTTTGCACCATCGTCACCACCATCGGATAGATCGAGAAGAGAGGATTACTCCCATATCATCTTCTCTAAAGGATCAGAACTTCTATTTCCAGACAAGTGATTTAACTTGTAATTATTCACTGCATATATCATCCATGTTAGTTTAGAATTGGAGAATAACCTTGAAAAATGATGAATAAATGGAGTTGAAGAATTAAAATTGTAATTTGGGTAGGTTCTACATGTAGTTTAACTTCTGGGAATATAGCAGCCACAAAATTACGATCCATGTGTAGAGAATTATGCATTTAGTATTGAGTTATATAATGTTCTTGAAGAAAATAGGAGAACTATGGTTTTTATGAAAAATATATGAATTGATCCAAGAAATTGACTTTCCATTATGATTTGATGATTTTAAAATGTTGGAACTTATGTATTTATGTTGGTATGATGTTAGGAATAAATATTTGGGAGTTTGGGACAATATAGCAGAGGATTTGAGGGTTAAGTTTGATGAAATCCGTAGGAAAAATTATGCAGAATTGCAAAACCTGTTTGATCGATCGATCGACCGACCCATGAATATTGATCGATCGATTAGATCGATCGATCGACTCCTCCTGATTTTTGGTAGATTATTTCCCTTTAGGGTTTGACAAATCCCAAGCTTGTAAGAACTCTTAGGGGGTTTAATAGAATATTGGGGGACCTGTTTAAGGTCAGTAGGGTTGCAGTTTTTGCTCGAAAAATGTTATACCTTTTGGGATTGAATGGGATACTTATAAGTGTTTACCGAGTGAGGTACAGTTAGAAATTTCATATAATTGGGATTTAAATTGGACGAACGTTAATTTAAGGTTAGGACCAGTAGGAGAGGGGCTTGGAATTACTGAGATAACCTTAGAGACTAGTGGGTAACTTAGTAACCTTATGAGGTAAGTTTAAGTATTCGAACTTATACGACGAGAGTTGTTGCGCTAAACATATTACGTGGAATATTCGGGATGACACTATGATGTGTATGAGACTTGAGATATAGGGCTGGTGTATACCTATATTAAGGTGATGATTACCTAAGTTGTGTGATTACTTAGTATCTGGATTATTGTGTGTATGCCATACCTACCATACTAGCTATCACGGGAGGTTGATTTTTGGAAAAGGACCATCTTATCTTTGTGTGCCTTCGAGGGGATTTAGATTGGTACCTTATGGACATAGGAGTGTGAATGACTTATTTGTGAGTTTATACGTCAGCTGACCATGGAAACGTAGGTATATACGTGACCCATGGGTATCTGAACTATGTTCGCCTCTAATATGTGTGATTTGTATTGAGACGGTTCCTGAGTGATTTGGAACGCGTGATCCTTACGTACGTGATGTACATGGATTTGATAGCAGAGTATGCGTGCATCGCAGCTTAGCCTAGGGATGACATATATGTATATATGTACTAAGAGTAATTTATATACGTACTTGTGACTGATTCACTGTTGCTTAGTAGATGTGAATAACTATGATATTTAAATGGGTTGAAAATGTGAAAATTTATATAGCACTTGAGGTAAGTAATTTAATGAATGTAAATGTGGGATATAAATATGACTTGTTTGTGAAATACGAGTAGACACCCTATATAGAATGTGAAAGCAGGGGTTAGTACGGACTAGGTAGATAGTGGCATAACTAGGATGGGTTACGGGTATACGTTAAGCGTGCGCATTAGTTGAGAGGTGAGAAACTCATGTGATAGTACGCAACTAACATGTATATAATATTTACTGTTTAATGCAATTAAACACCTGTTGTTTTTAAACATTTTTCACCTCGGGTTCTGACTCGTTTTCCTCCAAATCTATTGTGTTTTGTAAAAATATTTTAGGTGCCCAGCCACAGGGACGCCAAGCATAGGAGTTCCATTCTAATGACGTGCTGTAGCTATTGGGGAAGCTACATGATCTTGGTAGTAGATGCCTCCTCATTTATCCTTGGTTCCTTCACAGTCATTTATATCATTTAGGGTATGTTGCCCATTCTTATTAGTGATTGTAGTTACAGACTTTCATTATTTTAGATGTTGGTTTATTTATTCAGACTCTTGTATTGGGATTTTATTTTACTCTTGTATTATTATTGAAGTGTTTACTCTAGACTCAGTTTATTTCATTACGTTGGTTATTCATATGTGATTGTTTATGCGATTGATGGATAATGAATTAATTACTTGGTTAATTGTTAATTTAATTAATAAAATTTGGCATCTCTCTATTTTAAATATTATGTGGCTAGTAAGTAACTAAATGTTTTCGACAGTGATTCTAAGGCTGAACCAACTTGATGTTCTGTATTAATTTAATAAAGGAGTAGCTACCCGGTATTTAATTAGTCGGGGTATCACAATGGTCGAGTGTAACAAATTAAGGGTTCAAACTATAACAAGATAACCCATACATTAGTAGTTATAGGGGCTTCAATTGCGTAGACATACCATTGCAATATCGTCCAAATCATAATATATACTTGGCCAGTCAATCCCAAAATATTGGGGAATAATAAACATAATAAGGGTTGGCACACTTAGTTAGAGTGGCACTCATACGTATATAATAAATAAAAACTAGACACTCAACATTTGATCCCTATGGGCTAGTTAGAATTACCATGGTATACCGAGGTCTAATCCCTGAATTGTAAGGTATGCTAATAGAGGTTTCACTGATAATGGTTTATAAATTTCAGGGTAATATGCAATTATAGTAGGTTGTAGGAATATACCACAATTAAGGGTAAAAAAAGAGTTTATCGGAATTTACTAAGTCATAAGGTGTAACGTTTTATCAATTTTAAGAATAACTAAAATATCAAGATAATTAATATACAGAATAAATCTGAACTAGACAAATGAGTTCATATGTGAAATATGAGTTCAACATTATTGCAGACTGATATGACAATCAGTACTTGTGAAAGACATAAGCTTAATGTTAATACTGAAATTATAATTACCTACAATGAAATTTCTACAGATTCAGGGGGTATACGTCTAATTCACGGGGTTAACTAAGAAGTCTGAAATCATGGAAAGTGTAAGTAGGTCATAAAGGCCTAATATAATGCTCATATGATGTAGTAAGATACCAAACTAGAATTAATTGTAGTATAAAATTAACTAGGATTGTTATAATTTAAATTTTAAGAA
The DNA here is from genome assembly GCA_949130495.1 of Sambucus nigra. NCBI lineage: Eukaryota > Viridiplantae > Streptophyta > Magnoliopsida > Dipsacales > Adoxaceae > Sambucus > Sambucus nigra. The sequence continues at coordinate 358,967,210 of OX422221.1, read as the reverse complement.
GTTTTTACAATTAATATTTCCTACATTTCTAGTTGGATCAGAACTTAGTTATTGAATACAATTTGGTTTTATTTAAGCTAAATAAATTGTGGAAAAAGTTTGGGGTCATTCTGAAATACTTGAAAAATAGCTAGGGGTTTATGTGTAAACTAAAACTTATTTTTTTTAAACATAAAATTGGTTTTCTCGAGAAAATGATTTCCTGGGATCCAAATAAGGTGATGTAAAATACCATTTTGTTTAGAATTAAAAAATAATTTTTTTGGAAAAAAATCAAAATTTTTTGATTGGAGATGCACCCGCACGTGCTCAGTTAAATTACTCATGCGCCTGGTTTGACTCCCATTCACGCCCATGTAACCCACTCATCTTTAACGTGTGACAATTTGACTTTAGGGTTTGAAAACTTTAACCTTAAATTCGAAAAGTTTTAGAAATCCTCTTAAGTTGATTCCTGAATGAAAGTTGCCTAATTTTTGAAGAGAAATCCAACCGTATTGGTTTTAAGAATTTTGGTGCGCTAAATTGAACTATTGGGTTTATGTAAAAATGGTGATATTTTGACCAAATAAAATTAACAGAAACCTATGATTCTTATTCCGGCACTATAAGGGTTTTGTTTTATATAAAAAAATGTGGAAGAATAAGACTGTTTTGAGGGATTTTAGTGGAGTAAATCTCTCGAATTAGTTTTTTGAAATTTTCAGGGCCAAAAACTTCAAGCTTCGATTTGGGGTATTAAAACTTGATTTTGGTCCAATTAAACTTTGCACCTAGGTTTCTAAGAGCCTAAGCTCAACTTACCTCACTTTAAAACTTTTCCAAAGACAAGGAAGCAAAATCCACCATTGAAGTTCAAGTTTTAATGGAGTTTTCTGGTTTTTGAGCCATTTCAGTGCATACATACGTTAACATTGACACGAAAACTCATAATTCTACTATATATATATATATATATATATATATATATATATATATATATATATATATATATATATATGAAAAAACATAACCAAATTGAAGAAACAAGCATTCATGCATAAAATAATAGAAAAGCATGAACTCTCAAATTTTTACTTTGAAATAGCTCTCAGCTGGGATGCTTTTCCACTGCGGTAAAAGACGGTATTTATAGGGTTTGTCGAGAGGAGTTAATTGATACGCTTGGAGATGGAGATTGGGATGAATTGCACAAGTTTTTATCAAGGTTTTATTGGATGTAAAATTGCTATCATATTTGACCCACATGGTACAATCCATATTGGTTATCCAACTGGTGCCATGTCACTAGGGGAAGGGGCAAATAAGTTTAGGTTTTAGTCCTTGGATAGTTTTTGAATAAGTTTTGAGGTTTTTAAGATAATTTATAAAATTTAAGGGGCTTATGTGAAATTTATTCAATTCTAATGGGTTGGTTCTTGAAATTCCGACAAAATATAAGTCATTTTATTAACTTTGAGTTCAATATATATAGGAAAGTGTAAGTTATCTTAAATTTAATATAAGGGGCATTTCAATAATTTGGTACAAATATAGGTTTTATTTGGAATATCCATATATTCAAGGGACTAAAGGCATGTTTAAGTTATGTTTACAGTGGGTTATTACATTTATTTACAAAATCCAGCTAGCTAAAATAAACTGAGTTCAAGCTCGCTACGATGAACTTGCTCTCCTGGACAAGAGGAGGCTAAATGCCACTTACCATAACAGGGATACAAACCGCATATAGCCCGGGCATTCAATAGATAAGTCAAGAAGAGAAACATCCAATAGGGCGACTAAAAGAGAATATCAAACCTTCTTAGACTCTCGGAGTTAAATTTTCACCCAATTAGGGAGGACCTTATCTATTCACCCAAATAAACTTGTACGGGGCAGCTACTTTAGCTAATATCAATAGAGTCACGTTTTCCTAACCCTTCAATATCGAATGATTGAAGAAATTATTTTCTTAAAATCTTCTTAGGGTGAAAAGAAAAAGGGATGAATGATCAGTCATTATGGGAAGGGAAGACTATGCAAGCCCATACACATTCCCTGCCCTACATAAAAAATCCCACTTTAGCCACCAACTGTTTGCTTGAAGGAAACTAAAACTCTTTTTGTCCCCAACCTTTCTGATTGTCTGTTATATTTTTATTGCAGACATTTATAGACACCTAATTGAGTTTATAGCAGAGATACGTAGGTAACTCGATATATTACTTCGAAACTAGTCTAGATAAACAAAAAAACTCATATTACGGGAAAACCCCGATTATGGTCATGTGCCCTCACTCGAAAAGAATTGATATAGCCTAAATAAACTAAATGTCATGTAATAAAGGTAGTGCTCTAAGGCATTTTATAGACTCTACTGGCTCCTTATAATTTCGACTACACACAAAGTCTAATACTGAGGAAAATGAAAACAGAAGCCTCAAAGGGGAAAATGCATTATCCCTATCCACTTCTCCCCGGAAAAAGAAACACCAAAACATTCATATCCTCTCCAAATCACCCCACATCGACATTTCAAGGGCTCCCCGCACAATAGAACCCCATTCAAGGAAAAATAGCGGCATTCCAGTCCCCATACCACTCCCACTCTCAAACACCCCGCAACCCAAGACAAATACTGAGACATACAGACTTCCCAAGGGCTTAAACATACAAACTTCCCAAGGGATTCCCGCAAAATGACACCCTATTCTTGAAAAAAGGATATCACTTAGAGTTCAAAACGGCTACGTCAAAAGGCTCGCGCCCTACCAAAAATAGAAAGGGGATATTTTCCCTCCCACTTTGACATGCGTTCAAAAAGTGTGGCACGCCATCAAACTGAAAAAAAAGTTCTCTCTTTGAAATAAAAGTCTAAAAAAGATGGGGCACCTTTGTTTCCATACTTTTCCCCTCATATTAATATTATTATTGTTGTTGTTTTTGTTGTCGTTATTATTGTTAATTTTAGTAAGACCACTTAAAAATAAAAGGGAATTGGCCCGATTTTTTCCAAAATTAAGTCATTCATGCATAAAGTAAAGAAAGTCCAAAACACAAACATATACTAAAAATAGATTCTTGAATGGGGGATTATCCTTATTTTTGTACATCAATGTATGAAACAATAATTCCCATACAAAACAGACACACACACACACACACACACACACACACACACACATATATATATATATATATATATATATATATATATATATATATATATATATATATATATATATACACCATCCAAAAAATCAAAAAATTAAAAAAGCATCTTTTAAGGGTTACATTAAATCCTACACCATCACCTTGAAAAATATTCAGCACGAGTCCTCTTTTCAGATCAACCACCAACACGAATCTCATCCATAGTCCCTAAAACTGGCCACCCTGGCCCTCACACATAAGGTAGACACTTCGTTTAGATATGACAAACTAACCGAACCCGGGACTAGTCTTGCCGACAACTGGAGATAATTAGTATTAGCATCTCTCGTAACCTCTGCAGTCAATTGGCCTAAAGCCAAGTGGGACGATGACCATCGCATCAAAATTTCCTGCAACTGGGAAGCATCAGCTAGTAATTGTTGAAAGTTTGCAAAGAAATAAAATCAGTCAAAATTTAATGAGAAAGAATAAGTAAAAGATGTATGAAAGAGACTACTGAAAACTCACATCATTTTCAAAAAGGACGGTGTCCAAAGACGATGATAATATGCTAAAATTCGAGCCACATTGATGAATATGTATAACATGGTCTTCCCCGTGGAGAACCATAGTGAAAGAAAATGGTAGAACTAGACGGGTGTAGTGACCAGCCTGAGACGCCGACAAAGACGAACTAATGAAACCTAAGGAAAGTGAAGCAGAATCCTGCACCATTATCTATATAATCGACACTGAAGAAAATGCTTGCGTCCCACTGGAAGGCTTCCCAATAAAGACAACAAACACAGGACATTTGGCATCCCAAAACTCGATCCACTCTCTTTATCCATGATGACTAGGATTACGAGAATAAACATGTGTAATAATTATTCGAAGAAAGCAACGATGTCAGGCTTAGAATAATCGTTGTTGAAAGAAGATAAGGTAGACTATCCAAAAATAGACTCTCAAACCTTCATTTAATAGTTTTCAGAGATTGACTCCTACTACCATTCGTCTAACTCGCTCCCAAACCAACTGCCATTGGGTTACCACTTGAGGATTGATATAAGAAACCTTGTTCCGTTCGGTTAAAGCCACCACCATGTTTACAAAAATCTCTATTTTAACTCCTAAATTTTCCACCATTACTTCTTACAACCATGAACTTCCCCTAAAATGATCAAACCCATTTTAGGCCTTTCAATTTCGACGAAGAGTGCCTGCACGCACACACTCTTTGTCGACTGTCGTTGTGGACACACGATTTTCAATCAGGGTAGGTCTTGTTATACCCCATCCTATAAAATATCCTAAACCTAACCTCGCTCAAATCCCAAAGATAAAATGGCCCAAAATCAACACCAAAAGGACCAAAACATCATAAAAAGATACAATCGGGGTGTGCCTTATGTTATCCCACCCCAAAAGCACCCTAAACCCGACCTCATCCAAATCTTGGAGGAAAAACCACCCAAAATGGATACAAAAAATGAGCAAAAACTTGAGATACAAAACTCTTGGGGTCAAAACTGAAAAGAAAAATAATTATAAAAATGCCTAAATACTTTACCAGGAATCTTTCATCGATCTAAAAAAGGATTTATGGTCCTTCCACTGATCGGTGGAAGGACTGTTAGAGAGAATTTTATTGACCATCCACGTGGAATCCCTATCCAAAACCAACGACCCTTATCCTTATACCCTTTGAGAGAAGGGTTGACCTACATACCTATAATTAGAGTTCATCAACCTCTTATTTTGGAGGATCGCAAAACCAGACAACGATTCAATTTTCTAACTTTCTTTCTCCCTTGAGCATCTGAGATACTCGATCTCATTCTGAATGTCGCTCATACTTTAGAAAATGATTTCATTTCTTACCTATTGCACTTTGTGATAACAAATTTCATTTATTGATCGGACAAGTGTAGACTATGAGGCTTTTCCCTCAAAAGGAAATCGCGTATTTTCGTGACATCACTTTCGAATCCCATAAAGAGTCAAACCTCTACAAAAATTCTGCAAAAATAAACACTTCTAAACCTATTTTATTCCAAATAAAGACAAAAATTCTGCAAAAGTCAAGACTTTTTGATAAAACTCTTCACAACTGAAAAACACCAAAAAGGGGGACACTCACCTCGATTAAAAGGTTGGCTTTTTCCCTGAGGGTAAAGAACCTTTGACTAAATTTTGGGGCTATACCCCCATATATATTGTAATAGATTATATATGTGTATTTCATTTAGCCCAGACCCTATTTAGGGGACTGGGTATGCTATTTACCGTGTCTACATTTCAAAAGCTTGGTTTCTAATGCAACACCTCTGCTCGTGTAATGACTTGACATGATCTTATATTAAAACAATGCTAATCGAATGCCATAACTACTATTACAAAACATGAGAAAATACTTTTCAAAATCATTCTAAGGAAAGGTTTTTTTTTGCCGAGTTAGTCCGAAACTTTGTATTATGCCAAAGTCTAAAATCCGACTACTCCCCTCACTTCTCCAAATGAATAAATCCTATCTAAGAGGTGGCTCCACGAATATGTGTTTTCATACCAAAAACTTGTCAAATGTCTACTTTTAACATACAAATATATCAATCCAACACAATAGAAATGATATATTAAGGTGTAGTCTCAATAAACACCATAATGTTATATATTGTATACATGGTATCCCGTCTCCTGCACCGTAAATGTACCCCCTTTGTTAGAACTACGTTGCCTTTGATCCCAAATTTCCTTGGGTATGTAGGCACTATATAAAACTAAACTCATGAAGCCCAAGACTCATAATACGTCTCTCGGTATATTATTTCTTAGGAATGCCTCAATCTCTAATACAATCCCCCTATATATAATCCAAATACCCCTATTTATTCTCCAACCTCATTTGTTGGAATTACATTTTCTTTGATCATAAGTCATCTTGGGTATGTAGGCACTGTAACAAGATAACTCGTGAAGCCCAAGCCTTATAATACGTTGCTCGGTGTATTATTTCTTAGGGATGCCTCCATCTCTAATACAAACCCCCTATATATAATCCAAATACCCCTATCTATTCTCCAACCTCGTTTGTTAGAATTACTTTGGCTTTGATCACAAGTCTCCTTGGGTATGTAGGCGCTGCATTGAGATAACTTGAAAAGCCCAAGCGTCATTATCATTTTTCAACATATTATCTACTAGGGATGCATCCATCCTCAGTACTAAACTCCCCATACTTCTCCTTGTATAACCTAATACCACTATGTAGTGTTATTCAATGCTTCTCAACAATAAAACATTACGTCCTTGATGTAACTTTCCCGCTTCTTAGCCCAATTCCTCCTTGTTCTGTACCTCCAAACTAGTCATAAGGACAACACCTTCCAGCTATAATCACCAGAATATTATAAGGTTATTTGACAATATAAGACATCTTAGGGTTCACTCCCATTCTGATATTCCATACACCAACCCTCCCCCTACCAAACCAAGTCCTACACTTGCACACACCACGTTGGAACATGTGAAAAATCGAACTACATAAGCTTTGGTCTCATGGATACACGAGTACATAGGTGCAATACCGAGTCCTTCTTGTGAGATTGAGCCTCGATAATATGTATCATGATATATTATCCCAATAGAGACGAAAATATCTCCCTCCTATATCCTCTTTCATACATACTACAAACGAGATATCAAACTATCTCAAAGCCAATGTATACATTAATAGATATGCACCCATCTCTTACCTTACCTTACCTTTATATTTATCCTCAACCTGGAAAGAGATATTAAACTATCTCAAAGCCGATATCTCTCGCGCACTTACATACATAGTAACGACCACTCTTTATATAAGAATGGAGTTATACACGAGCATCCTTGTGTACCTACACTGGTTGAAGAAATGTCCCTACAACTCTCACTGATATAATTTTATACCTAGGCACCCATCTACGATTAAAGGATTCTTAACCTAAGGTCTCTAAGCTAGTTCTAAAAATAAATCAAAGTAACAAATTAATGTTAAGATCAATAATAAGGATTAAATTAAGGAAGCATACAAAATAAGTGGGGTGCCTAATACTTTCCCCACTCATAACCCGATCCCCAAACCCACTCAATAAAAATCTCTGGACCAATCGCGAATTTAAACCTTCCTGAGGATTATCCCAAAAGGGCTATCCTGAATATTTTTTTTAATTTTTATATAAATAAACTAGAGACTCTGAACAAACCAACCGAGCCCTTATCACACGAAAACATTCATTCAGGCGTAGGCCTGAGAACTAGGGGTGTGCCACTTAAACTAGACATTGTGTCAAGCATCTTACAGGGGAAAGTGACCAAGTCCAACCTCAGACAGATAACCAAAACTCGAGGGAAAACTAAGAAATGAGAGACAAAGAACTATCAATGTCCTCGTGCTAGTGAATTTTGATCCCATCCTCTGCACAAAAGTCCCCAAATATGTCATTGTGAACTTGTGTTCCATTATTGGAGAAAAGTGCTCTTGAGATCCCAAACCTTGTAATGATGATCCTACAAACTCCGAGCATTTTCTTTTGTAATGTGGGTGAGCGGCTCTGCCTCCACCCACTTTGTGAAGTAGTCGGTGGAATTGGTCAGGTACTTCCTATTTTTAGGAGTTAATGGTAGTGGTCCCACGATATCCATGCCCCACTGAGAAAAGGGTCAGGGACTCGTGACAGGGTTCAGGTATCTGGACAATTTTTTGATGATCGTGGAGAACTATTGGCACTTTACAAACTTCTGGGGGAACTTCAAAGCATCCTTTTACATAAAGGCCCACCAATATCCTTATGAGATCTCCCTGTAAGAGAGTGACTTTCTCCTTATGATCTAGAACTGACTTCATGCATCTCATTAAGGACCTCTTTCACTTGGTTTGGAGTAACACACTTCAGTAGAGGACCGGTGAACAATCGTTGGTAAAGTTTGCCTTCAGATTTAAGTCAGAGTCTTGGCGACTAGATCTTGAACTTGTGCGCCTCTTTGATGTCTAAAGGTAGATCACTTGTCTTTATATATATAATCATTGGATCCATCCATGATGGGCTTGTTTCAACTTTCAAGATTCCTAACACCATTTTTGGTTCATCAATACTCCGTTGATCTATGCTACTCCTTTTCATTTTTCTCTTTAGTTCGATCCCAATAACAGATGCTAGAGTAGCCACTACACCTTCATGGTTGTTGTTCTTCCTTAGCAGCTCCTCCATTGAGGATGACTTGAACTATTGGAGGATATTCCTTGCTTTATCTTTATAAGTGAACATCCAGGAGTGTATGTCTTCATAATCTCCGCTAAATTGATTTGCGAATAGTTAAGAGTCACAATACATCGCTATATGGAAAGCTCTTAAATCGATCTCCCTTTTGAGTTCATGCATCATCACTTTATATTTAACCTTATTATTGGAGCCTTTGAACTCGAGTCTGACCACTCAGTCTATGAGGCAACCTCAAGGATTGACAAAGATGATTCCATCTCCAGTACCATGCTTATTGGATGCCCCATTAATGAACAATTTCCATTTTTGATTATCCTTATTGATAACTAGTAACTTCATAAATGGGTTCGGTTCCTCTTCCTTTTTTGGTGGTGATGTTGAGAATTCAGACACAAAGTCAGCCAAAACATTCCCTTTGATGGCAGTTCGGGCTAGTTCCAAGGATCAACACATCATTACATTGAAGAGATCTACTTTATTGAGAGCCTTCTTTAATGGATATGATGTGGGGACAATTATCATGTAGACATCAAAGTAATATTTCCTCGACGTTGTTACTAATGCCAGAACCATCTTCTTAATACGCATATATTTTGTTTCTGCTTTACGGAGAGTATGGTTGACACAATAAACTAACCTATGTTCTCCATACTATAACCATATTAATGTTATGCTTATATCATGTTATGAGATGGCCAAGTATAGATAGAGTTCTTCATTGATTGTGGGATTTGACAACAAAGGAGGATATCCTGAGTAGTGCCAAATTCCCTCAAATTCTTGGTCGCATTCCTCTATCCAAACTGTTGAATTTTCTTCTTTAATGCTTGGAAGAATGATTAAAACTTATCTGATGATGTGGATATAAATTAGTTCAAGGCGGCCAATATCTCGGTGAGAATATAAACATCTTTGATGGTGGTCGGCCTCCTAACATCTTGCAAAGCCTTGATGTGATATAGGTTAGCTTTTATCCCTCTTTGAGTAATTACGTACCCAATGAACTTGCCCAAAATTTCCCCAAAGACACAATTGGAAGCATTGATATTCATCTCGTATTCCCTAAGTGTGGTCATCTTTCTCCCAAATGGTGCGCGCGAACAAGGAGTTTCGTGCCCTTTCGGGGCGTTTCGACCATCATCAATTGGGGTGATGTGTAGAGATAGTGTCACCAATCTATTTTTCACAAAACAATTAAAAAAATGTTTTTACCTCGAGAGAATAGGATCAAAGACGTACTGATGCTTGTAAAACCAATTAATTTGAGGATTTGGGGAATGGGAAGGTGTTAGGCACCCATCCTTCCCCCCCTTTCGGTCTCTCATGAGAATGCGTTATTCTTCTCCTTAATAACTCCATGAAGTGTGTGCGTGTATATATAAATGGAGAGTGGAATTACTCGACTCGTGTCACGAATAAAGGCGGAGTGAGGTCATCCTTAGGAGTGTTCCCAAAATAGTAGTTAAAAATATATGGTGTCCGTTCGTCGGGTCACCGTTCGTTTATACAAAGACGATGGTATAGGTTGGACAAAACATAAGCATGAATTATAAATATATGATATGAAAGTAATATCTGAACAAAGATCAGAGAGGTCTCGAATCTCGAATTTTACTCGAGACACCTACGTAACCTAAAAAGGCATCAAAGTCCACGTAGTTTGCATATAACATGGGGTAGGGTTTATCCCATAAATCCAACTCGGGACTTTTCTTATATGTGTGTGTGTGTGGGTGGGGGGGGAGGATGTTTTAGTGTGAGAAAATGTAGTGAGAAATTCCCGTTTGGAATTTACAAGCAAACTCTCTTTTTCTTGTTTTTTTACAGAAAGTATAGTATGTGAAATACTGCTAATAAAAAGGTTGGATATTAATATGTGCGATCTAATAAAAATGAAATGCTAAAATAAGAATTAAGTAACTAGTGCAAAAATAAGAGAGTTTAAAGAGAGTGAAGGATTTGGACCTTCTTTTGAAGCTTTGAAGTTGACCTTTGATATTGAAGGGTTGTGTTCTTGCCATTGGGTGAAAGTGGTTGGAGGAGAGGGAAAGGAATTTGCCAAATTTGGTAAGGAAAGGATGGAAATGGAATGTGTGGGAGAGGCTTTAATATGGAAACCACGCTAACTTGGAGAGAATGTTGCTGAGATCACTAAAAGGGATGTTTTTGAGGTTGCTTTCAAAATGAGATCATGCTCTCCATAAATAGGGTTAGGGGCGCCGATCGACATTTTCCTTATCCCGCCTATCGGTAAAAAAACCCAGGCGCATTTCTGATAGGTAGGGAAATGGGTTTGCCATTCGGTAGTCCTCTGCAGATTTTTTGGCAAATGATCGTAAAACGCAATTCATAAGTCTGAATAAAACACAGGATGAACCATTGAAAAGGTTATTAAGAGACCTTTAAGAATCCATGGGATACTTTCAAGTTCAAGAATTGACTATGGTAAAAAGGGGCTTAGAATCGCCCGGTGGTCTTGTGAAGGAGAAGGAAACAGATTGTTCATACAAATCGTAAGGACGATTCGCCCATAGGATGGACTATTAGAAAGGTTATGTAAGGCCCTTTGATGTTCTAAATAGATTCGTTCAGTTCGAAGAGTTGACCAAGGTCAAACGGGGCCTGGAAGTGCCTGGTGATACTCTAGAGTAAAACAGTTATTCGTCTGTACCGTAAGGCTGTTTCACGCACAGGGTGGACCTTTGGAAAAGTAATTCAGAGACCTTCAAGGATCCAAAGAGATTCACTCGAGTTAGAGATTTGACTAGAGTCAAACGGAGCCCGAAAGTGCGCGATGGCATTTAGATTAGTTTTTAGGGGAAAGTAGTCCATTTATTCAAATTGTAAGGCTAATTTACACACAGGAAGATCGTTCAAAAGGGGATTTAGATCCCTTAGAAGATCCGATGAGCTATCACTCATGTGAGAAAGTTAATCGGTAGTCAAACGGAGGCTGAGAGTGGCCAGTGGCCTCTAGATTAGTACTCGGAGTATGACTTAGATTTTATGATGAAATAAGGAGTGCTAGGGACCTAAGGAGATGCTTAGGAGGGTAATAGAATGTGGTGTCTACAGATCCCCGTGACAGGTTATCTTGGAACAAGTGAAGGATGTCAAAAAGACACCACATTGAAGTTGGGATAGAGATTCTTTATGGTCAATTATGTGGATCAAAAGGTTGAGGGTGATCGATTCAGAAGGTCGAGGTCAATATTAAGAATCTAAGGTATGCTGGGGATGAACGATTATGTAGGTCGAGGTCACTTTTAAGGACCTAAGGTTGTAGGGACCGATTATATCGATCAAGGTCAATTCTGAGGGACTAAGATTGTAGAGACCGATTCTGCGGGTCGAGGTCTATTATAAGGATTTAATATTGTAGGGACCGATTCTGTGGGTCAAGGTCGATTCCAAGGACCTAAAGTCGTGACGACCATTTTCGATTCTATGGGTCGTGGTCAATTCTGAGGACCTAAAGTTATAGGGACCGATTTTGTGGGTTGAGGTTAATTCTGAGGACCTAAAGTTCTAGAGACCAATTATGTGGGTCGAGGAATATTTTGAGGATCTAAATTAATGACGACCGATTATGTGGGTCGAGGTTAATTCTGAGTACTTAAGGTTGCAACGTGGGGAGTTTCTCTCTTGGGAAATCTTTAAATTATCTTGGGAATGCAGATGCATCTGTGGTTCCGCTGGGGATTGTGTTATTTTAAGTCTCTTCCATAAAATATTTATCCTCGAGACATTCAGTGGGGGATTATGTTATTTTAAGAGGGGATAACTTCACTGGGGAATCCGTGGGGGATTTTGATTGTAGGCGTATCTTAAAATTTCACTAGCGGATGATTAGGAAGAAAGTTTATCCTGGAGATTCTGTTGGGGAACTGGGAGGGTATTATCTTGCATTTATGTAGGGAATCATTTGATTCGAGGTTGAGATTCCACTAGAGAAGACTTGAGATTTGAGATTTCTCTTGGGAATTATAGTAGACTTGGATGCAAGCGCATTGTTGGTTCTGTTTGTTAAATATGTAGAGGGTATGTGTGGTTAGGGTTTATGCTAGGGATAGGAGTGTAATATCAATACTCTTGGGGATTTTGGGACTTTGTAAGGGGTTTAGTGTTCCAAAAAATGGTTTTCTTGATGAAAAAATGTTTTGATATTTTTTTCGTATTTTCTGCCCTTTTTATCTCTTGAGTAGATGTTGAATGTCTATTGGGGACTGTAGGTGACCTTTTATCTCTGAGGGGATGACTCCGCGGGCGTTACATGTATGTAGGTGAAGATAATAAGGTGTATTCGTATGAGTTTGGGTACGTCTGCTTCCTAGGAGAGAGGGTTGTGGGTTAGATGAGGTGACATCTAATCCTAGTTCTTTCCCTTTGGGATTTTCTTGCAGATTCATCATTTGACCGGGGGAGCTCGGCGTTAACCATGTTGTATGCTTGATGTAGTGGTATTACACTTGAAATAGACTCCAACAAAGCAAAAAGAGAAGCATATTTTGTTTGATTATCTTGATTTAGTGGCTTATTCTACATGCATTTTAATTTGATGTTAATTTTATACTTTGACAAAGAGTGGGAAAATGTGTTTTTTGGAAATTTTGAATAAATGAAGGCCTTGGTGGTTTGGTTGGTATATGGATGCTGGGATAGAAATCTTGGTTGTAAAGTGGAGCTTGTCACTTTCATTGGATTGTGCTGAATTTGGTGTGTTGAATAGACTGTAATGATGTTGGTTTTGCTAGAGCTGTTGCTTTGGATGAGACGTTGTGTTCTGCTGCATTGTTGTGTTCTATGGGAGAAATGTGATGGGATACTACCCATACTTTTCATTTGGGCTTTGGGGAGGTTAATGTCACTCTCATAGATGTTCAACAACTGCTGGGGATTAATTATGAAGGGGTTTGGTGATGCTGGCTTTACCGGAGCTATTACCTTAGGCCTTATTGCGAAGCTTTTGCTGGTGACAGAGGACTTAATGGTGGATCCCCATTTGATCATGATAACATCGTTGATGTCTTATCGTCATAATCATGTGGTGGTGATATTGGTTGTGACTTTGAATGGTCTTTATTCTTAGAGATAAGGTCGCTCTGATTTTTTGAGGGGGATCCTAGTGATGTTATTCATATAGCTTACTAAGAGGTTCTAGAGACGACTTGTTATTTTCGACACCATGGAAGGGGGTAGTGGTTTTTTCTAGACTGGTCAGAGCGTACCTCTCCATGGAGCGCATTTAGAATATTAACCACGAACGAGAAATTTGGGGCCTTGAGGGGATGATAGTGATGAGGCTGGGTCTTTTAGCAGCTGTGGATAGGATTTTGTGAAGCTGGGCAAAATTTATGTGAAGCTGGTGTGTTTTTTGGTTTTTTTGTTTTAGAAATAAATTTGGTGGAGCTTGATAGGTTTGTTATTTTAAGACTAGTTTTGAGTTAGTGGAAAAAGGGGGTGGTTTATTTTAACTCCCTTCGCTGAGACTTCATGTTATGGTGTCGCCTTTCCTTTTTTAGAATAAAAAATGATTTTGATCATATTGTTGCACCTCTTAATGAGTTTTATGTCTAAGTTATCTATACCGACCGCTAAGGCATACATAATCCTCTTGTTCATGTAAATGATAAAATGAACCGTCGTTCTCGGAGGTTAGAAAAGAATAGCATTTTGTGAGAAAGAACAGACCATGCCCATGTATGGTGTATGAGATATCTACATACCTATAGGGTTTTGAAAATATTTCTTATGAGTTCCATTTTGAAAAATAAAAAGGGGATTGAGATGTTCAGGCCCCATGTAGTTCTCGGTAGAGAGAAATAAAGAATTTATTTTTAGAATAGAAGGGAGATAAGAAGAGTCGTGGCGTGCCGAGATTTTAGACTAAGGATAGAACTTATTGAAACGGTCCAAGTTGACTGGATGTGTTATCTCTTCTCCACTGAGGTCAATGAGCATTGCAGCACCCCTTGAGAGAATTTTCTTCACTATATAGGGGTCTCTCCAATTCGGCTTGAATTTCCCTCTAGAGGTCTCAAACGGTATCTATGATCTCCTTGAGGGCCAAGTCTCCTTCCTGGACACTAGAGTCCTAGACTCTTTGGTAGAATGATCGCATTATCCAGCGATGGTACCTTTGTATGTGGTATAGAGCCTTCAACCACTTTTTATCCAATAGTGACAGCTCGTCAATGCAGCTCTCATGATAGTTTTCTTCACTAACTTTGCTCTCAAGCATGACACATATGGATGGTATTTTTAACTCAATAGGTAGTTCTACCTTCATGTCGTATACCAAAGAGTAAGGGGTAGCCGCAGTAGACAATCTGACTGAAGTACGATAGCCCCAGAGGGAGTAAGTGACCCGATCGACCCAATCTTGGAAACTCTCGATCATTTTGCTGATGATGACTTTAAGGTTTTTATTAGCGGCTTTGATAGCACCATTGGTTTAATAGGGAGAATATTTTTGTCTTCCCCATACTCGTCGACTAGTTCTGTGACCTCATCTTTGAAGTGTAACCCATTATCTAATACTAGCTCATGGGGAACCCTGTATCGATTGATGGTGTTCGTTTGGATAAACTTGGCCACTTTCTTGGCATTCAACACTACGTATGACTCGACTTCGACCCATTTTGTGAAGTAATCAATAGAGACTAGGATGAACTCATGCCCATTTAATGCTTTGGGTGTAACTTTCCCTATGATGTCTATGCCCCAGGTGGAGAAAGCCCAAGGAGAAGTTATGTTGTATAATTACCAAGGAGGTAAGCATTGGAGATTGGCAAACTGTTGGCATTTGAGGCATCTTCAAACATAAGCAGTGCAATCCTGAACCATGGTGATCCAATAGTACCCTTGTTGGATGGTTTTCTTAACAAGCATATGACCGTTCATGTGGGGTCTGCATTCCCCATTGTGAATCTTTTGCATTATTTCTTCAATGTCAGCTCCTACAATGCAGTGCAAATAGGTTCCATTGAAGTTTCTCTTAAACAGTGCTTTATCGCAGATAATGTATTGGGCAGGGTCGCACAGTCTTTCTTATTCGTGTCTTGGGGATACCTACCGTACTTGAGGAGGTTCCAAATGTCATAGTATCAGAACCTAGTTATATCTGAATCTTCCTCGATGATGATCTCAATGTGGTAGTAGTGGGTTGGCATAACTTATTTTTGGATAATGAAAGGGACCAGGGTAGCAAGGTCATAGACTAAGTTGTTCTTTCCACGAGGTAGGTAGTGAAAGGTGATATCTTAGAACTAGGAAGGCATCTATTCTAAGTCGGTGTGGAAGTGTAAGAGCTTTTCATCTTTTACTTTCCATCTTCTAAATACTTGGCCGATGATGAGGTCAGAGTCCTCATAAACATCTAGTTGTTTGATACCTTTCTAGAGGGCGACTTTGAGGCCTATAGTGCATGCCTCGTATTTGGTCATATTATTGGTATAGGGAAAATCTAGCTTTATGGCAATGGGAGTGTGAGAGTCATCAGGGGTGATCAGGAGTATCCCAACGTCGTATCCTTTCTTGTTGGTAGCTCCATCAAAGAATATTTTCCATCGTAGGTCCTCCTGAGAGGTGTAGATAATATTTTTGTATGGGCATTCAGAGACCCAAACATCGACCTCTTCCATGGGGTAGTCAACAAGGTAGTCGGAGATGGATCTCCCTTTCATGTCTTTTTGCATAACATACACAATATCAAACTCATCTAGCAGCATCAACCACTAAGCCATTCAACTAGATAGGGCGAAATGCTCAAGAAGATACTTGATATGGTCCATTCGAGACACTAGTCTGATAGGAAAATCGAGCATGTAGTGTTGTAAATTTTGAGTAACCCAGACTAGGGTAACACATGCTTTCTCCAAGGAAGTGTAGTTGACTTCGTACCCGACCAATTTTTTACTGGAATAATAGATGGCCCTTTCCTTGCGATATTCTTTGATTTATTGGGACAGCAGAGCCCCCTAACAAAGTATATATTATGGTTAAGTATAGGAGTAGAAGGAGACCTACCTGTGGAGGCATGAGTACCGAAGGTCGAGTAAGGTATTGCTTGATTCTGTTGAAGGCTTCCTGACAGGCCTCATTCCGGAATTTGGTAGAAATCCTTTCGTAGGAGTTTAAAGATGGGCTCCCAAATAGAAGTCAGCTGGATGATGAATCGATAGATGTATTGAAGTTTGCCTAGGAATTCGCAAACTTACTTCTCGGTTTGAGGTGGTGGCATTTCAAGTATGGCTTATAACTTGGCAGGTTCTACTTTGATTCCATTTTCGCTAAGCATGAACCCAAAAGCTTTCCTTTCACTATGCCGAAAATACATTTATGTGGGTTTAGCCGCATTTAGTATCGTCGTAGTCATTTGAAGAACTTTCGGAGGGCGAGAAATTTACCTTCCTGAGTCTTAGAATTAATGATAATATCGTCTACATAGACTTTGACCTCCTTATGTATCAAATCATGAAAGATGGTTGTGGCATCCTTTCGGTAAGTTTACCATTCAATCTTGAGGCTGAATGGCATAACTATATAGCAAAAGGTTCCTCAAGGGGTGATGAATGCGGTTTTATCCTAATGGTCAGGGTGCATCTTGATCTTGTTGTATCTCGTGAATCCATCGATGAATGACTTGAGGGCGTGGATACCTATGTTTTACACAATCATGTTGATGTTGGGCAATGGGTAATCGTCTTTCAGAGGTGCTTTGTTCAAATCCAAGTTATCGAAGCACATGCAGACTTTTCCTCATAATTTTGGTACAGGGACAATATTAGCGAGACACGTGGGATATTCGATCACTCAAATGAAGCCTACATTTAACTACTTCAAAGTTAAAGAATAGGTTTGATCGGTGTAGAGTTACCTTAGCTTCTATTTGATCGGCTTGCATTCCGGGAGAGTTGGGATCTTGTGCTAAGCTATTTTGGGATCTTTGTCGAGCATGTCATTGTAGGACCATGCGAAGACGTCCACGAATTCCTTTAACAGTTCTTCGAATTGCGCATGCTAATGCTTATTAAGGGTGGACCCTATCCTAATCTCACGTTGTTGTCTACTAGAACCGAGATTGATAATTATAGTTTGATCCTGATTAATTTAAATACGATTATGTTGTTTGTTATTAGCCTCATTAAGATGAGTTAATAATTGTTCATTTATAAAATCATCATCATTATCATGAGATTGATTAGAATCAAGACAATAAATGTAAGGCTTAGTAAGATACTCAAAATCCTCGTTTATTTCACTTTTGGGAAAAGCATCGTTGAGAACCTCATCAAAAGAGGTCTTAATTACATTGTTATTAGTAAAAGGAGGAACAACAATAGATGAAGAGATACGATAAACAACAAGGTTGGGTTGAATCTCCGTAGGTGAAACTGGTATAGCATTCTAGTTGAGAAGAGGCTCATTAGCGACCTGATCAGAGTGGATGGGTCCGATGGTGTAACATCTGAATGGATCATATAGAGAGTCAGCACAATGTTTGTAGGTTGAATGAGTCTTCGAAATCACTTTCCTCGAGGACCTCGATAATGACTATGGGTTTCTGGGTCAGAGGTTGCACTTTATGTTGGAAGTCTTCCTCCGAAGAGTAATTGTCTATAAAGAAGATTTCCATCCCCGACTTTATCTTTTTATCCACATAGTCATACCATGGTTTAGGAAAGCCACAAAAGGGTAAGTATTCACCCACCTTGATAAATTTTCCGTTTAGAGAATCCCTCAAAATAGTCTTGGCATCTTCTAAACTCATTTTCAGTCTTGGTTGGTAGAGAGCTTTGTGTTCTTATAGTGAAGGTTGAAAACCCTAGCCACATAGGGGGAAAGGCCTCTTCAGGACTATAGGCTCAAGTATCCCTTATTGACGTCGCCCTAACCCTAGTCCGAGAATGAAATGCGTGTTCTTGAATTTCTATATTACATTGACATTACCATGAGGGCTATGTTCCAAACAGACCCGGTCTTTAAAATTATCCCCTACTAGAAAGGGAACTGGATCAACCCTAAAGCCAGAGAGGATCTTGTCATTCATCCTATGTTATATTTCCAAGATCGGATTGCTGGTTCTAGCATCTTCTGTACCATCATCATCCGCCAAAATGGTGATGACCTAACCTTTGGCAAAGAATTTCAACTTCTAATAAGGGAGGAAAATACCCCCCGAATGCTATGAATCCATGGTCGGCCAAGCAACAGGTTGAGGCATACGTGCATGTCAATAACTTGGAACTTGGTAATAGGATTGATAGGGTCATCCCCTATTGTGAGTTTTTTAGATTCCATCATGTCTCGGAGGGTATTATCATAAGCACTCACTGTGGAAGAAGTAGGAGTAAGGTCACTTGCTTTCAACTCCAAACAATTGATGTTCTGATTAGGCAAACATTGATGGCAGATTCGTTGTCAATAAGTGAGAGTGGGACTATTTTTCCCATCACTTCAATAGAGATATTAAGGGCATAGTTATGACTGGGCCCAATCTTCAAAAAAATTTCTTTGGAGAAGGAAATGAGTCTAGTGGAGGTCAAGGACCCTACCAGATTACATATTTTTTATGAATAATGAAAGGAAGAACTATGGGCCCGGTGAGAAGCTTTATCAGATCATTTTATTGTAATTGGGAAGATACGAAGAGTCCCCATAACGTGATGTTAGATTGAGTCTTCTTAAGTTAGTCAAGGATTTTGCTCTCGCCAATGATCATTTTTAGCCTGGGAAGTTCTTCGACGACTCCCTTTCCCTTATCTGTTTTCGACGACTAAGGAATCGGATCCTTATAGTGTCTCCCTGGTCTAGTCATGTGGTTTACTAAGGCGGGGAAGAATAAGAACCTCATGTCTTCATATATTTCTAGCTAAATGGCTACTTTACTGATTTCTCTCAACAGGTCTTTAAAGGATATCATTTTGCACATGCTGATAACTAGACTGACCTTTTCCTGACTTGGTTTATTATTTGAGTTATAAAATTCATCCCCCCATTTAGTGGCAACGATGTCTTTTTTCTAAGAGAAATTGATGCATTCCACGACCTCAATGGCTTCCTCATATAAATCTTCCCACTCAACTGGGAGGTGTAGGAATGAAGGGACCAACCGCCCTTGAAGCTTAAAAACAATGAGTAGTTCAAAAATACTACAGATCTCGTTGGGCTGTCGAAACATGGCTTCCATGATCTGTACCACATCATCTAAACTAATTCTTTCGACAAGCATCAACCATTCTTTTGATGCCCGGGCACATTATCGGGCTGTCATGAATAGGCCATTGAATTTCTGACAGTCGATGGTCATCTCGATGGGCAATTTCAGCCCAAACTCTAGTTGTTGGTCCAATACTATTAGTAACTCCATGCTTTTCCCTTTGGATCGAGTGTGGACGACTATATAGGCCCTTGCTAGGAGTGACAGAGCTTGTTCAGTGAAGTAGGAAGGTTATAACAGAAGATGCAGGCAAACTTTGAGAGGTTTGCTAGGTGTTTTGCTAGGTACAATTTGAGTGAATGGATAAAATTTTGGGTCATTTTCTAGGAAAACTGCATTTTCATTTGTGGGAAGTGGGTTGTTGGTGGTATTGGGTTTAGGATCCTTTAGTGGAGCAATGAGACCCTAGTTAATCAAGTCTTGATTCACATTTCTGATATGGAAGCATTGGTCGGTAGTGTGGCCCACGGATTGCTGAAAGTCACAATGGGCATCGGTCTTGAAGTTCTTGGTAAGTGGGTTTGATAATGGACGTGGGTCCAAGGGTTTGACAAGGTTTCGGCTTAATAAGTCCTAATAGACTTTGGATAAGGGAGCATGGAACTCAATGTATTCCATTCTAGCGAGATTAGGGCGACTTTCTGGTGCCCAAAAGTTAGTAGGTTGGAATATTATTGATGGTTGAGATAGTAGCATTGGCAGGCTTCTTGTATTTTTTTTAATGAAATGTCCAATCAATTTCTTCTGTTCGGTTTCTACCTTAGTGACACTTTTTTTAGTTTCTACACACGCTTCCCAAAGGGCTCAAAAAATGAGGATAATACTGACCTCCTATAGTTGCGTGGATATGGGGCAAGAAATTCTTCTTCATGATACTGACTTGTTCTTCTTCGGAGGGCCGATTGGTTATAGTGGGATCTTTCTCTCTCCACCTCTACATGAATCTACTTATGATTTCCCCTAAATTCTGCTTAAGAAGCTCTAGATTATGACGTGTAACCTTTGGTTCTTCATTGTACTTTTACTGAGACATGATTTCTTGGGCGACATCTTCCCAACTATGGATTCTAGATTCTTCGAGGGATAAGAACCATTGAAGGGAACTTTCTTACAAAGTCTATTTAAAACATCTGGGTCATTATCTCTTCAGAGGCGCCAAGAAGGGTCATGGATCATTGATAACTACAAAGGTGCACAATTATAGGCTCGTTGCCCTTTGAACTTTCGATGGCTGGAATATTGAACTTCTCTTAAAATCTTGCTTTGGGAAAGGGAAACATATGTGTGTATTCAATGTAGTTCCCAAATATCCTGACTTGGTCGAATTTCTTGGACAGCAGTTTGAGGTCTTCTTTAACCTTGTTCAGTTCTTCCTCCTTGGGATCAACAAGCATTAGCAAGTTAGCCCCTGGCTAGGCAAGGTTTGGCATATGGAGCTAAGCTGGTAGTGGCCCATTAGCAGGTAGGGCAAGTGGATCATACTGATATTCTTTTAGTATCCAGACAAGCTCGGGAGCGGTAGACCCATGGCACGAGGAAAGAGAACCTCGAGTTCTTCGAGAATCTGGACACGATTTTAATGTATCTCATATATCTTAGTTTAAAGGTTATCAGTCTTGGGACTGTGTTGGACTAAGACTACCATATGATCAGGATGCACGCTCAGTGCTTGATAGGCATTTTCCATAAAGAGATAGTGAAGGTAGATTTTGGATTCAGATTAAGTAGTAGTAGAACTGGAGGAGATTTGGGACAGTTTGATGGAAGACCAAAGCCAATAGAGAGCTAGGACAAGAATCAAATATGCTATCAACCCGAGGAGGAAAAATGGTTTGAGTTTATTTTTTGAAAGAGGGAAGAAATAATTATTTTTTCAATATTTTTGAAAAAGTGGAAAAATGTTTTTGTCATTTTGGATAAAAAGAGGATAAATGTTTCCAGGCATTTTTTATAAAAGGAGGAAAAATATTTTTGGCATTTTGATTTTTTGAGAAAAAGGGAGGGAAAAATGAGAGAAGAATCTCAACATGATTACTATTATTATGTTTTCACCTGTATTGGATTACCTAAATGCAAAAAAAATTATCGAACAGAACCCGAGCTTGGAAAAATTGGGTTTGCAAAATATCTAAGACATGGTTTGACTTGTTTTTAGGCTCATGGATAGCATCATGTTTTGAAAAATGACGAAATAGTGCAAAAATTTGGTCGGCATGTTGACCCGGTATTTCGACCGAATTTCGTATAGCAACCAAAAAACTAGATATGAGTGCCCTAAGTTTGACACCTATATGAGGTTTATACATTTTGTTGTGCTAGTGGTAGGGTTCCCCCCTTTGGCATGACTTTCGCGATATACTTCTTTCTTTTGAGGGCAATCGATACGTGTGGACAAGCCATGTTATATACCTGAGTGTACGTGAATTACCTCACTATATACCTCATGGGGACAGTACGTGTGAAAGCGAATTTGATGTACTAGACGTACGCGAACGAGTTCCCTGCTACATACCTCCTGTCATGAGTTCGGTCAAGAAGTAGGATGCGGGGGAACCGTTTGATATACATCGAAGGTACTAGGCCAATGGAAGGTGAGAGTCATATTGATCAGGCTAACTGGGACCTACCGGACCATCTCCCTCACAAAGTGACGGCTAGTACAAGACATAATTTTGGTCAATAATGCTCTTGGTGATATAGTGTACAAAATGCATAATTCTTAATTAGTATATTATGGAGAGAGTTTTTTATTATTAGTGAAAGAATCATTATACTAATGGGAAAGAATGTACAAGTATCATGAAAAATAAATCTAGCATGGAGCATATAAATTACACTAAGCATGGATATATGTGAGTGATATGTGAATATCTATAAGTGAGTGTGTTGTAGTCAGCATAAGCATGGATAAACTACAAGTGGTGTGTGATATGTGCAAGTAAGCATGGATAAATACAAGTGTGATAAGTGGAGGTGTGTGTTAGTGAAGCCTAAGCATGGACAATTTAATTGGTGTGTGAAGCATGTGGGTATAAGTGATTCTATAAGTGTAGGTAGTGTGGAGTGTAGATAGAGGGTATTTACAAGAGTGTGAAGTGAGAAGTGATAGATACATGAGGTAGATATATACAAGAAGTAATAAAGGAAGACGGGAACATAGAGGTAGCTTCATATGTACACATGTAGACATTAATAACACCTATTTAAAAATAAAGTCTAGTCCTCTTACAGATTTTCCCCAGCAGAGTCACTACTGTGGCCATCCCTCTCCCGGTCGGTGTGTGCAGAAGGTTCACGCCCTTTCAGGGTGCTTAGGTCATCATCAATTGGGGTGATGTGTAGAGATAGAGTCTCCAACCTATTTTTCACAAAACAGGCAAAAGAAATTTTGTTGCCTCTAGAGAACGGCATCAAAGACATACTGATGCTTGCAAAACCAATTAGTTTGAGGATTTGGGGACTAAGTTATGGAATGGGAAGGTGTTAGGAACCCATCCCACCCTTTCGGCCTCTCATGGGAATGTGTTATTCTTATCCTTAATAACTCCGCGAAGTGTGTGGGGGAGTGGAATTACTCGACTCGCATCATGGATAAAGGTAGAGTGAGGTCATCCTTAGGAGTGTTTACAAAATAGTAATTAAAAATATAAGGTGTGGGTTAGTCGAGTACCGATCCTTTATAAAAGGCGATGTTATAGGTTGGCAAAAACGTGAGCATGATTTATAAATATATTATATGAAAAAAGATAAGAGAGAACTCAAATATTAGATTTTACCCGAGACACCTACGTAGCCTAAAAAGGCATCAAAGTCGATGTAGTCCGCATATAACACGGGGTGGGGTTTATCCCATAAATCCAATCGGGGACTTTTCTTATATGTGTGTGTGTGGAAAAAGGATGTTTGAGTGTGACTAAATGTAGTGATAAATCCCCATTTGGAATTTACAAGCAAACCCTCTATATCTTATTTTTGTTTTTTTTACAGAAAGTACAGTGTTGCAATACTACTAATAAAAATATTGGATATTAATATGTGTGATCTAATAGAAATGAGATGATAAAATAAGAAGTAAGTAACTAGTACAAAAATAAGAGGGTTTAAAGAAAGGGTGAAGGATTTGGACCATCTTTTGAAGCTTTGAATTTGACCTTGGATATTGAAGGGTTGTTCTTGCAAGTGGATTAAAGTGGTAGGAGGATAGGGAAAGTAGTTTGCCAAATTGGGTAAGCAAAGGATGGAAATGGAATGTTGGGGAGAAGATTTAATACGGAAACCACGTTGACTTCGAGAGAATGTTGCCGAGATCACTAAAAGCGATGGTTCAGAGGTGCATACCTAAGTGAGCTCATAATCTCCTTATATAGGGTCAAGGGAGTGCCGATCAGTATTATCCTTCTCCTGCCTATCGACAGGAAACTCCAAACACACTACCGATAGGCAGGGAAAGAGGTTTTCCATTCGGTAGTCCGCTGTAAATTTTCAAAGAAATGGTCGTAAAACACAATCCGTAAGTTCGAATAGTGCATGGGATGAACTGTTGGAAAGGGTATTTAGAGACCTTTAAGGATCCATTGGACCGCTCTCAGGTTTAGGAATTGACTATGATTAAAAGGGGCTCAGAAATGCCTGACGGTCTTTTGAACAAGAGGTAAATGAATCGTTCGTCGAAACTGTAAGGCTGATTCGTGCACGATATGGATTGTTAGAAAGGTTATGCAAGGCCCTTTTATGTTCCAAAGAGGTTCGTTCTGTTTGAAGAGTTGACCAAGGTCAAATAGGGCTCGACTTTGGAGTAAAAAGGGTCGTTCATTCGTACCATAAGGCTGATTCTCACACAGGGTGGACCTTTGGAAAGGGGATTCAAAGCCCTTCGAGGATCAAAAGATATTCGCTTGAGTTGGAGAGTTGATTGGAGTCAAACAAAGTTGGGGAGCGCCTGGTGTCCTCCAAATTAGTTTTTGGGGAAAATGGTATGTTTGTCTGAATCGTAAGTTCGATTTGCGCACAAGATGGTCCACTGTAAAGGGGATTTAGAGTCCTTTGAAGATCTAATGAGTTGTTGCTCTAGTGAAAAAGTTAACTGGTAGTCAAACAAAACCCGGGAGCATCCGGTGGTCTCCAGATTAGTACTCGAAGTATGATTTAGATTTTACGATGAAAAAGGGAGTGCTAGAGAGTTAAAGAGATGCTTAGGAGGGTCCTAGAATGTGGTGTTTACACTGAGAATCTTGAAATTCATCATTACATGCTTGATATGGTCGGATGCTTGTTTGATCTTGATGAGCCTGTCATTAATGTACACCTCCTTGGTTGAGCCTATATGCCTCTCAAAAATCTTGGTAATATACTACATTACTTTATAATGGTAAAGCCCCAAGGTAGTTATGAATGAGGTTTTCTCATGATCTGGGCCGAACATTGGTATCTGATGATACCTAAAGTATGCATACATGAAACTCATATGCTAGTGTTTGACAATTAAGTCAATGAGATCATTTATCCAGGGCATCGGAAATAATCCTTTGGAAAGTGCTTATTGAGATCGATGAAGTCCATGCACACCTTCCACTTTTAGCTCTTTTTCTTAACCACAACGGTGTTGGAGATCTATTATGGTAATTGGACCACTTTAAGGAATCGACCTTAAGGAGGTTATTAATTTCACTTTCCATAACTTTAACCTTTTTTGGTGCTGACATACTTATATTCTATTTGATCAAATGGACAGTTTAATCCACATGCAGCCTATGGTAAATAATATCCAAATTTACACTCAAGAGGTCGTAGGGTTGCTATGTTTTTAAGGAAGTGTATGAGCTGCTTCGATTCCTCCTATGGTAATTCTGATCCTATCATAAAGGATTATCTAGTTTTTAAAGTTCCATAGAAATGGTGATAAGTTCATCTATTAATAATTCGATGATGGCTAACCGGGTTTCTTCTATTCCCGATCGAATGTCCTCTAGTTGCTATTTGTGATGATAATCCTCTAAATCATGATCACTCTGACTCTTTTTGGAGTGATCCCATTTCATCTTAATGGAAGTTATAAAGCAATTGCGAGATGTTACTTCATCTCCCATGATTTATCCGATTACCTAATCACTCTGGATATCAAGTTTCTGGTGAAGGGATGAGCTTCATATCATGAAGCCAACCTCTGCTGATAATGACATTATAAGGTGACCCGAATTGGATAACATGTAACTCTATCTAATAATTTATAGGGCCAGTCTTAACTGCAAGCTTGATCTTCACCAAACCATTTTACATCTCCATTGCCATCGATCAGAGTGTCAACCTTGGTATCAAGGTCTTTGATTGTTTAGATGATCTTGTATAGAAAAATTATGTACATGATCTCCGATGATCTTCCTTGGTTGATTAAAATCCTGTTCGCATCAAAATTATCTATTCATAAAGTCAGGACCAATGCCTTTTTGTGACGAATATTCGTGCTAACCAGATCATCATCGCTGAGCATTATGGTCCAATCAAGGTCCATGTACTTGCGTTTCCTTTTGGATATGACATATGTAGATATTTTTAACTAGAATGCCTCCTGGATGCAAGCTATAATTTTGACTTTCTTTCTGGGTCTTTTATCGCCGCATTGTGTAAGATAATGTATCTATGAATGACATTAATCAATCCTGCAAATGGGAGATCGTTGCATTCCTTCTGAACTTCATGTATCCTAACTTTTGACTTGGTTGTGGTAGTGTTAATATATTGTTTGAGGTGACTAGCCTAGAAAATCTTCTCCAAATGCTTTTTCAACATCTTGCAATTCTCCGCAAGGTCTCTATGGTCATTGTGATATGTTCATCTAAGGTTTTCATCTCTGTCTCCCAGGTCCTTATCCATCCTAAGCGGCCTCTTAAAAAATGGCTTGTCTCTGGTCTATGAAATTATCTTATAGATAGTATCCTTGAAGAAAGTTTCCACCGCCTAGAAAATGTTTTTGCTACTCTGATCTCTGGATTTCCCTTTTCCAGCGTCTTTTTGAGGTTGTTCTTTACAGGAGTATACATATTTCCTCTCTTATAGGTTTTCTTCATGTGGTTGTTCTTTGGCTCTAATGAACCTTGGTCAAGGGGAGCCTCTATAGTCATGATTTTGTCCTCTACTTTAGTGTATTTCTCGATATGCGCTATAAGATTATTCATAGTCGATGTTGGTCTCTTCATCAATGATTGATAGAGATCGTCGGACTTGGAAAGGCCAAACTTTAAGGAAGATATGTCGAGTTATTCGTTGCAGTGGTCTGTCTTACTAAACAAGTCCTACTACCATTGTGCATACTTCCTGAGAGTTTCTCTCTTCTACTTTTTGAGAGAAATTAGTGAGTCTACCTCCTTATTTTCTTTACTACTAGTGATCAAGCGGGTTGTGAATTGCACTGCCAGATCCATAAATGAAGTGATTGATATAGGGGACATCATTTCGAACCACTTTAGACTGACTTCTCTCAAAGTTTAGGGAAAGACCCGACACTTGAGGGCCTCATAGGCTCTAAAGACACTTTATAATGCTTGATGTGATGGAACCGAGATTTTTTTAGAACTAAGAACAAACTCTATAGATAAATTCCCATCCTAAGTTATAATCTTTGGAACCAAGAACTTTTTTAACAGCTCCACAAGTTCTATATTAGGAGTAAAAGGAGAGATTATTCCATGCCCCAATGCCTTCTTGAAAATATTCTTTGGAGTTTGAGATAAATTATAATTCTTTCAACCTTTCAATTATTTGTTGAAGAGGTTCTAGTGTTTTTCTCATTAAATCGATCTACTACTCTGTGCAAATTTGATTGGTCGAACCAACTGGTTGTTGTGGCTGAAAGAGTTGTGTACCGGCGAACAATAAACACTTCGCGGGTTAGACTAAAATTTATGAGGGCTTATGGATCGAGACACCCTTCCATTGTGGACGAGCCTATTGTTCCTTGGGGAATATATTCCCCCCTCCGACGATGTTCCAGAGTATGATAACTAGAACTATGCTCCTCCGATCGCTGAGTAAATTGCCTCCTTAAACGGGCAATCTCTTGATCATAGAGCTCTATACTTTCTTCGTATATACAAGATGTTGATATTACCGCTGGTCATTCAACAGGGGGTATGGTGTCGGTGACTAGCGTCAGACCTTCTAAGTGAGCGTCCCTTTGACCTAGATCGCTTGGGTGGTGAGGGGAGTCTGACAATTTGTTCCCTCCTAATGACCTCTATCTTGGAACGAACATGACTTCTCATGTACGAGTAGTGAGACTTATTAGCACTCATAGTTGTTATAGGACTGAGGATTCCTTAGCGGTAAGAATTCAGAAATTTCCTACAAATGGAACCAAATTATAGGGGATATCAAACCCACAATAAAATTCATATTATAATTTAGCCTCATAAAGTAATATGAATGCAACAAACACAAACAACACAAGATGTAAGTGGTTCATCATATCTTCCTTCCTACATCCAGAGGGACGGGAGGGAGACTGGTATATTTCCTAGAAAACAAGGACGATTGGAATGATAAGGTTTCTAGCCGAGAGTCCAAGTTGTCATGTGCAAGATAAAAATTCAATACCCCTTAATTGGGTGAGGTTCCCATATTTATAAGCACCTGGGTCCTAATCTTCTAGGTATCTTTATTATAATCCTATTTAAAAATCATGAAATCCTATTAGGGCTGGTCATCCACATGTCCACTTTCTACTTATCTCCCCCAAATAATCGGTTGACTGCACTTGGTGTCCTCGACTTCCATGTGTCGACCACATGGTTCATATTCGGCTATATTCCCTTCAATGACCATGTGGCTTGGGCTTCTGCCCATCCAAGAATATCATGAGTTATGAAAACCCTTCATATTTATGATACTTAGTGAAATTGGGCATCCCATTGCCTCATTTTTTTCCACGAAACATAAGATCATGGAAAAACATGAAAGAAATAATTTTTTTTATCTTCTAATGTAGTGTGATTATGACTCTTCAGATTTCCCAGACTTCTATTACGATACCAAGGCACCCAAATGTGGAACCAATGGACCAATAATGACATGCATCATTATAGGCACCCTTCTCTCCCTTAGGAACATTCCTTCGGCATTTTGGCACTTCTATTGTTTTATAAAGACGTATTAAAAGATCTTTCATATTCCTTTTCTCATGTTCTTTTGGAATCAGTTCAACATGTAGATGTTCAAAAACCCTCGATGACCTTTGAAGTTATTTTTTCTAAAGGTATTCATAAGGGATTTATTTGGAGTTTACAAAAAGATCTTTAAGTTTATATAAGAATATATTTTCCTTAATTATGATATTATCGTTAGTGATTTGTAGAATTATTTTTTTGATAAAACCTTTTACAAGAAAAATGGTTTTGACATATATCACATTGAACTTAAACGTAGAATTATTTTTTAAAACTCTTCAATCTTATGGATTTTTTTTATTTGAGGTTCTTTTAAATCTAGTCCCTCTTTGTTAATTTAATGGACTAGATTATCTTAGGATTGTAACTTATGAATCTTAATAGTCACTGTTAAGATATTAAGGTTTTATAATTAATGATTATTTATGTGGCCCAAGTGGGAGATTATAGTAATTATAGTAATTTTCTTAGATAGTGGACCTACATAGACTATGTCATTTTATATTAGAAAACCAAAAGCCAAACATACAAAGGATATTGTCACAATGGATAAAGAGTTTTTTGAAATTTTTTGTATTCCAAAATTTGGTTGAGAAAAGTATGTGAATGTATATGGCTAAAAGCGTAATATAAAAATCATATTTTACCAAATTTGGCATGCCCGCATTATTAGGGATGTCTAGTACATGCGTGAATTTAAAAACCACTAAATACTTAGGTTTTGGATATAACTCTCTACATTTTTATAAGGGTACACTATTTAATGTCGAAACCAAAAATGACATCCTCATTAAACAATGGTGAAATTAATGGGAGTATCAAATCATAAAATGTTATTATGAAGGAAGTTAAGGTATTACCATTCCTAATAACTTCCAAAATAATTTTCATTTTATTTAGGGGATTGTTTGACAATAAAGAAAGAATAAATCAACCACCACCATATATTGAGATTAACACCATGAAACAAATATAAAATAATCATAAGGAATAGTTTTAAGAAGCTCCTAAACGAAGTTTGTTATGCTGAATATTATGTGCTTTTTCTAGAAGAGTGTGAACAAGGATTAAGAAAAGATTAGATTTTGTTTTCAAAAGTTATAATAAATCATAATATTAGTAAATGCCATTGATTGACCAAAATGAAGCTTAGGATCGCATTGAATTACTTAATGGACACACTAGAGTCGAATGTAAATGGGTCTTTAAGACCAAACATGACCCAATTGTACTTAAATTATATAAAGCTACATTTGTGGTCAATGGTTTCATTACGCATAGAGAAAATGTTATAAAAAAAACCTTTCCACATATATGTAAGAATGTGAAATTCTTATGGAATTAATAGCTCCTTTTGATTGAGAGTTACATTTAGTGTTAAGTCTTATGAAAGTCTAACAAAAGATGTGTGCAGACAAATTAATCATTATATAAACTTATGCAATATTCTAACTAATGGTATTTTAAGAATAATATAATGTCTTTTGATTAGTATATATACCTTATGGTCAGTGGGAGCAAGTTTATATATATTGAATTCTTTATACAGCAGTAATGAATTAGAAAGTAGAGAAATAAAATATCATATATGTTTTAATAGTATAACGTAATGAGATGCCTATCTGAAGTATTATATGCTCACACTTATGATAACTATTGATTTAAAGATCATGGGTAATTGAAAATCTTGTTGGATGTATGGAATTGGGTTTTTATTAAGTATGCTTATTTTGGCTTAATGGATAATATTATGAAAGAATGTAAAAGAATCCATTATTTCTTATTATTAAAATATGAGTCTATAGCTTGCTTTGAGGTTATAGTTTATGGATTGTGGCTGCAAAAATTTATTTCTTCATTGAACACTATTACTATTTCATTAAAGTATTATGATAATGTCTATGAAATCTTCTATATGAAGAAATGATAGGTGTTTTAAAGGATCTATGCAGATTAAGCTATAATACCTATATATTAACGAAGAATTTAAAAAGTATTAGTTGAACACAATAATATAAGTGTTAACATAACATCACTACACCAAAATGACAAAATTATCACCTTTCAGTCGGTCACCCTTGTCAAGGTCATTGACCGTGACAAAAAACACGTGTTTTGTGTCACGGTCATTGACCTTGACACGACTGTGACAAAGAATTGTCACGGTCAATGACCTTGACACGACCGTGACAATGTTTGCAGTAAAAACCCTTTCCCCCTTCTTTTTTCCCTCCCGCCGTTCCCTCCCTCTCTCTCTCTCTACTTTCAGGTTTAATTCTCTCTCTCTCTCTCTATCTATCTATCTTCCATTTATATATATATATATATATATGTTTGTGTGTATATATATATGTGTGTATGTGTGTATATATGTGCGTGTGTGTGTGCGGGGGTAGGGGGTGGGGCAGAGTGGGGGTAGGGGGTAGGGGTGGGGGCAGAGTGGGGGTAGGGGGTGGGGTAGGGTGGGGGTAGGGGGTTAAAAATATAATATTATTTTGATACAACATTAATTTGTGTATGAGTTTCATAATTATAAATAGTATCCAAAAATATTGGATAACAATTTATTTTCATTCAAAATAAATAAGTAATTTTCTACAAATTTCATAAAAAAATGAAGGCCGACTTAATATGTGATTTAAGTGTGAAATAATCGCTATACACTTATACTAATGGAGAAAAAAATCATATATGGCGTTTTTTATTTTTATTAGATGCAAAATAACACATATAGGTATCACATGACTTTATATCCATCAAATAAAATTTTACCATAAAATATCATTTTGTGGAAGGCAAGATCTATTACAATATATTTACATACCTAAATGATTTTTTTTAAATGACACAACAAAAAACTACAATAAGGGTTAAAATGGCATCCGAAATTGCTAAAAGCATGAAAAATAAAATATCATTTAGATTATGTTGTTGAAAAATTTGATCAAATTGGTGAGCCCTTCATATTTTAAAAATGTTGTTTTTATTCCTATTTAACTTTTCTTTCTATACACCCTTAATTATATTTAAAGTTAAAAAAATAGGAGTTATAGAAAGAAAAGTGGGGTTTAAATAAAAACACTTTTTTTAAATTTTAGGTTCTGGTGCATAATCTTACTTTGTCACAATTAATTTATATGCCTCAAAGTTATTTTATCACTCTTAGTTTATATTTGTGATAATACTTTATGAACCACAACTTTAGGTTGATTATTTTAGAACTTAAACTTCAAGATACAAAAAATAATTCATAGAACAGCTTAGATATCTTAACAAAACACATATCTAACATTGAATATGATTTATAAAAAGCACAAAACAATAGTAGAAATTCAATACATGAAATTAACATTGAGATTATTTTAAATAGACAGTCACTACATGAAATTAACATTGAGATTATTTTAAATAGTGAGTGGGGGTGGTGGTGGTGTGTGTATGTGGTGAGTGGGGGGTGTGGAGGGAGGTGGTGGTGTGTGTGTATGTGGTGAGTGGGGGGTGTGGAGGGAGGTGTGTGTGTGTGTGTGTATATTTGAATTAACCCATGAATTTGTATTTTTGTATTTGAATTAACCCATGAATTTATTTTTGTATTTGAATTAACCCATGAATTTATTTTTGTATTTGAATTAACCCATTATATGAAACATACTTGAAATTAAATATAGTGCGCATAGATACTAGCCTTCTAGTTCTTATGCGTACGCATTCAATAGCCCTTAGACCCGTTCGAGAGTCATTACCCCTGTATTGAGATCTCTCGAATTGTCCCGTTTGGACAGTTTGAGACTGTATAATTTCTGTATAATATTCTTATTGGATTAAAGTTGTTACTTTTGGAGGAAGTTCTGCGGTCGTATCTTAATGTTCTCTGGGTACATACTAGATTGATAAGTGTGACAGTTATTTCAATTGACCAATTGAAATAACACTCACACCTGCCAATCTACGTCGTGTACTTGGATAACTAAGGGGATATGCTGTCGAATTTTTTTCAAATCGTAACAATGTGCATGAGCTGTTAAGTATATTACAGAAAAATGCAGTCTTGAATGGGATAGGACCAATTACCCTTTAATAGGATAATTAAATGATGGGATAATTAAATAAAACATACTATAAATCTAAGTTTTGTTTACCTTTAATAGGTGTTTAGTTGTGGTAGCTGTGATGGGATATTCGAAATACAAAGAGTGGATGGGTGAGACTAATAGAATGGGGGATGTGTTTCGCAGATGTGCTAACGAATTTGTGAAATATGCAAAGAGATGTCGTAATGATGTAGAGTTTCCGTGTCCGTGTGCTAGGTGTAAGAATGGTAAGGTGTTTGAGTGGAAAACAGTTGAACTACATTTGTTAAGATCGGGTATACAAGATAGTTATCGATTTTGGAGTTTTCACAGTGAATTGAAAGTTCCTTTTGTCCCCGACTAACCTTCAAAACAACCTTCAACAAGTAGAATAGATGTAGAAGGGGACGACGTAGATCATAATATGTTAGAGGATTTAGTTGATGATGCGTACGGAGTTTATGAAGCTGAGGAGAATGAGGTTACTGATGATGTAGAAGATTCAAGTGCTCGTGAAGATAACACGATAAAACTTGAAGATGACTACCAAAGTTTAAAATTTAAGGCGACCCAACCGTTATACTCTGGATGTGAGAAAGATCAAACAAATTTACATGCCATGGTTGGTTTGCATAGTTTGAAGACGCAGTACGGTTTGTCTGGCAATAGCGTGACGGGAATTCTGAAATGGGTGAAGGGTTATTATTATCCAAGGTGAATACACTTCCAAATAGCTATCATGTTATGAAGAACAGTTTGAAAGGTTTGGGAATGAAGTATAAATCGATTCATGCTTGTGTGTATAAATCAATTCATGCTTATCAACCTCTTTCCTTCACAGTGTATGAGACCTGAATTTTTGATGATGGCTTTATTGATACCTGGGCCAAAGGCACCAAGTGATGACATTGATATCTACCTGGCTCCTTTGGTAGAAGAATTAAATGAGTTGTGGGAAGAGGGTGTGCAATCATTTGACTCTTTTAGAAAAGAAGAGTTTACGCTGAAAGCTATGTTGATGTGGGCAATTCATGATTTTTCAGCTTATGGGACATTATCCGGATGTGTAGTACATGGTTATTTGGGGTGTCCTGTTGGTGGAGAGGAGACTGAATCTCTTCGTCTATCCTCTAGCTTAAAAAATGTATACCATTGCCACAGGAGGTTTTTACCCCCAGCTCATAGTTTCAGATTTGAGAAAGGTTATAATTTTTTATTGGGCGGAGTTGAACATAGGCTACCGCCGAGAAAACTTTTGGGTTCAGAAATTGAGAGTAAATCTTCTGAATGTGGCCCAAATATGCCAGATAAGAATCCCAAATTTAAGAATGTCAAGCATAAGAAGACCCCAACTGGGAATGAAACTGAGATAAGAAAGGCATGGTCTCGGAGGTCAATTTTATTTGACTTGCCTTATTGGAAGAAAAACCCAGTGCGCCATGTATTGGATGTGATGCATGCAGAGAAGAACTTCGTTGAACATATTGTGGGTACTTGCCTTGGGGGGTGTCATTCAAAGGATGGAGAAAATGCACGAAAAGACCTTGAAACGTTAAAACTTAAGCCACAACTATGGTTGAAAGAAGATAGTAGGGGAAGGACAATAATTCCCCCTGGTGCGTTTACTTTGACGAGTGGGGAAAGGAAGGTGCTTCTAGACACAATATATAATTTGAAGGGCCCATCTACTTTTTCATCAAACTTGCAAAGGATTGTGAATTATGCTACTCATGATTTACATAAGTGTAAGTCCCACGATTGGCATGTCATCATGCAATTGGTTCCTCTATTGTTTAAGCACTATTTCTCCAAGCACAAGGATTTGCGTAGGGCTATTATGCAAATTAGTATTACATTATCCCTCTTGTGTGAGAAGGTAGTGAATCGAGAACACATAGTGGCCGCAAAATTGGCTGTGAACGAAGCGATTTGTGTATTGGAGAAGTACTTTCCCCTAGCATTCTTTGACATAAGTGTTCACTTGTTGGTGCACCTATGCGACGAGGCACTTCTTTGTGGTCCAGTTAGATATCGGTATATGTATCCGTTTGAAAGATTGATGAAAGTTTTTAAAGATTACGTCAAGAATACGCGATATATTACAGGATCAATTGCAGAGGAATACATCATCGTGGAGTCATCAATATATACTCGAGAATATATGTCTGACTCGACCAGCGTTGATGATACTGATGAATTCATCGATGATGGTGGTAATGTGATGGGAAAACGAGTGAAATTAACGAGTTTGCAACATGAACAAGTAGCTCGTTATCTATTTGATACACATGAAGATGTCGAAGAACGAAAAAAGTAAGTTTCGAATATTATAATGTTTAACATTATTTTAGATTATTTTATACATGATTAATTTTGTAATATGCAGTAAATATGAAGCCTGTGAGAATAATAAAAGACGAAAAACAACGGTACAATCAGATAGCGAATTTAGGCTATGGTTGACACAAGAGGTAATTCTAATGAAAACAGTCGTTATATAACGTTACATTACACTCAAATTTTACCACTAATATAATTAATTTATCTATATTCTCAGCTCCTAAAGATGGGTGATGCGACATCAAGGCTTGCTCGTCTAGCCACTGGACCCTTTTTCGTGGCACAAGAGTACAAAAAGTATCGATTGAACGGTTACATTTTCGGCGCTAAAGTGTACGAGGAAAGTACAAATGTACAGAACTCGGGAGTTTCATACAAGGCTCTTACTTTCTTTCGAGTGAGCGCAAAAGATAAAAACCTCGTTGAAGCTGAAATGACTTACTATGGTGTAATCCAAAATATATTTGAATTGGATTATATAAGCTTCAAAGAGGTTGTATTTTACTGTGAATGGGTAAGAGTTGAGGATAAAAATGCTTGTAAAGTTGATCCTGTCACCAATTTGATCATGGTTGACTTGTCCAAGTTGAAGAGCAACGACCACGTGAGCGATGGGCCATTTTTTTGTGCATTTCAAAAGGTTAAGAAAGTGTTTTACTCGGAGTATATCAACAACGAGCCGTGGTCAATTATCCAACACGCGCCAAGGCGTCTAAATAGTAGTGTGGATGACTTGGCTGCTCCTACCGAATATCAATCCATTTTTTATGATAACCCGAATTTGAAATAATTTTTCAATTTGTAATAAATATTTCAATTTGTACTGAAACATCCATTTTTAATGCTTTTAATTGATCTGCACTTTATCATTTTCACTCTTGTGTAGTGTGCGTGTGTGGAGAGGAGATTAATACATAAATATTCCAACTACATCTAAGTTTTGTTTATACTAATCCATGAATATACGCTTCTTACCTTTAATAGGTGATTAGTACATAGTTATTTGGGGTGTCCTATTTGTGGAGAGGAGACTGAATCTCTTCGTCTATCCGAACACTAAGAAATGCCATAATCCTATGGAGCGATGCTCTGCAAATTCCTCCCAACCTTTATGTAGCCAAACATCACCAGTTGAAGTTATCAATTCCACTTTCCATACCCTACCACTTGGAACTTCTAGCAAAACATGGGAGACCATTGAAAGGTGGAATTGACAACTTCAACTGCTGATTTTTGGCTACACAACGGTTGGAAGGAATTTGCAACGCATAACTCCATAGGATTATGGTATTTCTTAGTGTTTAGATATGAAGAGAATTATATTTGACACGATTGCCCGGGGTACATTAGTTGGAAGGAGGTGCCATATGAGCTCAAGTTAGCTGTTTGAGTGACACTACAGGTAATGCATTTATATTTATATGTCAATTTCGATTTCGATTTCAATTACGATTTATATTTATCTATATTTGAGGGGCGGATACTAATTTTACTTTATTTCAATTCAGGGGACAGGGAGTGGTCCTAAGGGTAGGCCACATATGCTCTATACTTATGTGGCTATTCGGACGAGAAGGGAAGGATAAGGAGGTGTCCCCGAGCGTCGCAGTACAAACTCTCTTTTCCATGCAAATAGTTTGTAGATTTGAGATAATTGATGGTGATGTTGTTTCTTCTTAAATAGTTTCTATTTTGAATATATATTTGCATTATCTTTAGTTTGTTGGGATATATGATGTTTGGAACAGGTACAACGTTGCTATAGCAGGTACAAATATACTGCTGGGCAGTGGCAGTGGCCATACTGCCCAGCAGATTTTTTTTAAATTCTGCCCAGAATTGGCACGGTCATTGACCGAGACACGTCCGTGACAAAAAGTTGTCACGAATGTGTCACGGTCAATGGCCGTGAAATTTTTTTAAAAAGGGTCACGGCTTTGTCACAGTTATAAACCGTGACAAACGTGTCACGATCATTGACCGCGACACGACCGTGACACAAAACGCGAGTTTTGTGTCAAGGTCAATGACCGTGACACGACCGTGACAAAAAAAGTTGTCTCACCTCGAAATGTCACTGCATTGACCTTGACAAGTTGGATTTTTCAAGGTCAATGACCTTGACAATTCGGCAGATTTGGTGTAGTGCATATCCACTAATAAATGGGCTATGACCAAAAGACATTTAAGAAGCATGCTTAATATATGGGTCTTGAGTGTATCCAATTAAGTATAATTGTAGTGGATTACTTGGTGCCTATTTATTTGATATTATATTTGATATTAAGTAAGGTGTGTTGTGAACATTTAAATATATGTCTTGTAATATTAGTTTACATTCATTTGAAGTGATGAATGTGACATGTATAGTCTTTTATAAGAAAATAATTGGTTAATGATAACCCTTATTATTCACCTTATTATATAATTGTTAATGTTGTAGTAGATAGTATGAAACGTGATTTTGAATTAGTATGGAATATCTTCGACTCATATTGATTTTTTATTTCATCAAGATTATTATAAATAATCATTTAAGGATGATTCAAAACTTATTTCGCATCTTACGATAATTATGGACCAAGTGGGAGACTATTATAACTATTTAAGTTTTAATAATTCCCTAATATGGTCTATAATTAAATAATACTAAGTGTCACATTTGGTTCATTAGATGGATACTCCCAAAGTCAAACCAATAGTTAATATCATAATAAAAGGTCACCTATTATTTAATACAATAATGAAAGTTCACCAATGATTAAATACATGTTTGTAAATCTTGGGTATCTACTATGATGGATGATTCATATTAAGTGGCTGTTGAAGACTTGGGTCTTCTCTCTGTCTATAAATAAGTGGTTGATTTCCACGATTTAGACACACTGAAAGGCGACATAATGAAACTATAGGCTAAATGAAAGAATCCAAAGTTCTTATGGTGTGATTTAATTATGTTGAAGAAAATATCAAAGAACAATTTCAAGACTCTGCGATTCAAGTCTTATTCAATCTTTTACTCAAAATTAAACATGTTGTTAGCGTGTATCAAGTTAAGTGTTCCATATCGCATTGCATATGCTTGAGGGAGATTCTAGCATGCATTTATATTATATCGATGCGAGTATATCTAAGGAGGTCACCATGTCGTTAGATACAATTTTGATTGTTTAGGAGTTGACAGACATATTTACGGAGGTATTGGGATTACTACCCACCAAAGAGATAGATTTATGTATTTACTTGGCTCTGAGCACCAGGCCTGTATCAAGGGCAGTGTACGGTATGGATCAATTAGAGATGCGAGAGTCGTAGGAGAAGATCCAATAGTTATTGAGTTAGGGGTTTATACGGAAGATCACATCTCCATGGATAGCTCCCGTGTTATTTGTGAAGAAGAAGTATGGCTCACTCCGATTATGTGTGGATTATAGGGATATGAAAAAGGTCACGATAAAAAATAAGTATCCTTTGTGTCATATCGATGACATGTTCTACCAGCTGAGGGGCGCTTTACTCTTTTCTAAGATTGATTTACTCTCGGCGTATCACAATTATAGATTTGGGAAGAAGATATTCTGAATATAATTTTTCTTATGCAGTACAAATCATACAAGTCATGGGTTATTCTATTTCGACTGACCAACACGCTAGTAGTTTTTATGGACCTCATGCATCGGGTGTTTCGTCCATACTTGGAATAGTTCGTCATCTTGTTCATTAACAATTTCCTAATATATTCACGTTTACAGGAGGGTCATGCGCGATATTTGTGGATGGTTTTGCATACGCTTAGAGAGAAAAAATTATACACCAAGTTCTCTAAGTGCAGGTTTTGGCTTCGAGAGGTGAAGTTTTTAGGACACGTTATATCTGAGGTCGGGATTTCATTAGATCTGAGAAAGGTATTTGTTTTTATGGATTGATTGTAGCACAAGACACCTATGGAGGTTAGGAGTTTCTTGGGTTTTATGGGCTACAACATGAGGTTTGTTCAGGGGTTCCTGAAGATTATCGGGCCACTGACTAATCCATAACCAAAAGGGAGTACCGTTGGTATAGAGCGCAGGATATTAGTGAGCAATAAAGGAGCTCAAGTAAAAGTTCATGACCACACCTGTTCTTTCTCTACCATAAGGCGACGTCGAATATATGGTTTACAATGATGCATCACTTCAGGGTTTGGGGGGATTTTGTATGCAAGAGGAGAGGCCCAATCTTATGCCTCTCGTAATCTTAAGTCACACGAGATAAACTACCCGACTCATGATTTGGATTTGGCAACAATTTTGCCCTTTATAACTGGAGACACTATTTTTTGGGTGATAGGTTCATAATTTTTTCTGATTATAAGAGTCTTTAGTACCGATTCATGTAGAGAGATCTAAACATAAGACATATGAAATGGCTCTAGTTTTTAAAGGAATACCATTTTTCAACTCAATACCATCTAGGGAAAGCGAATGTGGTTGCATATGCGTTAAGCCAAAGGACGATTATTACATTAGCAGCGTTATGGCAAGAGTATGAGGATCATATACCAGATATCTGGGCAGTGCAATGGTGTGCCACGCATGATATGGATTTATCAAACACCTTTTGGGGAGTCAAGACCATTACACCAGCCATGGTGACACGAGTTATACAGGCCCAAGCTTCAGACTCATTCTATCAATATAAGGTACGAAAGAGTGTATCTAGAGAGTTCCCTTCTTCCTTGATCCATTCGAATGGGGGATTGATATTTCAATGATGTTGGTTGTACCAGAGGTCCCAGAGTTGAGGAAAGCATATTTGACCAAATCACAAGGTATACGATGCATCCTGAAAGGTTAAGATGTATCAAAATATAAAGAGATGATAATGATGACTAGGGATGAAGAGGGATGCGGTTCAGATTGTGTCTAGGAATCCCACCTACCAGCTAGTAAAATTGGAGCACCAAAAATAAACAAGGGATTTATAGTTATTGAAGATTCCTAAGTGGAAGTGGGAGAATATCACCATAGACTTTATCAAGGGGTTTCCTAGATATAGAAGAGGGGACTATTCTATCTGGGTTATTATCGACAGACTGACAAAGGTGGATCATTCCCATCCAGTTCAGACAGATTACACTGCGGAGTAGTAAGACAGATTATTTATTGCATAGATAGTATGACTTCATGGGGTACCACTAGATATCGTGTTCTGCAGGGATAATACTTTCATTTCCCATTATTAAAATTTTTTAAGACTCCATGTGGTATATCCGAGTGTAAGGGGTCATAATGATAAACCTCCTTGCTTAGAGATAATCATCCTCATTATAAAAATAGAGAAGGATTCATCAAAGATTAGTGACATCACAAAGGAGTGTGAGGAGTCAACCAAGATGATGAAGATCAAGACAAAATGGATCTTAATTGAAAAGTGAGAGCCTTCTAGAATAATCTAGTTGAATTACCTTATTTTTTTATATTTATTACTGAACTATGAGTTATATTGTAATGTTGGCGAGGTTACTCGGTTGCCATGAGGGACCGGGTCTGGTAGGACCCAGGAGATATTTCATGCTTTATTGAACACCCTCACTTAGGGAAACTTTTGAGGAAACTAGTTTGGAGGATTGAGAACGAGGTAACATTAAGGAATGCCTTAATCATTTTAGATACACCAGGTAAAATACCGTATTTTCCCAAGAGAGCATCACTCAAGAAACCATGAGATTTCTCAGCCTTTGAGTTTTGGTGCCAAAAAATAATATATTTTTCATAAAATATCTGAGTGACATCATGACATACCTACTATATGTCAAATTCCAACTTGCTTAAACAATACTGGTTTAGTGAGCAGCTGGTTGGTTTGGCGCGCTGACACAAGAGAGGTGTCACCTCACATAACAGCTGGTCACTTAAGATTTTACTCAACACTTGTGTATGGAAGACGAAACATAATTTAATTCACCTGAGGTTACTCAAGTGTATTTTGAGACTATATATATGCTATCTTACCTCCTTGATAAGTAGATAATCCTTTTCAAGAAAAAATATTTCTTCTTGAGATAATTATTGCTAGAGCTTTTACTCTTCCCACCATTAATACACTTACCCAATTCTTGGTAAGAGTTTAAGCATTTATTAAGCTCTTATATCATTTTCCCCATAATCTAGTGTTTCACTGTCTGGGTAAGGTGTATCTATAGTGCTTATCTCTTTCTTCCTTTAACTAACTTCCTCAAAGGTTTATTTATTTCCAAACACTTGTATTTATTATCTGTTATTAAGTTATACATGTGTGTTTGTTCATTTTCATTAAGATTCCCTTTACTATTGTATTTATTTCCATTAAAAAGGATTATGCCTCCGTTTATCTTTAAACATCCTAGCAAAGAGAAATACTCTCTTATATTTGGTGACTCTGCTGATCAGGTCTTCTCTTAGCAATGGAAAATAAAAATGGCAGTTGTACTCTAAAATTTGATTATACTCAACAAGAGGAGGAACAAAACCTTATTTCTACCCCCTTGGTTCTTCCAGTTGAGATTCCTCCAGTTTCTACCATCACAGGAATTGTCCCAGCTTGACAAGCTTCCACGAGTTCAGTGATGGGCCCTACTCAGATGACCCGCGTCATGGCCAATTTTATGAAGTTTTTACAAACTTATTCAAAAATTACCATATTTGGTTCTATGATAGATCCAAGCTCCCTTGCCACCCCTGTGGCACAAACTGTTGTTCCTTTAATTGGGTCACTCATTCTACCTACAAGGCCTTCTAGTTATTTTATGACCAACCTTACTCCTGTTACACCACCAACTATTGAAGCACTTGTGGCTGTCAACAT
Organism: Sambucus nigra; assembly: GCA_949130495.1. Classification (NCBI taxonomy): domain Eukaryota; kingdom Viridiplantae; phylum Streptophyta; class Magnoliopsida; order Dipsacales; family Adoxaceae; genus Sambucus; species Sambucus nigra. The sequence continues at coordinate 358,925,200 of OX422221.1, read as the reverse complement.
TTCACATGTGGTTACTTTATCAGCAACAAGGTAGTGGAGCTAACTACCTCACCTTATTTGATAATTGAGGAGGTTAAGAAGGAAACGATGAAAATATTTCCATCATCCTCATAAACTGCAAGTGAGGTTGCCTCCATTTATGATTATTTTTATACTCCTCGCCTAAAGGAGTACATTGACGAACCTTACCCAAAGAAACATGTTCCCAAAATATTTGATAAGTTAAATGGGAAAGGGGTAACCCAAATGAGCATATTAATGGGTTTGTTGAGCATCTTGATTCTAATTGTAATAGTAAGTTTCATCTAATGGAGTTTTCCAAAGACTTACTAATAGATCTTATACTAGGTACTAACATTTATCCCCAAGAAGTGTGGAAACGTTAGAGGATATGCATTTCTAGTTTATCTAGAATTTTTTCTTCCTGAAGACGAGTTTACACTACCCACCTTTCACAAGAGAGGCAAAGTTCGGGGGAAGAAGTGATGGGTTACATCACGAAATTTAAATAAATGTTTCTCGATGTAAGAGAAGATTCCATGGAGAATAGTCTTGTACAAATCTGTGCTGAGGGGTTTCTTCCAGAGTATATTTTCACTTAATCAACTAGACTGCCGAAGGCACATTCAAATTCTTTATAAAAGGTTCCAAAAACATATCGTTGATTATTCATCCTAATCTTATCATAACCAATATTATTAAGAAGATCCTTACGGTTCTTAGGCAATGATGGATGTAAACAAAAATCTAATTTTTTTAGAACTTTCAATTTTAAAGATTAAAACTTTAAACAACATAAACCCAATAAATTTTGATTACAAAATTAAACCATTTGGTGTGAAAAAAGATATATCCAATTTTATCTTTTTAACCTAAAACATGCATCTAGGTGATAAGAACATGAAATAAGTAAAACAATCGCATAACACGTCGATGTATGAGGAAAGCCCACAAATGGAAAAACCTCGAATGACCCAACCATGCAATTAACTATGATACGAAATTACACAATTTGACAAGGTACTTACTCAACGAATCGATCCCTACAAGCCATGATGCGTCTTCAATCTACAACCGCTCTTTGATAGTGACAATGCAGGAATCCACCCACGCAAGTGCCATAAAATGTGAGTCCACACACGCCCTCAGTATCCAATGATCCGGGCTTAGCAACCGTGTACAGATTGTAACACGGAATCCACCACTTCTTCACTACAGCACCCCAAACATGAAGTTGATCGTGTGTAAATAGAAAAACAGAGAACTGTAGTGAAATAATTCTCACAAAGATGTGAAGAATAAACTTGGTGCCCAAAGTAGTCTCTTCAAAGCATATGTAAGATGAATCTTGGATCCGAAACTACTTGGGTGTAAACAGGGTTTTTGAGAGCTTTTTGGATAAGTTTAGGAACTCAACATATAAGAATTTCTGTCACACCCCAAACCCAATATCCATACTAATCATTTGTTATTAGAATAATTGGATCATAATCTTGAGCCCATTGGAAAATATACTTCATTTATCAATATTTTTCTGCATATTGTGCATAATGAATATAATATTATTATTATACCATATTGAAATCAATATCAGAGTCATAATTAAGCGGACATACAATACTGTGATTAACTATGATAAAATTTCACAATCATCAACTCAATCCATACTAACGCAATATACACAATGTGTGAGTATATTAAAATCTTTAGTGTGACAATGATAAATTCCCATATTTAAACCCAATCTCTTTCCAACGGTGCAACTCTCAAAGTTACCGGTCATATGGTGTCCTAGCTGGCAGCATACAAACCTAAAATTGTTAAAATATAAACCGTAAGCATTAAGCTTAGTGAGGTACTCCTTCCCTATAATGAAATAACAATTCTATATAGAATATGTGGATATAAAATCTGAAAAATCATGCCCATTGGCAATAACAAATCCTGGATCATAAGATCCAAATAATTCTGCCCATTGGCAATAACAAATCCTGGAACATGAGTTCCAACAAATCCTTGTCATAAGATAAATCAAATCATTGGATCTTTGTCCAATTCCAATCATGGATCATAAGACCCAAATAAATCCTGGATATTTGAATGTCCAAACAAATCCTGAATACCGAAGTATTCAAATCAATCCTGGATCATAAGACCCAAATAAATCCTGCTCTTAGAGCTATATTCATATATCTGCATATATGAGACAATCATAAGTACACTCACCTTGGAAATTTAACAAGCTTTCCCTTTATCTGGATCTTGTTCATTCGGTTCTTCTTCTCTTCCTATCATTCTTACAATATTAGTATCATCATAAGAATATTAACAATTCAAAGAACAACTTCAACATGACTCAATTCATAAGCCTCATATGATTTAATTCAAATCATTCATCATAAATGAAGTCACATCTAGACTCGGTAGTGATATCCAACATATTTAAATTACAGCCCAAACCAACTTTAATTCTTCTTTATAATCCAATACTCATATTAGGTTTCCAACATAAGAGACGACACATCATTCTAAGTTTTCTAGAGCAAGATATGCCCATTTCTTTACCACATAGCAAATCCACCCTATAGGCTCGTCTATTGTTCAGTCATCTTCCAAGAATTTTCATAATTTTTATATATCATAAATTTCTATGATATTTCACCCAATTTTAGAAAAAAAATTGAATAACACAAGATTAAAATTTCATAATTTTCAGGGTTCATTTTCTATTTCAAGCAAAACATCAAACATATGGTATGCATATTTACTCTTTTGGGGCAGATTTCATACCCAAACTTCAAACCATCACCCAAGATTCATTTCTTGTTATTTTTACTTGATTTTCGGATATGATATATGTATATGAGTCTATTTTAATATCCAATTGTAACCAATCAATTTCTGTAAGTATACAAAAAGATATGATAGTTTGAATACACAAGGTTTCTAAACAAAGCAATTTCAAGGGTTTACACATTCAAGTTTGCTTAAACATGCATCTATCCATGAGTACACATCAAGACATGGAATTTCAGTAACCAAATGATTATTTCAATCATTTAAATTAGCAATACAAAAAAATCAAACAAGATTTATGGATGGAATTACCTTAGGGGCTTTTATATAATTTTCTATGAATTTTTCTTCAATTTCTCCTCACACTTTCTTCCTAAACTTCAAAACTCTCTTTCCTTTGGTTAAAACTCTTCCATGGCTGAAATATGCTGAAGTAAGAGCTTAATTAAAGGGTTATAAGTCGGCATAAGCTCACCCCCCTTGGTCCAATCAAAATATAACATGTGGCATCATATAAAACAAAATATCATTTAAGGCTAAATGACTACTTTACCCCCTGTTCGTAAAAAGACAATATTTTCCCACTCGGATGTCCGTTCGATGAACCAATTATTTTGTTACAAACCTAACTCATATATATACAAATATCTAGTTTATACCTCAAGTCAATTATTATATTGTAATGGTCAAAACTTGCCTCCAACATGAACATTCTTACCAAAAACATCAAAATTTGGTGTTTGTAACTAATTCAATATTTCATACTTTATGAAGGTAGAATTAGACTAAATACAATGACTTTACATTATATATACTAATAACATATCATCCATATCACATAAGCTAATCATAATTTAAAAATAATTTATCATAATTATATTCGGGTTGTCACAATTCTCCCCCTGTTAGGAAATTTCCTCCCCGAAATTGACATACCTTGGGTGTCCGATCAAACAAATACAGATAACGCATCTTCATGCTATCCTCACTCTCCCACGTATCTTCTTCCATTGAATTCCTTATCAACATAACCTTCACAAGTGGGATCACTTTTGATCTCAATATTTGTTCCTTCCTATCGACGATTGCAAGTGGTTCTTCTACATACCTCAAATATTCTTTAAACGCAATAGGTTGTTCCACCAATACATGTGAAGGGTCCGATACATACTTCCTCAACATAAAAACATGGAAAACATCATGTAGTCGTGCTAGCTCCTGTGGTAACGCTAACTTGTAGGCATCCATCCCGACTTTCTCAAGAATTTCATAAGGTCCAATGTAGCATGGACTTAATTTACCTTTCGTTCCAAATCTCATAACTCCTTTCCTTCCAAATATCATATCTCCTTTCCATGGTGATATTCGAAGAAACAAGTAATCCCCCTTCTTAAATTCTAAATCTTTATGTCGCTTATCCTCATAACTTTTGTGTCTGCTTTGATCCGTTCTCATTCTATCTTGAATAATCTTCATTTTTTCAGTGGTGACTTCAATCAACTTTGGACCCTCTATCTTCCTTTCACCAACTTCACCCCAGCATACGGGTATACAATACCGTCTACCATACAACACTTCATATGGTGCCATTCCAATAGTAGATTGAAAACTATTGTTATATGCAAATTCTATCAAAGGAAAATATTCATCCCAATTTCCTTTACAATCAAGCACACAAGCTCTAAGCATATCTTCCAAAATCTTTATTGTCCTTTCAGACTGCCCATCTGTGTGAGGATGAAAATCCGTACTAAACTTCAAGTTAGTACCCATAGCATACTGCAAGCTATCCCAAAATTTGGAGGTAAAAGTAGGGTCCCTATCTGAAATAAAAGATACCGGTGCTCCATGCAATCGAATAATTTCATTAACATACAATCTAGCATACCTATCAATTGTATATGTAGTCTTGACTACTAGAAAATGAGCGGGCTTCGTCAATCTATCCACCACTACCCAAATTGAATCTAACACCTTCTAAGATCAAGGAAGCCCAACCAAAAAATCCATCGTTACATGATCCCATTTCCATTCTGGTATTGGCAATAGCTGAAGCAGACCAGTAGGTTTCTGATGCTCCACGTTCACTTGCTGACATATAAGTCACGTAGCAACAGAATCAACTATTTCCTTCTTCATATTATTCCACCAATAATGCTCCTTTAAATCCCTATACATTTTAGTACTACTAGGATGCATAGTATAAATGGAATTATGAGCCTCATCTAAAATTTCCTCTTTCAATCCACACACATTAGGCACACATAACCGCTGCTTATACAATAAAGTGCAATCATTCACAATACAAAAATCTTCAGACTTACCATCTCGGACATCTTTTCGTTTCTTCTCAAGAAAAGGATCTTGACTTTGCAAATCACGAATACGAGTAGCTAACAAAGGCCTCACGCTTACATGAGCAAAGAACATATACCCGTCTGCTAGCTTCAATTCTACTCCTATCAATCTCAACTCCATGATGTGGGAAACTCTAGCACATCGAATACAAGATAACCTGCCTGAAGCCTTTCTACTCAGAGCATCTGCAACTACATTTGCCTTCCCTAGGTGGTAGTGAATTGTACAATCATAGTCTTTAATTAACTCCATCAATCTCCTCTGCCTCAAATTTAACTCCTTCTGAGAAAATAAATACTTAAGGCTTTGATGGTAAGTAAAAATTTCACATACCTCACCATATAGATAATGACGCCATAATTTCAAAGTAAACACAATAGCAGCAAGTTCCAAATCATGTGTAGGATAATTACGTTCATGTGTACGCAACGGCCTAGAAGCATAAGCAATAACCTTACCATGCTGCATAAAAACACAACCCAACTCCTGATGTGAAGCATCAGTATAAATAACAAAACCATTTCCACCATGCGGAATAGTAAGAACAGGTGCAGTTACCAAAATCTTTTTCAATTCATCAAAAATATTTTCGCAGTCAGAATTCCATTCAAACTTAATATCTTTCCGGGTTAGTTTAGTCATCGGCAAGGCAATCATATAAAATCCCTTAATAAACCTTCTATAATACCCAGCTAAACCCAGAAAACTCCTCACCTCAGTCACATTATTGGGCTTCTCCCATTTTACAATAGCCTCTACCTTTTTAGGATCAACACATATACCATCTTCAGAAATAACATGGCCTAAAAATACAACTTGTGATAGCCAAAATTCACACTTGCTAAATTTAGCATACAACTTCTTATCTTTCAACAGATTCAAAATAGTTATGAGATGCTTTTCATGTTCAACCATATCACGTGAATAAATCAGAATATCATCAATAAAAACTATCACAAATGAATCAACAAAATGATGCAGTACCTGATTCATAAGATCCAAAAATACAGTTGGAGCATTAGTCACCCAAAAATGCATCACCAAAAATTCAAAATGACCATACCAAGTGCGAAAAGCAGTTTTAGAAATATCACTCTCCTTGACCCTCAACTGATGATAACCCGATTGTAAGTCTATTTTTGAAAACACTTTAGCACCCTGTAACTGATCAAACAAATCGTCTATACGAGTTGAAGGGTATTTGTTCTTAATTGTAGCTTTATTCAGTTGCCTATAATCAATACACAAATGCATGGTACCATCTTTCTTCTTCACAATAAAAACTGGTGCACCCCATGGAGATACACTAGGCTGTATGAACCCCCTATCAAGTAAATCCTGCAATTGAATCTTGAGTTCTTTCAACTCAGTAGGTGTCATTATATACGGTTCCATAGAAATAGGGGTCTTCCCTGGTGCCAATTCAATACTATCAACTTCTCTCTCTGGGGGTAACCCTAGCAACTCACTAGGAAATACTTTTGGAAAATCCCGTACAATAGGAACATCGACTAATTGTAAATCCTCCTTCCTAGTGTCAATAACATATGCAATAAAACCCTCACAACCCTTACTCAATAATTTCCTCGTCTGAATAGGAGAAATGATGCAACTAGGAACAATTTTCCTTTCCCCCAAAAATTTACATTCAGGCTCACTAGGCATATTAAAAACAACTTCCTTACCGAAACAATCCATAGATTCATGATATTTAGATAAACAATCCATTCCTAGAATTATATCAAAATCAGAAATATCCAATGGAAGTAGATCTATAACTGTATCTCTAGATCCCACAGTCAAAACACAATCACGAAAAGCATATTCAGCTACAACCATATCCCCCATAGGCATATAAATACCCAACCCCACATCTAAACGAGTACATGGTCTATTCAGGTATATAGCAAAAGAATAGGACACAAAAGAATGTGTGGAACCAGGATCAATCAAAACATAAGCACTTCTATCAGTAACAGAAAGTGTACCTGTCACCACATCTGGACTAATCCGAGCTTCTTTCATTGTAAAAACTCGCCCACCTGGCCTGGAACTACTAGCTTGTCCTCTGCCCATACTTTTCACTGCATTGCCTGGAGATAACACTCTGCTTGCTACTTCACTATGTGTTGTTGGAGTCTCTGCCAACTACGGACAATTCTTTTTAATATGCCCCACTTGATGACAATGGTAGCATTCCAATCCCTTAAGCTTAGGACAGTCAGATTTATAATGCCCTTCCTCTTTACAAAAGAAACATGTAACACCTCCTATTAGGGCCTCACCTCTCCCTGACTTTCTGACTGAACCAAAAGATCCTCCACCCCTGGTATCTCTACCAAATCTCCCCTGACCTCTACCACTATCTCCACCACCTCTCTGAAATTTATGAGGTTCCATCTTAACACTTCCACCCTCACATCCCTTAGAGTGAGATGCGTCGAATCTACTTTTCTTAAAACTCTATCTACTCGCCACCCCTTGGTTCATTTGCCTTTCTGCTATCGTGGCTTTGTTTACCAGAGAAGCATAATCTTCTAACTCATAAGTGGCCACTCTATTCTGAATAGGCCAAATCAATCCATCTTGAAACTTACTACATTTATCTTCTTTATTTTCCACATATTTAGTAGAAAATCTACACAAAGTAGTAAAGTTATCCTCATACTCCCTCACAGACAGTTTCCCTTGGGTCAAATTTATAAATTCCCTCAGCTTCTCCCTCCTATAAAATTTAGGGAAATACTTAACATACAAAGCTTTAATAAATTCAGCCCAAGTAATAACATCAGTACCTTCCATCCTGGGAACCAAATAGTTGCTGGCTTCCCACTAAAATTTCGCCTCTCCTTTTAGCTTAAACACAACTAGATTCACTTTCTGGTTATCAGGAACCTTCATAACTACAAAGATAGTTTCTAGATCTCTAACCCACATCTCAGTTTCTGTAGGTTCAACTGACCATAAATATTCTGGAGGATTCAACTTCAAAAACTTCTCATGCATGGAATCTTTCATTTCCTTCCTTGCCTCTTTCTCAATCCTAGCCACAGTCTTTGATTCTAGATATCTAGCCTGTTGTTATGCTATTTGCGCCATATTTCTTTCTTATTGCTCTACCATCCTCATCATTGCATGTGCCATTATTTGTATCTCTGTAAGCTCCTCTTTCTCTCTATCCCTTCCAGCAACATTTTGCTCTGCTTCAGTATTCTTTGTACGAGAAGCCACTCCCTCTTCTCCATGTTGTCCATTCCCAGGTTCCATCTGGAATTATCCGTAATACAAAAAAGTTCTAACAACAAATATAAACAGTTTATCATAATAAACTATAGGTTAGTACATAAACAATTCATAAATATAAAATCAACTCAATACTACCATCTAATCGTCACACACCTCCAGAATTATTAACCATGCTCTGATACTACTAATTGTCACACCCCAAACCCAATATCCATACTAATCATTTGTTCTTAGAATAACTGGATCATAATCTTGAGCCCATTGGAAAATATACTTCATTTATCAATATTTTTCTGCATACTGTGCATAATGAACATAATATTATTATTATACCATAATGAAATCAATATCAGAGCCATAATTAAGCAGACATACAATACTATGATTAACTATGATAAAATTTCACAATCATCAACTCAATCCATACTAACACAATATATACAATGTGTGAGTATATTAAAATCTTTAGTGTGACAATGATAAAATCCCCATATTTAAAACCTAGCTCTTTCCAACGGAGCAACTCTCAAAGTTACCGGTCATATGGTATCCTAGCTGGCAACATACAAACTTAAAATTATTAAAATATAAACCGTAAGCATTAAGCATAGTGACGTACTCCTTCCCTACAATGAAATAACAATTATATATCGAATATGTGGATATAAAATCTGAACAATCCTGCCCATGGGAAATAACAAATCCTGGATCATAAGATCCAAATAATTCTGCCCATTGGCAATAATAAATCCTTGTCATAAGACAAATCAAATCATTGGATCTTTGCCCAATTCCAATCCTGGATCATAAGACCCAAACAAATCCTGGATATTTGAATGTCCAAACAAATCCTGAATACCGAAGTATTCAAACCAATCCTGGATCATAAGACCCAAACAAATCCTGCTCTTAGAGCTATATTCATACATCTGCATATATGAGACAATCATAAGTACACTCACCTTGGAAATTTAACAAGCTTTCCATTTATCTGGATCTTGTTCAGTCGGTTCTTCTTCTCTTCCTATAATTCTTATAATATTATTATCATCATAAGAATATTAACAATTCAAAGAACAACTTCAACATGACTCAATTCATAAGCCTCATATGATTCAATTCAAATCATTCATCATAATTGAAGTCCCATCTAGACTAGGTAATGATATTCAACATATTCAAATCATAGCTCAAACCAACTTTAATTCTTCTTGATAATCTAATACTTATCATATTAGGTTTCCAACATAAGAGACGACACATCATTCTAAGTTTCCTAGATCAAGATATGCCTATTTCTTTACCACATAGCAAATCCGCCCTATAGGCTCATCTATTGTTTAGTCATCTTCCAAGAATTTTCATAATTTTTATATATCATAACTTTCTATGATATTTCACAAAATTTCAGAAAACAAATTGAATAACACAATAGTAAAATTTCACAATTTTCAGGGTTCATTTGCTATGTCAAGCCAAACATCAAACATATGGTATGCATATTTACTCTTTTGGGGCAGATTTCATATCCGAACTTCAAACCATCACCCAAGATTAATTTCCTGGTATTTTCACTTTATGTTTGGATATGATATACATATATGAGTCTATTTTAATCTCCAATTGGAATCACTCAATTTCAATATGTATACAAAAAGATATGACAGTTTGAATACACAAGGTTTCTAAACAAAGCAATTTCAAGGGTTTACACATTCAAGTTTGCTTAAACATGAATCTATCCATGAGTACACATCAAAACATGGAATTTCAGTAAAAAAATGATTATTTCTATCATTTAAATCAGCAATACAAAAAAATCAAATAAGATTTATGGATGGAATTACCTTAGGGGTTTATATATAATTTTCTATTATTTTTTCTTCAATTTCTCCTCACACTTTCTTCCTAAACTTCAAAACTCTCTTTCCTTAGGTTAAAACTCTTCCATGGTTGAAATATTCTGAAAGAAGAGCTTAATTAAAGGGTTATAATTCGGCATAAGGCCACCCCTTGGTCCAATCAAAATATAACATGTGGCATCATGCAAAATAAAATATCACTTAAGGCTAAATGACTACTTTACCCCTGTTCGTAAAAATACAATATTTTCCCAGTCGGATGTCCGTTCGATGAACCTTTTGTTGTGTTACAAACCTAACTCATATATATACAAATATCTAGTTTATACCTCAAGTCAATTATTATATTGTAATGGTCAAAACTTGCCTCTAACATGAACAATCTTATCAAAAATATCAAAATTTCGTGTTTGTAAATAATTCAACATTTCATACTTTATGAAGGTAGAATTAGACTAAATACAATGACTTGACATTATATATACTAATAACATATCATCCATATCACATAAGCTAAACATAATTTAAACATAATTTATCATAATTATATTCGGGTTGTCACAATTTCTCTCTCCACAAAATGCTGCCTCCTTTTTATAGTAGATATTAGTTTAGAAGGATAAGGATCAAAGAGTTGTGCAAAAGACAAACTTTTGAACAAAATCCCACCTCTTTAAATATCTCGTTGGATCTCATTCTAACGAGGTACCTATTCTCGTTAAGGATAGTATCTAATGAGGTATTTAATGAGAAAATAGCAAAGGAAAAAACTGGATCGTTAGATATCTCGTTGGATCTCGTTTTAGTGAGGTACCTTATTATCGTTAAAACAACATCTAATGGGATATCTAAAGAGAAATTAGGAAAGGCTAATTTTGACACGTTTGAGTTTCGTTCGATCTCGATTCTAACGAGGTAGTGTAAAATCACTTTAAAAAAATTGAAACAATTTTGTAACATCCTAACACCTAATAATAAAATCTCTAAGGCCTAAAACATATACACAATCATACATGAGAGGTCCCTGAAATATGAAGATAGAAGTTAGCACAATGATATAATCTCTGAAGCTTTGTCTCCAAAAACATCAAAGGCTTGAAAGAAAACACTAACTCTGACCTATGACTCAAAATATTTTGTTCGAAATTAAGCCAATACATATAAATTGACTCAATTTGAAATTTGTCCTTACAAATCTCCCCCTTTGGCTATTCTAGGACAAAACCAAAATAACAACCCTATGTGCCATCAAGCTCTCTAAAAGACACAATCCTAAACCCAAAAGGAAAAAGTACCAACTCTCAACTGACACATACCCAAGGGGTGTCCGCAGTCCTATCCGGTTTGGTCCTCTAAAAATATGGACCAAGATCGGGCCAAAAATTTTGGTTAACCGACCCTAGCCGGTTTGGTCTTTTGTAGGGTCGGTTCGGTCTAACCCATCGGTCCCAACATTAATGAAATACACCATTTATAATAATAAAAATATACCCGAGTCTATTTTTTCCAAACATTAAAAACTAAAAAAATCAAAATTTGCAATTAAAACAAACCTATTATTGGATTAAACTATAATTTAAACTAATCAAATATTAAAATATATATTTTAACTATTTATTTATCTTATTTATCTTATATATATATATATATATATATATATATATATATATATATATATATATATATATATATATATATATATATATATAAATATGTAAAAATATATTATTATATATAGAGTCGGCCCTATCAAGGTTTTTGAAACTATAAACCATGGACCGGACCGATTGGGTCGGTCCACCAAAAAAATAAATCGAGATCGGACCAATTAAGAAAAATGATTGAAAAAATAGTCGGTTTGGTTCGGTCCAATTGATTTTTTGGACACCCCTAACATATGCGGAGTAACTTCGCTCGCTTGAAAACTTTTTTGCATGTTGTAGGCCTGCACACCTAAACAAAGCTTCAAATGCAAAGATAATATAACAAAGATAAATCTGCATAAGAATAAAATTCTCCCTATGTCTAATAAACTCAACCTAGGTAAGACGTCTCTCCCTAAGATGATCATAAAAGGAAAGATACAATTTCTTCCCCTTTTTGTTTAGGAATAGGCAAAGCAAGAGAGCATAAAACTATTTATCTTACATAAACAAATTGTGACACCCATCTAATTAAATACTGGGTTGCTACTCCTTTATTACATTAATACAGAATATCAAGTTGGATCATTTCTAGCATCACTACCAAAAATCTATTTAATAATTACTAGCCACCTAATATTTAAAAAATGAGTTGTCATATTTTATTAATCTAATTAACATGCAACCAATTAAATATAAACCACCCATTCAATATTCACATCATCAACTTCATCTGAATAATAATGGAAAGAAATAAACTAAGACTGGGGAAACACTCCCATAAATAATACCAATAATAAATAAACCCAATACCAAAGTTTGAATAAATAATAAATCCAACAACTGAAAAGAAATGAATAACTGCACTATTGTCTCTAAATGGAAATGGGCAACATGCCCTAACAGATGCAGCTAACTCTGAATGGAATTAAAGGTAGAATGTGGAGGCGTCTAATACTGATGTCCTGTAACTTCCATAGCAGCTACAACACGTAAAAAAAATGAAACTTCTATGCTTGGCGTCCCTGTGGCTGGGCACCTAAAATGTTTTTACAACAAAAAATAGATTTGGAAGCAAATGGATCAGAGCCTGAGGTGAAAATATTTTAAAAACAACAAGTGTTTAAATTACAATTTAAACAACACATATATTAAATATGTTAGTTACGTGCCCTCTCTTGAGACCCTCACCTCTCAACTAATTGTGGGTGCCTAACACATATGTAATTCCCCTGCTAGTTACACTACCCTGCCTAGCTTGCCTATGTCAATTATTTACCCAATCGGACTAACTTATGTGTTTGCTAGAATAACCCAATTTAATACATCTGAACATACTCCGTGTTTTAATAACCGATTTCACATAGCTTAATACTCAGATTTTGGTTCTCACATACTACATTAATTTAGATATTTCAATCTAACTTATCTACTAAGCAACACAATAGAACTATCACAAGTATACATATATATATATATATATACACCACTATAATATATCATATACAAATCAGGCACCTCACAAGGATAGAACCTACGTTGCCCTTATACTCTGCTATCGAATCCCGGTACATCACGTACGTGAGGATCACGAGTTCCTAATCACTCAGGAACTATATCAATACAAATCACACATATTGGAGGAGAACATAGTTCACATACCTATAGGTCACGCACATACCTACGCTCCTATAGTCACCAGACTCATTAACTCACAAATAAGCCTTCACAGTCCTATGTTCTTTAGGTAAAATCTAAAGTCCCCCCGAAGGCACACAAAGACCAGACCATCCCCTTTCCTAAACAACCTCCCGTGATAGCAAGTATGGTAGGTATGTCATACACATAACAATCTATATACTGGGAAATCACACAACCAGTATATATATGAATCCAATATAGGTAATCTCATCTCCTATATATATTAAGTTTCACCCATATTAGTAACGTTCCGAATATTACACGTATCAATAATTTAGCGCTACAACTCTGGTCGTACGAATTCGAGTACCCCTACCTGCCCCAAGAGTCTACTAGGTCTCCCATATATCTCTAAGGTTATCTCAGCAACTTAAAGTCCCATTACTACTGTTCTAACCCTTAAATTACCATTCATCCGAATTTAAACTTCCTATATATTAAATTTCAAATCACATTCGTTCGGTTAATTATGCTTACTTTCTTCCACTCATTCCCATATGTATTAACCCTTTTAGGGTCTTAAGTTTATCTTACTGACCTCCCCTAAGTCCCATTATGTTAAATCAATAATCTCTAAAGAGTTCTAAAGGTTGAGAGTCAATCAATTATTTAAAGGGAAAGAAATCACATTTTCCAAAGGGGTCGATTGATCGATTGATCAGATATTTGCCCAAAAATCTTTTAACAGTTACGAGTTTTCTTATTTTTTACACCTCTAATTCTCCATTACAACATCCCAAACTCTCAAATAAGTATATAGATCAACATACCAACATAATTGCATAAGTTCTAACATATCAGAATCATCAAATCATCATGGGTCATCAGTATCTTGGATTAAATCACATATTTTTCATAAAATCCCTATTTCCTCTATTATCTTCAAGAACATTATATAATCTCAACATAACTTCATAATTCTCTACATATGGATCATGATTTAGTGGGTACTATATTTCGAAAAGTTAATCTACATGCAAGACCTATCCAGATTAAGATTTAATCTCCAAATTTATAGATTCTTCCTATTCCATAGTTTTTCTCCAATTCTTAACTATCATAAATCATATGTACGCTAAAATATTGCAAGTTAAATCATTTGCCTTGAATTAGGCTTTTTGATTCTTTAATGAAGGTGGTGGTTGATTCTCCCTTTCTTTCCGGTCACAAATCCTGCAGTGTTGGTGGTACGGTGGTTGCTTTGGCCTTGGGAACCCTTGGAACTTCTCATTTCCTCTCATGTTGCTCTCCCTTGATTTTAACAGTTAATGGCCCTAATGTCTCTAAGGGTTGGTTGATATACTCAACCTAATTTTCGTATGTCACTATTCATCAAATAATAAATGACAAATATATTCTCCTGGGTTGCCGGTTTGGCCTAAAACTACTCCGAGACCCAAACTAAACTCCCGGCTAGTGTTTTCTGACTATCTAGACCCTTACGGACACTTTGGCGCACTCAAAATGACCATACGGATGATATAAAATTAATTTATTTTTAAATCCATTAAATTGGGTCTTGACACGGCTGGCACGCGCGTCCTAACTTAATTACCGAAACTGCATTATTTTCAACTCATGACAATTTTAATAAATTCAAAATCATATATTACTATACTCGCTCAGTAATATTCAACATAATTATCATAATCAAATACTAACTCTCGTCTCGCTAGTATTTAAATCCGGATTACTTTTTAATTAATTTCCCAATTTTAATTTTATTAATCCCATAATTTAAAATCTGTAAAAATATAGGGTGTTACACAAAAATCCCTATAAATGTGTGAACATATGATACCAAGAGAAATAGGGAGGAAATAATAAAAATATGCAACGGTGTGAAGTGAAACAAACACAACATGGAAAAGCAAGGACATATAATCCAAACAATGATCAAATAATATCAATATCGATGCAAAAAGATACCAATATGAATAATCAAATAAGTATGACACCACAAATTTGAAATTTTGATGCACATAATAAGTGATACTAATATGATCATATAGCATGGAAAATATAATTGAAAGATAAAGCATATGGAAAACATGGTCTAAATGAAAATGCAAAGACTTAAAACCAAATGATACCTTGTATATCAATATGCAAAAGATATACCAAAGATTACTTGGCACACTTACATATATGGTATAAACGACCATGAAAACTGAAAACAAAACACATAAGCTTTACACACTTGCATAGTATCGATGTGTTTAAACATGTGGAATGGAATTAATAGGCAAGCACTGGATATAAAAGAATTATGGCCCAAATAGTTCAATATGTTCAATGAGTTATATTTGACCACAAAACTTTATCAGACTAAGATTTAGCCTTATGTGACAAGATAAAGTGAACTCTATGAAAAATTAAGTACAATGCACATAAGCTAAGAACATTGATGATTCTACAAATCAATAGTTCCATGAAAAATAGGCATAACTAGGATTCATTGTGCAAACCCCTTGATCTTCAACTACCCTTTAAAGATAAACAATTATCATATTTTATTTTCAATCAATTCTTTTGAAGCTATCACTTTTGAAAATCAAACAAACTAAACGTGTTGGCCTTGGCAATTTTTTTGTTTTTATTGCCTTTAATATTTTCATGAGGATCTTGCTAACGGTGGCTTTCCCGCAAATGCGATGTTCTCCTTTCGTAGGCCTTCTCCTTTCGTATCCCTTGCCCATGCACCTTCATATATTTTAATAAAATCAAACAATCTCACGGGCAATGGCTCTTACATGCACAAACCCCCATAGTCACAAAATATATAGATAACAAGATTGGTAGGAGAATATCTCACATATCTCAAATATAGCATGTGAAGTTAACCTTACAAAAATTTCATGCATGTGTGTGCAAAGGCATATACAAAGAAAATCCATTGAGCAAATAAATGTCAAAATGACTCCATGCAAGCATGATTAAGAACAATCTAAGTATTAACAATCATAACCAAATATCCTAGCCACATGAATAACACGGAATGAATTGGATTCAAACACCAATATGCCACACCAAATGTATAAAACTAAACTACATAAAAAACAAAAATCTTTTTGAGTTTTTAAACACATTTAAAAAAAATACCAATATAAAACAAAACAAAAATCAGAAGACAAAAAAATCTTTTTATATTTTTCAATATGTCTCAATAAATGAAAATTCGAAATACAAAAGACTCAAATAACATACAACTAGCATTCATATATATGATGAAGCACAAACACTAGTGCATGCAAACATGCAAGGAATCACCCATAATATATAGCATGTGAAGAGTCATGTGCAAGCATGAGAGAATCAACCCGTCTAATATTTAACGCCTCTAAAATTAATATCCTAATCCAAATAGATGAATACTTAACTTGTTGGGTTTGTGTAACCATGGGGACAATAGACTTCAATTTTCTGGGGTCTCTTCTAAGATCATAGAAAAAACGCTTAAAGTAACCTTTCCTTCCACAGTGTGTGAATGTGTAGATGCGATAATGAATGGGACCTTTGGGTTGATCTTTTCTAACACCCTGGTATGTGGTTGGCCCTCTAAAATAAACAATGGCCTTGGATTTAGGAGTAGAAGAATTAAAATTATCAAAGTAAGTCCCAACACTACAAGCACAACTTGAGTCTCTTACATCATCTATTAACATCAAAATCCTAGACTCAAGCAAAGAATTAGACTCTTTAAGTGATAGGGACTCCTTCTTCAAAAAAATTTATCATTCCTAAAAGGTTATCTCCCTCGCCCCCAATGCAAGAGAACTTATCCCTGAGAGTTTTCTCAAGTACCTTCAAATCATTAATCAATTTATCATTATCCTCATTATCACACAAACAAACCCTTAAAATTTTAGAGAGCTCTAATTCTTTCTCTAAAAACTAGACTCTATCCTCACTCTCTTTCTTGGACACTTCTAAATTTGTAAAAACACGGTTCATGTCCACAAGCTTCTCATGAGTTATATCCCTATGATTTTGAACGGTTTGCAAAAATCCAATTTTAGTTTTAAAATGAGAATTTTCTTTTTCAAGAAGTTTAATTATTTTTGCAAACTTTATATTCACAAGAGCTAAAGTTTTAGCATAGTAATGAAGCTTATTATACTCACCTCAAATATCAAAGTCGTCGCCATCACTAAATGCATTGGACAACTTATCACACTAATGACTCATCGAAAGAAAACAAACAAAAACAAACATGAGAGAGACAGGGACAAAAAGACCACCCTAAACAACAAGAAACAAGGATCTACATAATAAATTAGTGTGGCTCGCTCTAATACCAATTTGAGAAGGCCCCCTATGGTTCTTAGGCAATGATGAATGTAAACAAAAAGTCTAATATTTTTAGATTTTTCAATTTTAGAGATCAAAGCTATAAACAAATTAAACTCAGTAAAACTTGTTCACCAAATTAAATCATTTTTTATGAAAAACCGATTTACCTAATTTTGTCTTTTTAACTTAAAACATACATCTAGGTGATAAGAAGATAAAATAAGTAAAACAATTGCACAACACGTTGATGTAAGAGGAAAACCCATAAAGGGAAAAACTCGGACAACCCATCCACGCAATTCACTATGATATGGAATTATACAAGTTGACTGATGACTTACTTAACGACTTGATCCGTACAAGCAATGATGCGTATTTAATATTCAACCACTCATCCACAGTGAAAATGTAGGAATCCACCTACGCAAGTGACATAACGTGTAATTCCACACACGCCTCAATATTCAACAATCCAAGCTCAACAGTCGTCTATGGATCGGAACACGAAATCCACCGCTTCTTCACTGCAAAACCACTAACATGGAGTTCATGATCTGCAAGTCCACCGTAATGAAATAATTCTCTTAAAGATGTGGAGAATAAACTAGGTGCTCAAAATAGTATCTTCAAAGCATATATAAGATGAATCTTGGATCCTAAACTACTTGGCTATAAAATAGGATTTTGGATAGCTTTTTGGATGAGTTTGGGAACTCAAAATATAAGAATTTCTCTCTACATAAAATTTTGTCCTGATGTCATTTTTATAGTAGAAATCAGTTTAACAGGAAAAGGAGAAAAGAGTTGTGAAAAAATAAACTTTTAGAAAAAAATTGCCACCTCGTTACATATATCATTGGATCTCAGTCTAACGAGGTAACTATTCTCGTTTGAACAATATCGTATGAGATATATAACAAGAAAGAAGCAAAGGCAAAAATTAGGTCGTTAAATATCTCATTGGATCTAATTACCTGTTCTCATTAGAACAACATCTAATGAGATATCTTATGAGAAATTAGAAAATGCTAATTTTGACTCGTTTGAAGTTTCGTCAATCCTGGTTCTAACTAGGTCCATAAAATCACTTTAAAAATATTTTAAAATAATTTGGTAAAATCCTAACACCAATAATAAAATCTCCAAGGCTTAAAATATATACACAGTCATGCTTGAGAGATCCTTGAAATGTGAAGATAAAAATGATCAAAATGATATAACCTCCGATGCTTTGTTGTTTCTGATGATACGAGAAATCGCCCATAAGTCATTCCCATATCAGTAAATCAAGTATAACGTGCATAATAAACAAATAAAGTGAGTAAATAGAGAGAAGACAAGATATATAGCAGTTCAGCCTTTAAAATAGGCCTAGGTCCACTGTGTGATCCGCTCTAATTATATGCGTTGCATGGAACAATATAATCGTGCCTAAATAGGCGTACAAGTATGAGAATAAAGGAGAGTACATGGAAGTATTGAGGATTCCGGTGTGCCGAAGAGGTGGCTGCGATGTAGATGTGTGGCCTCCAAGTCGTATGTTGAGGTTGTGTAGAGAGAATCTATAGTGTAGAATCTCCCCCGAGGGTGTGGAATCGATCCCTTATTTCAAGGTGTGGTCCTCTATTTATAGGAGATATGCTCACGAGCTCTAAGCATGTGACGTATATAAAATCTGGAGTTGCTGTAATGGAGAAGGATGCGGCATGTAAGGCAAGCAATGTGAGTGTTGCCTCCTACAACAGGTTAGAGCCAAAGGTGCTGCACCCTGTACTGGGTAGCACCGTAGCCTTTTCATAATGGTAAGTGGTATGTGTCACGCCCTATATTTGGTAGGGCCGCACCCCGTGTTTAGTAGGGTCGTACCCTATGCTGAGAAGGGCTACGATATATAATCATATGCGGTGCAGAGTATCATCCGTGGTAGGGTGTTGTATTTGTACTATCAATAAGCCCCCAAGTCATAGTGACAAGAGATTGCGATTAGGGCTACGACTTATTTGAGTCCTCTTATGGTGCCACGGTGGCTTCAAGGTGATGCTTCGTCTTCCCGCGCCCTCTTGTATAAATTGTTACGGCCGTGGACTTCACACCATTTCCAAACCTTTGAGAGCATATTGAGAGTGAGTTCCTGCGTGCCTGTCTTCTTGCATTTTCCAACGATCTTCTAAGGCTGAGTGTGGTGGTTCTAAGGTGGTCTGAGGCTGATCACTGTCGACTTCTCCATTTCCAAGTAATTTTCTAACCAACAACCTCTTTAATAACTTTGTAGTTCATGATTCATCTTTAGAACTTCTGAATTTGTGCATTTCCCCTTCTGAATCTGTTGCTTTCTGAATTCGTATTAGACTTTTCCGGATTTATATCTATTTCTGAGAAAAAAAACCAACTGATTGACAAATATTTAGGGTTTTGATTGAATAATCTGTCAATTCCCAAGAATCGAACACATATTAATGATAAATAGTTATAGTAATTGCCGATTTCTTCTTTGAATCGATCTTCATATGATGAAATGAAACCTTAAACTTCTAATGCTTACATATAGACTGTATTTGTGTCGAATTGTATTGAAATCAAATAACTGTTCTTGATGTTCTTAGATAAATTCTTCATATTTCGGGTCTTCAATCTTTAAACGAATACACATCAGATACTAAACAGTTTGAGTGAATGGTCGCAGCATGATAAAGTACGCATTTAGTAATCTAGTGTTACCCTTAACACATGCAACATTCCTTGGTTTTGATTCCTATCCGCGGCTCTTGTGGGTGATGGCTGCAGCTGGTAGATTTTTTTTTGAAAGGGTAATATTTAAACTCCACAACATATAAGCCCATAGGTTGATGATTACGGCCTTAGGTTCTCATATTAGGGTTGGTGGTGTTTTAGCTCATAATAACTACGGCATGCAAAGAAAAATAACACCTAACAAATCAATATACCGCAGCGACAGTTGTCTTCTAGGGCTCTAGATCCCAACACTTGTCATATTTATCCAATCTTGTTGATCATTTCTATTCACTTCAATCTTCATATAACTAGTCCTGCTGCCGCTTCTTAGAGACTCTTTTAGAACCATATCGGATGTGGTGCCTAATTACGGACTCTGCTTTTCAGGTACTGCTGCAGCCATATGAACTTTGACCCAGATGAATTTCTGAGGGGCTTTTAGGTAAAACATTTTGGAGCCTCTCCTCCTGAACTTCCTTTAGTTCCTCTTTTGAAGTCAATAGGGCCTTGCCAACTGAAGGATTGACCCAACTGCGTAGTATTAGACTCAGACTCCGTGGACTTTACTTCTAGGAAGGATTCTGAGACCACGTCGATGGAAGAGGAAGTCAACTCTAGTAACCGACCAATGGATGTGGAAGACAACACCGCGGCTGGGGGTGAAACTAGTGTTAGGGATGAACCAGCTGGACCCTCCGGGAGGGCTAAGAGGCCTCCTCCTGCACTTGACATCGGCGATATTATGACCCAAGAATGGGTTGATCAAGTAGCTGAGGCCTTTGAGTATCCTAAGGGCTTGATGTGCTCAGTTCCTTCCACGGAACAAAGGCCCTGCATGACTCTTGCTGATAATGGGGTCTATTTCCCTCTTTATTTGTTTGTGTATGGGCTGTGGCTACCTGTCCCAGTTCCAGTTAGAAGAATTTATGAAGCAATGAAGTTAGCCCCAACCCAAGTAGACCCCAATGGTTGGAGGGAAATTCTTGCCTCAATAGTATTATGGAAACAAAAGTTTAACAGGGACATAACTCCCGCAGAGTTCTTCCATTTTTACATGCCAAAGGAGAACTCCGTGAAATTTATGTGGTATTACTACCTTACTGTCTACAGCAAGGATGAAACCCTTTACTTTGGGAGGCCCACCAGTGTAAAAAATTGGAAAGGGAAGTATTTTTATATTTCCAGAGAAGGATGGGAGGTTCATCTAGAGGAATCTGAAAGAGAGAAATCACACAGTATGTCGCAGCAATGGGGACATTCATCCAAACTAGGTATTTAGGGATATATATTTGATAATCATGTCGCGTCCTGTTTCGCAATTCACACGGTTCCTTTTATTGTATTGTACTAACATAATCCTCTTGTGCAATTCTTGATAATTTACAGCTCAGTGAGCGGTAGGAGAAAAGAGTGGGAAGGGCTGCGGCCATCAAGGATAAAGAGAAAATATTCAGCACCTTAGTGACCTCGACTTCCATTTTTGAGGCAGGCTACTTCCCCAGCAAGTCTCAGCCAACGGAGATGGCTCCAGAAGGTAACAATCACCTTTATTTATATCTATTTCTGAGCCAACACCCCAACTGATTGATAAATATTCAACCCTCCACAGCACTTATCTTCAAATCATAAATACCTAAAATCTTCTCTTTGCTTTTTCCTCAGGTGAGGAGATAGATAGGGAGCTTTTGAAAGCTCAATTAGAAGATATGGATCAGGATGCAGTTGCCCTTAATAACACTGCCAAGAGAGGAAGGAAGAGAAAGAGGGTACCTGCCGTGGTCTCAAACAATGCTGAGCCCACTGCCGTAGAAGAGGCAAATGTGACAAATCCCACATTAGGTAGGGCCGCATCTCATGTTGTGATTGAGGATAGTGTCGCGGTACCACAACGAGAAGTCCAATATGATGATGACATTGGCGACACCTAGCGGCGGCTGGCCTGCTGCCCTCTGAGTCTGAGGGCCATTGTGGACGTGGCTCTTCACCTATTATTTTTTCCAGTCGTTCCCCTCTGCGCACTATCATGGCTATAAATGCCAACTTGCCACCACCTCAAGTTAGGCCAAGGGTTGGGCCTAATGTCCGTCTGTGGCCCCAGCTTAGGGAAGAAAATACCAATTCCTCCTAGGATACAATCGTAAGGGTCATCCGCGGAATGCAAAAGGTTATGGTGGAGGTGGATCTAAATCATCTTGTGGAGAAAGATCATGAGGATTTGGAGAAGTTCACCCTTCATAGCTTACTGCGGGTAATAACTTCTCCCACTTGGCTCTTTTTTGTTGGTTTATTAATTCTTGTAGTGACTTTTTAGAATTATAACAGGACGCGGATGTCGTGGTGACCCAAAGAATGAAGTATGAAGGGCTCTTCAAACTTTATAAGGCTACGGAGACTTCCCATAAGAATGACCTGGACGTAGCTAAATATTCCTTCTTTTAGGCAGACAAGGATTCATCGGTTGTAGCACTTGAGGCGGCTAGGAAAGACTTGGATGCTGCCCTTAAGGAGAAGGATTAGGCTAAGAAAAATTTCTCTCAGGTAGCAGAGGCCTTGTCAATTGCCAAGGCTCAAGCTCTTGAAGCTGTGGAACAAGCCTCTATCACCCAAAATAAGCTTACTGTGGCCGAAAAGCAAATGGAGAAGATGGTTGTCGATCATGTCGCGACCCTCAGAAGTCTTGAGAGTCATCACTCTGAGGCCATTAGATTAAAATAAGATAATCATTCCATAGCCCTAAGCCAAGCTACGGACCTTGATGTGGCTAATCTTAAGAAATCTAAGGATTTTTTCCAAATCAATAATAAAGCCTATCTCCGCGGCTTTCAAGAGTTATGGAACGGAGTTGTCAAGAACTTCTCGGAGTCCAAGGATCAAATCATGTCCTGGAAACTGGGTGATGCTGAGCACGACCTGTGTGTAGCTGAAATTAGGGCCGCGGCAGAGGATAGGGCAAGGAAGCTTCTCAAGAGGCTGAAGCTGAAAACGAGACTGAGACAGCTGCGAGGATTATGAAGGGGGCGTCAATGATGATGCAACCTCTTAAATGTTGTAACATTTTACTTCATTTTGAACTATAGATTTAGGTCTGCGTCCCTTAGAATTTTCTTAAACTCATTACATATATGGGTTGCGTCCTTTCGTCTATAATCTTAACAATTTTGGCACCCTTTATTATCAAGGCTACGGCCACCTTTCATGTTGACTATTTTTTGCCTCCTTTCTCTAGTAGCTTTTATTCTTCTGTTTTTCTAGCTTCAACACTTGAATGAATGCCTTCTTTATACATCTTTGATTGCTTTGAATTATAAATTTACTTCTTAAAAAAATTCACTTTAACTATGACGTATGGGTCATAGGCTGCGGCTATGTTTAGAAACCAATTTAGCTTAAGGTTGCGAAACTGTGACGTGGATGGTTTCTTTACATGGGCTACGGACCTTTTCCCTTACATGGGCTGCGACCATTTTCCTTTTTCATGACTTGAAGTAGCTGCTCTTCTTGAATAGGGTCGTGATAGTTTGATAATCCTGCCTTTATCTATCGCGTCTTCTGAATAAATTTACTTAATGTCCGTAGCCATATTGACAGGGATGTGTCACTTTTGAATATTTGAATTCCCTCTGTTGTAGCTTTAATTGGATCTAAATCCAAGTCATTACCGCATTAACTCTTAGTCGCTTTAATGGCTGCAGTTTTATCGACAGGACTACTGCACTCTTTTAGCCCTTCCATCTGAACATGGGCCTTTGTAGATATACGGGATACTACCAAGCCTCCACAGGCTGGGTTATATTATTAAGCCACCCACAGCTAATATACGAGATGCTTTCAAGCCTCCCCAAGCTGGGTTATGTTATTAAGCCACCCACAGCTAATATACGGGATACTTTCAAGCCTCCCCAGACTGGTTTATGTTATTAAGCCACCCACAACTATGGATATATATAATGCCATCCCTGGCTAGATATTACAAGTCTCCCGACTTAATGATGCATCTCGAAAGCTAAGAACGGGCATTGTAAGCCCCCATGGCTAGATGACTTATCTCAAAGCTAAGAACGGGCATTGGAAGCCCTTGCAGCTAATGACGCACCCCGAAAGCTAAGAATGGGCATTGGAAGCCCTTATGAGTGATGTTGCAAACAAATTTAAATAGCCTCTCTCGATGGTTGCTTTCGCCATTTTTGATTGTCACTTGCTTTCGGACAATCAGGCGTCTTGACGGGCATTGTGGGCCCATTTAGATATTATCATTCCCGATATAACATATTGTCTCGAATCAAGATCTTTTGAAGATGAAAATGGTCTTTATAAGATAACAAGTCATGGAAATGAGAATCAAAATATGGCACTATAAAGGTGAACTTGATTTCATATAACTATTCATATATATATGGCTTTGTAAGGATAATACAAAGTTTAGTTTAAAACAGCATAAAAAGAGTTGTCACTGTAAAGTAGAGACAGATGGAATATAAGACATAAGCATGAAAAATGGGCATGCGGTATGTGAGACTAGACTTCATCCCCAACACATCTTTGAGGAACCTCCACAACAACCCTTGCCCAATCAGTCTTTCAATTTCATCCCTCAGTACATAGCACTGCTCAGTGTCGTGGCCATGGTCTAGATGGAACTTGCACCACTTGGCTTTGTTCCTCTTGTGCGGTAGAGCTTTGAGCTTCTCTGGAGACCTCAGCAACTTGTCCTCCTTAATGGACTCAAAGATGTCTTCAATTGGTAAGGCCAATGGGGTGTAAGCCGTAGAGCTCCCTTCTGTTTTCTCTGATTTCCTTTTCTGGCTCCTGTTGACTACTTCCACGGACGGATCCTCTAGTATTGTCGTAGCAGTAAAGGCTGTTGAAGCAATGTTCCTGGGTGCCGCACCCACATTGGGTGAGGTCGCGGCCTCTAGCATTAGAACCCTCTGATTCAAATAGTTGACATGGGTCTGGAGTGACGCATGACTGTCGTAGAGATGGTTGAGGTGATTGTACAGCTGCACAATCTCATCTTTGACTTTTGTGCTCTGACTGGATTCTCCTTCCATTTCTTCTTTTATTAGTCTTTACAAAGTACATATAATCTGAGACAAAACTAATAGAAGTGGGTAATATCAGACATATTGGAGTAGCCAAATAGGAAATGGGGATGCAGCGTTTACACTACTACATGGTATTACTGTTGAGGCCACGACCAGTATGGCACATAGGTGCAATGCCGTGGCCTTTATATGATATTCACCAAGGTTGAGCAGGAGACCACCTGAGTCCGTTCCTTGATGTTTTGAAGCTTCTGTAATGCAACTGCCCTAGTAGAGGCCGTGACATGTAAGGTAGTTGAACTACCACGTTGCATCCCTACCTAGGCAGTGAAGGTACAATCCAAAAATTGAATCCCAGAAACTGAGTTTTTCCCCCGAAACTCGTGGAGAGCATACCTAATAGGGTCTATAAATGAGGTAATAACCTCTCGGTGCACAAAATGGCACAATTATAATGATAAACCCTAGATCATAGGAAAATAATAACAAAAAAGGAGTAAACATAACTCTTCCCTAATCACCCACCTTTACGAGGCAAAAGCCCATCAAGCTTTCCAGCTTTATCAAGGTGGGGCGATATCACAGGGGTATGTAAAATAGATCTAAGGTCATAAAACATAGAATCGAGATCAGATCTTAACGTACGAAATACTCATTTAAGGGTGTAAGTATAAAATAGAGATCAATAACAAAAATTTACTCACGGGATGATGATCCAGAGGATCCCCGTGAATAGAATAAGGTGTTTAAGAACTCGAAACATAGAGAAACAAGATTAAAATATCTCATTTCCCACAGACGGCACCAGATTGATGATACGAGAAATCACCCATAAGTCGTTCCCATATCAGCAAATCAAGTGTAACGTGTATAATAAACAAATAAAGCGAGTAAATAGAGAGAAGACAAGATATAGAGTGGTTCAGCCTTTAAAATAGGCCTAGGTCCACTGTGTGATCCGCTCTAATTATATGCGTTGCATGGAACAATATAATCGTGCCTAAATAGGCGTACAAGTATGAGAATAAAGGAGAGTACATGGAAGTATTGAGGATTCCGGTGTGCCGAAGAGGTGGCTGCGATGTAGATGTGTGGCCTCCAAGTCGTATGTTGAGGTTGTGTAGAGAGAATCTGTATTGTAGAATCTCCCCTGGGGGTGTGGAATCGATCCCTTATTTCGAGGTGTATTCCTCTATTTGTAGGAGATATGCTCACGTACTCTAAGCATGTGACGTACATAAAATCTGGAGTTACTGTAATGGAGAGGGATGCGGCCTGTTAATGCAGATTTTGAGAAAGACCACGAAGTTCAAATAGGAGAACCACACCAAAAAAGTTTTGATAAGATGAATAAATTACTCACTTCCCCCAAACAATGATTCCACCTAGGGCTGGTGTACCTTTGCTTCTTTATATTACTTCAACTTCGAGGTACATCGATGCACTGTTAACACAGGGGGTTGATGGACAGGAGAGACTTGTCTACTATCTGAGTAGAATTACCCATGGTCTTGAGACAAGATATACTAGCATAGAGCGTCATTATTTAGATTTTCTCTTTATTTCCAAAAATATTAGATATTATATGCTATCTTTCACTATTCACATAGTGACAAGATGTGATCCAATTAAGTTTTTTATGGCACGAATAATTTTGATTGGGAGAGAAGCAAAGTGGTTTCTGTGGACACTCCAATTTGCAATCAGGGTGTGGATCCTATTCACCCCATTTGTAAAAATACCCTTCAAACAACAACCCACCCAAACCCCCAAAAACCATAGAAAACAAAACCTTGGCTACTAGAAATCAAATGAGAGAAAGGGACAAAAGACCCTTTGGATGTCCTTAACCCCTTTAATTGTCCAGCTAAAGGGCTTTAACTAGGAGGTTATCCCCGTCCTCTATAATAGTTATATGATCTCTATAGATAATTTCTAATCCATACGCGTGCCCCCGCCACTTTTTCCACCCTACACATGTCATGTACACCGCGCGATTAAAGGAGATCATGCGGTCAAAGGACCTTCCTTGACCCCAATAAAAGGAGGTTTTTAATGGCCTGCAAAGGACCCAAAAACCTAACAATGAATCGATTTTATAACATTCTTAATCTTGAGTGCCTGAGATACTCAAGCTTGTTCTAAAAAATTCCCGAAAGAAGTTCATACTTTAGAAAAGTCACTATTCCCCGAGAGAAGTTTGTACTTCTGGAAAGTGATTTCCTTCGCAGTCCTGAACGAGGTTCGTACTTCTAAAAAGTCACCTCCAAGAAAAACGTAGCCAAGCCTTTTCACTTATTCTATAAAAGTTGGTACTTCTCAATGAAGCTCTACCCAACTAAACAAAGTTATGCCTACCTTGGGCACTTCAAATGGGGACACTCCCCCGGGAAAATTCATTTCACGTTATAAAGATAAGGAAACTCTGCCCAATTATCTGATCAAATAACCAATATATATTGTGATAAAGTGTCCATATTTGTTTATCTCTTTTAACCTGACCCCCGTTTAAGGGACAGGGTATGAACTTTATAGCAATTATATTTTAAAGCCTGATTTCTGACTCCAACACCTCTGTTAATTGAATCGACATGAAAATGTGTTAAATGAACATTAAGAAAATACCACAACGACTAAATACAAATATGAAAATGTACTTTTCAAAATCATTCTCATTAAAGTGTTAGTGAGTCGAGTCAACCGGAAACTTTGCGTAAGCCAAAGTTTAAAATTGGATTTACCCATTGCTTCTTCGAGCTAACAAATCCCGTTCCCGTGGTGGTAACCTCAAATATGTGTTTTCATATCAATACTTTTCAAACATTGTCCTTTGATTAGTGTATTTTTAACATATAAATATATCTATCCAACATAACGAAAATTCTATATTGAGCACTAGGCTCCATAATTACGATAATGTTGTATATTGTATACCCATTATCCCATTGCCTACACCCATAAAAATTTCCCATTTGTTGGAACTACATTGTCTTTGATCCCAAGTCTCCCTAGGTACGTAGGCACTATACCAAGCTAAGATCGTAAAGCCCAAGCCTTGTAATACGTCTCTCAACGTATTATTTCTTAGGGATGTATCCATCTCTAGTACAAACACCCCGATGTATAATCCAACCTCTTTGTTAGAATTACTTTCGATTTGAATCCATGTCTTCTTGGATATGTAGGCACTATACCGAACGCAGTAAGCCCAAGCCTCAAAATACGTCTATTGGTGTATTATTTCTTAGGGATGCCTCCATCTCTAGTCCCAATACCCTTCTCTTTTTGTTCCACTCCAACCCCAAGGTGTGGCATTTTACTCGATTTCTTAACTGTAAAACATTACATAATTTACACAACTACCCTTCTACACTTTAACCTATTCTGAACAATAAGACCTTTCAAATATTGATCAAATGACTATCATAAGTCCCCTCCTATTTTAAACCTCCACCAAAAATACACTTTGTCCTACATATAGATTATTCCCCTCTCCAAGTCATGTCCTACACTTGCACACACATCACGTTGGAATACGTGAACAACAAAACTACAGAGGCTTTGATATCATGTCTACATGAGTACGTAGATGCAATATATGTCTCATGATGTAATATCCCCACGGAGATGAATCCATCAACCTTACCTCATCCATTATCCATTTCCAAACCCAAACGAGATACCAAACTATCTCAAATTCGTGATCTCTCGTCCACCCCATACAAATGTGCAAATAAGTACATGTATCTCTCGATATTCATAATAAATATGTACACATCTCTTATATTACCTCTCTACTCAAACTTTGAAAGTGGTATTAAGTTATCTCAAAGTCTAGCTTTCTCACACACTTACATACACACTAATAGCCACCCATTATACAAGCATGGAGGTATACACAAACACCCTTGGGCACTTGCACCGATTAAGTGAAGTTCCCTACACCTCTCACTGATATCGTTTCTTACCTAAGCACCTATCTAAGTTTAAAGGGATATTCAATATAAACTCTAAACATATTTTAAAAATAACTAAAAAGTAATCAATTAATGTTAAGAGTGATAATAAGCATATAATTAAGGAAGCATAAAAACAAGTGGGATTCTTAACACCTTCCCCATTCATAACTCGATTACTGAACAAGTGACGTACCCACTCTGCCTGATGCAAAATCGATAAGCAAAGACTCCATAAGTTGATACTAGAATGGTGTTTGAAAGAAAATGATGAAGTAGAGATATAGCTCAACGTTAGTTTCATCTGAGTAATTGAATATCTCACTTAGCTAGCCAACATTGTACAACCTAAAACCAACGGCAAAGTTCGAATGTGCATAGACTACAGGAATCTCAATTGGGGTTGCGCCAAAGATAATTTTCCCTCTACCTAACATAGATTTATTAGTAGATAGTATAGCGAGTGAAGCGTTTATGTCCTTCGTCGATGGATTCAAAGTATATAACCAGATAAAAATGCAACCCGATCACTAAGAGAAAACTAGGTTCGTTACCCCTAATGGACATATTGTTATACAGTTATGCCTTTCAGTCTCAGAATCACCAGTGAAACATACCAAAGATCATCCACAACCATCCTACATGACCTCATACATAAGGAAGTGGAGGTCTACATAGACGATATGATCATCAAATCCAAAGATTGAGAAGGAAATATTTCGGCACTCTAAAAATTCTTCCAATGGTTATGCCTCTTTAAAATGATGTTAAATACTAAGAAATTTGTCTTCAAAGTCACTAATGGAAAATTTCTTGAGTTGATTAATAGTAAGGACAAAATCAAGGTAGACCCCTCCAAGGCCAAACATATACGGGAATTCCACTACCCACACTACACCAACTATGCCGGATTGTCATGGTCATAGACCATGACAAGTCCAACTTGTCAAGGACAATGACCATGACAATTTTGGGGGTGATAACTTCTGTTGACATGGACTTATCATGGTCATTGACCGTGATAAGTTCATTAGACTTATCACGGTCTGTGACCTTGACAATCTTTGTCACTGTCTAAGACCGTGACAAACCCGTGGCAATCTTTATAAAATTATCATGGTCAATGACCGTGACAAGTCCATGACTTATCACGGTCATTGACCATGACAATTCTGGGCAAAATTGAAAAAAATCTTGAAGCGTTATGAGCACCTTGGTCTCGATGTCTTGAAGCGTACGTCCATGAACTGGCATACCCTAGACGGTATTTGGGTCCCTCAACCCCCGCCCTATCCGTTGGCCATCAAATAAGACCTGTATAAACACACTCGACCAATCAAGTGTCAACATCGGTCGGTCGAAGGGAGATAAATAGGAGACTGGATCATCAGAGTCCGCATGTATCCACATCAATCAAATTTTCATACTCCTTTCGGTATAGTATGAAGTCATACACACAAGCATGAATCGATTTATACTTCATTCCCAAACCTTTCGAAGTGTTCTTCATAACCGGATAGCTATTTGGAAGCGCACTCTCCTTGGGTAGTAAGCCCTTCACCCAATTGAGAATTCCTGTCACGCTATTTCCAGACAAACCGTACTACATCTTCAAACTGTGCAAACCAACCATGGCATGTAAAGTTGTTTGATCTTTCTTACAGTCAGAGTATAACGGTTGGGTCGCCTTATATTGTAAACTTTGGTAGTCATCGTCAAGGTTTTTTGTGATATCTTCACGAAGACCTGAACCTTGTATATCATTAGTAACCTCATTCTCCTCTTCTTCATAAACTCCATACGCATCATCAACTAAATCCTCTAACATATTATGATCTACGTCGTCCCCTTCTACATCTATCCTACTTGTTGAAGGTTATTGTGATGATTGTTGTGAAGGTTGTTCGGGGACAAAAGGAACTTTTCATTCGCCGTGAAAACTACAAAATCGATAAATATCTTGCATACCCCATCTTAACAAATGTATTTCAACTATTTTCTACTCAAACACCTTACCATTCTTACACCTAACACACGTATACGGAAACTCTTCATCATTATGACATCTCTTTGCGTATTTCACAAATTCATTAGCACTTCTGCGAAACACATCCCCCATTCTATTTGTTTCACCTATCCACTCTTTGTATTTAGGATATCCCATCACAACTTCCACAACTAATCACCTATTAAAGGTAAGAAGCATATATTCATGGATTAGTGTACACAAAAATTAGATTTATAGTACATTTCATTTAATTATGGCTTATTTATATTCGATTTTTAAATTTCAAGTTCAAATTCAATTTATAATAGAAATTCCTATTTCCTTCATCTCCTCTAAAGTGTGAGTGGTCCTATCCCATTCAAGATGTATTTTTGTAATATACTTAATAGCTCATGCACATTGTTACGATTTGAGAAAAATTCGGCAACATATCCCTGTAGTTCTCCAAGTACACGACGTAGATTGTCAAGTGTGAGTGTTATTTCAATTGATCAATTGAAATAACAATCACACTCGTCAATCTAGTATGTACCCAGAGAACATTAGGATACGACTGCAGAACTTCCTCCAAAAGTAATAACTTTAAGCCACTAAGAATATTATTAAATAAAAATTATGCAGTCTGAAACTGTCCAAACGGGACAATTCGAGAGATCTCATTACAGGGGTAATGACTCTCGAACGGGTCTAAGAGCTATTGAATGCGTATGCATAAGAACTAGAAGGCTAATATCTATGTGCACTATATGTAATTTCAAGTATGTTTCGTTTAATTATCATACTATATATATATATATATATATATATATATATATATATATATATATATATATATATATACACATACATATATATATATATATTGTTCGTGATACAAAGTAATTTTAAAAAAAAGTTGAAAAATCCCACCCCCATACAGACAATAATCCAGTGGTCATGCCACTTCTAAAATTAACCAACTGAACATCGATCCACTATAATCCAACCTCATTAGCAGCAACAAATGTGTATCCCGTACTCCTTCTAATTCATCTACTGAATTAATTCTTTTCATCAATTAAACTAACAATTAAAGTATACAATTATTAATTTACTAATTTACAATGAGGGGCAATCCTACTTGCATATGAAAGGGGAACTAATTATTAATTTACTAAAAAAATTAACAACCAATCAATATTTAATCAATCAATTCTTTTACAAGGGGCACTACTTGCATATGAGGGGCAATATCTAATAAACCAATAAAAAATTAATTAAAAAAAATTAATAAGCCCCCCCCCACCCCATTTCCCCCTGCCCCCCCCCCCCCCCCCCAACACCACCACCACACACACACTCACATATACACACACACATACATACATCCCCACACCCCCTGCCCCTACCCCCAACCCCCCCACCCCTTCCCCCTCCCCCCCACTCCCACTGCCCACCGCACATGCACACACACACACGCATATACACACACATGCACATATACTCACACATGCACATATACATATACACACACACACGCATATATACTTACACACACATGCACATATACACCCCCTTCCCCTCCAGCCCTGCCCCCTCCCCCCACGTATATATACACCACACACACACACACATATACATTTACACACACATATATACACACGCACATATACACAAATGGAAGAGAAATAGAGAGAGAAAATGTACCAAAATTGTAGAGAGAGAGAGAGGGAGAGAGAAGTCGCTTAGAGAGAGAGAGAGAGAGAGAGAGAAATGGTGGGAATAGAAATCGATGGGAAAAAACAAGTGGAAAGGGTTTTTACTGATAGAGATGTCACGGTATTTAACCGCGACAAGTTTATAAGGTTTTCACGGTCAATGACCGTGGCAAGTCCGTGACAACTGTACTTGTCACGGTCTTGCCATGGTCCATGACCGTGACAAACCTTTGTCGCGGCCTTATCACGGTCATTGACCGTGACAAAAAGTGCCTGTTTTTTTGTCACGATCAATGACCGTGACAAGGCTGGCTGGTTGAAGGGTGTCAATCTGACCATTTTGGTGTAGTGCCAAGACATAAAAAGAGGTTAGAGGGTTCCTATGCCAAATACAATTCATAAGTCGGTTCATCAACCAACTTTCAATAATCTAGGAACCCATATTTCAAATACTCAAGAAGGACTCACCCAAAGAATGGAATCCTCAGTTCCAGGAAGCATTCGAGAAAATTCAAGAGTACCTCACTCACTTATCAATGTTAGTACCTCCCCAATCGGGACAACATCTCCTAATTTACATGAACATAATCGACATGGATGTTCGATCCATGTTGGACCAATATGTGGAAAGTTCCCAAAAACAATGTTCCATCTAATATGTCAGCAAAAACCTTGTCTCTTATGATCACAAATATACCGCTTTGGAAAAGGTGAAGGATAAATTTCCAATTGGTCAATTGTAACTGTTGGCTTAATTTTGGACAAAACTATTTGAGTCACGGGATATAAGGTTGTCACTTTCAATCCTATGACATTTGAATTAAAGAAGTAGCGGCCAAGCATAAACTGAAGATATGATCATTATTGGTTTTCGTGCCATGTTTAACGTCATCGACTTTTCAATTTTTCCATGATATCTAAAGGTGTGAATGCATATGATATATATAGAGCTTTGGAAATTTATTTTTGGTGTCATATTTTTTTTAAAATTAAGTTGAAAATTATTTCTTTTATTTTTCAAAGAAAAATAAATTTTCTGAAAAGTCGTTCGAACGACATTTGAATCTCGTTCGAACGAGATGCCCAGATCGTTCGAACGAGATGCCCAGATCGTTCGAACGAGATATTAAATGAGCTTTTCTCTATAATCTCGCTTGTAATCTCGTTCATAGTATCGTCGGAACAAACTTTATTTCTGCATTCTCGTTCGAACGACATAACGGACTCATTCGAACGACATTGTCAGTTTTTATAAAAATGGCAGTTTTCTATGCAGTGTTTCTTTAACCTCCCACTACTCCTTTTCCCACCTATTTTAGTAGTGCGTGAGTAACCATTTTTCGGAGAATTTTTCCATCTTCCAAAAGAGAGAAACACTAATAAAAAGTGCCATTGGTGTTTATCAAACAAATGAATTAATTTTAAGAACAAAACCAAGTTTTTACACCCAATTATTTACGTGATCGAAGTCTTTTTATACCAAATATTTTGAGATCATTGGTTTGGCACCAGGTTTCATTCTCTACCCAAAAGGAGAAAGTTTCCTATGGAGGATTCCATTTTTTTTTATTCGTGAGCAAACTTCGTGTGTTGACAGTAGTCGTGCCCCATCCGTGGACTCCTAAATGAAGGTGGTTTCATGAGTTGTCGACTAAGCAGAGGTAGAGGAGTGAAGAAGCGTCAAGTCTTGAGAGGAAGTCAGGTTGTTAAGTAAGTCTTTATTTTGTTTCTTTTTTAAAACCATACCTAGTGGACTTGTGGCTGGGTCATCCAAGGATTTTTCCGTTGTGGGTTTTTCTCGTACATCGCGGCGTTGTGTATTTATTTTTATCTTGCATAAGATCACATAGATGCATGCTTAGGGGTAACAAGATAAAAATCAGTTTAGTTACAACATTTGTTTAAATCGGTGCTAATTTAATTTGGGGTAAAGTTTAGTGTAATTGAATTCAAGAAAATGTGGAAAAATTCACGTTTGGTTTGTATGGCTAATTTGGAACTTGAATTGAATTAATTTTTATTTAAGTGAAAATTCAAATATTTGTTTAGTTTGATTTAATTTTAATTTTGAAGAAATTAGAATTTTCGGTGAAATTTAAAATTTGAAATATTGTGTGAACCATCTCATTTTCGAAATTAAAAGTTGAATTTTCAAGGAACCTAGGTCCCAACAAATTGGTATCAGAGCGGGTTACGCTAATTTATCACGTGATCCTGATCTTTAAGGATTTTTTTTATAATATGGAAAATTTATCATTTTTTATGTTTCCTATTTTTGAGGGTTCTCTTTTGCTATCACATGACACCTCTCATGATAGATCCAAAGGTTGATTATGTTAACTTTGTTTACATACACTAGATGTGCCTCTTGTTATATTCTTTTCAGTTGTATGTTTGTTTGTCATATTCTAGTCTATGCTTCATCATGTAAACTTTGCTAGAATTATTATATGTTTATCTTTTGTATTTAATTCTATCAATTATTGGATTTTTATGAAAAATACAAAAAGATTTTGTTTGTTTTGAGTTGTCCTTTTTGTTTGGTTATCCTTTGAAAAACTCAAAAAGATTATTTTGTGTGTATGTATTTTGGTTTTAGACATTTTTGTGGAATATTCTTGTGTTTGAATCTTATATCATTCCCCTGCTTCCATGTGGCTAGAATTTTTGGTTATTAATTTCAATTCTTAAAATGTTCTTTATCATGCTTTCATGGAGAAGTTTGATTTTAAGTTGCTAAATGGATTCTCTTTTTATATGTCTCTCACACACATGCATAAGTGACGTGACTTTAAAAGTGTTTCTAGTGAGGGCTTCTATTGACACAAGTGTAAGCCAGTCACTCAAGTATAAATCTGGTAAATCGAGTGTCGAACTCAGGGACTAAAATGAAGAATCGTGACGACGAAAAGGAAAGACGGTTAACCCTACGAATGACTCGAAAAAGAAAGGAAAAGATGATGATTCTGTGACTTTATCTATCAACTGCTGCAATTTGAATTAAACTAATAACTAACTACGCATGCAAAAAGAACTAAATTGAACTTTAACTACATGAGAGAAAATGGAGTTAGGGTACACTCCCCTGAACCGTCGGTGTTCACATAGAACATAAAATCTTCAAAAAGATAATTCTTCATTCAAAGAGACATCAAATACTCTCTAAGCATTCGATATATGAGGACTAAATGCCGTACAATATCAAATAAAAAATTGTATTTGACGATGATGAGAAGTTATCAAAACGCCAATTACACCCTTAAACATTCCAGTTACTGAGGGAAAATAGAATTAAAAGGCCTACAATATTTATCTTGATAAACTTCAAACCTTTGAATTAGGGATTACTTTTTGTTCACTTTTAAATCCATATGTGTTACCTAGGTTGGGCTCATATACTCCAACCCACTAAAAACATAGCCACACATGGTGTACGACTAAACATGAAATCCATGTTGCATGAAATCATTCTTACGCTAAAAGTGTGATCAAACATGTAAAATAGACTTGTAACTAAGAAACAAATGATTCACAAACCCAAAAGATGAGAGAAATTGTAATCAATAAAGGAACTATACTTGTATTGACGAAAAACCTTGAATTCTATGCCAACATATGAATAATTCTTGAAGAAGATTAATCCTAGGGTTCTTACCTTCAAGATCCTCTCAAAACTAGGTTAAAGAAAAGTAAGATAGAACTTATGTTAGTTTATAACTTAATGAATCCATTTTTACACGAGTCCTAAACCGATACAACTCTAGGGCTAAAATAAAAATTTTGCTTCTGGAAATCTGTAATGCTTTTAAAGCATGGCTAATATTTGTCATGGTTCAGGAGCGTGACTAAAGGGCAACCCGGTCCTCCTTTCTGCCTTCCTTAGTTTTGCCTCTTTGATTATTCTCATCTTCAAAAGGGCATAACTTCTTCACCGTAACTCGGATTGAGCTGCCATTTTTTCCAGTGTTCTTATAATTTCAAGATCTTCAACTTTATAATTTTCCCCTCCTCCAGACCAAGGTTGAAAATTACAAAAATTCCCTTTAACTTCTCATTTCTTGGTTTTTTTCATTATTTTGAGTTCTCTCTTGCACTATCTTGCATGAAATACCTGTAAAACACATAAGAGATACGAAAAATGTGAAATACTTGCCAAAAAAAATTAGTAGAATAAATATGAGATAAACCCAAGTTAATTACAATACAAGGGATCATAAAATTATCGAAATTATGGGGATATATGTGAAGAATTTATGCCTAATCAAATCCCCCTAA
The DNA here is from genome assembly GCA_949130495.1 of Sambucus nigra. NCBI lineage: Eukaryota > Viridiplantae > Streptophyta > Magnoliopsida > Dipsacales > Adoxaceae > Sambucus > Sambucus nigra. The sequence continues at coordinate 358,887,587 of OX422221.1, read as the reverse complement.
CTTAGAACTTTGCACATCTCGAGCAATGTAAAAGAAGAAGAGTATGAGTTAAGGACCCTTCAAAAACTTTATTGGGATAGAATACCTCTTTCGCGGGTAAGCGATTGCATTTAGCGTATGCAATAAGCCGTTAAACCCCTAGGTTGCCTTAGTAGGATGGGTGGTGTCTCATAAGGGTTAGCAATGAATATACCCACACAAAAAAATTATACTCAAAGAAAATTCAAAATACTTAAAACTTGTCAATTTAAATTCTCCAAAAATTGTCACTGTAAATTTATATTCATAGTCTCAATTTTTGTGTATGTGTGCGCGAAGTCAAAAATTTAACAACTAATTTCCATTGATTGATCATTTCGTTACTTTTCAAAAATTCATTTTGATTCAAATGCTCACGATTGATCTCACAAATGAATCATTCAGAATGTGGTTGTTTTTTCTCGGTATGCATGATATATAAGAGTAAATATAATGGAACACAAATTCAGCACATAAATTTGAAAGACGAAACTTTTATGGTGAAAAGATCTCATCATCGGAATATAATCATTGGAAAATGGGAAACATCATCTCTTATTCACACAAATTAATCTCTCTTATTATGTTTTTGTGTCTTAGCTGTCCATGCGACAATTCATTTCGTTATTCGGACTCGGTTAGGACTTTTGCTCATTTTTGCTCATTTTTCTCTCCTTTTTCCATTTTTTTTCTTTTCTATTTTTCTCATTTTTCTTTTCTTGCTATTTTTGTTAAGCATTTTCTTTTATTTTTTCATTGCCCCTTTTTGTTCACTTTTCGGACATAATTGATGAATGTTCAATTTTTACAATTCCAGGCCAATTTGGTTTATTGAGGTTATCAAACAAAAAGGAAAAATTCTATTAAGCTCAAATTAGGTTACAAAGGGATAATTTTTCACAATTTTTATGGCTAATATTTTTGGATAACAAATGAGGTCCTACTTCATTGTCCGAATTACTCAATATTTTACCATATGCGTCCCGAGGATAATATAGTTTGGAGATATTTTAGCACGTTTTCAAGACAACATCTCACTCGTTTCCCACAACCGATCAAAACAAAGGAATTGAGATCTTCAGCTACTTATTTAAAAAATGAAAAGAACATTGAGTTAATCATTAACTCGGATTTATTTAAAAACTCTCAAAAAGTGATAGGCTCGAAATCTCACCCGGTTAATTAATCTTCACACTTATTCGTTAAGTCGTCAATTTTCGCTTAATTTGCATCTTCGGACAATTTGGGCTTAGTGCATTTTTACAATATAAGACTTTAAACAAATTTTTGTGACATTTTCGAAGGTTTTAAATTCCAATTTTTATTTATTTTGACGAAAATATTTTTGGCTTTTCCAAAAATTTTCAATTATTTTGGATATTTATGAAATTTTCTGTTTTTTTAGGAGGGGAATTTTAAAATTTTGTGAAGTTTTTAAAAGACGCAATTGTCACCCCCCTCCCCCAACTTAGACATTTGCATTGTCCTCAATCAAAAGGACTAAAAGCTAAAAAAGAAAAAATAATAAGTGCGACAAATAAATAAGAAAATATTTAAAATGCAAAAAGACACCATATAACTCCAACACACGACTCAAAAATAAAAATAAAATAAAAATAAATCACCCCATACGCGTCAGTGGTTCGACAATCTCTCTCTCCATTAAAAACTCATCTGACCCCCTATACGAGGTCCGATGCTCTCCTCATCTCCCTCGTCCTCACATCGTACACTAATAATCAGAACAAGTTGGGACCAAGCCCATAGATAAGGGGGATACCTTGAGGCTCGTGATAACTGGGGTGAATGATATTCTCGTGGTTCCCAATCGAACCAAAGCATACTTGTCCCGACTTGGAGAGAACATCTCGATCAAAATTGGAAGGACATGTTAAACCTATATCTCTCTTAACTTCGGGAATGCATGGGTCGGGATCTAAATCGGCCGAGACTCGAGTCCTCTCCTCAATCACATCTGAGGACTCAAGTGGCATGGGTGGTTGGTCACAAAGAAGGAATTCATATATCCTATCTTTTCATTAACTCTCTTCTAAGTGACTAAAGGAGTCCAATAGAGATTGGACTTCAACAGTAGGCTCACATCCACCAGCCCGAATTCTTTCTCAAATTCCTCTAGGTTCATATCTCCCAACTCTTTCTCTGGATCGAACTCTGAATATTCTCTCACTCTCTCATCTAAACTCTTTCTCCTGCTCATGCCCACGTGCTCTCTCGCTCTCAATAGAGGTCACTAAACACGCCTCCCCCACCTCTCGATCAATGTCAGTGTACGTCTCGTCACTCTTGCTACCGGATATAAGGCATGCTCCTAAGGCATACCCATCGATATTTCCCTCAATGTGCTCCTCTACTGACACACCCCAACCCAGTTACTTATAATTAAGTTTGAAAGTCAAAGTGAGTCAAACCATAATTAATCTAACCAAACCATAAACACGAGTTCTAATTTCAAAGTCACCATTGTAAATCCATATAACTGAAAACCTTTTTACAACATCGGAGTATTCATGCTCATAAAAACTTTCTTGAAGGATAAGTTAACTTAATTACATCGTTTACATTTACACAAAATCTTTGTTTTTCCCATTCTTGGCTAACCCAACCCGACTTCCTAGATTTGGCAGTGACATCGCGTTACCTGAAAAATGTGAACATAGGAACCGTGAGCAAAATAGCCCAGTGAATGCATCACTACTATACTACTGCATAAATTTAAATGCAATAAATCGTGTCCATATACTTATGTATTAACTTATCTGGCTCATTCATAATGAATGACCAACTTTTTCGAATCATGATTCACATATCCTGTCTAAATAGACAATTCTCCCCCATTCCTGGTCGAGGAGTAACCCCTTGTCATTAATAGACAAATCTCCCCCATTCCGGGTCGGCGAGTAACCTCCCATTTCGGTAAACCGAAATGAACAATTTTATATTCATAACATTATGATCATATTCGTAACAGTATACAAATACATCATTCCAATGAGTACACTCACCTTAGTTGACAACTATGTATTCACGTTTCCTTCTGGTGGAGCTGAACTGGGTTGATTAGACCTTACACCTGTCAATCCAACTAGATCAATACTGAACCTCAATCGTAAATATTATCCTAACATAATTATGTAACTTTCCATGACTATAGATCAACAATGTAATTCCAATTAAGTCACATTCCATAAAACATAGGTAAAGGCAAAACAATGATATACATGTTGATAAAGTTATGGACATTCAACCGTAGGAAATACCTTATAAGTAATTTATAACCAAAGTCAAGTAAACATGAAATTATATTTCTCAATGTATATACACATGAAACATGTACTCAAAGTACCCTTTGTAAGGACGAAATACAAACATTCATTCAAGGGGTATCCAGTATGGCCTGAAATTATTGTCCTACATACTTAACCATCCTATATTCCCAAATTGTACAAATACAGGGGTCCAACCTTATCAATATGAAAACATATATGAATATACTTTCCAGTACAAGTGACGGTATAATTTTTCAAGCTTCCTAGAGCAAGTTATGACCATTTCTTTACAACACAAGAAATCTTCCATACAAGCTCCTCTATTGTTCCTTCAACTTCCAAGAATTTTCATAATTTTTCTCCAGCATAACTTTTCATGATTTTCAACCCATTTTCAGTACACATACTGAATAGTATATAATCAAAGTTTCATAATTGTTTGACTTCATTTGCTATCTCAAAATCTTGATTAAACTCAGGGCATACCGAAATGAAGTATACAAACAGAAACAATGTACTAACTTGAAATCATCATTACGGCCTAACCACAAGGAGATAAATTATAATTTTCGGATATGATATGAAAATATGAGTCTAATTTCATGTCCAATTGGAATTTCTCAATTCCAGTAATCACACAAAGAGATATGAAGATTTTAATACAAGGGGTTTCAATACAAAGCAATATGACATATAAACACCACTTATCTCACATATGAACCAATACATGTTATCACAAAGGATGATGAGGTTTTAATCAATAATTCACGATTTATATACTTTTAAATAAGTATAATACAAGATTACAACAATATTAACACATAATTTTACCTTGGAAATACCTTAAGGACTTTGTTGGAAATTTTTCCTAGCTTTTCCTTGTAGTCTTTCTTCCTTAACTTCTACTTTCTCTTTCCTTCAGCTTAAATCTGTCAAAACTGAACCTAGGGTTATATTTTCTGAACAAATAAGATAAAGGGGGAGTTTTAAGTCGGCCAAGGCTACCTCCCAAGACAACCAATCAAATTAAATCATTTGGTTTAATAAAAGACAAATTACCACTTAAAGGGAATGGACAGATTTTCCCCTTGTTCGTAAATTCAGTATAACTCTTTACTCGGGCATCCATTTGATGATCCGTTTGTTGTGTTACAACCCTAATTAACATTTATACAACTATCTAGTTTTCACCTCAACTCATTTATAATGTTATAAAGGTCAAAACTAGTCTCTAACAGGAACATTTCTACCGAAAATAATAAAATTTTGTGTTTGTAAATAATTCGACCTTTCATGATTTATGAAAGTAGGATTATAATAGACATAATCACTTAACATTAGATATACCAATAGCACATTATTCATATCACATAAGATAAGTATGATTTAAATATAATTTATCATAACTATATTCGGGTTGTCACATCTACTATGTCCTCGATAAGATCTACTCGTGAAAATCGTCCTCCTCGTCGACTTGCTTGGTGATATTGAAGATATTTGTTTCTAGGGTCATGTTCCCGAACGTGAGTTGCATTAGACCATTATGAGTGTTGATTAATGTGTTAGCCGTATCTGAGAATGGGCGACCAAGTATGATGGGAACATGATTACTCGAGGTGATGGAGGGTTGACAAAATCTACCGGGAAGTAGATGGTGTCAACTTGGACTATCACGTCCTCAACAATGCCTTGTGGTATCTTCACGAAACTATCCGCGAGTTGGAGAGTGATCGATGTGGGCTTGAGGTGCCCCAAATCGAGTTGCCTATATATGGAGAAGGGAATAATGTTGATAGTCATCCCTAAATCAAGTAAGGCTTTTTATATATATATGGATTCAATGCAGCATGTTGTTTCCCGTAGTTAAAACCAGGATGGTTCTTCCGCGAAGAGTTGTAAGAATTCCCATGTGGGGCATTGAAATTACCCTCAAATCTCCCTATCGCATCCACTTTCTCATGTAGCATTACTTTGTAGGCGGGTATCGTCGAGCATTCCTTCATTGAATGACCCGCCTCACAAATAGCACACACCTGCTCTTTCATTGCTCAGGTGGATCTGGTCGGTTCTCTTAGCCTCGATCTTACTACTTCTCCCACATGATAAAAACCAGACGTTGAAGGTGCGGTGGAAGTTTATCAAATAAGATTTAGGGTGTTAGGATCGGATGTGTCCCGCGCTTGAGTTGTCTCGGTGACAAACTTAAGGTGGGCATCTGCATCGCTTTCATCTAATTCCTAAAATGGTCTCTCGCACATTGTCTCAACGAGTTGTTTAAAATATATGCTTAGACCTTGGTGAAAGAAAGATATGAGATGATACTTCTCAAAACTATGATGTGGGAATGTACTAACTAGCTCGTTGAAACGGTCGTAACATCGATCAAATGGCTTGTTTTCTTATTGTCGTAATGTTTGAATTTGAGCTTTGATGGAATTTATTTGATGTTGGGGAAGTAACTTTAAGAGAAATTTGGATTGCATTTCCATCAATGATCCAATTGAGTTCGGTGATAAAGACCATAGACATGTCTTTGCTTTATCCTTCAAGGAGAAAGGAAAAAATTTGAGGCGAACGACATCCTGTGTGCATGCTTGATCGCTAAGGTATCGCATGCCTCTTCGTACTCATGAATGTGGAGGTAAGGCTTTTTCGAATCCATACCATGAAAGGTGGGAAGAATCTGGATCATCCCATTACGAAAGTGAAATTTTCATGCATTATATGGAAGTAAAATGCATCTCGGAGTGATGGTTCGCTCGGGATATTGGAGTTCTCTCAAGGGATAATACGACATTTCACCCTCACCCGTACTAAAATTACCGTTATCCGACATGGATCTCTCTCCAATTTATACGAATTCGTCACTCGACATGCTCAGAGTGTGACTCAATGTGAGACTTGTGATAGAGTTAGGCAGTGTAGGAGGTGGAACCCAAAATTGAGGAGAGTTTGGAGTGTGTGGGATATCGGGATTGTACTCGACTATAGGATTATCATGAATTCTAGTCAGGGTAGATTGAGGAGCTTGGTGAGGATTTTGCATGAAAGGACTTTGAGAGACATTCTATCTTTTTAGCTTTTTATTTTTCTGAATAATTTTGAATTTTTTATTTCATGATATTTTTGGGCTTTTTAATAATTAGAGTCAAATTTTATATTAACTCGACCTAACCTAAAAGCCTACCTAATCCTCGACAACAGTGACAAAAACTTCACTCAAATTTAAAAGTGTTTCTTATGAGTGCTTCTATCGACTAAAGTATAATTCGGTCGCTCAAGTATAAATCCGTTAAATCGGGTGTCAAACTCATGGACTAAGAGGAAGAATCATGACGACGAAGAGGAAAGACGGTTAACACTATGAATGACTCGAAAAAGGAAGGAAAATATGATGATTTTGTGACTTTATCTATCAACTAATGCAATTTGAATTAAACTAATAACTAACTACGCATCCAAGAAGAACTAAATTGAACTTTAACTATATGAGAGAAAATGGAGTTAGGATACACTCCCCTGAACTGTTGGTGTTCACATAGGACATAAAATCTTCAAAAAGATAATTCTTCATTCAAAGAGACATCAAATACTCTCTTAGTGGCATTGTCATAACAAATACATAAATATAACCAACATAAGCATGCACCAAAAAATGACAACGGAATTGATGAGAAAATAATCATAAATGACGTAAACAGAATAAACCATCGATTATAACAAATAATATCAACGTAAAAAATATTAAGAAACAATAAGAAAACATCTAACTTAAAGGTAAAGTCCTATCCATCTACGGGCAACAGGATCAAAAGGAGATCAAATGAATTGAGGTGGCTACAATTAACCCTCGCAGTATCCATAGCTACTGCATGCAATGGCATGATGAAGAGGCTAACCCTACGGTCCCTACTACTGAACACCTAAGGTTTTGAAAAAAATATATTTACCAGCCGGTCAAATCCTGAAAAACATCTAACAAATATTTGCAAGTATTTAAATTCTTTAAATGCAAGGGTGTTGTGTATTACCTTCATAATTAACTTTCCAGTCGCACTCACATGAGAACTTTCCTCACCTATCATCTACAGTGCGCACCTAACACACTCATTTTTATTATCCTAATCATGTTACCCAGCCTAACTAGGACAATAATCGCTAATATATCCCATCCCACTAATAATCACCATTAGCTAACATGGACTACCTTCACTAGGTATATTATCACAATTATATACATAGCTACACACATATTATAAATAGATATTTACACAACTATCTCATATACATATACACATATATACCACTCACTACATACGTATATACCGTATCCCCAGTACAGGACCTCGTGGATGCGTCCCTCGTATGCTATCGGGCTCCAGGCGTACCACGCACCATACTGGGCCACCAGATCGGAATCTCACTATTAAACCCAAAATGTAAACATAAAAAAGTGGAGGAGGTCATAAACCTATGTCTGGGGGGTTACAACCATACCACATTGTACCCAATCGGTATCCAAACCAATACCTTTCCTCATACATGGATAGTGGTCCTGCAATAGTATAATGACTTGGGGAATCAATCCAACACCTATTGGTAAACTTCAGGGTGGATTGCCTACTACGCGCAACCTCGTAACAATAGCACTATTAAGTAGGTATGTTCAAACAAATACGTAATAATCACACACACACACACACACACACACATATATACATATATAAGTAACCCACAATACATATATATATATATATATATATATATATAGAAGAAAAAAAATGCTGACTATGTTCGACATCCCACAGCATACTAGTCTTGCAATCCCGAAGTCCGACCCGACTTCCCAATTTTCAATTAAGTGTTCACTCACTTGTAATTCGATTCATCTCGCTCGAAACCCACTAATGGTTTTCCTAACACACACACCAACCCCTGATAATGTTCCAAGTAAATCTCAATCTACCCAAAAACCCATACACCCATTTATCCAACGCTAATCGGTGAAAACAACGCATAACAAAAATTGAGATAGGCCAGCAACCTTTACCAGTTTACTAGAGACCAAACCGATTCGGTCCAGTGAATCAATTCACTTCCCCCAACGAACGAATTCGATTTGCTAGGTTGACCTTCATCTTTAACCTCGGGTTTTCCCCTTCCAAACCCATTAATGGAGGTCCCAAACCTCCCAAAACCATAAATTAAGATCCTAAACCAATACATATTCATACCATATGTATTTTAACCCTGATTAAAACTCGAATCCAACATAAAATCCCAAGGATTCCAATCATTATTCAATTCATACAATTCAAAACTAATCAAACTTTAAAAGTCATTGATAAAAGACCCTATCAATGTTCATCATCTTCATAATCATATTCCCAGATTTAAATCACAAATTTTTTCCATATTAATTATCAATCATATTAATATGGTAACACACAAATCAAATCCCTATAACCAATCCCATAATTATATTCTAAATTCCCAGATTAATCCTTAGTTAATAATGAACATAATTAACTGCAAAATAACGCAATCTAAATCAAGTAAACACTTGCCTTGATGGATTCAAATTCGAAGCTCGACACGTTCTGATGAATTGATTTTGGAGATTGTTTTTCCTCTCTTCTCCAATCTTTTTTCTCTCTTTTCACTCATTTTTTTTCTCTTTTGATGTATCCCTTAATCCCCACTAAGTAAAGGCTAAAATGAGGATTCTATCCACGACACTAACCCTTAAATACCTCTTAATTAAACCCTATTTTGTATTTAGGTGAAACCCTGAGGGTAAAAAAATGCCCATACGCCTATACGGGCCATTATATGTCTAAAAAGCCCTGGAACCCAACTATAACCCCAGCAGACCTATTTTGGACTACTTTGACCCATTTTGGATCACTGGTGAACTCAGAAAGACTATTCAAGTCACAGAACTAAAAATGTTCAATCGCCCTAATAATCGGGCCCAACACATGCATACAATAGTGTCACTCTTAAACTATTTTAATCCATTGTTTTAACTCTCTAACGACATAATATAATAATCTATCGCTTTTCACGCATTAAAAGACAATATAATAATTCGCACTGCTATTTACTTATTACACTCAAAGTAAATAATTTAAATCATAAATATTAATCCTAAACTCACTAATTAATACTTATCAAAACCAATTTAATCTCCCCATTAAATTAATAATTTAATGCACGCGTAGAAATAAAATACTCTTATAAGTATGGGGAATTACATTCTCTCCCTCTAATAATGGAATTTCGCCCTCGAAATTTTAACATACTTACCAAGAAGAGTTCGAGAGACTTTTTTTGCATGTCATCTTCTCGTTTCCAAGTCAATCCAGCGGTATTATGATGTCCCCACTATACACGTACCAACGGTACCACCATTGACCGAAGCTTTTGCTTGCTATGACCCAAAATGGAAACAAGTTTTTCCTCGTAAAGTAACGTTCGGCTACAAGTTTATCTCCTCTAATTCTCTATGCTAGTAAGACAAGTTATCCCTGAGATACCTCCTCAATGACGACACGTGGAACACATCGTGAATCTATTGCAAGTGCTCCTATAATGCAAGCCTATACGCAACTGAACATGCCCTCTCAATAATGGAAAAAGTCCCCACGTATCTAGGTGCCAACTTCCCCTTCTTCTGGAACCGCATCACTCCTTCATGGGAGATACCCATGACAATACCTGATCACCCACATCAAAATCCAAGAATCTTTAGTTTACATCAGCATAAATATTATGATTATCCTGAGCTACTCGAATACGACTCTTGATCATCTCAATCTTTGCTGACATATCCTAAATCATGTTCAGCCCAAGAAGATTATTGTACCCCACCTCTAACCAACACGAGGAAGAATGAGTTATTGTAATCAAAATCCACAAACGGTTGGTACATCTCTAAACTACCCTTAAAATCTAGAGTACACATCCACAACATATCCTTCAGCATTTGATTCACCCTCTCCGTCTGTCCATCGGTTTGTGAGTCATTCGTCATGCTCAATCGTAATTTTGTCCCCATCGCCTCCAAAAAACTCTACCAAAATTAGGACATAAATATCTTATCTTGATCCAAAATAATGTTTAGAGGAACTCTGTACAGTGTCACTATCTCTACAATAAATAGTTGGGCATACTTCCCTATCTTATAGTCAACTCGAATAAGTAAGAAATGAAATACCTTAAAAAAATGGTCCATAACCTAGATGGTATCATGACCCTCTATGATATTGGTAACCCCATGAGTAAATCCATCGATATATCTCCCATTTCCACACCAAAATCTCTAACGGTTGCAAAACCTCAGCTGGTCTCTGATGATCAACCTTCACCATCTAAAAAGTGGTGCACCTGGAGACAAGCTCTCTTATGTCCCACTTCATATCGACCCGCCAATACTACCTCCTCATATCCTTGTACATCTTGTCCCATCTTGGATGAATCAAGAATCACGACCCATGTTACTCCTCCGTAACTACATGCCGTAGGTCCTTGTCATCTGAGACAATCAACCTCCCATTGAAGTGTAACCCACCCTCAAAACTGATTGAGTAGGACATTTCTCCATTTTTCAATAACTACCACACATTTTCCTAATAATAGGTATCCCCTGCCTTTTCACCCTCAAAATAATCGTGGGTGTGATGCTCATCTCGGCCATATAAGCCTTGATTACCTCCACCTCGTGACAAAGCTCATCTCACTTCGCCTTCCAGGATGTCGCTAACTACCCCATTGTCTTACGGCTTAACGTGTTTGCCACTATATTAGCCTTCCCAAGATGGTACTAAATGTGGAACTGGTAATCCTTCACGAATTCAATCCATCTACGCTTCCTTATATTCAGCTCAATTTGTGTGAAAAGATACTAGAATGACTTATGGTCCATAAACAACCAAACTTCTCCCCTAATAAATAATGCCTCCAAATCCTCAAGAAAAAAATAACTGTTGCTAACTCCAATTCAAGCGTGGGATAGTTCTTCACATGGGTCTTAAGCTTCCGAGATTCAAAAGTTTTAGAACGCTCTCCTATTATAGAACTCCCCCAAGTCCATATAAGGATGCATTGGTAAAAATACAGTACTCCACTCCTCCCCCAGGCAATGCGAGCACTGGTTTTGAAGTCAACTCGTTATTTAGCTAATAAAAAGCTAACTAACACTGATAATCCAAGCAAAAGGTATGCCCTTACGAGTTAAATTCATCAAGGGACCCTTAATCTTAAAAAAACCCTTTGATAAATCGGTAGTAGTAACTTGCTAACCCTAAGAAACTATGAAACTCTATCAGTGCTATGAACTGGACCCCTACCTCACCGCTGACACTTTACTCGAATCCATATAAATCCCCCTCTCAGAGACTAATGACCTAAGAATTGTACCTCTCACAACCAGAATCCACACTTCTCGAACTTGATATACAACTGATAGTCCCATAAAGTCTAAAGAACCATTTGCAAATTCTTTGTGTGATCGACCTCTGTCTGAGAATAAAACATGATATCATCTATGAAGACAATGACAAACTGATCAAAATCCCTAAACACTCGGTTCATAAGATCCATGAAAATTGTTAGTGCATTGGTTAGCCCAAACGGAATAACCCTAAACTCGTAAGACCCGTATCTTGTAAACAATGTTGTATTTTGGACATCCTGGTTCATGATATGTAACTAATGGTACCCTTATCTAAAAATAATATTCAAGAAGTAGGTTGCTCATATCAATTGATCGAACAAGTCATCGATAATCGACAATGGATACTTGTTCTGAATCATGACCTTGTTTAACTCTCGGTAGTCGATACACAACCCCAATAACATGTATTTCTTCTTCACAAATATCTAGTCCCAAAAACTGCTCAATTTGATCTCTCAATTCCTGCATCTCTAATGGAGCCATATGATATGGTGAACGAGCTATTAGTCTAGTCCTGGGAACTAAGTTGATCACAAACTCAATCTCCTAACTCAGTAATAACCCCAGTATCTCCCGAAATACATCAGCAAAGTCCCTAACCATCATGATTGAATCCAACGAGATAATAATATGCCCTTAAGTCTCCTCTTAGATGTAATATAAATGTCTGCTCGACCCTCCCTCAGGACGAAGCATCACCAAAAGAAACAAATCATGCCCTAGAACACCAAACGCGATAGTCCTACTATAATAGTCCATCACCGCTCTATACGTCATTAACCAGTCCATCCCTAATATAACGTCATACTCTTACATCTCCAAAACAAGAAAATATATTACCAAAGATAACCTCTTAATGTCCACACCCACTTCCCTACAGATGGAATGAATGAGAGCCCCGCTACTCGATGGTGAATCTACCATCATAATGATATCAGATGTTATATCCTCTAAACCCAACTCTCATGCAAATCTAGTGCTAATAAAGGAGTGTGACACTCCCATGTCAAACAATACTCATCCTATGTGCTCATGAATAGGAAACATACCCTCAACTAATGGTGGAGCTGGTGGCATAATTGGCCCACAAACGTTTAGACATGCCCAAATTATAACTACCCCTGCTGAGGTAGCACAACTCGAACTGTTGTTGAGGCCGATATCTGTGACAGATGTTGCCCCTTTTGGGTGTCCTGTTGTTGACCCCTAGCCTATTCAGGCAAGCACGCAACATGTGAACCTGCTCCCCATATACGAAACACCTCCCTATGAAGTCTACCAACCTCTGGCCCTAACGAGGTTATCTCGATTGCTGGACCTACTGGCCTTAATATCCCTAAACTTAGTGACCTCCAACATAATTACCCATGCCCTGAGGAGCATGTTGTTGGCACTGATAGCCTTGCCTATACCCACCATCTTCAGGTCAAAGCTCTTAGCTGAATTCCACTGTTGGGAACCCCTCTCTTGATGCATGCCCTACGATTGTGGCACCTTGACAGCACTCTTGCCCTATTGGCTCGACTCTCCCGACCCTCTGCTCCCCTCAACTGGAAGCGATGATCCTGACAGTGTAGCAATGTGGCGATAACAACAACATTGAAATTCCTCAACTTCATGTTACCTAAGAGATGTTAATGGATCCTCCACGTGAGCCCATCCATGGACTTTAGGATCCTCTTATCCACTATGTTCACCTCATCTAGCACAAAGGTTGCCAGACGAGTGAAATCCTTCTCGTACTAGACCACTGTATTTCCATCCTATTCAAGGTCTAAAAATCTCCACTGCATCTTAGTCTGTACTACTGATGGGAAAAACTTACGATTGAACCGCACCCACACCTCCTAAATAATCATAGTATCCCTCTCCTCTAGTGTGGTGACTGAATCTCACCACTACAAATCCGTCCCAACTAGCTTAAAAGTAGGTATTACATGCTTTTGATTGTTTCTGAACTCGACCATATAAACATGCCTCTGGATATCCTTCTTCCATTATCTCGATGCAACCACATCTGCACTCTCCTAAAATTTTAGTTAATGTCCCTTTAAGAAGGCCTCCCTAACTCCCTCCCACATGGACGATAGAGTGTAAGTTATTATTGGTACTAGTGGTTGTGGTTGCACCTAAGGTAGGCGTTGTGAGATGGCTATCATGGCAGCGTTAACTACCCCATGCTAAAATGGTTATGACCTCTCTTATGGTCACAGTCCCCTAGACTGCCTACGGCTCCGACTGAACCTCCCTCTCAACGACCCTTCCTACTTCCTTGATTGGTCTCCCTCTCCTAGTGTTTGGCATCTGAAACCAAACCAAAATTCTATGAAATTCCACTTAAATATATAACAGTAGAAAAAGAACTAAAATGTGCAATACAAAAATAATAGTCCTAAACATAGGGCTCTATATCAAAGAAACGCAATGCTGGAAACGTGTCAAGTTCGTACAGATCCTATAGGACATTAGAACCTGATGCTCTGATACCAACAATGACACCTCGCCTTTTCTAATACCGGCTGATCAAGCCTTTATTAAAATTAAGTGAGAATCATTAATATTTTATTCTTAGAATAACTGTCGTAACAAATATATAAATATGACCAACATAAACATGCACCTAAAAATTACAACCCAACCGATAAGCAAATAATCATAAATAACGTAAACTGAATAAAGCATCGGTTACCTCAAATAATATAAACGTAAAAAACTATTTAGAAATAATAAAAAAACATTTTTCTCAACATGCCCAAAGGAAAAATACTGGAATAATGAATCATATCTAGATATAATGAACTGGGGCGGCTACAATCAACTCTCGCAACATCCATAATAGTTGAACACAACGCCATAATGAAAAAAGCTATCCCTGTTGTCCCTATTGTTAAATACCTAGGGTTTTGAAAAAAATATTTGTTACCGGGTCAAAGCCTGAAAAATATTTGCAAGTATTTAAACGCTTTAAATGCAAAGGTGTGGTATATTACCTTCATAATTAACTTTTCATTCGCAGTCACATGATACCTTTCCTCACCTTTCATCTACAGTGCGCACCAAACGCATTGAGTTTTATTATACTAATCATTTTACCCAGCCTTCACTAGCTATATCATATATATATCCCCAGAGAAGGACCTTGCTGATGCATCCCTCTTGTGCTATCGGGCCCCAGGCCTACCATTCACCACACTCGGCCACCGGGTCGGAATCTCACCACCGAACCCAAGACATAAACACAAACAGTGGAGGCAATCCTAAACTTACGTCCAGGAGTGACAACATACCACATCGTACCCAACCATTCTTCAAAATAATACAAATCCTCACATATGGATAGTGTCCATGCAACAGTACTATGACCTGGGGAATCAATCCAGCACCTACTATCCACTGCGTGCAACCTCCTAACGACAGCACTACTAAGTAGGTATGTTAAAAAAACACAAAAACCATATATATATATATATATATATATATATATATATAAACTAGTGACTACATATGGCTATCCAATAGTGTACTGGTCTACCAATCCCGAATTCCGGCTCGACTTCTCAATTTTCAATTAAGTATTCACTCACTTACAATCTGATTCATCTCACTCGAATCCAACTAATAGTTGGCCTAACACACACACCAACCCCTGATGACGTTCCAAGGAAATCCCAATCTATCCCTGAAACCCGTATGCCCATTTATCCAATGTTAATGGGTCAAAACAACGCACAAAAAAAATTGGGACAAACCAACAAACCAAACTAATTTGCTGGCACACTGAACTGGTTCGGTCCAGCGAATCGGTTCGCTCCCCTGGCGAACTGATTCAGTTTGTTGGGATACCCTTTGTCTTCAACATCGAGTTTTTCCCCTCCCAAACCCATTTATAGAGGTCCCAAGTCCCCTAAAACCATAAATTAATATCCCAAACATATACATAATCATCCTAGATGTATTTTAACCCCGATTTAAACCCAAATCCAACATCAAATCCCAAGGATTCATAATCATTAATTCAATTCATTCAATTTAGAATTAATTAAACAATAAAATTCAATAAATTAATGCCCTATCTTTGCTCATCATCCGCATAATCATATTCCTAGATTTAAGTCACAAAATTTGCCCAAATTAATTCTCAATCACATTAATATAATAACATGCAAATCAAATCCTCTTAATCAATCCCATGATTATATTCTAAATCCCCAGATTAATCCTTAGTTAATAATAAACATAATTAACTGCAAAATAACGCAATCTAAAGAAAGTAAATACTTTCCTTATTGGTTTAAATCCAAAGCTCGACTCATTCTAGATGAATTGAATTTGGATATGATTATTGCTCTCTTTTCCATGCTCTCTTTTCTCTTTTCTCTTCTCTTTTGGTCTCTCCCTTAATCCCCACTAAGCAGAGGCTAAAATGGGGTTGCTATCCACCCCACTAACCCTTAAATACCTCTTAATTAAACCCTAATTTCTTGTTTAGGTAAATCCCTAAGGGTAAAAGGATGACCATACCCCTATATGGGCCATTTTATGTCTAAAAAGCCCCCGAAACCCAACTATAACCCTTGAGTACCTATTCTGGACTATTTTTGCCCATTCTAGATCATAAATAAACTCAAAAAGACAATTTGAGTCACCAAGCTAAAAAAATTCATTCGTCCCAATAATCGACATGCGTAAAGTACGAGTAACCCTTAAACTATTTCAATCAGTCTTTTTAACTCTCTAACGACATAATATAATAATCCATTGGTTTTCACTCATTAAACGAGAATATAATAATTTGCATTGCAATTTACTTATTACATGCAAGTAAATAATTTTAATCATAAATATTAGTCTTAAACTCGCTAATTGATATTTATCAAAACTGATTTAATTTCCCCATTAAATTAATGATTTAATGCACACGTGAAAATAAAATACTCTTAAAAGTATGGGGTATTATAGGAACTTGCTCCACAAGAACCACTATCCACCTAATGCCTCTCCAAGTGACCGATTCACTCTAAGACAATTGATAGCCCAATTAAATATCTATGGGGGCTAACTCTAAAAAAGAGGGTACAATGAGTACACTTATGGTGCATCACCGAAGGAGATACCCTCAAAATCCTGGACAAAATCCATAGTGAATAATGTGGCCCACACATCAGTGGGCACACCCTCTCTTAAAAAAATCCTCAAGCAGTCATCCTAGTCGACTACCATGTAAAATGTTTGCATGGATTATGTCAAGAGGTGCCTAAAATGTCAACTGGGACCTTACCCTAGCCTTTCTCCACTTGGGGGATAAATATTATATGGAAATTAACAACTAAGTCCTCCACTGTGCATGAATGTATCCTAATCACCATCGACTATTTCCCTAAATGGGTCGAGGCCAAATCTTACGCAGTGCTAAATGCTAAGAAAGTAGCCAAATTCATACGTCGAAACATCATTTACCTCTTTAGCGTACCCCCCGAGCTGGTATCAGATAACAGGTCTTACTTCGAGAAAAAGGTTTCAAACCTGCTACAAAAATATGGAATTACTCAGCATTAGTCATCTCCATACATACCACAAATCAATGGAGATCTCAAAGTCACTAATAAAAATGTCAAAAGCATCATTAATAAGATGATCAAGATTTACAGTAATTGGTTAGACAAACTCTCATACGCCCTCTAGGGCTACTGCATGATAGAGCAAAACTCAATAGGAGCAACTCCTTACTCACTGGTGGCATAGAAGCAGTCCTACCCATGTCATTTTTATAGCTCATGCTCAAAATCCAAGTGGCCGAAAATAATTGGGTCCAAGTCCATTACAATGAACTAGCCCTCCTCAATGAGAGGAAGTTAAAGGTTTCTTCTCACAATAAGGGTTACCAATAATGTATCGCTTGAACATTAAATAAATGAAACATACAATTGGGAGACCTAAACCTAAAAGAGATCTCAAACTTGCCCATACCCTAGGAGAAAAATTTTCACCCAATTGGGAAGACCCTTCCTCGTCACCAAAATAAACTTCGACAAGGCAACTACTTAGCTAATCTCCACGGTGTCACAATTTCCCTACCCTTTAATTTTGATCGATTGAAGAAATTATTTACTTAATCCGTCAAGTGTTGACAAGGAGAAAACCGATTTAACAAAAAAAATCAGTCGTAACGATAAGGGAAGACTATGCAAGCCCATACACATTCCCAGTCCTACATCAAAAAGTCCACTTGTACTATCAACCTTTCACTTGAAGTCAACTAAAATACTTTGAGCCCCCAACATTTCAATTTAAGAGAAATATGAGGACTGATTCTCTACTATATTTTTATCATAGACATTCAAAAATAGACATTTTGTTGTCTTTGAATCAGAGATACATAGGAAAACAGAGATATCACTTTAGTTATGGTCTAATAAACACACCTAAAACCCCATTTTTCAAGAAAACCGTGATTATGGTCATAGTTCTCTCACTTCAAAAGAGTCGGTTTGGTCTAAATAAACTAAACAGCAAATAAATAAAATAGTGCTCTATGGAATTTTAAATACTCTATAGGGTCATCCATATTTTAACAGCACATAAGGGTTAATGCTATGAAACCAACAACAAAAAGAAGTCAAAAAACATGCCTAAATAAGAAAATAAAATCCCTCATTCCCAGAAACATGACCTCTTCAAATCACCCCACATCTCGGAATAGATCATCAATGGGAAGACTCATTAAGGACGACATGGAATGACACTCTGATTCAAAAGCTACATCAAAAGGCCCTTGCCCAGTCAGCAAGAAAAGATAGGGGAACCTCCTTCCCTCACTGCATTAATCTCAGGATAACTATTAAGAGGATAAAAGTAATCTCTCTCGAAAAGAAAACTCTCAAGAAGACGGGGCACTTTTATTTCCATATGTATATGTATCCCTTTTATTTTATTATGTTGATTCTTTTGTGTACATATGTATCACTCCAATTTTAATAAAAGGCACCTAGGCTCGCTCTATTTCATACACATATTCGGCATTAACAATCCTATGAATAAAGTAAATTTTCACCTACTACATCAAGCATCGTTAAAAAGGGAAAGTATAAATTCATGAGCATACAGGTAATCTAGATAATGTCATAAAAGTCATAAAAATATCCTTGGAGAAAAATAAAGAATAATATATGAGCATGAAAGGATAAAAAATTGAATGTATGAATAGGTGAAGACAAACCCTTCACCTAGCCAATAAAACTCAAGCCTACTCATGACGACCATTCTTAGATCTCTTTTCATCATCACCACCACCACCCGCTAAGTTTGGATCCTCGAGACTACTGGTACTTGGCTGAGCTGGAGAAAGATCCACATGAACGGTTGCTGGAAGATTCACCAACCCGATAATAGAATTCAAAACCTCCTCACAGCATGAGAGAATAAAAGAAAGAAAATGTGGCACTACTGGAGTCATTGTCCATCCCTCATGGACCGACATGGTCCCATGGACCTGAATGGAATACGATAGCTCCTTGTACATTGAGGACCAAAGAAGCATCATACTCTATAAGCTAGGCATTGAAACCACCACCTCCTGAGAAGAACCTAAATAAGAAAATAATCAATACAAAAGAAAAAAGGATTAAATAAATCAAGGACAGTAATAAAGGTAGACGTGAGAAAAGAAAATAGTGAAAAATACCCTTTCAACTCCCAGAGTCTCCCTAAGTCCAAGAGCCAAGCGATCCAAATGAACTGCTAAAAAAAAGAGGATATGTATCTGGAACATAAAGATCTTGGAAATCCACCTTAAATGGTAAAATAGGGATGCCCACCCTTCTAAAGGGCACCTCTTCCTACCAGCACCTCCCCTTCGATTGTGTTGGACGGCCTCCTCTAACTCCCTCGCCCTAGTCTCTAGGGTAGCGATGCGAGTTGTAGTATACTCCTCTACCTCGGCCCTACCTTGGTCTAATACCTCTTCCCTCATCCTCTTCCTTTCCTAGGAAAACCATTTGCTAACTCCAAGCCTCAAAATCATCCAAACATTAACTAGGAAGAGGGTATGACCCATCACCCATCATGGATCTCGATGCAAGACCCTCAAAATTCATGTAATGTAGAAAGGAAGGGGTCTTTGTACTCCCACAAGATGGGCTCAATGTACTCCCCACCTTAAACCCCACGTGTAGACCCACCCCCTTCACCTCAATCTACTCGATCAATTCCTTGGGCACTGTAAGGAAAGTTATCATCAGATCAACTGGATCCCTCTTATCCCCACCACCACCCACAATGCCCTACACGGGTCGTTCATCCCTCCTAACTGCATCACCCTCCATTGTGTCCCCCACGAGCACATCATCACCTCCCCCAACCAAACCATTTGGAACCTCCCCTTAATACTCGACCTCCTCATCAGGTGGAACCACCCTATGAACCCCAGCGTCATCCTCAAACATGACACTTGCCTCCTACTTCTCGACCTAAGGGTCCTCCCTATCTCCATCTATTACCCTAGATCATCCTCTATAGCCATCGTCTCTCTACCACCCACTACGGGACCCTCCTCCATTTGAGCCACCCCAGATCGGGCTAATAAAACCTCCTTAATCATAGGAAGGGGAATAGTCCTCACTCGCTACTCTAAAAAACCCTGATAATCGACCTCCTCTCAAAGAAGATCGATGATGGAGACTCCCTCCAAAAACACTTGAAAGAACAAAAAAAATGAAAAAAAATGAGTTATGAGAAGAAGATAAATATTGAAAGTAGTGATATGATAAAGATCCCTATAGTACTTACAGTCTCCACTATCATCCCATTTAGGATTTCCTTGACACCCTTCATCGACTTATATCCCTAGAGATGCACGTAAACCCGTAACAATTAGAGTCTGATCCACTATCAAGGGAACTCCAAAAAATAAGAGTCCTACAATTATAAAAATCTAGGGAGTCATTGTCATCTCCTCCAACGATAGGTGAAAGGTGTTGGTAGTATCACAATGATGATCTCCCAAGGTTGAGGGGTTTAACCAACTCCTCTGAAAGTGCACATCGGATAGGAAGTCCAATTCCAGGCCAAACCCAACGGCATACACAAAGGCGTGAACAAAAGGGGGAGCCTCGCCCAGGCCTTGTCCAATGGAGCTATAGCACCCCAAAATCGAGCACTACCAGCAATCCACGTGAGAAAAAATACAAAACATATATCAGTAATACTAAAAAGAGACTTTATCTATAAAGGGTTTGGGTTACATTGTGTTCACACTTAATCGCCTTATTCCCGGTTCCCACTAACGAGGAAAGACAACTAGTCGTGAGTGACCTTAAATTCCCCTAAAACTTTCTCCCTCATGGAGTTTGGGTTACCATGTGTTCCTACTTAATCTCCTTACCTAAGGTTCCCAAAATAAATAGGAAGGATAACCACTCATGAAGTGACCAAAAAAAATCCTGAAGCTTTCTCCCTTCCGTAGATTAGGTTATCGGTGTTCACACTTAATCTCTCGACCCTCAGTTCCTAATAACCAGTAAGGATAATTAGTCATGACGTGACCAAAAATTCCCCCAGATCCTTCTCCCTTATTAAGTTTAGGTTACTGTGTTCACACTTAATCTCCCTAACCTTAGTTCCCAAATAACTAGGAAGGATAATCAGCCGTGAGGTGACCAAAAATTCCTCGGAGTTTGAATTATCGTGTGTTCACACTTAATCTCCCTACACTTGGTTCCCAAATAAGTAAGAAGGATAAGCAGTCATGAGGTGAACATAAATTCCCCCAGAGCTTTCTCCCTCCCAAATTTTGGGTTATCGCATGTTCACACTTAATCTACCTACCCTCAATTCCCACTAACCAAAAAGATAACTAGTCGTGAGGTGACCAGAAATTCCCCAGAGCTTAATCTCTCCCAGATTTTGGGGTTATTGCATGCTCACACTTAATATCCTTACCTTTGGTTACCAAATAACCAAGAAAAATAACCAGTCATGAGGTTAATAGAAGTACCCCCAGAGCTTTCTCCCTGCAGAAGTTTGGGTTACCACTTTTTCACACATAATCTCCCTACCCTCGGTTCCCACTAGCCATGAAGGATAACCAGGCATGAGGTGATAAAAAAAACCCATGTATATTACCAGGTGAGGATACAAACATAACACACAAAACCAGTTCATCATGATAATATCCTCATTTCGATTTATTTCCTTAGTATGGGCTATACCCCACACCTATTTATATATTATTCATATTTAATTATTATTATTATTTTCCTTAGTATGGACTATATGCCCCACCTATTTATATATTATATTTATTTTATTTTTATTATCTTTATCATTTATTATTATTATTAGCCTTATTAAAAACATCATTATCATGCCTCTTGTTATTGTTATTTTTAATATTATTACCATTTTATCGCAAGACTAGTTCGGTTCCCCTTTTAACTCTACCCTTTCCTTTTATTATCTCCTTCCTCACCCTTATCAAATTATGTCCACCGCTGCCCTCCATTATTTTAATTATTTCTCATTTTGTTTTCGTTTTTAGGAACACGACAAATACTCGATTATTATATTTTATCTCAAGCATAACAAAAATATCTTCACAAAGTTGAGCGTTTGCAATATATTAAACCTAAAAGGGACAAAAAAATAAAAAAGACATACAAAATTGAAGTGAGGAAAACTTACATGTGGGGGGAATCCAATGGACGCTTCCTTGGAGCTTGATTATGCTAGAACTCCTACGGAAGATCTCCGTAACCTCCTCATTCGCTGGTAGAGGATCATCATAGGACACCCGCATCCTAAGTGCCAAAACACCCCCACCATGCTATCTGCACGCAATCATCATCACGCGGGGCCATACTCTGGTACCCCTTGGGCCCCATAATGAATACCTTCGGCCAAGTCTTTGCACTTGCTGGCCCAACCTGCATCGTTTGTCCCCCATCGCCACCCATGGCCCCCTCCTCGACCTGGTTCAGGTCCAGGGCCTAAACCTCATCACTATCTACAAAAATAGGATAAATATCCAAAATAAAGCCTAGAAAGTAAGTACAAAAATCACAGAGAGAGAGAGAGAGAATATAAGAAACAATTAGAAGAATGAGGAAAAATCATTAAAAATAAACTTTATAGGTTTCGTCCACTGAAACATTTAGCCGCGCACTTAAACATTTCATAGCTTTTAACCACTCGGTTAAATGTTTCAAATTCCAAATCATGTGGTCAAATGATTGGTTAGTCATGTGGTTAACCATTCGACCATTTCACAAAAATCTTATTATACCTCAGACTTTCTACTTATTTCCCCTTATCTCCACACTTTCCCAAAGAAATAGTCAAACATATTTTCAACCCTTTTAATTTTGACGAAGAGTGTCCGTACACGCACCTTCTTAATCAGTCGCCTCTTTGGACACCCCGATTTGCAATCGAGGTGTGGATCCTATTCACCCCATCTATAAAAATACCCTTCAAAACATAACACACCAAAAAATCGGGCCCCATTTAGGGGACTGGGTATGCACTTTACAATGTTTATATTTTAAAGCCTGGTTTTAAACCCAATACCTCTGTTAATTGAATCGACTTGCTCATATGTTCAGTGAACGTTAATCAAATGACACAACGACTAAATACAAACATGAAAATGCACTTTTCAAAACCATTTTCAGGAAAGTGTCGGTGAGCCGAGTCACCCCAAAACATTGCACAAGCCAAAGTCTAAAATCGGACTACTCCCACCACTTCTCTAAGCGAACAAAACCTATCCTCATAGGGGCATCCCCGAATATATGTTTTCATATCAATACTTGTCAAACGTTGTGAAAATGTGGGATATATGGAATTGTCTAAACAAAATCCAATTTATTACTTTTTTAAAAATAAATATTAAACTTAAATAATTTAATCCAAAGTAAAATGTTGGACCAATTTTAAACAAGTTGTGTTTAAAAAGATTGACTAATTTTATCTTAATCCAAAAATATATCTAGGTGGGTTTAGGATAAAATAAGTAAATTAACCACAATGCTCAATGTATGAGGAAATCCCAATTGGTAAAAACCTCGAACGGCCCAGCCACATAAAATCCACTAAGTATGGAATTACAAAGGACTCTGCAGTAGACTTATACATTATACCGATGCCCTCCCGAACCTAGATGCTCTTAGTTCCTCAACCACAGCCTAGTGTCATGCAAGAGTACACTTGCACACTGCCACAAGGTGTGAGTCCATACACATCTCGATATCCACCAAACAACTTTAGTAACCGTCTGCGGATTAAACAATGAAGTCCACCACTTCTTCACTGCAACACCATAAACACGGCATCCATCGTGTGTAAATAGAAATTGCAGAGTCCTCCATATGAAATGATTCTCAACAAATGTAGAGAATAAACAAAAGGTTCACACATAGGATCTTAAAGCATAATAAGATGAACACTTAGATTCTAAGGGCCCGTTTGGTTATGTATTTAGAAAACTTGATTTAAACGCTGTTTTTAAATGTAATTTTAAAATTCAATTTTTGTGTTTATAATTATTAGTGTGCATTTGGTAAACTTGTTTTTAAATACAGTTTTTCTGAAATTTGGACAAAATTGACAAACATGTATATTTTATATTATGCATTTATGTGTGTGTGTGTGTGAGAGAGAGAGTGTGTATAATCACATACATAAAATTTTCATACATACATGAATGCATACATGTATTCATACATACATCATAAATTAGATACATGTACATTGAATATCATGTATTTTTATGTATATTTATTGAGGTATGTTGGGGAGTTTAACTCTCTCTCTCTCTCTCTCTCTCTCTCTCTCTATATATATATATATATATATATATATATATATATATATATATATATATATATATTAATACCTATGTAGTATATGTATATTTTACATTATTCATACATTAATAATACATGTATAAAACTATATATAAGTATCATGTATCTATTGATAATATTATTAAACTTTATATTATTCCATACGTAATTTTGTGTACATGTACATATATATTTTTTATTCGTAAGAATTACACATATATTAATTATTATGTATGTATATCATATATTAAGGTATCAATGCATTAAAATATTAAGAATGGATAATTATGAGTTGAAAAATAAAAAAACATAAGCTATAAAACACCCTCAACCTGTTTTCTGAAACACTTGATTATAACACAGAAATATTATAATTCAGTGTTTAAAAACAGGTTGCCAAATGCAGGTTTTTATCAGAATTGTATTTAAATAAAGAAAACAGAATTATAATTGCAAACCAAACAGGCCCTAAACAACTTGGGTGAAACTAGGGTTTTAGAGAGTTTTTTTTTTTTTTATATAGAATTTGGGAATTCAAAAGATAATTTTTTGTCTTAAATAAAACTATTGCTCCGCACTCCTATTTATAGGAGGTTTACCAAAATCAAGATAAGGATGAAAATAAATTTGAAAAATCTCAAAATTAATAAAAATTCACAGGCTCATTCGAATGAGGTACATCTCATTCAAACGAAGCCATGCATCTCGTTCGAGAACTTCTCCAACGACACTTCTAATGAGATTCCAACGAAGGGTAAAAAATGTATTGCTCGAAGTTTAGTTTGAACATGATCTAACGAGGTACATATAATAGTTTGAACGACATACCCAATTGTAACACCCCGTACTTTCATGCATTAAATATTTAATTAATTCGGGAATTGAAAATTACTTGTGAGTCGTAATTTTTAACTGAAATAATTAGGAAAAGTTTATTTAAACATTAATCGGGAAGTGAATGATTAATATTTAAGAAAAACTTATTTACTAAGTGAATAGTAATATGGTAATTATGTCATTTCGAGTATTAATGACAGGGTATGCACTTATCTCAACCGGGAGTCGGTATAGACTAAAAGGGTGGGGGAAAAGTATATTTTTATAAATTAATTTGGATGCCAATTCTGAGTGTACGGTTGAGTCCGGATGGGCCAAGATAGTCGGAAAAGTGTACCCGGTGGTAGTAAACAGGTCACGGGGCATTTTTAGACATAGCCGGGCCCACACGGGGGCATTTGGGTCACTTGGGCTTGGCCCATTAGGCAAAAAACGGTATTTAGGTAAATTAAGGAATGAGATGGAAAAAGAAAACGGCTGATAGAGTTTTAGAAAAAGGCTAAGTGTATTAAGGAACCCTAATAGCAGTAAAAGGCAGTTTTGGGATCACTAGAGAGCCAACAAGGATCATCTTCAACCTTGGAATTCATCTCCGAATCAGACACTACGAAACCTAAGGCAAGTGGATAACTTGCAATAGTATTGAATATGTTTTTCAATTCATATTCATGTGATGTGTTTGATCAAAATTCGTTTTGGGTGTTCATGGCATAAACATGAGGTTTTGAAAATACTAATCTGATTTACGAATTTGAATGAGGATTCTTGTAGAAATCTGATATTATAAATTGATACATATCTGGTAGGATGATATCTGGATCACTAGAAATGAATTTGGTGAAGGGATTTGGGATGTAAATGGGTAAGGAATTAAAGATGAATATTTTCTCAAATTCAGAAATTGTAGTTAATGGACGAATTAATAACGTTGGAGGACATTCTGGAGGTCCCTAATAAGGTTCCTAACTTGTATTATTGTTAAGAAGGCTTGAGATTGTTCATAGAAGGAGTTAGGGTTTTATGAAACTCGTCCATGGCAGAATCTGTCCTCGTGAAGAAGACGAAGACCTGCTCGATCGATCGATCGAAGGTCTGGGGTCGATCGATCGAGGGTCGGCAGACTTTGACAGTTCGCCCAGTTTTCTTTTATATGAAGAAAATTTAATTTAATCTTTTTCCATGAATTAATTTGGTGAGAAATTTATACATGGGTTTTAAATCTAATTAATGGTGAATAAAGTTAATTATAATTTGGAGACGACTTAGTGTGACATCATAATTTAAATTTGTTGAGTTTTGGAGAAATTAGGTGTGACACACTAAGGTAGAATTTTCGGGAAGGTGTTCGAAAGGATTAAATATAGACGTAGAGAACAAGTCCGGGGATAACGGTTGAGGAATACCGAGAGAATAAATCTTATTTAGGTAAAGGCTAAATAATTTGGGAGTCGGGAATTTAGACTCGGGTGAGGTTAATTCGGACTACGAGGGTAAGTCCAATTTTATGGTGGGGGCGACACCAAAGGTGACTAAATTAATTAATGTGCGAATTAATTAATAATTAGAGTTGGACCATAAACTCTTAATAAATTAAATAGGCTTATGTTACGGATTGTGTACATGGTCTAGCCGGGACATTTTATATTTATATATATATACGGAGTGTGACAGTATATATATATATATAGTGTGTGTGTGCATTAATATCAGTGATTGAATATTATTAGTATATACTCTAGTGCTATAGGAGGAGGTTGCGCATAGTGGATGAATCCCCTAGCTTGAGGAGTAGGGCGAGTATAATCCCAGGTCATAGCGTCCGTTATATGGGTGAGGGGCATCTCACTTTCAGGGAAGGAATATGACCGCCTCCAATGCGTATATTAAACTAAGTTAGTGAGCGAATCTAACTTAGATAACTAGGTTATGTGAATACACCTAGTGGGATAGCACTTGGGAAAAATTTATATTTTGGGAGTATTTTTACTCGGTCGAAAGTTTGTATTAAATGTTATTTCAGTATGTTTTTGAATACTGTAATATGATTAAATATATAATTAGATAAATAATTATATATGGGATGATTAATACATAGTGTAAAATGTATTACGTGCATAACTGGTGTGAATGTTATATGAAATTGAAAAGGGTAATGATTTAATTAAGTTTGACGTTTATAGTAACTTAAAAATCATGAATTAAGGCATGCTCGGTTAGAGTAGGTAAATTTCAAGGGTTAAACTAAGTACTGGGTTAGGAGCGTAGAACCTAGTAAATTAACTGAAAGCGTTAATAGTGCACATTAGAGGAGGGGTGAAGAAATCCTCAAGAGAGTGCGGCACTAACTAAAATATGAAGAGCATGCATATTTATTTATTACTGCAAGTTAATCATTTGTTAAATATTTTCAAATGTTTTTGGGTACTAACCCTTGCTATAAAAAAATTTATAAACCTTTTACGTGTCCAACCACAGGGGCGCCAGGCTTGATTCTATTCCAGGTATCCTTTGCTGCAGCACATGTGGATGTTGCGGGGTTTTTTTTTATAGACGCCTCCTTCTTTCATTCGTGTAGAAACTCTCTAGCAGTTATCTGAGCTTGTTGCTCACAGTTCATTTATCAGTATTAGACTTGTTGAAATTTTCTTCTTATCTTTGCTTGTATTAGATAATTGGACCGATGGTTTATTCGGTTAGGTAATTTAAATTGTGGTTGGTGATTTTAGTTAACTGTGATTGTGTATTATTTTATGTTCCGCATGAGTTTCTATTTAATTAATTGAAAGATAAAAAAAAATTGGCACGAGCCTACATTTTTTCACTTAGGTGGTTAGTAATTAAAAAGACGACAGCGATTCTAAGAATGGACCAACTGAGAAACCTTTTCTAACTTGATTTAGGACTGATCACCCGGGATTAATTAGGCGGGGTGTCACACCAATATCGTTCTAACAACATCACGAAAAAAGAATTAAAAAATATTAAAAGAGCAGTCAATCAGTTTAAAACATTTTAAAAATTATTTTATAAAAGCCTAACACCTATATATAAAATCTTCAATTATTAAAATAAATACTCACCCATACGTGACAGATCCTCGGAATGTGAAGATGGAAATGAGCACAAAATATGACACGATAATATAGATCTTCTAACTTGGCCGATACTTCTTCAAGAAACCATGTCACTGGCTTGAAAGGTCAACATAGTCAAGTCCTAACATATGACTCAAACAGTTTTGTCCAAACATGGAATAACCCAAAAATACAAATTGACTCTATTAGGAAAATTTTCCTTAAAAATCTCCCCGTTACGCTATTTCGATAAAAAAACAAAAAAAAATCATGTGGGCCATCAAGCTCATCTATGACTTAATCCCCAACCCTAAAAGAAAAAAAAGTACAATTTGATCGACTCATAAAGCTTGAGTAGCTTTGATCTCTTGTAAACCTTGTTGCATGTTGCAAACCTTCACATTTAAACACAACTTCAAATTCAAAGAGAATATAACAATATATAACATCTTCATAATAATAAACTCCATGTATGTCTATCGATCCCCCGTTAGGTAAGACGTCTCCCACTAAGATAAAGATCTCCTCCTAACATTAAAGTGAAAGATACCACTTCTACCCCTTTTTTGTTCAGGAATAGACAGAGAAATAATGCATGATATACCATATCTCCCCAAAAAAGTGAGAACAAGTGATATCAATTGGAAATATAGAGGAAATAATAATATCATGCAATGGTGTAAAGGGCAATAAACACAACATGGCAACACAAGAATAATTAATTCAAACAATTATCAATCAATACCAATATTAATGAAACAATGATACCAACTTGAATACAAAATGAGGCATGAGATACCAAAGTAAACAAGCAATAAGAGATACCAATATGATCATATATCATGTCAAGTTGATTAAAAGATAAAGCACATGGCAACATGGTTTAGATGCAAACGCAAAAACTCAAAACAAACGATTCCATATATATAAATATGAAAAATATACCAATGACACACAGGCACACACACACACACACACACACACACACACACACATATATATATATATATATATATATATATATATATATATATATATAAACACGACAAACAAGACACAAAGCACAATAAGCATTACACCTTAGCATAATATCGATGTTTTGAAACATGTGGCATAGGGTTAAGGGGCGTGAACTAGAGACAAATGAATTATGACCCAATCACTCAAAAATGCTCATGAAATTCTATTTGACTGCATTTACTTTATCAAACAAATATTTAACATCATAGTGTCAAATAAAATGAACTCATAAATGGACAAACAAGCACATTCACATTAAACTAGAAAATTTTGATGATTCTCAAATCAATAGAATCAAACGTGAAATAACTAGGATTCATTGTGCAAACACGTTGATCTTCAACTTATAACACCCTAAAAAATTATAAATATATCATTTTTCACTCTCATTTTGAAGATACCAATTTAATTAAAGACAAAACAAAACAAAACTTGGCCTTGGCAATTTTTCTTTTCTTTTGCTCTCAATTTTTTAGGATCTTGCCAACAGTGGCCTTTCACGCAAGGAATAGTTCTCCTTTCATGGACCTTTCTCGTGAACACTCATATTTTTAATAAAAGTACAAACTCACGGGCAATGGTCCTTATATGCAGAAACCCCTCAATCACATATATGTGTATAATGAAAATGAAAAGATTGTTAGGAGAACATCTCACTTATCTCATGTCACATATGAAGTTAAAATTTAAAAGAGCTCATGCATGTGTGTGAGGAGGCATGTGAAAAGTTAATCTATTATAGGACTCAAAGTCAAACAACTCCGTGCATGCATGATTAAGAAAAATCTAAGCATTAAAAATCTTAATCAAATGTCCTAGCCATATGAAAATATGGAATAAAGTGGATTTAGGCACACTAATATGCCACACAAAATGTGTAAAACTAAACTACCCTTAAAAAACTATTTTTGAGTTTTTAAACATTTTATGACACCAAATGAAAAATAAAACTCAAAAAAAAAATGTATTTTCTCCGTAAAATAAAAAAATGGAAAATCAAAATACAAAAGATAAACATCATACAACTAGCAATAACATATAACATGAAATGCAAATGCTAGTGTATGAAAACATGTAACCACAATCACTCATAAGATATTGCATGGGAAGAATCATGTGGTAGCATGTGAGAGTTAACAAATCCAACATTCCATATCTCCAAAAATGATTTCCTAACCCAAATTGATGAACACCTAATGCCTCAGGATTTGGGAACCATAGTTACACGGTATCTAGACTTCATAGGACATCTTCACAGATTGTAACAAAATGCCCGAAGGTGACCTTTGCTATCACAATGCAAACATGTGTAAACACAAGGAATATTACCTATGGTTTGAACTTGTCTAAAATCCTTGGTAGGGGTTGACACTCTAAAACAAATGTCGGTATTGGCTTTAGCAACGGAAGTATTTGAATTATCGAAGTCGGTACAAACATTACTTCGATCACTTAAATTATTTTCTAACTTCAAAGATCTAAACTTATGCAAAGATTTATACTCTTCAAACGTTAGGGACTCTTGATTAAAATTATCAATAATTCCTAGAAGGTTATCTCGCTCCCACTCAATGTAATCGAACTTATCCCTAAGAGTCTTGTCATGTGCCCTCAAATATTTAATAAATTTATCACTATCCTTAATGGCACGTTCATTAATCCTAGCCTCAAACATCTTAGATTCCTCTAATTCTTTCGATTATATATGAACTCTAGTTTCACTCTTTATCCTGGATACTTCCAAAATTAGAAAATCATGTTACATTTCCATGAGCTTCTCATGAATACTATCTCTTTGAGTTTGAAAAGTTACCAAAAATTCAATTTCAGCTTTAAAACATACAATTTTATTTTTCAAGAAATTTAAGCCTTTTTTCAAACTTCAAATTCAAATGAGTTAATTTTTCAGCACGGTTATGAAGCTAATTATATTCGTCTCGAATATCAAATCATCCTCATCATTCAAGACTTCAGTTGAGTTAATACTATGATGACCCGTTGAGAGAAATAAATAAATACACGAAAGAGACGAACATACCACCCTAAAACATGGCACTAAAAGACGGATCTACAGGATAACTTAGTGTCCCTGCTCTAATACCAATTTCAAAGTGTGAGATATACGGAATGTTCTAAACAAAAGCCTATTTTGATTTTTTAAATTAAATATTAAACTTAAATAATTTAACCCAAAGTAAAACGTTGACCCAATTTTAAACAAGTTGTGATTAAACAGATTAACCAATTTTTTCTCAACCCAAACATATATCTAGGTGAGTGTAGGATAACAAAAGTAAATCAACCACAATGCCAAACGTACAAGGAAAACCCATATGAAAAAACCTCTAATGGACCATCCACACAAAATCCACTAAATATTTTATTACAAATGACACGACAGTAGACTTACAACACATACTAGATGTCCTCGTAAGCCATGATGCTCTTTTTTCTTTAACTTCCTCCTAGTGCCATGCGAGAGTACACTATGCACTACCACAACGTGTGAGTTCATGCACATCTTGTTATCCACCAAAAAGCTTTAGCAACAGTCTATAGATCAAATAATGAAGTCCATCGCTTCTTTATCGTAACCTAATAAACACGAAGTCCATCATGTGTAAATAGCAAAATGGAGTCCACCATATGAAATGACTGTCAACAGATGTAGAGAATAAACCAAATTTTCCCAAAAAATGATCTAAAAGCATAATAAGATGAAGACTTGGATTCTCAACAACTTTGGTGAAACTAAAGTTTTGGATAGCTTTTTTTATAGAGTTTGGGAACTCAAAACATAATTTTTTGTCTCAAATAAAATTATTTCTCCTCACTCCTATTTATATGAGGTTTTACAAAATTAAGATAAGGATGAAAAGAAATTTGAAAATCTTAAAATTATTAAAAATTAGCAAGCTTGTTCAAACGAGGTGCATCTCGTTCAAATGAAGTCATGCATCTCGTTCGAGCACTTTTCTAATGACACTTCCAACGAGATTCCAGCGAAGGGCAAAAAATGTCTCGTTCGAAGTTTTGTTGGAACATGATCTAATGAGGTATATAGACTCTTGTTCTAACTACCTCACGAAAAAAATATTTTTCTTCTTAAAAATATTAAAAATGATGAAATAATTTTAATTCATTTTAAAAACAAATTCATAAAAACCTAATACCCAAATATAAGATAAAGGATCAAAATTAGTATGCATCCATACCTGAGAGATCCTTGAAATGTAAAGGAAACGAGCATGATGCATGACACGATAATGTGGATCTTCTAACTTGGACATTACGTCTTCAAGAAACCACGGCATAGGCTTGAAAGGTAAACACACTCAAGTCCTAACCTATGACTCAAACAGTTTTATCCAAACACTGAATAAGCCAAAAGATACAAATTGCCGAAAATATTTCCTTACACATGGGCCTTTTATTTATGTATTTTTAATATATAAATATATCAATCCAATATAACGGGAATGTTATATTAAGGACTAGGATCCATAAATACCATATTGATGTATATTGTGTACCCGATATCTTATCGCCTAGATCCGTAAATATGTCTCGTTTATTAGAATTACGTTTGATTTTATCCCAAGTCACCTTGGATACTTAAGTCTTATACCGAACAAACTCGTGAAGCCCAAGCCTCGTAATACTTCTCTTGGCATATTATTTCTTAGGGATGCATTCATCTCTAGTACAAATACCCCTATTTATAATCAAACCACGTTGTTAGAACTACGTTGGCTTTCATCCCCCAGTCTCCTTGGGTATGTAGGTACTATACCAAACTAAACTCGTGAATTCAAAACCTTATAATGCGCCTCTTGGTGTATTCTTTCTTTGGGATGCCTCCATATCTAATGTAAACACCCTTCTCTTTTTGGTCCACTCTAACCCTAAGGTGTGGTATTTTACTTGATTTCTTAATCGTAAAACATTACATCTTTTACACAGCTCCCCTTATACACATCCAAACTATTCAGAAGGATAATACCTTTCGGTTAGGGATCAACCGATGATCATAATTTGATATGTAAATATGAGTGAACTTAGGGTCCACTCCTATTCATAACCTCCACCGTATCTACCCTCTCTCCTATAGATAGCTTATCCCTTTCTCTAAGCCAAGTCCTAGACTTTCACACACATCGTATTGGAACACTTGAACAATCGAATAACGTAGGCTTTGATCTCATGGATACACAAGTATGTAGGTGCAATACGAAGTCCTTCTCATGAGAATGAGCCTCGATAATATGTCCCATGTTATATTATCCCCACATAGATGCATTAATATCCCTTCCCTAATCTATTATCCCTTTATAAACCAAAGTTATATACCAAATTATCTTAAATCGATCTCTCGCACACCCCATACAAATGTACAAACATGTTCATGTATCTCGCGATATGATTTCACAATAAAGATGTACCCATCTCTCATATTACCTTTCTAACTCTCCTCAAACTTTAAAAGAGGTATCAAACTCTCTCAAAGTCGAGCTTTCTCGCATAGTTACATACATACTAATGTCCACCCGTTATGACACACCCCAACCCAGTTACTTATAATTAAGTTTTAAAGTCAAAGTGAGTCAAATCATAATTACCTTAACCAAACCATAAACATGAGTATCCTTTTTTCAGTTATTAACATGAATGAATAAAACTAAAAGCCATTCACAATTTTGAGGTAATTTTGCTTATTCAAACTTACTGAAAAGATAAGTAGGCTTAAATTACCCCATTTACGTTTGACCAAATCATAATTTTATGCATCCCTTGCGAACCCCACTGACCTCCTAGATTTGGCAGTGATATCACAATACCTGAAAACATAAACATAGGAACCATGAGAAAAATAGCTCAGAAAATGCATCATTACTACACTATCGCATAAAATTAAATGCAATAAATCATATCCCCGTGATGATATATGCATACTTATCCGGCCCAATCATAAAGAATTACCAATTATATACTTATCCGGCTAATTCATAAAGAATGAACAATTATATACTTATCCGTCTCATTCATAAAGAATGACCAATTATATACTTATCCGGCTCATTCATAAAGAATGACCAATTATATACTTATCCGGCTCATTCATAAAGAATGACCAACTTATCTGAATCATGATTCACATATCATGTCTGAAATAGACAATTCTCCCCCATTCCTGGCCGAGGAGTAACCCCTTGTATTTAATAGACAAATCTCCCCCCATTCCGGGTCAGGGAGTAACCTCCCATTTCAGTAAATCGAAATGAAGAAATTCATATTCAATATTATTCTAATCACATCCGTAACCATGTATAATACATCTTACCAATAAGTGATGTTCAGATCATATCCATAACCATGTACCCATCTTACCAGTGAGTGATATTCATATCGCATCCATAACCATGTATAATACATCTCTTTCTAGTGAGTACACTCACCTTGACCACTTCATGTGTTTTTCCCTTGCCTTTGTCTGACACTTGTTTAACCAATTCTTATTCCCTTTCACATATAAATTCTTACAATATTAGTATCATCATAAGGATATTAACAATCCAAAGAATAACTTAAACTTAACCCAATTCATAAGCATCATACAATCTCATTCAAATCATATATCGTAAATGAAGTCCAATCTTACTTCATGGTAAGATATTTACCATACCCAAATCATAGGCCAAATATATTTTAATTTCTTCTTATTAATTTCATCCTTAACATATTGGGTTCTAAATCCAAAAGACGAAATATCATTTCAAGTTTCCTAAAGCAAGATATGCCCATTTTTTTGCTACATAGCAAATATTCCCTATAGGCTCCTCTATCGTTCAGTCAACTTCTAGGAATTTTCATAATTTTTCTATATCATAACTTTTTATGATATTTCACCTAACATTAATAAACGCATTGAAAAATACAGAGTTAAAGTTTTATAATTTTTATGTCAAGCAAGACATCGAACATATGGTGTTCTTACTTACACTTTTGGGGAATATTTTATACCTGAGCTTCAAACTATCACCAAAGATTAATTTCTTGGTATTTTCATATATGTTTCGTATATATTATACATATATATGTCTATTTTAATTTCCAACTAGAATTATTTAATTCCAGCAAATATACGAAAATATATAGAAGTTTGAACATGGAAGGGTTCTAAACAAGGCCATATAATTGATTTACACCTTTGACTTTATTTAAACGTGTATCCATCCATGCATACCCACAAAGGCATGATAGTTTAATAAAAAATTGATGATTTATATCCTTTCAATAAGTAATATCAAAAAATAAACAAGATTTATTGATATAATTACCTAAGGGACATTTATGGAATTTTCTAAGGATTTTTCTCCAACTTCAACTCATCCTTATCTTCCTAAGCTTTTCGGTTCTCTCTCTTCAGGCCAAACTCTATAATGGCTTCATTTTGCTAAAGGAGGAGGTTATTTAAAAGTGTTTAAGTCATCCAAGCTTTCACCCACCTTCCAACCAATCAATTTAAGACATTCGTTATACATAAAAGAAAAAATATCATTTAAACAGATTTGCCCATGTTTCATAATTTCATCATAACTCCTTACTCGGGCCTCTGTTTTACATACCGTTTATTGTGTTGCAAACTTAACTCATATATATAAAACTATGTAGTTTTTACCTCAAGTCATTTATTATATTATAAGTGTTAAAACTAGTCTCCAACTTGAACATTCCTACCGAAAAGTCAAAAAATTGTGTTTGTAACTAATTCGATACCTCATGAGTTATGAAGGTAAGATTAGACTAAAAATAATAAATTAATGTTATATACAACAATAACACATTATCCCCATCCCATAATATAAGCTTGATTTAAACATGATATATCATAATTATATCCGGGTTATCACACGTTATATAAGGATGGATTAATACACCAACACCTTTGTGTATTTGTATCGATTAAGTGACGTTCCTACACCTCTCACTGATATTGTTTTCCTACCTAAGCACCTATTTACGTTTTAAGGGATTCTCAACCTAAGGTCTCTAAACATGTTCTAAAAATAACTAAAAAGTAATACATTAATATTAAGAGCAATAATAAGCACATAATTAAGGAGGCATAAAGAACAAGTAGGGTTCCTAATACCTTCCCCACTCGTAACCTAGTTCCTGAACCCGAAATAATACGAATCTATGGACCAATCACAGACTTAAACCCACATTAGTATTAGCTTAAAAGGTCTAACTCAAACATTTTGTTTATCTTTATATCAAATAAACTAGTGACATTGAATAAGAGACAAACCCCTTATCGTATGGAACACTCTTAGGCCTAGGCCTAAAACTAGGGGTGTGCGACTAAAACTGGATATGGCTTCAAACATATTTTAGGGACAAATTCAACCCTCAATCAATGTCAAAATAAAAATCCAACCTCGAGTGGAAGTGGAGGACCGGGAGACAAGAACTCTCGGGTCCATTGTGAACACACACAGGTAGTTATCTTCTCCTCAGAGCATGCATCAATGCTCAAGGCTTGCAATGCCACAGTTCCTCATCACCTCTCAGGGCCCGCAAGAGACAAGCATATTCATATATTTTGGACATTTTTCCTTCAGGTTTA
Organism: Sambucus nigra; assembly: GCA_949130495.1. NCBI lineage: Eukaryota > Viridiplantae > Streptophyta > Magnoliopsida > Dipsacales > Adoxaceae > Sambucus > Sambucus nigra. Next base: position 358,850,421 of record OX422221.1, on the reverse strand, counting down.
TTCAATTCACCTCATGGAGATATTCTTGATGATGATTTGCAAGCCAATATTTATGGGCAGATGTAAAAGAATAGTCAATATAATTTGATGATTTATCTGCTACGGGAAAAGGAGAAGCATGAGTTAATTTATCTAAGAGAAAGGAAGTGGTTACTCTACCTTTTAAGTTGGACTTTCATTATTCAAATAATGAGTCAGAGTAGTAAGCATTGATTTTGGAGTTGCTCAAAACACTTCGAATAGGCATCCATTCACTCTGCATCAAAGGAGATTCCAACTTAGTGTTTAAGTAAGTGAATAGGAAATATGTGTTGAAGCATTTCAGACTGGAACCTTATATAATGATAATTTAAATTTTTTTAGATAAATTTCATGATGTTAAAGTGGAAAGACACAAGAACAGTGGATCTTCACGTTGAAGCCTATCCCATAATAGCTTAGAAGGTGATTATGGATGATGAATCTACAACTATTGTGATTCATCGAAGAACGGCTCCACCATCTTTGATCTAACTTTCTCCTAGTGATGATGATTTAGATTGGAGAGGTGGAATAAGGAGGCAATTGGAGAAAAAAATATGAAATGGTAAAGCTTATAGAGTTGTCACGATATTTCCTCCTTCAAGGAAGTTTGTACTATAAAAATAATGGGGGGAACATTTTCTAGATGTACTGGTCTAGAGGAAGCACAAAGAAGATTAAAGAAAACTCGCGATGAGCATTGTGACACCATTGAGATTCCAATTTATAGAATTCAGAGAGAGGGGTATTTTTGGGCTACGATGAAGTAAGACACAATAACAATACAGAGATAATGTGGTAAGTGTCAAGTTTTGTTTCAACCGATTGAGTGTAACTTCTTGGAAGATCAAATAAATTGGAGGAAGTCTTGCATTGATTTTATCATGGATGGAGTTGTTCCAAGCGATAAAGTTAATGCCATGGGAATAAAAAGGAGGGATACAAGGTTGTGCCTATTGGAAGAGAAGCTTTATCAAATAAGGTATTTCAACAGGCCTTTGTGATGCATCACGAGAGAGGAAATAAGGGAAGTCCTCAAGTAAAATCACGATTTAGATTACATTGGAGGATCCAAGTTGAATTATCAACTGATAACACTTGGTTATTATTAGCTAGCAATGCAGAAAGATTCATCTGAGTTTGTTCAAAAAATTACAAGGCTTGCGAGCTTCAGAGATACCTTATTCATGCTTCATCGGTGGAACTCCATTCCTTGGAAACTCCATATACATTACATACTTGGGTATTTGACATTGTGGGAACAATCAAACCTCCTTACTGGGGTAAAATATGGATCCTTGTGGCAACTGAGTACTTCATTAAATGAGCAAAGGTAGTACCTTTGAAGAGAGTAACAATGGGCGTGATGGCACAGTTTATTAAGGACCAAATCTTTGGCCAGTTTTCCATTCCCAAGGTTATTTTGTTAGATAATGGAAATCCATTTTCAACAAAGAGGTGACCTTTCTAACTGACAAATAATCTATTATCCAATGTACTCCAACATTGGCTTATCCCAATGGCAATGGTCAAACAGAGGCCACCAAGAAGACTTTGGTTAAAATTTTAACTAAAATGATGGAATATTTTCCTTGTCATGGGATGAAAAGTTGATTATGAAACTTTTGGCATATTGAACAACCAAGAGAAAACCAATAGGCTATACACTATTTTCCTTAGTTTGTGGAGGTGAAGCATTTATTCGAGTGGAGTTAGAAGTATACTTTTCAAGATAAGCCTTGTAAAGCATCATGCTTACACATAGTAGGCATGTTTAACTAGAAGCATTAAATGAAAACATAGATAGTGCGAGAAGGAACTTCCAGATTTACATGAAATAACTCTCTAGAGCTTGCGAGAACTTAATGAAACTAAGAAAATTCATGGAAGGTGACTTGGTGTTGAAAGTTATTATGAACCATATTAGAGGACTCATTTTTCCAAAGTTTTCTACAAATTGGGAGGGTCATATGTTGTTAAAGAGGCACATGATGCTAGTTATTGTTGTTCTCACAGATTGAGGACGACAAACCTTTCAAAGTTAACAACAAATGGTTGAAGGTTTATTATGTTTAGATAAAAATTGTAATTTTTTTGTTCTTAAGATTTTATACTTAGAGATGGTGAGAGAACATATTTAAAGATGGATAATAGTTAGTTATATAAAAATAAGTGTTGAAGAAATAAAATGAGTAAAGTACACACATGATTCAAGAACAAACTTCATTTGTATTTCAGTTGTATAATTGAGTTACATTGCAAAAGTTAGGACTACTACACATAAATACAACAAGAACAAAAATTCTTCTACCATAGGAGGAACCACGGATTGGGAGAAGTGGAGTAACCCTCGAAAGAGAAGAAGATGCATATTTGGAAACATCATGTTGATACTTATTTAAGACAGAGATATGTGACTCAGCTTCAGCCTTTAGTTTTACCTTAACTTCATATTATCTCAGGGTTCTGGCTAAAGCTTTTTTTACTTTTGTCACTTTATGGATGCACTCTTCAATACGAGTGAAAACCTCCTTCAACCTTCCTTATTCAACCATTAGATCATCCTTTTCATGAGATAGTAGGCATGGTAGGTTTCCATTTGAGGATCCTTGAGATATTTGATGTTGTTGATAATCTATGTAAAGTTATAGTCACCCTTTAACTGATCTCTAAGATTGCTCAAGTGTTGGTTTTAGATTGCTATGACACCAAGCCTAATAAAATATCGGGTGATCAATCCTATACAAAATTAAAATAGGAGTCTCATATTATTCATTCTCAGCATAGTTTTAGAGAGCGAAAGTAGTGAAGAACCCTAGGAGCTCAAAGTTGCAAATTTGTGATTCCCAATTTAGATTTCTTTAGTAATGTTTGTTTCTTATTCTTATTTATTGTTTAAGTTCATTAATCATTGCATGGTTTAATTGTTTCTAATAGTTCATAGATTATCTATTTCTTTCAAGCTCAAATTTCATCATGGTTTTAATTTACTGCACAGTAGAAATCATCATTCTAGTTAATTGCACCATGCTAGGCTAGATTTCTCAGGGTTGGTATGCATGAACCCAACCTGATGTAGTTTTCACGAATAGAAAGTTAGTTCTCTGAATTAAATAATGATTTAATCATGTTATGTAGTGATCACAACCATCGTAGGTCTTTTAACCTCATTTTCCCTAGGTTACTGAGGTGTTTAAGAATGCGATGCGCGTGTTAGCTACTGCAGCACTGCTTTATTCTTGCTCTTAATTACGTATGATGCGGGATTGTACCCTCATATATGTAATGCTTGAGATTAATAAAGACTGGGTTTAATCACTTATGTAATTCAAAAACTATTTTTGTATCCCATAAACGTACTAAGGTTCGGGGGATTGTATTCCAATTTACTTTCATCATTCATATTTAATCAATTTCATTAGTTTTAATTTTGCTCACATACTTTAGTTAGTAAGTTTAATTTATTTTTCATTTAGTTAATAGAAAACAGTCTCCAAATTAATCACCTTTTCGTTTCTTTCCTAGAGTCAGTTTAAGGTTAATCATCGTTCCTACGTCGTCACGAGCATTCGTCCTATTTCCCTAAGGATTGGACCCCGTCTTACCGGATTATCAGTTACGCGATCGGTTTGCACTTGAACCGTAATTAGAACGCACTAGAGACACATTTTCAGTCGCGTCAAGTTTTTGGCGTCGTTACTGGGGAGTTAAGTAGACTTTATATTAGATCGAGTTAATCTCTAATTTGACTCCAATTCTAAAAAGATCACAAAAAATCATTCAAAAAATATAAAAAACATTCAAAAAACTTGAAAAGAAAAAAATATAACATCTCTCATAGACCTTTCATGAAAAATAAGCAACAAACCCCTCAATCTACTCCTACACGCATTCACAAGAATCCAATAGTTGAGTACGACCCCAATAGCCCCCACACTCCTAATGTACCACAATTTTGGGTCCCAGCTCCTTCTTCTCCCAACTCCATTGCAAGTCACAGATCGAGTCACACTTATAGGACACTGAGTGAGGATTTTGAGTCACTAGGGGAGAGAGACATGTCTGATAACTCTAGTTTTGGTATGGGTGAGGGAGACCTATCGTATCGTACCATGAAAGTACTCTCATACTCGAGCAAACTGTCACCCCATGGTGCATTCTACTCCTATACAATGCAGGATACTTCCACTTTCATAATGTGATTATACAAGTTTTCCCCATGTTTCATGACATGGATTCGGAGAAACCATACCTACACATCCATGAGTTCGAAGAGGCATGTGACGCATTTAGTGATCAAGCTTGCATGCAAGACGTTGTTCGCCTGAAACTTTTTCCTTTTTCCTTAAATGATAAAGCTAAGACCTGGTTGTGATCTTTATCACTGAAACTCCGTTCCATCACAAAATGATATGCAATCAAATTTTCTCTGGAAATTCTTTCCACAATATAGAACCAACACCGTCAAGGATCAAATTAAAGTCTTTCAATAACAAGATAATGAGTCATTTGATCGATGTTGGGAACACTTCTAAGAGCTAGCTAACGCTTTCCCACATCATGGATTTGAAAATCATCATCTTATCTCTTTCTTCCATAATGGTCTAACTATAGCGTCTAAACAACTCGTTCAAACTATGTGTGAAAGACTGTTTTGGGAGCTAGATAATAACGATGTTGATGCTCATCTTAAGTATGTCGTCGAGACTACTCAAGCATGGGACACATCTAACCCCAATACCCAAAATCAAGTCCGACAGATGTCCATTGTTCCTTCTGCGTTAAAAATTTACAATTTGGACAAGGATGCTGGGTGGAATTATAAGTTTAATCAACTTGCTAAGCAAATAGAGGATGTTCGCGGATCCTGCTTAAGAGAAACTACCGGATCCACCTGATCCATGAAAGAGAAGGTGTGTTATATTTGTGAGGAGGGCCATTCAATAAAGGAATGTCCAACGATACCCGCCTATAAAGTCATTCTTAACGAGCAAGTGGAAGCAAGATTTAAGAGAAATTTCAATGCCCCGTATGGAAACTCTTACAACCTTTATAGAGAAACCATCCTTGTTTTAGCTATGGGCAACAATAGGCTACGTTGAATCCTAATTCACACGTTGGCCCTCCTCCACGTCCACATTTCCAACACGCTCCATAGATGTAAATACTTATGCAAGCGCCACCTCTCTCACCATACATCACCCCACCGCGGAGGACTCCCGAGGATAGTTTAAATCAATTCATCCAATCTCAAAATGCAACCAACGCTAGGCATGAGCGAATGTTCACTGAGATCCAGACTAGTATCTCTGGGTTGCAAAATGCATTAAATATCCAAGAGAATGGAAAGTTTCTAGCCCAGGTCCAAAGACCTCCTCAAGGTCAAGATAATGTTAGCTCTACTTCCCATGATCATCAAGACAATGTCAGGCTGTCACCACTCTACATAGTGGGCGAGTCATTGATTTATCAACTCCCCCACATGACACTCCTAAAGACAAGGAGAATTCTGTAACCCCTCGTAATTTTGAGGAGTTAGTCTTTAATTATTTTTGGGAGATATAAAAATATCTAAATTGGAGAAACTTAAATTTATAATTTGGAGAATTTATTTGAGTGGGAAGAATTATTTATAATTGGCGACTTTAAGTTTAATTATTCAAAATTTCGTGTGTCGCATTTTCAGGTCAAAATTAGAGAATGTTATAAAGTATTTCGGATGACAATTCAGAGTCCGCGGTTGAGTCCGGATGGGTCGAGATAGTCAAAAAAGAGTACTCGAGGGTAGTAATCGGGTCTCGGTACATTTTTGGGCATAGCCAGGCCCACACGGGGTGATTTAGGCCATTTTAATTAGGCTCATGTGGCCAAAAACGGGATTTGGAGTTTTAATCCTAATTGGGGAATTATTGAACTGAAGTTAACACAACTCTAAACCTAGGGTTTGAGAGAGACACAAAGGAAACAAATCAAGAGGCAATTGGGTATCTTTTGGAGCCAAATCGAAGGACAAAGTGAGGGTTCATCATCAAACCATTCCCTACAACGAATCTGACTCTACGAACGATTCCAGGCAAGTGGTTAACTGTTATGATTCTTAAATTGGTGATAATCAATTCATATTTTTGTGATGTGTAAACCAAAATCCATTTTAGGTATAAATGGGTATTCGAGTGAAATCGATATTTGGGAAATGGTATATCTTGATGAGATTTGGGATGATATTAGTAGGTTTCACGATTATGTAGTTTAGGAATATGAACCATATTATTAAATCCAGCATGAATGGAGATTTTAATTCTGACATTAGAGATGTAAAGTGTTTGGGTATTTGAAACCCGGGTAAAACCCGAATCTGGAAAAAGTTAAAATTTATGGAAATTGGTTATTGAATTAAGGCTTCTAGGTTGAGTAGAACCTGTTTTCATATGTTAAAATGGTGGATTAAGATCAAAGATTTTATGGGAGAAAGTAGAAGCTTGGTTGGGTTAACAATGGCTGAAACAGCAAGTCGGAGAAGAAGGGTACCTGTTCGATCGATCGATCGATGGTCCCAGAATTCTGGCAAGTCCGCCAATTTTACATATAAAGGGGAATTAATTTTGATTTTTCTCCTACTTCTTATTTAGTGATAAATGCATATGTAGCATATATTCCTTAGCAATTATAAGGTCATATAATTAGGTTTAGGAGGGTGATAATTGTATGTCATGAAACGAATAAATTTCGGGAAATAATTCGTAAGTATTGATTTAGGACCGAGGGAAAATATTCGGGTATTGAAGTTGAGTGGCACTACATTATTAAAGGAATTGAGGTGTAATTAATTAGTTATGGGGCAAAATATAGAATCGGGTATTAACGATGGTATGGGCCAAGTGAGCGAGTCCGGGTATAATGGTTGGGCGACACCAAGTATTAAATTGATTGATGTGTAAATTAGTTAAATTAGAGTCGAATCATAGACTCGGGCAAATATTATATTGATTAGTGTGTAAAATATTTATATTAGAGTCGGACCATAAACTCGGGGGAAATATTATATTAATTGATGTGTGAATTAAATAAATTAGAGTCGGACCATAGACTCCAGACGATGATAAATTAATAAGGGAGAAAATTAATTAAGTTGAGTTAGGCCAGAGACTCGGGAAATTTCAGGCTACTGTTACGGATTTTGAGTACACGGTAAAGCCGGGGTTTATATTATATATATATACGGGGTGGTGATAGTATATATATATATATATGTTGTGTGTGCTATTAAATATCAGTGACTAGATATTTAATTAATTTATATATTCTAGTGCTATCAAGGTAGGTTGCGCGATGTGGGTGAATCCCCTAGCTTGAGGAGTAGGGTGAGTATATCCCCAGATCATAGCGTCCGGTATATGGGCGAGGGGTTTATCTCACTTTTAGGGAAGGAATATGACCGCCTCCATTACGTTTATATTTTAGGCCAGGTTGATGAGCAATTCCAACTTGGGTAACTAGGTTATGTGAGCACACCTAGTGAGATAGCACTTTAGAGGGAATCATCAAATGAGGGTATACTCGGAGGGATGGATATACATATGAATTATGTGTGGATGTTTTAGTAAAGGTACATATGTAATGAGAGATAAAATTATATGCGGGTAATAATACAGTGTGTGATGTATTTGTTTGATATAACTTGTGTCACAGTTACGTGATATTTTTTAAAAGGAATTAATTAAGTAAATTGGTGAGATAAATTATAACCCATAAATTATTATACTCGGGTTAGAGTAGTATGGCAAGGGGAGATTGCACCAGGACTAGTTGGACGAGGTAGAACAACTAGGTGGGGTTAAGGTAACCGTTAGGTGTGCACAATAGTGGAGGGGTGAGTATGTCCTCAAGAGAGTGCGACACTAACTTAAATATGGAGCGCATTCATATATTTTTAATTACTGCAGTTAATTCACTTGCTAAATATTTTCAAAATGTTTTGGGTTCTAACCCTTTCTATAAAATTATTTTTAAAACCTTTTAGGTGTCCAGCCACAAGGACGCCAGACTTGATATTCTATTCCAGGGACACGGAGCTGCGGCACATGTGGATGCTAGCAGGATCTTGGATTAGACTCATCATTCATTCCTTCCTAGAGTAGGAATCATCTATCAGTTTCAGTTTTATTTAAGGCTTGTCGCCCAGACTTTTCAGTACAGTTTTCAGATTTATTTATTCAGGTGTTGGATGTTTGTATTGGACTATTTACTTTGGTGACCGATGGTTTATTCAGCATGTAGTTTATTATTTATTCAGTTGATTTATTTCAGACGTGGTGTATGACTCATATTATTTTCGCATGTTATTGGTTGTTTAATTAAAAGATAAAATTTGGCACCAGCTTTTTGGAATACTAGGTGTTTAGTAAGTTTTAAAAAGGTTTTTGACAGTGATGCTAAGGATGAACCAACTAGGATTCCTGTTTTAATTTGGTATAGGACTGATCACCCGATATTTTATTAGGTGGGGTGTCACAGTTTTTCCCGGCACGAAAGAGCTCGAAGATGCCCCTTGAATGAGACTAACACTGATGACACTAGCGAGCCGAAAGTCATAGTGAAACCGCCCAAAGCCGCACCATTCCCTCAACGGTTGGCTCCACCCCCAAAAATGAGCCTCCCGTGCAGATGTGCTAGATGTTCTTAAGAAACTAAAGCTGAATTTGCCTTTTCTCGATGCCATCCAACAAATTCTCGCCTATGCCAAAGTTATTAAAGATTTATTGACGCTGAAAAGAAGGCTAAAGGTGAAAAAGAATGTCTTTCTAGCACAAAATGTGAGCTCTATTCTACTTAACGACCTCCCACCAAAGTTTAAAGATTCGGTTGCACCCACAATTTCGTGCATTATTGGAGAAAATCGAATAGAAAAAGCCTTAATTGATTTAGGGGTGAGTGTTAACATTCTTCCCAACTCCATATATAGGCAGTTCGATTTGGGTGACCTTAAGCCCACACGAATCACTCTTCAATTAGCGGATCGCATAGTGAAGATACCTCGAGGGATTATCGAGGACGTGATAGTCCAAGTGGACACATTCCACTTCCCGGTAGACTTTGTCATTTGGGACACGGAGTCCTCCATCTATTATAGCAATCATGTTCCCGTTATTCTAGGCCACCCATTCTTATCCACGGCTAACGCTTTAATCAATACACGCAATGGGCAAATGCAACTCGCTTTCGGGAGCATGACCCTTGAGACGAACATCTTCAATATTGCTAACCAAGTGGGTAAAGAAGATGAAATACATGTGGTTGATCTCATAGAGGAGATAGTAGAGTAGCACATTAAGAAAACCATTGGTGGGGATGCCTTAAAACATTCCTTGCAATAAGTGATGAGAGTCAAGGTACGTATACCGAATTTGAGTGAGAGGTATAGGAGTTAAAAGCACTATTAGACGAGGGAGCGCCGATTGGGGACTTGAGAGATATTAACTGGGTTTATAGATTCAAGAAGCTACCCGCGAGGGAGTCATCCATGATCCCCTCCGAAGAAAAAATTCCCGCCCTCCAATTAAAGAAACTACCCTCTAACGTAAAATATGCTTATTCAGGGGAGGATGAGACATTTCCTATTGTTGTGTCTTCTAGCCTAGATAAGAGCAAGAGGGTAAGTTGTTATAAATTTTGAGGAAGCACCGAGGTGCATTTGGTCGAAGCATAGCAAATTTGAAACGTATAAGTATCTTGATTTGTACCCATAAAATCCTCCTCTAGGAGGACGTGAAGCCCTCCGGTGAAATGTAAAGAAGATTGAGCCCCACAATGAAAGAGGTTGTGCGAGATGGAATTATTAAGGTATTGGATGCCGGGATCATCTAGCCAATATCGAATAGCAAATGGGTGAGTCCCATTCAAGTCATCCCGAAGAAGTCGAGAATGAATGTGGTCGAGAATGCCAAGGCTGAGTTAATTCCCCAACGTACCACCATCGGGTGGCGCATTTGCATTGATTACCGAAAACTCAACACGGGAACAAGGAAATATCATTTCCCATTACCATTCATTGATCAACTAGTAGAGCGTGTAGTGGGGCACCCGTCTTATTGCTTCCTGGATGGTTTTTCGGATATAACCAAATAGAGGAAGATGTGTTAGACTAAGAGAAGACAACTTTCACATGTTCATTTGGCACATTTGCCTACAAACGGATGTCGTTTGGTTTGTGCAATGCCTCTGCGACTTTTCAAAGGTGTATGCTTAGTCTCTTTAGCGACATGGTTGAAGTTTTCATGGATGATTTTAGCATTTTTGGCCATTCTTTCGACCTTTGTCTTGCGAATCTTGAGAAAGTTCAAGCCTGTATGTGGAAAATAACTTAGTGCTTAATTGGGAAAAATGCCATTACATGGTAACAAAAGGAAAATTTCTTGGCCACATAGTGTCTTCCAAGGGAATCGAAGTAGATAGGGAAAAAATAGATGTCATAGCTGAGCTACCCCCACCTAAATCACTTAAGGATGTGAGCTCTTTCTTGGTCCATGCGGGGTTTTATAGAAGGTTTATCCAGGACTTTAGTGCCATAGCTAGGCTCTTGAGTAACCTCCTTATAAAGTATGCCCCCTTTGAGTGGAACGAAGCATGCCAAGATGCTTTTGATAAATTGAAAGCCATGCTCATTTCGGCTCCCATCATGCAAATTTTGGATTGGTCCCTTCCATTCGAGCTCATGTGTGATGCGAGTGATTACGCGATTGGGGTTGTTTTGGGCCAAACAAAGGATAACAAAGCCCATGTCATCTACTACGTTAGTCAAACTTTAATCGTATCGCAACTCAATTACTCAATCACGGAGAAGGAATTGCTAGTGGTAGTGTTTTCCCTTGACAAATTTTGCTCGTACCTCATTGGTTCAGCCATCACATGTTTTACCGACCATGCGACGCTAAAATATCTCCTCGATAAGAAAGATGTTAAGTCACACTTCATAAGGTGGATCGTACTCCTACAAGATTTTAATCTCTACATTAAAGACAAAAAAGGGGTAAAAAACGTCGTTGTCGATCATATATCCCATCTCTTATCCGATGTGTCTAGTGATCCCATACCCATAGAGGAGTATTTCCCGAATGAGAAAATTTTTGCCACCTCTTACCGTCCTTTGTTTGCGGACATAGTTAACTATCTTGTCATGGGAGTCGTCCCTCTCGATTGGACACCGCAATAAAAGAAGAGGTTCATTACTTTGTCGCGCATGTTTTTCTGTGACGATCCATTTCTATTTAAATATTATGCGGACCAAATCATCCGATGTTGTGTACAAAAGCATGTGGAGGGCACTTTTCCACAAATAAGATAGACGCTAAGATCCTTTAAAGTGGACTCTATTGACCCACAATCTTCTAGGATGTGAACGCTTATTGTAAATCGTGTGATAGGAGTCAAAGGAAAGGAGCTATTACTCGACGATACATGATTCCATTAACCCCTATTCTCATCATTGAGATATTTGATTATTGGGGCATTAACTTCATGGGCTCTTTCCCTCCGTCCTTTGGCTTCCTATACATCCTCGTTGCAGTAGATTACTAGTCTAAATAGGGAGAGGCCATCGCTACCAAAATGAATGACAATAAAGTGGTGATTAAGTCCTTACAAGAACACATACTCTCTCACTTCGATGCTCCGAAGGCAATAATAGTGATAACGGTAAGAATTTTTGCAATAAGCCATTTCAAAAGATTATGAGAAATAATGGAGTTGTTCACAAGGTCGGAATAATTTATCACCCTTAAACGAGTGGGCAAGCCGATCTAGCATATCGTGAAAATAAAAACATTCTTAAAAAAACTGTCAATCCTAACCGGAAAGATTGGTCCCTTAGATTGAATGATGCACTATGGGCTTATTAGACCACATACAAGAATCTCCTCGGGATGTCCCCATTCCGCTTTGTCTATGGCAAGCCATGTCATCTCCCCGTGGAGCTAGAGCACAAAGCTTATTGGGTAATTATGATGTTGAACTACAGTTTGGATAAAGCCGGTGAAGTTCACAATCTTAAATTAAATGAGTTGTAAGAGATGCACAATGATGCGTACGAGAACGCTAAGTTTCCAAAGAACGAATGAAACTTGCATATGATAAGATGATCCTATGCAAGGAGTTTCATTCATGAGAAAAGGTGCTTCTCTATAACTCGAGGTTACATTTATTTCCTAAAAAATTATGGTCTAAATGGACTGGCCCATGTGTTGTGACAAATGTATTTCCCCACAGAGTGGTGGAATTAGAAGATCCAAAGGGGGGAGATACATTCAAAGTTAATGGACAATGCCTAAAGCCGGATCTAGAAGCGTATGTGGAAGAAGCTGACATGATCTAGTTGTCGAACCTCATTTACGGTGTTAAGGGAGCTATAACGAAAAGTTCATCGTACCCCCGACGTGTATGGGGTGACACTTGTGTGCACTAGTTAGTATTAGAGTAGGGTGACACTTGTTTCGTCAGGGCATGAAAATTTTTGAGAGAGTTCATGCGTTGGAATCATTGCGGGAGTGTTCAAAAATTCGAGAGTGGAAGAATTCATGCTTAACAGAGGAGAAGAGAGTTTTTATTCCCAGCGAATCGAACCGGTTCCACTGAACCGGATCGGTTTGGTTTGGCAAAAGTGGAAATAAAAAAGAGGGGAACCGGACTGGTTCTTCCCTAGAACCCGAACCGGTTCGGCCTCTGCATATTTTTGCCCCTTCCCAAGATACTTCCCCCTTCTCCCAATCTCTTAACTTCCCTCCTAATTCGTCTTTTCCCTCCATTCCTTCCCCTTTTCCATCCATTCCTCCCCACTTTTTACATCCAAAGACTCCCCCCCCCCAATCCCCCCACACCACCTATAAAATCCCACCCTCTCCCACCCTTTTCTTCCCACTCTAGCCAAATTCCCTTCATACATACTCTCTCTCTCTCTCTCTCTCTCTCTCTCTCTCTCCAGCATCACATAATTTTCACACGGCCAATACTACACCAAATCTGCACTATTATCATGGTCATTGACCTTGATAAATTGGATTTGTTAAGGTCAATGGCCGTGACAATTCGGGGCGAGACAAATTTTTTTATCACGGACGTGTCACGGTCATTGACCTTGACAAGTCCAATAGAATTGTCACGGTCGTGTCACGGTCATAGACCGTGACCCGTGACCAACCCGTGACAATATTTTAAAAAATTGTCACGGTCAATGATCGTGATAATTCTGGGCAGAATTGAAAAAATTCTGCTGGGCAGTATGGCCACTACCACTGTCCAGCAGTATATTTGTACCTGTTATAACAACTTTGGTTGTACCTATTCAAACATCATATATCCAAATATACCCAAGATAGTGCAAATATATATTCATGACGATATAATCCAAATATTCAAAATATAAACAATATACATGACAATATAATCCAAATATAATTAAAATGTACAAACTTAAAAATAATGTTACTACATATCTTGTGTAAATGTGAGGAGGTGAGTTGGCCACACGATATACGAATTGACACACCCACTAATATATATCGTGTCGCATTGTTCGCGCAACCACAATAGGGAGTTCTCCTTCCCGGGTATCACATGTGTGACGAGCACTTTGGACTCGATCCCTTGAAGTGCACGTCCATGAACTATTCCACCCTCGACGATATTCGGGTCCCTCAACCCCCGCCCTATCCGCTGGCCATCAAATACATCCAATATGAACACTCTCGGCCAACCAAGTGTCGACAATGGTCTAGGGAAGGGAGCCAAATAAGGAAGTGGATCATCGAAATACGCACGTGATGGTGAAGAAGCAGCGAGGTCCACATCCTCGTCCTCCTGTGCCTCGTTCTCCCGCACCTCCTCCTCCTCCTTCCCTTTCCCTTTACCCTTACCCTTTCGGTCTCCGCTCAACTTATGCTTCATGAATGCGTACATATCTTCGACTGTCACCTCCAAACGTGACAGCTTCGCGTCGTGTGAATCCACCGTTCGAGCCAACCCGGTGTCGCTCGTCTCCAATCTGATGATCCTAGATTTGGCCACCCGCGAGCTCACCCCCTTGTCCTCCCCTTGCGATCAGAGCCAAGCACGTGGTTGAGTGCATCTGTGGACAAAGACGCCTTGTCGGCATCAGACTGCGACTCATGCACTTCCTTAAGCTTTGCCTGAAACGACAAAAAGCACATGATTAATAAAATAAGTAAACTAAAAAATTATAACGTAATTAACAAAAATTAAATTGTCGGATTACTTACAATCGTCGTCGCGATGCTCGGGGACACCTCCTTGTCCTTCCCCTTCTTCGTCCGAAGAGCCACATAAGTATCGAGCCTATGTGGCTTATCCCCTGGCCCACTCCCTACCCCCTGAAATAAAATAAAATAAAATAAAATTAGTATCGGCCCCGCAAAGTAAAATAATGAAGAATAATATATTTCTGTAGTTATAGAAAAATTAAATCTTACCTTCATCCTATGCTCCACCTCGGCGTTAGAGGTCCGGTCGGAGTAGTGCACGTCTGTTTTTTTTTTGCCCGATTTTCCCTCCCCGATTGGCGAGATGCCAATTGTCGATCCTCGATCTCATTGTCAATGAAATTTTGCCATTTTGCCAATGAGATCGTCTCCTTGGGCGAGACGGATCCACGCCATTGTATAATGGACTCTCATATTTTCCCAAAGTACCGTGTTCGCATATTTTTCTTCCACGTCCTGTGTTGCTCCCTCAATTGCTCCAAGATGGAATCGCGTAGCTTTGGATCCAAGTTGAATTGTTCCTGTCCAACAAATTCAATTTAAGTTGCGAATAAATATAAATATAAATATAAATATAAATATAAATATAAAATGAAATTGAAATTGAAATTGAAATTGAAATTGAAATTGAAATATAAATATATTACCTGTAGTGCCGCCCAAACAGCTAATTTGAGCTCATATGGCACCTCCTTCCAACTCATAAACCCCGGGCCAATGACCGTCTTTAGCAGCTCGAGGGATCTCGCTAATAGCTCCGATTTGTTCTCGACGGTAATCCCAAATTTTTCATATTTGGGGAGCCTAGGGGCGGAGGAGCCCTCGTAGCCTCCGCTACCACCGAGCCCAGACGACATCATCATCTTCGCCTTAATATCTGAAGGAGACATTTGCTGTAAAAAAATGTTATTAGTACAGATAAAAAAAATGTTAATAGTACACATACACACCCCTACCCCACCCCCACCACACACACGCACACGTCATGCCACTTTTAAAACTAACCAACCCAAGATTTCATCAATTAAACTAACAATTAAAGTATACAATTATTAATTTACTAATTTACACTGAGGGGCAATCCTACTTTCATATAAAATTGGCAATAATTATTAATTTACTTCCATCTAAAACTATATAATTAAAATTACAATTAAAGCTATACAATTTCTTAATTAAAGCTATACAATTGTTAAAATTGCCCCACCACCACCACCCCACCACACCCCTTGCCCCCTTCCCCCCACCACGCACACACTCACACACCTACGCACACACACACACACACACACACCCCACCACCACCACCACCACACCCCTTTATCTACTTCTTTAATCCTTTATATTTATTCTTTGAGATTCTTTTATATTTCAAAAGTCCCTTATCCTCATTATATTTTATCACAATATGCATATCTTATAAGAGAGTCAGGTTTGGCATGAATAATTTGTAATGAAGTCCAGAACGAATCTTACTAAATCAATTGGGGTATTTTCATATTTGTATTACTTTATTACTTTATTATTTATCAATAAAATTATGACATGAGATAATTATAATTGGAGCATACATTTCATTTTCATAAAGGGATAAATCCAACCAAGTACAGAGATTCTACAAGTTAAAGCGAGAATTAAATTTAAGACTTTCTAAAAACATGCATGTGTATGGATTCTACATAGTTGGGCACGAAAGTAACTAATGATATTCCTAAAAACATACAATTGGAAACATTTTGTGAATTTACTAAACTTTATATAATATTATCAAATTCTGTTAAAAAATTATCTAGGGTTTTACCTAATTGAATTAATTTCATGAATAAAATTATTATCACACACGCACCACCCCCACCACACCCCTTGCCCCCCTCCCCTGCCACGCACACACCTACGCACACACACCCCACCCCAACCCCACCACCCCAACCCCTCCCTCCACCACGACCGTGACAACTACATTTGTCATGGCCTTGTCACGGTCAATGACCGTGACAACTCTTTGTCACGGTCATGTCAAGGTCAATGACCGTGACACAAAACGTGTGTTTTATTATCTTATTCATTGCACGATCTTTTATCATCATCTTATCTGTATATTCGTTGCAATTATCTACTTCTTTAATCCTTTATCTTTATATTTATTTTTTGAGATTTTTTTATATTTCAAAAGTCTCTTATCCTCATTATATTTTATCACAATACGCATATCTTATAAGAGAGTCGGGTTTGGCATGAATAATTTGTAATGAAGTCTAGAAAGAATCTTACTAAATGAATTGGGGTATTTTCATATTTTTATTACTTTATTAATTTATTGTTTATCAATAAAATTATGACATGAGATAATTATAATTGGAGCATAAATTTCATTATCATAAAGGGATAAATCCAACCAAGTACAGAGATTCTAGAAATTAAAGTGAGAATTAAATTTAAGACTTTCCAACAACATGCATGTGTATGAATTCTACATAGTTGGGCACGAAAGTAACTAATGATATTCCTAAAAACATACAATTGGCAACATTTTGTGAATTTACTAAACTTTATATAATATTATCAAATTCTGTTAAAAAATTATCTAGGGTTTTACCTAATTGAATTAATTTCATGAATAAAATTATTATCAAATTTAAATATTTATATAATTAAATTTAACATATGAATTCTAGAACTTTTGTAACATTTACACAATTTTAACTATCACTAACCTTGCATTCATGCTAAGGTTTATATAGTTTTAATAAATTATAACAAAATATTATCATATTTTTAGTTAGAAAATTCCACCCCCACCCCACCACCCCACCCCCTTCACCCCTCCCCCCACCACACCCCACCCCACTACCCCCTTCCCCCCTCCCCCACCACACACAACCACACACATATATACACACACATACACACATATATACACATAGCCCACCCCTCCCCCCACCACACCTGCACCACCCCACCCCCATTACCCCCTTCCCCCCTCCCCCACCACACACCACCACACACATATATACACACACATACACACATATATACACACACATACACACATACATATACACACATATATATACACACATACACATACACATACACACACATATAGAAATGAAAGAGAAAGAGAGGAAAAAAAAATATACCTTAGAGAGAGAGAGAGCAGAAATCGCTTAGAGAGAGAGAGAGAGGGGGGGAAAACCAAAAAAGGTGGGAAAAAAAGAAGGCTAGGGAATTTTTTACTGCAGAAGTTGTCACGGTCGTGTCAAGGTCATTGACCATGACAATTCTTTGTCACGGTCGTGTCAAGGTCAATGACCGTGACACAAAACGCGTGTTTTATTGTCACGGTCAATGACCTTGACAAGGGTGGTCGGCTGAAAGGTGACAATTTTGTCATTTTGGTGTAGTGCAACCGAGATCCACCCTTCAAGTACACCTCCATCGAAGTCCTCCCCGATGGTAATGGGGACTTCCGTTCTCACATTGAACGATAATGGTGCGAGCGGTTTTTCAGCCCCTTCCGTAAACTCCATATTGAGCGCCTCATTAAACGGGAGGAAATTCCCTACACCGTCACTAAACTTTTCAGCATTAGGGGTGGTGCCAATTCTTCAACGAAGCCCACGAGGTGGTATGGGAAGAGGAGGTCCGGTCTTTCTATAGCTTCCTCATCCTCACAGGGGAGTTTGAGGCCCAAGCTTTCATTGATGGATGACCCACTCCCTTATCCATGACATTTTGTCCCAAAAGCTTGCCACCAAGGGGGTTTCGATCCTGGAATGATTTGACTACCCAAGTGTCGCTGCACCCGTGCCCAAAAGTACATGCATAACCCGGCTTACACCCGATGAACATTAGGTTCGAGAAACTTTTCCGATGGAGTGCCTAAATGATAAGGCCCATATCACCTTCCATATTGTTTGTGCCAACCTCCTCCAAACATCTAAAGATTCGGAGATGCACCCTCAACAAGCTACACTCGTCTACCACCTCTTTGATCCCAACACTACCATTCACCTTGGCCACACATTCTATGCCGACATACTCTACGCGGCCTTGGACCAAAAAAGGTACGGCCCCTCTCCCATATTCCTGACTCATGACCTCTATACTCGTCAACACCGGCATAAAGCAACCCCGGGCATTTCCTCGCCTCCCAAAGCCCATTGGACAGGAATCACGCAATCGAAGTGCGAAATAACGGGAGGTTATAAGAGCAGCCACGGTAGAGCCTGATGATTCTGATGAAGAGGAGGAGGATTCTGATGAGGAGGAGGAGGAAGAGGAAGAAATAGAGGACGTAGAAATGGTGGAAGGAACCGAGGAAGAGTATGATGAAGCAGCCGATTCTGACTATGAGCCGGTGGGAGAGGATATTGATCGACACATTTCTGCGCTGGAAACACACTTTGACAGTTTCATTAATGAATACCGTATTGACTAACAAGCATACCATAAAGCGTACCAGCGCAATACGAGTATGATGCATGTATCGACTGCATATGGGTGATCCTCCATCGTCCTATTTTTACGACCCATATGACACAAATGCCCCCAGTACATCCCACCCACCCCCTCAGTAGCAAGTTCTTGGTTTTGTTATTTGTCTTTTGTAGTTCTTCACATCTTATGTCCTTAAATGCTTATATTTTGTAGTGGGGAACTTTGGACTTCCTATCCTTGCATTTCATATACGTGCTTGTGATTATTGTGCATTTTGTCATTTGTTCATTTTTATGCATTCTCTCTCTAATTTTGATTTCAGTCCTTTTGCATCAAGACTTTGCAAAATTCTAAGTTAGGGGGGTACGCATGCGCTTCAAAATTTCACAAAGTTCAAAATGCCCCAAAACAAAAACAAAAAATAGAAAATTTCCAAAAATAAAAATTTAAAGAAATCCAAAAAGGCAAAAATATTTTCTTTAAAATAAATAAAAATTAGAATTTAAATTTTTCAAAAATGTCACAATTTTTAAGTCTCAAATTGTAAAAATTCAAATGCACTAAGCCGAAATTGACCAAAGATGGAAATTGAAAGAAAGTTGACGACTTTACGAATAAGTGTGGAGATTAATTAACCCGGTGAGATTTCAAGCCTTTCACTTTTTCCGAGTAATTAAATCAATCTCAGTTAATGGTTAACTTAACGTTCAATTCAGCACTTAAAATAAGTCGTTGATGATCTCTAAATTTTATCTTTGATCGGTTCTGGAAAATAAGTGAGATGTTGTCTTAAAAGTTTGCTAAAAAATATCTCTAAACTAAATTAATCTCGAGACTCATATGGTAATGTAATTAGTAATTCGGACAATGAAATAGGCTCTCGTTTGTAACCCAAAAATATTATCCATAAAAAGTTGTTAAAAATCATCCTTTTTCTACCCAATTTGAGCCGAATAAAAGTTTCCCAATTTCGTTTGTAACTCGAAAAAAACATATAGCCCGGAATTGTGAAAATGGAAAATTTAGAAATTGAGTCCAAAC
The DNA here is from genome assembly GCA_949130495.1 of Sambucus nigra. NCBI lineage: Eukaryota > Viridiplantae > Streptophyta > Magnoliopsida > Dipsacales > Adoxaceae > Sambucus > Sambucus nigra. The sequence goes on along the minus strand of OX422221.1, from coordinate 358,830,652 downwards.
AGTGCAATTAAAAGAAGCAAGAAAAAAATGGTATAATGCTTAACAAAATAGCAAGAAAAGAAAATTGTGAAAAATAGAAAAAGAAGAGAAAAATGAGCAAAAGCCCGAAAAAGCACTAATGGACATCCTAAGTAAATTTTTCAATTTCGAATTTTCCAACAAATCCCAATTTTACCCAATACACCTTAAACCCGAAAAGGTCCTAACCGAGTCTGAGTTTTGAAATTAATTACCACGTGGAGAGCTAAGATACAAAAAAATAATAAGAGAGATTAATTGGTGTAAAAAAGAGACAATGTTCTTGTTTCCCAATGACCATAACCCGATGAAGAGATCTTTTCACCCCTAAATTTTCGTCTTTTAAGTTTGTGTACGTGAATTTGCATTCCATTACATTTACACTTATAAATCACGCATACCGAGAGAAATGGTCACAATTCGAGTGATTCGTTTGTGAGAGCATCCCGTGAGAAATTGAATCAAAATGAATTTCTGAAAAGTAACGTAATGGCCAATCGGTGGAAATTTGCGGTTTGATTTTCGGCTTCGCACAGACACACACTGTGATTTGAGACTTGTGAATAAAAATTTGTGGGGACTATTTTAAGAAAAGTTTAAATTGTAAAAATTTTAGGTATTTTGAATTTTCTTTGAGTCAAAAATGAATTTTGTGGATATATTCACTGCAAACCCACACGAGACAGAACTCGTCGTACTAGAATGACTTAGGGGTTTAAAGGTTTTTTGCATATGCTAAATGCAATCGTATGCCCGCGAAAGAGGTATTATATCCCAATAAGACATTTGATAACAGTTTGACCTTGTTTTGATTCTTTTACATTGATCAGGACGAGCAAAGTTCTAAGTTAGGGGGGTTTTGATTAGGCATAAATTCTTCGTATTTATCCCTATAATTTAGATTCTTTTAGCCTTTCGTGCGATGTAGCTCGAGTTGATTTATCTCATATCATTTCCAATGAAATTTTCTAACGAGTACACCGATTTTCGTTTATTTCGCATAGATTTTGCAGGTATTTAGTGCATGAGAAGAAAGAAAGAAATCGAAATAAAGAAGGAGGAGAAAAAAAGAAAAGTCGAAGGGTAAAAGTGTAAATTTCATCTGGAATTCGGAAAAGAAGCCTAAAGAAGAGTTGAAGACCTCACATCTACGAACGCATAGGAAGAAACGGCATTTAAATCTGAGCTCGGGATCACGAGTTATGAAGCTTAAAAGTTGAGAGAAAAATCACACGGAAAGGGAAATTTCTGAAAAGACCAAACCGAACCCATAGAGGATAAAAAGAACTGATTCGGATGCTGGCCAAACTTTCTGTGAAGATCGAACCGAACCTATAGAGAGAAAAACGAACCGGTCTGATAGTGAAGAAACTTTCTGTAATAGGAGAACCGAATCGACGGATCTGACCAAATCGGTTCGTCTGTCGAATTTCATCATTATCCTCTTCCAAGATTAGAGTTGTGCATGGTTGAAACTCTTGTAAAAATGTATTCTTTTTATTCCAACGTATATCCAGACTTAAGGGAGTTCATATCCATAGTTTTTTAGCATAGTTTTAGAGAGAGAAAGTAGTGAAGAACCCTAGGAGCTCAAAGTTGCAAATTTGTGATTCCCAATTCAGATTTCCTTAGTAAAGTTTGTTTCTTATTCTTATTTATTATTTAAGTTCATTAATCATTGCATGGTTTAATTGTTTCTAATAGTTCATAGATTATCTATTTCTTTCAAGCTTAAATTTCATCATGGTTTTAACTTCCTGCACAGTAGAAATCATCATTGTAGTTAATTGCACCATGCTAGGCTAGATTTCTCAGGGTTGGGATGCTTAAACCCAACCCTATGTAGTTTGAACGAATAGAAAATTAGTGTTATGAATTAAATAATGATTGAATTGTGTGGTGTGGTGATCACAACTATCGTAGGTCTTTTAACCTCATTTGCCCTAGGTAACCAAGGTGTTTAAGAATGCGATACGCGTGTTAGCTACTTCAACAATGTTTTATTCTTGCTCTTGATTACGTATAATGCGGGCTTGTACCCTCATATATGTAATGCTTGAGATTAATAAAGACCAAGTTTAATCACTTTTGTAATTCAGAAACTTGTTTTGTATCCGGTAAACATACTAGGGTTCGGGAGATTGTATTCCAACCAACTTTCATCATTCATATTTAATCAATTTCAATATTTTTGGTTATGCTCACATACTTTAGTTAGTAAGTTTAATTTAGTTAATAGAAAGCGGTTTCCAAATTAATCACCTTTTCTTTTCTTTTCAGAGTCAATTTAGGGTTAGTCATCTTTCCTACGTTGTAACGAGTGTTAGTCCAATTTCCCTGAGGATTCGACCCCATCTTACCGGGTTATTACTTACATGATCGGTTTTCACTTGAACCATAATTACCATGCACTAGAGACACATTTTTAATCGCGTCACCAAACATGTAAAATGAAAAAACCTTAGCAAGAGTTGAGCTAAGTCACCAAGAAGTTGTGATTTTTAAGAAATAGTAATTGACTTATATCATGTTTTGGATTAGTTTTAGGATGCGTATAATGTTCATTTTAGCTTAAAACTATGGGTTTTATTCCTATTGGGTTAGTATAGGACTTGGGTAGTGTTTAAGGCCTATTGGAGATGATTTGAGGCTCATTTAAATAAGGCCCATACATGGTCTAAGCCTAATTTCGTGGATTAAGCTTGAGAGAAGGAACTTCGTGAGGAGAAGAGGAATTGAGAGATTCTTAGCTTAATTTCTCCAGAAATTTAATTGAGGCAGGTTTATTTAAAGTTTGATTATGATGACTTTTGTGTTAGAATACTTATATTCATTGAAATGTAATTCAAATCTAATTACAATCTAATTTAGATGTTTAATTAGTTAATTTTGTAATTAACTTAATTACAATAATAATCATGTCAATTACATAATTCTGAAAATGATTGATTCCTTAATGAATTCGAGATTGATTTGTTAAAAAGTTGTTAGGAATTAATTATACATTGTTAATCCATTAACATCCCCGTGTTAATTGAATCATTTCCATGTAAACCTGAATTTAATTAAAGATATATTTAGAAAAGTAACGGTTTTTTATATTAAATCTAAAATTTCCATTGTCAAACTTCATTAAAAAATCGTATAAAGAGGTTAGACTTAGGTTAGGATCATATATCTGAAGTGAATTTGATGTTTGGGGATAGTCTAATATTTGAATGAAGCTTTAGTAATCCATTAATGGAGTTTTAAAGAGAGAAATGGGAGTTTAGAGGGGATGAATCCCATGATAAGGAGAAGGGTCAACCTACAGTTCAAGTCGATCGATCGTCCCTAGTTGTCGATCGATTGTCCCCTTGGGTTTAACCTAAGGCTCGATCGAGGATTTATTTGGTTGGATTTTGGAACATGGGGATAGTTTAGGATGGACTTTAATTTATTTATTCATCTAGGATTATATGATTATTTACGTGACTATTTTCCTTATTTGTTTATACACTAGATATATATCATGTAGTATTAATATGGATCTTTTAGTTATATTCAATCGTGATGGATAATACTTAATCATGGGTTCACTGGGCTTGGTTTAGGTGCATGTGATATTTAGAGTTGTTTCGGTTAGGATAAACTTAAAGGCAACTAAAATATGAGAGAAAAATGTGTAATGATATTGTAGCCCAAATTCAGTTATAATATAATTCAACTTAAACTTTCTCTTAAAGTTATTGTTGACTTTACTTTCAGTACCTATGTCGCCATTGCAGCCTTAGCCCTGATCTCTCTATTTGTATCTCATTTGTTATTTCCTATCTAGGATATAGGTGTTGGGACTACGTGACCACTCTTTTTCACTCTTTATATTCAGTCGAGTCGGATTTAAGTATTAGTTTTATTTCAGCGATTCTGATTATAAAGATAATTATTGTTTTGTGGTGCAAAACTTTATTACCGTCAATTTTGGTATCATATGTGATTAGGCTTCCACTTACTTATGTTATGTTATTTACTTTATGCATTTTCCCTTTTTATCAGTCATGCTTAGAATGATACCTAATTGTAAAGACTTGTGTATTATTTATTTTAGATTTGATCAACATGTTATTAGATTTTATGGGGTGTCACAGTTCACACATTCAACAGCTTCATAGGTAGACTTGCCAACAACTTAATTATAGGCATAAATTTGAGTTAGCTCGGCTCTAGATCTATAGTTTGAAGGTTTCGGTTAAGGGTTTACACCTATCTCACCTATCTAATCGTCAACTCATTTTTTGGGTATTATATGAACTTGTTCTTAGTTTAAGTGGAATTCTGGGTGAAATCACTATTCATCATCATATTTCTACCAGTTTGATTAAAAAATCACCACTAGTTCATCCCTAAATTTGTTTATTCAGTAGCAACATTCACTCGAATCTCAATTTTTTGTGTCTACTATTCACTCTCTTTTTTAGTGTTTTATGTGTTGAATACTTTTTCTAAAACACAAATCCGTTAGTCAAAAAATGTCATCAGGTGTAGCATCGCCACAACCTCCTAGTGGAATACATGCTTCAAGTAATGAACCACCATCAGATGTGGAAGAGCTCACCAGAGAGATAAGAATGATGATAGGAAACCAGGAGCACATGAAATCACATATGATGTCTCTTACCTAGACATTAGTATGAAGACCATCTGAAGGGGTTACTAACCCACATACTCTGACAGTCAGGGGTATTCAAAATCCACCAAAAGGGTCAATTTAAACTCTAAGAAAAGTTGGGACATCACGGATAAGATTCAAGAATGTGAAAAGACCCCATCAACTCTAAATGACATACTAAGGGGAGAATATGAGTGATGAAGGTCCAACCGTAAAAGACAAGGAGGATGAAGGCAAGGTTGATTCCTAGACTAAAAGTCGAGGAGACTAGTCTTATAAAACATGTAAAATTTCTTTATCCCTAAAATAATTTGGTAACTTGGACAAAGCATATGTCACATCATAGGGTTAGTGTTTTCATTAGGCTTAATATGCTAACAACCTTTGAAAGGCTACGATCCAGGCATCGTGCCCCTCCTGCTGCTCACAACTGGTGTGATACGAGGCAACATTTTGAGGAACATAGGGGAATACTTACCCTAAGGGTTTCATCCTTCGTTGAACCTCAGGATCTGTCTCGTACTCTGAATAACAGGAGCAGACAATAATCGAGGAAAGCAATGTATGAAGATAATCATCCAAAAAGTGATAAGCCTTGGAAAATTTCCATTCAAAGGATTGGAAATAAGTTTGGGGATTTAATGAAGAGTAAGAACCCCTTGGAAAGGGGATACATGGAAGGGTCACCCTTTGTCCCTGTGATTGTTAGCTATCCCACTCTTATGAAGTTCAAACCTCCAGTGGTGATACTAAGGTATGATGGGAACTCAAAACTAATTCATCATGAAGATATGTACCATTTTTCTACTTATATCAATCTGTGTCGGATGAAATGAGATGCTGACCATTATTAGGCATTGTCATTAGGGTAACACACGTGTGGTACACAAGCATGCGTAAAGTTCATTCCAGATTTTTTAAAATGCTTACAGATAATTACATATGCAACTATTGCTTCAGCCTAAAACTGGCTAGAAGGGTGAACTACCTCCTCAATGTCCGACATGAGAAATGAGAAACACTTAAATACTTCATCTCTATGTTCAACAAAGAGAAGTTCGAAGTTGTCGATAACGACGAAAAAATCGCAATGATAGCCCTCATTAATAGTCTCTTGCCTGGACAACTATATTGGGAACTTTCATATGACCCTCCTACCATACTTAATGAAATTATGGAAAAGATTGGGAAAGTCATGGTAGTTGAAGAAGTGATGGCTATTAAAAAAGGAGAGCTCAAAGAAGATGGGTCGAGAAAGTCTTCTCAGGACAAAGATAATGATAAAGGGGGTAATAAGTCTCATGACAAGTCAAGAAAAATGTTCACCTGCTACACACCCCTTACTGCACAAGTCCAATGTATCTTGAATGAAATAAAGGATGAGGAGGAAATTAAATGGTCCAGAAAATTGAAGTCATCGCCAAACTAAAAAAATAAAAATAAGTACTTTGAATTTCTCAAAAATAATGGACATGATAATGATAATTGCTATGCTTTCAAGGATGAGATTGAAAAGCTTATCAAGAAGGGCTAGCTAAAAAAATTTGTGGATCAGAATGGTCATCCTTTAGAAAAAGGGAAGAGGCATGGATCTCTTGCACGAGATAAAAAAAAAGAATGTAAAAAGCCAAAAGTAAGGGATTGCAAGAATGATTGATGAAGATATAGAGTTGTTTGAGAAGTCTAAAGGTCCCATGGGAGGCCTACAGTTGATTTTATTCAGCATGTATGTGATTTTAGGAGGAGGAGTTGGTGGAAGAACTAAACCAGCCGACAGATTAGCATACGTGGGAGAAGCGAGAGCTGGCGCTAGACGAATAGATCTAAATCATACGATTAAAAAAGGAAGAAAAAGTCATCCTAGGAATGTGAACATCAATCAATTGATCATTGGTATTTCTAGGATGGACTTCTAGAACATCTTTTACCCATATAATGACCCATTAGTCGTGAGCCTGATGGTTCGTTAGTATAATGTTTCTCTTACTCTTGCTGATGGAGGAAACTCAACATATGTAATCTTTTGGAACTATTTCAAGGATTTGAAGATAAATGTGACATGGTTCAAACCTTATCATTAACCCCTCATCGACTTCAATAAGGAGAAAGTTTTCCCCTTCGGCATGGTGAAATTGGATGTTTCCATGGGTAAATAGCCAAAATATTTGATAAATAAAGTGAACTTATTTTTCATAGATCATTATGTGATATTAGCTTATAACATTATTTTGGAATGAGTCTCCTTAAAATAATTTAAATTTGTCCCTCTATTGTTTATTAGATGATGAGGTTTTCTATTCATTTTGGGGTAGGAGAGGTATGCGGAAATCATATTAAAGTAAGATAATGTTACTTCACATCTGTAGATCAGAGGTAAGATGATAAGATGAAGACTACTTTGTATAACATTAATACACTTAACCCGAGGGACGAGAAGAAATTAACAAGGGGGCAACAGAGCAGGTAGAATTGGTAGTTCTCGATGAAAAGAGCCCTAAAAAATTGCGTAAATTGGCTCATCCTTAAAACCCAATGTTAAAGTTAAGATGATTAAGCTCCTAAAAGAGAGAAAGAACATCGTCGTATGGTCACATAAGGATATGCTAAGGATAGATAGAAAAACCATATGCCATCACCTAGGTGTGGACCCTTCGGCTAAGGAAGTTAAGCGAAAGAGGAGGCAATTTTCCTTGAATTGGTACAAGATCATTTAAAACGAAATGAAGAAGATTCTAAGTGCAGGTTTCACAGAAGAAACCAAGTATACCTCATGAATATCCAATGTGGTGCTCATTCAAAAAAAAGGAAAATGGCATATACGCATCGACTTCACCAACCTGAATATAAGGAAAACAAAAGATAATTTTTCTTTGCCTAGGATAAATCAAATTATTGATGCTACTACAAACCATGAACTCGTGAGATTCATGGATACATACATCGGGTACAACCAAAAATCCATGAATGAGTACGATGAGGAGAAAACCTCATTCATAATGGGAAAATGCTTAAAGAATGCAAGAGCCACGTACCAGTGGTTGGTGAACAAAATTTTTGAACACAATATAGGCCAAATAATCGAAATCTATGTATATGGCATGATAACTAAGATCCTTAAAGCGAAAGATCATGTGAAAGATTTAGACAATACTTTTGATACTATAGATTAGCACCAAATAAAGCTAAATCCATCCAAACGCATCTTTGGGGTGGTAAAAACCCGCGTAATTTTGGGCTATTTTAATTAATTTCTGGAAAATGGAGGAAAATAAAGTTTTTGATAAAATTATTTTTATTGCTCAAATATGTTGAATATTATTTTTAAAGGCGAGAATTTCAAACGGTTTCAAAAACGGAGTTAAAACGGGTTTTAAAATGATTTTAAATGTTTTTAACCCTTGGAGTTGTTTTAACTTCCAAGTCTTCATTTCTTTGACTTATTTAAAGGAGTCTTTTGGATTCCAACTCTTCATTTCTTTGCATTATAAAAGAAAGTCATGGGCAACCTTTTTAACCTACTTTTGGCACAAATTTTGGCAGTAAATATATTTTATATTCCTCTTCTTTTTATATACACATTGGCCCTTGAGATTTGTGAGTTCCAACCTTAGATTAGAGGTGTTCTTGGGGCTATTTTTGTTAGAGGTTCTTGGAGGAGCTTCTGTAGATATTTTGTGTTGATCTTGAGGATGTGATCGTTGGTTTCTCATCATGGTTTGAGGTATGGGGTTTTACACAATATGCACCTTAAATCTCGCGAGTGTCATTCTCTTTGATTTCATGTTTAATTGAACTCATATTTGAATTGATAAATTCATTGAAATCTGGAAAATAATTTTTGAAATTATTTTGATTCATGTGGTATCATTATATTATTGTTGAGCACGTTGTCATGAGATTTTAATATGGCACGGATGTTGTGAACCCGCCAAAATACCTATTCCCGGGCTATGACTTGATAAAGCATATGCGAATGGGGTGAGGCCTGGTTACCCATTGATGTGTTGTTGAGAAATTATATTGATAAATGCTTTGAGATTTTCATTTTGATTTGAATATTAGTACTCGTGTTGTTACGCTTTGTTCATCGTTAATATAATTGTTGAGCATCTTTCCTGTCGTATTGCGTACTTCCCCATATTTTCTTTTAGTGGCAGGTTAGCGCGAATTTTGGGGAGCTATGGAGATTGATTTTAGCGAGGAATGTTTCGAAAAGATTTGTATTATTTTGATGTATAGAGCTTTGGAGATTTGTATTTTATTTTCGAGTTAGTTGTTGTATGTAATTCGAGAGACTTGTTGTAATTGAAGAGATTGAGATTAGTGGATTTATATTATTGTGGGTTTATTTAGATGCTCTATACCTTGTCACTTGTGGATTTGGATTTATTTTATTGCATTAGCGCTCCGTTCGCTCTCCCCGGGCGGGCGGGGTGTTACAAATGGTATCAAAGCTTAGGTATACGGAAACCCTCGGGTCTTAGGTTTTGGATTCATTGCGTGGTTAGCAATTTTTGGATATAGCAAATTTTAGGTGATATTCGTGATAGGCATCTAGAATAGATGTGAGGAATTTATTTTTGGAGACGAAATTATTTTTGGAGATTGTTAGCCTGATTTTTTAGAGTTAGGCATTTGGCGAATTTCGAGGGCAAAATTCCATTATTAGTGGGGAAGTGTAATAACCCGCGTAATTTTTGGGGTATTTTCAAAATAAAGAGGAAAAATAAAGTTTTTGAAAAAATTATTTTTATTACTCAAATATGTTGGTTATTATTTTTAAGGCGAGAATTTCAAACGGTTTCGAAATCAGAGTTAAAACGGATTTTAAAATGATTTTTAAATGTTTTTAACTCTTGGAGTTGTTTTAACTTCCAACTCTTCATTTCTTTGCCTTATTTAAAGGAGTCTTTTGGATTCCAACTCTTCATTTCTTTGCATTATAAAAGGAAGTCATGGGCAACCCTTTTAACCTACTTTTGGCACAAATTTTGGCAGCAAATATATTTTATATTCCTCTTCTTTTTATATACACATTGGCCCTTGAGATTTGTGAGTTCCAACCTAAGATTAGAGGTGTTCTAGGGGATTTTTTGTTGGAGGTTCTTGGAGGATATTTTGTAGATATTTTGTGTTGATCTTGAGGATGTGATCATTGGTTTCTCATCATGGTTTGAGGTATGGGGTTTTACACAATATGCTCCTTAAATCTCGCAAGTGTCATTCTCTTTTATTTCTTATTAATTGAACTCATATTTGAATTCTTAAATTCACTGAAATCTGGAAAATAATTGTTGAACTTATTTTGATTCATGTGGTATCATTATATTGTTATCAAGCACGTTGTCATGAGATTTTAATATGGCACGGATGTTGGGCACTCGCCAAAATTCCTGTTTCCCGGGCTATGGCTTGATAGAGGATATACGGATGTGGTGAGGCCTGGTGACCCGATTAAAGTGTTGTTGAGAAATTATATTGATAAATGCTTTGAGATTTTCATTTTGATTTGAATATTCGTAGTCGTATTGTTACGCCTTATTGCTAACTTATTTTTGTTGAGCATCTTTCCTGTCGTATTGTGTACTTCCCCATATTTTCTTTTAGTGGCAGGTTAGCGCGGATTTTGGGGCGCTATGGAGATTGATTTTAGTGAGGATTATTTGGGAAAGATTTGTATTATTTATTTTGATGTATAGAGATTTAGGGATTTGTATTTTATTTTCGAGTTAGTTGTTGTATGTAATTCGAGAGATTTGGTATTTAATTTGAAGAGATTTGAGATTAGTGGTTTCTATTATTATTGTGGGACTTAGATGCTCTATACCTTGTCACTTGTGGATTTGGATTTATTTTATCGCATTAGCGCTCCGTTCGCTCTCCCCGGGCGGGCGGGGTGTTATAAATGGTATCAGAGCTTAGGTATACGGCAACCCTCGGGGCTTGGGTTTTGGGTTCATTGCGTGGTTAGCAATTTTTGGAGATAGAAAATTTTAGGTGATATTCGTGATAAGTTTCGAGATTAGAGGTGAGGAATTATTTTGGGAGACGAAATTATTTTTGGATATTGTTATCCTGATTTTTGAGAGTTAGGCATTCGGCGAATTTCGAGGGAGAAATTCCATTGTTAGTGGGGAAGTGTAACAACCCGCGTAATTTTGGGCTATTTTAATTAATTTTTGGAAAATGGAGGAAAATAAATTTTTTGATAAAGTTATTTTTATTGCTCAAATATGTTGAATATTATTTTTAAAGGCGAGAATTTCAAACGGTTTCAAAAACGGAGTTAAAACGGATTTTAAAATGATTTTTAAATGTTTTTAACTCTTGGAGTTGTTTTGACTTCCAACTCTTCATTTCTTTGACTTATTTAAAGGAGTCTTTTGGATTCCAACTCTTTATTTCTTTTCATTATAAAAGGAAGTCGTGGGCAACCTTTTTAACCTACTTTTGGCACAAATTTTGGCAGCAAATATATTTTATATTCCTCTTCTTTTTATATACACATTGGCCCTTGAGATTTGTGAGTTCCAACCTTAGATTAGAGGTGTTCTTGGGGCTATTTTTGTTAGAGGTTATTAGAGGAGCTTCTGTAGATATTTTGTGTTGATCTTGAGGATGTGATCGTTGGTTTCTCATCATGGTTTGAGGTATGGGGTTTTACACAATATGCACCTTAAATCTCGCGAGTGTCATTCTCTTTGATTTCATGTTTAATTGAACTCATATTTGAATTGATAAATTCATTGAAATCTGGAAAATAATTGTTGAAATTATTTTGATTCATGTGGTATCATTATATTATTGTTGAGCACGTTGTCATGAGATTTTAATATGGCACGGATGTTATGAACCCGCCAAAATACCTATTCCCGGGCTATGACTTGATAAAGCATATGCGAATGGGGTGAGGCCTGGTTACCCATTGATGTGTTGTTGAGAAATTATATTGATAAATGCTTTGATATTTTCATTTTGATTTGAATATTTGTACTCGTGTTGTTACGCTTTGTTCATCATTAATATAATTGTTGAGCATCTTTCCTATCGTATTGCGTACTTCCCCATATTTTCTTTTAGTGGCAGGTTAGCGCGGATTTTGGGGCGCTATGGAGACTGATTTTAGCGAGGATTGTTTGGGAAAGATTTGTATTATTTTGATGTATAGAGTGATCGAGCGGTAAAAGTGTGTTCGTGTGAGGACACAATCGTTGTGTGTTTCGCCGCCGCGATGCAAAAACCTAAACTACTACTACACTTGCGAGGCAAGCACAGTGGTAAGTCGGGTATCGTAAGAAATCCACAGGGAGTGATTGAATTTTAGATTTTAATTGTTTTAAAACTTCAGGAATAAAAGTGTAAAATAAATAAATGAAAAGGTGATGGTTGGTTATGGTGGAAAAAGAAAAGAATAAGTTACGCTACACAAAAGTAAAGCGAGAATCGGGATCGCATTCTACCACACGGATCGAAACAACTACTAATTAGAGTTAAGGCTCGAAAGCATTTAATCAAGCATAATCAATTAAGCATAAACATCACACAATAAGGAATTTAACCCAAAGTTGCGAGATTAAACATTTAACCAAAAATGGTCACACGCGGATTAAATTCGGATTGTCGCTATAAACACTAAAGTTGCGTGACAAATAAAGTTAAACGCATAACAATCCAACTTTAATACGCGCGATTTTAATTAAATGCAATTTTACACGAAACCCTAAATTTTGAGGTCCAAACCCGTAAATGGCGGAACACAACCCCGACCCTATTTATCTAAGGGCAAGACATAAATGAAACTAATTAACAAAGCAATAAACTAATTAAGCAAGAAATAATTTAATCTAGGCAAGAAAGTAAAGAAAGCAAGTAAATGAAAGCATGTAAATTAATGGAAGCAAGAAAATAATGAAATACAACTTAAATTAATAAGCTTACATACATCAAAGTGGGCAAAACACCCAAAGTGGCGGAGTAGGGCAAAGCTCCATACAAACCCTAAACTAATGTGAAATGTAAGATATCTCTTCAAAATGAAGAGAAAGAGGATTTATACAAAACAAATCCCATGGAAAACTTGTAAATAAAAGGGGAGAAAACAAAATATCAGCAGGGCCGAATCGATTCGGCTGGTCCGAATCGATTCGGTAAGGAGGTTCCTCGACACTGACAGAGGGGCGAATCGATTCGGGATAAATCCGAATCGATTCGGAATGGTGGGCGAGTCGATTCAGCTTGTCCGAATCGATTCGAAAATAGAGGAACCGGCATACTATCCCCAACAGAATCGATTCGCAAAGGGGCGAATCGATTCGGACCTACAGGTCTTGAATTTTTCCCCTGTTTTTGGTTGGTTTGAAATTATCTTCCGCTCAAAAGCCTGTAACTTCTTCGTTCGGACTCAGAATTGCGCACCGTTTGCGGCCACACGAAGCTTGTTCAGAGGGATTCAACTTTCGTGAAGACATTGGTCCAGTTACCCAAATTGTGAAATGACTAAATTACCCTTGCGCGTGCGATTGTGTACGGAACTTCGCCGGAATGCATCCAACTTCATACTTAGCACCTGTAATCCCTACAAAAGCCCAAAAATACCTCATATAGCATGTTATCATATAAAATGGAGGTTGTCTGATTATCGAGCATAAATATAGGAATTAAGGTACCCGAGGGGGCTAATAACGCGTACGTTAACGGGTGAAATACGAAATATTTACGCCGTATCATAGAGCTTTGGAGATTTGTATTTTATTTTCGAGTTAGTTGTTGTATGTAATTCGAGAGACTTGTTGTAATTGAAGAGATTGATATTAGTGGATTTATATTATTGTGGGTTTATTTAGATGCTCTATACCTTGTCACTTGTGGATTTGGATTTATTTTATCGCATTAGCGCTTCGTTCGCTCTCCCCGGGCGGGCGGGGTGTTACAGGTTCTAAAAAATTTCTTAACTTCATTATGAACCAAAGAGTAATATGAGCTAATACAATAAAAATTAAGGATTTGATTGACATGATGCCATAGAGAAACCAAAAAGAGGTTCTGATGCTCACAAGCTGCATAGCGGCCTTAAACAAATTTATTTCAAGATCCAATAAAAAAATGCCTACCATTCTTCAAAGTACTGAGGAAATCCTCCTTCATTGTCGAATAAAATGAAGAATTTGAGAAAGCATTTCAAGACTTGAAGGTTTTCTTGGGTTCTGCGCCTTCGTTGTCCTTATACGATGAAAATATATACTTATATATGGTTGTTTCTGAATCAGCGGTAAGTGTTACAATGGTTTGGATAGACCAAGAGGCTTTGTAGCCAGTATTTTATACAAGCAAATTATTTAAAAGGGCAGAGATTTGGTACCCCAAGATCAAGAAATTAGCAGTTTCACTCATCAACACCGCGAGGAAGATGCAACCGTACTTCCAAGTTCATGAAATTATGATGTTGATTGATCAACCTCTTAGCCAAATCATACATAAACTAGAGAAGTATGGTCGGCTTATGGCATGGTCCATTGAACTAGGACACTAGCCTTGTACTATGATTAAAGGCCGAGCTTTGCCAAATTTTCTTAAAGAATTCACTTGGGAAGAACCGAGTTTGGTTAAGGAAGGTTCATCCTTTGAGCCAGGACCTTCAACCATAACCTCGGCTCCAGTAATAAAGGATCCCTCTCAAGCCTTAGCTTCGGACAACACAAGTTAGGATCTAAGAAAAGGAACTGGAATTATCAATGATAAAAACACATATATGACCTCAAATGGCCATCAAAAGGAAGACTATGAACTATTTTTTTTAGCTACATGTTTGGAAATTATATATGGTAGAGTCCTATTGTGCGACAAGAAGTGGTACGGGAGTCATACTTTCGACCCCAGATGAAATAGACATTAAGTATGCCCTTCGATATATCTTCTCAACCTATAACAATGAGGCAAAGTATGAAGCTATAATTACAGGATTTAATATTTCTTTGTCAATTGGAGTGAATCAATAGTGATTTATAGCTGGTGGTCCGTTAGATATTAAGGGAATATAAAGATAAATATGAGAAAATGGCTAAGTAATTATCCAAAGTGATGAAGCTCATATTCGGATGTTTGAAAGTAAAGATGCAGAGAATTCCAAAGGTATAAAATGCTATAGATAATTCTTTGGTAAGTTTGGCTTTGGCCACAAGAACTAAGCTCAAGAGGATAATGATAATAGAAATATTGGCCGAGCCGGGCATTGAACGGGAAGACTGGGAGATGGAGATATTCACTTTAAACCTCAGCCCTTCATAGATGGATCTGATCATAAACTTTCTAAGATATGGAAAGATCCCTAAATCAAAGAGGGAGGCAAGGAAGGTCAGGTTCAAAGTGCCCAAATTCGTCCTATTTGGGGATACCTTGTATAAGGGGGTTTCCTTCTTCCTATATTAAGGTGTGTTCATCCCTTAGAGGTATAATAAATTTGGAAAAGGGTCCATGAGGGTTCCTACATCAGTCATATAGGAGGACGTTGACTAGCCAAGAGGATCGTTGTGAGGGGTATTATTGGTCGATCTTTGCCAAAGATGCTTATGCCTATATAAAGAAATGCGACTCTTGCTCAAGACATGAAAACATATGTCTTCAACCTCATCAACCTTTCACTCCTATCACTGCCTCATGGACATTTTCGAAGTGGTGTATCAATATCATTGGCCTTCTTCCCCTGTGCTAGAATGATTCAAGTATCTAATAGTTGCATTTAATTATTTCACAAGATGGGTAGAGGTCGAACCTCTGATTGAAATCACCAATAAAAAGTGTTTACAGTTTATGTTGTGAAACATCATATGCAGGAATGGGATCTCTTATGCCTTCATCATTGATCATAAAAAGTAGTTTGATAACGATGCTCTAGAGGCCTACTGTGAAAAGTAAAGGGATAAAGAATTTTTATTTAGCTCTTACTCATCCTCGGACCAATGGTCAAATAAAGGTTACAAACCAAACCATGCTCTCAGGAATCAAGGCTAGACTTGAAGAAACTAAAGGCAAGTGGATAGAATAACTTTAAAGTATCTTATGGGGATATTGGACTATTCATAGGAGCCCAACGAGGGAAACTCGGTTCATATTAGCATATGGGTTCGAGTTTGTTGTGTCAACTGAAATCGGCCTCCCAAACGATGGAGTTAAACATTTCAATGAGGAAAACAATAATGAGGATTAATAAAGAGCTGTCAGGTAATATAACAAGAAGGTAAAGACGCGACCACTAAAAGTTGGGAATTATGTTCTCAAGAAAGTTATTAAGAAGAAGAACAAAATCCTCCCCGAATAGAATGGCACCAACAAGGTCACTGAATAAATAGTTTCGGGGATATACAAACTTGAGAATGTTGAAGTAAAACCCTTTGATAACCCATGGAACACAAAACATTTGAAGAAATATTGCCATTTGAGATAGGAAGGGGGGTTATGTAAATTAAATCTACCAAGTGATGTAAATGTTCATTGTATGAATGAATAGAAATACAAGTTCCCTCCTACCCTACATTTTGATGAATTGCATATTTCTTCTTATAATTAAACCTCGCCTATAACATAAAAGGTAAATGTGTAAGGATAAATTTCCAATTGAGTCAATTTATTTGTAATTGGGGTAGTTCCCCACAAAGAATTTGAGTCATAGGTTAGTATTTGTGTTGTCAATCTCGCTAGCCTATGACATGTTTGATGACGACATAGCGACCAAGCTTTAAAGTTGGGTAGACATCGTGTCGTGTTTATCGTACCAAGTTTGTATTCACATTTATTGAGGATCTCGTAAGTATGAATGCATGTTGAATATGGTCCTTGAATATTTTTTAAGGGTGTTTGTTGTGACACCCCACCTAATTAACCCCGGGTGATCAGTCCTAAATGAAATTAGAACATTTTTCTCAATTGGTTCATTCTTAGAATCATTGTCCCCTTTTTAATTACCAACCACCTAAGTGAGAAAAATTAGACTGGTGCCAAGTTTTATCTTTCATTAATTTAATGAAATACTCATGCGGAAACAAAATAATTTAAACAATCACAATTAACTGAAATCAACCATTCACAATTTAAATAAACTGAAATCAACAAAAGTAAAGACAAATAAATATAAATCTCAACAAGCCTGACATAAACTAAACAAAGCTGTGAGCAACATGCTCGAGTAACTGATGGGAAATTTCTATACTAGAAATGAAAAGGAATGAGGCGTCTATCAAACTCCCACAACATCCACATATGTTGCAGCAACGGATCCCTGGAATGAGTCAAGTCTGGCGTCCCTGTGGCTGGACACCTAAAAGGTTTTTAAAAATATTTATAGCAAGGGTTAGAATCCAAAACATTTGAAAAATATTTAGCAAATGATTAACTTGCAATAATAAATATGTATGCATGCTCTTCATATCTTAGTTAGTGTTGCACTCCCTTGAGAACATCCTCACCCCTCCTCTAATGTGCACTACTAACGCCTTAATTAATTTCCCTAGTTATTTATCCCATAACTAGATAACCGATATAACCCCTTGCAGCAACACTACTCTAACCGAGTATGCAATAATCATGATTTCTAAGTTATTATCAACATTAACTTAATTAATCATTCCCCTTTTTAAATTCATATAACTTTCACACCCATTATAGATATAATACAATTCACGACTTGTATTAATTTACCCGTATATAATTATTTATCTCATTATATACGTATAGTCACCATTCACACATATGTTGAAATAATAATTAATAATGAACATCCTCCCGAGTAATAACTCACCGGATGTATATTCTCAAAAGTGCTATCCCACTAGGTGTATTCACATAACCTAGTTACCCCAAGTCAGAATCGCTCACTAACTTGGTAAATAACATAAATATTGGAGGCGGTCATATTACTTCCCTAAAAGTGAGATGCCCCTCACCGATAAAATGAACGCTATGACCTGGAGATATACTCGCCCTACTCCTCAAGCTAGGGGATTCACCCTCCACGCGTAACCTCCCTTGATCGCACTAGAGTATATATAATAATAATATCTAGCCACTTATATCAATGCACATGCCATATATATATACTATCGCACACTGTATATATATATATACAGTGTGCGATAGTGTATATATATATAGAAATAAAATACCCCGGTTTTACCGTATACTAAGTCCGTAACACAAGCCTATACAAATTATCATGAGTTTATGGTCCAATCCTGATTATTAATTAATTTTCTCATTAATTAAATTACTTTTGGTGTCCCCCAACCAATATATTCGGACTCGCTCTCGTGGCCCGAAAATAAAATAATAACCGAGTCTAAATCCCCGACTCTGAATTAATTAGCTTTCAATCTAAATTAATTTAATACCTTGCTATCGCTCAACCAATATACCCGGACACGCCCACTTGATCCGTATTTAATTATGTTGGAATATTTTTCCCCAAAATTAACCATAGTGTGTCACACAGAAATCCCTCCCAATCCCAATTATTTTCCCTTATAATTGATAGGAATTTATGTTCCATATTTATTTCTCACTAAATAATGTATGGGGGAAGAATTTTAATTAACTTTCCCTTATATAGTAAAATTGGCCGACCTGCCAAAAATCCTTGACCATCGATCGATCAATCCCAGCCATCGATCAATCGATCAAACAGGTCTTTGTCTCCTCTGAAGACCTGTTTTTGCCATGGACTAAATCCTTAAATCTCTAACTCCCTCTAAAGTTTAACCCAGGTCTTAGCATCAAAATAATACATCAATAACATCATAAGCAACCCCCATAAAGTCCCCAAACCCCGTTTAATTTGCGTTCTCTCCTATTTTTCTGAATTGGGGAAAACCCGGGTCATTCGTTAATTACATCTCTACACCAATTTATCATCTTAAATTCATTCATCATTCTTTGGGTTTTCCACGTCTGACCAGTACATCTCAAATTCAGATTATATAACGAATCTCTACAATAATTTCTAAACAGAAGATTTATTCACAAAAAACCCAGTTTTGTACCCTCTTTACCCAAAACGAATTTTGGTTACCACTTCACATAAATATGAATTATAAATAATTAAATGCTATAGAAAGTTAACCACTTGCCTCATGGTTTCGTAGGGTCTGATCCGGAGTTTTGATTCTCAAGGTTGATGATGAAATCCCCTTTTGTTCTTGCCTTTGTCTCCTAAATTGGTTCCTAGTGCCTTTAACTACTCCTTGGGGTATTCTCTCTCACTATAGGTTTTTCACCATCAAATCAGCCATTCCCCTTTTCCCTTTAATTAAGTAATTAGACTTAATCCCATTTTTTAACCTAATGGGCCAAGCCCAAGTGACCCAAATACCCCCGTGTGGGCCCGGCTATACCTAAAAATGCCTCGAGACCCATTTACTACCCCCGAGTACTCTATTCCGACTATCTTGGCCCTTCTTGACTCAACCGTGCATTCAGAATTGGCATCCATATAAGTTTATAAAATTTCTTATCTCCCACCTATCTTAGTCTAGAACCAACTCCCGGTTGAGATAAGTAAACCCCGCGTCATTAATATTCTTAAGACGTAAAATAAATATTACTATTTACCTAATAAATTAATTTCCCATAAATATTAACCAATTGTTCACCCGATTAATATTTATATAAAAATTCCATAATTAATTCCATTAAATTATGACACACTAATAATTTAAATTTTTTCCGAATTAATTAACTATTAAATGCATAAAATTACGTGGTGTTACATTTGTTTTTTGAAAAAAATTGTTTGGAACTATTTTTAAAATGTTTTTTGAAGAAAAATATTTTTGGTTTTAATCTCGTTAGAACGATTTTTGAACCTTGTTATAACGAAATGGAGATGTCATTCGAATGAAGTTTGAACTTGTTAAAACGACACTACAATCTTATTGGAATGTGCATTCAGCAAACATTAATTAAGAACTTTATGTCTAGAAAATGTAATCTCGTTGGAAGCTCATTAGAACGAAAAAGGGTTCTCATTTGAATGAACTTTGTTCTCATCGGAACGAATACTCATTCTTATTCGAACGAACTGTGTAATCTCGTTCGAATGAGTTCTCCGCCTTGAATTTTGTGTTTTACTATTTATAGGCATTTTGGACTCAGCTTTTTCAAGAACTTTTGGCAAAAATCACTTCCCTGCTTGTTTACCAAAGTTCTGAAACCGTAGTTTTATCCTTTAATTTTAAAGATCCAAGATATTCATATTCATGTGTTTTGATATATTCAGTTTGGGCACTAAAGTGTGTTTCTTTACATCTAGAGAGAACATGTTTTGTACGGTGGACTCCGTTTTTTTGGTGTTGGGGGGAAGAAGTGGTGGATTTGGTGTTCCAATCCATATATAGTTGCTCAGCCTCATCGGTGAATTTCTAGGTGTGCGTTGACTCGTGTATTATGGCAGCTTGCATGGGTGGACTCTTGCGTTTTACTGTGGAGGAGTGATTGAATATTGAAGATGCATTAAGGCTTGTGGGATCGAGTCATTCACTAAGTCATCTATCAACTTTTATAACTCCATATCATAGTGATCTGTTTTGCTAGTCCGTATGAGGTTGTTACCTTTACGTGTTTCCTCGTATATCGGCATGTTGTGTTGAATTTATTTATTTTATCAGCTTATCACCTAGGTGCATGTTTTAGGGAAGTGATCGGCCTTGTTAAGAAAATGTTCTTTACAAGGCTGATCACTTCCCTGAGAATCGGAATGAGAATTTTAAAAGGGATTAGTCAAAATTATGTTACGTTTGTGAGGGTTATAGCCATAGGGTAGCTGAGTGCCTACTAAACTAAGGAAGGGGTGAAAGAAACCAATAGCATATAATGTGTAACAAACCTACCTATATTTGATAAATAACCCCAAAGAATAATGTAATTACCTTAGTTGCAACGCCTCGACCCGAGTTTAGGTCACCATCGGGTCAACCTGCACCGAGTCAAGGAGTTAAAGGGGGAAAGTCAAATTTTATTATTTAAGAAAAATCCTTTAATTGTACCATTTTATAAGGATTATATTATTTGTTTATTTTAATAAATAAGTGATCACTTTATGTAGTTACGTTGATTAACCAGGTTTATTTATGAAAATCTGTTGAGTCCAACAATGCTTAATAAATAGGAAATAAATCATGATTGTCCCTATATTATTACAACGCCTGGCCTAAGGCTGGAATAAAAATAGTCTAAAATATCATGAATCCAATGTTTCCAAAAGAAAACAAGTTTTAAATATAATGGCAGAGCTTCTAACGGCGACTGTTGCACTCAGGGGCCTTATCGGTGTCCTTGTCGATGTCCCTACTCGATGCATCTAGGGGTTAGGGGTTTAAACATAAAAAGCAGGGTTGAGCGTAGCAGGGTAAAAAATACTAAGCTATACGATTTCTATAAAAATACTATACATATAACATGTATTTTTAACAATTCAAAAAATGTTTATACCCTTAGCTAGTATTAATACAACTACTATGCAATACACCCAAGAGATGTGCTCATACTCATACTTAATCATTTTATGCCACCTTTTACCGAGTCTAGAGACTATTTAATCTTATATTATTACTTAGTCTCCATTTGTATCCCTTTTATTGGGTTATCTTATATACATTCCTTAAGCACAACTAAATTCATTTTCATTTTCATTTTCATTATCTTTTCTCAAAATCCTCCAAATAACCACATACTTCACACGCTCCTCATCGTCGTCTATTCTACCATATGCTCTGGCCAGTGATTTTGGGTCTTTCACCACAGGGCTCCGGGTTCTTCTTAATTCTTTTTCGATCTCATGGAAGTCCATATTAATGTGTTTTAACATTTGTACCAATGTCCACATTATTCCTTCACTTTCACCGTTTTCATGCCATTTCATTCATTTTTTCATTTTTTCGCAAAATCAACCGACAAGGTCAAATGAGGAAGTCCAACCACTAGGATGCTCTAATTTTGCCACAATTATCTTTTTACCCCTCGTTTACCGAAATCTTATGAAAAACAATTTTTCCCATTGTGGCATCACAAATCGTCATTTTATGTTAAAAATCATATTTCATTAATTTATGTCCAAAAATCACACATTATCCTTTTTCTCCAAGAATATGTCATTTCTTTATATTTCTTTTCGAGAAACATATTTAATATCACCGCAACCACTTTTACCAAAATATATACTTTACCGTCATCCACATATGTTGTATTAAATGCCATTTCTTCTTCATTTCATCATGATTTTACAACATATTTTGGGTTTATATTTTAAAATTATCTATTTCATTAAGAAACCCATTTTTCATTACATATATCATCTTTATAAGTTCTTCTTCAATGTACTACAACATTTTATACATTTTTGGGAGGATTTCAAGCCCAGAAATCCTTAGACATCCAACTAAACATGATTTTAGGATGGAAATATATTTGTGTGCTTATTTCCTCATATTTCAAGATTAAATTATCATTGTTCTTTAAAAATCCATTTGCACTTGTGTTGATACCAAATTTAGTCTGCTGACATGGCTCAATCGAGTGAAGACACGTGGCAATCTATGTGGCAACAACAAACACTTCAGAGGAACTCAGACGCTCCGAGGAACCATACTACAACGAGGAACACTGCTTCCCCGAGGAACTCAGATGCTCCGACCAACAAGAACTCTCCGAGGAACTTTTGAGTACCGAGGAACTTTTGATTACCGAGGACCTTAGGAGGTCCTAGAAGCTTAGGCGGTCCGAGCTGCACCTCGAACAAAGCATTAATAGCAGGATAACCAACAGTTTGATTGTTCATTAAATGCTTATCATTCAGATGTATACACTTAAGGGGCATTGAATGTATTACCCTTTCACATGTACAACATTGAATGTATTACCCTTTCACATTACAGCCTTAGGGCTATAAATACATTGTATTACCCTCATTAGAAGGGGACCGGAATTTCTTGATTGAACTTGTAATCGAGAATTCCCAAACAGTCATCAATAACAGAAACAGTGGACGTAGGCCATTCTTATAAGGCTGAACCACTTTAAAACTTCTTTGTCTCATTTATTTTATCTGTTGATGTAAAAAATTAGATAGGAGGTCCGAGCAGCTTAGGCGGTCCGAGCTGCACCTCGAACAAAGCATTAATAGCAGGATAACCAACAGTTTGACTGTTCATTAAATGCTTATCATTCAAATGTATACACTTAAGGGGCATTGAATGTATTACCCTTTCACATGTACAGCATTGAATGTATTACCCTTTCACATTATAGCCTTAGGGCTATAAATACATTGTATTACCCTCATTAGAAGGGGACCGGAATTTCTTGATTGAACTTGTAATCGAGAATTCCCAAACAGTCATCAATAACAAAAACAGTGGACGTAGGCCATTCTTATAAGGCTGAACCACTTTAAAACTTCTTTGTCTCATTTATTTTATCTGTGATTAAATAATTAGATACAATCTAATTTTTTACATCAACAGATTGGCGCTGTCTGTGGGAAACGACTGGTAATATCGTTTTTCATCAAAAACAATTCATCACAAATGGCTAGTATTCCAGAACCCAGCAATCGAAACGCTGGAAGCCCTCCAAATCCATCTGCTCCGCCAAATATTCCAGATCTGGCTGGAATAATGATAAATCTGGCCCAGGGCCAGACAGTCATGCAAGAAACGATGCGACAACTCATACAAACCCTCCATGGCGGTGCACCAACCCATATAGGACTGCGAAGTATTCAAAGAAATACCCATTTACCTTCTTCACGTACTAGGCGTACTGATTCATATCATACTGAGGAATGTGGAGATTGTTCTTATCAACCTGGATGAACTTCGTCAGTGCGGGCCACAGATACTAAACAACGTATCACTCTCTCTCCAGAAAGGACTAGTGCGCTAGAGAGGTTAAGCAGGGTATCACCTTTTGATCGATTAGGACCTAGAAGGAGTAGAAGTCCTTCTAAAATCGCATCGAGGAGTTTTCGATGACCCTCAGATTTAAGGGAAGGATCTGCCCAGTCACGACCAGCTGCTCGTCAAGATATATCCCTGGAAGTTACATCAACGCGATCAGTTGCTCGAACCAATAGGCCCGAGGAAGGAAATGATGCATGGAAAGGCTCTATTCAGAGGCTGGAGGATAGATTAGGGGAAATGGCTAAAGCCAAGAACCCTCTACAACGAACTTTTGTTCGAGGAACACCTTTTGTCCAGGCCATTGTAGATTTTCCAACACCATCAAAGTTTAAAGCACTTGTTGTGACCCCCAAATATGATGGAAAGACCGACCTTGTCCTTCATATAGAACAGTACCAAGCTGCAGCCGACATCTATGCTGTTCCAGATGAGATGAGATACAGAGCAATCTAGGGAACTCTTACCGGATCTGCTCAAATATGGTATAATAATCTTCCTCGGGGTAAGATCTCAACTTTTCTTCAACTGGCCGAGTTATTCATTGGGAATTTCTATTTTGGGGCAAAGCCAGTTAAACGAGTAGCACATTTGTTAAGTGTTAGACAAAAAGCTGCTGAGAGTACCAGAGATTAAATAACTCGTTTTAATAATGAGAAACTCGAAGTCATTGATTATGAGGAAAAGACAGCGATTACCGCCTTGATGAGTGGACTACTGCCCAACAAGTTGTACTACACTTTAGCCAAAGATCCACCTAGAACCATGTCAGACCTGATGGGAAAAGCGTCCAAGATTATGAATGCCGAGGAGGCTACGGCTGCGAAGAAGAACATGGATGCCAAAGAAACCAAGGTGGAAGGTGATAAAGCTAAGAAGAAAGAGCATAAAAACAATGGTAATGACAAACATTCAAAAACTAGGTCAGCATGGGACGTAATGAAGAAATTCGATAATTATACTCCTTTGAAGAAGGACATCAACAATGTTCTAGAAGAAATCAAGAACAACGAGGAATTAAACTGGACGGAGAAAATGAAGGCAGACCCTGACAGGAGGAATAAGGCAAAGTATTACGAGTTTCATAAAGATCATGGCCATTTGACCAAAAATTGCATAGCTCTTCAAAATGAGATTGAAACACTCATCAGACAAGGAAAACTGGCAAAGTACGTTGATCGTGGAAACGAAAGAAGAAATAACGACTGAACAAGAGAGAGGTCTAGATATCCTCGTCGAGCAAAGGAGAACAAGAAAAGAAACCATGAAGTTGATCCAGAAGACGACCCCGATCTTCCCAAGAGACTAAGACATCCAGAACGAGAGGTATTTTCAATACGCTTTGGGTCATTTGACTGTAATATTATTACAGGTGGAGATGCAGGAGGAGGAGACCTTACTACCGAGAGAAAAGCTTACCTCTGTGTGAGGCTCAAGCTTGTTCGTACATTCAACGAATAAATCTAGCTGAGGAGGATCACCCGAGGAAGGTGAACAAAGAGAAATTGGTCATTGGTTTTACAAAGAATGACCTCGCAGGAGTTTTGTATCCTCATGATGACCCATTGGTGATCAAAATGAGGATGAATGAGGTAATGATTTCAAGAGTACTGGTAAATAATGATAGCTCGGCAGACATCATGTTCTACTCGTGCTTCGATAGTTTAAATCTAAAGCTATCTCAACTGGAGCCTTATCATAGACCCCTCCTCAGTTTTGCTGGTGAGAAAGTATTTCCACTTGGGACGATCAAGTTGGATATATTCATTGGTACGTGGCCTGCTTGTCGAACAGAAAGAATACGCTTCTTCGTGATGGATAAGAATGTTCAATCATCATACAATATCATCATGGGAAGAGTAGGATTGAAGAAGTTCGAGGCTGTACCATCTACGGTACATCAATGCCTAAAATTTCCAACAAATTTTGGAGTAGGAGTTGTGAAAGGTGATCAGAAAGTAGCTCGGGAATGCTATTATTCATCCGCCGAGCAAGAGGAACTGGAGGAATCAAGGAAAAATACCACTACCTATCAAGTGGATGAAGGTGCAGAAATTGAAGCATTGGATCCTAGATATGAGTCGCAACTCGTGAAGGGACAGGTGGTGGAAGCTACTGAAAACATCATTCTAGACGACGAGCACCCTGAACGAACTACTTAAGTAGGTTCGTCGTTGGAAGCCTCACTAAAATAGGAATTGATAACTTTCCTAAGAAGCAGAAAGCAAACTTTTGCGTGGAGTCATGAGGATATGCCCGGGATAGACCCAAATTTCTTATGTCACGAGCTCAATGTGAATAAGGAGATCAAGCCTGCAAAGCAGAGAAGAAGAGTATTCAGCCCCGAGAAGAATCAAGCTATACAGGAGGAAGTCGAGAAGCTCCAGAAAGCTTGTTTTATTGAAAATGTTAAATATCCAGACTGGTTAACAAATGTGGTGATGGTGAAAAAGAAGAACAACAAATGGAGGATGTGTGTAGACTTCACCGACCTCAACAAAGCATGCCCAAAGGATCACTTTCCACTGCCCCAAATTGATCAACTAGTGGATGCTACCTCGGGACACGAGCTGCTGAGCTTCATGGATGCTTATTTAGGTTACAATCAGATTAAAATGAAACCTGAAGACAGGGAGAGTACTTCTTTCATTACCCCTAGGGGAACTTATTGTTAAAATGTTATGCCTTTTGGTTTGAAAAATGCAGGTGCGACATATCAGCGGCTGATGAACAAGGTCTTTGCTGAACAAATCAGTTGCAATATGGAAGTCTATGTTGACGATATGCTGACAAAGAGCAAGAAAGTTGTCGATCATCTAATTGACTTAAGTCAGACTTTTGATCAACTGGATAAATATCAAATGAAGCTGAACTCGACAAAGTGCATATTTGGAGTACGAGAAGGCATGTTTCTCGGGTACATTGTCAATCAACGAGGCATTGAGGCAAATCCTGAAAAGATCAAAGCTCTATTAGGGCTGCGATCTCCAACGACGAAGAAAAAGGTGCAAAGTCTTACAGGACGAGTAGCAGCACTTAACAGATTTGTATCGCGAGCAACTGATCGATGTCTTCCATTCTCCAAGACGCTCCGAAAGACTTTTGAGTGGAATGATGAATGTGAGAAGGCTTTTCAAGACTTGAAGAAATATTTGGGAGCACCTCCACTGTTATCCAGGCCAGTGATGGGAGAAAAATTATACTTGTATCTGGCAGTGTCCGAGAATGCAGTCAGTTTGGCATTGATAAGAGTGGAGAATGGAGTACAAAAACCAATCTACTATACAAGTAAGGCCTTCCGAGGAGCAGAGATCAGATATCCAAGGCTAGAAAAATTGGCACTAGCATTGATCGAGGCAAGTAGAAGAATTAAGCCATACTTTCAAGTTCATACTATAGTCGTATATACTGATATGCCGTTGAGGCAAGCCCTTCATAAACCAGAAAAATCAGGGAGATTGATGTGCTGGGCAGTAGAGCTCGGTGAATATGATATAGTTTATGAACCCAGGTCATCGCCAAAAGGGCAAGCGGTAGCAGATTTTATAGCAGAGTTCACCTATCCTGATACCCCCGAGGAATAAAAGTTGCTCGCTGATCAACCTGTGGATGTTACAGGATCATCAAATGCAAGCCCAGACCAACTTAGCTTGGTAAAAGGGCAAGTAGATGTTACAGGATCATCAAATTCAAGCCCAGACCAGCTCAGGTTGGTAAAAGGGAAAGAAAAGATGATCGACGAACAGCAAGAAAAATCAGGAGATGGGGAAAGGAAGCAACAAATTTTCCACCGAGGAACTCTGTCAGATCAAAAATTTGAAGACGAGTTACTTATATGGAGTTTGTATGTGGATGGTTCATCTTGCACTACAGGATGTGGTGCAGGGATAGTTTTGAGCAGTCCGGACGAGGTCGACATGGAATACGCCCTACGTTTCCAATTCAAAGCTTCCAATAATGAGGCTGAATATAAAGCCATGATTACAGGTCTTAATTTGGAAAAAATTATGGAGGCGCAACAGGTTATCGTCTTCAGTGATTCTCAATTGATCGTAAATCAAATGTTGGAAATATATGCAGCCAAAGGAGAATTAATGATCAAGTATCATGTAAAGGTGATGGAGTTGGTATCAAAATTTACTGTTATTCAGCTTGTCAGAATACCAAGAATGGAGAATGCAAGAGCAGACGCCTTAGCTCGATTAGCATCAGCTACTCGTTCCGAGCTACGAAGAACAATCCCAATTGAAGTGTTGGCTAGTCGAAGCATAGACGAAGATCTGATGACAAATTTCATTACCCTTGATTTAGGACCATCTTGGATGGATCCCATCAGGGCATATATTGAGGAGGGAGAATTACCAATTGACAAGCTCGCAACCAAGAAATTGAAGTTTAAAGCTGCTCGATATGTATTAACTAACGATATTCTATATAGACGAGGAATTATGGCAGGTTTGCAAAGATGTGTACATCCCTCCGAGGTGAAAGAATTGATTGAAAAAATCCATGAAGGGTCCTGTGGAGCCCATGTAGCAGGTCGGACGCTTTTGCAAAGGGTGATGACGCAGGGATACTACTGGCCGACGATGAGGGTTGATTGTATAGCCTATGCCAAGAAATGTGATAAGTGCCAGCGCTTTTCCTCCATCCGAAGAACTCCATAAGCATTGTTGACACCCATCACTTCTCCTTGGCCATTTGCCATGTGGGGAATAGATTTGGTCGGGCCACTGCCAACGACCAGAGGAAGGTTCAAATACCTCGTCGTCGCAGTGGATTATTTTACTAAATGGGTTGAAGCTGAGCCTCTCATTGATATGACGTACGACAAGGTGTACCAATTTATTTGGAAGAACATCATTTGTCGATATGGTCTTCCTCGTGCCTTCATCACAGACCATGGAACACAATTTGACAACGAGGAGTTCGCTGTCTATTGTCATCAGTCAAATATTTTGAAGATCCACTCAGCACCAGGCCATCCTCAAAGCAATGGGCAAACTGAAGTGACAAATAGAACGCTGTTGAATGGCTTGAAAAAAAGACTGGATGATGCGAAAGCAGATTGGATCAACGAGCTACAATCAGTACTATGGGCTTATCGTACTACTCCCCGAGCAACAACTGGAGAATCACCATATATGCTGGCGTTTAGAAGTGAAGCTATTATACCTGCCGAGTTGGGCCTCCCAACACACAAGGTACTGAATTTCAATTCCCCTGTCAGCGACTTAATGAGAAGATTGGATTTAGACATGCTCGAGGAAGTTAGAGAAGAAGCAGCCATCAGGAATGCTGCATACCAACAACGAACAGCTTTGTTCTACAATAAAAGGGTGAAGAAGTGCGACCTGAAAGAAGGAGACTATGTGCTAAAGAAAGTGATTCAAAAGCACAACAAACTGGAGGCAAACTGGCATGGACCATACCGAGTTACAGAAGTTGTTCGACCAGGAACTTACCGAATAGAAACTTTAGAGGGGGAGAAGTTTAAGAATGCATGGAACGCAAAGCACCTGCACAAGTATTATCAGTGATGTATATTCTCATGTAACGCAGTTCCGTCAGTATGAATAAAATGAAGATATTCTGCCAAATTCTCTCCTTTTATTGAAAGTTTTTCGGGGAATATTAGTGCTACACACTACTCGGCAAAACTTAGACTACTCAAATTATTCTCGAAAATGCCAACTAAGGTTAGTCGGGAAACAAATGTATTCCTAAAAATGCCAACTTATGTTGGTTAGGAAGTAAATGTATTCCTACGGGAAGTAAAACTATGTATTCCTAAAAATGCCAACTTATGTTGGTTAGGAAGTAAATGTATTCCTACGGGAAGTAAAACTATGTATTCCTAAAAATGCCAACTTATGTTGGTTAGCAAGTAAATGTATTCCTACGGGAAGTAAAACTATGTATTCCTAAAAATACCAACTTATGTTGGTTAGGAAGTAAATGTATTCCTACGGGAAGTAAAACTATGTATTCCTTAAAATGCCAACTTATGTTGGTTAGGAAGTAAATGTATTCCTACAGGAAGTAAAACTATGTATTCCTAAAAATGCCAACTTATGTTGGTTAGGAAGTAAATGTATTCCTACGAGAAGTAAAACTATTCCTAAAAATGCCAACTTATGTTGGTTAGGAAGTAAATGTATTCCTCGGGAAGTAAAAGTATTCCTAAATATGCCAACTTATGTTGGTTAGGAAGTAAATATATTCTCGAAAATGCCAACTAAGGTTTGTCGGGAGGTAAAGTTGTTCCAGAAAGTGCCAAAGTTGCTCGCAGAGGAAAAATCCACTAACTATGGCTGGTCGAGAATAAAAACCCACTAACTGTAGTTGGTCGAAAAGGAAAATTTATCGACCTTGGTTGGTCGGAAACATTTTATGAATACGAGAAAGTGATCGAGCAAAATTTTTTATACTCGTAACTTTTTAAATTATTACTAAGTTGGTCGAGAAACAAAACATCATTTTTGCCAAATGATTACCACAAATTCAAACTACTCGACAATAAGTTGATCGACAAATAACACAATATTGTTATCTTTTTAACAGATACACATGCACAGATGTAAATTATTACAAAACAATAGCAGTCAAGATTTGCAAATAAAATTATTTCATTAAATGTAGAACAAAATACATCAGGAATGAAATACAAATTTATTTCATCAATATTCCTACTCTATTGGTTTCTTCCCTTCTACTTTTGAAACAGGTTCCTCGCCAGTAGGTGGATCATTTAAAGCAAGAGGAGAATTTATAAAGTTAAGATCTTTTAACATCCTGATATTCATCACGAATGGTCGATCTAGGAGGTGCTCGGGATGAGATATCTCGACATTTGAATGACGATTGTTATCGCTGAGGTATTTGGAAATCAGACATCGAGGGATGGCCCGAGCAGGGATCCAACTCATATCAAGCTTGAATGGTGGCACGGGTAGGTCGAGCTGCCCATGATTATAGTAATCCCACAGGTAATTACCCTGTTCGAGTTGCAGCACACCTAAGGCATTCATCCATCCCTATTTGTAGCCCTCATTATTTGCATTCTGGATACGATCGTCCAAGTGGTAAAGAGCCTCGTTGTAGTCAGCCATCCAGAACTCCCAGGGCTGCTTGTGTAATTGATATGTCAATCTTTTCAGCTGCTCGTGGAGATTTTTGATAAAAAGTTCTTTATTATCCAAGACAGACTTCTGCGCAGAAAGCTGCTCTTCCAGGTCCCTGATTTTCTTAGACATCTCAGTCAATGCCTGGTTCATTGCCATCAGCTGGAAGGCCTGGTTCTCTAAAGCAGATTGAGTCCTCTGCTCCTCAACAGGAATCCGAACAGCTCTTGCTCGTCCCCGAGGAGCTCTTGCTCGTCCACGAGAAGATATAGAAGGGCCAGCTCTTTTCAAGGTTTCTAAATCATCCCTCAAGTTGGCGTTCTCGACCTCCAAGAACGAGAATCCCTCATCAGTCACTGGGATCAAAGCATTTGAGGTGGAAGCTACAAATTTTAATTAAGATACTTCTCTTTGCAAGTTGTTATTTTCTTGCTCCAGCAACTCGGCTATTTGCCTGTGCTCCTCGACCTCGGCTTTCAACGTTCTCTCCCGCACGTCGTAAGCAGCAAAACGCTTCTCGTATCCCTTATCGGTAATGATTTACTGATACTTCTTCTCATACCCCTCGTGCAAGAGGGCAGTGGATTCCTTATATTGTTGCTGAAGGTCTTCAAGAGTGCCTTGGAGATCCTCAATCATATCATAATAAGCTACATTATTGGCCACCGCACGATCAAGCAGACACTTCAAATATTGGTAAGCTTCAACTGCCTGTTCCGAAGCATCTTGGTCGAGGATGTTGACGATTTGTGCTGCACTCAGATCTGTGTGACAAGCCTTAAAGTATTCATTGCATTGCCATAACAGCTTTGTATCATGAGCGGACAATAATTCCATTTTGGCCAGAAACTAGTAGAGGAAGAAAAAGCAATAATCAATAAGAGTACAAACAGAGCATGAAGAGGAGAAACAACAGTAAGAATAAACAAAAGTTCAAAGATTATTACATTACAAAGGTCAGAAGTACAAGGTTCATAGTTACATGTTCAGAAGTTACATTTGATAAAGAAAAATAAAATAGAGAAACCCGAACAACTCTACACCTTTTCCTTGTCTCCCAAAACTTTCTCGGGAGGCTGGGACGAGGAGGTAGGTTGCTCGGAAGGAACAGAAAGTTGCTCGGGGAGCACTGGCAATTGCTCGGATGAAGTAGCGAGTTACTGAAGTTCCTCGTTAGTAGGCTGGATGGCTGGGGGATGAGAAACCTGATCTCCCATTACCATGGAAGACTCCTCAGAGACAGCTTCGTCCTCTTCTTCGTCTTCAGGAGTTGGAGGAGTACCAGGGATGTGCCGCTGAAATAGTTTAGAAGTTTCATCAACTTTCATCTCTTGTAGAGCAGCGACCCATCCATCTCTAAAGTATTTGAGGCTGCCATATTCTACTTGCGACATTATGGAAGCCAAGCCTTTGTTCCACCCTTTATCCCAGCCAGCGCTGAAAGATTTCTTCACAGCCAACTTCCTCTTTAATTTCTCCGAGGAAAGCTTCTCGGACAGAAGATTTTCAGCAGCTTTTAATTTATTCTCAACTTCTTCCTTCTGCAGACCTACTTCCCGAAGTTGACCCAACTCCTCTTCAGCAGCCTTGAGCTTATTTTCAAGCTCCCCATAATTTTTAAGCTTCTCTTCGAGATCTTTATTCTTCTCCTCCAGACTATTTAATTTTTTCTCCAACCCCTTGGAGACTTCAACAACTTGAGCCTTCTCCTGCTCGGTTGAGGTAAGTTTCTTCTCCCAAGCAGCCTTATCAGCATCATGCTTCTGACGAGAATCTTCCAAAGACCGCGTCAGACCCATCAGAGCTTCCTCCACGCCAGATGAGGAGCTTGAAGTTTTAATAGCTTCATCTTTCTTCAAAATTGTGTTAAAGCAGCTCACCAACTGTGAAAAGAAAATGAAAGCAAGTCAGAGACAGATATAACAAGGGAAAGATGAAAAGTTCAAAACATTAAAACAATAGGACTTACAGAAGCAATGTGACGAGCTGCTAGTGTAGTAACAGTATCCCGAGAAAGGTTTTCTTCAATACCTTGGACCTCGGGAATGATCCAATTCTTCACCGAGCTCATGGCAGAGCTCGGGGGAACAAAAGTAGGAACACCAGTTCCAGTAGTTGGGGGTTGAGAGATGGTTTCAGCCAAATTGACCGAGGAGCTTTTCTTCAGCTTCCTCGGGGGAACAGTAATAGTTTCGACCAAGGAGGAACTCTTGATCGGTGATATGACAATCACCTCACCTGGAGTAGCATCCCTGCTCGGGGCCACTGGGGGCTTCTCGACAACCTTTATAGGGGCAGCCGAGGGAGGTGCATCAACTTTCTTTGTCCCTTCTGGGACATCATGTTTACTTCTTTTTGCCTCTCCAGCACCAGAGGCAGGTTTCTCAAAGAGAGTAGGAGGTCTTCTTTTCTTCATCCTTTCACTTAAAGGAACGTGTGACTCAGGCGAAGAACTGGTAGAAGCTGGTACTGGTTCTACTTCGCTTATCACCGGACGAGCAGTAAAAGAAGAGGTGTAACTCTTGTACTGAAGCAGATATGAAGCTGACCTAATATGCTCGTCAGCAACAGTCTGATGCAAACTTCAGATAAGTTTCAAGTGCCTTATATTAACGTCTGCCTCTTTTGGGGATTTTCTTTTGCTGTCAACTGCAAACAAAACAACATTAAATATCAGTGACACATTTTATCAAACATAAAGGAAGCATAATTTCAAAATAAATAAAATGAAATAAATATAACCTATCCCATTGCCATAGGGAGGGCATCTGGGACCCTGATATACTTCATCTCCAGATAAAGGAGCATGTTGCCAATTTTTTATAACAACCCCGCGCTCAAAATAGTCCCTATTGGCATCCGGGAGATTGACCACTAACGCCCTATTTAAAAATCTAGTTTTTAAATAAAAAGTGTTACCACCAACAGCCCATCTATAACAAAACATGATTTCAGGAATTCCTATGCGAGTTCCATGAATTTGATTTAGTCTATGAACCCCATTAACTATTCTCCATGTATTGGGGGCTATTCTTGCAGGAACAACGTTAAAATATTGACAGAATTCCAGACATAAAGGATTTGGCGGAAAAGAAAAGCCACATTCAGCAATAAAGAGACTGGGGAACCAATGTCCCTCAACCAAACGGAAATAATCGGAAGGTTCAGAAAGTTCCTCCAGAACAACCCATGAAGGAATGGAAAAATCAAAACGAAATTTATCAAGAGATTCAACAAGGTAAACCATGATGAATAAAGGAAATGAAGAAGAAGGAAGAAGATCTTACAGAAAAAGAGTGGATTTGTTGACAACGAACGATGAAAAGGATGAACTCACAAGATAGTAAGATAATGGAAAACTCGAAGATACAAATTTGAAAAAGTAAAAGACGATGGGATTGTCTATGACGCTTAAATACCTTGCCTTGGGAAAAGGAAAAAGTAATGAGTACGAAAAGAGACGATTATGCTACCGGCAGATAAAAGGACAAAAAGGGCGCGGCAATCGAAGCGGTTATAAAAATTCAAAAAAGCCTAATTCTACGAATTTGGAAGGAAAAATAAATACAAAGGAAACACTCCTAAAAATCAGGAGGACCATTTAAAACTACCATATTCCGAGAAAGAATGTTCCACACTCCTCAAATTTCGAACTATGAAATATTGGGGGCTTCTGTTGATACCAAATTTAGTCTGATGACATGGCTCAATCAAGTGAAGACACGTGGCAATCTACGTGGAAACAACAAACTTTTCCGAGGAACTCAGACGCTCCGAGGAACCATACTACAATGAGGAACACTGCTTCCCCGAGGAACTCAGATGCTCCGATCAACAAGAACTCTCCGAGGAACTTTTGAGTAATGAGGAACTTTTGATTACCGAGGACCTTAGGTGGTCTGAGCACCTTAGGCGGTCCGAGCTGCACCTCGAACAAAGCATTAATAGCAGGATAACCAACAGTTTGACTGTTCATTAAATGATTATCATTCAGATGTATACACTTAAGGGGCATTGAATGTATTACCCTTTCACATGTACAGCATTGAATGTATTACCCTTTCACATTACAACCTTAGGGCTATAAATACATTGTATTACCCTCATTAGAAGGGGATCGGGATTTCTTGATTTAACTTGTAATCGAGAATTCCCAAACAGTCATCAATAACAGAAAGAGTGGACGTAGGCCATTCTTATAAGGCTGAACCACTTTAAAACTTCTTTGTCTCATTTATTTTATCTGTGATTGAATAATT
Organism: Sambucus nigra; assembly: GCA_949130495.1. Taxonomy (NCBI): domain Eukaryota; kingdom Viridiplantae; phylum Streptophyta; class Magnoliopsida; order Dipsacales; family Adoxaceae; genus Sambucus; species Sambucus nigra. The sequence goes on along the minus strand of OX422221.1, from coordinate 358,795,665 downwards.
AGATACAATCTAATTTTTTACATCAACAACTTAGTTTTCTCAAAAATCCCATTTTTGCAAGAAAACCTTAAATAAACATACTAAAATATATTATTACAAAAATAAACCATTCTAGCATGCATCCTAATAGCTTTTAGTCTTGAAAATGTTTAGAGGAAAACCTTACCTTGGATTTGAAGAGGAAAAACAAAAGGGAATGAATGGCTTGAAAGATCCTAAAAACTCCAATGCTCAAAGAAATCTCCAACTTTTTTAAGAGAACTCCAATAGTGTCTTCTTCTACGCAACTTCTTCCTCATACTAGGCTTGAAATGGGTGCATTTAGCCTTGGAATAGCTACGAAAAGTTTTGGGATGGAAGAAGGAACCTTGGGGATGGTGGAAATGGGATAGGAATGGAAGAGAGAGAGAGAGAGAGAGAGAGAGAGAGAGAGAGAGAGAGAGAGAACTCAAAAATCTGATGGTAATGGCCTCTCCATACTCTATCACCTCTATTTACACCCACAACACTTAACCTATTAACCAATGGTCCAACCCCCCATTGACCCACCTTTTGATCTAAACCGCTGAGAGCTCAATAACTCATCCAATCTGACGATCCACATCGTGATAGCACATTAAAATCTGCTAAGAAATTCTTAATTTTGTCCGTTCGTTCGAATGACTTTGGACCTCGTTCAAATGATATCCCTTATTGTTCGAACAAGAGTTGTAATGAGGGTCAATGGTAGGCTAAAAATGGGCTAAAACACCAACTTGTTTGAATGGGAAACTACCCCTCATTCAAATAATAATGCACCTCGTTTGAACGAGGGTGTTCCAATGAGATTTCAGAGAATGATGGAAATTGATCAAGTCTTTGTCATTAGATGGTCATTCGAACCTTGTTCGAATGAATGAACCTTCCTTATTCGAACGACTTGTCCACTGGTTCTAACAACTGCCAAATTTCCACGTCTCAACTTTAAGCCATAAATCCCAATTCAAATTGCAAAAAGGCCTTAAGGATAGTTCAAATTTAACATCCATACATTATATTCAGATCATGGCCTGAAGGCATACAAATTACAAGGAATGAGGTATAATACTCGAGCACGATTATTACATTCTCCCCTCCTTAGTATATTTCATCCTCGAAATCAAAATAGCCTTCAACACCTTGGAACTCCCAAAGGACCTTCACTAACGGAATGACCTTGTTGCATAAGAATTTGTCCTTGCAGTCCAAGATGGACACAGGTCACGGAGAAAACATAACATCTTCCTCCAACTCAATGTGGTTCTAGTTGATTATGTGAAGGGAATCCAAAAGATACTTCTTCGGCATGGAAACGTGGAACACACAATGGACGTGGGGTAACTGAGGAGGTAGCGCCAAGTGATACGACACATCTTCGATCCATTACAAGATCTCAAAGGGACCAATATATCGAGGGGAAAGATTCCCCTTTTGGTCAAATTGTTTATTATCGGTCCTATCTCTAACCTTCAATAACACATGGTCACGCACCTCAAACTCTAGACGTATCCACCGATTATTAGTGTAACTCTTCTATAAGCTTTGAGCCATCATGAGCCACTGCTGAATTACCTGAATTTTATCGATCATCTCTCTGATCAAATCCGAATTGGTGAGATGATTCTCACCCACCTCTGTCTAGAAAATTGGATAGTGGAACAACCTCCCATAAAGAGATTTATAAGCAGTCATACCATAGCTTTCATGATAACTGTTGTTGTAGTAAAACTCGACTAGATGCAAATTCTCTGCTCAATTACCCTAACAATCAAGCGTGAAAGCTCTCAACATGTCTTCCAAGATCGTGATGGTCCATTCTGATAGCCCATCTCTCTTAGTGTGAGATACTATACTCATGCTCAACTCGATGCCCAATTTTGGTTAAATATTTCTCCAGAACCGAGACATAAACTGGGTATCCCTATCCAATACAATCAAAAGCGGAACACGATAAAGTTGGACTATCTCTCGAACATACAACCTCACTAACTTAGAAACGTTGTCCATGGCCTTAATTAGCAAAAAGAGTGGGGATTTCATTAGCCTATCCACTATAACCCATATTGCATCATGACCATGCTCCGACCATGGTAAAGTTGTGACAAAGTCCATCGTGATCTTCTCCCACTTCCACTCTGCTATGAATAGTAGTTAAAACAACCCGGTCAACCTCATATGCTTTGCCTTCACCTGCTAGAAAGTGTAGCATTTGGCTACATACGTCGCCACATCCCTCTTCATACCAAACCACAATAAGTCTCTGCATTAGTCCTTATATAGCTTCTTAGCATCGAGATGTATGCTGAAGCGCGGGTGATGTGCCTCTGCCATCACTTTGTCCTGATGCTCATTATTAATAGGGATAATCAACCTTCCCTTGTGTCACACATCACCATCCTTTTCCACGGTAAAAGTGTCGAACACTTTTCCGCTCTAAATGTGATCACAATAATGTGCAAAGTCATAATCGCAAGACTGAGTGTCTAGGACTTTCTACATAATAAGTGGACTTGCCACCACACCTCAAAAGTATGCCATGTCGTAATGTAGGCGGCTCCTCTCAACTAGTCAAATAAGTCATTAATTCTGGGCAACGGATACTTATTCTGTAAGTGACTTTATTCAACTCCCGATAATCCACACATAGTCTTAAAGAACCATCCCTTTTCCTCATAAACAACACTGAGGAACCCCAAGACGAAGTACTCCAACGAATAAAGACCTACCCCAATAGCTTCTCAATCTGATACCATAGCTCCCTTATCTCCATTGGAGCCATACGATAAGGCGCCCAAGATATCGATCAAGTGCCCGGTGCTAAATCAATAACAAACTTTATCTCTCTACTAGGCAATAATCCTGGTATCTCCTGATCCCGGTATCTCCTGAAACACATCAGCGAACTCACACACAACTGGGATGAATCTAGGGAAATGGCTACTCCCTGAGAGGTCTCATCATCTATATAATACAAATGAGTCAACGATCCTCCTTCAGGACGAGGCATCACCACTAAGAACATGTAACACCCTGAGATTTTTTAGCCGTAAAGATCTTAGGTAAATTAAAAATTTTGAAAAAAATAATTTTTTGGTGTGTAAAAAAGTTGGTATTTATATATAAAAATAAGGTTTTAAGTGGAATTCAAATTGGGATTAAAATTTGGAAATTATAACTTTTTGTATAAAACTTAGGGGAGGATCCGACCTAAGGAGAAAAAATCAATAAAAATATTTAACCGTCCAATAGAGCTAAATTTTTTTGTCCATCTTCATTTCGCCTTCAGCTACTTCTCCTCCAAATTTCAACCAATTCTAAAGATCCAATCATCTAAAATATTTTTTTCGTGTTTGTATTTGATTAGGACTCAAACTCTTTTTGGTATATAAACATGAAGTGACGGGCTTAGGACTCTTAGAACATATTTTAGCCTTACCAAAAATCAACAGCCTACCATAATTTCATTATCTTTCATCTACAAAACCCAAACCCCATTGAACACAACTTTTAACCCAAGGTTTGAAGATCTAAATCAAGTTTTCTCAAGATTGTTCAAGAACGAGTCTTTATCAATTTTTCGAGAGGAACACAACCATCTAATCAGAACTTTTACATGAATTTTCTTCAGGCATGAATACTTTTATTCTATCTCTTTAGTATTTTGCATTTTAAATGTTTTTTAAACCTTAATTCGTGTGTTTTTCTTAAAATAAATTAGCAACCTATTTAGAAAAAGTGAAAACTAATTTGGGACTGTTTTTCTTAAAAATATTAATTTAAATTAATAATCATAAACCTTGTGTGCTTAGGGTAGGGGTTGTGATGTTGGTTAGTATGGGTGTAGGTTCGCATGTAGAAACCGTATAAATTATATTTAAATTAAAACGAGACTTGGGAAATCACGTAGAATTTTGTAGGTTTGATAAAAGTGAATATTGTTGGGTGAGCCATAAACTCGCATGTTGATTGATATTGTAATCGTCAAATAAAATAAATTGAGTTAATTGTGTCCAGGACTTGAACGAATTAAATGAAAATTTGTGACCGCATGTCGAATTTGTGTGATTATTGATAAATTGGAATGTGCGAATTATTATTTTGATTATCTTTATCATCGCGGGGACGACGGGATTTTGGGTAATGCTTTCACCTTGATTTTAGGAGTATTTTCTAGGCATAAGACTAGTAGGTAGGCCTTAGTTGTGGTTAACACTTTCTAAGTATGGGAGTAATTAGTGTAGATTTTTATGGATGGGATATTTTGGGGTGGGGCTAATTTTTGGTATCGATCCGTTGATTTGGATAACCTAAGTGCGAGACTAGGAAGATATTAATTACATAAATTCATCCTACGAAATAGGATAGGACGCGGTTGTGTTTTGGAGACCTCTAGGTATGGGACTAGGGGTAATTTTGAGGTTTACGCTCTATAATATGGTGGGGATAAAATAAAATATAAAGAATATGTGAAGATGAGAAAATAAGAAATTGATAATTAATGCCTAAGATAATAAGCGGGTATTAAAAGTGAACTGGCATCGTTAATAAGTGCAAGACTGACAGTTAAATGGGTTGGCTGGCTATTGTAACGTGTGGGTGTGGGGTGGCATAATAAATGCAAGGCTGATAGTTAAACGGGATGGCTGACTACTATGACATGTCGTGCGTGGAACCTCAGAAATAAGTGCAGGGCTGACAGAGTACAGGCTGGCAGGCTATTATGAAGGGAATGTGTATGGTGTAAAACTTGAGACAGTCCCGAATAAGTGCAGGACATATAGTAGGGTCGGTTGGCTATAACGGCACCACAATAATGAAAATAATAATGTTATTGGAATATTTGGGCTTACACTTTAGGGTGCATTAGTCGTATGGTAGATAGTGGTAGTTTACGTTTATTTTCTCGTATTTAATTATCTCGTTAATTTAAAATATTCTATTGTGATATTTATTATATATCATGCTACTGTCTAGGTCCACGGGCCCTAATTGGGGAGATTATCTTGGATTCATGTGATGGGATCTAACCCATTGCGTTGACTAACATTTCAGTTTTAATGCTGGAGTAGCTGCATAGGAGTAATTGGAGATCTTTCGGAGGAGTTATTTTATTTTAGATGCTTAGTAGTTTAGTTTTATTTTCCTTTCCATCGTATTTCTATTATGAGTTGTAGTTGGTGGGCCATTGGGTTCCACAGTTGTTTACGGTTCATTCAGATATTTAGAGTTGGATTATTATTTCAGTTTTAGTTTTTTAGAGGTTGGATTATTTGGAGTTTAGCATGGTGATGGATTTTACTATCGCGTGAATGATTATTCATATTGGGATTGATTTAATTATTATCTTGTGGAATGAATTTTATATGTCTCATATCTGTAACATGCTAAGAACGATATTTTATTTAGTGATGCCTGACATAATTTGGGAACGGCGGTTGGCCACCCAGTAGTCCAGGTTGCGCGGGGTGTGACATAACATTTCCTGGACCAGAATCGCAAACCCTATGCGCCTATTGTAATAGTCAATCATGGATCTATACACTGCTAGGCAATAATGGCATCATACTTCGACATATCTAACACTAGCATATCGGCAGGCAAAATAAGTCTACTAATATCTATATTCACACCCCGATAGATAAATAATACAAGTCTACCAATATCTATATCAGTCGTGTCTAACAACCATATGACTCGTGCAAATCTAGTGGTTATGAACAAGTGTGAAGCCCCAGTGTCAACTAAAATTGGCCCTGAACTCCCATGTCTAAGAAACATACCCTCGACTATGGGTGGAGCCTATGGAACTACGGTCGGGTGGACGTTATACACACGCCCATACGGTAACTACCCCTGCTGAGGTGGGGCCACTAGAATGACTGGTGCTGCAGGAAATGCTGACAGGGGTGCTGGTGCTGGGAGGGAGGCTTGGAAAATAGGTCTCTGGGTCTCCTGACAAGCGCCCTGTTGGTGTTTAACTCTTCCCTTATCCGAGTAATCCTGACTCTTGTGGCCATTCTTGACACATACGAAACACCTGCCTATGAAATTTCCTCCCCTTTGGCCCTGCTAGCCACTACCACCCCTCCCCTGGCCCTGCTAAAATCATTGTTGTCTCGGCTGGCCCTGCCTAAATCCACTATATCCCTACCTATAATCTCCCTAACGGAAACGCTTAGTAGCATCCCCTTGGTGGGAACCATGTTCACTCTACTTTGGCTGACTCTGAGTCGATTGTGCCCCACTAGTTTTGCTACCCCCTATCCTGCCCTGTTTGCTGGACTCTCATGAATTCTTGCTTACCTTAACATGGAAGAGGTGGTCCTGACAATGCAAAAGAGCAGCATTCAACACATCTGTATATGTCTTTTAAGAGGGATTACCCAACAAATGTTGTCTAATCTTCCACATAAGACCATCCATAAACAATTGTATCTTCTTCTCTTTTGTACTCACTTCCTCTGGGACAAAGTTTATCATCCTAGTAAATTCCTCCTCATAATCCACTACAGTCCTCCCCTCATATGACACATCTAGGAATTTTTTCCCCATCTCAGTCTGAATGGAAGATGAAAAGTATTTGCGATCGAACCGCTCCCAGAACTCCTGAATCAACAAGGTGTCTATCTCTTGTGCGGTGCTAATGGACTCCCACCATTGTAAGGTTTCCCCCACTAGCTTAAAGGTAGATATTATCTGTCTATGTACGTTAGTGCACTCATACATCCAAAATGCCTTTGTATATCCTTCTTCCATTGGCACACTGTAACTACATCGGAGCTCCCCTGAAATTCTGGAGGATGAGCCTTCTGAAAGGCATCTTTGACCTATTCCCAGGCGAAGGAAACACGTGCAGGAGCTAGAGCAACACCCTAAGGCTGAAGTGGCACTTGTGGAACCTGTTGAGAAAAAGTATTCAAGGTTGCATTAATCGCATGTGCTACAATGGCGGCAACCTCGACAGCATTCACAGTCCCTGGTGCCTGAGCTGTCTACGACTCTGGTTGTACCTCTGGGGTGGCTCGTAGTGCACGTCGAGGAGGCATCTGAAATGAAAAAGAATTTTCTATCAGTCCACAATTCAATATGTCTTAAAATAGCTGAAGACGTAAATGTGTAATAAAGAATACAATAGTCGTAAATGTAGGGTTGTACATCAAAGAACGCTATGATGAAAATCGTAGTAAGCCGCATGATCCTATATACACTAGAACCTGATGATCTTATACCATCTATGACACCCCACCTATTCTAATCCTGGGTGATCAGTCCATTATTAAATTAAACAGGAATCATTAATGGTGTTATTCTTAGCATTACTGTCGAAATTCAATTTATTTTACTAATATCCTAATGGCCCCGTGTTAAAATTTTAATCTTATTATTAACATGCAAATAACTCAAATTAAGTAATTCACATTCACCATTCCAATAAACATAGTAATAATGATAAAGCAAAGAGATGAATAAATAGGCCTGGAAGAACACTCCAAACATACAATCTTCCATAATAAAAACCCAAATCCAACACGAAAGTAAAATGGAAGTACAATGTCTCTATAATAATAATCAACTAGGAATGGGCAACATGCCCGACTGAAGTAGATAAAAGGATAAATAAGAACGGATATATGTGGAGAAATCTACTACCAAGGTCCTGCAACTTTCACAGCAGTTGCAACACGTCAAATGAAGGAACTCCTAAACCGGGTGTCCATGTGGCTAGGCACCTAAAATGTTTTTACCAAAATGGATTTTGCAAGGGTCAGAGCCCAAGTAAAACAGTTTGAAAATATTTTGCAAGTACTTAAAATGCAATAAAGAGCAAATATTGTATACATGCTAATTTTTCGTACTCTCAATTGATATTCTCACCTCTCAACTAGTGTTCATGCCTAACGTACTCTTCTAACCCTCCTAGTTATGCTACCCCTACCTAACTAGTTTGACTTAAGCCTTTCCCCGTCTAATTGTTCATTGTGCCCACCCGTATTGCCCATACAATACGTAATAAAATTTCAAATCCCCTTTCTATTTATTAAGAAATATCAATTAATTATAAAGTTCACACATTTCGAGATTAATTTAGATATCACTATTTATAGTATCTACTAAAACACCCGAAGTAGAATAAATCACACGTTTATATATTTACATCACTATTATAATATATACGAATACAACATCCCAAGATGGAGACCTGTGATGCGAGAATACTCATCTATCAAGTCCTCGTACATCACATACTAAATAAGTACATCGGTTCGGACATCATCCTTGAACCATAAATCAAATCACACATATTGGAGGCGAACGTAGTTCCAAGTCTATGGGTCACACACACACCAAACGTTCCCAATTGATCGTCGAAACTATCATACACTCAGATAGCCCGTACCTAGGTTCTATGTTCTAGGGTACAAGTTAAAATCCCCCCAATGGGCTCATCATGATAAGGCTGTCCACGACGCGAAAACCTCTCGCGATAGCAAGTAGCCTAGGTAGACATAGGCATTCACACAACCTATGTGTGTGTGTGTATATATATATATATATATATATATATATAATCAATATAAGTATACACTCAACCTATAATATATGTCTCATACGTAGTATATATAACTCCTGAATATCCTACGTATTATTAATTTACCATTATACTACACCTCGTATTTTCCCGAGTGTTTTCCCACCACTGGAAGAGTTCTAACTACCCCATATGATTATTTTAGTAGTCATAATATCCCTCTATCGTTGGTCCAATCTTAGGTTCACTCGTACTCTTCGTAACCCATTCTAATTCTCATGGTATTAGTTAATATCAAATGAGACCCCATGATTCACTCGTGTTCCTCGTGACCCATTCCAATTCTCGTAATGTCAATCAATATTAAAATACGCCCCAAAATGTCTAGTCTTAATTCTATCTAATTGGGGAAACATTCCAACCTAACCTCTTAAAATTTAAGCAAACCAAGTCCAAGACTGTCAGGTCCCCGGAACCAGTTTGAGTGTGCAAGCGAACTTGTTCGATTGTACCTCTGAGCCGGTTTGAGGGGTCTGCCGAACCGGTTCGAGGTATCTGGCAATTCATCTTCTTTGCTGCTACGCTTTACCACCATTGTTAACCCTCAAACCTCCATGATCAAATCCCAAACTCCTAGAAAAGTATACCAAACATTACACTAACATATATCCATGATTTCTAATGTAAATAAATCCCTAAATCATCAAGAAAATCCTTGAAATAGAATTAATTCAGCATTAAATTTTAGAAAACCCTAGATTATCATCTTTATTCAAGAACATCAATAAGAACTCATATTTATTCACATATTCATACTATAATTTGTTCAAATTCATTCTACATGCATAATGGATTATACCTAACGTGATTCCTACCCAAGAATTGGATTTAAGTCCTCCAAATTTAACACCAATATTCATATTTTCATGATATCAATCATCCTACATAACATGGATGTTATATCTATTCAGAATTTAGCAAGATAAGTACTTTCATCAGTTAGTAGGTCTGAATCTCTGCAGAAAAATGGTAGGGTTGGGTTCCTCTCCTCCTGATGTACGCAATGGTGGTGGTGGTGGTGGTGGTGCAAGAATGGTGTGGGAAGGCCTAAGAACTCTTCTTCTTCCTCCTCTAGTTGCCTCTATTTGCTTTTGTAACTTCTAACCCTAGAAACCTTAACCAACCAGGTGATATACACTTGGGAATTTCTTAGGTCTTTTTAAAATCTGAAAGATCGAAATACCCTCCCGGGGTACCGAGTTGGCCTAAAAACGCCTCGAGACCCAAACTAAACCCCTGAGTACACCTTTTTGACTATTTCGACCCTTCCGAACACGCTGGCGCACTCTAAATGACCATTTGAATTATCCAAAATGAAATTATATTTCATTTCATAAAATTATGTTCCGACACGACTGACACGCGCGTCCCAATGAGATTACCGTAACTGTCATATTTCTCACTCACGATAATTCATAATACTTTCTTATCAATTTATTACTCATTCACGAAGTAATATTCAATATAAATAAATATTAACCATTGTCTTGCTAATTAATATTTATTTTAATTCGGAATAATTTCTCATTTTAAATTTAATTAATCCCAATATAAAAATCATTAAAATTACGGAGTGTTACGGGATCATAGAGAATCTACTAGTCGGGGATTTGATGAGATAAATACATTGGGGTTCTATACTACATCCCTGGATGATGACGTCGGATACACGTAGGTCTATATGATCTCGACGCAGTGTACTAAGGTTTTCGTCTCTTGATTTGTGCACACACAATATATACTTTGACTTGGTCAATTCTACTCTAAATACATCGATAGTGAAATAATTACAAAAACCTAATTATTACAACCATATGTTAATTCTTCTCTGCCTCACTGTTAGATGCCTAATTATTCTAAAAATTGTGTTCATTTATATTTAGTCAGGTGGATAGAAGGGGCTACTATCCATCCACCCAAGATGATAGGGTTTTGAGAGAAGAGAGAAAGGGGGAAAAAGAAAATCAAAAGAGGATTCTAGGTGAAGAGCAAGTGTTACTAGGTTGAAGATCATCGGCAATATAGGAAATCAAGAAGACAAATCCCAAAAATTCATCACTCTCAAGGCAAGTATTCAACTTGCTTTAATGTTTATATGTAGTTTAAACTATTCATTCAAATTGGTAAAGAAAAATACAAATTTTAGGTTGGGAAACATATATAAATCTGAGTTTTGAATGAAGAAACTACTAGGATATGAATGTAATGATAATAAGATGATAAATATGATGTAAATTTGAATAAAAAAAATAAGTTGTTGAAATATTTAAGAAGAAAATATTGGATCTTGAAACTAGGGTTCTTATATTGCATGAAACTTGATTTAAATTCGTGATTGGATGAATTAGATATTATTAGGTATAGTTATTACGTAGAAACTTGTTGGGTTATGTTTGTGCTTGGATTAGAATTCATATTTGGGGTTTTGACTAAGGTTAGAACCATTTTGGGTGAAGGGAGAAGGAAATATACCGTCAAAAGTTCATCTTGGCAGCCCAATAAATCGAACCAGTTCACTAGGGGGAATGAACTGGTTCATTGAGAGGGAACGAACTGGTTTTATTTATTAAACCGATTTAGTCCAACCAACGAATAGGTTAAGCTTAACTAGATTGCTTCCCTTTCCTTGCGCTATTTTTCTTGGGCCTTTAAGGATCAGGCGTGGTATCTTGTGTTCGGGGATGGATTTAGATTTCTCAAAATTCCTAGGGAAGGTTAGGAAGAATCGTAGGGCAATCGGGGATGGATTTTAGGTAAGAAATTACGTGAATAAGTGAGTGAATGCACTCGGGTGAAATCGAGAATTTGGGTTAAGATTTCGAGAATGATTAGGATAGTGCTTCAGTAGAACAACATGTTGTCCAGAAGTATAAAGTTATAGAGAGATAATAAGTAAGTGAATGCTTAGGTAAGATTGGGAAGTCGGGATAGACTTTGAGATTTGGTAGGCTAATGCTACGAGAGATATTACGCATGTTATTTGACTCGATGCCAATGGGTGTTGGATTGTTTCACCAGGTCATAGTATTGTTGCATGAATACTATCCGTATGTGAGGAAAGGTGAGTTTCGAGTCCGGTTGGGGTAATGTGATATGGTTATGACCCACGGATGTAGGTTTATAATCGTCTCTGTTATGTGTTTGCAATTTTGAGAGGAGTGGTAAGATTTCGACCCGGTGTCCAAGGAGTGGCATGTGATGTACCGGGTTGTAAGGTAAAATTTCCAATTGAGTCAATTTGTAAGTGTTGGCTTAATTCCAGACAAAACTATTTGACTCATAGGATAGAAGTTTGTGACCTTTCAAGTATATGACATTTGAGTTGAAGACGAAGAGGTTAAGTCTAATGAAGAACTTATCATATGTCATCTTTTGTGCCTTGTTTAGTGTCATAAACTTTTCATCTTTCTAAGGTCTCTTATGTATGAACGTACATGTTATATAGAGGTTTGGAATTTTTATTGGGGGTTATATTTTTTTTGTAAACAAAGTTTAAAACATTTTTTTAGAAAAATTAAGTTTTTTGAAAAGTCGTTAGATAGTGTCATTTGAACGACCTTGTTCGAACGAGATTCCTAAGTCGTTTGAACGAGGTATCTAACGAGGCTACACTAAAAACTCGTTTGATTTATCGCTTCATTTGTCGTTCGAACGAACCTTCATTTTTGGATCTCTGAATTCTCGTTCGATATGTCGTTCGAACAACTCTGTTTTCTCGTTCAAACGACATTGCAGTTTCGAGCAATTTTTGACAATTTTTCTTAAAACTTCCCATTACTCCGGGTTTTTTCCCCACTTATTTATAGAGTACGGGAATGAACTATTTTGATAGACCTTTTTCAACTTTTCAAGAGCTTTGAGAGCAAAATATTTTATCCAAAAATTTATTATGTTTTTGTGAATCAAAATGACTTAACTTCAAAACAAAAACAAGTTTACACCATTTAATTTACATGATCTAAGTTTCAACATAACATATTCTTTGAGATCGTTTCTTTTGGCATCGAATTTCATTCTCTACCTAAAAAAAATAATTTCTTATGGAGGATTATGTGCTCGAGGTGATTTTATAAGTGGTGGATTCCATGTGGTTGATGGTAACTTTTCCCTATCAGTGGATTTCGAGACGAAAGTGGATTTTAGAGTTGTCAACTAGGCAGCGGTGGAGGAATGAAGAGCGACAAGGCTTGCGAGGGCATCAAGTCTTGTGTAAGTAATCCATCGTGTCCTTTGTAATTTCATATTTAGTGGACTTGTGGAGGGGCCATCCAAGATTTTTTCCGTTGTGGGTTTTTCTCGTACATCGTGGCATTGTGGTTGTGTTTATTTTTATCTTGCAAAATATCACGTAGATGCATGTTTAGGTTTAACAGGATAAAAATTGGTCTAGCTACAACAATTGTGTAATTTGGTCCTAATTTAATTGGGTTATTTTTAGTTTATTTAATTCAAGTAATTTGCCTAATTTCATGTTTGTATAAATTTGAACTTGAATTAAAGTTGTGCTTATTTTTTCTTTAAATGAGAAATTTAAATATTTGTTTGATCTTATTTTAATTTTTGAAGAAATAAAAAATGTGGAATATTTCGTGAACCATCCCTTTAGAAATTAAAAATTATAATATTTGCATCCTCAGATTTGTATCAGAGGGAACACTAATTTATCGTGTTAGGTCCTTGGGTTTGAATATGAAAAATTGTCATTTTTGAAGTTTCCTATTTTTTATGGTTCTAACTATGCATATTGAAAAATGCATATGCGGTCGGCACTTAAGTCATTAGATGAGTGGGTTTGGCAAGCGATTGTTAGAGGGTGGTCCCCATTAATGTGTCTAGAAGAAGAAGTTCATGTTCCTAAACCCGTAGAAATATGGAATGAGGATGAGCTTAAGCTAGCAAATTTTAATTATCGTGGTTTAAATTCTCTTTTTAGTTCGGTCACACCGGAGGAGTTCTGCCAGATTGTGACGTGTGAAACGTCGAAGGAGCCTTGGGATACACTCCAACTCACCCATGAAGGTACTAATGTCGTTAAAGCTTCTAAACTCCAAAACCTCACCACTCTATTTGAAACCATTAAGATGTTAGAAAGTTAGACTTTTGATGAGTTTTATGCTAGATTATTCGATATTTTGAATTCATGTTTTAACTTGGGAGAAAAAATACCTGACAACCGTGTTATAAAGAAGATTTTTCGGTCATTACTCGAAAGGTTTAATTCTAAAGTGATCATTTTGAATTCTTTAGGCACTTTAAACTCTATGAAACTTGAAGAGCTTGTAAGTGACTTACAAACCTATGAACTTGACATGTTTTCCTCCAATGATGTGAAGAAAAAGAACAAGGGCATAGTTTTGAAATCCTGAAGGGAGGAAACCACTGTTTCGAATGATGAGTTTGACATCGACTCCGATGATATGGCTTTATTTGCTAAGAAGTTCAGAAAATTTCTTGAGTTTAATAAAGATAATCTTAAAAATGATTGTAAGAAATTTAAAAAGTCTTAAGTATAACAAAGTCGAGAAACTCCATAAAATCATAATGATGAACTTAATAGGGACGAGTCGAATAGATGTTTTGGTTTTGAGGGTTATGACCATAGGGTAGTTGAGTATCCCACTAAACTAACGCATGAGGGCAAGAATCCAATTTCATATAATTCCACCCTTAGTGATAGTGAATCGGAAGAGGGACTCGATTTCCCCATTGAGCGCAACTTCACTATGTTCATGGATAGTCATGTGTGCCATAGTTAAAAATATTACGATGAAGATAACTTTATACATGACACTTTTTGAGACCATTGTTTGTGAATCCCATTTGTTTGATGGTAGATAGAGTGGAGAAGAGAGTGGGAATAAAGAGGAGGAAGAGGATAGTGAACAACCAAGTTTTCTTTCATGAGTTGTATGCAGAATCCTTAAAATTGAAAAAAGGCAAACTTGAAGTTAGAAGCTAGAATGAGATAACATTCCATAGGTGGTAATGAAAGTGTTTTAATTGAAGATCTTAAGGCACGTGAGAGAACTCTTCGAGAGAAGCTAGAGTATGTTGAAGATGAAAGAGATAGCCTTAGAGGTTTAATGGAGGTTGTGGAGAAAGAGCTTCTTGAGTTTAAAGAGACTAAGAGTTTTTTTTAGTCTAAGATAGTGGAACTTTAAGAGAGAATGAGAGACTCAAGTCATGTGATATTTAATTTAGAGTGTAGGACAGAGAAGTTGGATAAAATTTTAGGCACCGTACAAATCAAAGATAACAAGTGTGGTATTGGCTTCGATACTCAAATTGCTTCCACTAAGAAAGTCGAAACCATGATTTTGAAATAATAAACTAGGAATGATAAAAAAGGTCAACCCTTAGGTAATACTTCTTAATGTATTTTTACTTGCACATTTTGTGGTAGGAAGGGTCACCTTAGGAGGTTTTGTTTCGAAGTCCAAGGATAGAGCCATCAAGGTCACTAAAACCCAAGAGCGTCACTTTACACCTATATGGGTTAGGAGATCCATTTTGGAGGCTTTACATGATAGGCTTTATGATTCTTATTTTCTTGCACATGATACTTGTCATGCTAAATATAAAGGTTGATTGTGTTAGCTTTGTTTATATACACTAGTTGTGTCTCATGATATATTCTTGCTAGTTATATGTTTGTTTGTCATATAGAGTCTATGCTTCATCATATATATTTTGCTAGAACTATGACATGTATATCTTTTGCACTTTAATTTTTTTCATTATAGGTCGTATTGATAAATACATAAAGATTTTGTTTCTCATTTGAGTTGTCTTTGTTTGTTAAATTTGAAAAACTCAAAAAGATTTTTTTTGTGTGTATTTTATTTTTACACATTTTATGTGGCATATCCTTGTGTTTGAATCCTATATCACTTTTCGCTTCCATGTGGCTATAACATTTGGTTATGAATTTCAATTCTTAAATTGTTCTTTATCATGATTGCATGGAGTAGTTTGACTTTGATTTGCTTAGTGGATTCTCTTTTTATATGCCTCCTCACACACATGCACGAGCTTTTTGAACGTTAACTTCACATGTATATTTAAACTAAGTGAGATCTTGGAGTAGATAGATGTTTGGGGATATTTTCCAGGAAGCAAGGATAGCTGAAGATAAGATCTTAGACATAGAAATGGCTTTTGATAGAGATCCAAATGGATCGAATAGGGAAAACCTTTCTTTTTCTTAAGCCTAGAGTATAAAGAAACTTGAAATTGAAGACCTCTATTGGAGATCAAAAGATGAGGAGAAATGCTTCAAGGAGGGTGACACAATCATTTTTTCATAGCTTAGTCAATTCTAAAACAAGGAATTTGGTGATTTTAGAAATTAGAGATATCAATGGTCATAATCAAAATAGTGAGAAGGAGATTTAAATTGTTGGAGTTTAATTTTTTTAAGATCAATTCACATAAGACAAGGGCCCAATAATCTCTATGAATGATTATTTCTTAGAGGTTATTACCAAATTATTCTCTTCATGGATTAACTTTAGATTATGCTCTATTCATGAAAGTGAGGAGATCCAAATTATTGTGAGTAAATTGAATCCAAACGGTTGTCCTAGTTCAGATGGTTTCCATGGAGCTTTCTTTGTGACTTTTTGGAATACCGTTGAAAGAAATGTGGTGGCTGCAGTCCAAAGTTTCTTTCTTGGGGTATATTTCCCTAGAAATATTTCATCTATTTCGATTGACTTAATCCCCAAAGTTCAATCTCCTAAGAACTTCTCAGAATTGAGGCCTATAAGTTTGGTGAACTTCCTTAACAAAATCATTTCTAAAATTCTTTCATATATAATGAGTGAGTTATTGCCTTTTATTATATCCCCAAACCAGAGTGGATTCATAAAAGGTAAAGGTGTGATTGAAAATTCCATGTTAGTTCAAGAATTGGTTTTTATGATCCAAAGGAAGAACTTTGGAGGCAATGTGGTTATAAAGTTGGATTTAGCTAAGGCTTCTGACAGAGTGTCATGGATGTTTTTAATCCATGTTCTAAGGAAGTTTGGGCTCTATGAGCGTTGTATTGATATGATTTGGAGGTTGATATCTAATTATTGGTTCTTAGTAATTGTTAATGACTCTAACAGTGGACTTTTCAATTCCTCTAAAGGCTTGAGGTAATGTGATCCTTCATCACCTAGTCTCTTCATTATTATGGAAAAGGCCTTGTCTAGAAATCTCAATAAACTTATACCTATCATGATTGGTTTTAGAATGCCAATTGGATGCCCTAAATTTAATCACCTTCCATATGCAAATGACGTGATCATCTTCACCTCTCGTGCTAAGAAGGATTTAGTTTTTATTTTGGATGTTATCAAAGAGTATGAGAGGGATGTTGGTCTGAAAATCGTTTTTCTTACATGGTGTTCCATTTTGGATGAATGTCATATTGTTATGTTATTTTTATCAAATTATTATCCTTAACACAATCAACTTTTTATCCACACCTTAAATGAAAAGTTTTTCTTTATTACATAACAATGTTTTGAACCCTAACACAACGTCAAATATATGAGTTAAACATGGATATCTTAGTAATTTGGTCATAGAATCCGGTCTTGAGCACCATAAAGGTTGTAAGGGGATGGAATTTCCCAAAGTAAATGTTGGTTCGAAGGATGGAAAAAGTGAAATAGTAAAAGAAAGGAGGAAAAAAGAGGAGAAATGGAAAATTTTCAATTTTAAATACGTGGGTGCCCACCAGTAATAATATGTAGCAACATTTCAACTTAGTGGGTTATTAGTGACAATTTTATCTTATGGGGGTATTACTGAGTATTTTTTGGGTTCCTTTAGCTGCCACAAACAAAGTACACCAATGGGACTAAGCGTAATTTTTTTATTAATTTAATTTTATGGGGTATTTATAATATTATAATGTGGTTTTTGGAAAATTAACCATGGTTAAGCCTAATTCGAGTTGTGAAGTTATCCTCAATAGTGAGTCCAGTTATTAAGCACCAAAATTTGTTGACGTTCCATTCAAACCTACTAAAAGTTATGTGAATCGTGTCATATCACATTTTTTCAGCCCTAACAATAACTATTATTTAAATCCACTGTTGTCTTTGTGACTAATTCAATCTTCTTTGATGCTATTATTCAATAGTCAAATGTTCATAACTTTTATTACCCACAAAAATCAAGTATAAGGAATGGAATATACGGATGATAAAGAATGAAAACAAGTAAAATGCTAAAGAATGCATTAAATTTTGGGGAATGACATATTGTTAGAAATAAAAAATAATTAGCAATTTGAAAAGTTTAAAAATATGAAAAGTTAAGAATTATGGTTTAATGGGTATTTCTTTAAAAGCCTAAAGGTTAGAAAGTGAAGGGATGTGTTAATTGTTATATATAGGCTTATTGTAAGCATTTGAGGCAAGAAGAAAAAGAAAAAGTGACCAAAGTGTGAAGAAAAAAAGAAAAAGGTTCTCATTTCTATATGTATTCCAATTTCAATACAAAAAAAAATCCACTTCCCATTAAAATAAATTTCCAACAGTGGTATGAGAGCCAAGGTATTTGAAGAAATTTCAAAATGGAGTTTTTCAATAAGAAAATAATGTTCAATAATTACAACCAAATGTGGAGTGTGGGAAATCTATATTTCAAAGCATGTGATTTATTGGATGTCCTTTGTGAAGAACCAAGCGGTGAATTAGCGAAAAGAGTTGAAGAAATGATAAAGGAAAACGCACTCAAAATTTTCCAAAAATCAATACAACAATAAATTTGAAAGGATTTTGGAGGTTCGTGAGACTATTGTCTCAAATCGTGAATGTGAGTATTTTCCAATCGAGTATTGGTTGAAAAATTTAAAAGAAGTCAAATGGATACGTGAAGATTTTACAAACTCCTCTATGGAGGTTGAAGAAGAAAGCCATTTCAACAAATTAGAAAATATGTAGAGACAAGTCTTGGCGAACTAGGAGAGGAGACAAATCAAGTAAATGGTGAAAATACAAAAGAAAAATAAAGGATGAAATGTCTGAAAAAGAATGTGATTAAGCTGAAAAAATTTCAAAAATCTTGGATTGTGACCAACAAGGTAAAGATGTCACAATTCCAGAAAGTATTTTTAGCAACCCAAGTTGGGTGAATATCAAGTCATTCTTTGATCAAGAAGAACGAGTAAAAGATAGATGCAATAAAAAAGAAGACCAATGGTGCACACATGTAGAAAAGAAAATCAATCGTGTCAACATGGAGATATCACACATGTGTTACACTTCAAAAGAGTTAGTTATAGAAAAAATTGCATTGGAAAACGGTGGAATTCAAGATCAAGTGTTGTTTTTCAACAAAGTCCCTCAGTGGAGAAGTTTAATCAGTAATATACAAATTACATATCAAGAGTGGGTGTTGGAAATATAAAAAATAATTAGTCATTTGAAAAGTTTAAAAATATGAAAAATCAAGAATCATGGTTTAATAGGTATTCATTTTGAAGCTCAAAAATTAGAAAGTGTAGGAATGTGTTAATTGTTGTATATAGGCTAATTGTAATCCTTTGAGGCATGAACAAGATTAAAAAAAAAGTGAGAAGAAAAATTTCCCATTAAAAAAAATCCAAGACTGGTATCAAAGACAAAGTAATGGAAAAAGATGTGATGTATTTGAAAAAGTTTCAAAAATCATGGATTGTGAACAATAAGTTAAAGTTGTCACACTTTCTGAAAGTATTTTTAGTGACCCAAGTTAGGTGAATATGGAGTCATTCTTTGATCAAGAAGACCTAGTAAAATATAATTCCAAGAAAAAAATAAGATTGTTTGTGCACAGTTGTAGAGAAGAAAATCAATGGTGTCATCATGGAGATATCACACATGTGTTACACTTGAAAAGAGTTAGTTATGAAAAAAGTCGCATTAAAAAATGGTGAAATTCAAGACACAGTGTTGTTTTTCAGCAAAGCAACCTCAGTGAATAAGTTTAATCAGTTCATAAGTCTTATGAAAATAACAATTTAACAGAAAGTATTAGAAATAAAAAATAATTAGTAAATTGAAAATTTTAAAAATATAAAAAGTCAAGAGTCATGGTTTAATATTTAATTATTTTGTAGACTAAACGTTAGAATGTGAAGTGAATGTGTTAATTTTCATATATAGACTAATTAAAAAAAATCAATATGTAAACCAATTTCAATAAAAAAAAATCCTATGTGCTTATTTCTATATGTATTTCAATTTCAATTACAAAAATCTATTCTTCCCATTAAAAAAATGAACAGTGACTTTTTTTTGTGTATTGGTTGGTGTGTTAGATGATGTCAAATACATCTATTGTTCCAAGAAAAGAACACACGCACGGAGATGGATGGGGACATTTTATACACTAATGAGGGAAATTCTCACTTAAAACTTAAAAAGCCTTAAAAAATATTTAGATGGTATTATGAATCATGTTTTGCAAACCCTAATAGAAAAAAATCTTTTTACTTGTCATGAAAACTAACTTATTTTAATTTTAGTAAAATAAACAAATTATTTATTTTTTTCAAGGTCGGAAGTAGTTTAATAACATCTTAATGTTAATCATGTTTTTCTTTAGGATGGTTATACTGAATTTTGGTGTCATAGCACCATGCACAAGATTAATAAAAAAACTTTGTTCTCAGCCGAAAGATTTTGTTTAACACGATATTTTCGTAAAGTAAATAACAAAACTTAGTAATGGAGATATAATGAAAAATTGTGACAAAAACAATCACAAATAGTGCGATAATCAATAAGAAATATATTATAGTAAAATGAAGACATGTTTTCAAGAACACAAGATTCCAACCAAAATTACATTCCATACTATGTTCTTCTCTAACACAAAGCTACTAGATATTATTATTGTTTTCCAAAACCAATAATAATAATAATAATAATAGGCCGACACAAAATCGACGCATTTTTGTGTGAGATAATGACATATTGACTATGTAAATACGAGTTCGATACGTCAGTGTGTCATACAAATGTATCGATTTTGTGTGTTTACGTAGAAGAGACCTAATCATCGAATCCCAGGAGGCCACCACCTTGGCCTGGGAAAAGCCAGCTCGTGCTTAGTGTGTCAAACAATCAGTTTCCTCTAACTCATCATCACTTTACTCAAACATCTTAAAAGCATGCAAAATATCCTTCAAAAGTTTGATCCAAAATACAACAAGAAGATGAAGCAAAATTATTCATTTTATTTGTCTTTGTTGATTTATCAACATTAGGGGTCTCACAAAGCCTCAATTTTTTTTATGGACCACCAAATATCTCACCCAATTCATCTTTATTAGTGTTGCAATTGATAACTGGAGTGGGATTTGGTTTTAAAAATCAACATTTTTTGTGTTCTCTCCCATGATTTCAAAACAAGAGGGTGTGGAATGGGTTTTATGTAAGTCTTGTATACTCTAAACTTTTCATGGGAACGACCAAAAGTTACCGAGTTAAAGAATCTTTGCTTTTTCTAGCTAGCAATGTGGTTAGTATTTTTGTTTGATTATCTAATCTATGTATATATATATATATATATATATGTGTGTGTGTGTGTGTGTGTGTGTGTGTGTGTAATTGAAGTCTGAAATCGTAAGAAAGCTACACGTGTACACTTCTTTAATTAGATCACTCCAATATAGTTCAACCTTTAAAGTACCAGAAAACCCTTACGACTCATCTATCTAAACGGGTAGTCGAAATGACATTGAACAATAAGACTAAATGTTAAAATTTCTCCAATCGTATCCCAAAGAAAAAAGAGAAGAAAAAAAATCGACCTTGAGAAGCCTGTTGCCCTTTCATATCTGGCAACATTTCCCCTTCTTACATCTGCATAACTCCCAATTACAACCGTTCCCGCCTATTCCTTTTACTGTCGATTCGGTAACCATCCATCTTCCCTCAATTCTTATATATATACCAACTACGTATATCAGTATGTACTCTCCCTGTGTAATGGTTGCAGAGGTCTGATATGTTTCATTTTTCATTTTTCAATTTTCAATTTTAATCTACTTTTTTCCATTTGACAATTCATCGTATGTAACTTTCTTTTTATTTTATTATTCCCAGAAATATATACCGTAAATTTCGGTTTAGGTGAATTTTCATCTCTTAAATTCAAGGTAACTTAATTTAATTTCTTATTTTTAATTTTTTTCCATATCCCATGTTAATAATTTTTTTCAATTCCTTTGGATTTTATCAATACCTTATGTAAATCTATTTCTTAACTTTTTTTAATATGTTTTAAATATAGTTACGCTCAAATATTATGTCACTGCGGCTGAATTGTGCTTATTTCTTTATATTTTTAACTGCCAGTAGAATACTTATGTTCATAGATTTATTCCAAAAGATGTTAATATTGATAGAAATTTAGGCATTTTTATCTTTTTCTATTTGTTGATGCATTATTTTAATAAATATAAATAAAGACTCAACCAAAGAGGAGCATGACATGATATTGCTCTGGTTTCAATAAACATGTCACCAATTTGGAAACTCAATGTAGCTTACTCGACCACAAATGTGTCTAAAGTGCGTGCTTATATAGGCTCAAGTGCAATACTGTCGCGTGAGTAATAAACTCGTTAAGACGGGGTCGAATCCATAGGGAAATAGAACGAATACTCGTGACGACGAGCGGTAAGACGATCAACCCTAACCTGACTCTAAAAATAAATGAAAAAGATTATCGAAGTGGAAAAATTTCTATCAACTAAATACAAGTTAATTAAACTAATTTTGAAACTAAACATGCAAGAGTAAGCAAATTATGATTTACTAAGTATGAATGGGAAAATAGGTTAGAATGCAATCTCCCGACCCGAGTACGTTTATCGACTTTAAACTAGTTATGAATTAAATAATTAATTAAATCCAGTCTTTATTAATCTCAAGCATTACATATATGAGGGAACTATCCCGCATCATACATAATCAAAAGTAAGAATAAAGCGGTGTCATAGTAACCCGATTACCTAGGGCAATCGAGATCAAAAGTCCTACAACGGTATTGATCACCACACAACACGATTCGATCATTTATTTAATTCAGGGAACTAATTTTACACACATGCAAACCACATCGGGTTGGGTGCATGCATCCTAACCCCAAAAAGTCTAGCCTAGCATGGTGCAATTAAAAAAAACTAGGCTTTCTACGGTGCATGCAACTGAACTCATGATGAAATTACTTCTAAAGAAGAACAAATATGTAATATCTACTGGGAATTAACTAATCATGCAAGAATTATTGAAATCAAACAATAGAGAAGAGAAAGAAATCAACATTACTGCAGAAATTGTAATTGAGAATTAATAACTGTAATTTGTAAGCTTCTAGGGTTCTTATCTACTTTCTCTCTCTAAAACTATGTAAAAAGAAGCTCTCCCATGTTTTGGGAATCATTTTGAATAAATAACCTACGAAATTACAAGAGTTTTAGCCATGCAAGACTCTAGCTAGAAAACTAGATAATTACAAAATTAAACCTCCGGACCAGTTCATTTTCTTGTTATATCGGATCGATCCGCTTCACAAAGGTTATAAAGTAAGTTTAAGGGTCCGGATCGGTTCATTTTTTATGGAATCTGTATCGGTCCCGGTCCTTGAGCAAATTCTCTTCATTTTCTCATCAGTTTCTCATGATTATCTCTCATCTTTCAAGGCTCATAACTTTTTCTCTGGGACTCGGATTTGGACGTCATTTCTTCCTACGCGTTTGCAGACTAGAGGTATTCAACTTTAATTTTGGGTCCTCATCTGGTTTCTAGCTATAAATTACTCTTTTTCCCTTTTGACTTTTCTTCTTTTCTTGCGGTTTCTTTTATTTCTCTCATGCATTAATTACCTGCAAAATTTATGAGAAATACACAAAACTCGGGGTATTTGTAGAAGATGTTAGTATCACAGATATAAGATAAATCAACGCATTTTACATCACCCGAGGTTATAAAAAACTCTAAATTAGAGAGATAAATCGAAAGAATTTATGCCTAATCAAACCCCCCTAACTTAGAACTTTGATCGTCCTGAGCAATGTAAAAGAATAAAAAGCATGGTCAAAATCTAACTAGGGATAGAATGCCTCTCTCGCGGTCAAACGATTGCATTTAGCATATACAACAGGACTTTAAATCCCTAGGTTACCCTAGTAGGACGAGTTGTGTCTCGTGAGGGTTTGCAGTGAATATACCCACAAAATTCATTTTCGACTCAAAAAAATTCAAAATATCTAAAAATTGGACAATTTAAACTCCCCTAAAAATAGTCACCTTAAAATCATATTCACAAGTCTCAAATCATAGTGTGTGTGTGTGTGTGTGTGTGTGCGCAAAGCCGAAAATCAAACCGTAAACTTCCACCGATTGATCATTACGTTACTTTTCGACAATTCGTTTTGATTTTAAAATCTCACGAATACACTCACAAATGAATCACTCGAAATGTGGCTATTTTCTCTCGGTATATGTGATTTATAACACTAAATGTAATGGAAACGAATTCACGCACACCACTTTGAAGAACGAAATATTTGAAGTGAAAAGATCCCTTCATCGGGTTACGGTTATTGGGAAACGGGAAACATCATCTCTTAGTCACACCATTTTAATATCTTTTATTATCTTTTCATGTTTTACCTCTCCGTACGGTAATTAATTTCGCAATTCGAACTCGGTTAGGACTTTTCTTGGGTTATAAGGTGTATTGGGTAAAAGTTAGGAATGGCTAGGAATTTTGGAGTTGGAAAATTTTGCTTATGATGTCCGCTAGTGCTTTTTCAGGCTTTTGCTCATTTTTCTCTTTTTTTCTTCCCATTTTTCTTTTATTGCTAATTTTTTGTTGAGCTTTATTCTCTCTTTTTTTCTTGCCCCTTTTTATTGCACCTTTTGAACTTTATTGATGAAATTTCCAATTTTCACAAATCTGTACTATCAGGGTTTTTCGGGTTAACAAACGAAAGGAAAAAATTTATTAGGCTCAATTGGGTTAGCAAAAGGGAAAAATTTTCACAACTTTGTATGGATAATATTTTTAGGTAAACAAACGAGGGCCTAACTTCATTTATGCGTCTCGAGATTAATTTAGTTTAGAGATATTTTTAGTGCGCTTTTAAGACGACATCTCACACATTTCTCGTGACCAAACAAAACAAAGGAGTTGAGATCTTCAACGACTTATTTAAACACTGAATTAAACTTTGAGTTAACCATTAACTCGGATTGATTTAAAAACTCACAAAGAGTGATAGGCCTGAAATCTCACCGGGTTCATTAATCTCCACACTTATTCAGAAAGTCATCATTTTCGCTCAATTTCCATCTTTGGTCAATTTCGTCTTCGCGCATTTGATTTTTTATAACTTAAGACAAGAAATTTGTGACATTTTTTGAAGCTTTTAAATTCCAATTTTCATTTATTTTGAAGAAAATATTTTTGGCTTTTTCAAAATTTTTCAATTTTCTGGAAATTTTTGAAATTTTCAAATTTTTTTAGCATTTTAAAAATTTGTGAAGTTTTAAAAATACGTACTTATCCCCCCCCTCCCCCCCCCCCCCACACCTAACTTATACTTTTGCATTGTCCTCAAGCAAAAAAGACGAAAATCTAAATAAGAAGAATTAATAAGTGTGAAAATAAAACGAACAAATATTAAAATGCAATAAGACACTATATGACACCAGCACATGACTCAAAAATATAATAAAAAAATCACCCCATAGGCGTCGGGGGTACAACAACCTCTCATCTCTCCACCCCTTGTACGGGGTTTGTTGCTCTCCAGTCTCCCCCGTCTTCCTATCATAAGTAAATAGTCAAAATAAGTTGGGACCATTCCCATAAATAAGGGAGACACCTTGAGACTCGTGGTCATGGTGCTCAATCGAAGAAAAACATACTTGTCCCGATGTGGAGGGAACATCGCGATGAAAATTGGGAAGACAAGTTATACCTCCATCTCTCGTAACTTCAGGAATTCATGGGTCGAGCTCTAAATCGAACGAGACTCGAGTCTTTTCCTCAACTGCCTTAGAGGACTCAAGTGGTATGGGTGGATGGTCACAAAGAAGGAATTCATCTATTTTATCTTTCCAATCGCTCTCTCCTAAGTGACTAAAAGAGTCCAATAATGGTTGGACTTCGACATCAAGGTTCTCATCCATCGGCCCGAATTCTTTCTCAAAGTGCTATAGACTCATATCACCTAACTCTCTCTCATGATGAATTTCCACATCCTCTTTCTTAATCTCCTCAAATCTCTTTGTCCCACTCACGCCTACGTGCTCGCTCTCGGTCGCGGTCACTAAGCACACCTCCCTCACCTCATGTTTAACGTCAGAATCACCGCTCTCACTTGGTACAACAAGGCCTACCCCTAATGTCTCTCTCTTATGAGTCCTCTCATGCTAGTGTTCTTCCTTGATAAGATATGCTTCTCGCGGTTCGCTTTCGTCGCCCTAGTTCTTAAAGTTATTAAAGATATTTGTCTCGAGGGTCATGTTCCCAAATGTTAATTGCATTAGCCCACTTCAAGTATTGATAAGTTCATTAGCCATAGCTAAGAATGGGCGACCAAGGATGACAGGAACATGATTGCTAGGGATAATGGTTCGCTCCTCATACCAAATAACAAAAAACCACCCAGAAGTAAAAAGTGTCAATTTTGACGATTACATCTTCAACAATTCCCTGAGGCATCTTCACCGAGCGATCCGCGAGTTGGAGAGTCATATTTGTGGGCTTAAGGGCCCCCAAGTCTAGTTCCTTATAGATAGAATAAGGAAGAATGTTAACACTCACCCCTAAATCTACTAGCGCTCTCTCGATTCGGTTCTTCCCCATGATGCCCGAAATGGTGGGTGCACCCGAATCTTTATATTTTAGTGAAAGATAACTCAATAGTACAGAGCTGACATTTTGTGTTAGAAACACATTTTTCCTTACCTTTAGCCTTCGTTTCACCGTGAGAAGTACTTAAGGAACTTAGCATACGCGGGAATTTGCTTTATGGTCTCGAGAAAAGGTAAATTTATCTTTACATGCTTAGGAATGTCGAGGACATCGTCCCGAGAAGTCTCTTTGGATTGAGGGATAAACTGTTGAGGATATGGGGTTGCACTGGGAGGTTTCACAACCACTTCCGGCCCGCCTATGTTGTCATTACCATTATTTTCCAAGGGGACGTCTTCGGCCTCTTTCGTACCGAGTGAAATCTCCTTTTCATTTTGCTCATCGCGTGGAGGAGATGACAATTCAACAACCCTCAATCCTCACTCGGTGTTCTCGAAGTGTAACCTGAAGTGTAACCTGATGGGTAACTCGAAGGGTAATTCGAAGGATCACTCGAAGTGTAACTTGTTATGGAGTTTGGTGGTGTAGGATATGGAACCCAAAACTGAGGTATGCTAGGAGTATGTGGGCTATCAGGATTGTACACAACTAACGAATTCTCATAAATACGATTTGGAGTTGATTGAGGAGTTTGTTGCAGATTTCGCATGAAAGGGGCTTCTGAGAGATGTTGTATCTTTTTGGATTTTTTATATTTTCTGAATTATTTTGGATTATAATCAATTTTTTATCAAAGTTTTAGATTAACTCGATCTAACCTACAGTCTACCTAAATCCCCAACAACGGTGCCAAAAACTTGACGCGGCCACAAATGTGTCTAAAGTGCGTGATTATATAGGATCAAGTGCAATCCTGTCGCGTAAGTAATAAACTCGGTAAGACGGGTTCGAATCCATAGGGAAATATGACGAATACTCGTGACGACGAACGGTAAGACGGTCAACCCTAACCTGACTCAAAAAAGAAACGAAAAAGATGATCGAAGTGGGAAAATTTCTATCAACTAAATGTAAGTTAATTAAACTAATTATGAAACTAAACAAGCAAGAGTAAGCTAATTATGATTTACTAAGTATGAATGGGAAAAATGGGTTAGAATGCAATCCCCCCAACCCTAGTACGTTTACTGGCTCTAAAACTAGTTAAGAATTAAATAATTGATTAAATCCATTCTTTATTAATCTCAAGCATTACATATATGAGGGTACTAGTCCGCATCATACATAATCAAAAGTAAGAATAAAGTGGTGTCGTAGTAGCTACACGCGCATCGTACTCTTAAGCATTTCGGTTACCTAGGAAAAACGAGATCAAAAGTCCTACAACGGTTGTGATCACCACACAACACGATTCGATCATCTACTTAATTCAGCGAACTAATTTTACACACATGCAAACCACATCAGGTTGGGTTCACGCATCCCAACCCCTAAAAGTCTAGTCTAGCATGGTGCAATTAACAAAAACTAGGCTTTCTACGGTGCATACAACTGAACTCATGATGAAATTACTTCTAAAGATGAACAAATATGTAATATCTATTGGGAATAAACTAATCATGCAAGAATTATTGAAATCAAACAATAGAGAAGAGAAAAAAATCAACTTTATTGCAGAAATTGTAATTGAGAATTAACAACTATAATTTGTATGGATCTAGGGTTCTTCTCTACTTTCTCTCTCTAAAATTATGTAAAAAGAAGCTCTCCCATGTTTTAAGAATCATTTTGAATAAATAACCTATGACATTATAAGATTTTTAGCCATGCAAGACTTTAGCTGGAAAACTGGATAATTACAAAATTAAACCTCCGGATCGGTCCGACCTGATATTTCGGTTTCGGTCCGGTGTATACCGGATCGATTCTTTTTCCTGTTATATCGAATCGGTCCGCTTCATAAAGTTTATACAGTAAGTTTAAGGGTCTATACCAGTTTGTTTTTTATGGAATCTGGATCGGTCTGCGTCCTTGGTTCAATTTCTTTTCTTTTCTCATCAGTTTTTCATAATTATCTCTCATCTTTCAAGGCTCATACCTTTTGCTCCAGAACTCGGATTTGGACGCCGTTTCTTCCTATGTGATTGTAGACTCGAGGTCTTCAACTTTCATTTTGGGTCCTCGTCCGGATTCCAATTGCAAATTACTCTTTTTCCCTTTTGACTTTTCTTCTTTTCTTCCGATTTCTTTTCTTTCTCTCATGCATTAAATACCTGCAAAATTTATAAGAAATACACAAAACTTGGGGTATTTGTTAGAAGATGTTAGTATCACATATATGAGATAAATCAACGCATTTTACATCCCCCGAGGTGATAAAAGACTCTAAATTAGAGAGATAAATCAGAAGAATTTATACCTAATCAGTAGTTGTTTCATGGGTTAAATCAAAGATTAGGTTCGAAAGTAATATAAGAAATGATGATGCCATCCCTCAAACTTACACTAAGAATATAGTGTTCAACGAGATATTCCATGACTTAGAATTGGGTAAATAAATTTATATATTCTTACACACATTACACTATAAATTCGAATCTCATTGTATTATCAAAGATATTAGCAGTACCCATTATTTAGATCTTTAATGTATATTTTCCTACTTATTACAGATCAGATATGACTCACTGTCATACATCGGTGTCAGAATTAACCATTGAATCACAAACAATAAAAAACCTCATTCTTCAAGTAGTTCACCACATTCAAGCCTACAACACCCATTTCCACCATTGTTGAATGAAGCTACGAATTTTGGAGTAAGGTTGGGGGAGTTTGAAGAAGATGAAAATGAGATATTTATGGAGTTTGAAGAGGGCTTTTGCTTGAAAGCTTCAATGAAGCACACATGGAGTTTAATCGAGGATGCATTTGGTAACCCCTTGAGGCCGTCTTTGGAGGTGGGGGTTGCTCCTCCTACACAAACTTTTCTACCACCATTTGGATCCTTTAGAGATGGAAAGCTCTATTCATTGTGTTAAGACTCAATTGGCACGATTAGTAGTCTTGATGTTAGATTACATGAGTAGAATGAATATGAAAAAATGATGAGTGTGTAGTAGGTTTGTATTAAACAACTTTATGGAATAAAAATATTGGTAAAAATGTTATTTAGTTGGAATTGAATGATGAGTAAATATTTCAAGGTTTCGAAATAAAAATTGAGATTTTTAAGAAGATGGTGTATTTTTTAAAGATATAATGTTAAACATTTTATTAAATAAAATATTTGGAAAATGATGTTGATTTGCTAAAATATCTGGTGAAATAATATTCCAAAGTTTCTTGTGAAAATGGAAGATTTGACAAAAAATGGATATTTGTTGAGTTTGAAAAAATAAAATGTCCTTTGGGTATTCAAAATACATTTTTGCTAAGTATTATGAATTTATAGAATGAAAGACATGTTTAACCCATTTAATAGGATTCTAGGATTTAAAATCCATCTACTTATGTATATAAACTTGTAGTATTTGGCCAATGAACATATAAACAAGTTAAAAGAAGGTTTATTAGGCTTTAACATGAGATGAAGAAATAAGAAAATTCAGCCCTTAAACTGTGTGCAATGGGTGTAATGACGTGTTGAAATTTTAAGGTCATAAGACTGCAAGTGTTAATAAAGAAATTGTGTTTTTCTTAAGAAGCAGTCTTGTGTGTCTAATAATTTTTGGAAATAAAAGTGTTTAAATAAAGATGTTTTCAATTAAGAAGAATATTACTCCAAGGTTAAAAGGTTGTTAAGGTGTTTAAGACGCTTAAGAAGTTAATATGTGTAACTTAATAGTATTTTGGAAAAATTAACACTTGTGAAAATGGAGTAAATGATGAGTTTGGAAACAAATGAGTAAAATGGTAATTTTACATAAAGTGGAACATTTTTATGAAATAAAAATGTTGGAAAAGGTGTTACATATGATAGTCATAATGAACATGATTTTTGAAATAAAATCAAGGTTAAAGTGTAAGGGACATGAAACGTGTCACACCCCGCTTAATTCTAGCATCGACCGCCACCAAAACTAAGTCGGGTGCGAGTAAATAAAATACCATTCTTAGCATGTGACCAAAATGAGACATATAAAATCCATCCACAAGATAAATATTTTTATCAATCCCAAATGATAATAACCAACTATGCAATAAAAGATCCATCACCATGCTACACTCCAATGATAACCCAATCTCCAATAATATAAAACTGAATAAAATACAACTAAGAATATCTTAATAAAATCGTACAACTATGGAACCGAATGGCCCACCCAAAACCATAAACTGAGTCTCAATATAAATGCGAAGGAATGAAAAACTAATCTAAACTACTAATCATAACTAAAATAACTCCAGCTGCACCTCCAATATAATCTCCAAAAATCATGTGCAACTACTCCAGAACTAATACCTGAAAAATGTTAGTCAACGTACGAGGTCAGAGCCCCGAGCATGAATACACACTACTCCCCTCAAATAGGGTCCGTGAATCCAGACAATAGCATTATACGCAATAAATATCACAATAGAGTATTTTAATTACGAATATAATTAAACGCGAAAAAGATAAATTACTAACCACCCCTAAAAATTCCGATAAAAACACACCGATATCATTTTAATTATCCCACATACCCAAAGCGTTAATTTGATTAAATTAACCCAAAATTATTATTGTTCTCACTTTTTATTATGGAGGTCCTCCCGCCCAGGTGGTAATTCACCAAAGTGTCACACTTTCCCTTGTCAATAGCCAGTCGAATCCGTTTAAACTGTTGATCCCCCACAATATGACAAGGTTCCACACACGACACGACATAAATCGCCCAAGCTGACCCGTTTAAACTGTCGGTCCCTGACACATTATGTCGCCACAAATTTTAATACTCATTTTTATCTTAGGCATTAATTATCATCTTCTCAATTTATTAAGTTCTAAAATTACCCCACCATTTTTATCGACGTGACATCCTTAAAATACCCATTAGTCCCATACCTAAGGGTCCCCAAAGTACATATACATCCTATCCTATGTATAAGATGAATTTCCAACATTTACTTGTCCTAGTCTCATGCCTAGGCTAGCATGACGACAATAAAATATTTAAAAATCTGCCCTACCTCGAAATATGAAATCCCCACGAATTTACACTAACTAGTCCCATACCTAGCAAGCATAAATCATAATCAAAGTCTACCCACTAGTCCCATACCTAGTAAGCATCCTATAAACAAGGTGAGCAATATACTTCCCAAAAGCCCCTCGATCCCAAGATGGCAAAAGTGCATCATAATAATCCACATAATATCATAAATCATAAACACAACATGACAATACAATCATAAAGGTCCCAATTTAATTTAATTCAATTAATAGCATCGTCGTTGTTTTCAACATAATTCATTATATTCAATAACGTTAATTTATTTAACATGCCATGATATTCAATATGATATAACCGTTCTCTTTTATAAATCATCTAATTTTTTTTAAGTGTGTATACGTCCCAATATAACATATTTCTAATCCCATAATTTCTACATGGAAACCTACATCCCCCAAACCATGAAAATTCAATAATCTAACCTACGCACACAAGGGTTTCAAAGATTAAATCATATTAAAAGATTTCATAAAAACAGTCCCAAATTAAATGTCTACTTTCTCTAATTAAGTTACTAATAGATTTTATAAAAAAATATAATTAAGGGTTTAAGTGACACTTAAGACGCGTAATACCAAAGGAAGAGAATAGATTATTCATGCCTGAGATTAAGATGAAGAAATTCTAACTACACGGTTGGATTCCTCTCGAAAAATTAGCAAAGAGTCGTTCTTGAACAATCTTGAAAAACCCCGGTTTAAATCTTCAAAACTTGGATTGAAAATAGCTCTCCAATGGAGTTAAGGTTTTGAGAGAAGAAGAAGATGTAAAAGAGGAGATTGCTGATCTTAGGGTTTAGAAGAAAGTGTATTTGAAAGTCCTAAACCCGTCACTTTGTTTATATACCAAAAAGAATTTGAGTTCTAATAAAATACAAACACTCGAAAAATTATTACGGACGATCGGACCATTATAATGACTCGAAATTTTACTATACTATAGAAAATGATGAGACGGAGCTTCTGTGAAAAATTCAATTCGATCAGACGGTTGGATTTCTAAAAATATTATTTCTATCCTCCTTAGCTCGAATCCTCCCTCGATTTTTATACAAAAAGTTATAATTTCTAAATTTTAATCCCGATTTAAATTCAACTTAAAACCTTATTTTTATATATAAAAACCAACATATTTAATTACTAAGAATAATTAAATCCAAAATTTTATTTTTTCTCAAATTTCCAATTAATTAATTTAATTAATTATTAAAACACAGGGTGTTACAAAACGATGATTTTCAAAATGTAACACAGGTTGGGATGTAACCCGAGGTTTTGACTTCGGCCAGGTAAAAAGAAAGAGTGTTATAATGTGGATATTTGTAAAATAATAAAACACATTAAAAAAGAACTCAAATGACACCGGGAAAATTAAGGAGGGCCCGGAGCCCTGGAGTGAAAAATCCAAAACTATTGGGCAGAGCATATGGTGGCGTAAAAGACCCTTACGACTCATCTATCTAAATGGATAGTCAAAAGACATTGAATAATAAGCCTAAATGTTAAAATTTCCTCAATCGTATCCCAAAGAAAAAAAAGAAGAAAAAAATCGACCTTGAGAAGCTTGTTGCCCTTTCATACCAGGCAACGTTTCCCCTTCTTCCATATGCATAACTACCACCTACAACCGTTTCTGCGTATTCCATTTAACATCGATTCGGTAACCATCCATGTTCCCCCAATTCTTATATATATGAACCGACAAAGGTATATCAATATGTATTCTCCCTGTGTAATGGTTACAGAGGTATGATATGTTTCATTTTTATATTTCAATTTTAATCTACTTTTTTCCATTTGACTGTTCATTGCATGTAACTTTCTTTTTATTTTATTATTCCCAGAAGTATATATTGCAAATTTTGGTTTAGGTGAATTTTCATTTCTCAAATTCAAGGTAACTTAATTTAATTTCTTATTTTTAATTTTTTTTCATATCCCATGTTAATCATTTTTTTCAACTCCTTTACATTTTTATAAACACCTTATGTAAATTTATTGCTTAAATTTTTTTAATATGTTTTAAATATAGTTACGCTCAAATCGTATGTCGTTGCCGCTGATTTGTGCTTATTTCTTTATATTTTTAACTACCGGTAGGATATATTGATGTTTGTAGATTTATTCCAAAAGGTGTTAATTGTATAGAAATTTAGGCATTTTTATTCTTTTCTATTTGTTGATGCATTGTTTCAATATTTAAAAAAAGACTCAACCAAAGAGGAACAAGACATGATATCGTTCCGACTTCAATAAACATGTCACCAATTTGGAAACTCAATGAAGCTGTTTCACGGGTCAAATCAAACATCAGGTTTGAAAGTACTAATAAGAAATGATGATGCCATCCCTCAAAATTACACTAAGAATATAGTGTTCAACGAGATATTCCATGACTTAGAATCAAGTAAATAAATTTATATATTTTTATACACATTAAACTGTAAATTTGAATCTCATTGTATTAGCAAAGACATTAGCAGTACCCCATTATTTAGATCTTTAACGTATATTTTCCTACTTTTTACAGATCAAACATAACTCACTATCATACATCGGTGTCAATATTAACCGTTGAATCACAAAATTGTTCGATCATTGTCCGACCAACAAGAAAGTGGGATGCCGTAAACTTTAAAAAGAACAACGAACTTAGTTATATGGACTGCGTTCTTCTTGATGAAAAGGTATGCATTTCAACCTTTGTTTGTTGATTATATTATTATACTGGCATACCATTTCCTTTGACAATCCTAGAAATGAATTATAATCTAATTAATTTACTTCATACGCACTAATTTTGTTTGAGCATTTCGCACAATGTATGCTAATAACATTAATCGTACTGTCTGACGAGTACTTAAATATAAAATAAAAAACCACACAACATTCATAAACTATGCTGAATGAACTGTATGACGGACATGAACATTCTTTAAGTTCACGTTTTGTTGAACATCACTATGCTTAGGTAATGAATTTCATACCAATTTTAGTCATTACATTCAATATTACTTAAACGTCAATGTTCAAAAAATTTCTTTCTCCACTGTTAATGTTAGTAATGGTATAAATTCTTACCATATTATTTACTTCGGGGCATTTATGACCAAAATAATAGTTTATGGGTATTTGACCATTACAATAGTTCAGAGTGGGGGTGTGCAAAAAAATTGACAACCCGAAGAACCGAACTAAATCGACCTTCGTGGGTTGGGTTGATTCAGTTTTTTTTTTCTCCACGGGTTGATTCTGGTTCCAAAAAATTGAGAACCGAAGTGTTCGGTTCGGTTCTCGATTATATACCTGAACTAAACCGAACCGAACCCATGAAACCGAATCGAAAAATTAAACTGAAGAATCGAACCAAAGAACGAACCCCAAGAACCAACCCGAGAAACGACCCATGAACCTGAACCATTAACCAACCCGAGAACCAGAACCCTTAACACAAATCACGAACCAGAACCACGAACCATAACCGCAAACTAGAACCACGACCCAAATCGTGAACCAGAACCACAAACCAGAACCAAGAACCAGAACCATAAACCGACTCGAACCAAATCGAGAACCGATGGGAACCGATAAATTTCGGTTCTGGTTCTGGTTCCAAAACCACAGAACCGATCAATTTCGGTTCTGGTTCTGGTTCCGTAGTGGAACCGAATCGAACCGAACTATGTGCACCCCTAGTTCAGAGGTTCAATAAATTATCAAGTTAACATCTTGCTATGCTCCGCATTAATGATTTTGGACAATAATAGTCGTCAATCAGAAGTCACCTTTAATAAATAGGCCTTATGCGGTTGCTGAAATTTAAAGGCCCCCAAATTGATAGATTTAGTCTTTAATTTAATTTAAACGTAAGTACGACAATTTTCTTTCTCCACTGTTAGATGTCTACTCTGTCCATGATAAAATTTGTGGAGGAGATTTAAAGTTTGCCCATGATATCAGTTTTGATAGAGATGTATCTTGAATTGATTGTCATGTCCATTGCTTATTAGTTAGTTTATCTGTTTGATTCATATTTGTTTTGCAACTCTCTACTCCAATCAGATTAAAAAATAAACAGTTTTAGTTTATGTTTTTTTTATATCTCAATCAACTTTAAGGCCTAATTAATTTGATCATAAATTTATTTTGAATTTTTGTGTGTTGAGCATATTTATAACTAAATATGTAAAAGGATTTAGTTCAATGTAGGCGTGTATGAATGTTATTGGGGTCATCACGCGAATTGTCAAGAACAAGGACTGCCACACCTTCACCCTCACGAATTAACCCCAACACCAAGTGCTCAGATACCTCTCAAGTCCACAACCCTATCTTCATATTTTGGAATGGGAATAAAATTAGCTGCAACTATTACTATCATTTATGTTGCAATGTTTATAATATATACATTTTATGGGACACTATGTTACATCTTTTGGATAATTGGTAAGATGTTATCTATGTAATCGACATGATCATTTCATATTATTCTCTCCTAGAAAATTTACCCCATTTTTTGCAATATAAATTTTAATCGATCCTTATAATGCACCCGCGCATCGCGCGGGGATATAACCTAGTTTAATTAAAATGACATCGTGATTTCTATTAAAGTTCGTTGTTTAAATGATAGAAATTCTTGGCTGGAATGGGACTGATATCATTTTCGTCTAAATATATTATGTTGGAATGATTAAACAGTTGACCCATTCAAAATATGACCTTACATTAAAACTAGACACGTCAAAATGACACACAAATCGATAACACGACACGAAATTATAAGTTAATGGGTTTAGGCTTATCGGATTTGGGTCAAAATCGGGTCAACACGATACAACTGTTAAGTTAACTATTCAGGTTTGAAAATTTTGATAAACCCAGTCATTTACCCATTAAAATCCGTTAATACTACCCTAACTCTGTATTGATAACTTATCTTTGATACATTTGGTAATATTTGACACACACACACACACACACACACACACACACACACACACATATATATATATATATATATATAAACATTTTATTATTGGGATTCTATTAGGATTAAAATTTGGAAATTAGGATGTTAGAATTACATATAATATATTTTAATAAAGAATTTTGTTACTTAACGACTCTTAATGTTTTGAGTTGGGTCATCCGTTAACAATTACAATTTAAGTTTGATTTTAATTTTTAGAACCAATTTGTTAACGGGTCATGTATGATCTGATAATTTTTTCACATGAACGACATAAACACGATCCAACACAACCTGTTGTCAAGTCTACCAAAAAAAAATAAAGATATGAGTGAAAGCTAAATCCCAGCTATCCCTTCTTATCTATGTATATATATAAATTTGTAGGTTGAAACCATCCTAAACATACACGTGTCCACATCAATAATTATATATCTCCAAAACGGATCAATATTTTAAATAGCTATAGTCAAACATGTAAAAAATTACTCCACAAAAGTTGAAAAAGAACCCAAAAATCCCAAACGTCAAAATCGAAAAAAAATAATCCATCCTCGTCACTCTACCACTGATTCGGTCCCCTTAAGCTAGACCTTTGGTCTCCATACTTTAACCATCCATCTTCCACTATTATTTGTTGTTCAGTTTTTGTTTATTTCATACATTGTCATTGCTCTTGCTGGTTAATATCATAAGTCATCACCCATTAACTTCAAACTACACTCCAATTCACCAACCCTCTTCATCACTTCTACTTTTCATATTTCATTTCGATCTTCTATTCACTTGCGGACCACAGATTAACTTTCTTTTACTTCCCTCCCACACACTCACAGAATAGTGGTGGGTGGACAGGACTCACTAATAAAATAAGGGTATCGCTAAAACATCCCGAGATAATTTTAATTTTAAAATATATCTGTGTTCTTGATGAAATTTCTAGACACTACAATTTTTGAATTCTACGGATGTTACAGTTACTTTAGAGTGGCATACATAGATGACTTCATATGATTGAGTGTACCGAGAACCAAAAACTAGAAAATGATTTTGAGCTAGTAATAGTTTTGAGGTAAATTTAATGATAAGTTTTTAAAATCTAATTTAATCTATAAATAAAAGGACAAAATGATCTCTTGTTGAGGCAACCATAAGGGTGTGCTTGTTTATTAGGAAATCAAAGGAAAAATTGAGGAAATAACTTTTCTGCACTTTTGTTGTGTTTAGTTAGCAAAAAAGTTGCGAGAAAATGCTCCTCAAATTTTTATACAGGAAAAACTTTTTCACAAATCACATCCTATCAACGACGTAGGATTTTGCAGGAAAGTTCAAGGAAACTTGGTATTTTACCATGTAAATTATTATTACTATTATTTCATATTTAGTAATGCTTGATTTAAATTGATGTTTAGTAGATAAATTATACATTTTGGTAATTGAAATAATAAAATATATTATTTATTTATTTTATTGTAAAGT
Organism: Sambucus nigra; assembly: GCA_949130495.1. Taxonomy (NCBI): domain Eukaryota; kingdom Viridiplantae; phylum Streptophyta; class Magnoliopsida; order Dipsacales; family Adoxaceae; genus Sambucus; species Sambucus nigra. The sequence goes on along the minus strand of OX422221.1, from coordinate 358,757,571 downwards.
TATAACTACATACATAATTTATAATTTTTGTCATATTAACTAAATGCACATAAAGAAATAAAATTATTTTTCTTTACTACGTTAATTTTATTTTTTCCGAAAATCATTTTGCGAATTTAAGTGTGGTCGCGAAGAAAGGAAGTGTAAGGGGGAAAAGGTGAGGAAAGTTTGTAGCGTTGAGTGATGAAGGCCGAAAATCTGGTGAGCAGTGAAAAGTGCAGCACTGGTTGTCCGATCCTAGACCGTACACTGGGCGGTGGCATTCCCTGCAATTCGGTGACCGAAATTGTGTCGGAGAGCGGTTGTGGGAAAACCCAACTCTGCCTCCAACTCCTCCTCTCCTGTCAGCTCCCGCTCTCCCAAGGCGGCCTCGCTTCCTCCTCTCTGTACCTCCACTCCGAATTCCCCTTCCCCATCCGCCGCCTCCACCAACTCTCCCAAGCCAACCCCAACCCCAACCCCAACCCCTTGGACAACATATTAATCCGCCCACTCCATTCTGCAGACCAGCTGTTGGATCTATTGCCCAGCATAGACCTTCTTCTGGCCAACTCCCCCACCCAATTACCCATCAAGTTGATCGTCATTGATTCCATTGCAGCTCTATTCCGCTCCGAATTCGACAACACCCCTTTTGATCTTAACCGGAGAGCCTCCCTCTTTTTCAAAATATCTTCCAAGTTGAAGTCGCAGGCCAAAAGGTTTGGTCTTGCGGTTGTGGTTACTAACCAGGTGGTTGATTTAGTGGAATCAAATGGCAGGCTCAGAGTTGGGAATTTGGGTTGCTTCTATTCCTCTGGGAGACCAGTTTGTCCCGCTTTGGGCTTATCCTGGGCTAACTGTGTCAATTCAAGATTGTTCTTGTCAAGAAATGAGGAGATTGTTGGTGTGCCTAGTGCTAACTTTGTCACCACACAGACAAACAGGCAGCTTCATGTTGTTTTCGCCCCTCATTTGCCTTATTCCTCTTGCCACTTTCTCATACTTAGGGAAGGTGTCTTTGGAGTTGACACCTAAAATAAAAATGCCATCCGTCTTCTCTTCTTCACCTAAATGAAAATATGATATATATATATATATATATATATCAAACTATCCTTGGATTCTTTTTGTCAACTTCACTTCCCCCAAAACAAAAGGTCCTCTCCTCTCCTTCCCTAGTGTACAAACATGGGAGTTTCATATTTCTCGCTTCTGTTTTCTTCAATTGGGTTGTCCGGCTGTGTCTCTGTGATGGTGACAACTAATGTTCTCACATGATTCATGTTAAAGGTACGGAAATCGAATGTTAGGAGCAATTTTGGTCCAGTTACATGTATTTCATTTTAAGCTTCAAATTGCCCATATCATTTCTAACTTCCCAAGATTAATGGAAAATGATGTGAAGCTTGTTATCAACAAATTCACCCCAACGTCCCAGAAATAGTATCATGTGTGGACGGTATCACGTGCCCGTGATCAACACACATAAGGATATGTGCATACGTGACGCGCCCTTATTTGCGTTGAGCATAGACAAATGGTACCCTCCACACATGATGCTATTTCTCCTTAACTTCCACTTCCAGTAGATGTAGACAAATTTATTCTTATCATCGCGCTATAGTAATATGTGATTAATGGCTATATTTCACAATAAATTATTCAATTCATCTGCATTTTCAATTTATGTTGTAATCATTTTGAGTCGAATCAAATGGGTTAAGATCTTTATTAATGTATGTTTTTATTGGAATTAGCCAAGTTTAAGTCATATATAGTGTGCCAGCTTAAATATGTCTTTCTTTTCATTGGTGATCTCAAGTGTGATGTTAATGCCACATAAGTGGATAGTTAAAGATGTAATATTCGTTATGTGCATCCAATTGTTATGATTGGATACACATGAAAAAATAATAGCGTTACATGGATAATTCTAGATCGACACAGGATTCAGACACGTTTTGATAGAGACACCGACGTGTCATGTCGGCATTGGTTAGTGTTTGGGGTCCACTCATTATCATTCAAAACACCAACCATTACAGGCACGACACGTCAGTGTGTCTATCAAAATGTGTTCGGATCCTGTGTCGGTCTAGAATTACTCAACTTTACATTCCATAACTATGACTAAATAAAAAAAATGTATAAGTGTTGTACATCCCATAATAATAGGGCAAATGTAGAAGAGGTTTACATCCCCTATAAAAAAATTGTCGTACACTTGGTTTATGTCCCTATGTAGGAAGAACATGGCAGTCTCATGGATTATTTACGACTCTATTAGGCCATGCAACGACCAAAATGTTTCTCTTTGTAAACCCCAATTCATGTCTATCCACTTCTACAACACTGAGCAAATTAGTGCCCATTTCTTCTCCTTCCTCCTCCCATCAAATAATATTCGTGAAGCAATCGAGTCTCGGAAGTAGAGGAAGGTTAAATAAAAGGAGTCATAGTCAGAACCGAGGACTGAATTTGTTTAGTGTGATTATGTGAGGGTTAATGATAATGAAAACGCGCTTGGAATGATGAAGATGCCACCAACAAATTGTTCAAGTTTTGTGGCAACTTGAGGGGTTTAAACGATTTGTGCATCAACGATGCACTATCTTTGCCAAGGATTTTGATTGGGCGTGAAACACTGCTTCTCAAGTACTCCGACGAGAAGTATATCGTGTGTTGACGTTTAGTGTTGAGTAGATGGTGTGTAGAGGTATATTTGAGAATGATATCATTTAGTTAATGAGGTGGATTCGTATGATTTGTTTTCGATGGATGAGGACGATGAGCGTGGAGGGATCGATGTTTGGCATATTGTTGTCTGTGACGGCGTTGGTGTTTGGATTGGACTTATGATATGAAAGAGGATTTCCAGAAATATTGGGTTTAGGGACGAGGTTTCTCACATTTTTGAGGACTTGTATGATGAAACTGCGTGACCAATAATTCACGGTATTGTGGCATGGTCCTTAGGTGGAATTTGCAGTGAGCATATGTGTTAGTCTTTAAAAGATTCACGAGAGTATGTCTCGCATTCAAGGGCCTAATGCGATTGTCCAGTTTTAACGCCGCGCAGACTCGACTGAAAGGAAATTGCAAATCTTTAAGCTCTCTTAAGGGGTGAAGGCACTGGGTTCTAAGTCGAGGAACTATACAACAGGGACCAGGGGGTGCCTTATCTCGTAAGAAGATGTGGTCGCTATTATGGTTGGTTAACTATTTAGTCGTTGTAAGGCCATAAAAAGGTGTTGATGTTTGAAGATGAGGCTCCAGGTGAGCCATCTTGGTAATAAATTGGTTAGCCGAATTTCTAATTCCTTCCACATGTCTTGCTGATTCGCTTACCAAACTTTCTTCGGCTTGGCATCCTACATGATTAATGAGGACTGCATTGAGAATCTAGTTCAGCCCCAATTCATCAAGTACATCATTTCAGAGGTTCATTATGATGATATAGATTTAGTATTGTTCTAACGAATGGTCAACCATATATGTAACCTTTTCCTGCCAGTGGGTGAAGAAAGCTCTAACAATTTTGCCTTGCTTAAACATTTTGAGGTTCTTTAAGGTGATCCCAAACTCCTTGTTGTATTGTTCGAGAAAAGTTCTACAGACATTGTCACAGATATGAATAAATTTATCTTCAACCTCATATGCCAAATAAGGGTCGTTAGCGCGAGGCGAGGGATAGATGTCTCACTTAGGGGCTCGGTGGCAAGAAAGTAGACCAAGTGAAAAACGTTATTTTTGAAAAATTTGTCCAGTTATATATATATATATATATATCATTTTGTGTAATATTTTTAGATTTTACTCAGTTTTATATTTACGAGAACATTTTTTTGTGTAATGTTTTCACTCTTTGGTTTAAGAATCAAATATCAATTGCATGTACCATTTTCGCGTTGTATTTCTATTCTTTGTCTTAATGTTAGACATATTATTTCTAGTGCTCATGTGTAAATTAATGTTAGATTCTTTGTAACATATACGTTAAAGCATACTTGGTGCGTGTGTGAAAAAAGAAAAGAAAAGAAATACGCTTATGGGGTGCCTAGAGCCAAATTATATCATAAAGTATACGATTGAGTGCCTTTTTTGTACAAATATGACTCGGTGCTAATTAGGGCATCTTAACCTTTAATTTGGGCACCCCAAATTAGTATGGCAAGTTTACTAGTCAAACCATCTTCAAGCATTGTGCAAAATGACATAATGATATTTTACACAATGCTTTTGGTAATTAACATTAAGCAAAATTACATTTCATAAGAAATGAAAATTTTGAGAGAAAAATGCTCTCAAAATTAGCCACTCCAAGTGTAGCAGTCATACAAGATGCACTACACTCCAAATATTGTGTTAATAGTTCCTGTGGGAAATGGAATGAAGCGCCACTCTGTTTAATTTTTTTATATAAAAAATAATCAATCACCTAATGCAATTGTATATAATTAAGTTATACAAATAATTATTAAAAATGACTCTTAAGTTGAATTAAGTTTTATATAAGTTAGAATTAATTATCAATGACCTCTTGTGTAAAATTTAGTATTATAAAGTTAGAGTTAATTAAAAATGACAATGCAAGAGTGATGTGACAACATAATAAAGATTAAAATAGTGTTATTTTAAAATGTTTAAGTTCTATAAATTTTCAACAAAATACATAACAGAATAAACTACAAGGCGTTGCTTGGATGCTGGGGGCTTGAACCCCACTTTCTCGAATAGGATGACAACCTGAATTCATCATCGTTGAAATTACTCGACTCATAGGACTGATGTAAGGAATTACACTCCAAATAATCCTCCCACATGTTTGACATAAATTAATTAATAAACTCAAAGTGATTGTCCTGAAATAAATGTATGAAATCATTTACATACCTTAAATGTGTTATAAATATTGGGCATAAGACCCACCACAACTTGGTTCGCAACATAGTGAATGAGCCCTAACCCCTATGTGGTGACAACTCATAATGTCCAAGGCAACATGCTGGTACGGTGCTGATACAGTGTACGCCCTTGGGGCCCAATTACATGGCCAAACTCTGGTAACTATAGCTTAGTATGTATGATCTGGGCACAAACGATGTCATAATTACCGTGCTATAAACAAGAGAGCTAATAAGCCCCTTCTTTACTCCACCCACCAAGTTTCATAATCCATGCACATGTATACGTAATCGATTGCAGTGGGCCATTCGCCCAAGCGTTCGTACTTACATGTCATATTGTGTGGTGGTGTGAATAGGACTACAATAAACCCAATGTGCTGGCGTCGACACCGATCCCCCATGTACCATATAGGGATACTGTCCGCGGAAGATAAAATCTTACGTTGGCCACTAAAAATATAGGACTACACCACCTCATCTCTTTTGAAGTGTTGGCTCCTCGTCCATGGTATCTACACCACTTATGAAATTATTTCCCTCTTCAACTGACCATGAGCCATACGAAGGTTGTGTGGGACCTACCTGCCCTCCTACCATATCCCTTTTATGTTGGTCCCACATAAGAATGTGGGGGTATGCATTGGCTTCCACATGCATCACATCCATCACTGTGTGAATGCATCGCAAACACTCATAACCACCAAAACTGTAAAATGATGAAAATGAAATCAATTCAATGAGATATAACCTAAATTATGAAAATAAATGATGAAACAAAATCATATTTACCCACAATATCTACCTAAATCCATTAATATGTAAGTGTTGGAGCGAAAGTCCAAGGGTCTATTGAAAATGCGTATAGATTGAATTACAAAAAAATTACACGTACATGAAATCCTACAAGGAGGAATTAGGATTTACCTTTCGAGATCTATTTGATTTGATCTCGTTTTTGCACAAACAAAATATGCGATGACAGTTGATCAAGAACGCATGCTCGATGCACCTCACGATCTTCTACTGTATTTCTGATATGATCAATCACGAGTAGAGGGTGGGCTCTTACTTCGTGACCACCTTCTTTTCTCCTATTTCCTCTTTTGTCGCCTCTCTTTCTCACAAGTCCGAATTTTAGTCTTTTGAGTATTTAAGAGTGACGGCTAGCTTAAGAAAGGTGCATATATATAGGCTATAGTAGGGATTATAAGGAGAGATAAGGATGTGGCTCCTAATGGGCCTGAGAAACATAATCCTTCCCGGATCCTAATCTTAGTCCCTTAATTATAATTAATACCATTAAATAATTATAATTGCAAATCCACTCCTTAACCTCGTTATTAATTACTTAATTATCCCCATGTTAAGGTTATAGATACCCGTTAATAAAATAAATTACTTACAATTTATTAGATTAACTTCTTTAAGTCCTTGAGCAATCCAACTTAACTTATTTGTAATGTCAGATTAACATAATCCACTGGCAGAGTTTGACACATACAAAACTTATCAGCATCTCAAGGAGGTATCACCAGTCTCTATACCAAAACATGGATTCCATCCATAAAAGTCTTTCACCATACAATAATCACTATTACCCAGTTTATCACGATTATTGATCCAATAACGAATCTCACCCAAAAGGTCAAAGAATTAAGTAACTAGTGCATGTACTCATCAATCATAATCGGATTAAGAGCCTTAAGTAAACCTAATAATCATAAGGTTTACATTGTCTTATAAAATCAGTATAAAGACAATGACCTCAAGGTGGTCCCATTCAATACACATAAAGTGTACTAGCACAATAAGTTGAAATTATACAATTTCCCGTAATCAAGATAGACTTACTAAAATATTGTGCTATAGCCCTACTAATGGTGTGTCCAGTGTGACACCCCGCTTATTTTAATCCTCGGTGATCAGTACATTATTAAATTAAACAGGAATCATTAATGGTTTCATTCTTAACATCACTGTCAAAAAACTTTTTAATTACTAATCACCTATGTCAAATTAAGTTGGTATCAAATTTTATCTTTTATTATACACGGAAATAAATTTAATGAACCAAACCATTAATACATAAATATAGTCTGAACAATCACACGACATATATATAAAATGAGACCGAATACATCATCAGTTTTCCAAGCGCATAAACGAACCATAATAAGTCAAATTAAAATCGGAATACAGTCTGATGCTTAACTGAATAAAATAAATAATTTGAAGGAAACATGCCCAAATGAACTAATCAGGAAATCTCCTATCTACAATAAAAGAGCTAAAGCGTCTAATAGTAATCTCCTGCAAGCCTCCACATGGCTGCAACTACGTATCTTTGGATATGATCTCTAAGTTTGGCGTCCCTATGGTTGGACACCTAAAAGGTTTTGAAAATATTTTTGACACGGGTCATAGCCCAAGTAAAACATTGTGAGAATATTTTGCAAGTATTTAAATCACAATTTAAATCAGCTATTTATTACACATGTAATATTCACGTACACTCCCTTGAGATCCTCACCTCTCAACTAATGTGCACACATAACGTATTATACCTAACTATTATCCTCTAACCAACTAGATAAGGTATCTAATTACTCACGATAAGTATAGTTCCCTCGTATATCCCCATATGACACGAAACTACAGTCTCAACAATAAATTTATTAATTCCCATTTTATTATTGAGTCAATCATTCAAGTTTCACTACTTATTTCAACTATCAATTCTCCGGTTTCCCATAAGTAGATATATCACAACGGCATATATTCATCACATATATATTTTATACACAATATAACATCCCAGGAATGGCCCCACGTGATGCTAGCACACTCTGCTATCAAGTCCATGTACCTCTCGTACTCAATCAAGGACTATTGGTTCATCATGTCTCCTCGAACCCAAAATATAAATCAAAACAACAATGGAGGTGAACATGATTCTAAGCCTTTGGGATATACACATACCTAATGTACCCAAATGAGCTTCCAGTCCCATTAATACGCAACACATATTGGACCGCCGTTCCATGTTCTGGGGCATAAATCCAGACCTCACTAGAATCGTCAAGGTGAGATTATCCTCTAAGCGAAAAACTCCTAATCGCAGGCAACGTAGGTCTGTTCACACACATCTTCAAAACCGTATCTATAGGTATTCACACACACACACACACACACACCCACCCACCCACCCACCCACCCACCCACACACACACACACACATATATATATATATATATATATATATATATATATATATATATATATATATATATATATATATATATGTATGTATCACTCGCATATTCGACGTACCATTAATTTCAATTACAATTTCAATTCTTATAATTTCGAGTATCGCTCACTACTCTAAGGGTCCTATTTATCCCTTATTTAACATTTAGTTATTCCCATCATTTACTATTGGTCATAAACATAGGTTCACTGATCATTTCGTGACCCGTCTCGAATTTAATTCATTCATCGATTATGGATATTTTCTCAACTATTCCAATACTTAACTCTTCTCAATTTATGTAAACCTAATCTCCACTTTAGGCCTACTATCTCTTTTATATTTCCCTCTATAGTTTTAAATTATACCAGAAGCCCTCTCACGAATTATCCATAATTTAGGGGTTTAAAAAGAAAAAAAAATCAATTTTGAGAAAAATCGAATCGAATCGTCCAATGGCCGAATCGATTTGAAAAGTGTCAGGGGTATTCTTCTTCCTTTCGATGTTAAGAATATTCATATTATCAAATTCCTCAAACTTTTATACCACAATCCCAAATTCCCAATTATCATAACTAAACATCAAAAATACATGTAGGGATGATTTTTAATATAAATCATGTATAAAATCCATACACTTTCACCCAATATCAGATTAAAATCTCCATTAATCATTAAATCCTACAACTTTGTGTTCTTCACATGAATTCATCCAAAAACCCAGATTTATCCCATGATCTTAATCCCAGAACTCTTGATTTCATTTTATCTATATAATTGGATCCATTCTACAAGCAATCCTATCACAAGTTATGAGTTTTATTCATCAAATCACAAGGGTAACATCAATTATCCTTAATTCAAAGACCCTACTCTATATGGGTATTATAACTCATAAAAATTTGCAAGATAAATACTTGCCTTATATGGTAGTGATCTGATTTCGTTTTCTTGATTCCCTTCTAATCCACCCTCCAAATGTGATGTTGATGCAAGAACAAGGTTGAATTCTCCAAGAATCCTCTTCTACGCTCCAAGAATACTCTTCCTCTTCTCTAATGGCCTCCAAGTGTTTTCTATTCCATTTACCCTAGCCCCACACAACTACAAGTTTATATAACCTTTGAGAATTCGTAGCTCCCTTAACCCTAGGCTACCAAATAACCAAAATGCCCCCTCGGGTACCGATTTGGTCTAAAACTGTCCCGGGACCCAAACTATACACCCGGGTATACTATTTTGACTATTTCGACCCTTCTGGACTCAACTGTAACCTCAAAATCATCATTCGAGTTAGTCACAAATAATTTCCTATCTCGACCTCATTTAGTCCACACATGACGCTCGGTTGAGATAAAATACTGCTATGTCATTATCACTCGTCAAACACGTAGTTAATACCCACTTAGTAATTTGATTTGATAAACGTTAATAAATTCTCTCCAATTAGTAATTGAATCAACACATAATATTTAATTTCCATTAAATTACATCACACGTGTAATTTAAATTTGACCAAATTAATTCATTTTTAATTCTTCAAAAATACGGGTTGTTACATTCAATTCCATCTAAGACCGTGAACGATAAAACTTATATTCTACAAGAACTGTTGATCAAATCCTCCATGTGTAATTAAGTCTACTTCTCTAACAATCTCCCACTTAGACTCAAAGCCATGATATAATGCATCTCACTCCCATCCCCTTTATGTGACTATCAAAAGTCTTGGCTGGTAAGCTCTTCGTGAAAGGGTATACTAGGTTGTTCTTTGATGAAATCTTCATAACTGTGACATCACCTCGCTGCATAAATTCTCTAATGAGATGATACTTACGCTCAATGTGTTTACCTCTGTTATGGCTCCCGGGCTTCTTCGAGTTAGCAATTGCATCTCTATTATCACAATAAAGTGTAATATTCGATTGAACTAAAGGTAACACTCCTAGATCGATTAGGAAGTTTCTAAGCCATAATGCTTCCTTAGCTTCCTCAAAGGCCGACACATATTCAACTTCCAAGGTGGAATCAGCAATGCAAGATTGCTTGATACTCCTCCAACTAATGACTCCACTTCCTAGGGTAAACATATGTTCATAGGTAGATTTTCTAGAATCTCTATCAGTCTGAAAATTTGAATATGTGTACCCAATAGGTACTTGACTCTCTGCCTAGTAAACTAACATATAATCTCATATTCTTTTCGGGTATTTGAGTATATGCTTTATCGCAATCCAGTGTTCTTTTCCAGGGTTAGACTGATATCTACTAACCATGCCAACAACAAAGTAGATATTAGGTCTAGTGGGTAGTATAGGATACATAAGGATCCCAACTGCCGAAGCATAAGGGATGCCTTTTATGTTCTCTATCTCATTAGGTGTCTTAGGACACTGATCATTAGAAAGAGATATTCCATGTCTGAAAGGGAGGAACCTTTTTTTGGAATCTTTCATTCTAAATCTGGTAAGAATGGAATCGATAAAAGTTGCTTGTGATAAACCCAACATTATATTCTTGCGATCACACATAAGCTTGATCCTAAGGATGTGACTAGCTTATCCTAAGTCTTTCATATCGAATTGGATGGACAACCACACTTTAATAGAAGACAACACGATAACATCATTTCCAATGAGAAGAATGTCATCCACATATAATACTAAAAACACCACCACGTTTTCATTGCATTTATTATACACATAAGACTCATCATGACATTGATCAAAACCAAAAGATTTGATTGTCTGATCAAAATAAATGTTCTAAGTTTTAGATGCTTGCTTAAGTCCATAAATGGACTTATTAAGCTTACATAGTTTATACTCTTAGCCTTGGGCAATAAAATCGTCTGGTTGCACCATATAGATACACTCGTCAAGAATCCCATTATGAATTATAGTCTTGATGTCCATTTGCCAAATTTCATAATCGAAATGAGCCATAATGGAGAAGAGAATTGAACGGACTTCATCATAATTACTGGCGAGAAGGTTTCCTCATAATCGATGTCCTCCTTCTGAGTAAATCCTTTCGCAATAAGCCCTTCCTTAAGGGTCTCAGCCTTCCCGTCCACCCTTCTTTTCATTTTATATACCCAATTGTATCCTATGGGTTTTATCCCTTCTGGTGGATCTACAAGACTCCGGATTTGAATAGAATACGTAAATTCCATCTTATAATCCATATCTTTAAGCCAAAGTTTTGCATCTTTATCTTGGATAACCTCGTTGTAGTTACAGAGATGGGCTTCGAGTTCATCAGGGACCTTGTTATAAGACTCTTTCAAGAACATAAACCTTTCAGGTTGACATATAACCCTCCCACTATGATGAGATAGTCCCTATGCTGGTGTACTAGTGTCAACACGTTGTGTTATTTCATCTTGTATTGGTGGTGTTAAAGAATCTTGTTGGTTCACTCACAACTCTTCAAGAACAACTTTACTTCTTGGAAGAATTATGATCCATCATATAATTCTCTTCCAAGAATCGGGCATTGGTTCTAACAATGACCTTCTGATCTTTAGGATTATTTAATAAATAACCCTTAGTTTCCTTAGGATATCCTTCAAAGAAATAAACTTCCGATCTTAATTCCAACTTACTAGGATCTCTCTTCAACACATGTGCTGGACTACCCCATATCCGAATATGTTTCATACTAGACTTGCACCCAATCCATAATTCTTTGGGTGTAGTAGAGATTGCCTTTGAAGGTACCAAGTTCAGTAAATAAGTGTCCATTTTTAAAGCATGTCCCCAAAAGGAATATGGGATATTTGTATAACTTAATATGGACCTAATAGTATCCAAAAGTGTCATGTTCCTCCTTTCTGCTAAGGCATATCATGTGCAGATAATTGGGATGTGATCCTTTAATCTTCTAGATATTGCCTAAACTCCCCTAAGAGGTACTCGCAACCACAATCAGATCGTAGTGTCTTAATGCTTCTCCACTTTTACCCTATAAACTTTGAATTTCTCAAAGGCTCTAGACTTATGGTGCATTAGATAAACATACCCATACCTTGAGTAATCATTCATGAAAGTCATAAAATACTCAAAGCCCCCTCTTGCTTGGGTTGTCATCGGTCCACATAGATCAGGATGGACCAATTCCAACAGTCTTTGGCTATATAGCCCTTGGCCGATAAAGGCCTCTTAGTCATTTTACCTTCTAAATAGGATTCACAAACTAGAAGTGACTCCACTTCTAGTGAGCTCAATTTCCCACTTGCTACAAGTCTACGAATCCTTTTTAGATTAATATGACCTAGGCGTAAGTGCCAAAGATACGTTTGGTTCACTATGAATGGTTCCTTTCTCTTTAAATTTGGTCCAATTGAATAATGAAAAATATTAATTTATTGTGTGGGCGAGATAGGATTAATAATATAAAGATTATCAACTAATGTACCAGAACAAATAAAAGATTTATTTTTCTTAATAACCACGAATTTATTAAAAGAAACTGAATATTCATAAAAGGCTAAATAAGAAACTGAGATCAAATTCCTTCTAATGGAAGGTGCATAAACACAATCTTTTAAAAGTAAACTCCTATCACTATTAAAGCCTAAATGAATGTCTCCCACAATAACTACTACTCTCGTAGAATCTCTCATAGTCAGATAAATCTCTCTATCACTTAGTCGTCTGGTTTCCTAGAACCCCGGCAAATAATTGCATACATGATTAGTGGCACCCGTGTCTACACACACAAGGTACCGGTAGTATGAACAACAAAACATGATTCATTGATAAATAAATGAAATTTACTTGTGTTGTTCTGTTTATTGTGGAAAAATGGACAATTGCCCTTCTAGTGTCTTGACTGCTTATCATGAAAACACTTGTCCTTGGGCTTTTTCACACCCCCCTAAGGCCCACAAGCTGCCTGACGGACCATAACCTGTTTCTGAACCTTCTTCTTCTTTTTCTTCTTTTTTCCCATAGGCTTGGAAGTAGAACTTTTCTCAGCAACAAAAGCACTTACCGACTTCTTGATGAGATCCTCAGCTGCTTGTAGTTCTTTAAGTAGTTCCGCCAAATAGTAAAAAAGTTTGTTCATTTTGTAATTTAGGCAGAACTGCTTAAAGGACTCAGGCAACGACTAGAGAACAATATGAACATGGGTTTCCCCGTCGATTTCTGCTCCAAGGATTTCAAGCTCATTAATAAGAGACATCATCCTTATTACATGTTCCCTCAATGGGGTCCCTTAAGCCATGTTCGTGTTCATGAGTTCTTTAATGATAACTTGCCTTGCAACACGATTCTGATCCCCAAACATATCTTTGAGGTTCAGCATCATGTCATAGGCATGATCCATCAACTGATGTTGATCTTAAAGAACATTTTACATAGATGCCAAAATGTAACACTACGCCATCTCATCAGCCTTGACCCATTTATGGTAAATCCTGGGTTTCTTTTTCAATCGCTCCCTCACCAGGTTTCTTAGGACAAATCTCACAGAGCACAAACTTGTACCCTTTAGCTGTCAACACAACATCCAAATTCCTTTTCGAGTCAATGTAATTAGGTCCATTTAATTTTTTTTCCTTGAGAATGACAGTAAGTGGATTGAAAGAGCTTCCCATTTTTTTTAATTCTAAATTAAAATTAGTGTTCCCTCTATCAATTTTAAAAGAACTCGTCGACATCTCGATTACCATTTAAATAGTATTCCTCTTTAGAGAACCTACTTTTCAAAAAAAATAAGACAGGCTTATTCCTTTTTATTTTACTATCTAGACAAAATCTATGTCAAATAAAAATTAAACAGTCGACACTTTGGTCCCATAAAATCATAGCATTCCTCTTTGGAGAACCTACCATTATTTTATATCTAAGTGTATAGCATCAACTAACTTTAGATTATCTCATATCACTTAGACTCCTCCTTTGGGGGCTGTCTATGTGAATAATGAATCCAAAATTACCCTTAAGAAAATTTATACGGACTACCACAATAATTTTATTCCTCGTTGGCGGACTTACTTATTATTGAAAGTCTACAAATCAATGATGGAGAATGAAATTTTCTCTTGGAAAAGTCACTCTCCCACTTAGTAATTTGAAAAACTTTGTGAGGGTTAAAAAGAAAAAACAAACGTGTCCAAGTTTTAATTAATTTGAAAATTTTAGGACATTTGATATATTTTCAAAAATACCGGGATATTTCTATTTTAATATATCAAGAAAATGGGTGATAAATAAAAAAATTCAAATACCCTTGATCGTTAAAAAAAATACACCTTTTTTTATTATCTAACCACGCATATTAGTATCCATGGTTCAAAATAATTATGAATTATTCACATTTATCATCTACATGATTTAAGTCCAGTCGGTATATCATGTTGTCCATAATTCTAAGGGAACCATTAACACATATTAACAACCCAATAATTTGAACATGAATAATAAATAAATAAATAAATAGAAATCGAGATAAATAAGGATTCTTGACTATTATGGTCAAGATACAACTCTGTCGTAGATTGGAGTTCTCAACATTCATCCTTGAACCTAAACACTTCATGTTACCACTACGATGGGACAACACGGAGTTCCACCTGCCCGGTCAAGTGGTGGGGTCGAAGGGGGCCGCCCTTGCGATGGTCTAGGGGGAAGCGCCCCACCTCTAAGCACTGTTTAGCACCATCGAAAATGATTTCTACGACAAAAACTGCCTTCAATCACAGCCCAGTTTCACACTCCTCCATTGATAATCATGATCAAAACAGTAACAATTTACACATGTACTATGAATCCATGAAGGAGTTCACATTCTATATCAATATTACATTAATCCAGCATAAAAAAATAACCACGAATAAACCATCATGGGATCCAATCACATAAAACAAAACCATAAATACGTGACCATAATAGTGTGATTAGATTGCTGCAAAATAAAAGTTAGCGCACACACACACACACACACACATATATATATATATATATACCCAGATATACCCTCCAACCGGACGACCCCTCAGGGGGCCGACCCGTCATCAGGTTCCAGACGACCCCTCAGGGGGGCGACCCTTCATCAGGCTCCGGACGACACCTCAGGGGGCCGACCCTTCATCAGGCTCCGGACGACCCCTCAGGGGCCGACCCTTCATCAGGCTCCGGACGACCCCTCAGGGGGGCGACCCTTCACCAGGCTCCGGACGACCCTCCGAGGGTACAACAGTACGAGGCCTAAATTAGGCCAGACTCACTACCGGAAGGAACTTTGCCCTCGGCCTCGGCTCATAGGCCGAGGGTGACATCATCATAGCACGTGGTTTGGGAGACGCGTGGAACAGTGCGCGTGAGGCTCACATGGCACATGGGAGACCGTTATAACAAAATCACACCCTCACGTGAGGGAATATTATGTCATCATTTGGCATCTACAGGTGTCAACAGGGGATTGGATAGATCATCATTCACATGCACCATGCATACTTGGAGGGGTACACTACACCCCCAAAGACCTATATATACTTGTCACCTACAACCCTACAGGGGATCGATCGATAATTGTAACCCTAGCAA
This sequence comes from Sambucus nigra, assembly GCA_949130495.1. NCBI lineage: Eukaryota > Viridiplantae > Streptophyta > Magnoliopsida > Dipsacales > Adoxaceae > Sambucus > Sambucus nigra. Next base: position 358,741,876 of record OX422221.1, on the reverse strand, counting down.
AGACCATGCTTGTACACACAGTAGAGAGAGAAAGTGAGCTTATGTGCATTGTATCCAAGGCCATTAGTGCCCATACTTAGTGGATCACACACTCACAGTGGATGTAGGCCAAATTGGCTGAACCACTATACATCATTGTCTTAGTTCCTCTTACACTAATCCCTTTCTACATACTTATACACTTATACACCTCTATGGCTGCCATGGTTACTACTGTTTGAGCTCATTATCACTTATCCGGTGGTGCTAAATCTTAGCATCATCAGTTTGGCGCCGTCTGTGGGAACGAGAAGACATCTCTTCCTTTGTACAACTTGACCTCACTGGACACTCTGGTGGTGAGTCAGCACTCCCCCTGAGAGGAGATGTTTCACCATTGAAAGAGACCCACTAAGGTTCTCAAGCTCACCAGTCTTTTCTTCAGTTCAGCTTTTCATAGCTCAAACACATGGCACCTGAAATGCCACCACCACCACTTCCCCCGTTGGATAATGGGGGAAGACCCAGTTCCAGTCAGCCGTCGCCTCAGTCTGAGATGGCTGATGTGGTGGCAGCCTTAAAGTCTCTGGCAGCAAGCCAGCGGATGATGCAGGAGCAGTTCACAGCTCTAAGCCAGAATATACTAAGACCACCAGGGGTTTCACCTGAGATGATTACTCCGACAGCAGCTCCAGGACATCATGAGGCCAGGGGACCACCCCAGGCACCACGCAAAGACCTGCCACCCCCTCAGCGGTGTAGGGATGTTGCTGACCCCCGGCGTCTACGCCTGGGGAGGCAAGGAAACCCTTGCCCTGAGGACAGGTATGACGATCTGGAGGGAGAGGAGGCCCCTATAGAATGCTGGGAACCATATGAGGTCTCCAACAATACTGTACGACCTCTCTAGGATAGTAGAGGAAAGTGCGGGCGACCAAATCCTGATGATCGCCCGAGAGGCTCTGCTTTTGATCGCTTGAGCAGGGGGTCAGCCTTTGAGAGGCTAGGCCCAGTAAATGACCTGCGGGAACAATTGTCCAGGTCAAGAAGTGCTGCGAGGTCCAGGAGGGAGGCAGCAGATGGCCGACCCCAAGGACGGGATGACGGCCAAAGGGAAGTAAACAGCCGACGCAGGCCCGCCGCAGCAGAACCCTCCGTCCACCTTAAATAGGCGGCAGGGGATAACATCGGCCAAGCTGACCCTGTGAGGCCCTGGAATGACTCAATCCAGCGACTAGAGGATAAGATCGGTGATATAATGAAGAGCCGGGACCCTCTTCAGAAGGGATACACCATAGGCTCACCCTTTGTGGCGAAGATAGTCAACTTCCCTATGCCATCAATGTTCAAGCCACCTGTGGTCACCCCAAGATACGACGGGAGCACCAACCCTGTCCACCATGTTGAGATGTATCAATCAGCAGCAGACATATACTCTATCTCAGATGAGATGAGGTGTCGTGCCTTTTCTGGTACCCTTACTGGGGCTGCGCATGTCTGGTACACGTCTCTTCCAAAAAATTCCATTGAAAACTTTGAGCAGTTGGCAGACCGGTTCATCCACAACTTTTGCTTTGGGGTGAGGCCACAGAAGAAGACCACCCACCTGCTCTATGTTAAGCAGGGGAAGAATGAGAGTCTGAGGGACTACATAGCCAGATTCAATAAAGAGAAGCTGGAGGTGGAAGACTATGAGGAGAGCATAGCTATGACAACCCTGATTGGAGGACTCCAAAAGGGGAAGCTGTTATGGAAGCTTGTTGAAGACCCTCCGAGGACGATGGCTGAATTGCTGTCGACAGCAGGAAAGGTGATGAACGCCGAAGAGGCGATGGCCGCAAAATATGAAGACGAAAAAGGAGGTGCTAGTCGGGGTAAATACCCTAAGAAGAACAAAGAGGGGAAGAAGAGGTGCACGGATGACAAGTTCGCTGGTTACATCCCTCTAACGGTCAGCTGTGAACAGATTCTCAATGAGATAAAGAGTGATCGGTCCCTGAAGTGGCCTGAGAAGCTGAGGGCAACCCCCAGCAATAGGAATAAGAACTTGTGGTGTGAATTTCACCAAGACCACGGCCACGTAACAGATAAATGCTTTGCTCTGAAAGATGAGATTGAGAAGATGCTGAAAGAAGGGAAGCTCAGAAAGTACGTCGACAAAGGTGCCTTCAAGAGGGGCCGAGGGGACGACCCCAGAAAGAAGCGAGGCGATGCATGCAGAGAAGGTCCTCAAAAAAGAGGGGACGACCCTTCTGATGATGAGGACGACCCTGACCTCCCGCCGAGAGACGACCAAGGTCCTGTCAAGAGGCTTAATATGATCTCGCTCGGAGTGGGAATGATCTCCGGGGGTCTAGCAGGAGGAGGGTCTGAGGTTGCTGACAGGAAGGCCCATGTGGCTGAGGCCAAGGCAGTGACGAAGACGGTACACTCAACCTCTCTGGAGGTCAAGTCAGAAAAGAGGAAGAAGGTTGATATGGACACTCTGATAGTGGGGTTCTCGAGAATGGACTTTAAAGGCCTCCTAGCCCCACACGACGACCCACTCGTCATCACAACTAGGGTACACGGGTGTGAGGTGCCGAGGATATTGGTCGACGGGGGCAGTTCTGCAGATGTAATGTTTTGGCCGTGCTTCAAACCCTTAGGTCTCAGCCGTGCTAGACTCGTCCCATACCATCATCCATTGATTGGGTTCAGTGGAGAAAAGGTTCATCCCCTTGGAGTGTATGAGGCCGATGTTAGGATGGGGGATGAGTGGCCGAGATGGCTTACCAAGAAGGTCAATTTCTTTGTGATGGATGAGCATGTATTTTCGGCCTACAACATCATACTGGGGCTTGTGGCCCTCAAGGGGTTTGAAGCTGTGCCGTCTACGGTCCATCAGATGATCAAATTTCCTACCCCTTACGGGGTGGGGGAAGTTCAGGGAGACCAGACGACAGCGCGAGAATGTTACTACAACTCCGCTGAAGAAAGGGAGGCACACAAGAGGGCTACGACCACTTACAATATTGATACCCTAGACCCCAGGGACGAGACGAAGCTCAAGAAAGGAGAGGCCGCGAAAGAGGTAGAATCCGTCATCGTCGATGAGGATGACCCGAAAAAACCCGTCCAAATCGGCAAATCTATGAAGCCCAATATCAAGGAAGACCTCATTAAACTGTTGAGGAGAAGGCGAAGCGTCTTCGCATGGAGTCATGTGGATATGCCGGGGATTGACCCTGAAATCATGTGCCACAAGCTCAATGTTGTAGAGGGAGTGAAGCCGGTAAAGCAGAAGAGGAGAATTCACTCTAGAGAAAAGTATGAGGTCATAAGGGATGAGGTCAAAAAATTAGAAGACGCTGAATTTATCAGAGAGGTCATCCACCCCGAATGGCTGTCCAATGCAGTCATTGTTACAAAGGCCAATGGGAAGTGGAGAATGTGTGTGGACTTCACAGACCTCAACAAGCACTGTCCCAAAGACAGCTTCCTTCTCCCCCGCATTGACCAGATGGTAGACGCTATCGCAGGCCATGAGCTTCATGGATGCCTACTCAGGGTATAACCAGATCTTCATGAACCCTGAAGACTCGGAGAGGACAGCCTTCATCACTGACAAGGGGACATACTGTTACAGGGTCATGCCCTTTGGCCTAAAAAATGCGGGGGCAACGTACCAGCGCCTCGTAAATAAAATGTTTGAAGACCAAATTGGGAAGTCTATGGAGGTCTATGTAGATGACATGCTGACTAAGAGTCTGAAGGCAGAGGATCATGTGACAGACCTGGAGAGGACCTTTAATACGATGGACAAATACCAGATGAAGCTTAATCCGGCCAAGTGTGTCTTCGGGGTCGGAGCAGGGAAGTTCTTGGGGTTCATTGTCAACCAAAGAGGCATCGAGGCCAATCCCGAAAAGATAAAGGCCCTTATTGAGATGAAGACCCCCAAGTCCATTAAAGACGTTCAGAGACTCACAGGGAGAGTTGCTGCCTTGAACAGGTTCGTGTCTAGGGCCACAGACAGGTGTTTGCCATTCTTTAAGATCCTTAGGAAGGCCTTCGAATGGAGTGAAGAGTGTGCTGAGGCTTTCAGGGATCTGAAGTCATACTTAGGATCTCCCTTGCTGTTGTCACGGCCCGTGCAGGGTGAACAACTTTATGTATATCTCGTCGTCTCAGAGTCGGCCATCAGTGCAGCCATTGTGAGAGACGAAGATGGAGTACAGAAGCCTGTATATTTTAACAGCAAGGCACTTCATGGGGCAGAGCAAAGATACCCGAGGATGGAGAAGTTAGCCTACGCCTTGATCCATGCCTCAAGGAAAATGAAGCCGTACTTCCAGTCCCATACAATGGTCATCCTCACCGACTCTCCCCTTAGGCAGGTTTTGCACAAGCCTGAAAAATCAGGGAGGTTAATGGCTTGGGCTATATATCAGCCTAGGACGGCCGTTAAGGGACAAGCATTGGCGGACTTCATGGCTGAGTTTACTTGGGAAGATGATGAAGCCGAGGATGAGGGCCTCGGGAGGATAGATACCCGACAGGGTGAGCTCGCCGACACGCCTACCGATAAGGCTGAGACGAGCACCGCTAGAAGGAACGTGGTTGAAAATGAAGAGGGAAGATATCTCTTTAGACAGGGGTCACTCACCGAGGGAAGTTTCTCAGAAGAACACACCGTGTGGAGTCTCTTCGTCGACGGGTCCTCTTGCGAAAGCGGGAGCGGAGCTGGGTTAATAGTATCAGCACCCGACGGCACAGACATTGAGTACGCCCTGAGGTTCAATTTTAAGGCCACCAACAACGAGGCCGAGTATGAGGCCTTGATAGCAGGCCTCTCCTTGGCCAGATCACTTAGTGTCGGCCAGATTTTGGTTCACAGTGATTCGAGGCTAGTAGTGAATCAGACACTAGGAGCCTACGAGGCCAAGGACGAGAGGATGGCTAGGTACCTTGAGAAGGTGAGGTCATTACTGAAGGGCTTCAGAGAAGTGAAATTAAAGAGGATACCTAGGCTCGATAATGGCCGTGCTGATGCCCTTGCTAGGTTGGCCTCGGCAACGAGGACAGACATCAGGAGGACGGTCCCAGTAGAAATTTTGCTTCGGACAACTATTAAAGACACTGAGGAAACACTTGGCAATTGCCTAAATGTTTCTCAGGAAGCTTCGTGGATGGACCCTCTGATCAGGTACATTAAAGAGGGGGAGATGCCAGAAGCAAGGCAAGAAAGGAAGAAGTTGAGATACAGGGCTGCAAAGTTCACTATCATTGGGGACACCTTGTACAAAAAGGGATTTTTGCCCCCTTACTTAGGTGTGTGCATCCCTCAGAAGTCTCTTCCATTTTGCAAGATGTGCACGAAGGATCGTGCTCAAGCCACATCGGGGGTAGATCCCTAGCGAAGAGGGTGATCACCCAAGGGTACTGGTGGCCGACCTTGGGGAAGGATGCCACAACATATGTAAAAAAGTGTGACAAATGTCAAAGATTTGCCATCGTCCCTCACCAACCCCATCAGCCTCTTACTTCCATTACATCCCCATGGCCATTTGCAGTGTGGGGAGTTGACCTAGTAGGACCCTTGCCTAGGGCCGTCAATAACTACCGGTTCCTCATCGTAGCCATTGACTATTTTTCAAAGTGGGTGGAAGCGGAGCCGATGGTGACGATCACAGAGCAGAAGACCTTCCAGTTCATCTGGAAAAATATTATATGCAGATATGGTCTCCCCAACACCCTCATCTCGGATAACGGGACTCAGTTCAAGAATACCTCCATACAGAAGTACTGTGAAAGGGTGAGTATCAAACAATTTTTCTCCACCCCTGGACGACCTCAGGCCAATGGGAAAACAGAAGTTACAAACAGGACAATCCTAGATGGAATCAAGAAGAGGCTTGAGGAGGCAAAAGGAAGATGGGTCGATGAGTTATATGCCGTGCTGTGGGCATACAAGACGACAGTAAGGACCTCTACCGGAGAAACCCCATTCATGCTGGCTTATGGCTCATAAGCCGTCATCCCCACCGAGATTGAACTTCCTACTCATAGGGTCCAAATGTATGACCCCCAGAGAAATGCGGAAGAGAGGAGACTCGACTTGGACCTGATTGAGGAAATGAGGGAGGACGCTGAGATAAGGCAGGCAACCTACCAGCAGAGGACCGCAAGGTTTTACAATCAGAGGGTGAAACGGAGGCCAATCGCAGTGGGGGACTTGGTCCTCAAGAAGACTTTGCAAAAGCCCAACAAGCTCCATCCTAATTGGCATGACCCATATAGGGTCATCGATGAAGTCGTCCCTGGGACCTATAGACTAGAAAACCTAGAAGGGGAACCCTTTTCCAACCCCTGGAATGCGGATCATTTGAAAAAATACTATCAGTAATGTTGTAAGGTCTTCATAGACCATAATTGTAATAAGAGTTGCTCCGACAGAATACTTGGAAAATTAATGAGAAATATAAGTGTTTCCCCTCATCCCATTATCAGTTCTAGTACGCGTGAAAACATCTCCAGAGAACGGCCCTCGGCCTATAATGAGGTCACATGGAGGGGACGACCCCACCATGGTCCTCAAGAAAGACGAGGGACCGCTTGATTAAAAACCATTAGTTTGGTTATTGTGACCCTCGGCTATAATGAGGTCACATGGAGGGGATGACCCCACCATGGTCCTCAAGAAAGACGAGGGACCACTTGATTAACAAACCATTAGTTTGGTTATTGTGACCCTCGGCTATAATGAGGTCACATGGAGGGGACGACCCCACCATGGTCCTCAAGAAAGACGAAGGACCACTTGATTAAAAAACCATTAGTTTGGTTATTGTGACCCTCGGCTATAATGAGGTCACATGGAGGGGACAACCCCACCATTGTCCTCAAGAAAGACGAGGGACCACTTGATTAAAAAACCATTAGTTTGGTTATTGTGACCCTCGGCTATAATGAGGTCACATGGAGGGGACGACCCCACCATTGTCCTCAAGAAAGACGAGGGACCACTTGATTAAAAAACCATTAGTTTGGTTATTGTGACCCTCGGCTATAATGAGGTCACATGGAGGGGACGACCCCACCATGGTCCTCAAGAAAGACGAGGGACCACTTGATTAAAAAAACCATTAGTTTGGTTATTGTAACCCTCGGCTATAATGAGGTCACATGGAGGGGACGACCCCACCATGGTCCTCAAGAATGACGAAGGACTACTTTATTAAAAACCATTAATTTGGTAAGTTGAACCCTCGGCTATAATGAGGGCCAACGCAGGGGACGACCCTTCGTTCACCCTCAAGAAAGACGAGGGAGGGGTTAGTAATAATATAAAAGATTCACAACACAAACCATACAAAAGGCAAAAACATGGAAGACAGTAAAGGAGACGATAGTATAAATGAAATATCAAGTGTTTTACAAGTAGAGTACAAAAATATTGATTACATCAAGAGGGTATGGGCTACAGACAGCCAGCCTATGGAACAGCATCAGAGGGCAGGGCCTCAACATCTACGAGAGGGGTCTCCTCAATGACCACAACTGGATGATCTTCAGATGTGCCGACCCCCTCGACTTAAACTTGGGATTCCACTTGGTTTAGAGCCTCGGCAATTACGGGGTCGTCCAGTTGAACGACCTCCAGAGAAGGACGAACGGAAGAGACGACGTCGCCAAACTTGAGGACGACCCACCGACAAGCCGTCCTTATCCCTCTCTCCAAGTACTCAAGGCCGAAACCTTGGAACTCATCTGAGAGTTTATATGCTTCCACATCGTCAGCCTCGGCTTTCTTCACAGCCTCAGACAGCTCAATCTTAAACTGGGCCTCCCGATGGGTCATGGCTTCATCCTTCTCCTTCAAAAGCAAGTCTCTAGCCTTCAGATCCTCATCATGCTGCCTCGTCAGCTCGTCCATAATTCGTGCATGCTCGGTTCTGGCACTCTCTAGCTCAGCCTTTGCAGTATCTAAGTCAGCCTGCAGGTCGGCCTCATGCTGGATGGCCCTCTCGGCGTCATGGAATTTCTCCTGATTGCCAGCCATCCATTTTGTTGTCGAGGTAAAGGCGCACATAGACTGCACAGAAAAATAAACAGATGTCAAGAGGCCGAGGAAACAGTTAGTGAAAGAATGCAATTAAAAGAAATAACTCAAGACCGACACCTGGGCTAGAGCGTGCAGACCATAGTCATACACTTTGGCTGGAGGCATCTTTGACAAGAAGTCGTAGTCAGCAGCCGAGGGAGCAGAAAACATTGAAGCCTTGGCTGCCCTCAAATTTGCGATAAGTGATGAGGGCTCGGCCCTCAGATGTGCTAAGTTCTGGGACCAGAAGGCCCCCATGCTGGACGAAGAAGCAGCCCCTTCTGATGCTTCGACCCTGGCCCTCGTCCGAGAGTCCGACCGAGGGTCAACAGGAATCTCAGGCCCTTTTCTTTTGTGGCTATCGGCTGTCGGCTCAACAACCGTCGGCTCCGCTGCCTTGGTCTTCCTCGGAGCCTGCTGAGGCTCCTTACCCTTCTTTTTTGCCAAGCCTGATAGTAAACTGGGAGCAGTCATTTCCCAAAGATAGTTTGATATACCTGCAGGACGACCTGAAAAGAGGGCGACACATCAGAAAAGTGCAGAGATAAAGAGGTAACACTTGAAAAAGTAAAGAAGGGGAAACGTTAAGTGTAAGTCACATAGTTCTGTCAGGGGGCTGACCCTGAGACCAGCTTCCTTGAGGAACCGAGGGGTCATCAGCTCTTCAAACTTTGCAAGCTCACCACCTCTCCCTCGTCCCCTCAGATACTCAACGATGTCCTTCTCCTCCAGACTAAGTCCGGGGTCTGACCTAGCCTTCATTGAAGGGTTAGACCATCTTCTGGGGACCCTCGGACCATCGGCTACAAGTTGAGCCTCGGCGGTGAACTCCCACTCCCCAGAGATAAAGAAGAATCTCTTCTTCCAATCGTGGTTGGAGGTTTGTGCCACGTGGAGAAGTTTTTTCTCAGACCTCCTCGCCCCTAGATGATAGTACCCAGGCTGTTTGGACGAGGAGGTAGTATTGTAGCAGGCCAAGAATACGTCAGCCGAGGGCTCATCAGTGAAAGCATTCTTCCACAGGGAGATGTAGCCCAGGATCGTCCTCCAAAAGTTGGGAGGAAGCTGAGAGGGGGCAACACCAAGGGCTGACAAGATATCTACGATGGCAGGATGCAGAGGGAATCTGACACCAACCTTGAACATTTGTTCGTATACTGCAACCTCTCCCTCTTCACCCTCGAAGACCCTCTCAGACTCAGAGGGAACCCTCATAGTTATATTGGGGGACACTCCATAGGCATGCCTCCATAGCAAGAGGTCGTGATCCCTAACGGAGGAGATATAGGACGAGGCATGGGAGGTATCAACCTGGTCATCTGTATCATCACCCTCGTCCTCAGTTCCCTCTCCCTCGGCCTCGTCATCTGCCAGAGGACCGTGGGGAAAGGCCATCTGGAAGGCATGTGGAGATAGGGTTGTCACAGGGACAGCCTCGGAGGGGATCATACCCTCGGCCTCTCGGCCTGGGCTTAGATCAGGGGTCTCTCTCCTACCAGAAGGTCCAGCGCCAGTTGGCGAGGATGCTCTCTCGTCCATCTCACTTGAATGACACTCGACTGGACGATGGGACGACCCACAAGACTCAGACGGTTCAAATGGATTTATTGTGGCTAGAGGAACGGGAAAGATGGGTCGTACCCAATTAGGGTCGACCCCTCGTCTCCTCTCTTCCTCTTCCTCTATTCGTCTGATCTCTGCAAAGAGCTTCTCTCTCAAGGATGGGAATTCAGATGCTAAACTATAAAGCCTCCTAAGCATTAAAGGGAGGACCCTACACTTAGAGATTTTAACTAAACTTAGCTACAAACAAGTTGGCAGTTGATCGGATTAGACTTTTGGATTGAAACAAAGGGAATCGATGGGTTTCACTCAAGAACACTCAAGAACACTCGAAAACCAGTCGCCGAATAAGTTAAGAAACAACTCAAATCCAGCCCTACAAGCCTAAGGCAAGAAAGCGAAAAAGAAATGAAAGTAAAGAGGACACTGGGGCAGAAGGATTACCTGAAGAGAAAGGACAGTTGCTAAGCTTGAAGGATCGAAGACTGCAGAAATGGCAATGAATACTGGTGAAAGGCTATATAGAGAGAGAGTTTGGGCGCGAAGAAGAAGGAGAGGAGAGAGAGAGTTCAAAAATTTCTTAAATACCTTAGTAATGAATGGGCCCATTAACCAAGGCAGGGCACAGCCCACGAGGAAGGCATCATAAGGGCACAAAGCCCCAAGCAAAGTATGCAGCCGCCATGCCTTGGAAACTGGAACAACAATGAGTATCTGCCCAGGTGTCACTCACCTAACTGATCAAACACACATCTCAATTACAACACTATCCCTCAGCCATCTCAACAGTACCTATGGCTAAGGGCTGGGGGGTGATTGATATACCCAGATATACCCTCCAACCGGACGACCCCTCAGGGGGGCGACCCTTCATCATGTTCCAGACGACCCCTCAGGGGGCCGACCCGTCATCAGGTTCCAGACGACCCCTCAGGGGGCCGACCCCTCATCAGGTTCCAGACGACCCCTCAGGGGCCGACCCTTCATCAGGCTCCGGACGACCCCTCAGGGGGCCGACCCTTCACCAGGCTCCGGATGACCCTCCGAGGGTACGACGGTATGAGGCCTAAATTAGGCCAGACTCACTACCGGAAGGAACTTTGCCCTCGGCCTCGGCTCATAGGCCGAGGGTGACATCATCACATCGCGTGGTTTGGGAGACGCGTGGAACAGTGCGCGCGAGGCTCACATGGCACATGGGAGACCGTTATAACAAAATCACACCCTCACGTGAGGGAATATTATGTCATCATTTGGCATCTACAGGTGTTAACAGGGGATTGGATAGAACATCATTCACATGCACCATGCATACTTGGAGGGGTACACTACACCCCCCCAAGACCTATATATACTTGTCACCTACAACCCTACAGGGGATCGATCGATAATTGTAACCCTAGCAAAGACCCTGCTTGTACATACAGTAGACCGAGAAAGTGAGCTTATGTGCATTGTATCCAAGGCCATTAGTGCCCATACTTAGTGGATCACACACTCACAGTGGATGTAGGCCAAATTGGCTGAACCACTATACATCATTGTCTTAGTTCCTCTTACACTCATCCCATCCTACATACTTATACACTTATACACCTCTATGGCTGCCATGATTACTACTGTTTGAGCTCATTATCACTTATCCAGTGGTGCTAAATCTTAGCATCATATATATATATATATACCCAACATCCATGGACGTATATGATTGTTTTAATTAGACAACATGGATGAATTCAACCTATATGCGACATTAACAAGGCTCTGATACCAACTGTTGGAGTGGAAGTCCAAGGGTATATTAAAAACGCGTATAGATTGAACTACAAAGAAATTACACATACATGAAATCCTACAAGGCGAAATTAGGATTTACCTTTCAAGATCTATTCGATTTGATCTCGTTTTTGCACGAACAGAATATGTGATGATAGTTGATCAAAAACGCTGGCTCGATGCACCTTACGATCTTCTACTGTATTACTGCTATGAATAGTCTCGAGTAGAAGGTGGCTTCTTACTTCGTGATCACATTTTTTTCTCCTCTTTCCTCTTTTACTATCTCTCTTTCTCACAAGTCTGAATTTTGGTCTTTTGAGTATCCAAGAGTGACGGCTAGCTTAAGAAAGAATGAGACTTATGTGCATATATATAGGCTATAGTAGGGACCCTAAGGAGAGATAAAGATGTGGCTCCTAATCTGAGAAAACATAATCCTTCCCGGATTCTAATCTCAGTCCCTCAAATATAATTAATAGCACTAAATAATTATAATTGCAACTCCAATCCATAACTCAAAATTATATTTCGAGGTCCTCATTATTAATTACTTAATTCTCCGCACAGTAAGGTTACGGATACCCGTTAATAAAATAAATTACTGACAAGTTATTTGATTAACTTCTTTAAGTCCTTCAGCAATCCAATTTAACTTATTTGTAGTGTCATATTAACATAATCCATCTGCAGGGTTTGACACATACAAAACTTTTAAGCATCTTAAGGAGGTATCACCGATTTCTATACCGAGACGTGGATTCCATCCATAAAAGACTTTTACCATATAATAATCACCATTACCCAATCTATGAAGATTATTGATCTAATAATGGATCTCACCTGAAAGGTCAAAGCAATAAATAACTAGTGCATATATCTATTAATCATACCCAGATTAAGATCCATAAGTAAAACTAATAATCACGAGGTTTACATTGTCTTCTAAAATTCGTATAAAGATAATGACCTCAAGGTGGTCTCATTCAATACACATAAAGTGTATTGTCATAACAAGTTGAAACTATATAGTTTCTCGTAATCAAGACAGACCTACTAAAATATTGTGCTACAACCCTACTGATGGTGTGTCCAGTTCCATCTAAAAGACTGTGAATGATAAAACTTATAGTCTACAGGAGAAACTGATTTTATTTTAAGAGTAAATCCATAGCTAAAACTATTACATAAAGCATGGTTTTAGTCTACTTCTTTAACAGTAAGGGCCAACATGGATGCCCCTAATACGTGCCTTGTAAGCACTTTACATCCAAAACGATGTATGGCCATTACCTAGTCAAAATATTATGACTGCCTTAACTCAATCAGGGGAGTAAATTAAGCCACTCAGATACCACTACTCTCAATTGTGAATAATAACTAAGCCAAAACATATAATATGAATGCTTGCATGTACGCTTCCTCATCATCAAGTACCTCGTCATCCTCCTTCGTCTTAGCCAACTAAAATATCCCATGTACCGTGATTGACTCAATATCGGCCAATAGAAGTCCAAGGAGATAATACCATGTGAATCAAAGGTCATTGAGTGACTCACAAATGACACAATTTTACCTCTTTCAACCTTTAACCTCTCTCCCCACACTACAAGTGGAACATTTTGATCGTGTCCCACCACCTGTCGAGCAAGGAAAGAATAATTCCTTAATCGATTTGCGTATAGGGCATACTAATAATATCACAAAATTACTATCAACGATCAATTCCACAATCTCCACCCAACCGTGTCCCCCATGGTCCATATCAACCCAAAACACTCCTATGTCATAAATTTCTACAAAATTAATTAATTATTTATTTGATTAACAAGACAATCTTAATTTTAGCATAAAAAATTAAATAAAAAACAACAGTTAAATTAGTTATAAATTTAATGAATGAGAGACTCATAATTTCATTAACAAGTTTAATATTTTTCATATAACATAGATTGAAATAAAATAATAATTAAATTAATTAATAGTTACATACCTCATTTACCAAAATTTCCCGACGATCAATGCATCTCTACTGACTATGAAAGGGGGCACGTGCATAATGTCATGCTGCCTTAAAATCCAAAACCATCAACCCCACGCTGAGTCGCGCATGAGGACAACACATTGTGCAAAAAGATGTAAAATTTGCGTACTAATCTCCTATCACTGTCCATGAGAGAGTACAAGTGGAATGGGGATACTTTTAGATATAATATGAGACAAAAAGACTAGAGATGAAGTTAATCAACAAAATGCCTCAATGATCTGAAAATGCTCGACTTGCTTTCTAATGAGAGGTTATGGGTTTTGGTTTTAATTTTTCCATGGGTGAGTTTGTATGTTAATGGGGTGCCACCTATACTCAACTCCACTCTATTGATTTGCATTTGATTCATCATGTGTACTAAGAAAAATAGTCATCTTATTCTACGATAAGATATTATCTTATACAAGTTAATAAATAAACCCAAACATTTTAAAAGAAATAGTCCCTAATCTTTTAATTTCCCTTATATTCTCTCTCCAACCCTCTTAAAAAATGATAGTCAACATAAGTTTATCTTTTCTTATCTTAAAATATTTCTTTTTGTTGGATTGTGTGATCAAATTCAATACCGTAAATAAATTGAACGAAATATAATGAGTTGATAGCAACAAAAATACATATTTTTTTGTTGTTAATAATATTTGTAGTACAATTACAAATATGAATATAAGACTTGCATATTTGCAGTAACCCAAATGCAAGCCACTTGAATTTGATTAATGCTATTGTTGGACAATATATCTTTAAAGAGATTCTTCCTTTATATGAATTAAAATTGTTTGATTGTGTAAATAAATTCAATAAACTACATATAAATAATAGACATAAATAAGCAAATTATATTTTATTTATAATTACACTTGTAGTATAATTACAAAATTGCATGATCTTATGGAATTGGAGATGTAACAACCCACAAATTCAAAACACGATTGATTAATGCTAATGTTGGATAATATGTCTCTATGACAATTGTATCCCTATTACGGTATTGATGGTCTCTCAAACAACTGCCTACCAAGATACAAAAATGATTTGCAAGTAAACCGACATTTTTGTTATGAACTCTCAAATATACAGACTCAGATTAATGAAATTTTACGATGAAAACCCCCACAAATTTTTATGGTTGAATGAATGAATGAATAATTTGGGTGGTTGAATATATATATATATATATATATATATATATATATATATATATATATATGTGTGTGTGTGTGTGTGTGTGTGTGTCTGTGTGTGTGTGTGTGTGGCTTCAGAACAACCTTGAACTGTTTGTGAATGGACACAAATTTTAGTCTAAGCAAAAATAATGGAAAGACACTAATAAGTAGACATATTTTTGCGAAAAATAAATGCCAAAAAAGGGTTACACGACTGTTGATGTAAAAAATTAGATTATCTGTAATTATTTAATCACAGATAAAATAAATAAGACAAAAGAATTTTTAAAGTGGTTCAGCCTTAAAAGAATGGCCTACGTCCACTATTTTGTTATTGCTGAGTATTTGGGAATTCTTGATAACAGATTTTTACCAAGAAGTTCTCAGTCCCCTTACAATGAGGATGATACAATGTATTTATAGCCATGAGACTGTACCTGTGAATGGGTAATACATAGCTGTTCAATAAGCGTATACATCTGTATGATAATAATCAGCATTTAATGCGCATTTAATCCTCTTAATTGCCTGAGAATAAATGCTCTGATCGAGGTGCAGCTCGAACCGCCTAAGTATCTCGGTATCCATGAGTTGCTCGGTGCAATAAAGTTCCTCGATGAGCACCTACTGCTCGGAGTATCTGAGTTGGTCGGGGAAATTGAGTTCCTCGAAGTCAAGGTATTGTTGAGAAATGTTTGTTAATGTCATGTAGATTGACACGTGTCTCCACTGAACTGAGCCATGTCAGCAAACTAAATTTGGTATCAACAGAAGCCCCCAATGTTTCACAGTTCGAGACTGAGGAGTGTGGAGCATTCTTCTCGAAATATGGCGGGATTAAATGGTCATCCTGAATTTTAGGAGCGTTTTCTTTGCATTTATTTTTCTTTTCGAATTCATAGAATCAGACTTTTCGAATTCATAGAATCAGACTTTTCGATCTCCGTGCTCTTTTTGTCCTTTTAGCCGCCGGTAGCGTAAACGTCTCCTTTTATAATCATTATTTTTACCTTTTCCCAAGGTAAGGTATTTAAGCGTTGCAGAAAATCATATCGTCTTCTACTTTTTCAAATCTGTATCTTTGAATTTTCCATTTTCTCTCTCTTGTGCGTTCATCCCTTTCATCGTTCGTTGTCAACAGATCCATCCTTTTCCTGTAAGATCTTATTCCTTCTCTTTTATTTCCTTTATTCATCATGGTTTACCTTGTTGAGTCGCTTGATAAGTTTCGTTTCGATTTCTCTATTCCTTCATGGGTTGTTTTGGAGGAACTTTTTGAACCTTCTGACTATTTTCGTTTGGCTGAGGGACATTGGTTCCCCAGTCTCTTGGTAGCTGAATGTGGCTTTTCTTTTCCCTCAAACCCTTTGTGTCTGGAATTCTGTCAATATTTTGACGTGGTCCCTGCAAAAATAGCCCCTAACACATGGAGAATAGTTAATGGAGTTCATAGATTAAATCAGATTCATGGAACCCGTATAGGAATTCCAGAAATTATGTTTTGTTATAGATGGGCTATTGGTGACAATACTTTTTATTTAAAAACTAGGTTTTTAAATAGGGCTTTAGTGGTCAATCTCCCAGATGCCAATAGGGACTACTTCGAGCACGAGGTTGTATGAAAAATTGGCAACACCCTCCATTAGCTGGAAATGATGTGTACCAGGGTCCTAGATGCCCTCCCTATGGCAATGGGATAGGTTGTTTTTATTTTATTTTATTTTATTTTTGAAATTATGCTTCCTTTGTGTTTAATAAAATGTGTCACTGATATTTTAATTTTTATTTATTTGCAGTTGACAGTAAAAGAAGGTCTCCAAAAGAGACAGAAGTTAACTTAAAACATCTGAAACTTATCTGGGGTTTGCATCAGACTGTTGCCGACGAGCATATCAGATCAGGTTCATATTTGCTGCAGTATAAGAGTTACACATCGTCTTTTACTGCTCGTCCAGTGATAAGTGACGTAGAACCAGTACCGGCATCTGCAAGTTCTTCACCTGAGTCACATATTCCTCTGAGTGAAAGAATGAAGAAAAGAAGAGCTCATGCCCTTTTCGAGAAATCTGCCTCTATTGCTGGAGAGGCGAAGAAAAGCAAGCATGATGTCCCAGGAGAAGGGACAAGAAAAATCGATGCACCTCCTCCGGCTGCTACTGTGAAGGTTGCCGAGAAGCCCCCAGTAGCTCCGAGCAAGGTTGCTGCTCCAAGCGAGGTTATAGTCATATCCCCGACTAAGACTACATCCTTGGTCGAGACCGTTGATGCTCCTCTGAGAAGGTTGAAGAAGAGCTCCTCGGTCAATTTGGTTGAATCCATCTCTCAGCCTCCAACTACTGGAAGTGGTGTTCCCACTTTCATTGCTCCGAGCTCTGCCATGAGCTCGGTGAAATCTTGGATTATCCCCGAGATCCAAGACACTGAAGAAAATCTTTCTCGAGATATGGTTACCACATTGGCTGCTCGTCATATTGCTTCCGTAAGTATTATTGTCCTAAACTTTCATTTTTCCACTGTTATATCTTTGCGCTCACTTGCTATTATTTTCTTTTCCCAGTTGGTGACCTGTTTCAATACAATTTTGAAGAAGGATGAAGCTATTAAAGCTTCAAGTTCCTCGTCAGGTGTAGAGGAAGCTTTGGTGGGTCTAACGCAGTCTCTGAAGGATTCTCGTCAGAAGTATGTTGATGATAAAGCTGTTTGGGAGAAGAAGCTTAATTCCACCGAGAAGGAAAGGGATCAGGTTGTTGAGGTCTCCAAGGGATTGGAGAAGAAAATAAAAGACTTGGAAAGTAAAAATAAAGAGCTCGAAGGGAAGATCCAAAATGCTGGGGAGCTTGAAGGTAGACTCAAGTCTGCTGAGGAAGAATTGGGCAAACTTCGTGAGGTGGATCGCCAAAGGGACGAGGCAGAAAAGAAATTGAAGGCTGCCGAGGAACTCATTATTGTGAAGATTTCCCCAGAGAAAGTGAAAAGGAAAATGGCTATTAAGAAGTCCTTCAGCGCTGACTGGGATAAAGGATGGAATAAGGGTCTGGCTTCCATGATGTCACAAGTGGAATATGGTAGCCTTAAGTACTTTAGGGATGGCTGGGTCGTTGCTCTGAAAGAGATGAATGTTGACGAAAATTCCGACCTGTTTTAGCGACACATCCCTAGCCCCCCTCCAACTCCTGAAGAAGAAGAAGAGGACGAAGCTGCCTCTGAGGAATCCTCTATGGTGATGGGAGATCAAATTTCTCATCCCCCAGTTGTCCAGTCCTCCTGCGAGCAACTCCAACCATCCATTATTTCAACCGAGCAGCTTCCAGCACCCACCGAGCAACCATCTGTGCCATCCGAGCAACCTACCTCCTCGTCCCAGCTTCCCGAGAAAGTTTTGGGAGATAAGGAGAAGGTGTAGAGTTGTTCGTATTTTTCTCTCTATTTATTTTTGCCAATTGTATCTTTGAACTATATACTTCTCTTTTACGATATAATAAAATTTGAAGTTTCGATTATTCATACTGTTGATTCTCTTCTTCTTGCTCCTTTTATTGATTCTTGCTATCTCTTCTTTTCACTAGTTTATGGCCAGTATGGAATTGTTATCTGCTCATGATACAAAATTGTTGAGACAATGCAATGAGTACTTCAAAGTTGGTCATACAGATATGACTGATGCTCAGATTGTTGATATCCCCGGTCCAAATGCTTCAGAGCAAGCAATTGAAGCCTACCAGTACTTAAAGTGTCTGCTCGACCGGGCAGTGGCTAATAATGTAGCATATTATGACATGATTGAAGACCACCAGGGCACTCTCGAAGAGCTTCAACAACAATACAAGGAATCTTCAACCCTCTTGCACTAAGGATATGAGAAGAAATATCAGCAACTGAATGTTGATAAGGGATACGATAAATTATTTACTGCTTACGAAGTGAGGGAGAGAACTTTGAAAACCGAGGTCGAGGATCACAGGCAGATAGCCAAGTTGCTGGAGCAGGAAAATAATAACTTGCGAGGAGAAGTATCTCAGCTGAGATCTGCTGCCTCTACCTCAAACGCTTTGGTCCCTGTAAACGACGAGGGATTCTCTTTCTTGGAGGTCGAAAATGCCAATCTGAGAGATGAATTAGAAACCTTGAAGAGGATTGGGCCTTCTACCTCTGCTCGGGGACGAGCAGAACTTTTCTGGGATGAGCAAGAGCTGCTCGGATTACTGTCGAGGAACAAAGAACTCAATCGGCTCTGGAGAACCAAGCCTTCCAATTGATAGCAAAGAACCAGGAATTGGCCGAGATGTCTAAGAAAATCATGAATCTGGACGAGCAGCTCTCTGCTCAAAAGTCTTCTTTGGAGAATAAAACGAATTTGGTGAAGAATCTCCACGAGCAGTTAGAAAGATTAACCTATCAGTTCCACAAACAGCCTATGGAGTTCTAGATGGCTGGTTATAATGAATCCCTCTACCATCTAGATGATCGAATCCAGAATGCAAATAATGTGGGTTATAAGCAAGGATGGTTAAATGCTTTGGACGTGCTGAAGTTGGAACAAGGTCATTACTTGTGGGATTACCACAATCCTGGGTTGCTCGACCTACCAGTGCCTCCTTTCAAGCTTGATATGAGATGGATTCCTGCTCGGGCCATTCCACAATGCCTAATTTCCAAGTATCTCGACGACTACATTCTTCACTCCAACTTTGAGATATCTCGCCCAGAGCACCTTCTTGATTGGCCATCAGTTATGAACATCAGGATGCTTAAAGATTTGAACTTCATAAACTCCCCCTATGCCTTAGACGATCCTCCTGCTGGTGAAGAACCTGTTTCAAAGGTAGAGGGGAAGAAACCCATAGAATAGGATTCCTGATGTAATAATTTTTATGTATTTTATTCCCAATATATTTTGTTTTGGATTTAATGAAAAATTTCTATTTTTCTTTGAAATTTTGATTGCCATTGTCTTGTAAGTATTTTGTAAAATACTTTACTTATTTACTAATGAATATGCATGTATATCTGTTAAAAAGATAACAACATTGTGTTATTTGTCGATCAACTAAAGTTGGTGAAACTTATTGTTAAATTGATGATAATCATTTGTCGACCAACCAGAGTTGATGATATTTTGTTTCTCGACCAACTTGGTGGTAATTTGAAATGTTTCAAGTATTTAAATTTTACTTGATCACTTTCTAATTCTAAGCCATTATTTGTTTAACCAACTATTTCCGACCAAAGAGAATTGGTGTTTTTAATCCTCGACCAACCTTAGTTGGTAAAAAAAATTATTCCCGACCAACTATAGTGGGTGGATCTTCTTCCCAACCAACCAGAGTTGGTATTTCTGGGAAATATTTTTCTTCCCGACCAAACGGAGTTGGTGGATTTTCTTCCCAACCAACCAGAGTTGGTATTTCTGGGAAATATTTTTCTTCCCGACCAACCGGAATTGGTGGATTTTCTTCCCAACCAACCGGAGTTGGTATTTCTGGGAAATATTTTTTATCCCGACCAACCGGAGTTGGTGGATTTTCTTCCCAACCAACCGGAGTTGGTGTTTCTGGGAAATATTTTTTATTCCCGACCAACCGGAGTTGGTGGATTTTCTTCCCAACCAACCGGAGTTGGTATTTCTGGGAAATATTTTTTATTCTCGACCAACTAGAGTTGGTGGATTTTGCTGAGTAGTGTGTAGCACTAGTATTCCGCGAAAAAATTTCAACAAAATGAGAGAATTGGCTAGAATATTCACATTTTATTCATACTGATGAAACTGCATTACATGAGGGTTTACATTACTGATAATATTTGCGCAGGTGCTCTGCATTCCATGCATTCTTAAACTCCTCCCCTTCTAAAGTTTCTATTCTGTAGGTTCCTGGTCGAACAACTTCTGTAACTCGGTAAGGTCCATGCCAGTTCGCTTCCAGTTTGTTGTGCTTTTGAATCACTTTCTTTAGCACACAATCTCCTTCTTTCAGGTCACACTTCTTCACTCTCTTGTTGTAGAACAAAGCTGTTCGTTGCTGGTAAGCAGCATTTCTGATGGCTGCTTCTTCTCTAACTTGCTCGAGCATGTCCAAATCTAACCTTCTCATTAAATCGCTGACAGGGGAATTGAAATTCAGTACTCTGTGTGCTGGGAGACCCAACTCGGCAGGTATAATAGCTTCACTTCCAAATGCCAGCATATATGGAGATTCTCCAGTTGCTGCTCGGGGAGTAGTACGATAAGCCCATAGTACTGAATGTAGCTCGTTGATCCAGTTTGCTTTCGCGTCATTTAGTCTTTTCTTCAAGCCATTTAGCAGCGTTCTATTTGTCACTTCAGTTTGTCCATTGCTTTGGGGATGGCCTGGTGCCGAGTGGATTTTCAAGATATTTGACTGATGACAATAGGCAGCGAACTCCTCGTTGTCAAATTGTGTTCCATGGTCGGTGATGAATGCATGGGGAAGACCATATCTACAAATGATATTTTTCCAAATAAATTGGTACACCTTTTCATACATCATGTCGATAAAAGGCTCGGCTTCAACCCACTTAGTAAAGTAATCCACTACGACGACGAGATATTTAAATCTTCCTCTGGTCGTTGGAAGTGGCCCGAACAAGTCAATCCCCCACATGGCAAATGGCCAAGGGGAAGTAATGGGTGTCAACAATGCTTGGGGAGTTCTTCGGATAGTGGAGAAGCGTCGGCACTTGTCACATTTCTTAGCATAGGCTATACAATCAGCCCTCATAGTTGGCCAGTAGTATCCTTGCGTCATCACTCTTTGCAGAAGCGTCCGACCTGCTACATGGGCTCCACAGGACCCTTCATGGACCTCTTCAATCAAGTCTTTTACCTCGGAGGGATGTACACATCTTTGCAAACCTGCTATAATTCCTCGTTTGTATAGAATACCATTAGTCAATACATAATGAGCAGCTTTAAACTTCAATTTCTTAGTTGCGAGTTTATCAATCGGTAATTCTCCCTCCACAATATATGCCCTGATGGGATCCATCCAAGATGGCCCTAAATCAAGGGCAATAAAATTCATCGCCAGATCTTCATCTATGCTCCGACCAGCTAGAATTTCAATTGGGATTGTTCTTCGTAGCTCGGTACGAGTAGCTGATGCTAATCGAGCTAAAGCGTCTGCTCTTGCATTCTTCATTCTTGGTATTCTGACCAGTTGAACACTAACAAATTCCGATACCAATTCCATTGCCTTTGCATGGTACTTAATCATCAACTCTCCTTTTGCTGTATATATACCAAGCATTTGGTTTACAATCAACTGTGAGTCACTGCATACGATTACCTGCTCTGCCTTCATGGTTTTTGCCAGACTAAGACCTACAATCATCGCTTCATATTCGGCCTCATTATTAGAAGCTTGAAATTGAAAGCGCAGAGCATATTCTATATCGACCTCGTCTAGACTTTTCAATACAATCCCAGCTGCACTACCTGAGGTGCATGATGAGCCATCCACATATAGATTCCATACAGGTATTTCGTCCTCAAACTTCTTATTGGACAAAGTTCCTCGATGGAATATATGTTGCTCCTTTATCTCCATTTTTACCACACCTCGCTGCTCGCCGACCTTCTCATCTTGCTCTCCGACCAACTTAAGTTGATCGGGGTTTAAATTTGATGATCATGTAACATCCACAGGTTGGTCGGTGTTCAGCTTTTGCTCCTCGGAGGTATCCGGATAAGTGAACTCTGTTATAAAATCTGCTACTGCTTGCCCTTTTAGTGACGATCTAGGCTCATAAATTATATCATATTCACCGAGTTCTATTGCCCAATACATCAATCTCCCTGATTTTTCTGGTTTATGAAGAGCTTGCCTCAACGACATATCGGTATATACGACTATGGTATGAGCCTGAAAATATGGCTTCATTCTTCTACTCGCTTCGATCAGCGCCAATGCCAACTTTTCCAGTTTTGGATATCTGACCTCTGCTCCTCGGAAGGCCTTACTAGTGTAATAAATCGGTTTTTGTACTCCATCCTCTACTCTTATTAATGCCGAGCTAACTGCATTTTCTGAAACTGCCAGATACAAGTACAACCTTTCTCCCATCACTGGCCTGGACAACAGTGGAGGTGCTCCCAAATGTTTCTTCAATTCTTGAAAAGCTTTCTCGCATTCTTCATTCCATTCAAAAGACTTTCGGAGCATTTTGAAGAATGGGAGGCATCTATCAGTTGCTCGCGATACAAATCTGTTAAGTGTTGTTACTCGCCCTGTAAGACTTTGCACTTCTTTCTTCGTTGTTGGAGATTGTAATCCTAATAGAGCTTTGATCTTTTCAGGGTTTGCTTCAATGCCTCATTGATTGACAATATACCCGAGAAACATGCCTTCTCGTACTCCAAATATGCACTTGGTCGGGTTCAACTTCATTTGGTATTTATCTAGTTGATCAAAGGTCTGGCCTAAGTCAACTAGATGGTCAACAACTCTTTTGCTCTTTGTCAGCATATCATCAACATAAACTTTCATATTGCAACTGATTTGTTCTGCAAACACCTTGTTCATCAGCCGCTGGTATGTTGCACCTGCATTTTTCAAACCAAAAGGCATAACATTATAACAATAAGTTCCCCTAGGGGTAATGAAAGAGGTGCTCTCCCTGTCTTCAGGTTTCATTTTAATCTGGTTGTAACCAGAATAAGCATCCATGAAGCTCAGCAGCTCATGTCCCGAGGTAGCATCCACTAGTTGATCAATTCGGGGCAAGGGAAAATGATCCTTTGGACATGCCTTGTTGAGGTCGGTGAAGTCTACACACATCCTCCATTTGTTGTTCTTCTTTTTCACCATTACTACATTTGCTAGCCAGTCTGGATATTTAACATCTTCAATAAAGCCAGCTTTCTAGAGCTTCTCGACCTCCTCCTGTATAGCTTGGTTCTTCTCGGGGCTGAATACTCTTCTTCTTTGCTTCACTGGCTTGATCTCCTTATTCACATTGAGCTCGCGACATAAGAAATTTGGGTCTATTCCGGGCATATCCTCATGACTCCAAGCAAAAGTTTGTTTTTTGCTTTTTAAGAAACTTATCAATTCCTGTTTTAGTGAGGCATCTAACGACGAACCTATCTGAGTTGTTCGTTCAGGGTGCTCGTCATCCAGAATGATGTTTTCAGTAGCTTCCACCACCTGACCTTTCACGAGTTGCGACTCATCTCTAGGATCCAATGTTTCAATTTCTGCACCCTCATCCACCTGATAGGTAGTAGTCTTTTTCCTAGATTCCTCCAGTTCCTCCTGCTCGGCAGATGAATAGTAGCATTCCCGACCTACTTTTTGATCACCCTTCACAACTCCTACTCCATAATTGGTTGGAAATTTTAGGCATTGATGTACCGTAGATGGTACTGCTTCGAACTTCTTCAATCCTACTCTTCCCATGATGATATTGTAGGCTGACTGGACATTCTTATCCATCATGAAGAAGCGTACTCTTTATGTTCTACAAGTAGGCCATGTACCAATGAACATATCCAACTTGATCGTCCCAAGTGGAAAAACTTGCTCGCCAGCAAAACCGAGGAGGGGCCTATGATAAGGCTCCAACTGAGAAAACTTTAGATTTAATCTGTCGAAGCACGAGTAGAACATTATATCAGCCGAGCTACCATTATCAACCAGTACTCTCGAGATCATCACTTCCTTCATTCTCATTTTGATCACCAATGGGTCATCATGAGGATACAGCACACCTGCGAGGTCGTTCTTTGAGAAACCGATGACCAGTTTTTCTTTGTTGACCTTCCTCGGGCGATCATCTTCAGCTAAATTTATTCATTGAATATATGACCAGGTTTGAGCCTCATTGAGGTAAGCTTTTATTTCTGCAGTAAGGTCTCCACCTCCTGCATCTCCACCTATAATAACATTATAATCAAATGATCCAAAACGTATTGAAAATACCTCACGTTCTGGCTGCCTTGGTCTTTTGGAAAGATCGGGGTCGTCTTCTGGATCATCTTCATGGTCTCTTTTCTTGTTCTCCTCTGCTCGACGAGGAGATCTATACCTCTCTTTTGCTCGGTCGCTGTTTCTTCTTTCATTTCTACGATCAACATACTTTGCCAGTTTTCCTCGTCTAATGAGTGCTTCGATCTCGTTCTGAAGAGCTATGCAATTTTTGGTCGTGTGGCCATGATCCTTGTGGAACTCGCAATATTTGGCCTTATTCCTCTTGTCAGGATCTGATTTCATTTTCTCTGGCCAGTTTAACTCCTCGTTGTTCTTGATTTCTTCTAGAACATGGTTGATATCTACCTTCAAAGGAGTATAATTTTCAAATTTCTTTAATACCTCCCATGATGGATTTTTTTTAGTGCTTGTCACCACCATTGTTCTTATGCTCTTTCTTTTTGGCCTTATCAACCTCCACCTTGGTCTCTTTGGTATCCATATTCTTCTTTGCATCCATTGCCTCCTCGGCGTTCATGATCTTGGCCGCTTTTGCCATCAGTTCTGACATGGTTCTGAGTGGATCTTTAGCCAAAGTGTAGTACAACTTGTTGGGCAACAACCCACTCATCAGAGTAGTAATCGCTGTTTTTTCCTCATAATCAATAACTTTGAGTTTCTCGTTATTGAAACGAGTTATATAATCCCTGGTGCTCTCACCTGCCTTTTGTCTAACACTTAACCAGAGTGCTACTCGTTTAACAGGTTTTGCTCCAAAACAGAAGTTTCCAATGAAGAGCTCGGCCAGTTGAAAGAAAGTGGAAATCTTACCCCGAGGAAGATTATTGTACCATATTTGAGCAGATCCTGTAAGAGTTCCCGAGAATGCCCTGTATCTCATCTCATCTGGCACAGCATAGATGTCGAAAGGAGCTTGATATTGCTCTATATGAAGGACGAAGTCGGTTTTTCCATCATATTTAGGAGTCACAACAGGTGCTTTGAACTTTGATGGTGTGGGAAAATCCACAATTGCTTGGACAAAAGTTCTTTGTAGAGGATTTTTGGTCTTAGCCATTTCCCCTAATCTATCCTCCAACCTCTGAATAAAGCCTTTCCACGCATCATTTCCCTCTTCGGGCCTATTGGTTCGAGCAATTGATCGTGTTGAAGTTGCTTCCTGGGATCTATCTTGTCGAGCAACTGGTTGTGATTGGGCAGAACCCTCTCTTAGATCAAATGGTCGTCGAAAGTCTCTCGACACAGCCTTAGGAGGACTTTTATTCTTCCTAGGGCCCAATCAATCAAAAGGATAGACCCTACTCAATCTTTCCAGTACACTGGTCCTTTCTGGAGAGAGAGTGAAGTGTTGCTCAGTATCTGTGGCTCGTACTGACGAAGTTTGACCCGGTTGATAAGAAAAATCTTCAGATTTCTCAGAGCGATATAAATCGATTTGTCTAATGCGTGAAGAAGGTAAATGAGTATTTCTTTGAACACTTCGTTGTCCTGAATAGGTTGATGCTCCACCCTGGATAGTTTGCATAAGTTGTCGCATTGTTTCTTACATGGCTGTCTGACCTTGAGCCAAACTGGCCATGATTCCAGCCAGATCTTGGATATTTGGAGGAGCGGATGGATTTGGGGGGTTTCTAGCGTTTCGATTGCTGGATTCAGGATTGTCATCCATTGGTGATGAATTGTTTTTGGTGAAAAACGAAAATTACAGTCGTTTCCCACAAACGGCGCCAATCTGTTGATGTAAAAAAATTAGATTATCTCTAATTATTTAATCACAGATAAAATAAATAAGACGAAAGAATTTTTAAAGTGGTCCAGCCTTAAAAGAATGGCCTACGTCCACTATTTTGTTATTGCTGAGTGTTTGGGAATTATCGATAACAGGTTTTTACCAAGAAGTTCCCAGCCCACTTACAATGAGGATGATACAATGTATTTATAGCCATGAGGATGTACCTGTGAATGGGTAATACATAGCTGTTCAATAAGCGTATACATCTGTATGATAATAATCAGCATTTAATGCGCATTTAATTCTCTTAATTGCCTGAGAATAAATGCTCTGATCGAGGTGCAACTCGGACCGCCTAAGCTGCTCGGATCGCCTAAGTATCTCGGTATCCATGAGTTGCTCGGTGCAATAAAGTTCCTCGGTGAGCACCTACTGCTCGGAGTATCTGAGTTGGTCGGGGAAATTGAGTTCCTCGAAGTCAAGGTATTGTTGAGAAATGTTTGTTAGTGCCATGTAGATTGACACGTGTCTCCACTTAACTGAGCCATGTCAGCAAACTAAATTTGGTATCAACAACGACTATCTTAAAAATTCGCCCAAATAGGTTGGGTTTAAACAATGAAATGATTAGAAAAAATGAAGCACTAGTTTGATTCTAAAAAAATATGATAGACAAGCCCATTGTGTTAGAAAAAATTATAAAGGAAATTAAATAAAATATTTGTCCTAAAAATATACGACAATGCCCAAGCACATGATCCCAGACTCGGGACGTATTGGGCATCAATGCATGCGTGTATTTGCTTTTTTGCCCACCATACATCGTGTAGGTTATTTGACCTTCAAAGAGTTAGATACCCCAAGGTAACCAATACTTTGAGCCATTTTAGAAGTATATATAGATTCCCCACATCCTATCTAAATTTTCTATGTAGGTAAAATCCAAATCACCCAACTACTAGTTTATCCACTTAAAAAGTATGCATTGATGTCCATTTCTCAATCACCTCTAAATGGCTTTGAACATATGAATATACCATGTTAATTTTCTTTCCGGGAGGAATACAGTGGTTGTGGAACGCTCTAAATGATGTGTGGGTTCCACTTTTAATTTAGGACTAAAGTTAACCAAAAATGAGATGTTCAATACCGATTTTTCCAACACTTTTAACAATATATACATGTTTATCTAATTTGAGGTATATTTCTCCTACGAGCAATTGCTAAACACTCGAGAACACGATTTCTAGCTTAAAATTTGGTCACTGATTAAATAAAGTTTTTTTACCTTGCCCTTGGGAGCAGAGCTACCATTTAGATTTTCAATCATTAGGGTTAGCCCTTATGAATCTGGTAGGAGCAAGTTAATGGATAAAGTACAAGCGGGCGATGCAAATTAAGTATAATTTTTTGAGAAGTAGCGATTATGCCTAATTATGATATTATCTCATGAGAAAAAGTTAAAAAAACTTAAATAAAGGGGTTCTTTGTGAAATGAAAAAACACTTCTACATATATTCATATTGTTTAATTTTTATTTTAAAAATAGCCTTTTGATATCTAAAAAATGTGATTAGAGTAAATATGGACAAATTATACTTAAAATATTAACTATTTACTAATACATAAAACCAAGAATCACATTTTTAAATACCAATGCCAACCCTGATTATCAATAAAATGGTTAACAACATAAGGCAAACATATACAATTCAAATATATTATTACATAAAGCCAAATGCCATGAATCCCATCAGACTTGTATACTAAGACTAACCCCGTCAATGAAATGGTTAACAACATAAGGATAATTCTTGAAACTCTTACAAATCAAATAAGGTATATCCACCCACTCATTCGTTAAATAACATATTCTTCTAAAAATTCTACCCACTACGTTATGTAACTTCATATCACTTCCACTATGTTTGCTAGATCTATTTTGGAGAGAAAAGAAAAGGAAGGAAGGAAAAATGTTTCACTTCTTTCGTTTGTCTGTTTAAATAGTAGAGAAAAAAAACACTCTCTCGTTTGAAATTTTAAAAGAAGAGAAAATAGAGGCATTTTAAAAAAAAACTCTCTTCATTTCTCTGCAAAACTTTATTTCCAAATAAAAAAGAATGGGATAGAAATAAAAGTTTTTTTTAAATAATTTTACCTTTCTCATCTTAAAGAAATGATTTTCATGCTAACTCCCAAAAAACAAGAAAGAAGGTTGTTTTCAATTCCCATCCCAAACAAAGGAATGAATATTAATTTATCTGCTCTTTTTTTTCTCTTTTCAACTTTCCCATATTTTCTTTTCTCTCCTAACAATTTTTTTTTCTTTTCTCTCCTAAACTGTCAAACATAGCCTTCATCACCAATTTAAACCAACCCAATCCCTTAGCTAAAGTCATAACTAATCCACTAACAATGAAATACAATTAATGACTAAATATCGAAGAAATCATGGATGGGGTTTTCCTCGACAACCTTTTATTATATTTACAAATTAATGAGGGATTTGATGCATATATTCGTAAAAAAATTCATGTTATTAATATATTACCATAACAATTTGAAATAAATAATTTACAACTCATATGTTAGTGTGATACCCCATATTTTCCTATATTTATATAATTATTTAATTAGTATAAATTTGCCTACTAATACATACCAACTTTACATATTTGCTGATGCAAACCTATTTCAATAAAATATTAAAAAAATATTTTGAGTTGAATTTCTTATGTGATATTTAAACATTTCAAGGGAACCATATAAAAAAATCTACTCAAAATAATTTTTTTGTTCTTTTTAAAAAATGGGTCAAACTTTCACAGTTTTTAAAGTGCTTTAAAAGGTGTGAAAATTTGACTAATTTTTTAAAAATAGCAAAAAAAAATTATTTTGAGCTGATTTTTTTATATAAATATCATATAAAAAAAAGTCAACTCAAATATAATTTTTTTTACTATTTTAAATATGTATGTAAACTTGACATGTATGAGAATCTGATTCTCTCTCTCTCTCTCTCTCTATATATATATATATATATATATATATATATATATATAGGATTTAAGGCGAACCTTAAACAAAGGACCGAAAAAATGAACCAATTATTTAAAATACTAAATAAATGAGTTTTACAACCAAACTTGGTGGAGATGATACCCATAATGAGCTCATCATCTCCATTTAATTTTAACAAAAATTTCATCCAAAAAGTGGGTGAGATAATCATAAAAAAATTTAGGACAATTTACAATTAGGTCATTTGGTAACAATTTTTAAACATTTAAGTATAATTTACAATTAGGTCCACTAGTTATGCCACTAGCGTGGACTTCTACAAGAAGAGAATTAATGGACCTAAGTATTTAAAATTTATCAAAATTACTTTAGTGTTTAAAATCTGTTTGTGAGGGACCTAAGAGTACTTTCTTCAAAAATTTAATAGCTCAAAATGCAAGTGTATATCAATTTTGTATTTCATCCACTTCCCGGCTGAATTTGTTGATGATTTTTTTTTCATATGATCTCTTCATTGTGGATATCATCTTGACCAGGTTTGGTAGAAATATTGATTTTTTAGTTATTTTAAATAATTGGTCCATTTTTTTGTCCTTTCTCTAAAGTTCCCATTCGATCCTGCCTTCATATATATATATATATATATATATATATATCATGTGTGAATACACATTCTTTAAAAACTATTGAAAAACACTTTAATTTACTAAGTAAATACTTTGAGTCACTTAGTATTATGGACTATGGAATGGTTAGGAACTAGGTACCGAGGGTTTTCTTAATTATATTATTCACTATATATTGGGTCCCACCAATCGTGAAGCAGATTATTAAAATACTGAATCAAACTTAACTAATTAGAAATTAAGTTTTAACTTAATTAACTCATGCCGACTAATAAATTAATTTATAAAATACGTTACCTTTTAGGATTGGTTCTTAGGATATTTAAAAAATCTATTTTTAGTTTAAAATAGTGAAATTTAAGTTTGTTGGGTTGGTATATAAGTTGGGTTAAGTTTCGAACCATTGGGAGCATGTTTTGAACTTGTTGGGTTAAGGACGTTTTAGGTCCTAAGTCTAATTTTGGGATTAGTGTTTAATATAAACTAATTAGATATATCTAAAATCTTATAAAATTATTAGAAAATAACCATAGCAGTTAAGAAGAAATAGGGAGCAACTAGGATTGGAGAATTGAGATTTTTAGGATTCAATTCATTTAGTCTATCCAAGGAAAGTCTATTTTAAGTAAGAATGTAATTAGGTTTGTGCTAGAATAATGGTAGTATGTTGGAATATGAAATTTAACCCATTTAATCTGGTTTGTAATCATAATTAACTTTATTTTATAATTAGATTTAATCATATGTTTAAACCTTGTTTTGTAATGAAGAACTATTGTAATTTTGATATTGAAACATCAAATTACACCACAAAATAATGTAATCTGGACCTAAAAATATTAGATCTGAAACATTATAATATTATTCTGTAAAGCCCCCACCTTTCATTAATTGTTGAATTGAATTCATCGACTAATTAGACTAATCTTGTTTAGATGATGAACTTAGGGTTAATTTTTTAAAACGTGTAAGTATATATGTAAACATATCTTAAATCATATAAATATCATTAATATTAGTAATACATGTATCTTATAATACCGAATCACATTTAAGTAATTAATAATTAAGTTTTAACTTAACTAACTTGTACCGACTGATAAATTAATTTCCTGAGATAATTAATTTATAAAATATGTTCCCTTTTATGATTTTTCCTTAGCACATTTAGAAAGCCCATTTTTAGTTTAAAATAATGGAATTTAAGTTCGTTGGGTTAGTTTATGAGTTGGGCCAAGTTTCAAGTCGTTTAAGGCCATTTTAGGGCCTAGGCTTCATTACGGAATTAGTGTTTAATATAAACTAATTAGGTAAACCTAAACTCTCATAAAATAATTAGAAAAAAATCCTAGCATATAAAGAGGGAGAAACAAGGATTGAAGAATTGAGAATTTCAAGCTTTCATTCATCCAATATATCCAAGGCAAGTCTATTTTGATTAAGAATGTAATTAGGTTTGTGTTAGAATAATGTCAGTATGCTGGAATATTAAATTGAACTCATGTAATCTGATTTGTAATCATAATTAACCTAATTTTGTAATTAGATTTAATCGTATGTTTAAACCTAATTTTGTAATGAAGAACTAAAGTATCTTTGATATTGAAACATACAATTAAACCACGCAATCATGTAATTTAGGTCTAAAAACCTTAGATCTGTAACATTATAATGTTATCAAACGCCTTGACCTTTCATTAATTGTTGTATTAAATTCGTAAGATAATTTGACTAATCTTGTTTAGATGTTAAACTTAGGGGTAATTTCTTAAAATCTGTAATTAGATCTTTAAACGTGTTTTAAACCATCTAAAGATCATTAATATGTGTTAATAATGCTTATATCTTAAAAAATTGAATCAAACTTAACTAATTAATGATTAAGTTTTAATTATATCAACTCATACTGACTAGTAAATTAATTTAATGAGATAATTAAATTATAAAATATGTTCACTTTTAAGATTGGTTCTCGGGACATTTGGAAAGTCCATTTTTAGTTTAAAATAATAAAATTTAATTCCATTAGATTAGTATATGAGTTGGGTTAAGTTTTCGATCATTTGTAATATGTTTTGGGATTGTTGGGTAATGTTCTTTTTAGGGCCTAAGCCTAATTTCGGGATTATTGTTTAATATAACATAACTAGATAAACCTAAACTCTCATAAACAATTAGAGAACACCCCTATAAGCTAAGGAGAAGGAGGGAGCAAATAGGATTGAAGAATTGGGAATTTCGGGATTTCATTCATTCAATCTATTTAAGGCAAGTCTATTTTGATTAAGAATGTAATCAGGTTTGTGTCAGAATAACGGTAGTATGTTGGAATATGAAATTAAACTCATGTAATCATATTTGTAATCATAATTAACCTAATTTTATAATTGGATTTAATCATATGTTTAAACCCAATTTTGTAATGAAGAACTATTCTAACTTTGATATTGAAACATCATATTAAACCCTGAAATAATGTAATCTGGACCTAAAAACATTAGATCTAAAATATAATAATGTTATTTTGTAAAAGCCCTCACCTTTGATTGGTTGTTGAATTAAATTCATAGGCTAATTTGACTAATCTTGTTAAGATGATGAATTTAGGGATAAATTCATACAATTTGTAATTAGATCTTTAAATGTCTTTTAAATCGTCTAAAACTTTTTAATATATGTTAGTGATGATTTTATGTTGGTTAGATTAGATAGATAAGAGTTTATTTCATGATTTAAAGGTTTTAGGTTTGGGTTGAAAGTGACTCTGTTCGTCAAAATTAAAATAATGAAGAAGGGTTGTCCCGTATACCTACCGAGCCGATTCAACCTGGGTTCGAATCGATCCGGTTCAGTGGGCCAAGCCCAGTAAGGATGTTTTTGGTGATGGATTGGGTTTCAAGGATAGTATAATTTAGGGGATTTTTTAGTTAATTCAAAACTTAAATAACCAGTAGGTTAAAGTTTAAAAAATCCTGTAATTAAAAACCCTAGGTGTTTGGGTTATAATTTATATCAACCATTAAATTAATTAGAGATTTAATCAGCTTCCAGTTCTAGATTTCAGCTTCTACTCTTATGATGTAGGTGTCGAGCTTGTATCTCACTTTTATTTATGCATTTTATTTTAGTAGTCGGACTTCTCTTTTATGTAGTCAGTCTTAAGTCAGAGTATTGTATTATGATTATTTATTTTGGGGTCGCCTTTATATATTAGGAGTTTGGATATTTGTTTATTTGAGATATTTTTATTCTACTGTGGACTTTATTTATAGTATGATTTGGATTGGTATCAAAGATGTGTTGGGTATTATTTCAATATTCTATTTAAGCATCTTTATCATTTTATATATGTAAGTTATGCTGCGAATGTTACTAATTGCCCTGACTCTCGTATTATTTGTGTTTAGAATTGATCAATCTATTTATGAATTTTATGGGGTGTCATAATCAATAAGACATGGTAAAAAAATGACCAAAAAGAAATCAACGGTGCAATGCTTAAGCTGGATAATGCAATAATAACAAATTAGCATAGGGTTATTGGACATAATCTCAATCATCAATTTATGTTGAAAGAAAAAAACAAATTGAGATACTAATATAATCTTTTATTTAATGGAATAGATAAAAAGCTTAACATGTTGATTTACATATGGTTAAGCATTTATATTCATATATAAAATTGCATTTATGTAAAGGCATCCATTTATGCATATTCCAAATAACTAAAAACAAGTTACTAATCTCATCTAACTATTCCTGATTACTTAACATATAAGAGGAAGATATTATTCAGGGTGGTCTTAACTGATCAAAAAATCCTGACATCCAATAGGGAGGGCGAGGCTCTTCTTTTTAGGATTGGCTCTTTAGGTTTAATGAAAATATGTTTAGTGTGTACTAATAATAAAAAAAGGAGATTAGTTAAAGGTGAGGTGATGAAATGAAGCAAAGGATATATACGAAATGAAAGGAAACGCAAATGACTAATATTAATTAAATGAGTTATAAAAGAACGAGAGTAGACCTTCTATAGGACTTTATTTATGATTATAAAGCTGTAGAAGATGATTTTTAGGGTGGTTAAATGATGGCGGGGTAAAGATAAAATGGACGATGAAAAATGGATAAGGATGATGTAAGAAAAATGGGGAGAATGTTTGAAAAATGGAATTACGGTCCATTAATTCGAGGGAATGTTTTTTATTTCAAAAAAGGACCCTTGCGAATGAGGTCATGGCTTCCTTAAATAGTAAATAATTAGCATTCAGGGGGTGCCGATCAGCATAGGCCATAGCCTACCTATCGTTATACCCCTGGCTTATTGGCAAAGTAATGTACACCCATATCGATAGGCAAGGGGTCTATGGTGCCTATAGGTATCCTAAAAAGGATTTTTTTGAAAAATGGGCATAAAATACAAATTATTAGTTCGAATCACGTAGGGCCAGGACCATTAAAAAGAGTATTCAAAGACCTATAAAATTCATTAAGTCACTCCCAAGTTCGAGAGTTGACCAAAGTCAGATGGGGCTCGAAAGCACCTGATAGCCTCTGAACGGGGGTCCTCGAAGTAAAAAAGGCAAGTATGCACGAATCGTGAGGCTGATTCATGCTTGGTATGGATTGTTGGAAAGGGGATTCAGATCCTAAGAGAGTGAAATGAGATTTGTTTAAGTTAGAGAGTTGACCAAAATCAAACAGGACTCAGAAGAGCCTGAGGGCCTCTAGATTAAGGTTTGGAGTGGGATCTAGGGACTTATGGTAGGAGGAGAAGTGTTAAGGACCTAAGGAAGTATTTAGAGGGTACTAGGATAGGGTGTTTACAGATCCCCTTGGTAGGAGAGCTTGGAACAAGCAGAGCTTGTCGAAAGACAAACACTTCATTGATGTTTTAAGAGTTTTTAGATGGTCAGGAACCCTATCGGGGATATGAAGGTGACCGATTTAAAGGGTTGAGGTCGAATCTATGGACCTACAGAGTTGAGATGGCCGATTCATAGGGTCGAGGTTGATTTTACAAACTTAAAGAATTGAGACGATCAGTTCATAGGGTCGAGGTCGATTCTGTGGACCTAAAGAGTTGAGATGGCCAATTCAGAGGGTCAAGGTTGATTTTGCAAACCTAAAAAGTTGAGATGATCGATTCTGAAGGTCGGGGTCAATTCTGCAGACCTAAAGAGTTAAGATGACCGATTCAGTGGATCGAGGTCAATTATGGGGACCTATATAAATTCTGCGGATCTAAAGAGTTGAGATGACTGATTCAAAGGGTTGAGGTTTATTCTACAAACCTAATGATTCGAGATGACCAATTCAGAGGGTATGTTCAATTATGCAGACCTAAAGATTTGAGATGACCAATTCAAAGGGTTGAGGTCGATTCTGCTTACTTAAAGAGTTGAGATAACCGATACTGAGGATCAAGGTTGATTTTGCGGACTTAAGGAATTGATGACATGGAGTGTTCTTTAATTTTGACTTTACTGGGGAGGGTGTTTGTATTGCAAATATTGATGCACTTTGATTTTGATGCTTGGTGCTGTGAATGTTTGCGCACTTTGATTTTTATTCTTCTTGGGAGTATGCTGATAATGATAGCTCTGTAAGTATTGGAGCACTTTGATTTAGATCCTTATAGGGAGTACATCGGTGCCGAGGAGTAGTGATGACGTTCATATTTTGCTTCTTTCCTTTTAGGAGTTTCACGTAGATCCGTCATTATGATCGAAGTAGATTGGCATTGGCAATGTGGAATGCTTAATTTATCTCTGTATACCTTAAAATATACTCAAAAGGAAAAATTGATGCATTTTTATTTGATTATCTTAATTTAGTGTCTTACTCTACATGCACTTTAATTATTCGCTGAGGTTTTATTTTGAGAAAAAGTAAGAAAAATATGGTTTTTGGGATTTTTGACTATGTTTTTGGCATACTTGAATAGAGGAAGGCATTGGAGTCTTGATTTCAAAGAGATTCCCTTTGAAGGGAATTATTTCAAAATGAAAAGGGTTAGAAGAAAAAATGAGGGTTTTTCCAAATAGGGTGTGATCGACATATCCCTAGCCTGCTTGTCGGCTTATTAGTTCAGGTACACTACTTTTTAATCTTTTGTGGCACTCTTCTTGCATTCTTTATATTCAAATTTTTTTAGGACCGTTGCTAGTTTGGTTGGTCTATGGTTAAGGATATCGAAAGCTTGATGTCAAGTTGAGATAGTTGCCTTTATTAGATTGTGATGAATGTCGAAGAGACTGTACTGATAATGGCTTTACTAATCCTATGGCCCAAGTGTTGACTTCCAGACTTCTTTTAGTGTTCGGTGACATGATGGTGGGCCCTCAGGTGGAAACGATAGTGTTATGGATGTCTTACTACTATAATCAAGCCGTTGTCATGCTGTAAGAGACTTTAAATGGATTGAATGCCTGGAAAGAAGGCCAGGCTAATATTTTATAAGGGAGCCATGTGATGTTATTCATGTGGTTATCTACGAGATTGTGCCTGAAGGCTCCTCTTGTGTACCTTCTATAGAACATTCTTAACTTATTTTCTTAGTCTTTCTTTAGTTTTGGCTCATCCATGGAGAATTGGGTGAATTATCTCGTAGATCATGGATCTAAGAGTCTTTGTTGGTCCGTACCATGGTGGGACAATCTACAGCTTGCCCTACAATTGGGTGATTATCGATATATGGGGTTAGTGGGCCTTTGCCAGGATTTTTTTATTTTCTATGGTAGCTTCTATGCCAAGTGGGATGAGAGTAGATTGTTCCTCCATGTATAACCAACTTTTTTCTCGTAGAAGACATGTCCGAGTCACTCATAATGATTTTGGAGCCTTTATGGCAGTGATGTCAACCGTCTACCCGTCCGTCTTAGTCTGTCGGGGAGGCTGGGTATATATTTAGGGATTATTTAAAGTGGCTATGGAAACAAGTGGTTATAAATATTTCTATTGAAGAGACTATACAATGGTGGCTTGCGATGTGCCACACTTTGGAAGAAGGTATCGTGGTTTCGTTCAAGTTGATTAAGTAATATCATCTGATGGAGCAGATACAAAATCGTAATTAGGATTGGGATTCTTAGGGTCCTTTGGGACACACAATGATGATAAAAGAGGTCTGTCCAGCAGTTGAAAGAAGGTCTTGAGTATGAGAGGGTTGGTAATATGTAGGTTTTAAGTTGTATGATTTGTGAAGCTTGTAACAATGTTAGTTGTTTTTCATTCCTACTGTTGTATTTCATGCAATTTCCATATTCTATTTTTAAATAAAATATGATGATGATTTCAAAGAATTTTGTTATATCTTTGAGGATTTTATTGTTTGAATTATCTATACTGGTCGCTAAGGTGTACATAATCCTTTTGTTCATCTACATGATAAGGGAGACTATCATCTTTAAAGGGAGACATGAATAGAATTTTGTGAGAAGGAAAGGTCTGTACCCAAGGGTGTCTTATGGGTTGCCTACGTACCTCTGCGGGGTTTGAAAATTATGAACTTCTTTTTTTTAGAAAAGGTAATTTTTTAGAGAGGATGAGATTTTACGTATTTATGAGTTGAGATGGGGAAGAGATTTTTCTTAGAATAGCAGGAAGGTGAGAGGAGTCATAGTGCGACGAGAGTTCGTACTAGGTGTAAAACTTCTTAAGATGGTCCAAATTATCTTGAGACGCCACTTCCTCTCAAGCGAGGTCTAATTTCTTTATGATGTAGGGGATACTCCAGTTGGACTTGAATTTTCCTCTCGGATGAGTTTTTCCAGCAGTCTTTTGATAAGTTGAAAACTAAGTTGATTTTAGCTCTTGTGCTTGCCTTACCTTGTAGTGGGGCGGACTACATGGTTTATACCGATGCCTCGTTATAGGTACTTGGGGGTGTTTTGATATAGGAGGATAGGCTTATAACTTACTCATCCCAGAAGCTTAAGCCTCACAAGGGGTATTTCCCCATCTTTGACTTTGAGTAAATAATTGTACTTTCCCTTAGAGTGGGGTGACATTATTTAATGGGGGAAATATTTCACTTGTTCATCAACCATAAGATCTTAAAGTATTTTTTCATGCAAAGGAAGTTGAACACGAGGAAACGTCATTGGTTAAAGTTTATAAAAGATTACTTTTTTTATATACATTATCACCCAGGTAAGACAAACATAATAGTAGACACCTTAAGCCATAAATTAAAAATAACATTATTCGCAATCTGCTAGTTGAAGAGGGGTTCTCTTTGTGCAACAAACGAGTTGGCGGATAATTTTATGACAATTCTTACCATTATGCCTGAGATCATTATTCAAGTTGTGAAGGAATAAACGGTTGTTCCCAGGACAAGGTCAAATAGTTATTGATCGAGAGGCACCGTCATATTTGATTGGATATGATGAGGATTTATGGTTCCACGACATATTAGTAGTACCACTGGATGAGGATTTATGGTAAGCAGTTTTGGCAGAGGCGCACGGATCACGATTTACAATAAATATCAATGGGGATTAGATGTATAAGGATATGAAGCTCCAGTGTTGGTGGTAAATAATGAAGACAAATATTTCTTTATCTGTATCTAAGTGTTTGACTTGTCAGTGGTAAAGGTAGACCACCATAGACCTACATATTTTCTACAAACTCTTAAGGTCCTAGTGTGGAAGTGAGAGAGCATTTTCATGGACTTCATTAATGAGTTGCTTACGTTGCAGTGGATCGTGATTCCATCTGGGTGATCATGGAATGTTTGACAAAGGTATCTCATTTTCTTCTAGTACAGACCGACTTCACACCAAAGTAATAGACTAAGATTTTCATAGAAAAGAATATGAGGCTACATAGTGAGCCACTCAACATCATGTCTGACGGGAACAATAACATTATGTCCCAATTTTGGCAGATTTTTTAGTAGGCAATTGATAAATAGTTGTAGTTGAGTATCTCGTATCACCCGCAGATTTACAACCTAGTAAAGCAGGTGAACTAGGTACTAGAGGATATGTTACGGGATTAAATTAGAGATATAAGGTAATTTGGGAGAAAAAAATTATCATTAGTGGAGTTTGTTTACAACAATAGTCATTATCAGACGATTGGCATGGAATTTTTTGAGGCAGTATATGGGAGGCCTTATTTTTCTCCCATTTCTTAGATGAAAGTAAGAGAGAACAGTATGTCGGGGTTTTATTCTTAAAACTATTTATGACGTTTACTTTAAAGTAAACGTGTAAGTTTATTTTGAAATAAGAATCATGATTATGAGAATACTTTATATTTATAATTTAAATATATTAAAGACATGTCGATCAATTGAACTTAGTAGGAATTTCAGTGAGTTGGGTTCGACTTGATCACAAGAGATCATAATTTTACTTCTAGTAGAATTGAATAGTTCACAACCTAGATAGGGTCTTGACATCATATCGAAATGGTATCAATACAATCCTAATGGATTATCGCAAACTACAAGAACCTGTTTGATGGTTCGAGAACTTGTGCGATAGTTCAAAAGTGGATTGTGATCGATACATCCAGGAGTGTATTAAATAGTGCTAATCATGAGATTTATGTCTAAGGGTTGTCTTGATTAGACGCAGGTAATATCACACCATTTGGAAAGGATGCATATATTCTTAATCCCAATACATATGAGGATTGGAATGCTTGCGCAAATGTAACTTAGACTGGTTGTAATCTGATTTTATTTAGGGTTAAATAATCTCTGCACATTAGGTAATAGTAGTGTGAGTAGGTCTGAGATCATGTTTCAGAGGAATTTGTGTCTAGGAGATATCTTGAATTTTGATAACCCTTTGATCGACTTATATATTTTACTTCTACCATGTTATCTCTTCAGCTTGAATGAAGTTGAATGAATATTCAAAGGGATCTAAATACCCTTTCTAATGGTCCACCTCGTGCGTGAATCAACCTTATGGTATGGACGAACGATCCACTTTACTCTGAAAGGTCACCGAGCATTTTTTGAGCCCCGTTTGACCAAGGTCAAATTTCCGAACCGAGTGAAGATGAATGAAATCTTAAAGGGAACAAATTACCCTTTGAAAAATTCTATTCCGTGCATTAACCGGCCTTATGGCTCGAACGAATGATCCATTTTCCTTAGAGAATTTCTTGTCTAGTGACTAATGGGTGCTTCTGGGCCTCGTTTGACTTTGGTCAACTATTGAACCTGGGATTGGCTCAATGGATTCTTAAAGATCTCTGAACACCCTTTCTAAAGTTTTGCCCATTGCGTGATTCTGAATTACGGTTTTCATTTTACAGTTATTTTTTTGAAAAATTTGCCTTAAACTGCCAAATTGTGCCTCGAGGACCCTGCCTATCGGTAGTTTGTCTGTCTGGAGTTCTTTTCCAATAGGCAGGTCTAGGATCATGAATATTAGCACCCCCTTGACCCTATAAATAGAGGCTATGAACTCACTTTGAAAAGAACCCCTGAACATCCCTCTCAGTAATTTAGAGAAAATATTCTTGAATTCAGAGTTGTTCCTCTCTTAAAAAGCCCATTTCCCACATTCCTTTTGTCCTTTTCATACTCTTAGTAAATTTTCACCCATCTCCTCATACCTCCATTATTTCATCGTGAGATCAATGCATCTACAATCATGATCCACTTCAAGTCTTCATAAGGAGGCCCAATTCTTCCCTTTTGTCCTTAAATTCTCTTATTTTTGCATTAGTTATTCATTTTCACTTTAATGATTTACTTCATTACATCCCATATGTTAATTTCAAACTTCTTATTATTAAAATTAGTACACACTTTATTTTCATAAGAAAATCCAAAAACAAGAAGAATAAGGTTTACTTATAAATTCCAAACAAGGATTTCTCATACCAAAACACCTTTTTCTACAAACATGCATATAAACAAAGTCCCCAGTTGGATTTATGGGTTAAACCCCACCTCATATTGTCTTCGAACTACATGGACTTTGATGCCCTCTCAGGCTACAGGCATCTTGGGTAAATCTCTAGACTCGAGTCCTCCCACATACATTTGTTACTTTGTTCTTATCATATATTCATAATATGTATATATATATATATATATATATATATATATATATATATATATATATATATATATATATATATATATATATTATATGCATGCTCACTTATGTCTTATCCGATATACAAAATCATTCTTCTATAATGACTTATGAATTGACAAAACACTTAAATTATACTTTTAATTATTATTTTGGAAACACTCCTAAGGATGACCTCACTCCACCTTTATCCATGATGCGAGTCGAGCGTTTCCATCCTCCATTTATATTATGCACATAAGCACACACATCACAGAGTTTTATAGTAGAAGATTAACACATGACCATGAGAGACTGAAAAGGCAGGATAGGTTCCTAACGCCTTCCCATTCCATAACTTAGTCCCCGAAACCTTGAAATACTTGGTTTCGCGAGCATCAGTATTGTCCTTGATGTCGTTCGCTCAAGAAGACAACATTTCTTTTTCCCATTTTGTGTAAAATAGGCCAGCAATTTTATCTTTACATATCATCCCACATTGACGATGATCGATCACCATGAGAAAGGAAGCAATACGCACGTTGTAAAAAGAAGTAGGAAGGAGGGATCGACCTTAAGAGATACCCCCGGACCTCGAAACCTTGAGATGGACACCATGGTGACTCTGTTGGGTATGTTTTAAGAGGACTAGACTCTATTCCTTCATGTGTATTATTCAATTATGCTTATGTGCACCTACCTGTATGTTCCATTTTCTCCTATATTTACCTTTTTGTATATATATCTCTCTCTCATGTATATATCACTTTCCCCTCACTTATATACTTCACACACTTGTATGTACTCTCCATGTACACTTCACACACTTACACTTAGCTTCACTTTATACTCGCATGCTTCACACACCTATTAGAATATCCTTGCTTAGGCTTTACTATCACACACCCACACTTCCCACACTTGTATATATGCTCACTTACACATATCACACATCCGTTTTAATTGATCCATGTATAGGATCACTACCACACACACTCACTTGTATATTCCCATGTCACCTACTCACTCACATGCATCCATGCATAGTATAGTCTCCATACAAGATCTACTTTTCATAACACTTTTATATGCTCCCCAGTAGTGTAGTTTTACTTTACTCAGCATGTCAATAAAAAATGATAAAAAATACTCTCTCCATAATATGTTAATTAAGACTCATGCATTTTTGCAAACTACATAATCAAAAGCATGGAAATATTGAACAAAATTGTATCTCGTACAGGGGGAGGGGGGTCACTTTGGGATGGGTGATGGTCCTTAGGGTCATAGTTAGCCTAAGTGATATGACTCTCACCTTCCTTGGCCTCATACCTTTGACGTATATTGAATGGTTTCCCCCGCATCGTACTACTTGACCGAACTTCTGATGAGAGGTATATAATAGGGAACTCGTTCATGTGTATCGAGTATATTAAATTCGCTCTTAGACGCACTGTCCCCATGAGGTATATAATGAGGAAATTCACATACACTCAGGTATATCAAATGACTTGTCCACACATACTGATGAATTATTGCCCTTATAGGCAAGAGGTATATTGTGCAAGTCATGCCAAGGGGGGAACCCTTTCACTAACCCAATAATTTCATAAACCTCATATAGGTGTCAAACCCAGGACACTCATATTTTATTTGCTAGTTACCATGCGAAACTCTGCTGAAATTCTGGGTCAACATACCACCCGAAGTTTTGAGCTATTTCACCTTTTTTCAAAATAAGACCCATCCCTGATCATAGAAACAAGTCCAACCGCATCTTATATATTTTCAAACCCTATTTTCCCAGGCTCGAATCCCATCTAATAAAATGATAACTTAATAGTAACATTAATAACAATCATGTTGAGATTCCTCTTCTTTTTTACATCCTTTCTCGAAAATAAAAAATACTAAAATCCTTTTTCCTCCATCTTCCAAAATACCAAAAAAATTCTCCCTCTTTATTTGAAAAAATAAATTCGAACCAATTTTCCTCTCAGCTTGATCGCATACTCGATTTTAGTAAAGTTCCCTCTTGGCTTCGGTCTTCTATCGAATCGCCTTGAAGCTCTGCCAATTCTTCTGCTACCTCATTCGAGTTTGGTCTTTACCTTCATGATCTCTTCATGGAGAAAACTAAACAATCACCGAATGTTCAACTCGATCTGATGACAGTCTTAGTCTAGCTCAGTGCTAAGATTGATAACCTTTAAATCGAGGTCCATGAGATGCAGTGTCACTGTGCCCAGATTCTCGAAGAACCCGAGGTTCTCTTCCCTCATGCCATTGGTCCACCCGCTCTCAATCCTGTTTGGGTACTAGAAAAGTATCAGTGTGCTCCGCGTGCTCCACTACCAATGGACCTTTGCCATCTCAACTCCCTATTTCAAACATTGCCCAACCAGGGGCTAACCTGCCAGTACCCATGGATCCTAAAAAGGAGCAACTGAACAAGGTCAAGGAATACTTCAAGCTGTTGTTGAAGAAGTTCAACCAAGTCAAGAAATTACGGAACTATATTGACTAAAACCATATGTCTCCTTATCCCAAACCTCCACTTCCAGAGAAGTTCAAGATGCCAGACATCGAGAAGTTCAGGGGAAGTGGACCCCCAATTGTTCACCTTCGAAGCTATCATCGAGCTATGACCCTCTTTAGTGCCTTCGAATAAATACTGACCTAGATATTCCAGTAGACCTTGAAAGAAAGATCCCTTTATTGGTTTATGTCCCTCGAAGAATCCAGAATCTGTAGTTGTGAGAATGTCACACCATAGTTCATGTCTCAGTACAAGTCCAATGCGGAGCTAGAGGTTACGCGCCAAGATCTTGAGGTTTTTAAGTACAAACCGGTGAAAATAGTCAGTAGCTTCATAGGAAGGTGGAGAGATAAAGATGCTACCATGACCAATATGTGACACCCGACTTAATTAAATTTCGGTTGATGAGGCCTTTATAAAATTAAATCAGAATTTACATATGGTTCATTCTTAGCATGACTGTCGCAACATTATTAATTACTAACCC
Source organism: Sambucus nigra (assembly GCA_949130495.1). Taxonomy (NCBI): domain Eukaryota; kingdom Viridiplantae; phylum Streptophyta; class Magnoliopsida; order Dipsacales; family Adoxaceae; genus Sambucus; species Sambucus nigra. The sequence goes on along the minus strand of OX422221.1, from coordinate 358,697,853 downwards.
CCTAATCTATAATTAAGCCGATGCCAAATTTTATCTTATGCCTTAATCCAAATCCAAACAAGTGTAATAACAATCCAAATAACCAACACAATATAAGAGAACCTAATCATGCGAAAAAGGAGTAATAAAAGAGTTAGCAGAATAACATCGACTAATACAAGAAACCAAACAAAACTCCCTAGTATGTAAAGTGTAGCTAATACATGCTAAACCAAAACTAATGAGTACAAGCCAGGGGAAACATGCCCAAAGTACAACCAGGACCATACCTATCTAGAAGAGAATGAAATATGCGTCTAATGGCAAAATCCTGTAGCACCCACATGTTCCGCAGCTATGTACCCAACACGAAGATCAAGCCTGGTGCCCCTGTGGTAGGACACCTAAAATGTTTTGAAAATATTTTATACCAAGGGTTAGAACCCAAAACATTTGAAAATATTTAGCAATCAAATTTAATTGTAGGAAATTAAAATGCATGAATGCTCTTCTTATTTAAGTTAGTGTCTCACACTCTCTTGAGGACACCTCACCCCTCGATTAATGTGCATGCCTAACATAGCTATATATGACCCATCTAGATATCTACCCCAAAATAGTATTTTCATACATATATACATATCTTACTCTTCCCACTACTCTATCCCGATTGAGTTTAGTATACATTTTATAAGTTATTCATCACACTAACTTATTTAAATCAGTTCTCATTTAATACCATAAAACAATCTCACAAGTTATATAATTAATACAATTCTCATAATGTATTTACTCTTATATAAATGTACCATATATACGTAATATCATACAAAAACACTTACTCATACATGTCGTAGATATATAACCATCCTCCCGAGTAGGCACTCATCGGGTGTTCTCTGAGTGTTATCACCGTCGGGTGTACTCATCAACCCGAAATCCTGACACGGTTAGCTTCTCGCATCAGAAAAATGTAATAAATGTTGGGGAGATGGTCATAGTTTCCCACTCCTGAACTCGAACGCTATGACCTGTGGACTATACTCTCCCTGTAGTCTCTAGCCAGGGGATTCACCCACATCGTGCAACCTCCCATGATAGCACTAGAGTAGGTATGTTTTCGTATCAATATTATACACAAAAATATTTATAAATCATATATATATATACTAAAAATCACCGCATATATATATATATATATATATATATATATATAATACAGGGTACTCGTGTACTAGACCCGTAACCCTAGCCTAATAAATTTAAGTCTATAATCCGACCTAAATTTCAATTAATCATACACTAATTAATTTTCATTATTTTTGTGTCACTCAACCATGTATGTACCAGGACTATCTCGCTTGGCCCAAAATTCCAAAATCCCCAATTCCATTATTCAATTTCTTTCAATTAAGTTTACCTACCTAGTTTACAAGGTTCCCAATTACTCAACATAAACTTTAATTCTCTATTTGGATTTATCCTCTACTAATCCATGGGTAATTTTTTACAAATTCAAACCCTAAATTATAGGCCAAAATTCAAATTCATCCAGAACAAGAAAAATTCATCATAAATTAACAATCAGGTCTGAACCAGGTCGTTGCCAGAATAAAACGTCTTCAATCAAGTGACTAGCCATGTCATTCGAATGACCCTGGTGTTCTCTCTCCTCTTTTGTTGCCCAAAAAACCCAGTCCGCCATTAAAGCTTTAAGACCTTCAATTCTGTATATATTTTACCCCCAAAAGCTTCCAAGATTCATCCTAAATCCACCCATTTGATTTTTTCAATGTATCTATATCATCTACATGAATTGAGGAATCAAAATCCACATATTCTTATCATCTCTACAGATATATAAATCATAATCATGAAATCCCCAAATTCATATATAGAAGTAACCCTAACATATTGAAAAATTCACACCTTCTATAATATGAATAGGAAAAAAGTAATTAATCAAAATGCAAGTTAAACCACTTGCCTTAGGGTTTGTAGAATCCGATTCTTTGATGAAGATGATGGGTTGATTCAATAGTCTCCTCTCTTATTATTAGTTCAATCTCTCAAAATCTCCTTTAGTTTCTCCCTTCTTTGGCTCTCCTTAATTTGGTCTTCTAAAAATGAACTAAAGTTCCCTCACCCTCTCATAATTAGGGTTATTAATCTAAATCCGTTTTGGGGCTTACGAGACTTCTAAAAAGGGCCAAAACATTTATTTGGGAGCTCATATATGTCTAGAAAAGTCTCGAAACCCATATTATACCTATGGCCACTCATTTCGAACTATTTTGTCCCTACCGAACTCAACCTTACGCTCAAAATTCCCATCCCGATAATTATTTTTAAAAGTTAAGTTTCACCCATTAACTAATTTAAATTCACTCACTTTTTAAATAACACTAATTAAATAATTCTTATCAATTTATGACACATAGTAATTTAATAATTACCGAATTAATTAATTAAAATAATAGCCTAAAATTATGAGGCGTTACATACTTCCCCCCTTAAAAGGGAATATCGTCCCCAAAATTCGGACATACCTGCAATAAATAACTCTGGATACTACTCCCGCATTTTCTCCTCACGCTCCTAGGTGTACTTGTCGGCACTATGATGACCCCATTGAACACGGACGAGCGATACACCATTAGATCGTAACTGGCACTCACTGCGATCTAAGATAGCTACTGGTCTCTCCTCATATGAAATATCGGGCTGTAAGTCTATCTCCTCAAGTGGAACGTGCCATAAGGCCCTCAGACTCCTCTTATATTTCTTCAGCGACGCTACATGAAACACATCGTGGATACGCTGAAGGTGATCGGGCAAACCCAAACGATAAGCTATCGGCCCGACTCTCTCAATGATGGGAAATGGGCCCACATACCTTGGCGCTAATTTCCCCTTCTAGCCAAATCTCATCACCCCTTTCATAGGGGATACCCACACTAATACTTGATCTCGGATCTCCAATTCCACATGCCTCTTATTCACATCCGCATAGCTCTTTTGTCTATCTTGGGCTATATAGATACACCCCCGGATCAACTCTATCTGGCGGATGTGTCCCGAATCATCTCCAGCCCAATATTTTGTTGTCCCCCATTTCTAACCAACAAGCTGGTGAGCGATAAGGTCTCCCGTACAACACTTCAATGGGGACCATGCTAATAGTGAATTGGTACGAGTTATTATACACAAACTCTACCAATGGCAGGTACTGCTCCCAACCTCCCCCAAAATCAAGGATACACATCCGTAGCATGTCTTTGAGCATCGGAGTCACCCTCTCCATTTTCCCATCCGTCTAAGGGTGATAGGCAATGCTCAACCTCAACTAGGTGCCCATAGCCTCTTGAAGGCTCTGTCAAAAATGGGATAGTAAAATCTTGTCCCTATCAGATACTATATTGATCGGGACCTCATGAAACCTGACTATCTTCGCTATGAATAGCCTCGCATACTACATAGTCTTAAATTCATTATGAACCAGTAAAAAGTGGGCCACCCTAGTCAACTAATCTAGTATAACCCATATAGAATCGTGACCTCTCTGTGATACAGGAAACCCCATAATGAAATCCATAGAGATGCTCTTCCACTTACATATCGAGATCTCAAGAGGCTGCAACATCCCTGACGGCCTCTGGTGATCCACCTTCACTAGCTGACACATGGAACACTTCGAGATGAACTCTGCGATGTCTCATTTCATCTCCGTCCACCATTATTGCCTCCTCATATCTTGGTACATCGTGTCCCCACCGGGATTTACCACAAACCTAGAGACATGGGCTTCAGTCAAAATGTCGTGTCTTAAGTCCTCGTCCTCTGGCACGACCAACCTCCCATTAAAGCGTAGCCCACCACCCTCGGAGCTAATGGAGTAGGACTCTGCACCCTCTGCTAGTAATTGCCTCACCCTATCATGGAAAAATGAATCCTCCTCCTGAGCCCTCACCACCCGCATGACAATCTCAGGTGTGGCCACTAGAACCGCCATATATGCCCTAGAAATCTCGTCGTCATGCCGAAGTTCGCTCTATGTTGTATTCCAAACCGCCTCTAAATCCTCCTTGGATCGCCTGCTCAATGCATCGGCCACCACGTTGGACTTACCAGGATGATACTGAATATCAAACTGGTAATACTTCACGAACTCCAACCACCTCCTTTGTCTCATGTTCAGGTCCTTCTACATCAACAAATACTGGAGTGACTTGTGATATGTGAATAAGGTGAACCTCTCTCCTAGAAGGTAATGCCTCCATATCCTCATGGTAAAAATGACTGTGGCCAACTCAAGATTATGAGTGGGGTAATTCCTCTCGTGGGGCTTAAGCTTTTGGGATGCATAAGCTATAGCCCGCTCTTCTTGCTGTAACACACCTCTGACTCCCTGCAAGGATGCATCTATATAGACCCGATAATCTAATCCTTCCCTCGGTAGAGCCAATACGGGGCTGATGTTATATTGTCCTTCAACTCATCGAATGCCAACTGACACTGATCACTCCATACGAAGGGCACCCCTTTGTGAGTCAAATTTGTCAACGATCCAGCAATCTTGGATAACCCCTTAATGAAACGACAGTAGTAACCAACTAACCCTAAAATCTCTTAATCTCAGTCGGTGTTGTGGGCTATCCCCACTCCATCACTACTGATACCTTGCTTGGGTCCATAGAAATACCCTACTCTGAAACAATATGGCTAAGGAACTGCACTTCCTGAAGCTATAACCCACATTTTTCAAACTTGGAATATAAATGGTGATCCCGCAACGTTTGCAAGACCATACTGAGATGCTCGACATGCTCCTCCTCGGTGTAAAAATAGACCAAAATATTGTCTATGAACACTATGACGAACTGATCGATAAACTCTATAAAAATCGATTCATATGGTCCATGAATACCGTCGGTGCATTGGTGATCCCGAATGGCATCACCCGAAACTCATAAGCACCGTACCGTGATAGGAAAGTGGTTTTTGAAATGTCTTCCTCTCGAATCTGCAACTGATGGTACCCTGATCGTAAATTAATTTTGGAGAAATATGCTGACCCTCTCAACTGGTCGAATAGATCATCAATCCTAAGTAGTGGATACTTATTTCTGATCGTAACCTTATTCAGCTCCCAATAGTCGACACATAAGCGGAGTGAGCCGTCTCTATTCTTCACAAAGAGCATGGGAGCACCCCATGGTGATGTGCTCCGTCAAATGAATCACTGGCCCAAGAGTTACTGAATTTGTTCCCTTAACTCACGCATCTCCAAAGGGGCCATGCGGTAGATACCGAATACTATCGCTCTCTCATAATAATCCATCATCACCTTATAACCAACTAACCAATCTCTGCCCAAGATAACATCATAGACCTCCAAATATAATACTAAGAGGTTTGCCATAAAATTCAGTCATCCAATCATAATGTCTACCCCCCTACAAATCGAGTGAATGAGTGACCCACCCCCTATCGGTGACTCGACACACATTAGTAGACTATCAGTCGTACCCAACAACTCTAACAAAACGGGTCCTAACAAACAAATGTGATGCACCAGTATCAAAAAGGATTCTACCATCATGTCGATGGATAAGGAACGTACCCTCTACTGCCAGTAGCGCCTGCGGTGCTGGGGGAATCATAACATCTTGAACATTGTACACACGTCTGATGCGGAATCTTGGGAGCTAGTGTTACTAGATATTCCTACACCTGATGGCCCTGTAGGGCACCCTGCTGTTGTCCCCTACCTCTCTATGGGCAGTCCCTCCTAAAGTGGCCTAACTGGTTACAAACGAAAGAACGCTTCTGACCATCTCCCTGAAACTGGCCCTGATGGCCCTAACGCGGTTGTCCCTCATGTTGGACCTAATGGCCCTGACGAGACTGTCCCGAGTGTTGGCCCTGATGGACACCCATATTGTTCCCCTGGCCCTAGGGAACTTGAGGAACCAACTGTTGATTCCGGCCATGCCTTCACCCCTGTCCTCCAAACCGAAATCTCTTAGCAGAATTCCCCTGACGTGTATCTTGCCCCTGCTGTGCTCCGCTAGTAGCTCCCCCATTAACCTTGCCCTGCTGACCCAGCTCACCACTCTTCTTTCTTGCCTTAAGATGGAAGCGATGATCCTGACAATGAAGCAAAGCAGCATTGACCACATCAATGTAAGTCACCAAAGCAAGATTCCCATTCAGATATTGCCTAATCCTCTAAGCCAACCAGTCCACAAACTTACCTTTCTTCCTCTCTTCATTGGTCACCTCTTCTGGCACCAGCTTTGCTAAATGAGTGAGCTCGTCCTCATACTCGGCTATAGATCTATCACCCTAAATCACCTCCTAAAACCTCCTCATCATCTAAGTCTCAATAGCTGGAGGAAAGTACTTGTGGTCGAATCGTGCCCAAAACTCTATAATTGTCATCGAATCTCTCTCTGCAATAGTGGTCGTGGACTCCCACCACTTCATGGTGATCCCAGTCATCCTGAATGTAGCTAGCATCTGCCTATGAACCTCGCTACAATCAACCATACGCAAGTGTCTCTTCATATCCCTCCTCCACTGGTATGCCAAAATTACATTCGCTTCACCCTGAAACTCCGAGGGATAGCCCTTCTGAAAGGCCTCCCGAATATAATGCCAATCAGACGACCCCAGGTGGGCATGCACTCCTGGAGCCATAGGCTACTATGGATGAGGATGAGCCTGAGGGAAGTGGGTTACCATCGCTTCCATGGTGGCATTGACCGTGTGGTCCACAATACCTGCTACATGCTTCGTAAATACAAACCCCTGTGGAGCCTAGCGGCTACCCTCGGGGGTCTACCTCTTCCTCTCTTGGGCGGCATCTAAAATATAGAAGGTGTTGTATTAGTTCACGATTAATACAAATCTTAAAATAGCAGAAGTGCGATAACTCATAAACATAAAGATAAGTCAATAGTTCTAATAATAGGGCTTTATAATAAAGAACGTAATGCTGAAACTAAAGCAATCCATACAGATCCTAGGGACACTAAAACCTGATTCTCTAATACCATCCGTGACACCTCGTTTAATTAAATTCCGATTGATCAGGCCTTTATCAAATTAAATCAGGATTTACCTATGGTTCATTCTTCGCATCACGGTCGCAACATTATTAATTACTAACCCCCTAATCTTTAACTAAGCCGATGCCAAATTTTATCTTATGACTTAATCCAAATTGAAACAAGTGTAATAAGAATCCAAATAACCAACACAATATAAGAGAACCTAAACATGCCACAAAGGAGTAATAAGAGAGTTAGCCGAACAACATCGACTAATACAAGCAAACCAAACAAAAGTCCCAAGTATATAAAGTGTAGCTAATACATGCTAAACCAAAACTAATGAGTACAGGACAGGGGAAACATGCCCAAAGTACAACTAGGACCATCCTTATCTAGAAGAGAATAAAATAAGAGTCTAACGCAAAAATCCTACAGCACCCACATGTACCACAGCTACATACCCTGCACGAAGATCAAGCCTGGCACCCCTGTGGTACGACACCTGAAAGGTTTTGAAAATATTTTATAGCAAGGGTTAGAACCCAAAACATTTGAAAATATTTAGCAAGTGAATTTAATTGCAGTAAATTAAAATGCATGAATGCTCTTCATATTTGAGTTAGTGTCGCACACTCTTTTGAGGACACCTCACCCCTCGACTAATGTGCATGCCTAATGTACCTATATATGACCCATCTAGATATCTACCCTGAACTAGTCTTGTCATACATATATACATATCTTACTCTTCCCACTACTCTATCCCGAGTGAGTTTAGTATAGATCTCATAAATTATTCATCAAACTAACTTATTTAAATCAGTTCTCATCATGTATTTACCCGTATATAAATGTACCATATATACGTAATATCATACTATCACACTTACACATACATGTCGTAGATATATAACCATCCACCCTAGTAGGTACTCATCAGGTGTTCTCTAAATGCTTTCACCGTCGGGTATACTCATTAACCCGGAATCCTGACACGGTTAGCTCCCCACATAAGAAAAATGTAATGAATGATGTGGAGGCGGTCATAGTTTCCCACGGTAGTGAGACTGACCCATACCCAAAGCTTCTCACTCCTGAACTCGAATGCTATGACCTAAGGACTATACTTGCCCTGCATTCTCTAGCCAGGGGATTCACCCACATCGCTCAACCTCCCATAATAGCACTAGAGTAGGTATGTTTTCCTTTAAATATTGCACACAAACATTTATAAATCATATATATATATACTACACATCACCGTATATATATATATATATATATATATATATATATATATCAAATACAGGGTACTCGTGTACTATACCCGTAACCCTAGCCTAACAAATTTAAGTCTATAATCTGGCCCAAATTTCATTTAATCATACACTAATTAATTTTCATTATTTTGGTGTCACTCAACCATGTATATACCAGGACTATCTCGCTTGGCCCGAAATTCCAAAATCACCAATTCCATTATTCAATTTCTTTCAATAAAGTTTACCTACCTAGTTTATAAGGTTCCCAATTAATCAACATAAACTTTAATTCCCTATTTGGATTTATCCTCTACTAATCCATGGGTAAATTTTTACAAATTCAAACCCTAAATTATAGCCCAAAATTCTGATTCATCTAGAACAGGAACAATTCATCACAAATTAACAATCAGGTCTGAACCAGGGGAGGGGAGGGATCTGCCAGAATAAAACGTCGTCGTTCAAGCGACTAGTTATGTCGTTCGAATGACTCTGGTTGTCGGTTGAATGAGACACGAGGTCGTTCGAATGACCCTGGTGTTCCCTCTCCTCTTTTGTTGCCCAGAAAACCCTGTCCGCCATTAAAGCTTTAAAACCTTCGATTCTGTACATATTTTACCCCCAAAACCTTCCAAGATTCATTAGAAATCCACCCATTTGATTTTCTCAATCTAATCATCTACACAAATTGGGAAATCAAAATCCGCATATTCTTATCATCTCTACAGATTTATAAATCACAATCATGAAATCCCCAAATTCATATATAGAACTAACCCCAACATATTGATCAATTCACACCTTCTATAATCTGAATGGGAAAAAAGCGATTAGTCAAAATGCAAGCTAAACCCCTTGCCTTAGGGTTTGTAGAATCATATTCTTTGATGAAGATGATGGGTTGATTCAATAGTCTCCTCTCTTGTTCTTGGTTCAATCTCTCAAAATCTACTATAGTTGCTCCCTTATTTGGTTCTCCTTAATTTGGTCTTCTAAAAATAAATTAAAGTTCTGTCACCCTCTCATAATTATTGTTATTAACCTAAATCCCGTTTTTGGGCTTATGGGCCTTCTGAAAAGGGCCAAAACATTTCTTTTGGAGCTCAAATGTGTCTAGAAAAGTTCCAAAACCCATATTATACCTATGGCCACTTATTTTGGACTATTTTGGCCCTACCGGACTCAATCGTGCGCTCAAAATCGCCATCCGAATAATTATTTTTAAAAGTTAAGTTTCACCAATTAACTAATTTAAATTCACTCACTTTTTAGATAACACTAATTAATTAATTCTTATTAATTTACGACACTTAGTAATTTAATAGTTGCCGAATTAATTACTTAAAATAAATGCCTAAAATTACGTGGTGTTACACAATAGACCCTCTGAGGAGGAACGAGTTAGTATTGTGAAGAAGAACTTCTTCCCTCATTTTCGAGCATCCATGGGAGAATAGCACTACCCGCACTTTCAAGCCCTTCGAGAGCCTGGTCTAGAAATTAAGTAAGGTGTTACCAAAGTCAAATCTATGCTAAAGAAAGTGATCGGAAAATTCACTCCTCGAAAGTATGAGAAGCCCGCCAGTGCTGCAGTCTCAAACATTAATAACATTTCCCAACTTTCTACCTCTTGGGCACCGAAAAATTTCCCCAATCCTATTAAGAAAGAGTACACTGAGCTCCATGCTCCACTGTCCAAAGTTTACCAGGCCTTGATGAGCCGAAACCTCGTCAAACCATTAGACCCCCGTCTATTACCAAATTTACTCCCTAAAAATTTCCAAGTCGATGCCCATTTTGATTTCCACTAGTCCGCTGTCCATACTACGGATCAATGCTTCAACCTTAGGAATCCAAGGATTAATTGATCGGAGTATCATCACCTCAATAGCCAATCCTAATCTCAATACCACTCATAATTCACTTTCAACCCATAAAAATACCATATTTCTAGAGCGTGACCCAAAATTTCATCCATCTAGTCAAATTGTGCCCAATAAAGCACCTATCATACCCCATAATCTCACCCGAACCATTCAAGGTTTGCCCATATTTTCTCCTAAATCCTACTTGCTTCACTGATCAAGCTTTGTAGTTCCTAATAAGGGCCTGCATTATCATTTTTACCTAGTTTTAAGGTAAAGATAGGGAGTTACCAACTGTATGGAATCAACTCTTGGAGTTTGGGATGAAATTACCCATCGAGATGACTGTTTATTGTCGTAAATTCAGTGGCTTGTTCATGAAATCCCAAAAATGGGATTGAGAAGCAGATGGATGGGTGGTAGCTATTGAAGAAGTTTGTCTAGATGATGTGGTACATATAATGGCCAATGCATTTTGGTAGATAAGTAAAATTTATAGCATTGATGAACTACTCACCACTTTGAAACTTCAGGGACGGTTAGTTCCTTCACTACTGCACTCCCCGCTGAGTAGGAAGATTTTTTTGATTTCTCTCGGTAAGAATACATAGTTGCCATCGAATGGGGGGTGACTTTGATAATTCAGATTATGAACCAAATCGGGAAGAAGCCAGTCTATGCAGAATCATATCCTTTGAAGATCATTTTAGGGGAAATCAATAAGGTAACTATTCAGCCAAAGGAAGATGAGGACATGAAGTTCGTGTTCTTACCTACCTCAATAAATCACATAACCAGGTCAGGAGACACTACAAAGATTTGATTCCTCATGTGATCAAGACATATAAGGGAAAGGGAGTTATCGAAGCACTTCCCATGCCAGAAATCATCATCAAAGAGAGTAATGTCCTTGACCATCTTAGTAAGACCCAAGCCAACATCACCCTATCGGGTTTTTTTATATCCTCCTAGCTGCACTGAAATTCTCTGATAAAGCTCATCACCAGGCCTACAGTCCCTCCTTCCACCAGTCCTAAAGAATCCATAAACATGGTTGGGTCCTTGATCTCTTCCAGAATCCTCTCATTTTTTAAAGAGAAGATACCAAAGATTGTCCCTGACCATAATTATGCCCTCAGTATCTCAGTTGAGGACATAGAAAAGACAGTCCCACTATCACTTGTTCATAATATATCCTCTCTCAATGTTTTTCCTCTCAAAACATTCAGTTGTTGGGACTGAAAGTCAGTGATCTCACTCCTACTTTCTACTCCATGCATGCTTACGACAATACCTGCCAAGAAGTAATGGCGTCCATAAAACTCGCCCTAAGGGATGATTCTATCAATATTATCATCGAGTTCTAAGTCATTGAGATAACTACATATTTTAATCTACTCCTTAGGCGTCCATGACTCCACATCATTCGAGGGATATCTTATTCTCTTCATTAGAAACTGAAATTCTTCGCCAAGGGCCAGATTATCACCATCTTAGGAGACAAAGATAATACAAACAATGCCAGCACTAGAAATCTGGTATTAGAAATCTAGCAAGGGACGAATGACATGCTCCTCTCTGGTTTGAGAGTTGATCCACTTCCCCTTCTAGCAGGAGACCAATTTAAATACCGTCTAACTGAAACATAACTTTCATGGCAATTTCAATGTGATTCAGAAACATGCACTTCATTCTCAAAATGGGGCTAGGGTAATGACCACAAGGGATCCTTAAGCTCATAGTCCTAAAGGAGGCCTTTCCCCCATGTGGCTTAAATTACAAGCCTTCACCAAAAGAACTCAAAGAAATCTGATGACCACGACCAAAAAGAAGCTTAAAAGATGAAAGGACTGTTTTGAGAGACACTTTAAATGAAAGGTTTATCAAGGAGGGTGAGTACTTCCCTTTTGTGGCTTCCCTGAATCATGGTTGTAATACCCCGGACTTTTATAGGAAATTGAATTGAATAATTATGTGAAATTTGGGAATTTAAGAAATTATCGTGAATAGTAATTTTTGAGGTTTTCAAGGATTTAATGATATTCGATGTATGTTATATTTACTTTTGGGATTAAGTAAATGAGTCGGAGTATTTTATTATATGTCGTCGTTGGGTAAAGCGACAAAGGGTACTATTTTTTATTGGAAAACCACATTAAGTTGTGTTGGGTTAAAATAGTGAATTGTGGTGAAGTACCTCAGATGGAGATATCGATTGCACGGTTGGTCTCAGAATGGCCGAGATAGTCAGAATAGAGTATCCAGGGGTATTGTTTGGACTCTGAGAATTTTTGGAACAATAGGGACTCGTAATTGAGTAAACGAGTCATTTTTGGGTTTATTAAGGGATAAACCCTTTTCTCTCTTACAAGAGACACGAGAGAGTGAGAAAAAGGAAAGAAAAGAGAGAAAAAAGAGATAAAGGAAGGAAGAAGAGAAAAGAATAGAAAAATGGGGGATTTCATCCAAACTCCATTGGATTCGACCCGAGGTCGTCGAATTTCATCCTCCAGGCAAGTGTGTTCTTGCTTTGTTTCATTTTATGCATAAATCTCATATTATAGTTGGTAAACTATATGATTTTGGGTTAGAACCCTTAAAAAAATTGGGAAATTTTGAATATGAGTTTACATATTGATGCAATGTAAACTCTTAATGATTTCTAGTGTTAAATCCATGTAAATGGAGTGAAGAAATGGATTGAAAGGGGTTAAAATGATAAGTTGGGATTTTTATGGTTTTAGGGTTCAAATCTAAGAGAAATGGTTTAATACCCCAGATTAATTCATGTGTTAGTTGTAAAACATAGATTAGATGTTTATGGAGTTGTTGGATGAGATTAGAAACAACAAAAATGGAGAAAAATTGAGGTTTGGATTTTTGGAGAAGAAGGTGAATAGTGAGCAGCGTCACTTCCGAATTGATTCGGATAGGAAAAGAATCGATTCGTCTCTTGGTCAAGAAATGAAAATTGTATATATTTTCGATACGGTTGCGTGGGCGCCGATCGCGTATTTGTTTGATTTTTTTTGGATTTATAATGATTTTTCTACGGAAGGCTATCTGAGATCGAAATCGTTAGTCAGAAATTAAGGCTAGAATTATTCGGAGATAAATATTAGGGGTTCCCAAATAGAGTGTTAGGACCTCTAAAGGACTTAAGGAGATATGAAAACTTTGGGTTCGTAGAAATAAATCTGAGTTATAATTTAAATGGAGATTGGATTGAGTTTTTGGTTTTTGGGATATATATAAAACCTACGAAGATTTGGGGATTTCGGACCAGCCGAATCGATTAGGTATGAGACAGTAAGAAAGTAGAACCATTTCGAATCGATTTGGATAGGACGAATCGATTCGGTGGCTAGCGAATCAATTCGTACAGGCCGAATCGATTAGGTTCTGGGAGATTTTTGAGGTTTTCTCCTTTAAGTTTAGGGAAATTTAAACTACGGTTTTGGATATTATTATAGGGGATTCTAGATATAATATTAAGACTCCTAGATGATGGTATTGAGGGTGAGTAAACCCGGGGATGAAAGAGGGAACCTCGGATTAATTTAGTGTACGTTCTGGGGTATGGATTTAATGAATGCTTGGGAACTTTTGGGGTTATTGGCCATCGTTACGTGAGAGTGCCAATTATGGCCATATATATATATATATATATATATATATATATATATATGTGTGTGTGTGTGTGTGTGTGTGTGTGTGTGTGTGTGTGTGTGTGTATGTGTGTGTGTGTGTGAATGGTATATATATATTTATGTGAAGCATACCCCCTCTTTGCTATCATGGGAAGTTGTACGATGTGGGTGAGGCCCCTGGCTTGAGGAGCAGGGAGCGTATAGTCCCCGGATCATAGCGTCCATTTTTATATTGTGTGATTTTTATTAGGGGTGAGACGTGGTGGGTATGTTTCGTCTAACTTTCAGGGAGGAACTATGACCACTTCCCATAGGTTGTTATTTGATTTTACCAAGGCGGTAAGAGATTCCGACCGTTGGTACCCAGGATGATACGTGAGCGATTCCCTGGTAGATGATAGCATAGAGACCGCATCCTCGAGTTATTGCTTGTTGGGATGGTTATTGTACTTGTGATTATAGTACATTACTTGTGTATGAGAACAAGATACTATATCTCTACTAGAGTAAAGAGATAAATGGAATATGAAAGAAATTCTCATTCCGGGTGATTTTAGCGGGACTTAAAATGTGATATGTATATAAAAGTGAGTATGAAAATATATATAAGCATGTGGGTATATATATTTATATATACGTTATGTACCGAGGGCCTAATGGATCTCGACGATCGACACTGCCAAGTAGTAGTGTATGGGGTTCCTTGTTTGTATTTCGCTTTGCGAGACACCCCACGCACGAACGTGGCATAATGTTGAGACTGGGGAGAAGTTTAGCCCTTAGTACTTAGGTTGAATAGGATTTGTAGAATTTTGGTGAAACGAATTAGTTAGGCAGGGTAACTTAACTAGGTTATGTAGGAGATATGCGTTAGGTGTGCACTATTAGAATAGAGGTGATGGGTATCTCATGGGAGTGCGATACCAATTTAAATATGAGATAAAACATATTTTTTAATAAATAAAGTATTTATGCACTTGCTAAATATTTTCACAAATCGGGCTCTGACCCGTGTATCTATTTTTCCTCTCTTTTGCTATATATATATATATATATATAATAAGTTACAATGGTGTTTTCACTATTCATAAGATGGGAAGACACTTCACGGTTCAGATCGAAGCCAACAAGGTAACGATCCAATGGTTAAGATTAAAATACCCCTCTTACCATTTTTACCCTTTACATATTTGAGTTCCCCCTCTTTTTTAACCCTTCATTTCCCTTCTTCCTCTTACCCAAAATTCAAATCTATGGATAAAATAGTAAATTAGACACTTCAATCATCTTTTAGGGTCCCAAAGACACATACAAGCTCCATCACTTCTCGACAACCACACAGACGATGAACCAGGTGCGCTCTTCCTCTTCTCATATTTTTTTCTTCTTGAATCTATTCGTAGATTTGTTAGATTGGTTCGTTTATTTTTTTAATTTTGTATTTGTTCTAATATTTATTTCCGAAGTTTTTGAGTTCGAACTAGGGCTTCATACCTGTAAAATGTTTAGGATTCAGAAGAAGTCTTTGGAGGATTCAAATCCTTCAAGAAGCCTTCGAACAAGTATTTTATGGAATTGACAACCATAAATAGTTTGTACATTTGGTGTTTGTTATAGTTCTTCAAATTGTTTATAATTAGTTTTGACCACATATATATATATATATATATATATATATATATTTTCTTAGTTAGTATAGTGCATGAACTAACCAAATCTGTTATTGCACATCTGGTATTGTGATTGAATCTACACTCACTATTTAAGGTCTTAATCTCCATTTTTTCATTTTTGTTCATCAGATTTTGTTCTTTCCTTATATCTCAGTATTTGCAACACGCATGCCATCTGTTTGATAAAATGTGTCACATTGTTTTCTTAAGAAGCCTCGGGTTATTAGGCTTAAGAAGGTCATAGTGTAGGACTATAATGGTAGTTGGTGATTCAATTTTTTATAAAATACCTGTACAGTGGTGGTTGCTACTGTGGAGAATCCATGGGTAAGGTATAGTTTTGATTTGAAGTTTGAGTTATAAGAAGTAATTATTTTGTCCTAATTCTATGTTCTGATTTGTGTTTAATTTATTACCTTGGTTATCTACTTTTTTTTTAACGAATTCACTTTTGGGGTTGTGTATTAGGACTTGCAATAGGTATATGTGAAACCAATCACATTTGGAATTCTGATGCTCTTTGTTCAATATGTGAAAACAATCACATTCTGGTCGCTAATGAGGTTTGTTCAATATGTTATTATAGTTTTGTTTGTTTTACTTTTAGTTATGAAAATTTTGAGGTATTTATGACACTCTAATGAGGTTTGTCTAATTTGGTCATATTTGTGAGGTATTCAAATAAAATGGTTCACAAATCTTGGGAGTTTACTACCAATGTTTTTCATGTTCGACAGATTTTCATTTGTGTTTGCATTGTGCATTTGCGGACAAATCTTGGAGGTTACTACCTTTGTTTTTGCGGAGGGGAGAAGGGGGATGAGGCAGAAAGGGTATACTGATCGAATGGTAGGGGAAACAAATGCTATCCTATTTACATTCGGGTTCTTATCGTCTTGGCTGAGATGGAAGAAGTTACTGGCCTTCAACCAGTTCCTGATGCACATGTCCCTATTATAAGATTCAAGTTCCAAGGTATATCAATTGATCTTCTTTATGCAAGTATTTATCTTTTGGTAGTCTCGCATGACTTAGACATATCAAATGTATATGTTTTATACAATGTTGATGAGCCAACTGTTCGAAGTCTTAATGGTTGTCGTGTTGTGGAACAAATCCCAAGTCTTAATGGTTGCCGTGTTTAAAGTATTGGGATAAGAGTCTCAAAAGGAAGAAACAAGTTCAACAAGAATGTTCTGAGAAACGGCAAAATTCAATTAGCATCGAGAGTCGATTTTCTTTCTCTCCTGAAATTACAAGTCATAATGTGGTGGGTCATTGAAAGTTGGACATAAAGAGTGCAAAAATCATATGTGTTTTACTGTTTTTATTCATATCTTCTGTATGAAAATCATTATTAAGGACATATTTTGCGGACATATTTTTTTTCAAACACCAAAGAGAAGAATTGCTTGGGGCGTGGTATAGCAGATTGAGTTTTTGTATGGGATTGTCCATAAGAGAAAGAATGTACTTAAGGTACTACTTTTCGACATAAAATTTATGTGTCTACTTTCATTGGGTCTTGAATATGGAATTTTCCTAATTCAACTTCTAATCAACATCATGGAATCTGATTTTCCAAAATAATGTCAAATGCTAGTATACTAATAATATCGAGTTTGAGTTTGTGGTATTTTTGTATGTTCTTTCTTTACTAATTTTCTGGAGCTGCTATATCCAAAATAATGTCAAATGTCAAAGCCAGTATACTAATTCTCTGGAGCTTCTATATACTCTAAAAGTGTAGCTCAAGTTGAAGATGAGAGATGTTTAAACCTTTTATGATTTTGGCTTTGCATGCCTATGCCTACCTATGACTGCGAGAAGAAATTATGCAATGACCATCTTAAATCTCTTCAGGTGATGGAGAAGAACTTTATGTCCATGGCTACAGTGGTGGAAAATCTTAAATCTGAATTAACGAATTCCGCTAACGTTGACAAAAGGACTGGTATTTTATTTCAATTTTGGGAGTGATGTCTTTTTCTTTTGTATGGATCTGTTACTTCTCATAAATACGTTAATATGTCCATGGCCACCGTACGTAGAACCACAGGAAACCCAAGCCTCATACTATGCACCACCTTCATCTGCAACTCCTAACCCCACAACAACATCCACATGTGTATTTGATCTTAAAATGAACTATCATATTAGGTGATGTGATATTATGCCCTGCATTTCACAGGTCTGTGTGTGTTTATGCCCTGCATTTCAGAGTATTTGTTGAGCAAGTAAAACTATCATGCACCTAATTCAAGTCTGTGATATAGATTAGATGAACGAATTGGAGTTAAGATCTCAAACATGCATTGTGTTTCTTTGCCAATGTGAATATTGATATTTATTTTTGTATTGATAACATATTTTGCATTGTGTTTTTCAGTACATCTACAAGCTTTTCATGTTTCTGTGTCATTTATTCTCAATTTTTTTTCCATATATGAATGTTTTTCATTTGTGGGTTAAAAATATCGGGGGCCGAAGTTTGTATCAAAGAACTGGGGAATTTTTTCCCTAAACTAACTGGAGTTGTACCAGTTCTTTAGCATATAGTGTGTAAGGATATTTTTGTCCATTATCAATTTATATGTCGTACGCCGTTACACCGTTGAAGAAACTCAAGATCGCATCTACATCAACGGATCCGAATATCAAAGTGTCTTCAACATCATAGCCTGTGTGAGAATGAACTTGGTAAAATTTTGTTTTTACGTTCCTTAAAGTTCATATATAGTATTGGGAAATTTTTATAAAATGTTTTTTATAAAAATAAGAAGTAAGTTTTTTCAAGCAAAATGAGGCTTTTAAAAGTTTTTTTTTCCTGGGAAGCCGGACCGATCCGCCTCCCTACCGGACCGATCCGCCTACGGACCGGTACGCCCCTCAACCGAACCGATCCGCTTGCTGCAGATCCAGTAAAACCCGGACCGAAAGCGAACCGAAGAATCCATATTTTAAAAGAACCGATCCGAGGTCGGACCGATCCGCCCCCATACCGGACCGGTCCGCCTGGGATAAATTCGGCCAGATCTGTTCGAGATTTGTTAGGCTCAAAGTTTTCTTATTTAAGCCAACTTCGGGGAGTTGTTTTCCAAGACTTTTCAAGACGATTTTCAGAGTCCTAAATACTCTAAGTCTTCACCTTTTTGAGTCCCAAGACTCTTTTTGATTAACACACAAAAATCCCAATTACTTTTGTGAATCTTTTGGAACCCTGGAACACAAACTTTGTTGTTGTTCATCTTTGTGGAGAGATCTTTGCAACCGAGGGTTGCGTGTCATTACTGAGGGAGTCTCTACAAAGTTTTATGGCTGCGTGTCATTGAGGAGAGCTGCGGTTCTTCCTTCGTTGTTTGGGCTGCGAGTCCTTGGAGGGTGCTGCGTGTATTCTCTTGCTGAGTTTAAGACTGCGTGTCTTTATGGGTTGACTGCGTGTTAATCCATTGCAGATTTCTCTATGTAATTGTAAGTTGCGACTTGTATATTCATAGTGAAATAAAGGTTTTACCCGAAAGGTTTTTTTTCCTGAAATCTGTGTCTCAGCATATTTTTGTGTCACATGCTTTATTTATTTATGGGTTGACACACGCACCTTAGATGCATGTTTAGGGTCTCTAATTAAATAAGGGGTTCTTGGAAACTTGCGAATCTAGTTTAATCAATTATCACACAGTCGCACTTTACATAGTGTGTTATTGTTTAGCAAATATTGTACCAGTTCAGTTATTCTTTAGCATATGTCATACCAGTTTAATTTAACTACGTGAAATGTATGGCTCATTTTCTCTCAAAAATTTATGTTATGATATCTCTTTCTCCTTTTGAGTCGATTTTGTTACCGGGGTTACTCCATATCTGAATGTATATGTTTATTTCTTTATAAATCTTTGATATTTCATAAAATAATGTTAAATGTTTTCTGACAGCCCTAGTGTACTACAGAGTACACATTGTGTGTAAATATATATTTTTTCCATGTAAGTAAATATAATTAGAGTATGCCGTGTTACTTTATTGATATAGATTCATCAGAGACATCAGTGAAAGTTACTTTATTGATATAGATTCATCCAAATACTGGTCTCTTTATACCAATGGGGATTTCACTACAAAATCAGCTTAAGAAGCCATAAGGAAAGTCAGAACATCTTCATTTCTCTTTAGCTACATTTGGAATCCAGCGATTCCTCACAAGATCTCTATTTTCCTTTGGAAATGTATGCACTCAATTATTCCCCTAGAAGATCAATTACAAATAAAAGGAATTAAGATTGCTTCGATATGCAGATGCTGCTATAATCAGTCTGAAAGCTTCAATCATCTGTTCATTAGTGGTACTTTAGCAAAGAGCATTTGGTCTTTCTTTGCTTCTTTGTTTAGCATCAAAATATCCTACTCATCTTTTCATCAACTTCTGATGTCATGGTGGCTCAAAAATTCTAGCAAAGACTACATAAAATACCTTCTGATTTTAGTTCCTGCTACTATGTTCTGGGAGATATGGAGAAGTAGAAACAAATGTGTCTTTGAAAGTTATAGAATGGATGCCTCCAAGATAATTAAAAATGTTATCAATCTCATCAGCAGCGTTTCTTCTCAACATCAATTCAAATCTTCTTTTCTTTATTATGAAGAGATTCAAAGCTTGCTTAGCCTAAAATCTAAGACATATACCTTCTCCTTCCACATTGTTAAATGGTCTTCTCCTAAAGAGCCCTATTTCAAGCTTAATTGTGATGGGGCTTCTAAAGGTAATCATGGGAAGTCAGGGTCAGGGGGTATTATTAGGAATTACAAAGGTCAACTTATTCAAGCTTTTGCCTCTTTTGAAGGCTTTATCTCCAACAATAGAGATGAATGCCTTGCCATTCTGAAAGGTCTCCAAATCTGCAAAAATCTCAATATCAATCATATCATTGTGGAGTCTGATTCCAAAATGGTGATTGATATTCTCACAGGGAAAATTCTAAAACCCCCTTGGTCCCTTATTGATGTTCTTAATGAAATTAAAGGAATCAATATCCATATAGATTTCATCCACTGTTGGAGAGAATTAAATGCAGTTGCTGACAGCCTTGCCAGTTATGGAGCTCACTCATCATGATATCAATCCTTTTCAACAGTTTCTTCTCTCCCCAAGAAATCTAGAGGGTGTTTCAAAATGGATTTTATAGGCATGCCATTTATAAGGTCATGTCCTTTTAGTTAGCTTTTTCTTCGTTTTTAGTAAGTCTCAGTGTATTTGCCACTTGGTAGGGCTTTTCTACCTGCATTTAATATATCTGGGAAGATTTATTTGGAAAAAAAAGAGTATGTCGTGTTAGCTTTAAATAAAATGAAATTATAAAAAAGTAGTGCAGATCGTTGAGTATGCTGTGCTAGCTTTATAAATTTTTTTTATGAAAGTGTCACATATGATGTTTAATAATTTTATCTTCCTATATTTTGTGGGAAACTATTGAAAGCTAGGCTATATGCACTTTTGTTCTATTTCTACTAAATACTAAAATGGGAACTTCAACCCATATATAGTCGGGATATATTGTCTTTAATGTAAATTTTTTCTATATGAATTATATCAATACTATTATTTGAATTACATCAGTATGTGAGATTTTATAGGTACGCTAATGTGCTGAAATAACTATGCCCTCAGGTATGTTTACAAACTAACTTTCCATTCCATTCCATTATACGTTTGTAGGTACACTAATAGATGACAGAAGTTATGTAGGCACAACGCATTGGAGTGCCGAAGTTGTGTCATGATTTAGGTATGATTCATGGATATTTTCAAAGGTCAGGTTCGGATTTGGAGTTTTGGTTTACATATGTTGTAGTTACATATGTTTATTTTCAAACATGTGATCTGATCATCACATGTGTTCAGTGGCAATGCTAAGAGATATTTAATAGAGGTTTTAATTTTTAAATGTAAATTTCAGTGGCAATGCAAATTTCAGTGATGTCTGCAGCATAATACAAATTCAATCTAGCATAAGAGGAAAATACGATACGGCCCCTCTTCCACCCTCCACCTCTCTCCCTCCAAAACCATCCTTCTACAACACGGTCTCTTCGAGTGGAAGGTGTACACTTCTGAGAAACTTTTCTTTTTATTCTTAGTTTGTTTCTTTTAGATGTATAATGCACCATTTAATAGTAAGCTTTTATGTGAAAGTTCAGTGTCTTTATTTGAGTGTACAATTTTTGTAGCGGTATATTGCTTAGGTACAAGGATAGAGACAAAAGTTATTTGTGACATTAGTTATTTGTAAATCTTAATGGGTTGGGGGTGCCCTGTTCTTATTTAAAATCACCTTATATCTGTATATTTTATGAGCATCATTAGTTTTTGAAGTGTTTACTTATTAATGGTTGTCTTGGTTTTGAGGTGTAGATTGTATTTGATTTGGGTACCCAAATTATTCGAATAGTTATAGCTTATTTGGGTTCACAAATAATTTGAATACTTATACATATATCAGTTCATATAAGTATTTGGGAACTGTTTACTTATATGAACTGATATAAGTGATTTGGTATATGAACTGATGGACTAATACGAACTCATATAAACATATCATACCTGATATATCAATTTGAATAGTTGGAAATCTAATTTGATATCAATGAACTGTTGGACTGATATACCTCATTTGGACATATCATACCTGATATGAACATATCATACGTGATATGAACTGGTGGACATATCATATGAACATATCATACCTGATATGAACTGATGGACTGATATATCAATTTGAACATATCATACCTTATATGAACATATCATTTAACTTTTTTTGTTTAATCATGAATCAAATTCAGTGTGTGGTTACTTTGCAAGTTGAACCTGAATGTTGAACATATTTTTATTCACTGTATTATATTTTGTTTTGTAGGGGTTGGATTCTTAGAAGGAGGGAAAGTATATATCAATTAACCTTCTCACAATCCATTATGATTTAGCTACTCTTATCTTAAGTTAATACAGGGCAGATGGCTATCTGTTTTTTTTTTCCATTCTATCCATAACTTAGTTCACATTTCATGACAGTCGACATTGTGAATGCATTTTTAAAAGTATACTTCGCTAAGTATGGAGAGCAGCTCTTAGGATAGTTGGAAAGACATCTTCAAAAGCTGCAGCTCCTATTATGGGCATCCGTGATAAATAATTAGCATGTATCCTTACTACCATATATTGCAATATTTCCTACCTATTTAATTATTGTTCTATTTGTGGTAGGAATCTCCTAGGTAGCAGAAAGACCCGAGCTAATCGAGCCCCATCCCTAAATGAGCCTCAAATCAAGTTCGAGCTCAAGTTGTTTTCTTAATAAATGAGTCGAATCTTGACTTAGGAAATAAAATCAGTTCATTTATACTTTAGCAGCCTAATGTTTGTTACTGCAGGTATCATTTTAAATTTTTTGTTACTGCAGATAGTTAGTGGATTTTTTTGGTTACTACAGATTAAACGAGTAAATTTTATGTTACTGCAGATTGTTTACTTATAATTTGTACTATTCTAACATCTTAGTGTCTTCTACAGAGCACACCAACATTTATACTAGGATCAGACCAAAGAAGATCACAGAGCAAAATATCATCAACAACAAGCAAGGCTTTGTCAGTTTGTGAGTTTTGTTATTATATCATCAACAAGCAGACCAAAGAAGATCACTTCCATTAGCCTCTTTATTATATTATCAACAACACCTCTATCCATTTCAACTCACATACCATAACCCACAATCCACAAGCAGAGCTTTGACAGTTTATGAGTTTTGTCAGTTTGTGAATTTTCTTTCATTTTTGCAGTTGCTTTTTTTTTGGTTTGACAGTGTATTCTTTGTTACACAACTTTTTTTGGTTTGACAAGTTTTTGGAACTTTATTCGTACATGATTCTTAGGCTTTAATTTTCCGTTGCATCAAGAGGTCATTTTTTTCTCGCTAACAGTTGCTGATGTGAAGAACATGGGGCCAAACTTGGGTTCTTAGCGAGAACAAATGAGCTTTTGAGTTGCTGATATGACAGTCTACCAAATGACAGTTGCTGATATAACACTCTCGCTAACAGTTGCTGATATGACAGTCTACCAAATGAGCTTTCATCCAATATTTGGTTTATTTTGTATGTGTTTTGTTCTTTATTTTCTTATACTCTATTTGAAAGGGAACTCAAGATTTTAATATATGTGATATTACATGTTTTGTTACTTTTTCAAGTGTTTGGTATTCCACCTGATGTCAACATGTAATGAATTTACTATAATTTTGATTTGTTGTTTCATCAATTCTAGATTTACTATAATTATGTTTTATATTTTGTTTTGAGTTATTTTAAAATGTTTATACGATGTTGAAGTCTATTAATACCTATGGTTTTACCAATTTTCAAGTCTATTAATACTATGTATGTTGGTAATGCTCCACCTGAATGTTGTTTTTCTATTTCTCATTGGACTGGACGTTAGTGTGATTGTATGACGAATCAAACATTATTGTGAATTCAAACATTATTATTGTAATGGTGATTTAATATTATTTTTGTGTTCTCAAACATTATGTTCAACCTTTATTTGTTATTGCACAGGGTAACCCGGTGGTAGGGAATTCTTTATACAATTTTCGTTTATTGTTTGATATTGCACAGTATGTTATTTTTGTATACTTTATAGTCACACACTAGAGGGCTATTATAAACACTAGAAAGTGTTCAAATTTCTCACTTTATTTTTTATTGTGACGGTGTTCATTATTGTGACGGTGTGCATTACGATTCATACTTGGGAGAATTGTCGTTGTGCCATTTGTAGTATAAGAGTACCTTTTTGGACTCTTGAGAAGTATCCAACTGAATCGAGTTCATTTACTTTGGAATCTTGAAGTATAAAATGAAATGGTTTATATTACTTTTTTTTAGACGTAAATATTTTTCAAATATTTTATTGTGGTTTTGCAGTTGACAATGGTGGTTTTGCGCATTCTGTATTTAGTATGAAGTCATCTCTTTCCGTTAAATGAGTCATTTATCGAAATCGACTGGAACCACTTGATGTTTTAGTAATGTAGGAGTGTTTTTATTTTTTAATTAGGGTGGATACTACTATAAACAAATGAACTCTCCCTAAATTTTATTTATTTATTGATGCAATTTTTGTATATCGACAAGTTGAGTTACATTGATTGATTATGATATTTGTATGAGGTTCAAGATGGATTATTACTATTGTTGTTGGAATTTTTTAAACAGTGTCAACAGTACAATAAACAAAGGTAATCCTGTCAAAATTTTCAAAATTGTTTACACATCTGCGTTGTAAATAAATTGTATGACTTAAATCTATACTTTCAAAATTTACACTTCTAACATATAAGATATTTATTATTTACATCATACACGACTTTATGATTTTTAAAATTATCAGTGTGCCTTCAGGCACGGGCATACCCTAGTATATATATATATATATGTGTGTGTGTGTGTGTGTGTGTGTGTGTCCATACATAGGGACGCCTGGATGACGATTCCTTCGAGTCAGACGTCTGCTGCAGCAGCTGTGGATGCATGCAGGTTTACTGTAGACATTTCTATCCTTGTAATCTAGATTGGAGGTATTGTATAAACATTCGGGATAATAACCCAACTGCATTTATTTATTCTTTTACCCCCTTTTTATGTGGATTCGATTTGGTTGTATATTGTTAAACCGAGTGTTCGGTTATTTTTATTTCATCTCAGTTTCATTTATACATAAACTGTGTGAATGTTTTAATTAATTAATTTGTTTAAAAGATTAGTTAAATAAAATTTTGATGCCAGCCTAGTAGGTTATTAGTAATTAATTTGGTTTTCGACAGTGATGCTAAGAATGAACCATATGCGACTCGTATTTTAATTTGGTACAGGAGTGATCGCCCGACATTTTATTAGGCGGGGTGTCACAATGGTATGACCATGTCGATAAGAAAATGAAACCGAGACTAGAAATATTCTTTCAAGAAAATAACTCTTGGGTCGAAGACAGCCAACATGAAGTGCAACCTCTCCGAAAAAGCCCTGAAAGTACCGGGGATTCTGAGGAACATCATTTGGAGGATTCATTCAACCTGTAGACACTGGGATTAAGTCTCTACAAGATCCACTCAGATGCCACACCGTCGAACCCGTCTACTCAAATCAAAGTTACTAACATGTGTCTCCTTAACTAGAATGTCGTGCCTGTCCAACCTGCTCAGAGTCAACCTGACCCTGCTGTCTACCTTATCTAAATCTCTTTAATGTTGTTGTTATTTTGTCTGATATCAAAACTAAGACCTCTTTTAATGAGGTTTTCAATGCTATTTTTCCCAAAAATAAAGTAAATGAAGATTTCAAGTATCTTGTTATGCCTTACATTAATTGTCTTGATTCTAATCAATCCTTTGATGATGATGATTTTATAAATGAAGAATTCTTAATTGATCTTAATAAGGAAAATAAAAATAACATAATTGTGTTTAATTAATGATAACGAGACTGTTGTTATTAATCTTGATTCTAGTATTTATCAGCGCAAGATTAGGATATGGTCCACCCTTAATGAGCATGTGCGTGTGCAATTCGAAGAACTACTGAAAGAATTCTTTTACTTTTTTGCATGGTCCTATGATGAACAAGCCCTACAATGACCCAAAAATAACTTATCTTGAGATACCAACATTCTCAGAATGCAATCCGGTCGCATAGAAGCTAAGGAAGTTCTGCACTGAATGGTCACTCAAAGTCAAAGAATAAGTGTTCAAACAGTTGAACGTAGGTTATTTGCATAGTCAACTATCCTACATGGCCCGCCAATATCGTCCACGTGCCAAAATTATGAGGAAAAGTATGCATGTGAATCGACTACTGGGATTTGAATAAACCATTCTTGAAGGATGATTACCCATTGCCCAACATTGACATGATCATGGGCAACACAACCAACCATGTCCTCAAGTCATTTATTGATGGATTTATCGGATACAACCAAATCAAGATGCACCTTGACCATCAAGAGATCACTGTCATCATCACCCCATGGGGAGCTATTACACTATAATGCCATTCAGACTTAAGAATGTCGGGGCAACCTACTAAAGGACTACCACAACCATCCTGCATGACCTTATTCACAAGGAGGCCAAAGTCTGTGTGGATGATATGATCATCAAGTCTAAGAATTAAGAATGTCATATTCTCGCCCTTTGAAAGTTCTTCGAGCGACTACAACAATACCACATGCGGCTAAACCCATAGAAATATGTTTTCACCATCACAAAAGAAAAAATCTTATGATTCATTATCAGTGAGAAGGGAATCGAAGCAGAACCTGCCAAGCTAAAAGCCATACTTAAGATGTCACCACCAAAGTCGGAGAATTAAATTCGAGGATTCCTGGGTAAACTGCAGTATTTCAGTCAATTCATCAGCCAACTGTCTTCTATCTACGAACCCATTTCAAACTTCTCCGGAAGGATTCAACTAAAGTCTAGAATGAGTCCTGCCAGAAATATTTTGACCAAATCAAGTGATACATTACCCGACCTCCGATGTTAATGCCTCTACAACTAGGTCTCCCCCTCCTCCTGTACTTGACCATCATAGATATCGCAATAGGGGCTTTTCTAGCCCAATACATTGAAGAGTCCCGTAAGGAAATAGCCATTTATTACACTAGTCAAAAATTGGCTGGATACGAAGTCAACTACACTTCTTTAGAGAAATCATGTGTCTCCTTAGTTTGGGTCACGCAGAAGTTACGACACTACATGCTCGCCTTCCCCATCAGACTAGTATCCCGAATGAATCCCATCAAATACTTGCTAGAAAATCTCTATTTATCCAGCCAAATGTCCCATTGGTTGATGTTGATAGCCGAGTTCAATATTGTGTATGTCACATTGAAATCTATAAAGGGAGAGTCATCTCCGACTACCTCGTTGATTACCCCATGGAAGAAGTCGATGTTTAGGTCTCTTAATTCCCAGAAGAAGACATTCTCTACACCTCTCAGGAGGACCTCATATGGAAAATGTTTTTTGATGGAGTTTCCAATAAAAAAGAAATGACATTGGGATGACTCTCACACCCCCATTTCCATCAAACTAGACTTCCCCTACACCAACAAAATGATTGAGTATAAATCATGCCCTTTAGGCCTCAATACTTCCCTCTATAAATCAATCAGTTGCCTAAACGTCTATGGAGACTCTTCCCTTATTGTCGGCTAAATCCTAAGAAAATGAAAAGTTAAAGACGAGAAAATCCTACCCTTCCATGCCCACCTAGAAGGGTTGGCCTCCCAGTTTAAAGATGTCACTTTCCACTACCTGCCTCATGCAAAGAAAAATCTAGTTAACATCATTGCTACCCTAGTCTCTATGGTCGACATACCTGAGAGAATAACAATAGCCCCTTTACTGGTTAAGAAACAAGATAAGCCCACCCACTGCTACAACATTGAACTCGTTACCGAGGAAGATTTTGATATGGTTGGGATTATGGTTTTATGAAATTTGGCACCTCTTAAAATATGGTATGTATCCCCAAGACGCCAATAAGAAAGACCATGGACCCTTCGTAAACTGGCTGCCCAGTATATCTTTTGTGATAAAGCACTATTCAAAAGAAACTTGTATGGACCCATTTGCATTGCATACCAAGGGATGATGTGGAAGAAATAATGCAGAAGATCCACAGTGGGGAATTCAGGCCCTACATGAACGGTGACAAACTTACTTAAAAGATCATTCGTCAAGGATACTATTGGACCACCATGGTTCAAGATTTCACGCCTACGTTCGAAAATGCCTAAAATGTTAGCAGTTTGCCAAT
Organism: Sambucus nigra; assembly: GCA_949130495.1. Classification (NCBI taxonomy): domain Eukaryota; kingdom Viridiplantae; phylum Streptophyta; class Magnoliopsida; order Dipsacales; family Adoxaceae; genus Sambucus; species Sambucus nigra. The sequence goes on along the minus strand of OX422221.1, from coordinate 358,669,490 downwards.
CTCCAATACTTTCCTACTCGAGAACTATAAAATATGACTTCTCTTTGACTATTCTCCACTTGGGGCATTGGCATCATAGGGAAGGTTACTCCTAAAGCTTCAAACAGTCACGAATTCATCCTCATCACCGTTGATTACTTCACCAAATGGGTCGAAGGTGAGTCATAAGAAGTGTTGACTGCCAAAAAAAGTGGCCAACTTTATCGGAAGGGACATGATCTGCCAATACAACGTTCTCCAAGATTTGATGTCAAATAATAGGCTTCATTTCGAAGCTGAGGTCACAAAACTTATCGATGAGTACAGGATTTAGAGACACAAATCTTCTCCCTGTCGGTCCCAAACCAATGGTATTGTTGAAGCCTCTAATAAAAGCCTCAAAGCCATAATCAATAAGATGATTGAGAGTTACAGAGATTGGACCGACCAGATCCCTTATGCCCTCTGGGGATATCGCACTTCAATAAGAATGCCTACCTTTGTTACACTTTATTCTCTAGCAAATGACATGGAAGCAATCCTACCCGTTGAGCTGCAAATACCTTCCCTTTGAGTCCTACTCGAATGCAAAATTGGCAAAGAAGAACAACATCAGAGCCACATTGATGAATTATCACTCTTGGATGAAAAGAGACTGAAGGCTCTATATCATATACAGGGGTAGCATCCTGGATAGCGCGATCATTCAATCAAAAAGTCAAGGACCATGGTGTCCAGGAAGGAGATCTTTCCCTCAAAAACATGATAAAACCTGTCTGGGACCCTAGAGGGAGATTCAAATTGTATTAGAGGTTCCCCTACATTGTAAAGAAAATTCTACCAGGAGGTGTCGCTATGCTCACAGACCTTGATGGAGAAGAGATGGCGCATCCAATCAACATGGATCGTCTCAAGAAATTTTACCCTTAGATGGAAATCTCGGCATGCTACAACTCTTCTCATCTCCGTCTATTCTAAAAAAAATCTTGATTTCCACTACCTACCCGATCCTCTCAAAAACATTTTCAAAATGAAACTCATGAAAATTTTCAAAACCCCCAGAGGTGCGTAGGTAGCCCATACAACATATATGGATTCGGTCCCTTTATTTTTCATAAAATGATATTCTTTTGTAACCTCCGAGGAGGGCGGTCCATTTTATCATTTACATGAATAAAAGGATTATGTATACGTTAGCGATTGGTATAGATAATTCAAATGCAAAACCCATCAAAAATTATAACAAAATATCATCAAAATCAATTTTTATTTCAAATAAGGAATACAACGTTGTTACATGAAGTATCAACGAAGGGAGTTAAACCAACCACCCCTTTCACTGACCAAACCATTCCTAAACAAGCTTAACCCTAAACCAAGCCACACAAAAATTATTCCAACCCTCCCCCCTTCCCCCCACACAAAACACAAAACACCAAAATACCAAAGCTTCACAAAACACTACCTTCAACTGCCTAATGGCCCCACTTCATAATCATTACCAACCCCTAGAGGTCCCTTAAGTTTCACACTCCTGCTCCATGGAGCGGTGTGCCCTAAAAAGCCTGGACAGAACCACAACACCGTTTTCCATGGTGTTAAATATGACGAACTACCTTTTACCAGTCTCTTCTGCCATAATTTTCTCTACAACCCACTTCCATAACCACTTCAGGTAGTCCGCAGACACATGTAAAGCCCCTCCCACAGATGGTGGCAGAAGGATAAACGGTCGACGATGCTGCCACAAAGAGCCCAGCATTATCCTCAGTGATTCAGTCCAATCCTCCACCGGGAAGAAATTTTTTATGTGAAGGGTCAGTGAGCCCCCCCACTTGTTCCCACCCGACTTGGTGCAAAATTTGTTCGGGGAAATATAAGGAAATCTGCCGAAGGCCCACCAACCGCACATACCAATACTCTCTAAGCTGCAAAAGAGGCAGTAAGTCCCCCACCATGGCTATGACCAACAATGACACCGGGCTCCGTTCTCTACATACCACTTAACACATCTCTCTGGAGATGGGCCAAAGTTAAAGAAAATCCAGACAAAAAAATTGGGCATAACCGCTAAGGGATCCTTAGGAGGGGCCGCCAAACAAAAGATCTCTACAAGCCACATGAACAACAAGTTAGGAAGGACCTCCTTCCAAACTATTTTGGGTCTCATCCAACACCATCGCCATAAGATTATAGCAGTAAGACATCCACAGTGTTATCGTAGCAACTTGGGGATCCGCCATCAAATACCCAGTCGCTAGAAATATCCTCATAGTAAGGCCTAAAGCGATAGCTCTGAAAAAGCTAGCATCCTCAAAACCCCCCAAGCGCACATAATACATAACTGCCTGGAGAGAAATAGTCCCTCCAGTAACCAACGGTTGAACCGTCAAAGGATAAATATAAAGCAACTCCGATAAGAATACCCGGGGAGAATGGGAAAAATCGGGCATAGTCGCTGCCACAGTAAGACTGACTCCTAATATGGTCGAGAATGTGGGACAGACCTCGTCCAGGATAAAATGGAAGATATGGTCTTTAGGGTACCAGAACTGTACTACTGCTACCAACAGCTTCTACTCTATGGCTCCATTATGCGGTAGAGAAACCCGATGAAAGTTGAAAGCATCATAATCGATATTGTATAAGCACATGTCCTCCAGACCATCAATGTAAGAAGAAAATCCTTCATACACGGAAATATCCACTTGAGAATGAGAAATTTGAAGTGAGAATATAAATGTGGGTATTGGTAGTGAAAGCACATCCCACACCCCTCCTTCTACACTCAAAACCTTTGGCAAAAGACAAGATCTCAAAAACCCGATAAATTTAAGCTTTACAGGAGTGCTCTAATGCGTTGGAAAGTGAAATCAAATCCTAGGGATGATTTGACTTGACCCTCATGCCGATAGGCAGGTCAAGAGTTATGATGATCGACAACCACCATATTTTGGAAATTTTCGTCTTTCCTCTTTTACCAAAATTAATTTCAGAAAAATCCTCATTTTGAAAAATTACCCCCGGGTTATTTACTAATTTTTCTCTCAAGTAAAAATTATTTTTAATTATAAAAATAAATTCTTAATGTAATACCCGCACATTTAAATTGTACTCGCACGATTATCCTTTTATTTAGCGACGCTTTGTTAATAAAAAATTTACGCCTCATGTTCCCTCATGAGTTATGATTTATGTTCTTACAATTATTTTAAGTATTTTGGTTAAGTTTCACGCGATTCGGACAAGCATCGAACGCTACGAGTGCTTGTGTACTAATTGTCTTATGACGTGCGACACAACGAAAGTCTAGTTTTGCGCATATTATTTAGGATATCTCGGAAGGTCAAAAAAATATTCTGACTATATATTTAGACTCATAAAAAATATAAGGAATATTATCATGCGAAGAAAAATCGAAAAAATATGTTTTACGCGGAGGTCCCGTTTCTTGCGCGTATTGTTTAGGACGCCTCAAAAGGTCAAAAAATATTGTGAATATGTTTTTTGACTAAAAAAACATAAGGAATATTATTATGATGAGAAAAATTAAAAAAAATACTTTTGCATGGAGGTCCCTATTTTGCGCGCCATGTATAGGACATTTCGGGAGTCCAAATGATTAGTGTGAATATGGTTTTTACTCAAAAAATGCAAAGAATGTGATTCTTAAGTTAAAAGTTTCAAAAAAAAGTTTTAGAGAGAGAAAGTGACGCTGGTGGTCTTTTAGCAGCACAATGTGCGTCTTTTTTTAGGTTGGTTCAGCTAGGATACTTGGTGGTTGGGTGTGGTCTATCTCCAACTCAAAAAATCAGACCTTGGAACAAGATTTACACATTTTAGGACATATAAACCTCTGTGTCGTGGGTCAAGAGTTGAAGACTTCTTTAAATGGTTTTTAAGAGAGGGAAGGAGAGGAAGCCTTGGGTTTTAAGAAGGCGACTGCTAACATTTTTTTCACACAAATAGCATGTGTAAAAACCCTCTAAATTCGTAGATTCATTCCCCTTCATTTTACCACCACCCAAAGACCACCTGAAAGGCCTCAAAACTCCATTAAAGCCACTACAAAAGCTTGGATAGCAAGTGGGTATCACTTAAGTAGGTTTTTGGAGCTCAAAAGAGGCTTTGTTGGGGACTTTTTGGTGCAACTTTGGAAGGCTTGTCTTCATCTTCTTCACATCTACACTCACTCTCCTCCATTCAAGTAGGGTTTTCCTCCACTCTAAAATCCTTTTTTAAATGCAAACTCATGTGTAGTTGTTGTTAAATCAATGCTAGATAAGTGACTCTCCTTATTTTCCTATATATGTGAAAACCCATTTTGTTAGTGTTGACAAATGGAGAAGATGATTTTTTTTTAAAATAATTTCAGAATATTGCTATTGCTTAAATCATGTTTGAAATATGTAAATCTCATGAAATAAATAATGAAAATGAAAGGCTACATGAAAATACACATATTAGTTGCATTTAAGGGTTATTCTTAGGTAGAATACCCATTTGTACGTGTAGAATATGTAATGTGCTTTAATCTTGAGATTTAAGATGATTAATGAGGAAAAATATTACTTTAAATATGTGATTAAAAATTTGATAAAAATAACCCCAAAATCATTTATGTCATAATTTTAGTTGAAGCTTCTTAAACATGTTATATATGACTTAATATTAGTATAGTTGGACTATTATGCAAAGTTATGTTAAAATGGATTATTCATCATTATTAATGGGTTAAATGTTGGTGGAAACATTTAGTACATTAAAAAATATTTTTTGTACTTAAAACCTACTTAGAAAGGTGACTTTTGGTTTAAAAATGCCTTAGTGGCAAATTTGGTAAATATGAGGAAAAGTCACTTAAATGGTATTTTTGCATGAAAAATGCTAAGGAAATGCTTTTTAGATAGTAAAAGTGTAAGAAGGCCTTTTGGTAAATTAAAGTGTAAAATGGTGATTTAGTATATTTTATTGTTCGATATTGACACTAGAATGCCTCCTCGGCTCGTTAGAAAACTGGCTAATAACGGGTTTTAAATGATAAAACCAGATAAGTTGAATGTGAACATTGAGAATAATTTTGAACATCTCAAAAATAAATTATATTCTAATGACACCGAGAGAAAATAATTAACGAGGGCATGACGTCCCTCGTGGTGAAAGACCCGAAACCAACTGCAGTAGTATATGGCGGCAGAGACCCCTGGTGTGAGGCCATGAAGTCCGTGAGTGTTTGTTGGAAAAATCCCAAAAATAATGTTAAGTAATAAGTGATAAAAATTTATGAAACTTAAACTAATGAATGAATAAGAATTCATTAATAATTATGTGAATGACATAATTGGAATTAATTACGTCCCTGGAAATATTAAGTGTGAGTGGGCACGTAGCCCGGGGCATTGCCTATAGGTGCATTTACGACTAAGTTAAAGAATCTTGCAGTATAGATAAATGATAACCTACTTGAATATAATGAAGACCTCTTGAATATTGTTAGCATAGTTAAAATTTTAACTAAGATAATCATTAATGATAATTAATGAATATGGGACAATGATAAAATGCATTGTATATGTATAGGATTTTGCTAAGAAAATTATTACTTAGTATTCCCACCCTACTGGGTATTTCGCTCATACCCTATTTTTTAAAAGCCCAGGTACAACAGGTGGTACGTCAGGTAAGGACGTTGGAAAGGCCGCGAAAAGCGTTAGTCGTCGTTAGAGGCTTTGCAACCAATTTTAATCCATGGACTTATTTTGAACTGTAATCCTTTATGTTTGTTAAGACAATTTGGTTTGAACTGGAACTATTTGGAAGTTGTAATAATACAGGGATTTATGCTTTATTTATAGACTAAATCTTGTTAAAGGTTTACTTATTAAATTGTTAATCGAATACTAACTTGCATGATATGGGCCTCACATTTTTACACTAAAGGAAATCAAAGGTTTTCTTGAAGTATAATGTGGCAACTATTTTTCCAATTTAATAAAATATTTTAACCCCCTCCCCCTCAACACCCTGGTTCGGATACGGGATATTCCAACGGTAACTTTAATCCGGATCAGGGCGTTACACATACTCAAAAAAAATCCCTGGGTTAATTACTTTTACTCCTTTTTTCTAATAATAAGCATTTTTACTTATATTATCAATTCCGTATTTGTCTATATCTGTCCATAAAATAAACAATCTCAATAGAAAATTAAAAGTTCATATAGGATAAGTTACTAAATTAAGAAAAAAGCCAAAAAAACAAAATGCATATTTCTTCATATACATTTTTCTTCACTTAGTTACATTTTACAAATATAAAAGAAAAACAAAAAAACAAACGGGACTTAGCCCAACCGTCGACTCTCTCTCTTTCTCTG